>OY752147.1:1314903-2629807 GCA_963573315.1 Entomortierella parvispora
CAAAGTGAAAAAGGAGGATGAAGGACATTCCCTGCCGAATGCGGCACGCTGTGCCTTCGTTTCCATCCTGTTGGCTTTACGCCCAGCAGGCTGATGGCGGACTGATGGTCCTCCACGCGTGCACAAACGCAGCTAGGGTGTGTCACTGCCTCGTCCTAGTCACCCTCGCATTCCATCCCCTGGTGGGGCTGTCCTCTTGGTCACCTTCCCTCGTCCCCCCTTCATCGCCACACTGCCAGCTATAAAATGGCGCCATTCTTCATCACCTCGGCTCCTCTTTCTCATTCATCGTCACAGCTCTCTCACACCCTCTCTCTCAGCTCTCCTCCACACCTACAAAACAACCATCCACAAACATATTCTCATCATGGTCAAGTCCACAATCGCATTCTTCGCTGCTTCATTTGCCTTGCTCCTCTCCACCACGGTTGAGGCAGCTCCAGTATCCTTAGCCAAGTCAGGACAGACAGGCGCTCTGATCTCCGAGTCCAGCTTCTGCATCTTTCTGCCTCCTCAATATGGTGGAAATGTAGGATATATATGTATTTTCTCTTGCTTTTGTATTTTTTGTATTTGGAGGTGCGACTGCCTTGTTACTAACGGACGTATTATTTCCTTTCCTCCACCAGATCGCCGACAACGAGGACAGAGCAATCGCGTTCTGCACTGAGGACATCTCTTCGGCGCCAGACGCGAAAATTCTCCCGAGTGGGTTCATTCAATCGGCGCACTGGACGAGCAACACGGACCGCAACTGGGTCCAGGTGACGGGTCGAATCGATCGATCCAAGTATGGTCTTGACTCGAATGACGGCGGTGGACAGTACGACATGAGGGCTCCCGTCGGCGCCACTTGTGCGGGCTACAGCGCCTTTGTGCAGATCACCGAGCCAGACGATCAGATTTACTGCATCCGCTGCTGCAAGAACAAGTCGGACTGCCCCGTCAACAAGTCGACCGATGGCTGCAGGGATGTCCTGGGGGGAAACTACGAGTAAAAGTGCATGCTGAAGATCACTCATATCTCATATCTCACATCTCACATCTCACATCTCACATCTCTCTACATACACCTACATTGTCGTTATCTTTGCCCAAAAAATAAAAACCTGATTTTTGTTCAATTTGCATCTGGAGGTGCATCCGCAGGATGGTTCTTCCCCTGTTGACCACCTTCCGTGGTGTCTGTCGTGATCAGTCACTCTCTCGTGATTTCAGTAACTGCAGGCCATGGGAGAAGGGGAAAGGACTAGGGGAAGAGCCCATTGGGGCGGGGGGTAAAGGGGGTCGGGTCAGGGGCCATCCACGCATGCACGCATAGTCTCTGGCATACTAACATTCGATGCGCCACCAAATACAAATCCAAGCTCCCTTCCTCCCATGTTGTCTTCCATTCATTCCATTCATCCATCCATCCAACCATCCATCCGCCCATCGCACTTGCTGAATCTCCCTCCATCCCCTGCCATTCGACCATCTTTCACGCAAAGGATGGACTACCACCACAAGCTATACTTGTCGCACTTGATGACGTCCTAGGCTTGATCGCTCCTCCAAGTTTGCGGCGTACCTGTTGATCTCTCGGGTCTTCACAGAGTCGCTGCTTCAGGTAGACAGCATTCCTGTACACTGGATTTGTGTGAAAGGACAGAGGACGTTTGCTCCACGCCTTGAAGCTGAAATAAAGGATTCCTTTGATTCTTCTGCCTGCCGCAATATGTCCCAGATCCTGTTTTGGTTCCTGTTACTCACAAGCAGCATCGTTCAAACATAGGAGGAAATAAAAGTGACTCTAGGTGCCTTTTTATGGGTTGTTGACAAAGTTGAAAGAGTATCCGCCAGAGGTGGGATCTTGCTTCATCTGAAAGTTGTTGGTCGACAGTCCAAATTTGCCCAGGATCGTGTTTCCCATTGACTTGAGCTTTGCTAAAAGACCATTCCAAAATTTAGAATATGAATAAAAACAATCCCAATAAAGAAGGGAAGAAAAAAAACAGCATGTTAAAACCACCATGGGACTTACCCATCATCTCCTCCTTTTCCTTTTCCAACAGCTGCTTCAGGATGGGCTCCATCCTCTTCAACGCTTGCTCGCTCACTTGAATCATGGCCCGGTGCTTCTTTTTTGAGGCCTCATCTAGGTCCAGCCTTTGAGGTCTATAAGTCGCTTTCACTCCCTTTGACTTTTGTTCGTCCTTGATAGGGGATCGTCGTTTATTGACAAAAGTCCGTGGAGAAGATGCCGACGAGGAGCTGGCTTCATTGCCTTCCTTCGCCCCTTCTTCCTTCTTCGTCTTTTCGTCGCCTTCCTGTGTTTTCTCTTCTTCCGCCTCGTCCCCATTCTCGGACTTTGGTGGCTGGAGCAATCCCAGTTCAATCTTCAAGGTCTCGACCACCTTCAAGTGATCATCCTTGGCCTGGGTCATAGTCGCGAATGTTCCCTGGAGCTCCTCCGCCTGCGCTTTTCTCTGAAGTGCCTTTGTGTAGGAAGGATCTAATCCAAGAGAGGTATTGCAGGCCTCAACTGCGAGGTCGTATTCCCTGAGTTTCATATGACAGGCTGCCATATTGGAGTGATATACTGCCCGTTCTGATGTGTACTTTTGTAATTGTTCAGGGGTAGATGCTGGCTGTGGAGCTGACGAAGATACTGGTGATGGTGATGACGAGGGCTGTGATGAAGACTGAGGATGTAAACTCTGTTCCTCCGTCTTTTCCTCTCCGTCCTCATCGTCGCTGTCTCCAGATTTTGATCCAATGTCCGGTCGGGGAACTGGACAAGTCGTGAGTGCCAACTGATAGTATTCCAAAGCTTCTTTGTATTTCCCGGAGCCAAAAGACTGGTTGCCGATGACCTTGTACCGAGTTGCCTCTTGAAAGAGCTCCTATTGATGGGGCGCATGTAAGTTGTGAGTTAAACGGAGCAAAACATATGAGAGAGAGAAGGAGGAAGAGGGGATCACGGTACCTCGTCCTCAGATAGTTCTAAAGCCTCGAGTTGTGAGGCGACTTCAGAGGGATCGGTGTCTTTCTGCCCGGGGGGAGAAGAGATGGGCTGAGCAATTTCCTCCTCAATGATTTCTTCAATAACAGCCATGTCTGAGATGTAATGCGAATTTGTTGATCAGGTTGACGATTATGATGATGATGAATCGTGTCGATGTTGGATAATTGAGGGTGGAGTGGGCCGCCTTGTCCAGTTTGTCCTGTCTTGTCCAGTCTTGTCTGTTTCGTCTGTGAGGTCAGAATGGAGTTGAATGAAATAATGCACTTGTGCCTGATGTGGCTTGTGCACGTGACGACCTCGGACGCGACGGACGACGCGCCTTTTTTTGGAGTCATTATGTTATCTCGCTCCCTGTCTCACTCGTAGGCTAGAAGGCCATAGAGCCAGCCCTTTTGTTTTAATATCCTTTTCACATCATAGATAGAAAGGAATTCGGGCTTGAGTCATCGAACTTTTTTTTCAGTTCGACTGCTCTGGAGTCGTTATTTGCGATTGAAGAGCCAGGAACAAATCACCCCAAGTACACTGACGGATCATATTACAAACGCATGGGTGATTTCTTAATTTGCTGACATCAACAAAGAACCGAGGATCTGATTGGTTTTCTTCTAGGAGGGCAAAGTAAACCATTCGACAATATCTTCAAATTCTGAAATGTTGCCTTGTTGCACAAAAGCATTGAGTCAACAAAAAAAAAGCAAAAAAAACAATAATGGAACGCAAACCCGGCGTGGGCAAACAGTGGGGCGCACGTTTTCTCCATGTTTTGTTATATGAATTAAATAATAATCGAACGGCGTCCTCAGCTGACTCGGTGGCGATGCTAAGGTACGTATCAATGAAATTAGGGATGCAAGATCAAATGCAGCTTTGTTTTGTTCCCGAGTTATTGCTTGCAACTTCCCTTCTGTCGTTTCTCTCAAATGGGGCGAGGGGGCGTGGGGTATTTTGGTCCGCCATCGAAAATGTGCAAGTTGGCTGTTTTCGATCCTTCTTCCCTCTTTTTGTCTTTTTCTCCCGTACCAACATCCGTCGATCATGACAGAGTATTATCACCTCCCCGACAACTCCTCCCACTATTTGCAGCAACAGCCTCCTGTGCCTTATAGTGTCCATCCCCAGCCAACATATCAACCTCAATATCTGCAGGGCCGATGGACTCATGACCAAGCGGCAAGCTCACCTCAATCTAATTGCTCCGAATACGAGTTGGAACCCATCGGGCATCGGTCTCTACCTCGTGAAACTGGTGCCCCAAAGAGCAGAAAACCTGAAAAATTCACACCCGTACCAAAATACAACGACCTGTGGGCATCGTTCGTCTTCCTGATCCAAATGGCGGGGTTCATAGCCATATCCACCTTTGCAGTCAACAATATCATCAAGGGTGGCATCATGAAAACTGGAGAAAAAGACATTGTTGAAAAGGATTTTTTTCTTTCCATAAACGTCATTATAACGTTTGCTCTGGGAATCGGCATCAGCGTTGTTTATAGTTACCTCTACTTACTCTTAACCCAGTTGTAAGCTAATGGTTTGCTTGCAGTATATAAGCAGAAAAAGTTCTTCCGCCAGCGCTTCGTCTTTCTAACCTCAATAATCCTTATGATTCTCCAAGGTTTCCTTTGTGGGTCATGTCGGCGACCTATTGGTTCATACTGCTTATTTTCTTTGGGAGTGCAGCATTCTGTATTTACAGCCAAATCTGGGTCACTGCTGCATTTTTTCTTTTCCTCGGCATCTTGTTCTCTGGCACCTATTTGAAAGCACGAGAGCGGGTCAAATCCTCAGCGGTAAGACCCCCCCCCCCATCGTATCCTCTCCTCCTACCTATCGTTTTGTACGCTTGGTTTGCAACTCATTTTTGTCTGTTCTGACCGCCTTCCTTCAACTATCATAGGTATTGCTGAAGGAAGTGACTACCATTGCTAAACACTCTCCCGTCGTTTTTTTCCTGTCGTTTATTGGCCTTTCCCTGCAAATATTCTTCAACATTCATATCCTCGTCGTCATCACTGGACTCCGCCAAATGTTTTCAGCCAAAGGATCCTCCGACTCTCTTCACATTTGCTTGCAGATTGTCTCCTACTTCTCCTTCTACTGGCTGTCCCAAGTCTTGACCAACACTGTTCATGTCACAGTCGCAGGCGTCTTTGCCACCCATTACTTCAAACCAGGGTCGAGGTCGCCTACTTGGCCCAGTCTGAAGCGCGCTTGCTCCACTTCCTTTGGCACCATCTGTTTTGGTGGTCTGATCTACGCCATCATACAAACTATAAAGGACATTTTGGATTTTCTGAGGGGCGGGAACTATTGTCTGGCGGCCGTATTCGAAGGCTGCTTCCGTAAGTTTTTTTTTCTTTTTCATATTTCTACTCAAACTCTACCTTAATGTTTTCGCACTGATTTCTAACTCTTCTTAGCCCTTTATTCTTTCTCTCCTTCACCCCCTTTCGTGTAACATCTAGACTTCATCAATGAAGCCTTAGACTTTATTACACCACTGGTGTTTTGTGAAGTCGCCATATATGGCAAACCCTTTATCTCGGCTGCCAGGGACGCCCTCAAGATTGTCAAAGAGCGGGGACTGGAGATGGTCCTAAACGATATCATCATCTCCACAGTCTGGAGCATCAGTGCCTTCTTTGGAGCCCTAGTCGCTGCCGTTGGTTGTCAGTACTATTTGATGATGATCATGGGTGGTGAAAACGGACCTAATGTGAAAGGCCATGTACTCGAGGTGTGGGTCCTCACAGGTCTGGTCTTTTTCTTGGCCGTCCAAGTCATTTCCACGACCGGTGCGGTTATCCAGTCTGGAGTCTCCACCGTCTTTATCGCCCTCGCCGAAGATCCAGAGACCTTGGCAAGAACTAGGCCAGATTTTTTTGCAAGGATCCAGGAAGCTTACCCTGATATCACGCAAGGTGTCGGCCAATAAAGAAAATCGTTTATTCTAAATACTCTTAATATACAAGTAGATTACATGGAGGTCTTTTTTTAAATACATCATACACGTGTGGGGAAGGGTCGTTTGCGGGCAAAAAAAAAGATAAATCAAATAGAAAAAGAGAGCTGGCACTACTGAACACGAGTGTGAGAGTATTGTTGCTTGGCGTAATGACTGGTAAAGTTCCTCAAGCACTGCTCCAGCTCCTCCTTCATCAACGGTTTGCTGATGTAGTCATTCATGCCCGCTGCTATACACTTTTCACGATCGCCCGGCATCACACATGCAGTCATGGCAATGATGTATGGACGATCAGTCGTCGTGCCCGAGAGGTTTTTGCGGATATAAGTTGAAGCATCAAGGCCGTTCATCTTGGGCATCCAAATGTCCATAAAAATGAGGTCAAACGGTACCACGCGGTGTTCATGATCCGGTCGGGGGTCGTTTCCTAGTTGAGTCGTCGGCACGGGGGCTGTTGGGGGTGTGGTGGGAGGGGTCGTAGGAGTCATAGCTGCCAATGTTGTTGCATGAATAGCGCCTTCAAGGGACGACAAGGATGCGCCAGTGCCCGAATCCACTGAATGGAGCTTACCACCATTATCAGGGGAGTCTTCCTGTTTCCGTAGCAATGCAATCTTCTTCTCGATCAATTGCACTGCTTCCTGACCATTGTTGGCTGTTTCAGGCTCCACCCCAAGTCGAGCGAGCATCTTGGAGGCCACCAGCAAGTTCACAGGGTTATCGTCCACGATCAGCACTTTCATCTTGGCCATCCTCCGAGCAGTAGAGTTCGAGGCTGCCACGACCGCGGCCAAGGACGGAGACTCGTATCCTTGCCGAGCACCATTGGGCAAGCCTCCGCCTCCGCCTAGGGCATCAGAGGCAGAGGTTGAAGAAGCGGCGGATCCCTTCTTGCGCCGTGCTGCCGCCGCTGCCGCCATCACTCCTCCATCTCGGTTGTGCTGAGGAACAGAATACCTTCTGGCGGTAGAAGAGTCCATGAGGTCATCGTAAGGGGATTTTACTGACCTAGGTTCAGGCTGCAGTTCTTCGACTTGCTGCTGTTGAGGTCTTCCTACTTCGGTGACTGACCCGGAGGCGACTCGAGAGCGGCTATTCTTACTGGGCTCCGCAGCACCCTCTGCAGAAGGAGGAGCCTCCGCAGCTTTTGATACTGCGGTTTCGTTTTGACTGGAGAGGTTCTTCCCGGTGGAGCGACCCACCACATCCGGCGCAAAGGTCAAGCCGTTGCTTAGAGGAGGAATACCCATTGCCATCGAGGAGCAGGGAGCTTTCAGGCGCGCAGGCGGCAGGAGAGTCATGGTTACATCCTTCAAAGACTTTTGGAATTGTAACGTTAGTCCCGCAGACGATAGATCCCGTCCATCCATCTCCCCTTCATCCTCTTCAGGCGTCCGCGCTAGGGAAGGCAAGGGCATGAAGATTGGATATTGAGCTAAAGTCTGAAGGACCTTCGAGTGTCGAATCGGCTTTGTGAAATACACTGGCTGGAGAAAGACGTCACCAGCCTGAGAAGCGCGTGAAGCGTTATTTGTCGACGACATCGAGGTTGGACCGACATCGCCCAAAGCACCACCACCGCTCAAGCTACGGCGACGAATAGAAGCAGTCGTGGACTCGGTGTCGCTATTGCTGAAGTAGCTGTTTCGCTTGACGGACACTGCAGGTGAGGATGCTCCGGTGATGGACAGTTGATCCACACTACTCATGCTCTGTTCATAGAACGTCGTGGATTGCGTGTAAGGTGTCAACAAGTATCCTGGGCCAGTGGTGTTCGAGCGACAATTGACGCCGAGGCCATGTCCAGCCTGGGTCGAGCCCATCGAGGTCGAGTTCCCAGTCGGTGTTCGATCCAATGCAAGAGAAGATGTGGAAGAGTCAGTGTGGTGTTGATACATGCCTCCATATGTGGGGATCTTGACAGAGGTGCGATCAATAGTGGGCCCAGTTAAAGTATCGGTAAAGCTCACAGCGCCATTTTGCTGAGGAGGAGATCGGGCAGAAAGGGGTGAGACCAGAGAGACCTCGTCGCCCGTGTCGCTGCTTGAGATTCTCTCGCCACTCCATCGCGAACCACGAGCATGGCCATGGAACGAGGTAGAGACCGTGGCGGCGGTACAGACATCCCTGTAGTTTTTGAACAGAATCACAGGGATAACAGGCACCAGATGTGTTTCTTCCTTGGTGGCAATTGGTACGGACGGTACAGAACCGCGAATTACGTCCAAGAGACCCTCAGGGGTACACGCAACTGAGCCATTCAAATCTGTCTCGACAATCAACGCGTCCATTTTCTCTTGAATGCTCTGGATCCTACCATCGGCCCCTGGCTCTTGCAAATAAGGAACAACCTGATCACTTTGCAAGATCTTGACCGCGGTCATGTTCCAAGAGTCCGTCCTTGTCTTCCAGGCTTCCCGACCCATTTTGCTATCGTCAACAATGACAAGTTGTTTCTTGCTGAGCTTTGAGAGTTCAAATTGCTCTCCATAAGTGCGACAGCCAACAGGACTGTCCAGGACCAAGTTGACATAGAATGTGGACCCTACATCTGGCTTACTCTCCAACCAGATAGTTCCACCCATCATCTCGCTCAGTCGCTTGCTAATGGCTAGTCCTAGACCTGTGCCGCCATACTCGCGGGTCGTGCTCTCGTCTACTTGAGAAAAGCTCGAGAACAACTTGTCAAATCGATCAGCCGGGATGCCGACTCCTGTGTCCTTGACTGCAAACACTAGTCTCACAGGCTTGGTCGGTAACGTGTTCACGATTCCAGAATTGGATCTCGCAAGTCCATCAGCGCCTGGCACTTCCAGATTGCTACTTTCGACTGTCACAACGCCATCCATCTTTTCTGCAGACTGCGAGACGGAAGTAGGGGGAGAGCGCGCTCTAGACTCTGACACCAGAGTTGACCCGGCCGTCCCTGTTTCAATAGTCATGTTCGGTATAGAGGTAGAGGGCGGTAACATCAACCGAGTGGGATCCACGTCTGCATTCTGTTCGGGTTGACTCTTAAACCGGACCTCTTGATGATGTTCCATCGAGACCGAGACATTGATAGAGCCCTCCTTGGTAAACTTGACTGCGTTGCTCATCAGATTCAACAGAATTTGGCGGATCCTGGTCACGTCACCCATGATCTCCACGGGGCAGTTGCTATCAATCTCATAGACAAGACTGATCTTCTTGGCCATGGCTTGAGCACTGATCAGGTTCACGGCCGATTCCATGACAAAGCTGAGGTCCAACAGCCGATTCTCCAATTTCAAATTGCCAGATTCAATCTTTGAGAAATCCAATATGTCGTCAATGACCGTCAACAGTTGATTTCCAGAAGACTCGATCGTCTCTGCACACTCGGCTAGTTCCGGATTCAGCTGTGAGTCCAACAGGATCCGAGACATGCCAATAACGGCATTCATGGGCGTTCGGATCTCATGGGACATATTGGCCAAGAAATTCGACTTTGCTGTCGCTGCAGCCTCGGCACCCTCTTTGGCTTTTTGAAGATCGACCAAGAGTCGGTGGGTCCTTGCCCGTTCCTCTTCAAGTTCGACAGTTCGCATTTGAAGATTTCGGGTCCTGTCTCGGACAAGATCCTCCATATCGTTGCCGTATTTTTCGAGCATGGCTGCCATGCTACTGATAAAATCGCTAGACTTGTGAGGGTTAATGTCGTTGATGCGAGCCAACATGGCCGTGAAGTGAGGTCGTGTCAGGGGATCCCTGGAGAGACAAAGCTGGATCAGGTGATTCATTTGCTCAATGTTCACCCGGTCTTCTGGCGAAAGCGTGGAGTCATCCGTGTTCATGAGGGTCGGCCGGAGATCCTGTTCCTGCACTTGCTCGATAATGTTGAGTTGGTCCGGATAGTCATGGTATGGTGATCGGCGAGTCAAGATCTCATTGAAGATGATTCCAGCGCTGTCACAAAACCAACGAATAAAGGCTCCTTCGGTTAATACTTATTGACCTTTACAAGTTTGCGGAAAGAAGGAGAGAAAAACAAAAACCACCATACCTGTAGAGGTCACCTCTTTGATTTCCCACGGCCTCATACCCCCCTGTTCTTGTCAAATGCAAACATTCGGGTGCAGTCCAGAGTAGAGGCATGGTCTCGGCTCCGTTAAGGCTTTGCTCAAATCCGGAATAGTCCATCACTTCCGACATGCCGCTACCATGCGAGACAGCCCCATGGGAAGGTGTCATAGAACTAAAACGGCTACTGTTGCTATTGCGATGCTTTCCAGGTGATGAGGCGGCGGATGTACCGAATAGAATCCCCTCTCCACCCACGCCCATGGCTCGCTCGTCGTCGTCACTATGGCCAAAGCCCGAAACTGCGGTCGTTTCAGTATCGCCAGTACGATCTCCAAACTCCCACATTTCTTTGCTCCTTCTTCGAGTGTCACGACCAAAACTAAAGATGCTCTGGGATGGTGGTTGGTGTTCCAGTTGTGAATGTTCGGGATCAGAGAACCAAGATAAGGGACCAGTGCGCTGAGAGCCACCTTGGTCGAGCTGCTGCTGACTTGCCGGTTGCAGATTGCTGTGGTGCTGTGTTTGATAAAGCTCATCTAGTCCATAGCCAGCAATCTTAAGCTCCCATCTAGATGAGATCAGGCAGTTCATACTAGTCAAGCGTCCATGAAACCCAATCTTAGACATGTGCAAAAACTCCATTCCTCTGCAAAGGTCCTGCATGAACGAGAACTTGAAGAGCCAAGTGAACTTGTGATCCATATTTGCCAACACTGACGATAGCGTGCCCTTGGGAAGGTATTCTGATATCAGATATATATATATATAAAAAGAATTAGCCAGGGTGAGTCTAGAATCAGCGCACTAGCTCCTCGAGGTGAATATACAATATTCCTTACCGGTAACAACACAAATGTTGGGGGCGGTCATGCAAATACCCACAAACTCGACTAGTTTTGGATGCCGAAGCTCCCGCATGTTGTAAATCTCCCTGCGAAGCTCGGATGTAACGGCCACCTTTTTATGTCCAATCTTTTTGATAAAGACTGGCATGCTCCGCCATGTTCCAACTGCAGACGATCCACGTTTCATGACCAACGAAAACTGACTTCCGCTAAGCGCTTGTTGGGCAGATTTTGCGTTTGCACTGAAAAAAAGAGGGAAAAAATCATCATTAGTAAGAAACCCCGTGCAAAAGTGGATGTACTGGACGCCACCTCCATCCGCTGAGGGTAAATCATGAAGTTGATCTTACGAGGATGCTGCTGAACGCGCGCCTACGCTTGCGACTTGATCACTTCCGGTAGGACTGGTTGTCTGTCTGAATGAGTGAGGTGATTCAACATCTCGGGTCTCTGAAATGGGCGGCTCTGAGAGCTCCTTCTCCGTGAAAGGCTGATTGACGCCATCGAGGGTGATAGCGGGAAGAACAAGACCTTGGACGCCTTTACCGGCGCTCATTCGAGGGGTGCCGAACGTTTGGTCGGGCTCTCCTCCAATACCACTGTACAAAAGTTTGGCCAGGTCGAGCTGCCACGAATCATCATTCAGCATCTTTTCAGCCAAGATACGCTTCCTCTTGAACCAACATCCAAACACCAACAGACAAGCTGCGGCTGCAATAGAGACGGGGATGAGGACAGCCATGAGCAGCGTAGAGGTGCTCACTATCAAAAAAAAAAAAATAAAAATAAAAAAATGCGTTATTGACTGACTTCCAGAAGCATTTCCCCTAGAGTAATGGCACTCTGCAATGGCTGCTCATCCTTCGATAGCTTACTTCTCGGGGATGAACGACAAGAGTCGTCATCACAAATGGTACAAATGGTTTGACCAACTCCATCTGTAGTATCTCCAGAGTCGCACGCCGTACATTGTGTGGCATCCGTTTGGTTACTGAAAGAGCCGCGAGCACATCGAGTACAGACCGACAGAACTTTGATATGCCCATTGGCATCCATGCACAGCATGGAATTAGCGCTTGACGAGAATGAGTTATCAGACGGGGAGGTATCTGAAGAGGACAGCAAGGATTGAGAAGACTCTCCAAGCGTCGAAGAATAGTACGAGCCAGCATCGCAAGCGTGATCGACGATCTGTGGACCGGTGGCAATAAGATTGTTGAAGATTTTCGTCCGGTTTGGGAACATCAGACGCATCGACATACTAATCACCGCATTAAATCCTTGTATATATTGCTGAGTGTCCAGCAATCCTGTCACTTGGAGATTGTGGGCAAGCGAGTAGAGGCCCTTGGGTGAGACACCCAGAACGAATACTCCTGGCGATAGTGAGCCTACCGATCGAGAAAACGCGGGGATATTTTGGTAAAGACCCTTGTTTGTACCATCGGTTCCATTTGGCTGTGACGTGGCCATCAAGCTAGAGTACTTGATATTTTTCAGTTGAGGATAGAGCGCGTCCACAATAGTGTACAGCGGCAGAGATGTACACACGATCGAATCGAAAGCCAGCTTCGAGCTGGAGGTAAAGGCGGCCAATATAGGATCCAAAGTGGAGTTGCTGGCGGAGGCCGGGTCTTCTTCATCAGTACGGCGAGACTGGGAATACAGAGTAGTACTGGTACCATTAAAGCTCGGCAGGTCAGATGCGTTGGCGGGGATGGCCAACATCATATCGGTCAGATTTCCGACTTTGGAAACACCGAAAATCTGGACCAGGAAGGCATGAAGCTGCGTGCAGTGCACAATCTGCCACCATGGCCCATTCTCTTCCACTAGACAAAGAGGCACAAAATATCCTGAAGTCAAGATCTGAGAGGCAATTGTGGTTCCAATAGTGGCGTCATTTGGTCCGAGGAAAACAGCTCGGCTGGGGAGAGCAGTCCAGTTATAGACAGTGCCGAGGCCCATCAAGGGTATCGTTTGAGGCAGGGCAGTGTTGTTGACCAGCTCTTCAAATTGTTCCTTATCAGCCAGGGACACCACAACGCTGTTGACTCCACTGTATGGTCCGTAGCCAGTCGTAGAAGTGCCATTTGTTGGCGAGGATCCCTGTAAACGAGTTTGAATCTGATCCAGTTCCGTCATTGAGGTAGCCGAGACGGTGTCCCATCCAAAGAGCCTCGCAGCTTCAACCAGTCCACCAAGGGCATCCTTCCAGCGTGTGCTTTCCAATGGAATGTTGCGATTGAGAACGACCGACGTTTTTGTTTGCTTTGCAAATTCAAGGAAACTCGTTTTTTGATCCAGAGCGAATTCCGCGTCAATGTTGCTGATGTCCAGAAGGGATGGTCCAGTCCAAAGTGTGCTCTCGGAGAGACGCTCCCTTGTTGAAACTTGAAGAAACAACTGGAACACAGGCAACGCGCCTTGCAGGTATTGGGATTGTGAGATTGCGGCAACAACGGCGCCAGTCTTGATGCCCTGTACCACAGTCGCGTCCACATCGAAAGTTCCGACCCACATGGTTCCATTCCTGCCTACGACAGCCGGTATGCCCTCTCTGTGAAGAGATACGTTCAAAGCCATGTTGATAGTTCCCGTCGAAAGAGCGACGATGGTGTCGACTTTTGTGTGATTAGCCAAATAGTTCATAACAATCTGGTAGTTCTGAGGGGAGTCGACGTCGACAGGACCAAATGTCACCATTTTGCTGCTGATAAGGGTCTCTGTGAGGTTCATTCCTCTGGACTGAAACGCTTTCATAATGCCTGAACATCGATCAATGAAGGTCTGAATATTGGAAGCTGCCAGACAAACGAAATCCTTGGCGCCTAGAAGAATCACAGGTTTAAGTTAATTGTTAGTCAGACTCTTCGCTTTTGAGTTTCCATATTGAACTATTGCGCGCGTACCTTTGTCCAAGAGTGTATTTCCGATCAGTTCACCGGAGGCCATTTCATCCTGGAGGACAGACAGGAGACCCAGTTGTTTGGCGGTCTGGACGCCTGCATTCATAACCACAATGGGAAACCCTTGACGACTCCTTCTCGCCTCCATGATGGCTCCTGCAATTACTGAGTTGGGGATGGTGACAATCATGCCATCATAATTTCCAGAGTTGATAGCGTTGTGGATCTGTGAGACCATGTAGTCTGAATCGAAGATACCCCCCTGGGGAGACTCCCAGTCAACAATGGCTCCCGTCATGTTGGAGGCGTCTACAGCTCCTTGACGGACAACATCCCAGAAGTCATTGGTGCCTACTCGATGTTAAGCTGCGTTAGCCGGCTTGTTTCATGATTACCATTCAGTTGCAACATGGAAAGAAAAGTCAGATCATACCGTGGTTAATGGCGACCAGACGGATGGGGCCGTTCGACGGCACATAAAACTGTCTCCCACTAAGGCCAGTCATGTCTGTGGGGTCGCACTGTTCGATCGTTGACAGGTTCATGGCTACCGTATTGCTCATGTCCAGTGTATTAAGGCGGAGATCACTGGATTGTAGTGGGAAAGACTCAGTGCCGCTTAGCAAGGCCAGAGGAGCAAGCAGCAGGACGGCAAGGTAGATCCATGTAGCGAATAGTGGCCTTGAATATGATCCTGAGGAGTACGTCCATGAGGCTGTGACGCTATCTCGAGGCTTCCAAAGTTTTCGGGAGAAGGATTGGGCCGTCGATACTGGTATTGAGTGTATTGAGTGCACCACATCTTTAATACCACTGCTTCTTGTCCCAGTGGAAAAGGGCGCTGAATCTTGCAGGGTTTTTGGGCGTTGTTGAGGACTGCTTTGAATCCAGGGCAGCGGGCTGGAACTGGGTGTGAGCGGGAGTGGAGATGGACTGCGCTGTCGATATCGATGACGCTGCTTTTGAAGGGAAGGCCTGTTTAACGATGAGGATAGGAGTGAACGCAAAACAGCGAGAAGCGAAGGCACGCGGTGTCGACGAGTCGACGCTGACTGTCTACGGGCAAGAAGCTGCACATAATCGTTTTTGTGATTTGGCTGGTGGAGTGTTGAGGCATCCGCTGCCCACAACAGAATCCAGGGCATCATTTCACTAGGGCATTTCAATGGCCATGAGTTTTCTAGATTTAACTGTTGAAGATCCTTTGCATCCTGTTCCTGTTGTTGAAGCAGGTAACAATTCTCTATGTCTAGCCATGGATCAGAGCAGCGCTCTTGTCTGCGATGGTTTGGAGCAAGGGCCATTGATATGAAGGCAAGGAAGGTTGTCTATTCTGCTAAGGATCTGTTTTTTTCAGAAAAAGAGTCGGAGAGAACAAGTGTCAGAATATGCATGTGCAGTGGATAAGGAACAAGGAACCAAGAGGTGGGATGAAAGTAAGGACGAGGAACGATGGACAGAATAGGGGAAAGAAAGTCCAGGTCGCTTGCAACTCCAGGACAACAGATCGACCCAGTTGGTCACACAATGAACTCAATGATGAAATGAAATGAACAAGGGGTGTCTTGGGGGGACGTTGTTTGTTTGTCTGTTTGTCAACAGTAACGGCCCTGAACCAAGATTGGAGTTGTTATGTGAGCGCGTGGAGGGAGCGGAGGGGAGTGGACAAAGATTCCTGGTCGTTTGTCGCCCCCTCTCTCCATCTTCCCCCCGTCTCCCTCTCTCTACTCCTTTCCACAGTTCACATTGAATGATTGAATAAGTGCTCAGAGAGAGAGAGTGTGTGTGTGTGAGTGGAACACAGTTCCTGGGTGTGGGATGCCGGATTTCAAACTCCAGAAAAGACACGGCCTTCTTTTTGAGAGCAGTAATCAACTAAAATGAGCGCACTCCATCCCGGGCAACAACGACCGGAGACATGTTTGCAGGTCTAAACGACAGTAACCAACAACAGCGTAGATCAAATGGTGCAGAAGGCTAACCGCCGGGATAGGACAAAGGGGTGGGTGATGGAGGCTCGGGGAGAAGCTGATCATTGACTGACCGGGCACTACAGGAGGTAAAGAGCGGCGCACTCCTAAGCCCAGGGATTTGAGCCGAGGATGGAGGCAAGTGGCTGCTGGAGACCATCTGGTGCGTGTGTGTGTGTGTGTGTGTGTGTGTGTGTCTGCATGCTGCAAAACAAACGAGGAAAGATATCCAGAGTGGACGAGAGAGAGGAGAGAGGGAATGTCATGGACATTTGCAGATAGGATAAGAACAAACCGCCTGCTGCGGGGTGTGTGTGAGCGTGGTGTTTGTGTGTGCTTTTGTGCGAGTGTGTGCGAGTGAGAAAGTGTGCACATGTGTGCGGTGTGTCTGTCAGCGTGGCTGTTGGTCGCGCAAGGGTCGAGGTCAGAAAGGGGGAAAAGCCAACATGTCATGTAAAAAGATTGTACATCGAAACACCATGCACATTTGCTGGGTTTCCAAATTGGTTCTAGTGCCATTGGATTAGACCCAAAGTGGTTGGTAGGTGCCTGGGCGACTGGATCCACATGTCGAGTAGAGGGATAGTGGAAGAGAGGAAGAGAATGGAGGTAGTTGCTGAAGCCATGGAGGTAAAATTGTATGTAAAGCATGGAATGGATGGAGAGTAGCGCAAAACAATTGCAAGACATACGTTTTGGTTTGACGCATGAAGGTTGGAATGGACGAAAATAGCGCCAGTGAAAAGGAAAAAGTCCAGTTGAGTGTCGAGCTGCAAGAGAGAGGCAGGGAGTGAGTAAGTGGGTGAAGTGAGTGAGGTTGAGGAGGAGGAGGAATGTCGATTCTGTGGAGGGATCAGGAAGCGAAGCTGATTAGGGACGGAAAAGAAGCGACCGACGAGGAAGAAAGCGAGGGAGAAAAATGAAGAAAAGGGGCGAAAGAGAGCGCAGAGACAGAGACAGACATGGATATGGACATTGGTTCATTCATTTCATTTGCCAGAAGTGTGTGCGGTTGGGTCGAGCGATCGGGGCGAAGATGCTCCCTCCTCCCTCCCACATGCCGCTGCTCTGCTCCTGCTTCTGTCTTGCTCGGCGCGACTGTCTGCCTTCCTGCTTGCCTGCGTCTCCCCACTCCTGACACACCTTGGTCCACAATCCACATCCACATCCACACCCGTATTCACTTTCATTTTTTATCGTATGGTCAAAAGAGAGCTGAACACAAGAGCGAAAACAAAAGAGCAGAAGAAAGCTGATTGATGTCATTGGCGCTCCAGCCTTGTTCTTGAAAGAGAAAGAGAACAAGTGAACAAAAAAAAACGCCCTCTCTCCCAAAGAGGAGCCTTTTCCAGCCATTCAGCCATTCTTCCTTTGTGCTCACTCACACCCTCACACATGAACAGCAGCAGCAGCAGCGTTCTTTCTCTCCACTAGTCCTCCTCGAGCACACTGATTGGCCACTGCAACATCCAGTCGCGACGACCGCGATCCTCTCTACTCCGTTTTTGACAGCCGACTCTCGCCTCATAGGCGGGCAAGGCCAGAAAAAGATCCAAAAAATAGAGGGTCCGAAACCTGCTCCATCCACGGCTGTATTCGACTGAGACATGGAGTTGCCACTTCCGGCCAACTCGGACAGCCAGGGTCTTTTCTGCTGGTCGTGGTGTGGTCAATGCCACACCTCTGTTACATCCTTCACTTGACTTCGGCGCTTGGAACTTAAAGGAGAGGGGACCGTGACCTTTCTCTCCTTGTATGTGGCACTCCTCGAATTTTGCGTGCTAGATGACATCCAACGCGCGCTACCATCCGAAATTGGAATGCTCGGCAAAGAAGTTAACCACTCAACACGAAAATAGACACTCCGAAGAGGCGGTATTCAAGAAAATAAAAACACTCCGAACACCTGCTGCAGGCTACCTCCTTCCTTCTCTTCCTTCTCCTCCTCCACTCCCTGAAGCAGTTGGACAATCAATCGTCTATTTTCAACACAATCGGGATTGCCAGGGAGACCTTTTTACGCAGCAAACCACAAAGAGGGCTTTATTAGGCAGAATCTGCTGCAACTTAGGAAGAAAGTATAAAAAATAGCAAGAATGACTGCCGGTTATTTTTCAGGGAGAATGCAGCGGGTATTTTTGACATGCAGGCCGAAATGATGATAGAAAAGCGATAGACAGGAGTGGTTTTTGTTCCTACCAGGTCTCGAGGACCTAGAGTTTCGACCGTGTAGCCACCTTGTTGCTGGAACTGTATTGCAGGTTGGGCTCCATGGCTTGGAAAAGATCCCGAGATTGGACTTCTGTAGCGTTGTTGGGAGGAGAGGCCTCCGGTTCGCACACCTGAAGATCAACCAACTTTTGGTGGGGGTTCAAGGGACTCTGCAGTTGCTGTGGTTCCTGTGGAGAAAATGAAGGCGAAGAGGCACCCTGGGTCCCATTGGAGGCGAGGTCGGTCAAGATAAAGTCAGACTTGGACATGGTAAAAATGAGAGGCGGAAGTCTTGTCGAGGCGAGGTGAGGTGTTGAGGAGAAAGAAGAAGGAGAAAAAGAAGGAGAAAAAGAAGGAAGAAAGGGTCAGGATATGTTTCCCCAACAACGAGCAGCGAGAATATTCGACGACGGGGACCAACTTTCTGGCTGCATCAACACCAACAAACAACAAGCCGCCTTTCCCCACCAATCCGTTGTGGTCGGTGCCTTTTGTTTTCTCTTTGGTGCACAAACGCACAACACTGACCCAACAAAAAGGGCAGCCTTGGAACGAAGGGCCTTCCAGCCTCTTCCCACGATGATGGAGAGGAAGCCCCCTTTGATCAAAGACAGACAGGGACGCCATGCCACGTTGTTCACCATGGAAAGCGAAAAACGCGTCCGTCTGCTCTGTGTCTGTTCGCCCGTCATGTACGTGTTCGTGTACGTGGCGCCCAAGGGTACGTGTCGCCAAAAGACAAAAGACAAAGGGGGGGAGCGCGTCCTTCATAGAGTTTTCTCGCTGCATCCTATTTTCTTTGCTTCCATCTGCTCTGTTCATCTGCTCATCCCACCGCTCCCTTTCCCTTCCATCTCTTCGTCATCCCCTGTTCCCTCTTCTCCTTGCCCTTCTCTTGTGTGCCAGGATGCAACCAGAGACTGCCTGATTTCTTCTGCCCCTATATCCCCTATCTCCATCTCGCTAGCACCCATCTATCCAGCCTTTCCATTTCACACCGTACACACACATACACAAAAATGCTGCCCAGCAAGGACGAGCACCAACGCGATCATCTCGACCAGGAGAGCGACTGCACATCGGACTCGAACGACGAGTTCGCAAGTGCATCCGAGGGTGATGACGACCTGCCCTGGGAGCCCGTTGTCATTCGCAGCCCTGTCATCCCCAGGTCCAGTCCTCTGTTAACCACGCATCAGCCGCCCGTCTCTGTGCCAGACCGTGACACAGTTGCCACCCCTACGCCATCGCCGACCCAGGCCAGGCAGACGCATCAACACCACCAACACCAGCAACTGCACGAAGAGGAGCGCCATCGTAACGTCCAGGGACACTCCCAACTGCAGCAACTGTCATATCAGCAGCAATATGCACATCAGACATCGGGTCCGATTCATCCACAACAGCCCCACGCACTCCCACAACTGCAGAACCCAGGACAACATCGACCTCCCGCTGGATTACATGGACAGTGGAGCAGAAGCGAACCCAGTGCTGCACATCAACACCACCACCACCACCACCACCACCATTCTCAATTTCAAGCAGAGATGCAAGCTCATTCTCATCATAGTCAGTTGTCCTCGTCTTCGTCTGACCAGGCACAGATCAGTCCTAACCAGACCATCTCTCGCGGGGCGCCGCCAAAGCTGCGAGAGCGTATGCGCCATAGCCCAGTCCCGCACTCTAGAATCGTCAAGGCGTACCTCGATCCCCATGCAGCGACGACAGGCCAGCAGCAACATCAAATGACGCCAGAAACGATTCGTCAGGCCTGGCTGCAGGATCAACAGGATATATCCTCTTCTCAGGAAAGCAGTGAAGATGAAGTGGACCATAGCGGCGCAAATGTGCGCCAGCAGCCCTCGTCTTCTCAGTCTATCCATCTTACCCAGCCTTCAGTTCAGGCGCATCGAGCTCCCATTCAATCAGGTAACTTTTCTCGCTTGGACGCTGGTTCGAAGTGAGACCTTCAAGAAACACACCGATCTGACTGGTATTCTCTCTCCATCTAGTGCTTTCCACAGCAACGGGATCATCGTCGCATACAGTCCAACACCAGCAGACGCCCCCACCAAGAACTAGACCTCTTTCTCCACCTCATGCAGTAACTTCCAGAGCCTCCTTTGAAGTTCCTGTTATCCAGTCCACTGCACAACAGCAACAGTCACTCGCTGTGATGCACCATGTCGATTCAGATAACGAAGAAGGTGCATCGGGCTGGAGTTTTGATAATGAGCTTCAGGATATCTCTCCTATCGAGCAGACAATGGATCGTCATCAAGAACAACAACAGACGTCCACATTGATGTCTGAAACTCAGGAGGTCATCGTGCAGGAGTCTACCGTCAGCAGCAGTCTGCAGTCGTCCTTACCTGAACCATTGCCTTCAGTCGACATGGATGAATCATGGGGATTTGATGACAATGTTGTCATTGAAGAGCCTATCCACCACGAACTTCCCAGCTCCAGTGTCGAGCCACTTCTGCAGCACGAAGATCCCCACGCACATGAGTTTCATGAGGATACAACCACATCGACAACGGATGCATGGGACTATGATGACCAACATTTGGAACTCGCTGCGCTTGAGCAGCCGATGGAAACCACCTCATCGTCCTCAGAGCCTCAGACCCAGCAGGTCCAACCCGAGGCTGAGAATTATTCTCATATCCACACTGTTCATGAAGATGCTGAAGGAGAAGATGCTTGGGGACAAGATGCCGATCTGGATATCGATATCGAAGGAGCACCAGCGGATTACGAGACTTTTAACCTAGGAACCCCCGATACATCTCAGCCTCTGGATGTTGTTGCTACAGAAGAGATGGCCGTTGAGGAAGCCTCTTGGGGGTTTGACAATGCAGGATCGGGCGACACATTGCCTGAGGTCCCCTCCGGTCATGGGGTCGACACGACTAAAGCATTTGAAGAAGAGCTTTACCCGCAGATGACAGTGGCGAAGGAAGCCTCTTGGGGATTCGACGGTGCGGTGGCTGACGAGGTATTGCCTGAGGTTCCTGCCAGTCATAAGATTGATGCGACCACAGCTTCTCAAGAAGAGCCTTACCACCCGCAGGAGATGACGTCCTCAAATATCCGCCTTAACACTAAAGATGATATCGAGCGTTCGCATGGTAGCTCACTTGCTGGCTTTGGTGATGATGTCCAGCAGCACCAGGCACTAATCTCCACAGACCAGGCGCCGACTGCGTCTGAGGAGGCCATCACGCAGGGACAAGTCCACACTCATGACGCAGTCATCGATTTTGGAGATTTTGGGGAGGATGCTGCTGCAGAGGATGGTTGGGGATACGATGACCTTGAGGTGCAGGATGTTCAGCCAGTCTCCGAGGAAGAGCACCACCATATGCAAGGGCCTGAGCCATCCGATGTTGAATCATCCCATACAGAATGCTATACAGAACGTGGTAAGCAGTCGCCTTAATGTGGCTACTTTAGATTGCCAGCGTATGAAACTTGTAACCGAATCTAATTTCGAGCTCTTGGATGCCGCAGTAGCCGAGGACATTCCGCACACGGTGGAGCAGACAACATTAACAGAATCACTTGAGTCAGGTCATACTGCTGCTACCGAAAGTGATAATGAGCACGACACTGAAGTTCAAAAGGTTAGTCGATAGGGTATAGCTACAGTGGATGTATTGTTACGTATCATGGATCTATCTACATGGCGACTGACTTGTAGCTTTTAGGTTCTTGGAGGCTCTACGGGCGAGAATTTTGGCGATCAGGAAAAAAGCATCCGCTCTGTGGCGATGTCGGGAACTTCAGGCCAACCAACTGTTCGCGATCACGACATGATAAAACACGTTCAGCACGACCTTTCAGACATCCGGCCACTGCTCATGCAGGATCACCTTCCTGTTTTCATTGACGGATCTTCACGCGAAACACCCCTTGACCAGTCCGAAGTCGAATCTTTAGCAGACAGCACAGGGTCGCACCCTCAGCAACACCAGGCAGGATTCGATTCAGAGGGTAGTGACATCTATGGAGATCTCTCGACTGCTCGCTCGGACATGAATACTTCATCAAACCGACTGAACGAAATTCTCGAGGACGATGACTACCTGGAGCACATGGAGCGAGGTGTACCCATGAACCGGTCTATCAGCACTCCTTATAGTGACGAAGAGGCCCCCAAGTTTATAGTTGAGGACGATCTTGCAGAATTGATGGAGCGCGGGGTGCCTCGACCTGCGGACGGAGTTATTAGACTGGAGTCGGCTGGCTCGACTTCAGAATCTGAGGCAGAGTACACAGAAGAGGGCGGCATTGAAACCAGAGACTCGTTTGAAGAACCTGCCGAGCCTACCTCTTCATTAGATCGCGAGGCTTCATCAGAGACAGATGCCGTACAGACAGGTCAATCGCAATGCTCGGCTCCAGAAGAGGTAATTATCTTGCTGCTTTTTTTTGTGATGGAGTTGATTGCGCGGTCTTGGCGTAGTTCTAATAATTCTACTTGGTTGACCTGCACAGGTTTTTGTTGCACACGACTCTCTAAAGGATAATCTAGAGGTTGAAGATGCTCTGGAGGTTGAAGATGCCTCTATTGAAGTTGGCGATGACCAAGATCCCAATAATCCGTTTGGTGATGCCGCTGCTCTCGATGACCAGCGCTCTTGGCCAGACGAGGAGCAGCGAGGCCTTGTTGATCAAGAAGTAGTGGAGGAGACTGCCGCACTCACTCTTACCGCAATTGATCACCAGAGCGAAATTGACCCCGTTTTCGAGGAAGATGCCTGGGCGGAGCAAGATGAAATCAACATCGCTGTGGATCCGTTTGAAGCATCTTTGAATACCGCCGCCGACGCGTTTGTTCCTGGGATTTCAGAGGAGGCTGATGGTCCTATCAGCCATAGCAAAGAAGGTACCACGGTCCACCCTATCATATCGACTACATCTACTTCAAGCTTGAAAGTCGGATCCATCATCCATCATCCTCCAGTGGACCAGCAAGAGGAAGTTGCAGAAAATGCATGGGGTTGGGACGAGGACGAAGTCGGAGTGCATCTGGAGATTCAGAAGGAAACACCTCCATCTATTCACGAGGGATCTATAACTTCGCCCGAGGCCAATACAACAGAGCAGACATCACCTCGCATCGATGCTGCAGCGGCTGTGAACCCTGTAGATCTGCTTTTTGAACAACTGGAAGAACAATCGGAGATCACGTTCAAGCAAACATCTGCCGCTAGCTCGTCCCTATATGACGCATCTGCGACAAGGGCTTTTGACGTGGATGAGTTCTTTAAAGAGTTCACTGATGCTCTTCCTGTCGCTGCCGATGCGGTTGTTCCTTCAGTTGTCGGGCTTATCAAGGAGGAATTCGTCGCAGAGACTCCTTCACAGCCCTTGAAAGAGTTCAGCGCTGAGCAGCATCAACAGCAGGCTTTTAGCACCTCCTTGGAATCACAGATCGAAAAGGACTACGGTGCAGATGATGCATGGGGTGAGGATGCACCATGGTCAGACTCCAAGGATCCGACACCAGAAACCCTTGTTTCAGAGGTGGTTTCTGTGGATGTCCTCCCTCCCGCACAAGAAGATATTCTCTCTCCATTACCAGCACTTGGTGTTCAAGAGGAGCATGTTGCGCTTGAGGAATCTGACCTTATGCGCGACAACCAGAGCTTGCACGAACACACCACCTGGATGCCATCCACCGTCGGCCAAGCAACTCTTGAAGAGCAGGACCTTTTGCAACCTCAGCATGTTCCCATGGGCGACCCAACCTTGAGAACGAGTCACATTTCGACATCGAATGTTGAGATCGAAGCTGCGATCTTGGAAGTCGACCCTTGGGATACGGAAGAGCCTGCCCCTCGTGAAATTGCGAAGTCAGAAACACAACAGACTCAGGAGACACTCTCAGAAGAGAAGATTTTGGAAGCTGATTCGGGCAAGGCGGATGCATGGAATGAACATATCGACATTGATATTAGCAGTGATATTCTGCAGCCCATTGCAGAGGCGACTACAACAGAGCTCGATGCCGCTCCTGCTCACGAAGAAGCCCTGGGCCCTGATTTGCTGTCTGAGGGTCAGCAAGATGTATCAGTTGAAGCAGACCCTTGGGACGAACCTAATGAGGAATTCATCAAAAGTACAGAGGACAGAGAGCACGGTGCAGAGATAGACCCATGGGACGAGCCTGTGAACGTGGCGGAGCTCGGTCCATCGTCCATAGTCGACAAACCGGCAATTGTCTTTAAAGAATCCCAGCCTGAACAGGCGGTGTCTACTCTGATTTCTGTCGAGCCTCAGGACGTAGTGTCCGACGAAAATGAGATCGCTTGGGAATTCGATAACGGCTCTCTTCAGCATAAGTACAAGGAGGTTGCGGAGACTGAGACGTTTGCCCCGACAGTAGTAGACTCGACTACTGCCACCATGTCCCCTCATGACCGCCTCTTTTCGGATGATATCCACCACCTTCCTCCATCTCTCACAGGTGCCGTTCAGTTTTCTCCCAATGCAATGCCTGCATCTCCGAGCGCCAGATTTGCACCTTCCTCTCCAGTATTTGAAGTAGGTGGAACTGATTATGAAAGTAGCCAGCACGAAGATCGTGACAGCTATGAGCAAGATGCCTGGGGTGACGACGGCCATGTTCTGGAAGATCTCCCCCCTCGACAACAGGAGAAGGAGGGCGTGTCTACAGAGATCCATAAAGAAGTGGACAAGGTTTCTGAGGCAGCGGTGGACGAGCCTCTGGCCGAAATCGAAAAGATGTCCTTAGAAGAACTTCCGGAGGTCGATACAGAGGCTCTCGATAACAGCTGGGGCTTCGATATGGACGAAGAACAAAACGATGTCACTTCAGAGCCCGTGCGTCCAACTCTGGTCACCGCTCCGTCAGTTACTGCAGCACTTCATGATACCGGCCATAGGACACCTTCACCGCCAGTTACAGGAGGCCTTTCACCCTTGACTATTCGCAAGGATAGTCTTTTGGCCGCACCCAGTAACAATGGTGCAGACAGCAGTGAGAGCAATGACGACAACGCAAGTCAAAGCCCTTGGCAAGATATCTCCCCGGCATCCGTTTCCAAACGAAGCGAGGCGGGAATGAGTGTTGGATCCGAGTTTGATTCCGAATACTCTGTCCGATCGCTTGATGAAGACGAGAGACACATGCACGCTTCGGTGGCCAATGCAGAGCATGATGCTCAGAAGCTCTACGGATTGGGGGCCATTAGTGAGAATGACCACAAGAAAGATGGCATGACCAGTGCCATGTCCTGGACGGATTTAAACCACGATGATGAATGGCAGGACAATACGACCGCTATCAACAGCGCCCTTGGTGCGGAGCAGGATGAGCATCAGCACCACGAGGGGTATGTTCACCATGCCAAGGATATCTCCTTGGAATCGTCATCGTCAAAGGATATTGGATCCAACGGTCAGAGTGCTGGCGAACTTGTGGACCTTCCTGATATCAGTGGCATGGACAGCTGGGATTTTGACCATGACGAAGATGACACTGAAGTCAAGACGACAACATCCTCTCTGATGAGCCAGACCCCCACCGCGACCAGGTCATTGATGTTCTCTCGCGATAACCTCAAGACGCCGGATATGACTAGAGAGATCACTGACACAAGTGGACTCCAACACAAGTCGTCGTTTACTGGCAGTAGCTTTACCTCTGTATCGCCTGGAGGTCGTACAACTCTGTCTTCGTACCAGTCCAGCCTTGCCGGATCTGTTCCTCCTTCACCCGGCAATACCCTCCATCAGACCACAACATCGACTGCAGCAGGATCTAATACTGAACAGGTTGAAGTTGAGGACGACTCCCATCTGCCTTTAGCTATTCGTCAGCAACGAGCACGTCTTGCTGCCAAAGGAAAGCCGTTGCCCCCGATTTCAAAGTACAGGAGCACAAAGACAGAGTCTTCTTTCACTGGGACCAGCCGTGAACAAATTGTTACCTCACCTTCTCCTCGACTTGCTTCAGCGACAACGTCGCCTGTCATTTCCTTCGCTAAACCGATCACCAGCAGCACTACGACCGTTTCTGGACCTGGAAATGTTCTGCCAGTTCCTGACCAAAAAGTCTTGTCGCCTGCACTTCAGAAGCAGAAGGAGAGATTGGAGCAAAAGCGTGCGGCAGCAGCGGCAGCGGCGGCAGCAAAGAAATCGACCACTGTCGATGGAACAAAGTCGACCACCGTTGGCTCTCTGACCAGTCCTACACTGGTGGCCTCTACCCCCTTCACAAGCATCACAGGGTCGAGCTTCAGGTCATCCCTACCTCCACTTGCCGGTGACACATCTAAAGCGTCATCAGTACCGGCGGCAGCTCCGCTGGTAAGCGCTCTTCCTCCAGCAAGCGATCTTGGTCAGGCATCGTCTCGTCGTCGAGGTTCGGGAGCAATTCCGGGCACATCCCCTTCTGGTGTTCTCAGTAACAACGCTTACAGCAGTAGTGGCAAGATCAAATCGGCAACGCCTTCGTCTCCTCTGTCAGAAGGATTTGTGAGGCGAAGTAAGGACGGTCATCGACCTGCAGGTCTTTTATCTCAGGAGCATGAGGATGAGCAGGGCTCCTGGGATCAGGGAGTGGTTCACACAAGTCAGAGCGATGTCTTTAGACATGGTGTTTCCAACAAAAAGGCCTCTCGAATGTCGATCTCTTTGTCTGGTTGGGATCATACTTTGGACGAGGAGGATTTGAAGGAGCGACAAAAGCAGGAGGATCAACCTGTGTCTGATCTTGCAAAGAGTTTGTTTTCTCCCAAGATACCCTTGTCTTCCATTGCCCCGATTCTATCCACTTCGTCCTCTTCCTCCTTTTATCAGCAGACAGTTCCCGGTCTGGATGAGACAGAGGAGAAGAAGGAAGAAGAAGCCAAATCATCGTTATACTTGAAGACCAGCAGAGATGACAAGGAGTCCAAGACTTTGGATAGCGAGGCATACGATCCCTATGGACCTGCAGCGTCCCGTCAGCAGTTCTCTCCCTTGAAGATCAATAACAGGACTCAAAAGGCCAAGAGCTCATTCGAAGAAGACCGAACTGAACTGTCGACCGAATTTGGCTCCCACCACCACCATCAGGAGGTTCTTATGGACTCGTCCATCTCGTCTCCCAGCGGCGTGTCCCTCATGTCCCCGACCTCAGGCGGAAGCTTCAGCATGAGCCATCGTCACGACCATCACCGTGGGCACGTTAGTGGCAGTCATGGCAGCATCAACAACAGTGGCGGGGTCTCTGGCGGTGGAAGTCTTGTGGGCGATATTAGCAGCATCCTCAAGGAAAAGAAGGCCCCCATGTCTGGATCGGACAATAGCAGCAGTCAACACTTTAATGATAATGACTATAAGGGCAAGTCTGGAAACTCTATGACAACACCTTCTTCCTCCAGCATCGCTTCCTCACCCGCTCCTAGTCGACCCGCACCTAAAGCGGGCGGTGGTGGCTGGTCTTTTGGATCTCTTCTCAGTTCCGCTGTGGCTGTGGCCACCGAGACGATCGACAAGGCCTACGAGACTTTGGACCCAGAGTACAGTCGGATGAAGACCCAAGGCGGTGGCTCGGGAACGTTCTCGGATGATGGTACAGGCACGAGTGACGAGAGTCAGAGTCCCTTCAAGAAACCAGGTTACGTTGTGGGTGGAAGCTCCTTGGCTTTGGGCCTTGCCTCCATCACCACTACGAAATCACCCCCCTCAACTCCGGCCCCACCTCCAATGACGCCTACGCAACCGCCATCTCTCCCATCACAGCAGGAACAAGGACGGTCCAAGCCCTCGTTCGAGTCCTTTTCAAGACCTGGAGACTCGGATCCAGAACCCTCAGACTTTCAACATCAGCACCAGCACCAGCAACAACATCACCATAATATTTCCACCTCCAACTCATCCGTATCTCCTCGGATGACTCGAAAGCACGTCGACAGAAGAGAATAAAGGTCTTGATTTTTCGTATAAATAGCTAATTCTCTTTCTGCGAGACGGGCGAGGTTTTATTTGGGATGAGTAGGGGGGTGAGGTGTGCAAAATGAAAAGAGAGAGAAAGAGGGAGTCTAAGCTAAGCAAAAAAAAAAAAAAAAAAGGAAAAAAAAATGAGGTAATTAGGACATCTTTTTATCTTTTTTGTGAATAGCCGCCCGTGTACATGGGCTTATATCCTGGTTCGGCCGCTGGACTAGGGGCCGAGCCTGTTGATGCTTTGTCAGGGTTGCCACGAGGGAACGCATTCCGATCTGCAAACGATGGTCTTGTTGAAGACCCCTTCTTTGGAGGATCCGGAAGAGAAGGATGCAGTTTTTGCTGACCCGGGGAAGAAGCCGAAGGGGCCGAGGTGGCATTCGAGGAGGCGGAGGAGGCCGTTGAGGCCCGAAGAAAGGAAATAGGTGGAGGCGAGGCAGATCCAATCCTGACGGGACTGTCTCTTGAGCCGCTTCCTTCCGGCCGCTGGCCCGAGGATTTTGATGAACGACTCTCTGCGCGCCTGGCAGACCGAGCACTCCGAGAGTTCAGCTCATCATCATATTTCCTGTCTTCACGGCGACTATAGTCCCTGCTGCCTCCTTCAGCATCCCTGTCCCTGTATCGCATATCACGGTCGTTCCTGGAATTTCGGTCCCGATCCCTATCTCTAGGACGGTCCCGCTCACAATCTCGGGTATCATTGCCACGACGGTCTCTATCCCGGTCCCGACGGTCCTCCCGATCACGATAATGATCACGATCGCGGTCTCGGTCCCGATCACGATAGTGGTCACGATCGCGATCACGATCTCCGCTGTAGCGGTCCCGTATTGATGAAGAGGTGGGTCGATGACGGGATGACGATGACGAGACTCCAGGTGCATCTCTTGTACTTCCAGGCTGACCGCCTTGTCCGCCAACAGAAGTCATGTTGAAAGCTGATCCAGCGCGAGCATAGGTCGGTCTTAGCATGTTACAGTCCTAAAAAAAAAAAAGGATATAAACAGAGCAATGAGTTAAACATGTAGTGACAATTAAAGCAATGGTCCAGTTTTCCCATAATTGCTTAAAGCCTCGCGAGTCTTACATCGCCAAAGTGACCTAACGCCGCACAGTTGTAACAATAGGCCACAACGGGCTGTAATGGCACTGTGGACTTCATAACATAACTGCGCCACACAGTCGGGCAGTCCTATAGATAGGAAAAGTAGTTCATGAAAAAAGACATTAGCACATAGTCGCTCTTTGGCATTCATAGAGAGCTCGTGGGTCGATAAGTACTTCTACTCGTACCTCAGTAGCATGGGCACGAGATCCACATTTCCTGCAGTCCGTGTATTGGCCATAGCCTCTTGGCATTGGGCATTTCTGTGTAGAGAGAAAGAAAGAACATAGTCAGAATCACTCTGTTAAAACGACGACTTCACTACATCATTTGTCTACTAACCTCTGAAATATGCCCTTTTTTGTTGCAATTATAACAGACAGAGTTAGGACAATCTCTTGCTACGTGGTCATCTCTTGCGCCACAGATATAGCACTATCACGTTCAAAGAAAAAAGGGTTAGATACCACAGAATCTTGGCGTACACGGTAGAAACTAGACAAAATTCGAGAAAAAATTGATCCATACCAATGTTACAGTGCATTCACGTCCAAGATGTCCAGTTTCGCCGCATCTGTGGCACCGCCTTGCTGTTTCCTGCTCCATATAATAACGATTTCGTCCCTACAAAATACAATACAAATATAAAAAGGGCATGTCAGAATAACAGGTCCTCAGTATTCGGGTCGAGACCATCTGTTTTCAGTACCTTAAAGTCGACATCATCCAAATGACCCAGTTCGGTATTCAGGTCGTAATTGTTGTCTGTTTCGTCTAGATTTCCCGTGGAGGAACCGATATCCAGCACATGTTCGTCCAGGGCGTCACTGTCTTCCTGCATGTCTGATCCATCGCTTGTCACCTCGTCCTCCTCATCTCCAACACCAGAATCTTTTCCTTCAGAGCTACTGATCGACATATCACTATCAGACCCGTTGGCATCCTCTCCAGTTGTCCTCGATGCAGAGACCTGCTCATTCCAAGAAGACTTTTTGCTGCTCCCATCCTTTTTTTCTACGCTATACCGGGATTCCTCTTCCTCATCCTCGTCGTCCACCCCCTCTTCGTTGTTATCATCGCGCTTTCGTTTCGTTATTGATTGTGACCCATTGACTGACTTTGAGTTGTTGCTCAAGATTCCTTGATCCATGCCATCACCCAGTTCTGTTCCTTGATTCACGGCTCTGAAATAGTCTTCTGCGCCGGAAACAGCTAGATGGCCGTTCTTTGGAGTCGATGCAGCAGTGCTCGTGTCCACCTGCATGGATAAAAATATTATCATGTTGTGGGGTCAGCCTCTATTGTCCCGATCCAGTCTATAAGCCGAAAGAGGTTCTTGAAATTTTAAAAATAAGAAAAGGAAGAACTCTTTTTCTCTTACCGAGACGGGTACCGAGGACTTGACATTAGAACCGATTTTCTTGTAGACGTTGCTGGAGTAGTGAATATGGCCCAACAGGGTATCTTCGAGTTCACTGTCTACCTCATCTTCACTGCTGGGTGGAGAGTCAATATGCGATTGTTTCGGGTTTAGTCAGGAGGCAGCAGCTTAAAACGCGACCGTGTCACCCATGGAGAGAGGATTAAGGCATGACATGAAAGAGAGAACGAAAGGGGGAATGGGACAACATCCTGTACCTGTCTTCGCTAGGGTCCTTGTACAGCTCGTCTTCCTCCTGCTGGTACCGGTCATAGTCGTCGTCGTAATCCATGCTGATGCGGGAAGGGTCAAAAAAAAGGAGAACTAGCCACCAATCAGGAAGATGGCATGCAAAGCACCAAAAAAAAAAAAAAAGCGGCTTCCCAAAGGCAGAGTGGCTTAGACATAAACAGTCACTCATTTGCCACCAATTTTTATGTTGTGTTGAATTTCGATGATATTTCATATGATGATGACCTGAAAACTTCTACGTTTCATTTCTCTTCTAAGCCTGGACCTCAGCCTCCTTGGCCTCCTCGACAGTCTTCTCCTTCTTGTCACCAGCAACCTCCTTCTTGCTCTCCTTCTCCTTGCGGGCCTTCTCGGCCGCCTCCTTCTTCTGCTGCTGCTCCTGCTTCAACTTCTCCTCAACACGGCGGATAGCCTCATCATTGTCAATGGGACGGGCAGCTCCGAAGGGGCTGGCCTTGGTAGCAGCGGGCTCGGCAGCGCCAGCAGCGGGGGTCTCAGCACTACGGGGCTTGAGCTCCAACTTTCTACGGGTAACAGGGGCTTTGAAAATGAAAAGAATATTACATACAAATGTTAGATTCCATGTGGCGACGCGGCCTCTGGTTCATTCATTCTTCCGTCAACTCCTCGCTTGATCTTTGAGTTCTTACCAGGGGGGGCACGGCTGGTGAAAGCTCCGCCGCTCCAGGAGGTATCCCTGTGCTCGCGCTCTCTGGGCTTCTCCCATCCAGGGCGGGCGGAGGTCTCGGCAGCAGGGAGAGGGGTCTCGCGTCTCCAGGTGTTGACATCTGTGCGGTCTGGGGGACGCTCAGAGTTGTTGAAACGGGATCCAAACTCGCCACGGGGCGCACCACGGTCGTTGCTGCGCTCAAAGCGGTCGTTGCTGCTGCTGCCACCGAAGCGGTTACCAGCTGGGGGCACGGGGGCCTCACGACGCCACTCTCCAGCACTGCGGTCCTCACGAACCTCACGCTCACGAGCTATAGAAAAATTAGAATTAGGCAAAACAAGATGGAAAACAATGGTGAATACGGTAATAGAAAAAGAAATAGACCGCAATCCTGTTCGTCCTTATCATCCTAATATGAGACGATGGAAAAAAGAAAAAAATCTTTGGTTTTGTGGACCAAGGTACTTACGAGGCTCGGCAACACTGACACGAACATTACGTCCGCAAAGGTTCTGGCCGTTGTTCTCCAAAGCCTTCTTCAAAGAGTCCAAGCTATCAAACTCGACATATCCGAAACCCTTGGGCTTGTCCTCGAAATCCTTCATGATACGGATGCTGTTGATCTATGGATATTTAGTCCACGTTGAATTGGTCAATGGATTAGTACAATGAAATGACTGGGTTGATCCACTTTTTTTTTTAAAAAAAAGGGACTTTCACAGATATTCCAAGTCCTATCAAGTACCTTGGAAGCCGAGAAGAAATCCTCAATATCAGCCTCGGTAACATCAAAGGGCAAGTTTCCAAGATGGATGGTGTATGGGGGGCGAGTAGGGAGCTCGACGGGAGCACGGGGAGTGAAACGGGACTCTTCCCTGTCGCCAAATCCTAATGGGTCATAAACAACAATTCGTCCACTTAAGTCAATTATCCTCGTGAATCCTTGGACAGTCCATAAATGTTCAATGGGTCAAGGAACATCTTGTCCTGTCCTCACTGGTTAATTTCCACACAACGTACCACCACGGCTTTGGAAGCCTCCACGTCCACCATCGCCAAACCCACCGGAGCGGAAGTTGTCTGATCAATTGGATAAAAAAAAGAGAAGGTCGGAAGCCAAGATCAGTGAACAATCCATGAGTGTGGGTCCTGAAAGATTGAGCAAAACTGTGGATCTATTTGCTGCTTCCACAAGATGTCATGCTCCTGCCTGTACCTTGAGCACCGACAGCTAACAATAGAAGAGATGTGATCCAAGGATTAGCGATCGTGCCTCGCCAGCAAGTGCGCGGTTCTACAGGAGAAGACATGATTCGATCTAGTATGCGCTTACCAGAAGGAGCGGAGGGAAGATCGTCCATCTCGTCAGCCCAGGATCCCGTGGCTAGTGTGTGGTTCAACCGTGTCGTTGTGGTAGTTGTTGTCGTTGTTTTGATCGTGTCACATGTGGAAAGAGAGGCAGAAGAGTGAAAAAGAAAAGCTGGGTAAGTTTTCTGCTCCTTGGTCTTTTGGATGGTTCCAGGGGTGGATAATCAGTCCTCTTCTTTTTGCTCTACGCCTGTTGGAGTCTTTGGAGCAGGTCTGCAATGGATGTTGCACGTACATTGATCCGCGAGGAAGTCGCTCAGGGCCATCTTGGTGCCCTTCTTCTTTTGCTTCTTTTGTCCTACTGCAGGGCCAAAGGTAAGGAGAGGAACAAGGAATAGAGGTTAGTCTCGGGTGGGATGGAGGACTATGGCTGAGAGGCGATTGTCGGAGCCTGGGCTGCAAGAATACAGCGTCATGGGAAGAGGAAGTGATGGAACAGTGAGCAAGGAAAGGGTCATTGGATGTGGAGGGAGGGGAGGTGTCAGAGTCAAGGAGGGATGGTGAGGTGAACAAACAGAGGGGGGAGGGGAGGGAGGGAGATAGGAGGGTGTGTGGATGCGCGGGACTCGAGTTGCGGATGAGGAGCATGGGGCCGCACCTTCAGTCATGATGTGTTGGATGGGGTGATGACAAAAAGGAGGAAACCCAATCCGACTTTAAAGGACACTCCTCCTCTCTGAGGGTGTCTGTGTCTGTGTCTCTGTCTCTCGCTCTTTTCTCTCTCTTTGCAACAATTCCCTCTTTGTGTGAAAATGTGTGTTGTGCTGCACGCAAAGATGAAAAAAAAAGAAATTGTGACTGCCGTAAACAACTATACAGGCTGGCCATTTACAATAGGCGCGATATTTTCGTCACTGTATTCACTCAATCGCATCTGCAGAGCCGCGCTAATCGTATGTAGATGTCTTTCTCGCCATATAGAGTCGGATACTGAAACAGGCATCGGTCCACAGTGCCGGGTTTATCATTTCCCGCATGGCGACTCTTGATTCACTAGAAATATTCCTTTGATACTCCTTTTCCAATGGCAGACAAGTGATCCAGGTATGCATCCACCATAGCATCAACATCAGCAATTCCGTCCTTCTCTGACGACTTTAATATCTTGAAGTTTTAATGGCGAAAATGCATCTTGTGTAGTCATTGGAAGAGATGACAGCGAGGGTGGTGAGGCCCACCCTGGAGAAGCCCAAATGTTGGAAGATCTGTGGGATATCGTAGACGAGATAGTGATCATCACGAGGTCCCCAAATGGTGTGGATATTGGTGTATGCAAAAAAATCGCTGTCTGAAGAGATGACGATATCATTCTTTCTGCAAGTATCAACTATGACCATATCTGCTTCTGATGGGCAAGTGATAGCACACCAGCCATTGTTTCCAAGGTGGCGAGTAAGGGACTCTCCTTTCCTAGGAAAGGGATAGAACAATGATTTGTGAAGATTCTCGTATGGGGTATTTTCGAGCCATTTGCCATCTCGCCGTGGGGATACAAGCTGAACATTCGTAATTCTCCTCATCTTTGGGCGGGGGGTGGACCATCGATATAAATTGCGGTGGTATCTTTATGGAAACCCCGTCGGACCAAGTGCGTTTCAACAATCCTGTTCGCGACATCAAAGTTATGGTTGCGGTACGCGCGTCGGACATCAACGTATAGAGTCCCGCGAGGTCGAGATGGTACAAGGGACCATGCGGCAGGGGTTTTCCAGGTATAGCATGAACAACAGTCGCTGAATATCCTTTCTTATGAAGGAATCTCCACAATCCACTAATGCCCATGACGGTTTGGAGCTCGGGGGACGGAAAAGTGGAGAACAATGAGTGAGAATAGGTTGAAATGATTCAGATTGGAAAGTGAGACACTGGAGATCAACTACGATGAGAATGAGTATTGTGGATGAGAAAAGAGAGTTGAAGGAACAAAGACAAGAGGGAGATGAAGGGACAAAGAGAAGTGGGTGATGGAGAGGGAGAAAGAAAATGATATAGTGGAGGGCAAAAAAATAAGGTGGCCATTGCCACATTGAGTGTGGGACTTTGCTTCGCGTCCGGTGCAAGCTGCCGTAGATTTCGATCATTGGAGCCAGCAGTTGAAGGACGCGCCATGGTCTGGATTGCAAGTGTGAATACTTTCGTGGAGGGCGGAGCATCATATTTATTTTGTGGATATGTTGGCACCTAGCATGCTCGGTGCTGTTCACCGCTATCGTCTATTCTCACGAGAACCAATGGCAGTCCTTTCTTTACTCTACCTCCGGAGGGTGGGAGAGTTGGGTTGGGCGAAACGACAGGATTCGAGAGCCCTGTGTAAGTGATGGCGGATGCAGCCAAAACGCAAATGAAGACAAGCTGTCTGCAAAGCCCAAAGACAAAACAATTCAAAAAAGAGTTGAGCCTCGTCCAGGCAATGGTGTTGTTGGGTTTCTTCCCCAGAGTGGGTGTGAGCCTTACCCATAGCTGCACATCGATCGTTTTTCTTGCTTGTTTTCGAGTCCTCACCCAGAATCAGGAACAGGGGGCCGCACCTCTGTCTCTCTCCTCGCTCTCGTTCTTTCTTCTTAGTCCCGGTCCGTCTTCAAGACTCGTCTAGATATTTGTTCCAGTACTACAATAGTAAGTCAGGCCCTCCAAAAACACTGATTCATTTTTTTGCACCATGCTATTAGGGTTAATTGGCAAAAATACCTTTTTGACAGAGCACTGGCTGGCCTTATTCCTGAAGTGCATGTTCTGTAATGATGCGCTGGCACAGTCGATCCAGGCTGTTCTGTTGACGAAAACATCAAGCATGATCAGCGAATGAATAGTACAGCTAACATGACACGCCCAATATCTATTGGGCAAAGGACCAGGGCAGGGGAAAAAGATCATTGCCTGGTCCCTTCTTTCTCCCCCATGACAGTCCAATGATATCCATACACACGCACAGTCAAATCCACAACATGACGCTAGTGCTGCGAAGCAAGGTGATGACAGGAAGCAAGTTAATCCAGCCCGATGACCGACGACAGAACAAGCGAGATAGATGGGAAACGGAGGAAGGATCGCGAGCAAGAGGCAGAGATTGGAGAGGCGTGAGCAATGATGAGCAGCAGGCTATTCATGAATTATGGACAACTATTCAAGAGTGTACTGCCACAGTACATGTCATGTTTTGTTCATGCACGGAGAGCAGGCTGAAAGGAAAGAAGAACAACAGGAAGTCGAGAGAATGAGGCCGGCAGAGGCAAGGGGGGACGGCGGGAGCGATTGCCCGAAAATAAACCGAAGGCTGCAAGCTGTGTGGATGCAATCGATGCCTTTTTGTTATCACACATTTCGTTCCCGTAGCACACTCTCTTTTATCTCTTCTTCCCTCATTCTCCCCATCCCATCCCATCTTTCCCATCCCATCCCATCCGTCCCTGTCTGCCCTCGTCCCTTCCACCCACTCTCACCTCGCGCGCACCCTCTTCTAACGATTCTATCATACCCCATCTCATTCCACTCTGTAAGTGTGTGTGAATGTGTGAATGCGCTCGTCTTTTGTCATCCATTCCAGTTTGGGCATGTCCTGTCTGTGCGGTGGTTGTTGCAAACAGAGCCAACCGTCATCCTTCCATCTTTACAACCATGTGCCATGACAAGGAGAGATGACGTGGGATGTGACAGCACCGACATTATCTGGAGTGCAAAAGTCGATTTTTTTTCTCTTTCATTTTCGATAAAGACGACCTGGAAAGCAAGAGGGCAGACAGCAAGACAGAGCAGGAAGACAAGAAGACAAGAAGACAAGAAGACAAGAAGACTGCAAAGCAGCAAGGCAGCAAGGCAGGCCGACGGTCAGACGGACGAGCGCGTTTCGTTTCGAGGATGCTGCCTGTTTCCTGTCCTGGCTGGCTGTGTGGAAAGGACAAATGTTATTTATAAACCAACCATTCATTCATTGCATTTTGGGCACACAGACAAGCAACCGCGGACGGGCTTGTCTTCTTTTTTTCAGGGCCAGACAACTTCTTTCCTTTCTCGCTCTGATCAGCTTTCCTAATCTTTTTTTGTTTCTTCTTTTTTCCACTCCATCCCATCCCATCCCATCTTTCTTCATCATCGTCGTCACCATCATCCTTTTTTCCTCCTTTCCTTCTTTTCCTTAGAATGTCCGCCCCCACCACCAACACCACCACCACCACTACCACCGTCGACATCCTCCCCGGCCGCGTCGGCAACCTCTCGCCCGAGCAGCAGCATGCCTTGGACGAGTTCAAGGAGCTCATCAAGGCTGAGGGCATCTTTGTCCCTGAGCGTCATGACGACCACTACGTCCTCCGCTTCTTGCGCGCGCGCAAGTTCCACATTGCCAACACCCACAAGATGTTTGTCGATTGCGAGAACTGGAGAAAGGAGCTCAAGGTCGATGAGCTCATCGAGTCGTTTGTTTTCGAGGAGGAGGAGGCTGTCCGCAAGTGCTACCCTCGCTACTACCACAACATTGACAAGGCTGGACGTCCCATCTACATTGAGCACGTTGGAGTGATTGACATCAAGACTCTGTTCAAGGTCACGGACGAGGAGCGTATGACCAAGCAGCACGTCCTCTCGTACGAGCGTCTGATCCGCGACCGCATGCCTGCCTGCACCAAGCTCGCTGGACGCCACATTGAGCAGTGCTGCACCATCCTCGACCTCAAGGGCGTCTCACTCCGTCAGTTTGCCAACGCCTTTGGTTTTATCAAGCGCACGTCGGCTATTGCTCAGAACTACTACCCTGAGATGATGGGCAAGATGTATGTGATCAACGCCCCCATGATGTTCACGTCCGTCTGGGGCATGGTCAAGCCCTTGTTGGACGAGGTCACTGTCAAGAAGATTGTGATCTTGGGCAGCAGCTACCAGTCGACTCTTCTTCAGGACATTGAGGCCGATAACTTGCCCAAGGTGATTGGAGGTTCCTGCGAGTGTGCTGGTCAGGGAGGATGCCAGGTTGGCGAGCCAGGACCATGGAAGGATCACCGTTACATGAACGCTGCCTAAGTCCAGACAGAGGACCAGGTTCACCTAACTGGCTGGCAGTCCTATTCCTTTGGACATTATCTTCCTCTTTCTTTTGTCACAGAGCGTTTTTTCTCCTAGTTTTTCTTCTTTTTACCCTTTTCTTTTGACTTTGTTTTATCTTTACGACGTTGACGAAACCTAGACAATGGCCGGACTCAACCTTTATCACTATCCCCTGCTGGACGTTGGCCATTGTACCTCCCTTCTCTCCTTCTCCTCTCCATCTCACCCAGACACAATCACAACGAGACCAGTTCTATACTCTTTTTTTTTTTTTCCATTTTTTGCATGCCTTCTCCACTTTCACCCAGATAGACAAATCCCAAACCAATACACAAAAAACCAATTTCAAGCAATGCATTAGCGACAGGTGTGACGTTGCACAGGAGCCCTTTTCGGCGCCCAAGGCAAGAAGACAAAAGCAGTCTGGGAACCAGAATGCAGTGCAGCAGCGAAAAGTTAAATACATGTGCAGTATGTACCGGTACTTGAGGGTTTCTTTTTCCTCGTGTGCCCTGGTGGTGCTGGGGTGAGCAAAGGAGTGGGGACGTGAAGGAGTGGAAAGAGTGGTAGAAAGGGCGAGAGAGAGAGAGAACGAGAAAGAGAGGGGAAATGAACGAGAACCGTGCAAGGAAATCGCCACTCAGCGGGCGTGGTGTGCGCACGTTGGTCCCCACGCGGCCCCCATTCGGACGTCTCTTTTCCCTCTTTCTCTCTTTCTTTCTCTCTTCTACTGGCGTTCTTTGCTCTCTTCGTCCCTTCTCTTTCCCCCCCTTTCGCTTTCCCTTTCCCTTTCCTCTTGCCTTCTGCTTCTCCACTCAGCTCGCTCACTCACTCACCCGACCCACTCTTCCTCCCCCCCCTCCATCGCTCCATTGCTGCATCCATCAACCACCAGCCTCGTCTGTTGTTGTTGTTTGTTGTTTGTTGCCTTCAACTTCTCTCACTCTTTCCCGAGCGTGATAATGCGCCATTGAGCAACTCTCCGCCCCCTGAAAGAATCACAATCAACTCTCTCAATCTCCTTCAATACCCCTCCCTTCTTTTTCATCGCCAGTACTTTGGTCCCTGATCTCAATCTTCATTTCTTGATCGCCAGCCTACCTACCCGCACTCCCTTGCTTCCTTGCTCGCTTGCTTCCTTGCTTGCTGCGTGACGCTTCTTCCCTAGTCCCCTTCCATCCCCACCTGAACCCTCCACTGACCAGGAATCGCTCATCATGAAGGTAAGAGAGAGTATATCTCACGCGACTGGCCTGACTTGATCGACTACAAATGGAATGGGTCGATCCTGTCAGTTAGTCTAATGCCGCTGCTATGCATGCATGCATGTGCAGGCTTTCTGTTCTTCCTCTTTCCCACATATTTTATTTTTAAACGTCTTCTCACCCTCCCGCGCTTTTCTCTCCTCCCCAATGTCCCTAGTTTGGAAAGCAGATCCAGTTTCAGCAGATCACAGAATGGCAGAACCATTACATGAGCTACAAGGGGCTGAAAAAGATTATCAACTCGCTGATTCAGGAAAAGGCACAGACATCCGTCACGATTGCGGCGTCGCCCCCACCAGGGTCAACCCCCGTCATCCCCGAGGATGAGTACTCAAAGTTCCTGCAGTCGCAAAAGGCCGCCTTCTTTTTCAAGCTGGAGCGTGAGCTGGAAAAGGTGAGAGACAATCGAACCCAGAACATCCAGCCGGCACAATTAGTTTTTTTTAAAATAATTCGATCCGACAGCCTCTGACTGGTCCTTTGATTCTCTTCCATCCAATTTCGATGCTTGCCTAGGTCAACACATTTTATCTCCAGAAAGAATCCGAGCTCAAGGTTCGATTGCGGTCCTTGATCGATAAAGAAAAGGTCATCCTGTCGCGTCAGGGCCGACCAGGAACGAGCTCCTCGATCAACTCTCTGAAGGAAGCATTTCGACAGTTTGAGCAGGATCTCAACAAGCTCCAGGTAAAAAGCACTAGCACAACGGCACTCAAGCAAATGGGCGCATTAATGGGCAGAAGCACCAACAATCTCAATCGGAAGGGGAGGAGGAGATTTCCCGGCCATTGATTTACGGAATGGAAGGGGTTGCTTACCCAGACATTGGCGGTCGTGGAATCAAATTGAAAAAAAAAAAAAAAAAAAAAGTGGAAACGAAACAACCCCTGAGCTGACTTGACCTTTGCGTCTTTCTTCACGATTCCGATCTGGTTTTAGAAATTTGTCGAGACAAATGGAACTGGATTCCGCAAGATTTTGAAGAAGTGGGACAAGCGTTCAAAGTCTAGCACAAAAGAGCTATACCTCTCACGACAAGTCGAACTCCAGCCCTGCTTCAACCAGGACGCCATGGTGGAGCTCGCTGACAATGCTGCTTACCATCTCCTCGGACTGGAAAACATTCAACAGGGCAACAGTCGATCTTCCTCTGCACCCTCTAGCCCAATCGTCGCCAAGCCAACACAGACCTTGCCTGGAAACGCCATCTCATCACCAGTGCAGCAGCAGATGGACGAGCTCGAGACCGACCTTTTTAATGCCTTGACAACAAACCAATCCTCTCTTGTGCAAGAGATTCTGGATCGCCGCCTCGCATCGCCTTCTGCTATCCAAAACAACTCTGCCATGCAAGAATCTTCTACCTCTAGTAGCAACAATGCCCACAGTGCCGGTTCAAATAACCAACTTGGACTGGAGAACGCGCGCGAAGTAGTGTCTCGGGTGTTCTGGAGATGCTGTTCTGAAGTCAGCACATCTGACGCCGTCATCCAGCAGCTGGTCAAGACTGGATTGATCAACTTCAAATTCGTGGACGATATTAGTGACAGGACCTGCCTTCATGAGGCCGCCATGGTGGGTCGACTCTCATTGATTCAGCTTGGCGTGGAACATGGAGTCAGCCCAGAATGTACAGATGTCTACGGTCGACGCCCATTGCACTATGTGTCCATGTATGGCCATGCCGACTGCGCCACCTATCTCCTGTCCATGAATGCATCCATGACGGCCACAGACCACGATGGGTTCCGACCCTTGATCTACTCCATCATGAACGGACATACAAAGTGTGTAGAGATATTTTTGGCCAACAATGTGGAGATCGAGGCTAGCCAGGAGGGAGATCCAATCCCATTAAGTTTGGCCTGCCATTATGGCCACGAGGATATTGCCATGATGCTTATTGGACGCGGCGCGAATGTGATTGCGTGCAATGCCGATGGCCTCGAACCTCTGCATATCACTTGCCGAGAGGGACACACACGACTTGCAAAGACCTTGACCACTCGAGGCGCACGTCTGGATCAGGAAGACAAGTATATGTGCTGGACACCTCTCTTCTACGCGGCCAGCGAGGGACATGCGGACTGTGTCAAGATTCTTTTGGAAGCTGGTTGCAACGTCAATGTGGTCGACGAGCTTGGAAAAACACCTATTTACTATGCTGCGAGCGAAGGCCACGCCGACTGTGTGGAACTTTTGGTTGAAGCCGGTGGTAAGGTAGAGGGTAAATCAACTCCCGAGGATACAGTCATGGAAACCCCCGCCCCCCTCACTGCGGCGACTATGATGGCTGCCTCAACTACACCAGCTACAGAGTCGGCTCTTGGAAGACTGGGCGGCACCGGTGCATTGGAGGGTCCTCCAAGCCCAGAGCACATGGATGATCTCGATATGGATTTTATTCCCTCGCTCTCTCTACCACCACCGATTATCCCTTTCAGGATCTACGGCCATAACTATCTGGACAAGAAGTACCAGATCAACCTGACTCTGGGCCATCCCAACTACCCAGACCATGCTTCACACGACAAGACAGGAGGACGGCAGGCACCTGTCCATCTTTACGGCACTGCGCAGATCTCGTCTCTGAAGCTTATTATTTCCTCGCGTCCCGACAATGGCATGATCCCCCACAATGTGATTCTGCCTCTGGGCGACGATCGCGAGGTGTTTGCCTTCCAGGTGGACTCTCTCGAGCACTTCACAGTCGAATTTGATATCTTTCCCACGTTCGGCTCGAAGGCGATTGGCCGTGCCGTGGCTCTGCCAAGCGTGTTCTCTTCGCTCGAGTCTTCAATGGGCAAAGGCATCTTGCCTCTCTTTGATGCCCATCTCAAGGTTGTTGGAGAGCTGGCGTTCGAGTACTCTGTTGTTCGACCCTTCCAGGGCGTCAGACTGGAGGTTGGAGGCCGCGTGGAAACTTATTGGAAATCGACCAACAGCATCGACTCTACCATCTCTGCGGCGACGACACCATTGGTGGGAACACCATCAGTCATGCCAGTCAGCACTTCGACTTCTGGCAGCGCTCTTCCTCATTCGACCTCTCAGTCACTTTTGGTGGGCAACATGATCCCCTCCTTTATCACGGCATCTTCGCTCTCTGGAGAATACATTCAATTGTCCATTCAGCTCACTCGGGACTTTGTGCCAGTTGTGTTTGCGCACTGGCATTTGCCCGTGGATGGCTTTGATTTGGCGCTGTCGGATGTGACGTTTGCTCAGTTTAAGAGCTTTGGCGAACTGATGAACCAAAAGCAGGCTGGCGATGATCTGGAGGGAGCAGGAGCCTCCAACAGGTTGTCAAACACCTGGAGAAGTGGCGAATGGCGACGCAAGGTGTACGAACGATGGATGAGTTTGGAGCAGGTGTTGAAGGTAAAGAGATTGACAGGTCTTCCTTGCAGTGGTGAAAAAAGAAAAAATAACAATGCCAAAAGGATCAGTATCCTGACACCTACCCCCCCCTTTTTTTGGCTCCTTCTCTAGATTTTGCCCAAGCACATTGGAGTAAACTTGGAACTGAAATACCCCACTCTGTCAGAGAGGACGTACCTCAGGCTGACCAACTGTGTGGAAGTGAACAAGTTTGTGGACACAATTCTTCAGACCGTTTACGACTCTTCATCTGCGACGCACCATCGTAGCTTTATGTTTTCATCTTTCAACCCAGTTATCTGCTCGGCTTTGAACTGGAAGCAACCAAACTGTAAGGATCCATGCGTTCTTGATGGAGTTTTGACTCTATGGAGAAAAGACGTGGTTCACCATGATCCTTTTTATTGACCCATTCTTTTCGAAATACTATAGACGCTGTGTTCTTTAGCACGTATTGTGGTTACAACAAGGGTCGTCCATCTACTGGTGCTTCTCGCTCCATTCAAGACTCTGCCTCGTCTCTCCCCTCTAGCCTCAAGCGCAAGGAGCCCGTGGACCCAGACTCACTTCCCTCACCCAAGCATGGTTCTGGAGTCTCGAGCAAACAGGGATCACCTTTGCTTTCCAGGGCAACGACGGCGGCGCCCGTCACCACCGCCAGTGCAACCACGTCTGCTTTATCGACGCCAGAGCCAGAGTTCCACGAGGATGACAAGAGATGCACGTCGATCAAGGAGGCCGTCAAGTTTGCTCGCAGCAATAATTTGCTGGGAGTGATTTGTGAAGCCACGCCTTTGGTAAAGCTTTTCAGTTCATGCAAGGGGAGGAGGGGGTTATTATACCTATTTCCCTATTTGAGAAGCTACTAACAATTGGTTTCAAATGTTTTGTTTTCTATTGCAATCTAATAGATCCAAGTCCCCAGTTTGATTACTCATATTAAGGAATCCGGACTGATCCTGTCGAGTTTTGGTGTTGGGAACAAGGACCCGGCATTGATCCAGATCCAGAAGAGTCATGGCGTGGATGCTTTCATGTACATGGACAACACTTATAGCAGTGATCAGGGCTGTGGGAAGAGCAATAGTGGCAGCAGCGGTACGACCATGGGCACCGGCCTTGTTGGCACAGGACTGTCTACGCCCTCGTCATCATCAACGTCCTCTACGACAACAACTGCGACATCAATAGCGTCATCGTTGTTGTCATCCGTATTACCTCCCTCTTCATCCTTGCCGTCCTCATCAACGACGGGGCTCAGGACATCCACATCTGGTTTTGCTGGCTCAGCCATGTATATATCCGCGAGTATACCCGAGGTCGAAGAAGGTGTCTTGAGATACCAGAATGGAGTCGATTCCGGATCTTTGAGTATTTAAAGGGAAAAAATCAAAAATCAAAAGCAAACGACAAAAAAAAGGGGGGGGGGAATTGCGGGAAGTTGTGTGTGCTATTTTAGTGTAATAAAACCAAGAATGAAAGAACAAAAAAACATGATAGTGGGAAGGTGTTTTAATGGACTAGACAATCTTTGCTCGAGGCAAGTAGCGAAGGAGGCAAATGAGGCCCTGTCTGTTGTTTTTGTTCTTTACTGCTTGAGCCACTTCTCCATCCAGGTCTTGAACGGGACACAATGGGTGTTGATACCCAATCCGATCAGGCATCTGTTTGACAGATGGCAATCGTATGGACGCGTGGCTAACAAAAAGAGAAAAAAGGCGGATTGGTGGTTTAGGGTTCGGACAAAAAAACATTCACATTGCATTTCTTTCTTTTGTCTCTAGGTCATCTTTCTTGGACAAGGCAGAAAAAAACCCCCCCAAAAGGAAAGATACGTACTGCCAGCATCGGCAGGTGCACTAGCGTTCGGTTGCAAATGATCAACCGAAGTTCCAAGGACCTGAGCGATGACCTCTGCGGAAGAAAATGAAATAAAAACATAGAGAGTTGGGAAACATTAGCATTACAAACACACGACGAAAAAAAATCCACCATGGATCGGCGTAGAGATACCGATATTTTATAACTTTACCGCACATCTCATATTTGGTAAACTTTTCCTCCGCAGAGAAATGAAGAACTCCCGAGATAAAGACCTTCTCCTGACGGACCTTGACTGCATGGAACATGTAGCAGTTATGAGAAAACGGTTAGAGGAACATAAAGTGCTGAAATGACATATCATTTTAGGGAGATCACATTGACCGAATTTGAGCGATGGTTGAAGAAAAATAACATACGAGAAAGATCCCTGATCACTCTGGCAACATCGGCAACTATCATTGTTAGCAAAGCAGCATCCAGATGTCAGTCAGTCAACCAGTCAATGTCCGAAAATAATGTTCAATTGCTGACAAAAGGCGAATTTCTCTTCTTTCCGATAGTCCATACCATTGGTAGGATAACGAACAGCGTAGTGATCCATAGAGGTAGCTTTGTTCTGCTTCACACTGTCAATCAACACATTGACGGCCGATTCTCCATTGTACTCGGTGGCACCATAGAGGATAGGCACTCTGAGAAGAATGGCTGCAGGGTTGGATTTCTTGATCTCGACCTCGCCATCGTATTTTGTTTGACCTAATGTAAAGAAAGCAGTTCGCCCCAAGAACAAATTGATTTCATGTCAAGTCAAAAAAACGACCTTTCGTTTTCGATCTCTGCGTAGTTCACTTTTTTTTTTTTTTTTTTTTCTCGTTTTGTTACCGTAGAGGTTGAGGGGATGAGGCTTGTCACGGACATCATAAGGTGGGCTGGTGCCATCAAAGACGTAATCAGTCGAGATGTAAATCAACAAAATGCCTCGGTCGTTCGTCAGATCGGCCAAGAGACCAGGGACTTGAACATTCAGCTGAACAAAACAGGGTTAGAAAAAAAAAAGAACGAAAATGTTTGAAAAAAAGTCATTCTCTTTTTTCTTATTTGTTTTCACGTCTTCTTTCTTACGTTTTTGGCACCTTCTGGGTTCTTCTCGACTACGTCGGGTCGGCGCTCAGCCGCGCAATGGACGATCACTAGATCGAGGAAACACCGGTTACCGGGTCAAGAATCATTTCATTTTGACATCCAGCTGTTCCAAATAGAGCTCAAATCGTTACCATCGGGCTTTTCCTCGTTGATAAACGCCTCGACAGCAGCAGAGTCCTCCAGATCGAGCTGTTTTGATAGATAAGAAGAAAAAAAAGGTAATTTGGTGTTGAGTCTATCATTCTTCCGATCTGTTCCAGAGTCAAAGCAATAAAAAAAAATCTCGGACTCGAGAGAAAGAGTTTGCCTGAGCACTGATCGTCAAGGGTAAAAAGGTCTCATTACCTTTTTCAAGTCTCCCGTGGCGCGAGTAAAGGCAACACCAATCACTGGGTTCAATTGCACGCAAAAGTTGTTTCTCTGTCAGTCCTTTTTTTTTTTTTTTTTTTTTTTTTTTTGAGAGCGTGTCGTGTAGAGTCGCGTCAAGAGAATGGGATGTAGTGAAGAATCATGGTTTCTTTACCTTCATGGCCAGCATTCTTGAACTCGGCGGCAACAGCACGGCCGAGGAGACCAGAGGCACCAGTGACAAGGACACGCATTATAGCTTTTTGTTTAGTAAAGAGAGAAGTGAGAGGAAATGGAAGGATTGGACAGAGGAATGACGAAAAAGAGAAATGAACGACACAGGAGCAGGACGGGTTTTTTGTATTTCAGGGACGGACTACGAAATCGATCATGCGTCTTCTGCGCCCACTTGACGGACTGGAGCAGTAGCGGTATCAAGATACGAGGATGTATTATATCCAAATCCCCCCCTCTCTCCCCTGTCATCGTCGTCATTACTGGCTCTCTTTTTATTTTACTTTATGTAGAAGAGTCCGTGATAGACTTTGCATTGGGCGTACTCCAGTACCGCACTCGGTTGTCATTGCCACAACTGATCAGCCCGTTCTCGGTCGGCGACGCCGACAGGGACCGAACCAGGGCCGTATGTCCACTGTAGCGCTTCAACAGTGTCGACGTTCTTGAGTCCCAGCAGACGATTGTGTTGTTGGATTCGTCTGAACTAAACACGAAATCCTCATTGTACGAGAATACTGTTGACTGCTTCTCGGTCTTTTGTACCGCTCCCGTGAACCCATGGATCATCTTACCCGATCCCAGGTCCCAGAGCTTCCCGATCGAATCCCAACCGCCCGAAAGGATATATTTGCCATTCTTGGAGATTGTCGCCGTCGTCACGCCCTTGCCCGAGTGAGCATTCTCAATCGTCCGGACCACCTTGCCCGAAATCGCATCCCACACCTTGATCGTTCCATCCTGAGAGGCTGTAATAAAGACGGATCCTGTGGGTGCGTACTCGATATGGTTGATACCTGCTCGATGAGGTCCCTGATTTTGTTGAGCGGGTTCAACTGCACTGTTGTTGTGGCGGTTGTGATGGTTAGGAGGTGTGGAGAAGGCCTTGGGTGTAAAGCACTGAAGCGTCTTGACATCGTAAATTCTGACCGTCTCGGCCTCTGAACCAACAAGCAAAAAGTCACCAGATGGGTGAAAAGAAACAGAGTTGATAGGGTGGGAATCCTATAGGGCGCGTGTGCGCATTTGGAAGAGTGAGCGCTGTTTCCTTCCGAATCGTCACTGCAAAACTCATTGTAAGAAAAATAAATAGGCATATTACCTGCAGATATCTGAATGACCGCTTAACAGAGGCTTTCGACAGATCATAAAGCTTCACGACCGTATCATCACTGGCAGCAAGGACAAGACCATTAGGGTGAAAGTCACAGTCCGTGACAGGCTATTGGAGGAGAAAGCAAGAATAGATGAGCAACGTTAGTCAAGTCTTGCGTGGGAGGCCCAACTGCTCATTGGTATTGAATTAAAGTCGGGTGAAAACGACGTAAAGGTCCGTCCACACCGGGTGAGTGGTTTCAGTCGAGAAAGAAAGAGAGAATCCTGTTCTGTTCTTACTGTGAGGTGGTCATAAAGGGTTCGGATCACTGGATGGGCATCGTCATTCATAAGCTTCATTTTATTCACGTCCAAGATCTTGAGCGACGTATCTGCAGATCCAGAAGCCGCATATCGTCCGTCCTTGGAAAAAGTCGTGCAGGTGACTACATCCTTGTGGGTCGTCATGTAGATTGATTGAAGGTTGGGTGGGTTTAGGGCTGTTTCCTTAGGATCCATGTCCAAGTTCAGTTTTGAAAGTCTGGATCCAGTCTCGACATCGTCGTCGTCCTCATCATGTTCGTCCACATCCATGTTAGACCCTGGAGCTCTGATTTTAGACTGGTCCGTTGGCACAATTTCCTCTGACTCGGCTGTAGGTAAAACGGAGGGGCAAAAGGACGTTAGCTCTAGAAATCCTTCTCTACATAGTGGACCTTGATTAAACAAGAGCGCCTCTCTGTTTCTCAATCGGTGGCCCATCTTATTTTGCTTTTCCTGATCAATACCTTGAGCCACAAAGAGGAGCTCGCTCAAGCGTGAGCTGGGTTTGATCGACACGGGCGTATGAGTCTGATCTGCTACAACCTGTGCCAGCTGTGAATATCCATACTCGGCGAGTTGACTACAAGAGACAATTGGAAATCAGTTTTCGTGTCAACTGCCCAGGAACAATTCCATCATGTCAACAGCGTTGGCGAGAGCTTATACCTGACAATGAGGGCAATGACGTCCTCCTGGCGCATCTGCTTGTTCTCCGAGTCCATGTCGCTGGTGCCAATGTCGTGAGGATGGATGGATTGAGTAAAATGATCGGCATTGTCGTTTTCTCTGACCTTGTTCCGTTAAGGGTCTATTTTGCGCCACAGTGTTTCCCCCCCCCCCTGTTTTGCGCTGTCCCTTCAATCATCGCTGTCCTTCCTTGCGCAACAGAACTTGCTTCGTTCAACATCCCTTGCTTGCCACCGATATTATGTCATGTTCGCATATTAGCCCGTCGACTTTATATTAGTCTTTTTTTTATCAAAGAAACAAAGAAGCTAGGTCTTATCAAGACGAAATCCATTTTCCGGTCATGTCCATGAGTCGGTTCATTGGACCTTCGCTGGGGTTGCTCAACTAGGGCAACTTCTCAAGATTTCGGATTGTGTTGGCGTCGGCGGCCTTGCTCAATCACTCTATGGCCCTCTGCTAATCTTTAGGCACATCCTTGCCATCATGGCACATCAACCTAATATTATGCTGGGCGCCGTGTATCCTTGGTCGGCCGCCATTATATACCGCTCAAAACGCTCTCCTGTATCGCCACCATGGTACATCTAGCCAATGTTGAACTGGGCACTGGGCGTGAGTGTCTCCTTGGTTGGCGGCTTTCAAATACTACTTCTTGGGAACACGCTTACCACCATGATTCAAAGAGCCCGCGCTGTATTTGTGCATCGGCGTTTCCATGCTTGACGGGGTATCTTTCGCTTATTCCTCTGCCAGTTCAAGAGGATATCTTTTCCGCCTATTAGCCTTTCGAGGTTCAAACTCGATCTTATCGCAAACAAACAAGGCATCCAAGCAACACAACCCTGCGCTGATGCAAACAGGCCTGAGATTGTCCGTCTGACGCCCTCCAGACCTACTCCAACAGCACAGAGATGTCGGTAATAAAGCCATGATCCCCACTAGATATTGTTTTGAAAATTGTAGAATAAAATATTCGTAGAGGAGAAAGGAAAGGATACTGGCTGCACTTTGTGATAGATCAGCGAGGGGGTAAAGAAGTAAAGAAGATGGGATACGCGCACGGCCCCACAATGCTCATTCGCCTGTGCCTGTGGAGAAATGAACTGGCAGACAACGTGGCATCCCCTTCGGAGGAATGTAATCTGAGGGGAGATCTATGTTTATTGCATGCGAAGTGAAGTCAAACACATGACAGGAACATGTCGTTCGTTGTCAAAGCAGAGCAAAGGTGTTCATTGGAGGGCCACGCGTGGTTCATTGGATTCTTCAACTGTTCTGTTTATTTTGCTTGTTCTTGACTCCTGTCTATCTATCGGTCTGCTCTCAGTCAACCCGTCCTCCAAAGAAAACCAAGCTGTGCAGGATACGCCAACGAGCAGGCGGCAGACCATCGCATCCCAAAAATTTTAGTGACATCCACCATCGCACGAGACTCCTTCCGGATCTTACCCGCATTCCTCATCAGAGATCTCGTCCGACAACGGTGCCACGGGCCTCTAACCCCCCTAAGTCAGTAAAGGATCCGGCAAACAAGTTCACCTTCATTTCCCTCAAGCAGTAGTCAGTGCACTCGTCGGCCAAGGAAAGGAGTCAGCTCATAGCCTTTTCAGGGAGAACTGTGCTCCTTGGTAAAGAGATGGAATGAGATCCATGAGCCTCAATAATAAAACGAGCGGCGTAACGACAAGTCGAAAGGCCCACTACGCTGGCCCATGTGGAGTGACCCCAAACTCCTTTACCACCCTGACTTTTTGTACGAAAACTAAGTTCTCGCCGACGACTGGACCCTTCCCTCATACAAACCTGATCAGAACTGCTTGATGTCCTCGAACCACTCCTCTGGCCAGAAGAGAGCCCTCCATAAGCAGTAGAGCGAACCAAGCTGGTCCTGCTTTCCTATTCGGAGCAAAGAAGTTCATCCTCAAAAAAGCAAAACAAAAAAGGACAAACCTCTTCCATCTCGCACCCTGGTCACCTTTTTGAGTCAAGAGGAGAACCTCACATGTTCGCTCAGACCCCTGCTACCCCCTCTCTACGAGACAAAGACCAGAGCATCACCTCAGAGTCTAGACTTCCGCAATGTGAAGACGCCAGGCTTTTGATATGGAATAAAGGGAAACCTTGGAACTTTCATAGGTGAGAGCCATCAGGCCTGGAAATCACTCCAGAGCCACTCAGGCTTTCACAGATGAGGCCACAAGGCGAATCACCCCAGAGCCCCGCAGACATTCACAAGGTCCATCCAAAGCTCCAAACCACGCCCAAAGGACGAGCAACTGACCAGAGGTTGTGGCAGGGAGCAGTGTTGTCAAGTGTGTGTTGGAAAGAGTGCGTTCGGTACCTTTTGGTGCTTCTCTGAAGCGTTCATGCCGAGTCCAGGAGAGTTTGTATTGACGAACGTCCCCGGGACGAAGCGGACAGGAGGGTGCGGACAGAGAACTAAGGAGAGTGGAGAGCTTGGCAGGATGTTGGGAAGTGGGAAGAGGTGTGTGTGAAGGGTGAAGGGAGAAGAAAAGAAAGAAAGAGAGAAAAACGAGAACGGCAAGTTTCGTCGCCTTTTTATACCTTTCAGCTTTATAAAATTTGGCCTCACCTCTCCATAGCTGCAAGTTTACCTGGTTTTCACTCTGTTTTCCTTTTGGCAGCCATGCAACGCGCCATGTGAACACTGTGTACTGGCCCCATGCAACCACTTTTCGAGTCAAGTTACGTTAACTTTTGCCAAAATTTGAAAATTTGCAAATTTGATCAAATTTGCCAAACTGTCCTCTCCACAACTGCAAGATCACCTGGGTTTTATTCGCGTCCCCGTTCGGGAGCCATGCAACAAGCCATGTAGCTGTTCGTGCTGGCGCCATGCAACGACTTTCAACTCAAGATACCTTAACAGTTTTGCAAATTTGGCGAATTTTAGTGAATTTGCAAAAATAAATCGACGCGACGGGAGGATCAGCTTCGTAAACTACGTAGGATGGATTTCAGTGACGACTATCGCGTCTCTGGCCATCGAGTCTCTGACTATCGAGTGTCTGCATCGTGTTCGTTGCGAGTCTTGTGTATGCCGAAGGACAGGGGTGAATAGCGAATCCCATGTTAGTCAAGATGCTGGAGAGTGCGCCCATTTTGAGCCGCTGAGCCCGGATCGATCCTTACTACTTCCTGCACTCTCTCACCCATCGGCGATCTCCCGGCGATGGCCCCCCCACAGTCGTCTTGTAGCGTCCGCCTACCTGGTGTCCTCCAGTGCTTTTTCTGCGGCTGTCAGTAATAACATTCCTTTCATTCATGCGTCTAAGCGCTTCCCATTGGCTCTCTCATGAGCAAGGGCATCCTCAACTGGTTTCTCTGACATGAGCAAAGCACATCTCTCCCGCGATTCGCCTCGACCGGTGGGCCAATGTCGTTGTGTCTTTCAATATCCAGCCCATTCAAGGTCTTCCAACGCATCTATGCGCATGTGTGACCGCCACCAATTTCGCCCACATTGCCACACGCGACCAATCCAAACACCGTCCAAGCACCGCTCGGCCTAAGCGCCCAATGGAGAGCAACAAAGAGTCAAGGAGAATAGACAAAAAAGACAATGTGATCTTTATTGCCGCACCAAATTGTCCTTTGGCTGGTTGGCGTAAAACTGGTTGTAGTCCAATCGAACAATCAAACAAAGGAACTGGACCGTCTCTGTGGCGCTAAAGAATGAAAGCGCCTGAATCAAGAGCTGAACATGGTAGACAAACTGCTGCTCAAATTCATTCAGTCGCCTCATCGCCTGTTCTATCGATTGAACCTGCGGTGGTAGTGTCAAAGTCTCGGCCTCTTCTTCCAACTGCGCTTCCATGGCCACAATGGCACGTGTGAACCGATCCGTATAGGCTGCAAACTTGATGCATTGGTTCATGAGTTTTGAATAAATCTAGATTTGAATGGACAGACAGGATCGCGACGTTGTTAACATGCGTAGATGTATCAATGTCGACTAGAGACCACCTCTGAAAATATGCACCTACCCGAAGCAGCTTGGAGTTGGTGAGCATGCACTGGTTCAAGCAAGTGTCGAGGAAATCAGAGTGGATCTGAAGAACCTGATCCACAGTCGAAACCTTGGCCAGGTTCGCTGCCAATTCTCTCCAGTTGGGCTCCAAGACCTCCGAGCATACATAGTATGAGAATTGCTGAACGAACGTCAACATTTTTGCCCGTACACTATAGACTCGCCCACGCCATCCCAGTAGTTCCGGTGACGCATTCTTCCAGACTGGAGATTTGACGTGCTCGATCCAAGTGTTACACAGCACCTGTTCACCGTGCTTCAGGTACAGTAGATGACGGAAGAGAAGTTGGTATTTCGTCAAAGCCTTGCGAGAGATCACAAGCGAGAGAGGAAACTTGACAGAATAATCCAAAGTGAGCACATCCATGCCTTTGGTTTGTGAGAACAGAAAATGGCGATTGTTAATACATGACACATATTGAAGGATAGGAGTTGTACGGTGCATGTCAGCCTTTTCATAGTTACCAGATAGAGGTCCTCTGCTGGTTGCAGGCGGTGCTTCACTTGGTGTGGCCATCACGCCCTCCATAGATGATGAAGTTCTAGATGGTCCTCCGCCGCCCAATGTATTGAACATCTCCTCGTGCCAAGAATCCGTCGGTGCATGTCCATTCTGGCCGCTTCCACTATTGGCCCGACTATGGACTGGGGCCCTCGATTCCCGCGACTGATTGGATGCCCGTGATTCTCCCCGATCAGCAGATCCTTGTCCCTGTCCTTGATTGAGTCCTAGTCCTCCGACATTGATAATACGCAAAAGCTGATCCACCAAGCTGAGATGACTCATGTCCACCTTCAAGTCTTCTTTGAAGACATCATTCACAGTAACAGACGAGGGGTTCCGCAAGACAAGGTCCATCAGCGATTGCAGCTTTGTGAGTGACACTTCCCGAGCAGGTCGTTTCAGCTCTGCAGAGGCGAGATCCAGAAAATGAGTAAAGTAGTCTGACTGATCCAAGAAAAAGTATCGCTTCATAGACCTATAGAACCATCAATGAAGAAGAAATGTTTTGAATTTGTTAGACAATTCGACTTTGAGAGAAACAAACGGCGCCAAACGTAACGTTCCGTACCTGAGTCGTCCAAGTAGTTGCTTTTCTTCTAAAAGTAAAGCAAGCAACTTTCTGTTTGCGGATTGGTACGCAGCTTCGATGGTGTCAACAAGATTGATGCCAGTCAGAGAGGACAAGATGTCGTTTCCGTCGGTTGAACTTTCAGATTGTGAGGCCTGCACCGACGTTGGCTGACTCTCGTTGACTTGAGAGAGGTGGATGCCACATTCCCGAATAACGTTCAAGTATTTTCCAGCGAGGAGAATCTTGTTCTTCAATGGCACCAAGAATGAAGGGACATGGTTCTCCCGTATCGTGTACCGCTGCTCCCAGTATGCATCGTTAAAGTCTTCTTTGATGTTTTCCTTGTTGACTTTGCGGCTTTCGACAATCATAAACTCTTCATAAGGGTCCCGAATCTCGCCCTTGTGGATCCAAGATTCCAACATGGCAATGTATGGTACTGCAGCTTTGTTGAGTAGGAATCCATAAAGCTTTTTTGTCGCAGGATCACTACAGAAGGATAGGCATGGCGGGGGTAAGTATGCGGAAGAAATTCTGTTTGCTGCTTTAAAGTCGTCACTAGTCAGTCTGTCACACTTGCCCACTCATGTTGAACATTCCCGTAGCCAAGATGGCGAGGATGCTGCCTCCTTTGCACTCAAGAGGGATACCCTCCTTAGGGTTCAGCAGTGCTTCAATGTCGTCTCCCAGTTCTTCCTTCTTTCCCGCTTCCCTGATCACGCCTACGAGGACATCCAACGAGGTCAACGTTTGCAGAGTAGGCTGAATGTAATACCACAGCTTTTGTAGTGTAAACTCGGGCGATGATCGAAACTGAGTTTCCAGTTGGGCGATTAGAATAAGGTATTCCTATGGATGGTGTCAACGATAGTTAGCCTGTTGGGTTCAATGTTGACTCGTCTGACGCTGCGACTCAAGAAGTCTCATATACCTTGAGCAATGTCCGGATAGCAGCACAGAGGGCATGGCTCACAAATCCATATTCGAACCGAGAGTGCAGTTCGACAAAAGCCTCGAGTGAAAGGTATATGGAGGCCAGAGGCAAGATTCGTGAGACAAGATCTCGCAACGAGGGTTCTAGACGAAAATAAAAGAACGGGTTTAGCACAATGTATTCCAAGAGAGAGCAGAGCCATGGTAGGAAAAGGAGGGAAAGGAGTGAACATGTGTCCTTGTAGTACCTATGCTATCATCTGTCTTGAATTCTTTGTGGACGTATTCGGCGTCCTGATCCTGTGCAGACACAGGCCGCCGGATTGGAGTTATGAACTTTCCTTCGATACCCTTTTAAGAAGCACAGGAAGAGTGGGATAAAAAAGAGGAGCCAATCAGCCAGTCAGTCAGCCAGTCATTCAGTCAATCAGTCAGTCGCGCAGACAGAGAGAGAAAGAGAAAGAGAGATTGAAAGGACAAATCGTGGGACAAGTGGAGAGTGTACCATCATGGTGAAGAGGACATCCTCGATGATGGCGTGTTCCTGCAGGAGTATCCTCTGCTCGAGCATGGAGTGTGTATGTAGATGTTGTAATGGAGTGCGTGAGTGTGTGTATGCAGTGATCCTGATCTCGTTTCCTGTGCCCTGGTTCCTGGTCCCGTTGGTGATGCGTGTGTCCTGAAAAGAGAGCAAGGAAGGAAAAGAAGCGCGTTTTCTCTTTCTTGCACACACACATCACACACAGAGTGACTGTCCTGTCCCACTCCGTGCGTGCAAAGAAGAAAGAAAAAAAGGCGCTCTCCACTCCACACCGTGCAATGCGGTGCTGTCGCGTGTTTCCTCTGCTCATCTCCCTTCCTCCCTCCTTCCTCCCTCCCTTCCTCCCTTTCTTGACCTCATTCTGTACTCTTCCTCTCTCCTTCTCTCTCTTTCTCTCCTTCTCATTCCTGCATTTCTACCGCAGTCCATCCTCATTCTTCTCTTCCTGTAAACTCACCATGGCCGCGTCTTCTGCCGCGCGCACCCTGCCTCTCCCGGGCTCCCCCTCTTCCGTCTCTCTCACAAACCATCCCCATCGCTCATCCCTCAAGGCCGCCAACAACCAGGTCCGATGGCCCGTCAACCTCAACCAGCTTGCTGCAATCTCTCTGGATGACGACTCGGACCTGGACCGCTCGCTCACCGACGGTATCCCCTCACTCTCCTTTGGTTGCCCTGGACGCGATAGAGACTGTGGACACGCTGACTGACACCACAAACCCACGCCTTTCCTTTTCACCCCGTCCCATCTCTCTCTTCCTGTCTTTTAGTGTCGAGAGACGACATTGGATCCGTCAAACTGCTTAGGATGCTCAAGGACAGCGATGACGAGTCCGACTCGAGGCTTCGAAGGTGAGTAGGATCACCACCGGCTGCGTTTCTGTTCATCTATCACAAATGGCCAGAGTTGCACCTTTCCCCTGGCCAATTCTAATCTATCTCCTGCAATTTTTTTCTTCTTCTGCTTCGTTTTTGTGTTGTCGCCTCCCCGGATACTTTTTTTCCCTTCTTTTTTTTTCTTTCTTTTCTCCTGGCATTCCTTCCGTCCTTCGGATAACACAGACCCAGATCCATCTACTCCAACCTGCAGCAGAGTACCCAACAAAGGCAAAAGCTCGGTAACCCCGCGAACCGCTCCTCTCTCCAAATGATCTCGGATCCACAACTGAGCTCCACGAATATACCCACACCTCAAAGGACTAGATCAGACAACAGGGGATCAACCGATGCCGCTGCTGTCAGCCGACTCGGTCGTCCTTCTGGACTTCGACAGAACCAATCCGAGGTCGCGTTGACCTCCTCCAAGCGACAGAGCTATGTGGGCAATAGTCCCGAGGACATGGAAAGCATTTACTCAGAAGCACAAGCGCTGGCGCAACGACTCGGTGCTCAAGCTGCCAGAGGCAATGGGACCACAGCAGTCCCAGAAGGCATCGCGCGTCCTGCTGTCAAACGAGAAGGCTTGAGCCCAAACGCTACCTTGGCACAACCTACCACACCTTCCAACAGGACTTCGCTCGGTGGTGCTGATTCAAGCTCAATGCTGCGAAAGCCTCGCTCAAGTCTAACACAGGCCTCTTCACGACTCTCGATGCCATCAAGGCTGACGGGATCCAACTCGACGCCATCTCTCAAACCTCGAAATGGGACAACTGCTATCCTAGGATCGAAACCAGAGCCCCGAGTCAACGGTCCTGCATCAAAGCCACGAGAACAAGAGCGAGATATGCCGTCGCCCTCGCGTATTCCTGGCTCTCCAACATCGTCCCTCCCTACTCCAGCCGCCAGGAAATTGGCTGGACTACAACAACAGTCGCCATTAGCTCGACCTTTAGCAAAGTCCAATGGTCCAGTGGCTCCAGCACTTCTTCCAAATCTACCCATCTCACCCATCTCCACGAATGAGAGTCAGGCCATCGCTGATTTAACAGAGGAATTGGAGAGGTGGAAGACAGAAGCAAGAGAGCATCGTCGAGAAAAGGTGGCCACAGAAAGTCTTCGAAAGCAGATCACCATTCTGGAACGCGATCTGGAAACTGCATTAGAGACACTTCAAAACACAGAAGGAAAGCTTATCCAGACAAAGGCTGAGCAGGACGCTGCCCAGCCCAGGTTGATAGAGTACGAGAAAACTATTCAGGAAATGAAGTCTGCAATTGAACAGGAGAAGTCTCAGAGAGATCAGTCCAAGATGGAGGAAGTGGCTGCCCGACAGCAGGAGCTGGAGGATCTGAAGGCTAGCAATGAGGGTAAGCCAGATGTATCATCTGAGTGTCTGAGTGTCTGACGAGAAGGCCTTCAATCATTTAAGATGCGCGTCCTTCTTTTAGCCAAAGTCGTAGAACTTGAGCGACAGCTATCTAAAGCTCACCAAGAAATTGAACAGCTCGAGGTCCAGGCATCACCGCCAGAACTCCAAGATATTCAACAGGCTTTATTTTCAGCCACTCAAGATTTGGAAGAATCCAAGCTTATAACAAAGAAACTAGAAGCAGATTTAGCTGACGAGAAAATCAAGGTCTCGAGAGAACAGGAAGAGTCAGGGCATCTCCTTGTCAAATTGAGTCAGCTTCAAGAAACAATTGCGTAAGTATCATATGAGGAAAATATCCGAGTGTTTCGCTGAAACGCCATGCTGACTGTAGCTATCCACTCGACTGAACCGGCATAGGAACCAATTAAGAGACAATAACATTCTCAAGGATCAAGTCAAGGAGCATGACAAGTGCGTTGAAAATGCTGAGGTGATGGAATACAAGCACAAACAGGAGCTCTCTCGACTTCAGGTACCATCATATCGGCAGTGATATTTCATTTGCTTTTTTAATATTACGCTATAAAACTAACGATGCTGCTCTCTATAGAATGACATCAACGCTCAGCAAAAGAATCTTGCACAGGAACAGGAGCAGCGCGCAATGATGTAAGGAGACTCATCGTTGCTCTAGACGCCGCCAAGAGGATGCAGTATTGACCCGCTCTTTTATGACCTCTAGTGAGCAAGCATTTCAAGACCAACAGTTTCAATCACATCAGCTCCAGCAACAGATCCAATTGCAGCAGACGCAACTTTTGCAACAGCAGACCGAGATTGTTAATCTGCGTGCTGCTCTCGAAGTAGAGCAAAAACAATCTGCCTTGCTGCAGGAACAACGACTCAATAACCCGCAGTTTGGCCGTCGAGTATCCTTGGATGGCGAGCTGAATGGTTCTTTCCTCATGATTGAAACTGCAAACAGCTTTGGGTCGCAATCTGGAGCGGCAGCAGGTTCTGACTCTGGATTAAAACTATCGGGGCAGTCACCTATACATGCGTCCTACCAACCCACAGCCCTACTCACCTCGCCTGGAACCGGCACTGGTGGATTTGTTCCCTCAGGCTCATCGACGAGTTTGCCCTCACCTATTCATCAACAGGGGTCCGTTAGTGGCGGCGTCTTGAGCCGATCTATGCAATCAAATACTGGATTTGCGAACCAAAGTGGTCTTTCGGGTGCTGCTGCAGGACTGCCTCCCACGGGTACCACTGTCATTGGGGGCATGGCGGGATCTTCTGCATTCGCTGGTCAAATGGAGGTAGAAGTCAAGCCCAGGATGCTCCATCGAGGCAGCTCTGGATCGATCTCTGGTATTCTTGCTAATAGTGGCCCTGCCGCCAACAATCGGCTGTCGATGCATGGTGATCCTCAGGGCTCCTCTGGTGGGGTGACACAGGTAAATATTCTTTCGATTGACTTGTGTTGCTTGAGAGAAGCAACATGTGTTTCCTGCGTTTTGAATGTAATATCACTCACGCCAATATTCTTTTTAGTCTGTTGAAGAACTCACGGCACAATTGCAGACACTGATCAAAGAAAAGGAGAAAGTAAGAACCGATTTGAATGGGTGGTTATTTTTGCCCTGTATTCTCCATTGTCTCTAAACATTGTCCTCATTGTAACCTCTCCTGTTCCTCTTTAGCTGCAAGCCGAGCTGAGCAAGATTCCAATCTCGGGAGGAGGACCAATGTCGAGGCGCAAGATGGAGATGTTGGAGGAGCAAATGGATGAAACCGAGCGAGCGATTAGCAAGATTCGATACAATATTCGAATGAAGTCATAAGACGCCGATCCCGAACTTTTCTTAGCGTGTAAATATGATTATATAGCATCTGATAGCATCTGCACTTTCTACTCGTACTTGATACCCTCACCTGTCTTATCGATAGTCTTATTTCAATGCGTACACTACAGCATACCGGCCAACAACATCTTTTGTAGGAGTACAGTACCAACCATAAATATACTAAACCACCTCATTCCTTCAATAGTGTAACACCTATCAAGAATCAAACCCCAAGACTACAATATTGTCTTTGCCTTGTCTTTATTGTCTTTATCTCTTCTCTCTGCTTCTGCCTCACGATTGATTTTCACTTCCGACGCCACATCAAAGAACAAAGTTGATACTCAAAGAATAGGACGACAGTGAAAGAAAATTACTTTAATACTGTCCACCGTAAGGTCCCTGGTTATTATTATAGGATGGGTCACGTTGAGGAGGCTGCGGGCGGTATCCTGGTCCCGGGTTTCCGTGATGACCTCCATTGTAAGGTGGGTATTGAGAAGGTCCATGGCCAGGGCTGGGCGAGCTGTAACCATGCGAAGTAGGAGATGGACGACCACCATTATAAGGAGGCGAGCCCGGATGTTGATTTCTTGGTCCACGGTTATTGTTATTATATCCTTGATTTTGGTAATAAGACGGAGACATGGCCTGAGGGGAGTAAGGGCTACCACGGCTACTTGGGCTTGCGGGGTAAGGGCCATTGTTTTGTTGGATTCGCAATGGTGGAGGTGTCTGAGGGTGTTGGCGATATCCAGGACCGTTGTTGTACTGAGGCCCGCCTGCAGGGGATCGGTTGAATCCACCAGAGACTAGAGATCGGTCGTCGTAAAAGTCTTCACTGTACGCGCTCTCTGCATAAGGATCATCGTGCATCTCGGGGGCTGGGGCAGGTGGTGCGGCTGGTCGATTGGATCCGGCACCGTTGGGTGGACTTCCATTGCTCCTGGGCGACGACGTCTGGCTCTTGTTGTTGTTGTTATGGGGGATAAATGGCATGGGGCTGGTCGCAGACGGCAAAGAGGGCATGATGGAGACGGTGGAATCTGAAATGGCGGCCGAGTGCATGGGGTCCTGGCTGGTGCTGGTAGGAGAAAGAAGGGACGAATGTTCAATCAACATTTGGACAGATCCAATGCTCTCCTTGTGACCCTGGATCTTTCGATTGTGGGCATCTTGTGCCTGTTCGATCGTCAGATACGCCTCTCCATCGGACGAGTAGGAAGAACGAGGACTCAAAGGCTCCTTGGTCATCGCTCCTGCTTTGACAGGCGCACCACCCGTGGGTTGACGTGGATCGTGTGGGTAATCACTGTCTTTACGGTTCTTGGCGATGTAGGTTTCCGGGTTGTCCATTCCTCGAAGATCCCGTCGGGGGTCAATATCTTCCTTGCCCAGGTAATATTCTGGAACGGGCGTCAAATTGCCCTGCTGAAGATCCCGAGGCTGAGGAGCACTGCGTTGAGCCCCGATGCTCTCTGGCTCCTGGCTATAAAAATCCAGATCGTCGTAGTAATCGCCAGATCCTCCCTCTTCTCCTCCTCCTGGTTGGTTCCCGTTCTGGAGACCTCCGTTATTGTTATTGTTGTTGTTGTTGTTGTTCTGGTCTCGAGGAACACCAGGGCTATTGTTCCGTTCAACATTTTGAATCTCTCTCGAGACAGGTCCTGAACCCTGCATGTAATTGTTGCCCCCGTTATTATTATTGTGGTTGCTTCCTTTGCTCTTGTTGCTCGAGGACGTGTGCAGGGCGGAACCAGGCTGAGCAAAGAGTTCATCCCTCATCCCAGGTCGGAACTGTTGCTGTTCCCTGAACTGAGCCTCCGGGCGATGGGTTGGACCTGCCGCGATACCGTTCTCGGGCGCCAGAGCCATTGGACCCGAGATGGCATTTTGAGTACCTGCACCTGCACCTGCACCTGACCCAATCTCCATCATATCTTTGGAGCCTTTACCCGAGGTGGATGTTGTGGCAGCGACTGAAGATCTTTGGCGACGTTTATAAAAGACGAGGCCGACCAAGGCCAAGAGAACAACCACACCACCCGCAATCCCTCCAATCATCGCGCCCGAGGGTCCGCCAGCAGGCTCGGGTGTGGGTGTAGGAGTGTGGGTGACCGTGGCGGTGGCGGTGGTGGTGGCAACTGTGTGAGTGCCAGTGGTGGTACGCGTTGCACGGGTGGTGGTGGTGGAACGCGTGGTTGCACCTGCAGCATGCGTGGCGGCGGATGTTGCCTTGTGAGCTGCCTCTGTGGTCGAGTGGGTGGCTGCAGGCATGATGAAAAGTCAGGAGGAGTTCTGTGGAGGTGTTTAATTAGGAGGAGAAGATAGAGGATGATGGCATGAAGGGTGAAAAGTGGAGGGGAGTGATGATACAACAGAGAGACTGGCAAGCTACGGCCAAGTCCACGTTGGGATGAGGAGGGGAGGAGAAAAGAAAGGGGGAGGAGGAGGAAAGGAGGGAGGAGAGGAGGAAGGGGGGCCAGATATCTTGCAATCCGGGGAAAGGCACACTTTTGTGAGGATGGAGGGGGACGTGTGAGGATGAGGATGAGGATGAAGGGGATGGAGAGAGAATGAGAATGAGAATGAGGGGTGCATCACTCTCTGGCGTGGAGAGAGAGTGGGGGGGTGGAAAAGGACCATGGTTCATCCTCTCGTTCTTTGAGAGCAGCTATTATTTCTCGCCTGTTGCCCTGTTGTCAGCAGAAGCAATTCAGCCGTTTCCTAACTTTGAAAACCTTTGAGCACGAGCGACCAAGAGACCGGAAATAGCAGAGTGCGGTAGTAGCCAAGGTGGACTAGCCCACATCGCTGTCTGGAGCTAAGAACAGGAACTGCAGAAATAATAATATGAAGAAACACAGTTATACAGTAGCTGCAACAGGCGTTTAGCAATGTCTCGTGGAAATGAAAACTGGATGGAACCCCTGGAAGGGTTGCTCTTTTTCACCTACAGTCGTTAATCTTGCTGAGCGCATCTTTGGTGTGCTCTCAATGTTTGGGTTGGACGACCGTACTCGTGTCCCACCGTCCACCAGCCCACACTAGATAGACGCGAGCCAGAGGAAGCACCTCGTTTTTATATAATAATTTCGAAGGCAAGTGGGCGCGACCGACGGCAGCTCCGCCTTTGAGTGCAATTTGCGGGAATCGAAGCATGGTTAAAAGTGAACCGCACGCATCGCATGAAATCCGACGGATGCTGGATGCTGTTGTGCAAAGATCATCCGGAGAATTACTGTGCGTGGGAACGACCGTGGAAAGAAGGACAGAGCGCCGTGTGTTTGACTGCGACCATGGCCATAGCCATGACAGTGCCAAGTCAAGAGATACACCCCCGAGCGTGAGAAACGAATCGTGTTGTCCTCGCACATTCCTTGCGGGGCTTTGGAGATGGCGCAGACGGCTGCGAAGTGGCGACCCTTTGACCGAATTTGACTGGACGCGGCGCGTTCCAAGGGGGATCGATCGCCCTTGTGCGCTTCTGCGCCAGCTTCCCTTGTCCACCAGTCAGATCCCATCGCGTCACCCTCCTGGAATCAGACAGCGACAGATGCAAATGAACCCCAACTAGAATCGACATTTGTTCATTGCTTCCCATCTGATCTCTCTTTCTCCAAACTCAAGCTAAGAGACCCACGTTTGTACCCAGCGACAATTAAATTGACTGCAGAAAGACATGCCGCCCAAGAAGAGAGCCGCTGACGACGACGGGCATGATATCAAAACTTCGGACTTCAAGAAGCACATTGCCGCTTACGCCGCGCCATCTACAACCCCCGCTACCGCCTCAGATAAACCGATAGATACTCTTATAAAGAAGGAGGGACTGGATGATGCTGGCCCTGTTCTGACAAAGAACACGCTGATGTGGTTCAGAACAGACCTTCGCCTACAGGACAACACGGCCCTTCACGCAGCGTCTATTAGAGCCAAGGTCGGAAATACCTTCCTAATCGGACTCTATATCATCTCTCCAGAGGAATGGCGGGATCATGACGAGGCGCCAGTTAAGATCGACTTTTGGATGCGAAATCTGCAATGTCTCAGAGAGTCCCTGAAGGATCTAGCGATCCCTTTGGTAGTCAGGACTGCAACTCAAAAGAAGGACATCCCCGAAATCGTGCTGTCCGTGGTTGAGAACATGGACATCAGCCATGTCTTTTGGAACAATGAACTCTTGGTCGATGAACGCAAGCGGGATGCTTCAGTCAAGAAGATGCTTCTGACTCGTTCAAACTTACTAGTGGAAGAGTGCGACGATCAGTGTATCGTTCCGCCTCCAGATGTCCGGACTAAAGTAAGAGTCATAACCACACCATGTCAAAGAGTCATTGCGTTGGAGGGAGAAACATTGACTTAGTTCTTTTCATAATCTCAACTTTGATGTCTTGATAGACTGGAAACCCGTATGGAGTGTTCACGCCGTTTTACAACACCTGGTGCAAACTCGTCGATTCTGAACCCCACTACCTTGAGCTCTCTCAGATCCCAGATATGAACCCACCTGAGATCAGGACTACGTTTGCTCAGTACTTTGATCAAGTGTTGCCGTCATTGCATCCTCATACGCTGGACGTTAACCTCATGCAAGAACTTTACCCCGCTGGAGAATCAAAGGCGCACGAAAAATTGGACTCCTTCATCCAGAACAAAGCAAATCGATATCATCAAGGCAGGGATGTCCCGCAAATAGAAGGCACAAGTTTTTTAAGCCCCTATCTTGCAGCAGGCGTCCTTTCTGCTCGACAGTGTGTCGCCGCTGCAAGGACTGCCAACAAAGGGAAAATCACGACTGGAGATGAGGGTCTCAGGACTTGGATCAAAGAACTTGGCTGGAGGGTATGGCTAGAAAGTGCGCACGTTAATTACGAGATCCAGAGATTGGATGGAAAGAGTCTACTGTCTAACGTTTTTTTTTATTTGGTTTCTCCTGATCTGGTAGGAGTTTTATCGACACATCGTAGTCGCGTTTCCTCGAGTCTCCAAAAGTCGTGCTTTCCAACCCAAGACCGAAAACGTCGAGTGGAGCGACAATGAGGGGCACTTTCAAGATTGGTGTCAAGGAAAAACGGGCTTTCCGATAGTAGACGCTGGTAAGTTGGAGTGAACAGAAGATAATTTCATCATTGGCGGGACATTGCCCCAAAATGTGCTTTTATCTCCTCTGGGAAGTTTGAATTCCTCACAGTGTTTATTATGAACGAAACGTCGAGCGACCCGTGTGACCCTAAATGGGTCGTGTCCAAGAGCTCCAAACATGTCGGGGATTTATGACTGGCGAGTAAGGGTTGTCACCGTGGCAGCTTCTGGCAGGGGTGTAAGAATATCCTTGGGCGAAAACTATTGCAGGACTGACCAAACGGGAAATGTGACGGGGGAGGAAATGACGCGAAATGACGGGGGGAGTAAAGAATTCTTCAGTTGTCCGTCCTTCTTGGGGGTTGTAACTGGTACGCAATACTCATAAAAGGAGAAGTGACGACCCATTTAGGGTCACACTGGTCGTTCGACTTTTTTTTCAATATCAGCACTGTGAGAGGATAACTACACACCGGGGGCGATGGTGCAACACGAGTAAAGGCAAACTGCTGACATCTCAATCTCACAACTCATGGACGGTTTTCTTCATCTATTCTTAGGGATGCGCCAACTCAACTCGACTGGGTACATGCACAATCGTCTGAGAATGATCACAGCCTGTTTTCTCGTCAAGGATCTGCTTATCAATTGGCAGCAGGGCGAAAAGTATTTCATGAGTCGTTTGATCGACGGCGATTTGCCATCCAACAACGGTGGTTGGCAGTGGGTACGCAAAAACTATTTGTTTTTCGAGGTGCATTTGCTGGCACCCTTGATAACAGGCCTCTCATTCTACTTTTCTCGCTCTCTATCTTGTCTGTAAACCCACGACGACTCCTTTCGTTGCAGAGTGCATCGACTGGAACAGACGCCCAGCCTTACTTTCGCGTTTTCAATCCCTTGTTGCAATCACAAAGATTTGATCCTAAAGGAGAGTTTATCCGAAAATGGGTACCTGAGCTCAGGAGTCTGGACGATAAGCAGATCCATAGCCCACACGATGTCCTAGCTCCAAAAGAGTTTGCAAAGCTCAGGTAGGTTGACGTGTGTAGGCCAAAAAAAAAAAAAAAAAAAAAAAAAAAAGAGTCAAAAGAAAGCTAACACAGCTGCTTTATGTGACTTGACCGTTCCAGGTACCCAAAGCCGATCGTGGATCATGCTGTGGCAAAAGCAAAGTACGTCGCAGAGTTCAAACGCGTGCTCGCTCTTGCGTAGGACCAAGGAACTGATTCCTACTAGGAACGCAATAAAAAGCGCGCAAAAAAACATGTGACTGCGATCTGGATCTTCAAACGCGTTTCTGTTTTTTTAGGGAAAGAGGCTCATTCCTCTTTCTTTCTGTCTTCTCGACTCATCGCCCCAATCTAACCCCCCCTTCGTGCTGGCATCCCCGAACCAACACAATGTCGGATAGCGAGGGAGATAACTTCGCCATGTCGCAGGATGAGTATGAGAGCGACGACTATGCTCCCATCTTTTCGAAAAAGGTACTTGTCACATTGCAGGGGCCCATCATGTCATGGACCATTCCAGCAATGAGCATCCTGACTCAAAAACATCTAATTCTCTCTTGCTTGGGCCTACCGTTTTCCAGACTGCTGCTGCGCCTAAACCTAAGGCTGCCGCAAAGAAGACTCCTGCCACCGCAAAACCTAAGCCTACCAAGGCTGGAAACGGATCTAGTGGCGCTGCCGCGTCCAAGAAGCGAAAGCTGAGCAACAACAGTGATGTTGACGAAGGCTCCGACAATAATATAGACGATGTCACACCGCCACCTCAAAAAACACAAAAAAAGCAACATTCAGACTTCAACGAGGACAAGACAATTGAGGAAATGTACCAGAAAAAGACGCCACTGGAACATATCCTTCTGCGACCGGATACCTATATTGGAACGACGGAAATGAACCAAGAGTCTCTTTGGGTGCTCGATCCTGACTCTACAAAGTTTGTCAACCGACCTGTCAACATTGTCCCTGGTTTGTACAAGATTGTCGACGAGATCATTGTGAATGCCGCCGATAACAAGGTAGACCCTGATTCCCAGGCGCACTTCATTTGCTGGCCAGTGTATTTTAAATTAATACTGAGGATTAACTATTTCGATTTTGTTTCCTATAGATTCGGGATCCTTCCATGGACACTATCAAGATCGACATTGACAAAGAGAATGGCATGATTTCGGTTTACAATAACGGAAAAGGAATTCCAGTGGAGATTCACAAGAAGGAGGGGTGCTACGTCCCAGAGCTCATTTTCGGGCACCTTTTGACCTCTTCCAACTATGACGACACACAAAAAAAGGTCACTGGAGGACGCAACGGATATGGTGCTAAGCTCTGCAATATTTTCAGTAAGGAGTTTATTGTTGAGACCGCCGACAAGAAGAACGAATTGACTTATAAGCAAGTTTTCACCAACAACATGTCAAAGACCGGGAAGCCAAAGATTGCAACCATGAAAAAGAAGGACGAGTACACAAGGATTTCTTTCAAACCCGACTTTGAACGGTTCAACATGGATGCAATTGATGCTGATCTGGAAGCCGTCCTCAAGAAGCGTGCTTATGATTTGGCAGGCTGCGTCAAAGGCGTGAAGGTTTTCCTGAATGGTGAGCGGATCAAAATCAAGAGCTTCCGAGAGTACATTGACATGTACATTCCTGTGCCGGCCGAGGGCGAGGAAAAGGTCAAGGTCATTTACGATTCGCCAAACGATCGTTGGGAGATTGCCTGTATTCCCAGCGAGGGTCAATTTACTCAAGTCAGTTTCGTCAACAGTATATCGACATCCAAAGGAGGCGTTCATGTGGACTATGTCGCCAGTCAAATTGTCAAAGAACTGGTCGCAACTGTCAAGAAAAAGTCAAAGTCGGCGACGATCAAGCCTCACCACATCAAAAGTCATATGTGGGTATTTGTCAACTGTCTGATCGAAAACCCAGCCTTCAACTCTCAAACCAAAGAAACTATGACCTTGAAACAATCGGCCTTTGGATCCAAATGCGAACTGAGTGAAAAGTTTATCAAGGATATTGTCAAATCTCCCATCATCGACGGCATTGTCAGCCTGGCAGCTTTCAAGGATTCGCAGGCTCTTAAGAAAACCGATGGTACGACCAGAAGCAGGATCATCGATATCCCCAAGCTAGAAGACGCTCACAAGGCTGGACCTCGTGGCAAACAGTGTACTCTCATCCTGACTGAGGGAGACTCCGCAAAGACCTTGGTCATGGCTGGCTTTAGTGTTATTGGACGTGATAACTTTGGTGTATTCCCCCTTCGGGGAAAGTTGCTGAATGTTCGGGATACACCGACAGCAGCAGTCATTGCCAACAAGGAAATCGGATACATCAAACGGATCTTGGGACTCAAGCAGGGCAAAGTCTACACCAGTGTGGATGAGTTGCGCTATGGGCATCTTATGATTATGACCGATCAAGATCATGATGGATCTCATATCAAGGGTCTGGTCATCAATTTCCTGGACCATCACTACCCTTCGCTGCTTAAGGTCCCTGGCTTCTTGGTGGAGTTTATTACACCTATCGTCAAGGTCAGCAAAGGCCATCAAAAGAAGTCATTTTTCACAATTCCTGAATACGAGGCATGGAAAGAGTCTCAGGATGGTGCCAGGGGTTGGAAAATTAAGTACTACAAGGGTCTGGGAACAAGTACCAAGGAGGACGCCAAGGACTATTTCAGTCAGATGGACCTTCACAAAAAACAATTTGCTCCTTCAAATGACGAGGCTCGCGCTTTGGTGGATATGGCCTTTAGCAAGAAGAAGGCCGACGAGCGTAAAGAGTGGCTCAGCCGATTCCAGGTATTGCAAATTCTCCACATAGGAACAGACTCTAGTGATGTTGTGGTCTTCACACTAACTTTTTTTCGAATCTTCACCCGCTGCGATTGTAGCCCGGCACTTTCCTCGATACCCGTATTGACAGGATTCCCATCGAGGACTTTATCAACAAGGAGCTAATTCTTTTCTCCATGGCCGACAACATTCGTTCGATTCCATCCATGGTTGATGGTCTCAAACCGGGACAGCGAAAAGTAATCTTTGGTGCATTCAAGAAAAAGATGACAGGAGAACTCAAGGTAAAGCATGCTTCACACATGACTGGTTTAGTAACGCGTGGTACATCAAAGTGAATGCTAAACAAAGTCATTTCTTCAAACTAGGTCGCCCAATTGGCAGGATTCGTCTCCGAAAAGGCGGCATATCATCATGCAGAACAAGGTTTGCACATGACGATTGTCGGCCTGGCTCAGGACTTTGTTGGCAGCAACAATGTTAATCTGCTCTCGCCAAGGGGTCAATTCGGTAGTAGAATGCAAGGTGGCAAGGATGCTGCCAGTGCTCGTTATATTTTCACAGCTATTCCTCCTATTACTCGCCGTGTGTTCCACCCTCAAGATGACGCGCTCCTGACGTATCTCAATGACGACGGCGACTGGATCGAACCCGAGTGGTATATTCCTGTCCTTCCTATGGTCTTGGTGAACGGATCCGAGGGCATTGGTACTGGATGGAGCTCAAACATCCCCAACTACAATCCCACAGACATTATTGCCAACATTCGGAGAATTATGAAGTCTGAACCTCAAGTTCCAATGTTGCCATGGTTTCGAGGCTTTGTCGGTACGATCGAAAAAGAAACTGAGCACAAGTACAAGGTCAGCGGAGCAATAGAAGAACTGGATGAGACCAGAGTCAGAATCTCGGAGCTCCCTATTCGATGCTGGACTACTCCTTACAAGGAGCAGATCGAGTCCTGGATCCAGGGTTCGGACAAAGCGCCTTCTTGGGTTAAGGACTATCGTGATGATGGAACGTTGACCAAGATTGATCTTACAGTGACTTTGACTGAGGAGCAGATGCGAAAGGCACGCCACGAGGGGTTGGAGACCAAGTTCAAACTCGTGAGCTCCGTGTCAACATCCAATATGGTTTGCTTTGATCCTCAAGGCCGTATCAAGAAGTACTCGACACCAGAAGAAATTGTACAAGAGTTTTATGACCTTCGTCTGGAGTACTACCGGAAACGCAAGGTGGGTATCTTTCCTGTGTGCGATATGCTTCAAGGTGAAGATTGTATTCTGAGATCTATCTCTGACTCTGTGTTTTTCTATAGGACTACCTCGTTGACATTTACACCAAGCAATGGACTCGCATGGACAACAAAGCTCGGTTTATCACAATGATTATCTCTGGGCAGCTCATTGTCCAGAACCGCAAGAAGGCTGTGATTGTTGAAGACCTCCGTGCTCATGGGTTCAACTCTGTTTCCGAGTTGGATGTCGATGGTGAAACGGTACCAGAGGCAGCGGAACTCCCCGACGCAGCCCGACCTAAGATCAAGGTCGAAAAGGGCAATGAGTTTGATTACTTGCTGAAGATGCCCATCTGGAGTTTGACTTTTGAGAAAGGAGAGGAGCTCCGGAAGGAACGTGATCTCAAGAAGCAAGAGCTTAGCATCCTTATTGACAAGACTCCAGTGGACCTTTGGAACGAAGACCTTGATGCATTTACTGTTGCCTGGGAAGAGGTCCTGCAAGCGGATATTGAAGAAGAGAACTATCAAGGCGTAGGAAGCAAGGGCAAAAAGCTTCCAGCACCTCGGGGTCGCGTGACCGCCGCTAAGCCTGCTGTCAAGAAGATGGATTTGGATGATGACGATTTCGAGGAGACCAAACCCAAGAAAGCCCCAGTGGCCAGGAAGCCCACGGCTGCGCCCGCTGTTAAGAAGGAGTCCGAGGTCGTGAAGACAGCCATCAAACAGGAGCCTATTAACAGCTTCTTTGGAAAATCCTCGGCGGCTTCGGAGGAAACGCCGATAGCAAACTCGTCTGTTCAAAAGAAACAACAGTCGATCGTAGACATGATGAAGTCCAAGCAGGTCACCAAGCCAGCCGCCAAGCCTACCCCTGTCAAAGAAGAGGCGACGAGTGAGGATGAGGTCCCGGCCAAGACGAGCAAGCGAGGCGGTGGTCGGTCCAGGAAGATCGTGTCGGACGACGATGATGACGACGACGATGATGACAACGTGGAGATGGAAGATGTCGAAGTTCCCCCGCGCGCGCCTTCTTCACGTGCACGAGCAGCACGCGCAAAACGCCCCGTTATCGTCGACGATGAGTCTGAGTTTGAGGACGAAGACGAGGATGACTTTTTGCCTACATCCCCTCGTAAGATGACAAAGAGCTTACAGGCAGATTCGAAGGCAGATTCGAAGGCAGATTCGAAGGCAGATTCGAAGGCAGCGAGCAAGAAAACGGTCGGGACCACGCCCAAAGCACGAGCCGGCGTCGAACAGAGTGCTGCCAGGACGGCAGTTAAAAAGATGTTTTCGCTGTCGAATGACGATGAGGATGAGGACATGGAAGAGGAAGAGGAAAAGCACAAAGAAGACAAGGCGGACGAGTCAGGGTCGGATCATGAAAGCGGATCTGGACGATCATCGATGTCCCGCACGGGGATACCACCTGCGATTGTGGATGAGGACGATGACTCGATGTTTTCTATCACGGCCCCATCCAAGGTTTCTCAGGTCAAGAAGCGGTCGGTGCTTCAGAGTCGGTTGCCAAAGTCCGGAAGCGCGAGTAGCGGTGGCGGTGGCTCTGGTCTGGAGTCATCATTGTCTGGCAGTGGAGGTGGAACCAGTTTCGTGTCGGAGGTGTGTCTTCCGATGAGCTTCTCGACGTCTGTGACCTCGACAGGAGCGGTAGCAGGAGCCAAGACGTTGAATGCAGGATCGTCTGGACCAGCCAAGGCGCCAAAGGCAGTGGCAAGCTCGCTGTTGGCAGACTTGGAGGATGTGTCCAACATTGTGTCGCGACCCAAGACGGGACGAACAACGTCAAAGAAGCCAATGTATGTCGACATTAGTGATGAAGAGTAAAGACGGAAATGGGGGAAGAAAGAAAAGAAGAGGAAGGAAAGAAGAATGCGATTACGACAATAATAAGACATCGACGCGTGCAATATAGCTTTACTACCCCTTCTACGAAAAAGAAATAAACGTGAGTATAATATTTGTAAAAGAGAAGAGAAGAAAAGACGAAACAAGAACAGGAAAGAAGAGAAGAGAGAAGAGAGAAGAATAACAGCAGCAGAGCAAGAAGCGTAGAAGGTCGTAGAAAAGTTTTGACATATTATTTGTTGGGGTTGCGTGATTGACGAAATCGAATTTGGGTTCGCGTGGGAGAGAGAGGAGCCAACAACGGTCGGCGTCTCCTCGCGTGCAAATCGAATCAAGCAACAGAGTGCAGGCAGGCAGACAGATCAAGAGAAGAGGGAGAAGGGGGTTCCCTGTTCTGCTGAGAATCGTTGTGTTCAACCCAATAACATGTGCACGCGATTGATTGTGTTGGTGTTGGCTTTTTCTCCTTCTCTCGCCACCAAGAGTGCGGTGCACTCGTCCCAGCCCGTCTCTCCTCTCTCCTCTCTTCTCTTTTCTCTCTCTCATTCCCCACCCCCCAGTCCTCCATTCGCCCTCGCGTGCATCCCTCCTTTCTCTCTTCGTCCCTCGATCCCAGGAACATCAGACAAACGCGCCCTCCTCTTCTCAAGGAATGGACTCCGAGATCCGCAACCGGAAGCAGGGCTCGGCCGAATCGGCCTCCACCCCCAATGGCATCTCCACCGCCAACAAGATCCTGGCCGCCGCCGCCACAAACTCAACCACCGCCCAGCAGCAACCCGACTCGCCCTCCTCCCGCTCCAGCGAGGATGTCTCGGGCCACCCCTTGACAGACTCGCAAAAGAAGAGCCTTGCTCAGGAGCAGGAACAGGCTGCCTTTGGCAAGACCCCAAATGGAACCAGTACGTCCTCAACCCTAGCTCACCTTGCTCTGCCCTTCCCTTGTCTACCCTGCCCTACCCTGCAATCGACCCTGGAAAAAGAACAAAGAACCGGACTCGACTCATCCTGACCCTTTCTTTTCTTTCTTTGTTTTTGTTTTTCTGTCTACTCTCTGTCCGTACTCGCTCTCTTCCAGTTTTCCGTGTCCCTGTTACCAAGGATATGCTGAGCGAGATCTTTGACATGAGCAAGAAAAAGTCAGCTTTTGACATCTTGACCCTGGCCGTCATGGGCTTCCAGATCTTTTTGTTCTTCACTCTCCCTACTTGGGTGAAGCGCTTCTTGTTCTTGGTCCTGTTCCTGTTTTGGAGAGCTGGATACAATGCTGGACTGGGATATCTTCTGAAACTCCAGAGTGAGCGCCGAGGATTGGTGGCGTGGGCCAAGGAAAAGGGGATCTTTGACAAACATAGCGGAAGTGCCTGGTACGATTGGCTAAAGGTGGAGTTGAGCTGCAAGATGGATTCCGACTATGACTTTGAGGCAAGTAGCTTTACTCTTCACCTCCTCTCCTCTCCTCTCCTTCTTACTCTGGGCACCCGTTTTTCTCATCTTGGCTAACCTCAATCTTTTTTTTTCAATCCAGACTGTACCCATCGAATTCAATACCTGGTTGCTTTACCGTCAACTAGTCGATCTGATCTTGATGAACGACTTTACAACCTACGTCTGCTTTGCTCTGTCCTGGATCACTTTCCCTGCTGGCGCTGGCTTCTTTAGCCATTTGCTTCGTTGGGTGGCGGGATTCATCTTGGTCTTTTTCAACATCTGGGTCAAGTTGGATGCCCATCGCGTTGTCAAGGACTTTGCCTGGTGTAAGAACATGATAAATGCAATCTCATTGTTGAAAGTACCTACGTGTCAAGGTGAGCGTCGGGACTTTCATATGTTTCTAACCCCACACTTTTATGCACAACTTTTCAAACTCCTCACTTGTAGACTGGGGCGACTTTTTCTTCTTGATCGAGCAGTCCTTGACCTTTGATGGTGTTTTTGAAATGGCGCCTCATCCCATGTACTCTGTCGGTTATGCTGGATACTATGGAATTTCCCTTATGATGGCCTCCTATATGGTGCTCTTTGTCTCGCTCTTTGCTCACGCTGCCCAGTTTGTCTTTTTGACCCTTGTCGAGAATCCTCGTAAGCTTTACTCTTGAGATCAATTACTTGGCGCGTGCGCAACTATCTTTTCTGGTTACCCAGTTACGCTCCTCCTTCCTCTCTAATCACAGTTTTATTGTTACTCGGTACGTAGATATCGACAAGACGTACAACCCTCCTCAGATCTTGAAGAAGAGCCAGTCGGGCAACTTAGCGGAGTCTACCTTAGCCTCGTCTAACGCCTCAATCCCCTCGGAGCAATTGGAGACGAGTCCTGTCTTGGATAGCACTTTGGCCCCCGTTGGATCCAAAGACATGTACAACACCTATTTCAGACGGGATCTCGTTGTCTTCAAGAACTTTGATGTCTTCCGATCCAACGATATCTTTGTGGCTCTCATCATCTTTTATGCGACCGTGGTCCCACTCTTGGTCTCTAACACTGGCCCACGTTTCCTGACGTTCATGATGGTGATCCAGGCGCTTGTCTGGCGGGTCTTCCATTCCTATGTCCTCGGAGGCGTGTTAAAGCAACAGAGTGACAATAAGTTTTATACCAAGCACTTTATCAAGCACGGCGGCACTGCCCAAGATGCATTCCAAAGCTGGAAGAGCATCTTCAATCTGTCCAACAGCATGACGTACGCCACGTTTTTCTTGGCTGCATTCAAGATGTACTCGATTCCTGACGACTGGACCTATGGCACTGTCCTCCTCCGCCATGTCCTCGGATTGGCTCTGATTGCTCTCCACATCTGGGCCTCTGTCTCTGTCTTTGAAGTGCTCGGAGACTTTGGCTGGTTCTATGGGGATTTCTTCTTGGAGGAGTCCTCCAGCGGTTTGTTTTACACCGGCATCTACAGGTACTAAGATGGAGCTCATTATTGAGTGCAATGGCATGAGACTGCCCGACTCACATGATAATCCTGTATTCGCACCAAATCTTCTAGATTCGTCAACAACCCCGAGAAGGTTATGGGGCATGCTGCATTCTGGGGAATGACCTTGATTTGCAACAGCTGGTCAATTTTTGTTCTTGCCATGTTTTCGCAAGTGTCCAACTTTTTGTTTTTGCACTATGTGGAGTCTCCTCACATGCGCAAGATCTATGGTGACAAGATCCGAAAGGACGCCGGAGTGGTCAAGACTGTCAAGGCAGCCTCGATCCTTCCTCAAAAGATGAAGGATGAGGTCTCCAAGATTCGCGAGAAGCTCGAGGAATCACCAGAGATCAAGGATGTATTGGAGAGAACCCGTGCTGTATCAGGCAAGGCCCAGGATTTCGTAGAAGGCACACGTGGAGATTTGAACGACCTGGTCCAGAGCGTTGCGCCTCGTATTCAGGAGATGGTCTCCAACTCCAAGGCCCTGCTTGAAAGTTCTCGGGAGAAGCTTATCGTTGCGTAAGTACTTGCCACTGATTATCCATTTTTCTTGTTTCATTGACCGCTAAACAGTCTGTGCACATTGTTTTGATAGTCGTACTTGGGATGACATGGGCGTGTATGATATGTCGCAGTACTCCATCAAGATTATTGATTCTGAATCGAAGCTTAATGCCGCGGGTGTGCCCACATATCATCTTGGCCAAAAACTGACTGTCTCATGGACTGCTCCTCTAAACCACGGATCCAAGGACTGGATCGGAATTTACAAAGTCTCGAGCAACGGAAGCAAGAAGGTCACTAACATTGCCTCTAAAAACCGCTACCTCTATGTTGGTCGCGACCTTGGACTTGGCGAGGCTGAGGAGGGTGTGGAGAACCACGCTGGCAAGGGCGATGGTGAAGTGATGGAAGAACAGGTTGTCTGGATTGCAGACAAGGAGGTGTGCCAGGGTCAAGTTGTCTTTTTGGGCGACAAGTTGCCTTGGTTCGAGGGTCAATTTGAGTTCAGATACCATCACCATGGCAGGTACAATGTCATGGCCGTCACCGAGCCCTTTGAGATTTACAGTAAGTGTGCAGAAACGATGGATGCTGAATGGGTTTTCCATAGTCAGTTTCCGGGTCTAACCATTATCCACCCTTCTGCCATTTTTAACCTCGCAGTGGAGAACTACCAGGATGAGGACGAGCACACTGTCTCTTCTATCAGCCAGGCACTGCTGCCCTATGTTAAGCGTTGCTACAACTCGGACGAGGAGACTATGCCTTGCACTGTGGACGAGCGTTTCATCATGATCAATGAAGTTATTGCCAAGAGAATCGTCAAGGGTATTCAAATCATGTACGGCATCGAGTTTGCATGGGAGGTTGTAGCAACGGACATGAGCTGTCTTCATCTGGCCCTCCGTATCTTCACTGCCCGTAGAGCCTTGGCACCCTTCTCGACTTTGACCACACCATCGTCTGCTGAGCCTCGGTTTGCAGATCAGGAGAGCGACCCTTCTTTGGCAGCCGCGGCCATCTGAGAGACGCGTCATTTTCAGCACTACCATCAACAATACCGTCGTTCACGACACCATCTTCACATGTACACACCATTTTGCGCAGAGTTATATAGAAATTGCAAAGAAAACGAATTAAAAAAAAGCTGTAGATATCTATTTTGTGCCCTTCTAAAAGTATAACTTATAATACAACGATCTTAACCCCGGGAAAAGATCTCGATGGCGTCGACACCTTGAAGGTCTGGGTTCTCGATGTCGGGTTTGCTCCTGATCAGCTGAAGCTCACAGCGTTTAACGATTTGAGAGGCGGAGGCTTGAGTTCGATCCAGGGATCGTCCAGGTGTTCCCTTTTGAGCGAGATAAGTTCTCAAGACCACGGCCTTCATGGTAGCAACGACCTTGAGGCAGGCTCGGGCCAGAGCTGGCAAGGCGTTTACGGGGGGAGTATCCTCTTTCAGAGCTTCGTCCAATCGAGCGACCAAAAGAGCCGAAAAGAGATCGCCTGTGCCTGTGAAATAGCCGTCGTAGGTCGGGAAGCCAATGGCAAAGATTCTTGGCTTTGAGGCGGATGAGGACCGAGAACTGCAGACACAGTACAAAGCTGTAGACGATTGGTCCCTGTAGTCGCTATCGTCTTTTTCTTCAGAGTGCAGTGTTCTATTCGTCGTCACTCCGTTGGTGGTTGTTGAAGAGGCGTTATTAATGTCTTTGGCAGAGAGGGTGACAGAGGTCAGAACAACATGTTCAACGCCTTCTTTATGCAAAATGTCAATGACCTCTAGACAGGACTGGATATCTGTAATTTTTTTGTCCGCAAGAATCCTATTTCACGGTTTCAATGGTAAGTAAAACTGTAGAAGGAAAAAAAAAATCTCTGTTGATATTTTTTTCTCCTTCTCCATTTCTCCATTAACCCATTCATTAGGTGAGAGAGAAACATACTCGGCTTCAAACTGGTTAGGGGTGATGGCTTTTGCAAACTTCAAGAGTCCTTTGTAAATAGGGATGACATCTGGTTGGACATAGAGCTGATCATGGTCTCCCATGACTGGATCCAAAACTAGAAGATTTTCCCGTCAAAAGAGATGATCTGAGTTAGTATTGTCGGAACATCCTTTTTCTCAAAAATAACAAAAGAACTAGAAATACGACTTCTGTACCAAAGAAAGGATGTCCATGTTCCTGTAGACGCTCAATGATATTGGCGACTGCGGTCAGGTTCTGGGCACTGCCAATGTATCCTGTTCCGTGCATGCAGATTAGGAACAAACGCGGTATAGAAAATGAGTAAAACAAAGCCTATTTCTTGAGTACTTGTTTTGCAATTGGCAAGTCTGAAGAGCAATTACCTGTCAAGAGATGGGTATAGTCGACAAGTCCATTGGTTTCCAGGCCGTCAAACAGCTTTGTGAGTTGATCTCCTGTTGCCTTTTCACCGGTCCAGGATGGATATCCTAAAAAAAGAAGACATCCAAATGTCAGCCAAAAGTTCGGACAAAATAACGATTCTGTGCATGCGTCCTGTGCGCAAAAAAGGGAGGGGAAGGAGCGTTCCGCCTGCAGCAACAGTAGCAGTGACACGGACGCACCAGTGTGATTAGAAAAGTTGACAGTGTTCATCACATCGACATCGAATCCGAGGAGCTGCAAGGGGAATGTCGCCGCCTTGTTCCCACAGTATCCTGACACCATATGGGACTGTATGCTAAGAACTCTCGGGCCGGTCATGATGAAGGAGGGGGAGGAGGAGATGAAGGGGAAGGAAGGAGGTCAGAGATGCAATGCTTCCTTGTCTGAGTCTCTCTCTCTCTTTGTCTTTGCCACGCGAGCCTGCATGCAGATTGTGGGGTGAATTTTTCTGTCACCCCTTAAGCGCCACCAAAGGTGTTTTGCCGACAGGCTTGTGTCGCGTAGCAGTTGCAATCCTACAAGTTTTTTTGCGATGAATTGTGCTTTATTGCTACGCCTTGTCTTTCTGTCTGTCTGTTTGTCTGCATGCTTTTTCTTTCTTTTGGGCTGGTAATATCTACTCGCCAAAAAGACGGCGGACACGCTTCAACACGCTGTCCTTTTCTGGGTCATAAGGATGATCCTTGGAGGGGATTTCGAGGATTGTGGGGAAAGCTTGGTCATGCTCATCGATCAGGGGTCTGATCTCCTCTGCAATCTAACGAGAGCAAAAATCATTGTAGAGGAAAAAGGTCAATTGCTGTCAGCATTTCAAAAACAAGACTTTTTTTTCTGGTTTGGATAACGTCTGCTTACATGCTGGTTAATGAGAATGATGGCAATATCCTTGCGCTTTGTGAATTCTCGGAAAGCCTCCTCGACGGCTGAAAGGGGTGTTTCTATAAGCAACGATGGGAAGAAAATGTCAGTTCTGGTCCACGCACACAGCTCTTGTACAGAAGAGCAGCTAAGTTTACAAAAGAAGAAAAACGTACTGGCATCCACAACCAAAAAGTTCTTTTTCTGATGAGAGTCAATGTGTCCAATGCCAGCCAGGAGCAAACCGGTGATGGAATCCTCGTCGCCGATGGCGGCCATGAATGTGCGCTCCTATGAAGAGTGATGAAAGTGATAAAAGTGTTTGGGTCCTGTTGATTAGCAGACTGGTTGCTGGCCTTGCGAATAGAGGGCGAGATGCGAAATAAAAAAGAACGTCGCCGTACAGTCTGCGCCATGGTGAGTGAGTATTCCTGTCTCTGTTCTGTCCTGCGTTGTTGTTGTGCGCAAGAAGCAAGAAGAAAGAAAGGAGTGAGGACAGGTGATGAACGGAACAAATGAATGGAGTGAATGCGATGCGCCAACCGTTTCTCGAGACGTGGTCCCCCTTGAGCAGTCACCTCTGCAGCCCCAACTGCCCTGAGGGACGACGACGACGACGACGAAACGCGTCCATGCTCTTTCATTCATTCCTTTCTCTCGCTCTTCCATCATCACTCCACTCATCCTTCTCCTTCTTCTTTTTTACCTCCTTGACTCACCCTACCTACATCTGTTCCCTTTGACGCCTCTCATCCTCGGGATTAGCACTCGTTCTCTCTCTGATGCGCGTCGCTCGCTCTCCCATGAGAACCTCTGTCCTGGCCCTGGCCCTGGTGGCCATACAGGCCCTGACCTCTGAGGCCTCATCCTCGTCCTCGCCTCCTATCCAGGCCTCTATCCATACCTCCTGGGCGGCCCCTCCTCTCCTGCTGGAGATCCTGTAAGACTCTCCTTTACCAAGAATAAGAATAATGACATCGCAAGGAAGAATATTCTCTACATTCCTGTGTATGTTTTCTAACGTCCTTCTTGTTCTTCTCACTCATTATCCTAAAGGGAGACGGTTGCGGTTGAGAATAAGACCGCTTACTTTCCACTGATGCGCCAGCTGACCGAGAGTCAGTTCCTGGCCGGCATCAACTCGGACAAGGATCTTTACCAAAAGAGTCTGGATCTGATCCAGGAACAGGGGCATGTGCAGCCCGACGCCTTGTCGACCCTGAAGTTGTCCATGGCCATGCATACAGCCGCACCTTGGATCCAGGCACACTACCACCTCTACAACTCGACCATTGTTCCCCACAGGACCTCAAAGTCAGACTTTAACCCGGACTGCGGTGTTTGGGTCGACTGGTACGATCAGCAGATTTGCTCCATATCCGAGCTGGAGGTCTTGGTGGCCGCAGGACTGGATCGTTATTCGAAAAAGTAAGTTGCGCCATTATAATGAACTAAACTTGCAGTCGATAGAATCCTTTACTCATGCTTTACTCTTCATCGCCTTTCGGGGAACAGATCTCAGAACAAACCAACAACCATGGACCTGGATCACGTATTGCCTTCAGAGTCAGGATCAAATCTCTTTACAATCTTGTACGCAGATGTTTACGACTCGCAGTTTGCTTCATTCCGGCGTTACCTGGACTCGCTTTCCAAAAGTCATGGGTTGCAGTACGCTATTCGTTATCGACCTTCGACCGCGTCTAAGAAGGCCCCGAACCTGGCCCTTGCTGGATACGGTGTGGAGTTGGCATTGAAGAGTACCGACTACATTGTGATCGACGACCGTGATCTGGGACATGGGGATGATCAGGGTGCTACTAAGCAGACTGTTTTTGGTCAGGGATCTGGAAAGGATCTCTTTGGCGATGATGTTCCGGCTGTAGAACCCGTTAGCCAGCAAGATCTCGGAGGTATTGCCTTGATCCATTCCAGTGTTTTTTTTTACTTTCATTTGCCAGCAAGAGGACTGTGCTGAAGGTCCACCTCGAATACTTTACGTTCAAGCATTATAACACTATTCTCTTTGTACCCAGATCTTGGCCTTGCCACAGCACAGTTTATTCTTCAGTCAGAGGACCCTCTCAAGACCTTGGTCTCTGTATCCCAAGACTTTCCCAAGTATCAGCGCAAGTTGTCCAAGTTGGAGCCAGAGCAGACTCTCCGAGCTGCTGTCCAACGCAACACGATGTTCAACAGAGAAAATCGCATCTGGCTTAACAACCAGCCCGTCCCTCATCACAAAATGAATCCTTTCAAGTATGGTGCTTTTTTCTGCGGATGGCTGAGGAGATTGGTCCGCCGTGTTACATTGCTGATCGGATCGTTTTATTTTTTTGCAATAGTCTGATCCGTCTCCTCCGTCGCGAACGAGAATCGATTGCTTCCTTGGCAACCCTTGGCGTGTCAAACAAGAAGGCCATCGACCTCCTGACGGACATTAGCACTGTTGAGGCCTCGGAGGGAGGGAATGAACCTGTTGGATTGTTTGATGTCCGGGATAAATCTGAGGGCAAGAACTTGGTGGTTTGGATGAACGATCTCGAGAACGACAAACGCTATGCTGACTGGGACTCGAGGCTGGAGGTGATTCGCAGACCGACCTACGGCGGACAGTTTCACCAGATTAAGAAGAACGTAGTCAACGCCCTTTTTGTCCTGGACTTTAGCCAATCCCATTCATTGGAGGTGATTGCGTTTGAGCTTATCAACTATGTTCAACGTCTGATTCCCTTTCGCTTTGGTGTTTTGCCCCTTGTGAAAAGCGATTTTGGAGATGGTAATATTACGAGAAAAGCTCAAGGCTACCCCTTTAACAGGATTCTCCGCCAAAGAGGTGAACTAACGACGGACCCTGTATTTCCTTGCTTGTTTAGATGCTACGATCGCCATACTCTGGAGACATGTTGTTAGCCGACATGGCATCAAGGGAGGACTGGAGTTTCTGAAGTCGACCTTGATCAACCAGGTGCAAGCCGGAAATGACTTCTCGACCGCAGTCCGCAAGTCATTTGCGGCTTCGATTCAACTCGCCAAACTGAAAAACACGGAAACACCAGAGCTGACGTACGAGCAAGTTCTCATTGACCCCACCTATCGCATTTGGCTTCAATCGGTCAAGGCAATGACGGATCGATTGGGCGTGAACGACCCTGCATTGTTTGTGAATGGCAAATACTTTGCATGGAACCAAGATCACGGTCAAACTTTGTCAGCCGAAGTGCCTCAGCAGATTGCCTTCCTAGCCGAGCGCTATGGTGCGGGAGTGATTGGAGACGAGACAAACATTTTTGAGTACTTTCAAACATTGCCCAATGTGTTCGAGCGTCGCAACCCATACCTCTTTGTGAGCGATGAGGCGCCATTGAAGATTGTGGACCTGGTTCAAAGACAATCGCGTCCCTTGATCGATACTCTTTCCTATGTGTCTAAAGGTAAAGAACTAGTGCACTGTAGTCAGCACATTAGCGACCCCTGACTAACCTTTTATTGATCATATATTAGAAGGCGAAACGTCTCAAACAACCACCGCCATCATCGTGGCAGACTTTGGAAGCAAACTGGGACTGCAGACTGCCCTAGGAGCTTTGGAATCGTTAGAGACCAGTGACTTTGTCCGAGCGGCCTTTGTGCAGAACGGACAGGAGTGGCAAGAATCTACTGCGTCGCTTGAGAATTTCATTCGACAGTCCTCTGTGGATGGAAAGGCACTCCCTATTGGATTCTGGAAGGAGTTGTTCCAGGGCGTGGCTAATGGAAGCTCCTTCGTGAAGAGTTTTCAGAAGGCCGGTAGCCAATATCCAGAGGTTGCTGTTATTGGCATGGAGGGATCGAAGGGTACTGATGAGGCGAATGCGCGTGTTGTCCGCCAATTCTTGAGGGAGACGCTCAAAGTCCAGCCTGGAGAGCTCCTCGTTGTTGTGAACGGAAGAGTGGTTGGCCCCATTCCAGAGGCAATGTCTTCGAGTGATTTCCAAATGCTTTATAGCTACGAATTGGGGGCTCGTGTTGACAAGATTGTGAGATTGCTCAAAGGCTCCAATGTGGAGGCCACGCCCAGGTACTGGAATACCTTTATCCTGCTTATTCATCTGGTGGAATTCGATATTAACATTTTCGCGTATCTCATTTCTCTACACTGAATAGCAACATATTGAAGACCGCGTCCATCGTTCTCATTGCATCTCAGCAGCTCGATCAAAGTCTTTACGATATCAATGACCCCATCATTTCAAGAGATCGTTCTTTCGAAACCCTCGACGATGAGCATACGTAAAGGGCTTACTCTGTCTTTTCCTGAACGTATTAGGAGAATGACTCTAAAGTGCGCTATTTCTAATCTCAATCCTTGGATTTTATTGTCGATAGTGGCTTTACCGTTAATCCTACTGCACACGCAAGCGACGACAACACACTGTACTATTTCACCGCCGCCTTGGACCCTGCACACGAGCTTACTCAAAAGTGGGCAGCTATCTTGGAGGCAAGAACATTTTACCATATATATGTGAATACACTGACATTTAGGTGTTGGTTACCCATCTAATGGATTGTTACTCGTCATAGACCCTGTCCAAGTTGGACAATGTGAAGGTGAAGGTCGTCTTGCAGCCATCCATTCGTCTCTCTGAAGCACCTATCAAGAGATTCTACCGTTACGCGGCTGATGCAGAGCTGAGCTTTGATGCCGAAGGGTGAGACGCTTGAGTGCCCCTGCCGTGGTCGTGGGTAAAATGGTTCAAAGGGCTATAAAGCTAATGGTTCACCCCCCCCCCCCCCCCTTTTTTTTTTTTTTCATCATAGATCCATTGTGCAGCCTTCGGCCTATTTTGCAGGACTCCCTGAGCCAGCTCTACTAACTCTGGGTGTGGATGTCAACCCTGCCTGGGTGGTCACCTCAAAGGTTTGCATTCATGATCTGGACAATCTCAAACTCTCAAGCCTGACAGGAGCTGCTCGTAAGACAGGTGTTCAAGCCGAGTTTGAACTACAGCACATTCTTGTGGAGGGTTTTGCTCGCGATATCACTCAGAAGGCGCCTCCCAAGGGCGCACAGTTTATTCTGGGCACCAAGGCAGAGCCCCATGTGGCCGATACGCTGGTGATGGCCAACATGGGTTATTTCCAGCTCAAGGCAAACCCTGGTGTTTGGGAGATGGTTTTAAGGCCGGGAAGAACCCAACAGGTGTTTTCGATCGAGAGCATTGGCAGCGAAGGCTGGGTCCCTGGAGGGGTCAAGAACGATAAACGCGATGTGATTATCGCTAATTTTGAAGGACTGGTTCTCTACCCTCGTTTGGTCCGCAATGAGGGCATGGAGAGAGCCAATATCCAGGATGAAGTAGCCCAGTCTGAGGGTGGCCTCTGGGACTCTATCAGGTCTACGTAAGTCTCTTACAAGACTTTGCATGCATAGTTCTTTCTTCTGCCTGGCTGCTAACCCCATTCAATTTTTCAATTATACTTCGATAAGGGTCTCTAGTTTCAAAGGCCTTACGAACAGTGGCAACAACAAGTCAGTGGTGAAGAAGAAGGCTGAGATCAACATCTTTTCGGTGGCGTCAGGTCATTTGTATGAGCGATTCTTATCGATCATGATCCTGAGCGTGATCAAAAACACGGAGAGCAGGGTCAAGTTTTGGTTCATCGAGAACTTTTTGTCGCCCTCCTTCAAGGATTTTATTCCCCACATGGCCGAGAAGTACGATTTCGATTACGAGTTGGTGACCTACAACTGGCCCCATTGGCTGCGAGCTCAGACGGAAAAGCAGAGGATCATCTGGGCTTACAAGATCTTGTTTTTGGACGTCTTGTTCCCCCTGGATCTTGACAAGGTCATCTTTGTGGATGCTGATCAGGTATGATGATGGTGTCGATAGCTTGACTTGTATACTTTTTTTTTCTAGCTCTGTGTATGTTAGCGGATCCTGATAGATTTTTTCCCTTTCTAGATTGTTCGCACTGACATGAAGGAGCTCGTGGATCTGGACCTTCATGGAGCGCCTTATGGTTACACGCCCATGTGCCAGGATCGTGCAGAGATGGAAGGCTTCCGATTCTGGAACCAAGGTTACTGGAAGGATCACCTCCGTGGAAAGCCTTACCATATCTCTGCGCTCTATGTGATTGACTTGGTTCGATTCCGCCAGATGCAAGCCGGTGATCGGTTAAGAAACCATTACCAGCAGTTGTCTCGGGACCCCGGTAGCTTGGCCAATTTGGACCAGGACTTGCCCAACAACATGCAAAACGAGGTTCCTATCTTTTCCTTGCCCCAGGAGTGGCTTTGGTGCGAGACCTGGTGTGGAGACAAAGGACTGGATAATGCGAAGACAATTGATCTGGTAAGAATACAACCAACCTTTCCTTTCACAGCAGGCACCATGGAGCCAGGAGGATAGCTAACGTGCAAATAATTTCGTCCACTCCTCTAGTGTAATAACCCCCTGACCAAAGAACCCAAGTTGGACCGTGCTAGACGCCAGATCAAGGAGTGGGAGAGTCTGGATAACGAGGCAACGGATTTCGCAAAGAAGGTCAATGCTGAGAGACGACAGCAGCAACAGCAAGAGGCCAAGTCTGATGAGCACACCGAAACTCATATCAAGGACGAGCTGTAAACCCTTTTGAAAACATCTCCATAGAAAATCTCTATATAAAAAAAGAGGCGACACTGTCTTTACTCGCTCGCGGTTTATCCATGCTTGTGCATTCTTGGGTCATCTTGACCTCACAAATGTAGTTGAGAAAAAAAGTATTGTAGAAGGCGAAACGAACAGGTTACTGAATCGCCCAATTTATTATATAAAAAGGAAAACCCAAGTTTCCTGTGGAAAACACCTCCCTGGCCAAAGAAAAATCGCTTTAAAGCACTCCATCCATCCCACACTTTCAAAAGAAAAAGAAAGGAGAACAAAGATGATTCAACTCAATTCATTCGCCGTGTTCCCGAAAAAATAACTGATAGTTCTCTTTATAGGAAAGACGAAAAGGGAAGGAGTAAATTAAATTTACTCCTTGTTCTTGAGGGCATCAGCGGAACCCTTCTTGGCGAAGCGCTGGTTGCGGATGAACTTGGGGCAGACACCCTTGAGGTTGGGGTGGCGCTGGGACTTCACCTTCTTGATACCATTGCGGTGAGCCTTCTTGTCTATTATACGCGGTAAAGGGATTGAAATAAAAATATGGCATCAGCAAACCAATGCTTCATTATGATATTTGAAAGTTGTCCTCGCGATCCAGTGTCTGTTCCTCGGAGCTGGTAAGCAGGGGGAAAAAAAAGGTCGATATGCCTTCCTGCTTCCTGTAACTTTTTTCCCACAATGATGGAATATTTTGGTGATTGAGTGAAAAAGGTCCCTCCAAGCCAACGATCCCCTTTCGACCTCTTAACACAAGATCCGGGATTTCATTGCTTCTGGGTCATTACGACGCCAGGGGTTTTCTGTTGGTTTCTGAAAAGTGACCTCCCTCGAATCTCTCAAGTGGAAGCTGAAAATAGGGCGACTGCGGCCATAGGGTCCTCTGAAGGCAGAGCTGATAGATCATGTCGCATTTTCAGAGATTTCCTTCGTGTTCCTGCATTGATATGGAAGATGACAGATCCAGTGCTCCTGAATACACATGTTGCAAAATCGCTGATGTCCCGGGTTCATGATAAGGTGTGGGGTGGGGTTGGGGGGGTTGCTTGTCTGTTCACATACTCTGGTTGTGGTTGGTGTGGTTCTTGGACTTGGCCATTTTACTTTAAGCTATATCGTCAGCAAAGGGAAGAAAACGAAGGACCAAAAAGATGTTAGTCTCCACATAAAACTACACAAGGGGAGTTTTTTTTTCTGATGGAGTTCCTGATTTCTGCTGGATGCAGGCGATTTGGTCTTTCATTATGTCCTTGCTTTGGCGAGTAAATGTTGAGTAATGTTTGGTAACAGATGTAAGGGTCTATGTTTGCAAAAAATAATCCATGGGTGCGAGATTGATCGGGTGCTCTTCTCCAGGGGTCTGATGTCGAGATGGATCGGACGTGCTTTTGCGGGATGAAAAGGTCGACATTTGACAATAGTCTCCCCATGGGTACAAGACATGTACCCGATCCGCTTTGTCCTGTTTGAAGAGGTGTGTTGAATGAATGGCGAGTGTGGAGATGTTGGGCTGTTTCCGAAAAGTCCGTGGGTGTATAGCTGTCCGTGATGCCGTCGTTGTAGAGATGTTTGCGAGGCATAAACATGCGCCATGGTGATCGATGCATGGACATTGATGGGTTGATCGATGGATGTGTCCCTTCCATGTCCCAAAACAGCGTCTTTTCAGACAGACTACCTCGAGAATCAAAGTATGCAGAGAAGGAAATTCAATCTCCCCACGGCGGGGCCTCTCTTGTGTCGGTCGAGCTGATTAATCCACTTAAGGGTCTATTGTGCCCCAATCCAAGTCATCATGCCGCCCATGCCCTGCAGTCTCCGCGTCCTTTTTCCACCTGCCTCCCATATCAAGCACAATAGTCATGATGCAAGGATATGCTGTGGTTTATTAGCTATATGTTATATGGTACAAGGGGATCTGAAGATGCAATGCTTTTCTCTTCTTTAAATGCGGCCACGCTCGTACTGCTGTGAGAACTTCGCCTTGACGTTCAAGGCCTGGGCAGCAGTAAGGACAAAGTTGGGGTGCTTCAAGAACCCGCGACCAACAGCAATCAAGTCGGCCTTCTCCTTCTCCAAGACTTCCTCAGCCTGCTGACCGTTCGTGATGACACCGACGGCCACGACGTGCAATCCGGGCACCTCCTTCTTGACCTGCTCTGCAAAAGGCACCTGGTAACCTGGGAAGGCCTTGATCTGCTGCTGAGCCGTGTTGCCTCCGGCAGACACATGGAAAACATCCACACCGGCCTCCTTGACCCACTTTGCGATCTGGATCGTTTGAGAAATGTCCCACGAGGGGCGATCCAAGTGCTCAATAAAATCAGTGGCAGAAACTCTGAGCAGGATGGGTTTCTCCGCTGGGAAGTTCTCACGGACAGCCTGGACGACCTCCAACAAGAATCGGGCCCGGTTCTCGAGCGATCCACCATAACGATCCGTACGATGGTTGGTGACGGGGGAAAGGAATTGATGGATCAAATAACCGTGCGCTCCGTGGATCTCGACCGTGTCCAACCCAGCCTGGGCCGCGCGGGCCGCCGCTGTGCCAAAGGCCTTGACAGTTTCCTCGATCTCTTGGATCGACAGCTCACGGGGCACATGATGGGTCTGGTCCCATTGAAAGTCGGCGCCACCGCTGGGTGCGACCACATTGTCCTTCCAGTAAGCAGACTCGGGAAGTGTCTCGTAGTATGCCTTGACAGATGCCTGGAGGGGGGTGCATAAAAACAACAGATGACAAGGTCAGTTTTCTTTGTCGTGAAATCAATACGAGTTTGCTTGCTAGTCATCATGAGACTCATTCTCCACTTTTTTTTTACCTTTCGTCCAGCGTGAGCGAGCTGAATGCCAAGCTTGGAGCCCTGGGCATGCACAAAGTCAGCGATCCGCTTCAATCCAGGGATCTGCTTATCATCCCAAATACCAGTATCGGCAGGAGAGATGCGACCTTCGGGGACAACGGCGGTAGCCTCGGCCAAGATCAAGCCCGCGCCATGAGTGGCAAAGGATCCGAGATGGACGAGATGGTAGTCTGTGAAGAAGCCATCCTGACTAGAGAATTGACACATGGGGGCCACAATGAATCTATTAGCCAGAGTGAGATCCTTGACCCGGTAAGGCTGGAACAACAAGGGGATCTTGCCGGCATTGGGCAACGAGGCATCAATGGGTCCAAGGTAGGAACCAGGTGCGACGGGCTGTTTGATAAAGTAGCGCTCTTGAGGGTATTGGACACGATAGTTCTTGTCGTGGGCAATTGTGTCGGCCAGAGGCGAGGAGTTGGGTGCTTGTGTTGATGGCATGGCTGTGTGTTGTTTGCTTTGTTGTTCTTTGGAGTGGAGAGAAGAGTACGAGAGAGAGTGAGCGAGGAGTTGAGAAATGAAGAAGAGAAGAAAAAAAAAGAAGGAAGCGGAAATTAAGAATTGTCGTCCTTTTTTATCCACCTGGACGACACCAGGGACGAACGGACTGCAATTTGTCAGAGGCGAATGAAAATAGCGTCTTTTCGTGCGAATCACCACAACTCTGACAAATCAACCCTCTGCAGACGACAACTCCACCTGCTGGAGGGATACCAGGTCGCCCCTTTGTCTTTTTCTTTCTTGACGTGATGCGCAATGCTTCCTCGCGTAATTTTGCGCGGTCGTGCTTATTTCTAGAACATGTTGTTGCAATAGGACTCGTAGGATGTCCGCAGAAGTGCGTGAGAACACACATACGTACACTTGTGCGATCTTCAGTCTAGATAGCAACGTTGCCTACTATCAAGAACCAACTCATACATGCAAAACCAGTATCGCTGTGCTTTTCTTGTCATGGTCGCCGGTCCACGCTCTGAACCTAAGCGAGGGTTGACTGGTTTGGCACCCAAACTCGTCCAAGAACCAGCTCTTTTCTCTCCCCTGTTCCGTCTTGCCATCTTCTTAAGGGTACATTTTTGTGCGAGTCGTTCTTTTTGTTTCGGCGTCCTCCCACTTCAATGATTCCCTTCTCTTTTGGCTTCGCCAGGCTCATTCGCATCTTCCTACTGCTCTTCTCGGCACATCCCTATCTCTCGCATCTCTTCTCCTCTTGGACTAGCTCCCTACCGTTTGGCCATGAATTCGGCACGGCTAGGTACCATCCCAGTTCATTTATTTATTCATGCAACGAGCTCATTTGACGCGCCACCTTCGCGACAAAAAACATTCTCGGACGGTGGGACCACATCTAACCACCCGCGGCTCCTTAATCCCTCTTTTCTAATACTTAGTGGTATATCAACTATGTACCATTCATTGTTGGAAACCCGAAGAGCTTAGGGCTATGCAGGAAGCCATCAGGTCAGGAAATCTTGTCTCTTAACATTGCCTGCCTTTTCGACCCTTGCAACAAAGAGCATTCACACATCCTTCTTTCTTCCACCAAACAGCGATATTGAAGAGCAGACAGAATCAAGCATCATCTATCTCGATGAAAAGAAGGTAGCCCTTGCTCTACCTAAACGCGATTTTGATCACGCTGTTCTAACAAAGGTCGACGGCCTCAGTCGATTTAGTCTGGCTGCATTCATGACCTCTATCTGGCTTGAGCACTGATGGTTCCCGCTCTGCTTTTTCACCATCGATTTTTCTAGAGATTCAAGATCACAGGATCTGATCCCAAGAGGCAACAATCGGCGTAAGTGGTGTGGACGCGTACAGCCTCGGTGTCATATATCACATGGTTTCTTTAAATCGAACTTTTCTATCACAATGAGTTAGAATGTCTGCACTTTCAGACTTGTTGAACCACAGTGTAAATACCGAGTCCTTACTTTGCAGCCATGATTGCAGCACAGAAAGGAGTGTAACTGAGTGACCCATTTCTTTGATAGATGCCTGCGCCCACGGCTGTAGTCCTGTCCGAGGTCCCATACGGCCAAGCGAGCCGGTCTGAAAGCCACTCATGGACCAGCACACCAAATGCAGATCATCTTCGGGGCACCATCATCACGACTGAGGATCTCAGCGCCGCCCTTCGCGCAGCAACACTGAACACTAAAGAAAATAAGAATGCGGCCCCTGAATCTCCACCAGAGGATCAGGATTTCATGCGCATGTTCAGAGTCAGTGACGAAGTGAAGGACGACGTGAAGATGTACTATCAGGAAAAATCACAAAAGCATGACCTCCCCACAATTATTGCAGAAAGTCAAGGTTGCTCAGCACAAGTGTCAGGCCCAGGAGAGGTAAGCGGGGAAGCTTTTTTCTTTTCTTCTGTCTTTCTCGCTGCCTATCTTGTCAAGGAACTCATGCAGCAACCCATCCATAGCCGCGAACTGTGACTATTATCGGCAAGGACAGGGCCAAAGTGGATTTCTGTCTTCGCCAAATGGAGGAGATGCAGGCTTATTACCTCCGAAACCCCTTCACGAAACAAAAGGTCGCACTCTTTTACGGAAATCCGAACGAGATCTACAGAGTTCGGTTCCAGCTCCTTTCAGAACATCCATTTCACGCCACTCGTACCACATTCTTTCCCACTTCTGCCAACATGAGAGAACCCAAAAACTACTGCGTCGCGACAAAGGCAACCTATGACCAAGTACAAGGAGTTTGGGTGATTAGTCCCAGACGTAGCCCACCGCCGCCTATCCGCCCGGCTGTTGAAATATCAACCCCCGTCCGTGGACAATCGAGATCCCAATCTCCCGCAGCCCAGAACTATGGCGGTCAAGGCGGTCAAGGGTCATGGCAGACTGCAAATACTTACGAAGTGAAATCGTCCATGTGGTCCACTGCGCGTTCAGGCCCCAGTCCTGCCGCAAGTAGTTCTAGGTCGTCTCCACAACCCTGGGCCAAAGCGGCACCCCCCTCAATAGCAAGGCAACCTTCCTCACCGAGAACCCCGAGCGGATGGTCGTCATTTCCAGGTGAAGAACCTGATGCTTCGAGTTCGTCGAGCGATTGGGCCGCTTCCTCAAATGAAACGTCAAGCTGGGCCAATTCAGTTACGGAGGGTCTGGCTGCTAATCCGTTTGGCACCCCTCGGGCACCTGCCATCGTACGTTCAATGAGGCAGTCAGAGTGGCCAGCTCCTATATTTGACAATAAGGCGGATGGAGATTTTCCGTCATTGTCAACAGCCAAACCGCGAGCACAGAAGAAAGGAATGCCTACACTTCCACCTGTCAGACCCGTCGCTCCTGATCCGACTGTCGGCAATCTTTTGGATTTCAGTTCAAGTACACAAGCTCCACTACCTCCCAAAACCCTTCAGGGCGTGGCGGCAACAGTTTCGAATCAGCCCCTGGTCTTTGGAGATGAAGACTTTGCCTTCCTGGAGAGTAAGACCGTACAGAGTCGACCAGCTAGTGCGAACTCACCAACCACGGCAACGGGTCAGTCAGCGAGTGTTAATACGCTCAGCGCACCAACAGTTAGGCTGCGAGATCCTGCCAAAGAGGAGGAGGACAAACGAAGAGAAGTTCGCCGAATGACGTACCAACAGGTCTCTCCTGACCATACCAATGCTCTCAAAGAGTTTATTGACGGAGAGCGCTCGTTCAACATGCGTCGGCAAGCAGAGTCGATTAGGGCGTGTTTGGAAGAACTTCGAGGCCAGCGCAAAGAAATTCGGCTAATTGGCAGATTGGGCCAGTCCTTGTTCCCGAAGGACTCTTCGCTTGCAAACAAGGTGTTTGAGTGCAGCGAGCTTTATCGCAGCAAGACAGAGTTCAGTCCGATGTAAGCATTTACTGTTTGTCGGCCCTTTTCAATTTTTCATGGATTATGGTTTAGCTAATGTCGTTGCGCGATGTTCCTATTCTCATTTTTCTACAGAACGACCACGTCCCTGGAGAATATTGAAAGTTTGTTTGGGTACCTGGGACACCCCATAGTCGATACGGCGCAATATGAGGTCTATTGTAACAGTCGCAATAACCCCAACGTCCGATGGACAGAGACCATGATCACAGTTCCTTCCAACAAAGCTGTCTTGGACCGGGTGGTGCTGCCTTGGGAGACGTTTGGGGAAGTGACTTGGAATGGACTGGACCGGGATCTTGACTTTGAGTTGCTGTTGCAGGCTCGAGAAGGTATTAGCCGCAACTTGACGACAGCTCTTGGACGTACAGATGTTAAACCATACAAAGACTTTCAGAAAAAGCTTTCACTCGGGTAAGGAAATAACGCCGAAATTTTATATGAATTACTTTAATCAAGACAGCATGTTAACTGTTTGCTCTGCTCACTGTGTCTCATTTCAGTACAAAGAACAGCCACATCACTTGCCATGATATTGCAGACTATTTGGAAGTTTTGCAGATTGTGTTCCGTGAAACCAAACAATTTGACAGGAAAGACGGCAGTGGATGCATCATTGTCGTGCACAGAGTGGAAGAACTTCAACTTACGCGCGAGCGTGAATTGGGATTATGCCTGGTAAAGGGCATGACCAGAGGTCGAGGCAAGACCTGGTACGAAGTTGAGGTAAATTACTGCGTTTCCTCGTATTCTTTTTTTTTTGTCTTGTTAAGCCTTCCCTCATTAAATGGCATGTGCTGCTACTTTCTATCTAGGTCCACTGTGAGATGATCAACAAGCGCCTGAAATCAAACCTCACACTGACTCCTGGACTTGTTACGGATTGGGAGGCCGGCGATCTTCTCGGCGATGTCATATTGAACCCCACAGACCGCCCAGTTGTTCGGATGGTTCAGAACTTGATGGAACTTGTCAACGAGTGCGAGCAAAAGTTTGCTTATTGAGTGAGCCTCCAAGCCTCCTTTTTAATAGGAGTTTACGTAGCGCAAATGGGTCAAAATTGCTTGTTATACCTTTCTTTCTCAACTGAAAAGAACAATAAAACGTCTGCGGTCAAAAATATTATTTGTTATCAAGCTATGCGGAATAATGACAAAAAGAAGTGGGGCGTAGGGGGGCGGTGAGAATAGGGAATGGCGAGAAAAAAATCTATGGTACACGGGATGAAAGAAAGAAAATAAAAATGGGGGGTCGCCTCGATCCAAGCCAAGAGCGACAAGAAGATGCTTTTCTTTTCTTTTCTTTTCTTTTCTTTTCTTTTTTTTTTTTTTTTAACCCTGGCTTGGATCCTGCATATGACCTTGATTCGCCTGTTGTTGTTGTTGCTGTTGCTGTTGCTGCTGATGATGGAGCAGCTGTTGTTGCTGTTGCTGTTGCTGCTGCTGTTGGAATTGTTGCAGCTGGAACCGTTGCTGGACAGTCAATGGCGATCCAAAGGGACTGTTGGCATTGGCCTGTAGGTTCTGAATCAAGTTGGCGGGTCCTCCTCCTCCTCCCGCACCTGCTGCTGCTGCTCCCGCCACCACCGCTTGGGCTTGGAATCCCAGATTCTGGATCGGACTGTTAGTAACGTTCACTAAGAGCAGATGACAAGAAAACACGAGAGTTGGTTAGCAGTGGTAACGATCAATGAAAAGGAAAGAACTCGTGAAAGGACTGCGAAAAAATATGCTTACGTTGACCATTCGGAGGCTGCTGTTGTTGTGCCTGTTGCTGTTGCTGTTGATAAGCAAGTTGTTGCTGCTGCTGCAGGAACCGAGCCTTTTGTTGTTGGAGCATTTGAGCCTGCAATAAGAAATTCTGCTGTTGAGTCTGCTGAGGGTTCAAAACACCGGCTTGACTCACGGGTGACATCAGGTTAGGAGACCCCACCCCGGCCTGCGCTTGGGCTTGGGCTTGAGCTTGGGCCTGGGCCTGAGCCTGAGCCTGGGCTAGCTGTTGGGCTTGCTGATGTTGCTGGAGTTGCAGCTGTTGCAACTGTTGCTGTTGGATTGTTGGGGGGATGGTGCCCACAGTGAGGTTGGGGATCGGGACCTTCAAGAATAATAAGCCGATGAGATTGAAGTTCTTTTCGTGGTAGATCATGACCATGCCGGCATTGGGTCCGATCTGAGGGAATCGGACTACCGCCACGACCTTCTTGGCTCCCATGGACTTTGTCAACGCGTCAAAGATGGTGCTGTTCTCCACTGTGTTGTTGGCAGAGGGGTAGATATGAATGAACGGTAACATGTGTGTCTCTGCCAGCTTATGGAGTTCCGTCGTCTTGGCTGGCATGTGCCCAGTGATCTGAAGTTTCTTGGGCCACAACGAGAAAGAGCTATTGTTTTTTTAAAAAAAAAATTAGTACAAAATAAAACTTCAGAATAATGTAAAGAAAAAAGTCGAGACAACGTACTATTCATCTTCTAATGACTTGTCGAGGGCTTTGCCAGCAAAAGTCGAGATGGAGCATGAGAGCTCCCTGGGTGCGCCTCCCGAATTGACCATCCATGAGAGGTCACCGGACCAAATTGGATCGCCTCCGAGACCAACACTTCTCTGTCTCTGCTGAGCACCTTGCAACAGCACCTGATGTTGTTGATGCATCTGTGCTTGGGCTTGTTGTTGAGGTGTCTGAGGGACAGTCGGTTGTTGTTGGAGCTGTGGTGTGAGTTGCTGTTGTTGTTGCTGCTGTTGATGCTGCTGTTGTTGTTGCTGCAGCTGTTGTTGTTGCAACTGTGGCGTTTGTTGCTGAAGCTGGGGTGTCTGCTGCTGTATCTGTGGGGTTTGTTGCAGCTGCTGTTGAGCAAGTGACGGGGTTCCCTGCTGTTGACCATCAGTCTGCTGTGGCTGTTGTTGCTGCATCTGTAGCAATTGGTTCTGGTTTTGCCCCTGTTGTTGTTGCGCTTGCTGCTGTGCCTGCTGCTGTGCCTGCTGCTGTTGCAATATCCGCTGCTGCAAGAGCATGTTTTGCAACTGTTGCTGCTGCTGCTGTTGTTGTTGTTGTTGTTGTTGTTGTTGTTGTTGTTGTTGTTGTTGGCTTTGTGGTTGGCTTTGTTGTTGTTGCTGTGGTTGCCCTGGTTGCTGCTGCAGCTGCCCTTGCTGTGGCTGTGTCTGTCCTTGCTGCTGCTGCTGCTGCTGTAATTGTTGCAACTGCTGTTGCTGTTGTAGCTGCACCACGGCCTGCTGCTGACGTTGTTGCGCCGCGAGCATTTGGCGAACCTGCTGCTGTTGATGAGGAGTAAGTGTTCCACCACTCGCCATACGTTGCTGCAATGCGCGAAGAATCTGAACTTGACTCGCAGCAACATTCGCTGGTTGTTGCTGTTGTTGTTGCAAAGTCTGCTGAGGTTGTTGTTGAGCCTGCTGTGGTTGCTGCTGTTGTTGTTGCTGCTGCTGAGCTTGTTGCTGTTGCTGCTGCTGCTGTTGTGGTTGCTGTGCTTGCTGCTGCTGAGGTTGCAGCTGTTGCTGTTGCAACTGTTGTTGTTGCAGCTGTTGTTGTTGTTGTTGTTGTTGTTGTAGGAGTTGTTGATGCTGCTGTTGTTGACCAACTGTGACGGTGTTATTTGCCATGGAGACCGCTGGTCGCTGCTGCTGTTGTTGTTGTTGTTGTTGTTGTTGTTGTTGTTGCTGCTGTTGCTGCTGTTGTTGTTGTAGCTGCTGTTGCTGATGTTGCTGCTGCTGCAAGAGTGCTGCTGCTGTTACATTGGGTGATCCCGTACCCAAATTGGACACAGGGGAGCCAGCGTTGCGCTGTAGGGGGGATCCTGCCACTACGCTCTTGGTCGTCAATGGCGATCCATTCTGAGCGCCCTGCAACTGCTGCTGCTGCTGTGCTACCTGCTGAGCTTGCTGCGCCTGTTGCGCCTGCTGCTGCTGTTGTTGCAACATGTATTGTCGTTGAAGCTGCTGTTGCTGAGCCACCTGCCTTTGTGCCGCCTGCAGCTGAGCCTGTTGCTGAGCTTGCTGCAGGGCCTGCTGTTGTACCTGCTGAGCCTGTTGTGCTGCATGTTGAGTTGCATGTTGACCACCTCCCTGTTGAAGTTGTTGAGCGGCGTTTGTGGCTTGCTGTTGCTGAGTCTGGGCTTGATGCTGGGCCGCCTGGAGCTGAGCTTGCTGTTGCTTGATCAAGGGCGACATTTGCTGTTGCTGCTGTTGCTGTTGCTGCTGGCCCTGAGCTCCAGTCGAGCTTGCGTTAGCATTCGCGGTCACGTTTGCATTCGCAGTTGCATTGGCATTGGCTTGCTTGAGAGCCTGCTGTTGCAATTGCTGCAGCTGCATCGTCTTTAAAGCCTGAATCTGCGGTGGCGTCAGTTGCTGCAACTGCTGAGGGGTGATCTGTTGAAGCTGTCCATGAGATTGAATTTGAATCGGAGCTCCTTGTTGCGACAAGTAAGGTGATCCCACCACCGGGTTGATGGCACGGGCTTTGTTCAAAGCAGGGCTAGCGACGTTGTTACTGGTATTAGCGTTGCCGGCGGTGTTGGCATTCGAGGTATCATTCAAAGGATCCGTCGGTGTTGCTGCCGGCACCGCTGGCTGTTCCGTCTTGATGACACTCTCCTTCTTTGAATCCTCAGCGTGAGAGCTATTGGTCGTGGCGGGCGCTGCAATAGGTGCTGAGGGCGTGAGACCCTCCTCGATTTTAGTCCTCTTTGTAGAAGGACCTCCATTCATCCTTGGTGAGGTGCCTGCTGCTGCTGGGGAGCCGACGGATGGCTCACGTTTCAAATCCGAGCTCTCATTTCCCGCTCCATAGGATGTGCTGCTTCTCTTGTTCCCTTGGGCGATAGCAGGGCTTTGGGTGTCGGTGACAAGTGGAGTCGAAGTGGTGGAAGTTGTAGTCGAAGGAGGCGTTGGCAACTGGAATCCGGCGAGCTTTACAATATGTTTTGGAGAGGCCTTTGGGACAGCATCAATAATAGTGACTGACGGGTCGTTGACCTGAAAAGCAAAAAGATAATTGAGTGACATGATATTTTTTGGCATTTTCCCAAGAGTCCTTCATTTTTGTACGACGGTCCATACCTTTGTAACCAAATCAAGGAGCTCGCCATGCCTAGAAGGAGTGATCAGAGACAGCGATATTGATCGCTGAAGGATGGCAAGTATCTCAGTATTTTAGTATTCATGTTTTTTTAGAATGCATGGCCAACAACAGCACTTTTGATGTCGGCGGCTGTTACCTTGAGAAGCTCCTGTGTGGCATTGCCAAGACTAAAGTTATCATAGCGTTCGTTGGAGTTGCAGCGACATCCAGTGAGATGTGGGGCACTGTCAGCCACAAGGATAAGATGTCGATCTGGCTCTGCACTGTCGTTGCTCCGAAGTTCGTCGTACTGGTCAAAGAGCTAAAGAGATGTAACGAAATTTCCGCAGGAACGATAAAAAAATGTAAACAGGTGGTGAGCATACTGACAGTGAGCAAGGGAAAAAGAAGAGGGGGATGAAAATCCTATGCCCCCCTTTGTTTCATCCCAATGTCCCTGTCTATCCTTGCCCGTCTCTGTCTGTCACTGTTGTCCCCCTGTGCCTGTGTCTTTGCTCTTTCTCTCTCTCTCTCTTTGGCTCTGTTTTGCAGGTCCTCCCATGAAATCGACTCTGATCTCGACCAAGAGTGGATGGGTGGTACCAGTAGTGGTCGTACCTCCAATGCGGACACAAGGCCTTCTGTCACGGCGTTTCTAAAGACGCCACCGTATTCAAACTTGATGAGTCGAAGCTCTCGGAGAAAAGAGATGGGATCGTTTGTGAAGTAGCGGGTATCGACGGTTGAGGTTGAGCTCGGTTGGTAATCGCCATAGATCGTCAATCCACACCGCACTAGGGGCTATGTATGAGATGAGGCAGAGAGAGAGATAGAGAAAGGTCAGCAAAGAGGAAAGAAACACTGTTTCTCCCTCCAGTCGCACAGACAATAAACCGCCCCCGCGGGTTTATTTTGCCCACGATCCATTCATAATTCCAGTTCTGTTTGACATAGACTTACAGCGTCCTTGGGTCGAGGTTGATTCGTCTCTGGATCGATTGGAGGTGCACGAAAGTGTCTATGCAAGCATTGCAAGACAAAATAAAACAAGGGAAAAAAGGAAGACGGGTTACACGTTGCTCAATCCACCCGTTCGCCCATCGTCGTTGTTGTCTCGCCTGCCTGCCTGCATAAGAGAAAAGAAAAACAAAGAGCCGGTAGAGCCAACAAGACAGCCTGCCTGTCTGCCCAGCAGAGTGGCTCAAAAGTGCAATGCCTCTTATCTTCCTGTGAAGAAAAATAAGAAAATATCCGCTCTTACCTGAGAATAGGCTCGATGTACGAGATCAGGAGGGATTCAAAATTGGGGCCCATTCGAGCAGAACTCTCGATGGCAAATACACAGAGGATCTCGTGGCGCTGAGCGGGCGGTCCAGGAGTTGAGACTGTCTGAAGTGGCATCGGCGAGGCGCCTGCCCCGGGCGAGGCGATCCCGTACGCCGGCGACGGTGCCGTAGGGCCGACCGAGGGTGTCTGGGCACTGGAAGCGAGCATCATGGCGATGGACTCGACGCTGGGCGGATATCAATGTTTGACTGGGGGGGAAGAAGAAGGGAAGCAGGAGGAATATGGAGTCAGCAAAGGGGAAGAAAGGGAAGTAAGGGGAGACAATGACAAGAAATGGAACGTGTTGTGCAGGGTGAGATGCGAGGGTGGAAAGAATGCAGAGTGAAGAAGGAATGCAGTGAAGGATGAATAAGGTGAGCTGAGCGATGGCACGAGCAAACAAGGAAAAGCAAGAAGGCGAAGAGGAGGAGGAGAAGAAAGAAAAAGAGGAGGAAAAAAAGAAAGAGAAAACCAGGACAAACAATGGATGCATCAACAAGACCACGAACAGGAGCACGCCAATCCCATCCCACTTACTTGCTCACCCACTCACACTCTCTCGATGAATGAGAAAGACAAAAGCAAAGGAACAAAAGCACCGCGCAAAAAGACGGGTCACGTGCTGATCGTCGACCGCTCCCGCTCCCTCTGCTCCAAGCACCTTGCTTTGCCCTTTTTTTTTTTTCTTCTCTTGGCTTTCTGTCGCTTTGCCCAGACACTCGGTCGCCTTCAGTCTCCTCCCGTCAGCGGACAGCACTGCTGCTGCTCGGGCTTGGGCTTGCCCCCAAGTGCAACGACCATCATAATGTCGCGTTGAACTAGTAGCAGTGGAGACCCGTTATAAACACAAAACAAGAGCGTGCCAAGCCAGTGCCTGTTTGCAATGTCTGTTGGCCGTCATCCGCGCTGTCCTTGTTTTGGCCTGTGCAATTAGTCGTCCTGTTGACCCGCCGGAGATTTATTCCCCTTGCGCAACTCAAGGGACTGAAGACGTTGGACGAGTCAAAAGCAGTTTAGCTGTGACGGGTGCCCGCTCGCCATTTGTCAGCCTGTTTGTTTTTTGCAATTGCGAGAATGGCGAATACCTCTCCATAAAAAGGACACTCCTCCTCGCTTACCACCCACCCTCTTCACATCATCAACCTGCCTCTATCTTCGACCACTCTCCTTTCTTCCTCCACACCCTATCCATATCCCCAGCAATGCTTGGCGTCACAGCAATTACCAAAAAAGTAGAGCCAGAGCTCATTGTGGAATACCCACAGCAGCGACACCATGTCCCGCAAAAAATTTCCCCTGGATCCTTTGTCCGAAAAGCTTCTTCGTCTTCTTCTTCTCAACAGGAAGACGTGCCTCTCCTCTTCCAACCGTTTACCGTCAAGGACCTCGTACTACCAAATCGCATCCTGGTGGCTCCAATGTGCACAGACTCGAGTGAAGACGGTTTCACAAGCGATTTCCATCTGGTCAACCTTGGTGCCTGGAGTCTTCATGGCGCGGGCTTGATCATCATGGAGGCCACTGCCGTTACTGAATATGGCCGAATCACCCCTGGCGACGTTGGCCTTTACCGAGACGAACATATCCCTGGAGTGAAGCGTATCGTCGACTTTATCCATGACCAAGGCGGCAAGATCGGTGTTCAATTGGCCCACGCCGGTCGTAAGGTAACGATACATCGTAATATGTCGCACACACACACATACGCGCGCACTTACCCCACAATCTACGGAAATGCTAACCAAGCTCCAACATTCTTCCATTCATCTTCTTTATTCTTCAGGCATCGCACAAAGCGGGATACACCGATCACCAACCCGAAGAGTATTGGCCCGAGAATGTGGTTGGCCCCTCTGGCGGACTTCTCTGGGACCACAACCACCATGTCCCAAGAGAGCTGACCGTGAAAGAGATCCGACTGATCATCAAGGCCTTTGGTGCGGCTGCCGTCCGTGCCGCCCGTGCAGGCATGGACACTGTCGAGATTCATGGTGCTCATGGCTACTTGATCCACAGTTTCCTGTCTCCTGTGACCAACCACCGAACAGATCATTATGGAGGGTCGCTCGAGAACCGAGCCCGATTTTTGCTTGAGGTTATCCGTGAGGTCCGTGAGAACTTCCCAGCAGAGAAACCGATCCTTCTTCGAGTTTCTGCTACGGACTATGTCGAACATCTTGAAAAGCCCTCGTGGGAGATTCAACAGACAGTCCAGATTGCAAAATGGGTCAAGGAAGCTGGCGTTGATGTGTTCCATGTGTCTTCAGGAGGAAACACATCCCAGCAAAAGATCAAGGCCTTCCCCGGCTACCAGGTTCCCTTCGCAGAGAGGGTCAAGAAGGAGGTGCCTGGCTTGCACGTCGTTGCTGTGGGTCTGATCAATGACGGCAAGCAGGCAGAGGAGGTCTTGCAGCAAGAGAGGGCCGATCTGATTGCTATGGGCCGTGGATTTCTGAGGGACCCCAGCTTCACGCTTCAGGCAGCCAGGCAGCTTGGACTGGTTGCGCAACACTCTGTGCAATACAGCCGAGTCCAGAACGACGCATGAGGCAGCCAAGAGTTCCCCTCATTGTACAACAGCATACAGGCATAAAATCATAAACTAGACCTTTTGAAAAAGACGCGTGTCAAAATTCGGTGGCGCAACACAAGACACTTCCCATCCATGCACGCACCATTGTGCTCTTCATCTCCTTTCTTTCTCACTTTGTCTCTCACTTTCTCTCTGGTTTTCTTGCGACTTGACAAGACTGGACCTGCTTAGACTGCCCATCCCTTCTACTGGACTCGCCTCTTTCTCTCTCTTTCTCTCTTTCTCTGTCGCACTTGACTCATTTCTGCCTGGAGTCATCCTACAGCAGCCATCCCATGGGACCCACAATGCCCCCGCAGAGCCCTGTTGTCGGTGCAGGGTCCTCGGCCTACGTCTCCACGGCTGATGCCATGCAACTCGCACCTGAACTCAACTCATCCATCACTCACATTCTTCGCTCCAAAGACCCTCTGGATGCTCAGGAATTCAGCTCGGTCGAGTACATCAACAAGATCTTTCCCAATGGTACTAGAAGAGATGACCAATAGACAGATGCAGGCCGTTCAAGAAACACGATTGACTCTCTAATTGAAATTGTTTGTCTCTCGTAGAGCACTCCCTCTCGTCGGTGGACCAAGTCCTCCAAAGACTACAAGTCAAAGCAAAGCAGGTTCAGGAGGAACTCCGGGAATTAACCAGAGCGCAAACGGATGGCGGTCAAAAAGGGCAGGAGGAAGTCGAGGCAGCCAAGAAGGGCATCGAAGTATGTGTCATCTTGAACAAGATACCAGTCGCGATGAGCTACTGTTAGCAGAGAGATGGGTCCATAGGCCAAACCAACTCACGATTTACCTGACCCGACCTTTGATCTAGATGTTGTTCTTCAAAATCAAGGAAATCAAGGAAAAGGCGACACAGTCGGAGCAAATGGTTCAAGAAATCACGCACGACATCAAAAGTCTGGACTATGCCAAGCGTCACCTCACTACCTCCATCACCACTCTCAAACGACTTCAGATGCTGGGTAAATGATCGGAGACAAAGACCGCTTTCGTTTCTTTCCACGACAAGCGCTAATACTGACTCCTTGTATTGTAATAGTCACTGCTGTCGATCAACTGAAAGTCATGGCTCAACGGAAACAATATAGAGAGACAGCACAACTACTGGAGGTAAAGTGGAAGAGACACATAATTATCAGAGGGCTTTACTAATGCCTCAATGCTAACTTTTCGAGCCGGTACCTTGTAGGCTGTTCTCCAACTGATTCAATACTTCAGAACGTTTCAAAATGTTCGACAAATTGGCGAACTGACAGAGTCTGTGGCGCGATTGCAAGCAGAATTGGAGCGCGACATCGTCAAGGATTTCGAAAATGGATTTACACCCGATGGCATCTTAATCGGAAACGTGGGGCAATTATCCAACGCATGCTTGGTCATCGAAGTCCTCGGCGAAGATGTCAGGTGGGTAGATAGGAAATGCAGCTGAAAATCGTTTAAGGCCTGTGAACAGTAGGATACAATACTTAGCCCTTCCGATCTGTTCTGGAGTGTAGGCGTAATCTTGTGGAATGGTATTGCAGACTGCAGCTAAGAGCCTACCGTTCAGTATTCAAGCCCAATGAGGAAGTATCTGCTCTCGACAACACCTCTCGCAGATACGCGTGGCTGAAAAGACTGCTCAAGATCCATGATGAAGAACATGCTCAAATATTCCCGCCTGCATGGGATGTCAGCCGTGATCTATGTTTGCAATTTTGTCAAATTACGAGATCCGATCTTGCAGACATTCTCGCCAGGACAAAATCGACTGTCGCAGTACCACTGTTGCTTCAAGTTTTGCAATTGACATTGGATTTTGAGACTCAATTGGAACACCGATTCCTGAACAAGGTATAACTCTCTCTGTCTCCCGTTTAAGAACTCCTAAGGCTACTGTAAGGATCGATTTGATATACTGACAAACCCGGTATGGGGGTAAACATAGGACGTGGAATTTGCATTGAACGAGGAGGCAGAGACGGCAGGATTTGCAGAGAGTATCTCGCCTTGCTTTGAGCCTTATCTAAGCCTTTATATTGAAGCAGAAGACAAGTGAGTTTACAACCATTTCTACTGCACTATCCTAGTGTAAGAATCCGGTGGCGCCTTTACTGATATGCTTGACTCGTGTCCCCTTTTTAAAACTTAGGGCATTGGGAGAGAAGATCAGCGGATTCCGTCAGCATGAGCCTGTACCAGAGGACGACTTGTCAGTGACAGTCTTAGCTTCGAGTACAGACATTTTCTTATCTTACAAAGCATCCTTGACCAATTGTGCAAAACTCTCGCGGAAAAAGCCGTTCCTGGATCTCTGTGCAATGTTTGGCAAATGGCTGCGAATCTATGCAGATGAGGTCCTTCTTGGCAAACTACCCAAGCAGTAAGTGCTAGGTCGTCTGACCATCTCCTGTCATCACTTATCGCTTACTGTGCACTTTGGTTTTCTTATTTAGAGGCGACAAGCGACCCATCAGTGCAGAGTATTTACGATCTATTTGTGTTATTCTGAACACGGCTGATTACTCACTCACGACAACAAACCAAGTAAGAGTCCTTGATATCGAGTATATGACTCTTTCTTCGAGCTATATCAACCTCACTTTACATATTTCTATCTTTTTTTTTAAAAAAAAAAATAGCTGGAAGAAAGACTATGGGCTAATATTGATCCAGAGTTTGTGGACCAAGTCAGCATGGAAACTGAGCGGCAGGCTTTCCTCCAGTAAGACTTCATGAATATCTCATGGCAACCTATATGACCAGACTGAACTCACCCGCTAACCAAGGAACTTTCATCGCATTGATTCTAGTATCATCTCGGCTTGTACCAAAGCCCTTGTGCGGGCAGTAGGCAGCGATTATGAGCCTGCTCTCGTCGCTATGTCCAAGCTGCCATGGGCAACAGTAGAATATGTTGGTGACCAGTCGGAATATGTCTCCATGATTCATGGCACTCTGCAAACGTGTGTTGGGGCCATCCAGGAGTTGATCACAAACAAGCGATATTTCAGAACCTTTTGCGACAAGCTCATAGAGTAAGTGGACCAACGGTCCCAACTTGAAATTTAACACTCCTTTCTCAAATAGTCCCTAACCTCTACAACCCATCGCATACCCTTTTTAGGTCTTTTGTCTCAAGATTCGCTGTGAACCTGACGCGATGCAAGCCAATCTCGGAGATTGGAGCGGAACAAATGTTACTCGATACCCAGGCTGTCAAGACCTTCCTTCTTGATGTGCCTAACCTTGGACTGGAAGCATCTGTTCCAGTCCCAGCATCGTAAGCTTGTCGACCATTTTCTTTTTCTGTAACATTTGAAGGATTCTTATCCCCCCCCCCTCTTTTTTTTGCTTTAGGTTCCTGAAATTTGTCAACCGAGGTCTTGGCAAAGTCGAAACGATCCTCAAGACAGCTATGAGCCCCCATGATCCTCCAGAAATGTTTATCGATCACTACTTTCTTCTCATTGGTGATCGTAACCTGGCCAACTTTCAACGGATTCTCGAGATCAAAGGACTCAGGCGAACGGATCAGCAGGCCATGGTGGACTTGTTTCAAAAGAAGCAAGTGGGCATGGAAAGTTTACAAGAGAACTCTGGGGTTATGTCTCTTCTTCAGACGATGCCCGCGCATATATCAAATCAGGGTGTGGTAGGACCTTCTGCTGGGCAGGTCGGCAATATGGCAGGAATGGTCCTTGGAGGGTCAGCTGGAGCGGTCGCTGGCATGATGACGCCAGGTGGGCCGAGCGCAGGAGCTCGCGACAACAACCCATATCAGCTGGGTAATATCGTTACATCAAGCATCTTGAGTCACAGTCCATTTGCCGCCTTGGCAGCCCAGCACCTGAATTCGCCAAGCGGTGGTGGTGGTGTGGCGAACGGAGGATCGGGTGGAGGGTTTGGAGGAGAACTGGCGACGACAGCAGGAGGATTGTTTGGTCTGGGTCAGGACAAGGACGCGCTGTCGGGTGGAGCAGGCGGCGCCAATAACAACAGTGGAAGCATGGGTCAGAGTGGATCGTTTGCTGCGGGAGCTAAAATCAATGTGAACATTCGCAAATTTGTTGCAGGCATGCGGGCCAAGAAGGACGCAGCAGACGGCAACTGAGTAAGGCAAACCATGCTGACATCATAGATGATAAGATGATAATACAAGAAATTGAGATGTCCAGGCCCAAGCGCTCCCACCAGGAGGAGGATGATCTGGTGAAGGACAGATAGTAACAGTACCATAACAACTTTTTGCTGGGCAGCAGGCAAGGTTTGAGCCAAGCTTTTTTGTAGATTAATGAGAGATGGGCAGGGAGGGTGCTGAGGGTGTGGGAGGAAAGGGTGACAGGGCCGTGATCAATGTCCGTTCTGAAGATAGACATAAAAGAAGTGAGGGGGAACATTGAACGGAGAAAGGCAGAACCCGTGGAGCCACAAGAAAAAAGAAAAACACACCACCGCAGCGGCCTCTGGATGGAAAGGAGCAATTCGCCAATGGGCTTTGAGCGCAGAAACAGCCTTGGGTCAGAGCCAAGGAGAGAAGCGAAGAAAAAAGTTCCTTTTTTGGACGCGCAAAAATTAGACCGCTGGGAGGGGTGCGATGCACCCGAGGAAAGGTCCTCTCTTTCTTTCTTTTCCCTCTTTCCCTTTTTCCCTTTCCTCACTCCCACACCTTCATCCACATCATCCATCCTGGCAGACAAAAAGCCCGACACACACACACACACACACACGCACACGCACACACACAGATACACCGGCCCTTTGATTTCGCCCGACTTGTACACCTTTTTTTCTTTCTTCTGCTCTATTTTCGCACACCCTTTTCTTCCATATGTCTCGCCCTGCCACACCATAGACCTTCCCTTCCTCTGTTCTTCATTTTCTTCGCATCTCCATCTCTTCACACACTCTTTCCCTTGTTTTTAATTTTCTTCTCTTCATCGTCCGCTCTTGATTGATCCTCTCTTCTTTTTAAACGACACAATCGCCCATCCTCTTCTCATCTCCACGGCCACTTCTCTTTTTTTACCCCCTTCTCTTTCTCCATGGACGTTGACAACAGACCCCCACCCCTGCCTGCAAAGTTGCGTTGGCGCCCCTATGCCAACGGCAACAGCCTCAAGTCCAAGAAGCCAAAGAAGAGCGACGCGCTCAAGCAGAAACAGGCGCCCAACCCGAAAGCCGTCGCCTCAAAGGTTCGGGGCACCCAGTACTACGCTGGCAAGACTCGCACTGTCGAAGTCCAGCTGCAGTGGGAGGAGGCAGAGACGATCGAGTCCATGAGCCATGGTGGTCACCCTCACAACCACCATCAGCCCCATCAGCACCCTGAGCAAGGATCGCGTGATTCCTCACCCTCTGCTTCCTCGGTCACGTCCTCGTCAACTACCGATGGCCTGTCTAAATCCAGGAGCAGCAGTGGCGATAGCAATAGCAGCGGGGTCTTTGCAAGTATCCAGCGCGCAATGTCATCTTTGCCTAGCCCACCTCCGTCGCAACCCCTGACTACCCGGCTGGACCTGGTGGGAGGACAATCCGACTTTGGCCTGTTCAAAGCGAGCATCCCGGGATTAACAGACAGCGACTTTTTGAACAGTAGCCTGGCTCTCGATGCCGCCTCGACCAACAACGCTTATCAGATTGCCGTTAACGCGCTTTTCCAGAGCCGGAACTTTAGGAACCCGACCGCATTCCACACCCCAGCCCTCCTCCACGAAAACAGCGCAAACGTGCCCCTGACAAACGCCGCCGCTCCCACGGCCATCTCCTCTTCGACTGCACTCCTGGGCTCGTCGACAATCAACCACGCGCTGCTCGCAGACCCCAATCGCATGCTCTCTGGCTCTGAACTAATCAATATTGCCACACTCGACGAACTCTTGACTTCCTGTGGGTTTGTGGACTCGGACAGCAATCCCACGAGTGCACCGAACAGCGCGCTTGGAGCTCAGATATTCCCCTCTCCCGCCAACTCGAACCAGTCCTTGGATTCCTCACCGCTGGCCGGTCTTTTAGACATGGATGGCAACACGGGTTTTGTCCGGGGTGTTTCGCCCTGCTCCAACTCGTTCTCACCCATGGCCATCTCCAACAACTCTTTCGAGGCCTTGCTCGCCCAATCTGTTGCGCCAGGACAGGCAGCACAGACATCCAGCACGGCCACTGGCACCGACAATGCTTACACAGAGCTTCTTCAAGAGCTGGCGTCGCCCTTTAACTACCTTGCTGGAGACGCCAACGTCGGCAGCAATCCTGCGACATGGCCCTCGCTTTTTGACACCTCGGCTGTCAAAGACCAGAACCCAACTTCGGTGGAAACACTCGCAGTGGCTTCAGCACCTGTGCCACAACGAATGGAGATCGCGACGCAAACCGACGGTCCCTACTCGCCAATGTCGGGAACAAGCTCGACGCGTGGATCAACGCAAGGATCGCCTTTTACCAACTCGCTCGGCCTGTCAGACGAGGAACTCGACCCAGATTGGCTCAACTTTTTGGATGAGGCGTCGCCTCTGTTCACAGACGTGGACATGTCTTCGGGTGATGAAGGACAAGCCCTTCCATCGACCACAAGCAAACCAAGCTCGCGGGATCGCAGTATGTGGAATTGGGCCGAGGAGCTACTCAAGCCCGGTGCCAAGACACCTACTGGCACCCGTGGAGGGTTCCCTACTTCCAATGGCAACTTTTCCTCAACGGGTGGTGTTGTTCCTGGTGGACATATTGCTGGTGGAGGACTTGTTCGGACTCTCCGGACAGTCAAGCCAAAGGGTCCCACAGGGAAGGAGACGGCTACAGAGTCTTCCCGTGATGCTCAAGCTGAAAAGACTTCTGCAACCTCCACAACTGCAAAATCCACTACCAGTCCTGCTGCTGCGCCGGTTGAGGACACCAGCGATAGCCAATTCGGAGGACTGATGGCCATGATTCGCGGACTCTGGGTCACGAAGAAGGGAGGGGATGACGACTAAACAACGTCCATCTTTCCAACCCACCTTATTTTAGACACGCCCTCCTCTCTTTTGCTCTTTCAGTTTTTGTATTCTTTCGTTTTTCTTTTCTTTTTCTTTTCTTTTTCTTTTCTTTAACTGCTACTCCTTCCCCATGTACAATATGCACGAACAATAATGACAAGCTTTACGAAAAAAATATATATTAAAACACAACGTGTGACAACCTTGAATCTTGACTTTGAAGCATGGGCTGTTTTCCCCCCTGCACGTCCCACACAACCCTGTCTGTGCATTGAGGGCTGAGTAGAATTTGCCCTGTTGACGTTTGAACAAAGACGTGGTTGAGATTGGCCGCGCTGCTGGTCAAAGTCATCTAAAGTCAATCAAGCATCCCAGTGATTGCGGAGATCAGAACGTCGAGGCCGTCTTTGAGAGATTTGTGTCAATAACCTGTACCGGCTAGGGCATACTCTATATGGCTGTACGCAGCATGGACCGTTGGTGTAGAGGTATGTAACAAGTAGAGAAATAGAAGAAGCGACGCGCGCAGCATATCGCATCACGTGGCTTGCAGCGCGTCCTCTTCTGCTGGGCCACCCTGGCCTGACTGCACGGTGGGCCCATGCTGGGCTGTGCTACCAAGAACTGTATAAAAGAAGCGAGCGGCCACCCAGCAAAAACTCCCACCCTCTTTCACTCCCTCACTCTTTCACTCTTTTACTCTTTTACTCATTAGTCTTTCTTTCTTTCTTTCATTCAACCATCCCCATCTTTCTTTTTTTTCTGATTCTCCTCTCTTCTCTCCCTTCATCTCTTTGTCTTCTCCCTGTGCACCTTTCGCTGCACCTTTGCCTTCCTTGTTCATATTCGTCCATCCCTCACAAACGAAACACGTTCTATTAGGACACTTTGACAACCATGTCTCGTCTCTTTCAGCCACAGCCCTCGGAGCGAACGAGTGCCACCCTTTTGGAGGAGTTTGCTCTGAACCCTGAAAAAAGACCCAACCTTGTCGAGACTATCCCCGTAGACTCGGCCGACTACTATCTCTATCGACTACGTCTCATCTCTCAGGATCTCCAGGATCCCACCAAAGAAATCACATCCAAGCGGATTGACGAGGCCATGGCCGTTCTCACTGCGGCTTCGGTCGCACCTTCGTTCATGCACAAGAAGGATCTTCTGGAGCAGTTTCGATGTCAATTTGCGATCCTGGCTTACAAGGTGCAGCCGGATCTATTACTGAAACAACTCTCATTCAAGAAGAGCTCGGTTACCCAATTGGACTTTGCTGTACAAGCAGCCGTGACGGCGGACATGACAACGGCCGGGAAGGAGGAGCTGGGCGATATTCGTGATAGTCTGTCGAGCACGTTGGACCAGAATGAAGTCCAGACTGATGTCCTTGTGGACAAGATCTTGGAGGAACTTGGCTCAGAAAACGCCTTGTCAAACTTGCAGGTGACCCAGTTGGCATGGCCATTCTTGATGGCACGTCCAGAAACGGAAGAGGCTCTTTTGAAACTGAACCCCGATGTTCTGTTGAGGCTTTTCAAGGCCATGCACGTGTCCATCTCTCCCAAGAGTTTGGCAATTTTGGGCCAGGCAGACACCAGTCGGGCTGACCAGTCGATTGTTAAGGTGATCCTGCATCTGGTAGAGGCCAAGAAGTTGACTTTTGGAGAAAATCTCCGCCAGTTCCAGGAACTGACCATCGCACAGTTGGACGCGATGCTGAAAAAGGTCCCGAGATTGATCCATGACGAAGGGTTCGTCGGTTTACTGGAGAAGCGAATTCTTCCCCGACCCTCTGTGGATCATGATGTGAAGGAGGTGGCAGAAGCGCATGGAGAGTGGCTGGATCGGATGGTGGCATTTGTGGACAAGCTCTCGCCAAAGTTCAACCGCCACAAGTTGTCAGTCTACTTGATGAGTCTTGAGTTTGACCTGGACAGTGGTGTCATGGACAAGGCCAAATTTATGAAGTAAGTGTGCGAGGGGAAGAAAGGCGACTCACACGGGAGGAGACAAAAAGAAGAGGGGAGGGGAAGAGGAGCTGAGCAACACTGGGCTTTATTGACGGAAAAACGATTTCTAACCTGTTTTTTTTTATTCTCCCAGATACGTGGCCATTCCAAGAAACCACAACTACTACAAAGGAGACAAAATAGGCTCTACTGTAGAGAACGTTGTCAATCTTACGAACTTACAGATACTTCATCACTGGTCACAGGTACGGGACACAAAATTCTCAATGAGCTGTCCAAGCGATGCAACACCCAGAATGTTGTGCGCCGTTGACAACGACATTTTTTATTTTCTACTGAACCCTTAGAGAGTCAAACTAGTGACTCAAACTGGCGATGAGGAAGTAGTAAGGGAGTACTTGACGCACTTTATCACTCAGGCGAGATCCATCGCGGAATTCGAAGAGTACTTTTCGGCAAAAGATTTCCTTGATCCAATTTTGGGACAAGCCATGCTGACTTCTGGGGACAAAGATGTCGCAACATGGTAAAGGAGATATTATTTATTGGTCCCAACATCAAAGAAACCTTCAAGGACAAGTAGAATATATTAACTAAACGTTGATCTTCACCATAGGTCAAAACTGTTGCCTTCGTACAACAATCTGACAAAATTGACAGAGCAGACTATTGTCAAGTTTGCTCGTTGCAACCCCACAACCTTCTTGCCTGAAGACCCTGTCGTGTTCAAACTCAAAGTGAAGAACGCGCAGCGTATCATTGTCCGCGTTTTTGAAGTCAAGACTCTGGAATACCTTCAGCAACACACAGGTGCCGTGGGCAAGGCCTTGAACCTGGATGGACTGAGTCCCAATTGGGAGCAAACGCTTTCGTTTGACAATCCTCCAATTGAAATTCATGAGGTCCAAGTCGAGTTACCAGAGCTTGCCAACCGACGAGGCGCCTTTATCATGGATGTCATCTGTAACGGCGAAAACAGTTCTGCCTATTTCACAAAGGTAAGAGAAAACTTGTCATTACTGAACTTTATTGGTGTAGACTCAGAGATGACTTTAAATATACAATGTCTTTTCTATGATTGCGGCAATCGTTCGTAGGGACACCTTGATTTCATTGAGAGACAAAGCGTGGCGGGTCATGTCTTGACTGTTATTGACGAAAACCAAAAGAAAATTACAGAGGATGTTGGTGTCTGGTTCAACGGCATTTTCTACAAGGTAAGAAAAAGCAGCACACCCAAGAATATGTGGGGAGGGGTGATGCAAAAAGTCTGACTTTTGTAATCCTGACTGTCATCCGCTTTTGTATCCATAGCCAAACGATGCTGGCGATGTCATCATTCCATACAAGGGACCTGCCGGCAATGTCAGTGCGAGAGAAATCTTCATTTTTCACAACGAGTTTACTACCCGCCGGCCCTTTTCACACAACCGTGAAAATTATGAAATGAACATGTCCTGTCATATCGATCATGAATCCTTGGTGGCGGGTTCTGTTGCAAAGGTACTTTCAAGTCTTTTCTTGATGAACCATGCCATGGTTATCCGTTTCATTCCATCTAACCATTGTCACGTTTTGATTGGTAACTATGAAAAAAATCGCCTAGGTGTTGATAAAGCCTGTTGTTACTGTAGCTGGAGGAAGCGTTGTCTGCCCGGTGGAGTTGTTGGAGCAAGTTGCGCTACAGATTGTGTCTGAAGATACGAGTGACACCGAGGCCACCAAAACCATTTTGGATTTCAAAGTTTTCGACGACGATATGTCAGTGTATAACTTTCAAGTCCCGGAGAATCTCCAAGGTCTTCAAATTACGATGACTGCCAGAATCAAAGTGTTGGCAACAGGAGAATTCCAGAACTTGGAGGTTTCTAAATCCATTTCTGTGGACAGGTATGACTCTGGAAGAGATATTGAGGATTCTACCCCTTGTGACTATGTTTGATCTGACTCTAATTTTTGTTTGATGTCTCCAGCAATGGCGCGGATGAAGTTGTCAATGTTCAGTTCAAGGATCGAAAGCAGCAAGTCCAACTTCATGGAGAACTTTTGACTATGCTTCGAAAGACTGCTACAGGATATGAAATTCACGTCATCGGAAAGAACGGCGAGAAACGGCCCAACATCCCAATGGACGTCACATTTAGTCATCCTTTATGGCACAAGGGTCTTAGCAAGTATCTCATCTCTGATGAAAATGGCATTGTGCATCTCGGACCGCTGAAAGACATTCAGTCGGTGATGTGTTCCATCAATCGCAACAACTGGACACTGGTCGGCTCCGACAAAGGTGCACTGCCTAGTGTAATCCACAGCATTGCTGGAGATCCGATTCAAATCCCCATGAGCAGACAGGACGCGTGCTTCGTTCGCTCCATATCACTCTTTAAGCGCACTGCGGACAATCGTGGAACTGACTGGTAAACTGATGATAAACTTACTATTTCATGTTGTACCGGGGAACAGTAGGTTGATACTAACACGGCATCCACCCCTCATCGTGATAGGTGTCTGACTGAAGATTGCACGGATAACCTTCGGTTCAAGGATGGTTTATTGACCATTGGCAACCTGTCTCCTGGATATTATACACTTTATATGGATGAAAGCAAGATTGAACTTACAGTGGCGAATATGAAGGCGTCTCAGCCACGTATCAAGGATCTCGATGATTACTATGTCGGCATGAACCCCATGCTCGAGATTCCAGATAGTGCAAAGCACCCGCTGCACCTGCTTCCTGCAATCGCCAATGATGATGCAAAAGCTGTTGAAATCCACATCCGCAATTGGACGGCGGCCACGAGGGTCTGCATTGTCGCAACTCGATTCATCCCTCATATGCCCGTTTTCGATGACCTATCTGAAAAAGATACTCGGGACCCTTGGAGAATGGCCAAAACCGAGAAAACGCTGACAACCTACAGCACTGGAAGAATTTTGGGCGAAGAATACCAGTATATCCTGAATAGGAAGGCGCTCACCTACCACTGGGCGGGTAACCTGCTGGACAAACCAAGTGTGCTTCTTACACCATGGGTAAGTGTTTTTTATAGATTTACATGACTTTCTTGTAATGCCAGTTTATCTTCTTACGGTCAAACTACAAACTACTACCTCTTGGCTTTAGAGCGTTGCCGATACTACAATGGCAAAACAGACTATGGCGGCAACGGATGAGAGAAATATCGTGACCACCACGACAACTGGGTACATGAACTCTGCTCCAGGTGGGAGTGGTCGAGGCTTGGGTAAAGGCGGAGCTCTTCGCCACCGCAAAATTGCGCCCCCTGGGTTGCCTCCCTTGTTGACATTCTCAGCCCATCCAAGCGTCATTTTGGCTAATTTGATCCCTGATCAAACCACTGGTCAGCTGAGCGTGCCTTATTCTCAGTTCAAGGAGTGCAGTTACCTACAGATCTATGTTGCAGATGCACACCAGGCTCTACTCCAAAATTTGTCCGTACTGTCCCAGGCTGATGCTGCAATGCAGAAGCGTGATTTGAGATTTAAGAGCACTTTGAGCTACATCAGCCATTACATTGGCGAACGATCAGGTACCCAACTTGACCCGGCAATCAGTGGCGCTCTGCTCCCTGACGGCACCCGTGATGCGCATGCCATCACATTGGCATCCAATGGAAGCTCTTCTTCTGCGATCCGTATCATCAACTCTGTCAGCCAAGTCTACGATTTGATGGCGACCTTGGTGGAAGGTAGGAATCAAAAGCAAAACCTGCGAAAATTTGAGTTCGTGACAGACTGGTACCGGCTTTCAGAATCCGAGAAGAACGAAAAGTTTTCAAAGTGGAACTGCCATGAGCTCAACTTGTTCCTATACAAGAAAGACCGGCCTTACTTTGACAAGGTGGTCAAGCCGTTCATTAAGGTAATACCAGCAGTCTTTTTTTGTGGTGAAAATATCTACCGATGGCCAAAATACACCCCTTGTCGCTTTTGAATAACCAGGCTTTTTTTACTCTCTATTGAAACGACAATAGAACAAACTTGTCAAATCATTTGTGGATGACTATCTCATCGAGGCCTCATTGGAGCGATACACCACTCTTACAGAATTCAACTATTTATCATGCATGGAGAAATGTCTTTTGGCCCAACGCGTACCCCGTTTAAAGCCCTCTGTGACGCAATGGATCAGGAGCCGTACCCGTAATAGTAAGGTGGCGAGCGACGTCAAGCTGTTCCGCACAGTGATGAGATCTGACGAAGCAGAGAAAATCCCTTCATCACCGGTCTACTCTCCCACGTCGCCGGCCTATTCACCTACATCATCGTCATCGTCATCCCATACACCAACTTCGGGGCGATTTTTGGCTGATTTGGACGACTCTGATTCCGACGACTTTGAGATGGTGTCAGACACATCCTACTCCTCTTCTCCTCCTCCTCCGCCTCCTCCAGCAGCCTTTGGCGCATCTTCCTTTGGATACGCCCCACAGACTTCATTATTTGGCGGCGCCTCGTCATCTAGCCCTGCTGCTCCCCAAAGATCGTTATTTAGCGGCCCACCTTCAGCTAGTGCAGGTCCTCTTCAAGAATCGTCATGGTTTAAAGAAATTGCCTCGGGGGCTGGTGTGGCAGCAACAGGGGCTACACCAGTTCCAGCAGGCGCACTCTTTAACTCTCCGTCTGTAACATTTGGTAGTGCGCGTTCTGCGGCCCCTCCTCCACCTCCAGCCCCAATCACGGCTCGGGTTCTTACTCAGCAGATGCAGCAGCAACAGTTTAAGCCTGTGGACTTGACCAAAGAGATGGCGGAAACTTATTACTGGGGAAGACAAGATGAAGCAGTTGTGGCTCAGGATGCGAATGTATTTTGGATGGATTACGCAGAGTGGGATGAAGCAAAAGGCGGTTCGTTCCTGTCACAGGTAAGTCATAGTCCTTGAAGCTCAAAAAGGTGGAATCCCATTGATATAAGGGAAAATGATACTGACAGGGCAATCTTAATTCTAGAACTTTGTTGTCAATGCTGCTACATTCACGAATGCGATGGCGACCTTGGCGTTGCTGGACGTGACATTCAAACCCAAGGACGCCTCGATCAAGCGCTCTGTGGACCGCAATTTGGTGATTGCCTCCAGTTCTCCCGCTATTGTTTTCCATTCGACCACAAAAGAGTCGCTTGAGGTGCCCGTGACAGGATCTGTGATTGCTACGCAACAATACTACAAGAAGTTGGAGAAGACCATTTACAGCAACAAGCTGGGGACAAACGTTCGGAATTATGTTCGACCTGGAGCGGAATTCAGACCGTTGGAATCCTATGGTGCCCATGTGGTCCTCATGAGTATGTATATATGTCCAGTTTTTAATGGGGAACCACTTCTAGATGGCGCCCAAGTGGAGACTTTCTGGGAAATCCATCTTCTGACGGTGTAAATTTTCCTTGAAATAGATGCTACGCCAAACCCGATGAAACTTCATTTGGAAACTCAACTTCCCCACGGAGCCATGCCAATTGCACTTTTAGAATCTAGTCAGGATATCGAACTGGCGGGTCATGGCACGTTCCAGTATGAGTACAAGTTCTATTTCCCTGCTGAGGGCGATTTTGAACATTATCCTGCTCATGTGTCAGATGATGAGGACATTATCGCGTTTGCAACTCCTTCTGTGCTCAGAGTTCGTGCACAAGAGTCAAGCACTGTTAGTGAGGTCGTAGATACGACAACATGGAATTACGTGGTGACCCGAGGCTCTGATGACGAAGTCCTGTCCAAGCTTGGTGCAGACCCTCTAGATGGATTGCCAGTCGAGATTCTAATCCCACGTCTCTACCGGAACTCTGCATTCTTGAAGAACGTGGCCAAGGTTCTGCGTGAACGCCACGAGTATGTCGATCGAATTTGGAGTGTCTGCTTGGCCTTGAATGAGCTCGACGAGGAACTGGAGTTCCTCTTGCAAGAGTACATCACAACGCAGCCAGTGTCTGGTAAAGTAGGTCCTTGGTTTACATCCCGGCTCTTGAAGACGCGCCCAGAAAGTCGATATAAGCGAACACAGTTGTCGGTCTTCCACTACCTGGAATACTTCCCGCTGATCAATGCGAGAACTCACAAGGCCACGCGGACCTCTCAGATCTTGAATGACCGCTTCAAGACTCAGTTTGACCGGTTCCTGGTTTTGCTTGGTAGCAAGCCCAGGCATGAAGTGGACGATCTATTGGTCTTGATTGTTTATCTCGTGGCCCAGGACCGTGTCTTCGAAGCCAAAGAGCAATTCTTGAGATTGTCAGCTTTGGTTCAGAGTCAAGGGTTGGATCAGGATCCAGAGACCAAAGCCTTCCAACAGATTCAGTACGACTACCTGCGTTGTTATCTCAGCTTATGCGTAGAAGTTCAGTCCCCAGGTGCGGACGGTGCGGACGCCCAAGGACTAGGATCAACTGAGGACTTAGTCTTGGATCTGGAGGACGTCCTCTCTATCCTGAACGCGTACCGTCAGTACCCTGTTAAGCGATGGAACAAGCTATTTAAGGACATGAGATACTATGTGGATGAGATCTTGAAAGACTCTTTGGAGGCTGTAGGTGACACTGTCACGCCCACAAAGGACCCGAAGGACCAGGAAGTGATTGCGATCGAGGATATGCCCCGTCCAGCCGATTCGACATCGGTCACTCTTGATTTTAAGATTGCAGTCAACAGCCAAATCGAGATTCGTCATCAGGGAGTACAGGAGGTGCTTGTGGAGTATTATGTAATCGACGCCGAGACTATGTTCTCGTCCAACCCTTTGACATTCAGCGATCAGGAAGAGAAATTAACCAGTGTCTCGAGTGGGGACAAGACTGCAGGTGGCAACGACGACGGAGAGTCGGGTAACAGCTACCGACTGATCAAGCCCAACGGTGTAGACAAACATTTAGTCGAGGCCAACGGGTTCTTGTCTGTTCCGATCTTGGACGGGTATCTGAACACGAATGTGATGATTTCAGTATCGACTACACCTGCGGCGGCGACCAAGTCTTGGAGGGCCTACTACTCCCAGACCATCGATGTCCAGTGTAACGAACGCGCGGGAACAATTAAGGTAATGGCCAAGATAAAGAAGAGCAAGGACTCTGCGAATGACAGCCAGGCCTTGAGCCTCCGACCGATTCGAGGTGGATATGTCAAGGTGTATGCAGAGATGAAGGCTGGATTCAGGAACACCGCATTTTGGAAGGATGGTTATACGGATCTGGTCGGTCGATTCGAATACGCAAAGGTGTCGATGGGCTCGGCTAACGAAGGGGGGTTGGGGGATGTCCGTCGGTTCTTGGTATTTGTAGATGGAGGTAAAGAGGGTTGCGTGGTCAAGACAGTTCCTGTCCCGGCCGTATAGGAAGGATTTCTCTGAAATAAACTGTTTGAACGTGATATGAAAAGGGTCGCGCTTCGCTCATTAATGATGACATGGCTCTCTCCCTTGCTGAATTCTCCTGCATCACGGACTAATTGATCACTGAGCCTAGGAGTGCTCTTTACGCTCTTTCCGTGAATAAACAATCGTGAGAGAGTAGAGTTGAGGATGATGACATTGATGATGACAACAAAGTATGTGATATTAGGAATGAGAGTGAGCGGTTCCGTGATATGCATGAGAGGGATAAAAAAGAGAGGGGGCACAGTGTCATCGTTTGTGGGAGCCTGGTCCCGATGCAGCCCATGGTAAGGTATGTAAAAAGTACCGTATCTCCTGGGAAGGGCAACAAAAGCAAAGGAACCCAAGAGGGACAAGCGACGGGAATCCAGCAACAAGGGCACACATCATAGAAGAAAATAGAAAGAACAACCAAAGTCCGCCCAACAGGACGGGGGGTCCGGTTCTGGTCGGTCCTTGATCGCCTTGATCTTTTAATACCTGTCAATTGTCTTTTTTCTTTCATTTCTCTTCTTTCATTCATTTCATCATTTCCATTCATTCTCATACCCACCATGTCCGACTCCACTGGTAGGTAGACTAGCGGCCTGGTCACCCCTCGCACCTCTCTTTATCTCCTGTCCTCCACCTCTTTATTACTATTTTTTTTTGCACGCTCCGTCACCCGTCTCTGACCTCTCCGTCCCTGGACGAGACCCCCTTGCCACAACAATCGACCGATCACTCCCCCTCCCCTTTCCAGAGATACTTCCTCCTCTTTATCATCCAGCTCTTTTCCCACTTTACCATCGACTGTTCTTTTCGGTGCCTTGCATTGCCTTTCCCTTGTCAAAATACAAACGATTCGGCCTTGGAGTCGGCCTCAGAAACAAGCGAGTTACCCTGATCCACTACTGCAATTGCAAAAGAGGGATCACGCGTTACATTATCTCTCGGGCCTTTCGTTCGTTGTTTTGAAGTGGACGGGATCAGCAGACACCCTTCATTCCTTATTCACCGTTTCGTCCAATTGCCTTATCGTGAGGAAAGACTAGGGAGAGTGGGAAGAAGGGGAGGGAAGGGAAGGGAAGGGAAGGGAGATGAAAAGGGTGGAGACAGACAGACCGTCCTGCTCGATTGTCAACACCCCGATTCATTCATGCACCACCCACCTGCTGTTTCTTCTCAAAACTCTGATCCGTTCCCCTCTCTCCCTCTCTCTCTCCAGTTTCCTCCCAGCATGCGCAAAAGCACGCGACAAAATCAAAACAATGAGCACTGGGCAGCCCTGTTGTTTGCTCTTTTTTTTTTTTTCTCTTGTTTTCCTTTGCTCCAAACGCCACCGATCTGGAAGGACGTTGAAGAAAAAAGGAAGGGTGATAAGGATTTACGGGTCCTGGACCAGACCACCCCTTTCTTCGTTCCCTTTGCGCTTTCAAACTTGTAGAGAAAAAAGAAAAAGAAACCTTATTCATCTTTACTTTATTCTGTGTTTTAGAACAAACCGTCATTGTCCCTACCACCGAGATCAAGGAGGAGGAGACTCCCGCCATCGTCGCTGCTGTCGAAGAGGAGACTGCCGTTGAGGAGACCGCCATTGCTTCTGCTGTCGAGGAAGAGTCCAAGAAGGCTGAGGAAGAGGAAGCCGAGTTGAAGGCCGCTGCCGAGAAGGCCGCCGCTGAGGAGGAGGAGAAGCTCGCCGCCGAGAAGGCTGCTGCTGAGAAGGCTGCTGCTGAGGAGGAGGAGAAGATCGCCGCCGAGAAGAAGGCCTTGGAGGAGAAGCTTGCTACTGAGAAGGCCGAGGCCGAGGCAAAGGCTCAGAAGGAGGCCGAAGAAGAAGAGGCTCGTATCGCTGCCGAGAAGGAGGCTGCTGAGAAGGAGGCCGCTCGCTTGGCTGCTGAGGCCGAGGCCGAGAAGATTGCTGCTGAGAAGGCTGCTGAAGAGGCCAAGGCGGCTGCTGAGGCTGAGGAGGCTCGTTTGGCTGCTGAGGCCGAGGCCGAGAAGATTGCTGCTGAGAAGGCCGCTGAGGAGGCCAAGGCTGCTGCTGAGGCCGAGGAGGCCCGCGTCGCTGCTGAGTTGAAGGCCGCAGAGGAGAAGGCTGCCGAGGAGGCCGCTGCTGCCAAGAAGGCTGCTGAGGAAGAGGCCGCTCGCGTTGAGGCCGAGGCCAAGGCTGCAGAGGAGAAGGCTGCCGAGGAGGCCGCTGCTGCCAAGAAGGCTGCTGAGGAAGAGGCCGCACGTGTTGAGGCCGAGGCCAAGGCCGCTGCTGAAGAGGCTGAGCGCGTCGCAGCTGAGGCCAAGGCTGCTGCTGAGGCTGAGGAGGCTCGTTTGGCTGCTGAGGCCAAGGCTGCTGAGGAGAAGGTCGCTGAGGAGAAGGCTGCTGCTGAGGCTGAGGAGGCTCGTTTGGCTGCTGAGGAGAAGGCTGCTGCTGAGGCTGAGGAGGCTCGTTTGGCTGCTGAGGCCAAGGCTGCTGAGGAGAAGGCCGCTGAGGAGAAGGCTGCTGCTGAGGAGGCCGCTCGTGTTGCCGCTGAGAAGGCCGCTGCTGAGCTCAAGGCTGCTGAGGAGAAGGCTGAGCGCGTTGCTGCTGAGGCCAAGGCTGCCGTTGAGGCTGAGGAAGCTCGTTTGGCTGCTGAGGTCAAGGCTGCCGAGGAGAAGGCCGCTGCTGAGAAGGCCGCTGCCGAGGCCGAGGTCGCTCGTATTGCCGCTGAGGTCAAGGCTGCTGCTGAGGCTGAGGAGGCTCGTTTGGCTGCTGAGGCCAAGGCTGCCGAGGAGAAGGCCGCCGAGGAGGCTGCTGCTGCCAAGAAGGCTGCTGAGGAGGTCGCTGCCCGCGTTGAGGCCGAGGCCAAGGCCGCTGCTGAGGAGGCTGAGCGCGTCGCTGCTGAGACTAAGGCCGCTGCTGAGAAGATGGCCGAGGAATTGAAGGCCACTGCTGAAGCTGAGGCTGCCTTGATTGCGGCCGAGAAGGCCAATGCCGAGAACGCCGCCAAGGAGTCCGTCGCCCAGATCGAGGAGCAGGCTGCTGAGGTCAAGGAGGACGCTAAGGAATCTGTCGCTCAGGTCCAGGAGCAGGCCGTTGAGGTCAAGGAGGCTGTCGTGGAGCAGGTCGCTGAGGCTTCCTCTGCCGTCGCCGATAAGGCATCTAACATTGTCGAGACTCTCACTACCCCCACGGAGGCTGCTTCCTCGTCATCAGCACCTGCCGTTGAGGAGCCCAAGAAGTCCTTGTCGATCGAGGAGGCCAAGGCCCTTGCTGCCAAGAAGGAGAAGAAGAGCAAGGCCTGCGCCATCATGTAAAATAGTCATTATTGTTTATCCGTTTACGTACATATTTCCCTCTCTCTAGTCATGCCCACATCCACATCCACATCTACATCCACACACAGTGTTACCTCGAGGATCTCTCGCCAGGGTCCTCGCTTCTTTCAGCAGTTCAAGAACATAATAAAAGGCCCCAGTGCAAATTCAAAAGAGCGCACGTGACGAACCTGAATTGGTGGCGTCGCTTTACAGAGAGGACTGACGAACTTGGCTCGTTTTTTTCTGTAGTTTTCCTCACTTTCCACCGTTTCCCTTCATCTTTCCTTTCTTCACTTTCTTCACCTCTCTTCTCCAATTCGACCCCACTCACTATGGTGCCCATGCCAGAGAAGAAAGGGGTTATCCTCTCAAGGGTAAGTCTTCCTCCTCCTCTTCCTCCGACCGCGCCCCTTCTACTTTCCGAGGTCCCTCATCGTCCTTGGAGCTGGCCTGGTGAATAATCAGCAGTCCGGATGTTCGGCGGACGGTATCCGGACGCTTTCCTTCCAAGGACTAGTGGGTCCCTGTCAGCTTCGCTCTGCAGCAAGAGGGCCCACTCAAACTAACGAATGTGCTTTTGAATCTCTATGGAATCTCCATTCTCATTCATTGTCATCAACACCCGTAACAACTCACTTGTGCGTAAATAGGTACCAGGAACAGCCGTACCTTTTGCCCACACAGTCTTTGGAGCCTGTAAGTTTACAATACTACTCAGAGCTTGGAGGCTGACTGACTTGGTTGACCGCCATGGAGTTGGAGAAAGAAGGCGGGGTGAGCGTATTCATGAAACCCACAGCCCTCCCCTCCCCTGCCCGGGCTTTTGTTTCTTCTGGAGAAACTTCGTTGCAGTGTTCTGGACACACTTTATTAGAGCGCAGCAAACGAGAGGGTAGCATGCGGGAATATGTTCAAACCGGTTGGAGCAATTGGGACACGAAGTTATGAGAGAGCCGAAGAGGTCGGCGACAAAACTGCGCCGATGACGGCGGGTAGCGAGTTGTGGAAAGAGCCGGTCTCTCTGGCCTGGGTCTGGTCAGGTCGGAATGAACGTTTTGTGTCCCGAACTGAACTTTTTTTTTTTTTTTTTTTTCCTTCTTTCGATGATCCTGCGAAAAACGTTTAGCCGCCTTCATCTTGGCTCTCTTGATCGGGTGCTATGGCCACTACTACAAGATCGTCAAAAACGGAGTCGCTGGATATCCCGAGGTACTTTTTTTTAAAACCTCGACTCAACCCAAAGTGAACTCAAAACAACCAAAACAGAGTGGTTGCTCCCCTGCTTTGTTCGATGTTGCTTCAATATATGATGCGGCTCAGAGGGGGATATCATGGAAACGAACCAAGGAGAATTGAACTGGATCAAAGAAAACGAGCAAGCAGTGGATGGACAAAACGACTGAAAGAGTGGAATCTGGATTCAGAACAGTTCTATCAGTGCTATAAAGAGAAACTCATTTCTGAGGCAACCATAAGTCAAAGTCGAACAACAAGTTGTGGTACAAGATGACCTTTCAAGCCCCAAAACGCTAGGCTTCGGCTTGTTGTCAGTATCTGGGTCTATCATATTCTGACAAGAGATCGTTAACTGACCTTCTTTTAATATCCCCTTTTGAACTTCTCAGGAATGGTTTCCAAGTGTTAGCGCAACGACGGGAGATTGGTTTCCAGAGAGGAACATTTGCCAGATTCTGATTGCTTTGGCCTCTGGTAAATATTGCGGGACAGTTGAGAAAGGGGAAATGTACATTGGGAATGAGAGAGGAGCTCCCTCTCACACTGAGGCTCTCTACTTTTCTTCCGGCATGGTTGTCAACTCGTAGGACCTCGCTTGGCACTTTGCTACCTTTGGTACCTTTTGATCATCAAGAAAGTGAACCCCAACGATGGATCGTCAACAACAGCCTATGCAAAGTTTCTCCTCGTGAACGATATTATCAGGACAGTGGCCTGCGGTGGATGGGTCTATGTCACCTCAAGCGACAGTCATGATTTCCACGACGTTGCCATGATCGTATACTTGCTCTGCACCATCCCCCACGTTGTGGGAACGATCAAGAGCGCCCCTGCAAACCCAAAGGCCCAAAAGTACCGACGCATCTTTGGATACACGTTCTTTGGAGCTTTGATTCCCATGGTCCATTTTTTCATTCAGCACAACTTCCATCGTGTACCCGGAGCCTACACCTACTATGCATTCTTTGAGTGGTCTTTGATCATCTCAGACTTGGGCTTTGACGCTGTCTGCATGGTCGACTTTGAGTCTCTTGAATTCAGGGTTGTGGATATTAGTTCGGAAAATACCAAAGTTCACTATGAGGTCGGTGGTGGCGCACTTGGCAACAACGAAGTGAAGACTTTGGGAGGCGGCAACATAAGTAATTTGGTCTCCCTGCTTGAGCGGATTAAGGGTCGCGATGCCCTCTCGTTCGCTGCAGATGTGTACCTTGGTAAGTTCTCTTTCTTCACCATGCATATCCAGTAATTCAGGCGAACTCACCTGTTACTCTTTTTTGGCCAATCAGGATTCATCTTTTGGTCCATGTTGACGTCTCTGCCCTTGATGATCTGGTACTTTCCTCTGTGGCACATGGGACTCTCTGGATACGAGCTATTCCTTTTCTGCAACCTCACGGTTGGATTTTTGGGTTTTGACGAGTTGAGACGTCTGGTTGATCGATCCAAGGGAACTGTCCATTTGATCTCTTTGGTCGGCGTCCTTTCGTACAAGATCTTGGATCCCGCTTACCGATTGATGGCAGTAGCTATGGGAGTATCTCTCTCGCTGATGGCATGGGCTACGACTCTGTTTGGACAAAGGCATCAGAACGGAAGGGCAGAGCGTGGCGTTTTGACTTTAGCTCTGGGATTGATCCTCCATAATGTTCTCAAGCAAGCCTGGTGGGCCAACAATCCGATCTGGCCCATCATGAACGAGACTAATGGAGGTCAGAACAAATTAGGTTTGTTCCTTGGCATCCTCGCCGCAGTCCAGGTCATGCTTCGAAAGGAACCTCACTTGAACGAAACAAAGACCATCGAAGGACCTAGAAAGGGAGGCGAGGACAGTGAGAGCTGGGTCAAGGCAGCAATTGGAGCCGGTGGATTCTTGTTTTGTATGCACAACATGTTCACGGAGGCAGCGACGATTAGCCGTTGGTCTGTCGGTGGCTACCCCAACACTGGACCCATGCCTGCGACCGGAGGATTCATGGTGATCGTGGCTATGGCTGGCGGTTTGGCTCTGTCCTCTCGCAGGCGATTTGTTACCTCTTGGATTTGGTATGCCGTAGGATCCTTTGGGCTGATGATCTTGCACTTCTTTGAAGGCAATGTTGGATTCATCGGCGGTCTTGTCTTCACCGTTTGGGTCCTTTCCCTCTTCCCAACTTTGATGCGAGCCGTCAGTCGTCAAAATCCCGGCCGTACCCTCTTGGTGACCATGCTCGTTTACAACTTTTTGGCTCTTGCCAGCGTTTGGACTGTCGCCTATGCGTTCGTGCCTGTGGGCGTCTGGATGCGTGAGCGAACTGATCTGGTTCTGTTGGCCATGCAGGCTTGCTTGTTTATTGGTATCCAGAATGCACGAGTCAACTCTTGGACTCATGTTTCGGAGACGACTAGGAGTCGCACCGCCTTCTCCACCACCCGTCTCTTGGCCAAGGTGGCCTTGGTGGGATTGATGGGTCTGTCCTTCTTGATCTGCCTCAGTCGTCTCCCTCGGTCTGCGCCTCAGCCCTATCACCCGGAACACAAGTTGATCACGGCCGGTATCTGGACGATTCATTTCGCTATCGACAATGACATGTGGAACAGTGAGATTCGCATGCGGGACGCCATCCGGGATCTGGAGCTGGACGTGATCGGTCTTTTGGAATCGGATCTTCAGCGGATGATCATGGGCAACCGTGATCTGACCCAGTTCTTGGCCGAGGATCTCAACATGTACGCGGATTACGGTCCTGGTCCAACGAAACATACTTGGGGCTGTACCATGCTTTCAAAGTTCCCCATCAAGCGATCCTCTCATCATCTGCTGCCTTCGCCCAAGGGTGAGTTGGCCTGTGCGATCCACGCGACTTTGGATGTCTATGGTGAGGAGGTAGACGTGATTGTGTCCCACAATGGTCAGGAGGAAGATTTCAGGGATCGCCAGCTCCAAACTACAGAACTCGGACGGATCATGAGAGAATCGAACAATCCTTTCCTCTTCCTGGGTTATGTCGTGACAGAGCCAGGACCTGGCAACGAGATTTACGAGTTATTGATGGACGGTGGTCGTATGCACGATATTGAACCTACAGACTCGGATCGTTGGTGTGAATACCTGGCGTTCCGTGGTGTCAAGCGGATCGGCTATGCTCGCATCTCCCACGGAGGCATCACCGACACTGAGATCCAGGCTGGAAAGTACCAGCTCTTGGATTCAGAGGCAAAGGCTCATTCCCGTGAACTGGATGGACACCATCGGTCCTTGTCCTTGACAGATTTCAAGAGTCTGGCTTCATACGAGCAGATTCCTGAAGAGGACGTTCCAAAGGGAATGCGATATCCCTCCATGTTTTATGGCGAGGGTGTTCGAAACCATCGCTTCCATGTACACGACAGGCCACTCTACTATGCTTAAATGGCAGCCTTCTCTTAATAACTGTATTTCAATACCCAAAATAATAAACTGAGAACTATAGATTCATAGATTCCATTCACCCCTTGCTGACCTTCAAGCAGAGCCGAGCAAAAGGTAACAACCCTTCTAAGGATCTATCCGCCGAGCCTGAGTTTTCGACCGACCAGGGTAGCCGCCTTCTACTCTCATCGCCGCTTCACATAGAAAACCAACAAAACAACACAAAAAGGGAGAACTCAGATCCACGTTTTTCAGGTCCGAAGACGAGAAGCGCACCGTACAGGTTGGTGCTTAAAGTTACATGGTCATTCAAGTCATAGTTCAATATTGCGTGGTCCGGGAATCGAACCCGGGTCTACCGCGTGGCAGGCGGTAATTATACCACTAAACCAACCACGCTTTGCTTTTTGATATTGATTGACCTTCTGAGTCTTCTTTCTTATGAAAATTTAAGACATATCACGTGATCATAATAAACACGTCACGTGCAGCTTGTGTATTTGCGTTTTTTTTTTTAATCTAACGTTTTTGGGGCATGTCGTTTATTGTTATTTTCTCTCATTTGGCATTATCCGCCAGCTGCATAGTAGGCAAAACGACCAGGGGCGTTGGGATCTCCAGGCAAACCTTCCATAACCGGGCCTTGGTTGTTATTGTGGTTGGGTCCTTGTTGTTGGTTATTGTTATTATTATTGTTGCCTCCTGCTGCGTTAGGCCCGAATCGGAATTGGCGGACATACATCAAGTATCCAACCACCATACACAGGCCAATGATCACTAGTCCCTCCAGTAGGTCATCTTCCTCCAGCAACAATGGCTCTTCATCTTCACCCTGGGGGCGAGGACGCTTTTGGTAGATTTCATCGTCCTGATCTGTTTCGCCATCGTCTCCTGGCCCAACCTGTTTTTGGCTCTCCCACTTCTCGAGTCCACTCTTGCTAATGGCGTCAATGTCCCAGCTGTTTCGATTTTTTGTGCCTGCTGTGTCGTCGCCAGCATCCGTTGCAGCCTCATCACTTCCACTGGCCGCAGTCGAGTCTGACGGATCAGCTCCGGTAGCCGGGGCGTTTGGTTCAGAGCTAGTCTTCCCACCGATGGACCAGAACGATCCTGTACTTTCCCCAGTTTCGCCTCCAGTCATGTAGCTCCAGATGTAGCGCGCATTGAGTTTGGCCAAAGAGAGAGTGACCGGTAGGACTGCGCCGGGATTGGTGGATAGCGACCGGTCATACCAGCGTTTCGCCAAGTGGTAATCCTAACAAAAGATTTGATGACAACCAGAGAATATGATTTAAGGAACGGCGAACATGAAAGTGACAAAGTAATAAGAGTTCTGTAGTTATCAAAGGTTACCTTGGCGACACCGACTCCATTCTCATGCATCCATCCCAGATTCCACATAGCCATAGCTGAGTACTCTGCATTGCCCGCAACTTGGTAGCACGCCGTAGCCTTCTTAAAGTCTGCTTCTGTTCCAATACCATGAAAGTAGTAGTCGCCCATCTTAACACGCGAATCCACATCTCCTTGGTTCGCCGATCTTGTCCAATACACCAAAGCCATTTCAAGTAGTCTTGAGGGTGAACCAAGACTGACCAACGCCGATTCTGCCATGGCCGAAAGAGCTGTCCTAGGTGAAGTAAAGGTAGCCAGATAACGCGACGTGGGCAGCTCTATTCGTTCATAGTCAAGATAGTCTGTTGGTTATTACCGTAACGTAATAGTTGCAATCAATGAAACTCCGACCCGGCTTTTGCCTACCTCGATCTAGGATCCATGCAAAATTGGACTGACCCACTTCAATGCCCTGCTCTGCAGCTTGCAGATAAGAGATGGCTGCATACTCGATGTCTCCTGCTTGGTAAGCCTCATGGGCGTCCAGGAATAAGGTATCGTCCCAATTTCCGCGTTCGGCAATGTGTTTAAAACGCTATCGCAGAAATGATTTCGATTAGACTAAAGTCGGAGAATTGTAGACCAGTAGAAGTTAACGACATATACCATCTGAGCAGACTCGCAATGCGCCTGGACACCGTGACCATAATGGTACATTTCGCCCAGATGGTAGATCGCTAGAAAGTTCCCGTTTTCAGCCGCAAGTTTGAAGAAGTTGAGCGCAGTACTGTGCGTCTTTGGGTCATCTAAACGATACAGCCAACGTATAAAGTCAGAGGATATGGATAGAAGGTAAACACCAAGTCTCCAATACATACTTGCATGCAGCAGTCCCATGTTGACCTGAGCATCGGGGTATTTGAGATCGGCGGCTTTCTTAAAGTACTCTGTAGCCTTTGTAACATCTCTCTGTAGCCCTGCAGCCCCATTCAAATACATAGTACCTAGGCCATTGAGTGCAACAGGATTGTTCTATAGAGGTGGCAAGATGATGATCAATATGCAAGAATCTAACACATCAATTTGAAAGGAAGTGAAGGAGCACACTTACCACGAGCACGCCTTTGTTGAACCAATGCAAGGCCTGGGTCTCATCCACATCATAACCTTCGCCTCGCCAATACATTTTTCCAAGTAAAGCAGCGGTAACTCCTGCCCTCTCTGCCCTCTCTGCCTCATCAAGGTCACGCTCCATGGCCTCTTTTATGGATTTGATATCCATGTTCTTTTCTGTAAAGAAGGAATCTGCAAATAATCGCAGGTACTTTCCTGCCTCCTTGAAATCGCGCGGGATTGTTGTGCTTCCTGCAGATCCTGTATAAAAGAAAACACCTAACTCGAACTGTACATATGGGTGGATATGAGTGGTTAGTTGACCGATTAGCCCCGTAGAACACACCGTTCAAATGTTCAAATATTCAAAAGTATAGTTCTTGGTATTCACCTGAGATAATCTTGCTTCGGCATCGTTACCAAGGGCTTTGTACCGGCGGTAATCCATGAAGTCTCCAATGTTGGTGAACATAGAAGTTTTGGGCGCACCCGGACCGCTCGCGCCTGCACCGTAAGTGCCGCCATCGTTGTCTGTCAATCTAGCCTTAATTGGAGGCATGGTGCGACCGAGAGGGGGCCCTGCCATATACATTGCATATGCTTTGTCTGCCGCTCGTTTATAATAAAAAACGGAATGTTGACAGCTCTTTGAAGTGCCAATACCCAGCATATGCTTGTACCCCATCGTAAGTTCCGCTGCAGTACTGTTCCCTAGGGCAGCGAAAGTTGTATAAAGTACGGCTTTGGCTTCGTCGCGCTCAACAACATTTCCAAGGCCCGTGGAGTACATGAACCCAACCATTTGCTGCGCCGTTGCATTTCCCGAGCGGTCAGCCAGGGCTGCATACATGTCGAAAGCCTGGCGCAAATCACGCTTCGCCTTGTATTGCCCATGCTGTATAGAAGAGAAAGAGAGAAAAGAGACGGGAGTTAGACGCTCGATATTTCGGTATTTTTGTTGAATACTGCAGGCAAGAATGCTTACGAAATGAATGTTGGCCAAGGTCCACAAGGCATCGTCATTTCCATGGTCATAGCCAGCTTGCAGAAGCAGCTCCATAGCTTTGGCTACCATGGGATCTCTATGACGTTTTGGGGTCAAATTTGCTGTTGTCGACTCCTGTGTTCCTTCAGACGATTTTTCTGGGGTTGACGGTGTCGAGCTGAAGAACGACATGAATCCTTGTGTGACCAATCTTAGGGCTGTAGGAAGGATCCCTTTTTGCTTTTGAAGCTCATCAGAAAGTAGAGTCCTCACAAATGACGACTGTTGGGGGACGAACACGCGTTGATGGACTGTGACCGATGACGATGCTAGTAGTTGGACGGCCTCCTCAAAGAGCCGGTTTCCTGAATGCAAAGGATGGACTGTCAAGTTCTATCTCTGGAGTTCCAACAGCCAAGACAAGGCTCGCTACATCCAGGAAAACACAGGTCACTTACCCTGCATTTGATTGTCCTGACCCTGATCAGCTGTAGTATCTTGGAACTTTTCGACCTCCAGATTTGTTCCTGTATGAAAAGTGTTTTGGCCCGAGGGTTCGGTAGCACTTGCAACCAAAGCTACTGCTACAAGGACTGCAAAAATAGACGGAAGTAAGGAGATGAGGTTGTTGTACAGCTGGCATTACTGCATCTGGGGTTGATTCAAGACAGGGACCGTACCTGTGCATCCGAAGATTACCCGTCGGCGCATGTTTTTTGGGGCCATGGTCGAAGGGTGGGCTTATGCGTAGTTGCCCAAAGGAGGGAAGAGAGGGAAAGACTGGAGAATGCAGACGGCCGTTGCTCCTGCGGCCAGTGGAAAAAAAAGGAGAAAGCAGAGGAGAGTGATGAGTGATGAGGGGCAATCCCTGGGGGAGGACCGTGGATGGGAGCGTGAATGAATGAATGAATGAATGAATGGATGGATGGAAAGGAGAGGATGGATGGGGGAACACACAGAGCACCGAACAACGCTGGCGAGCAGGGACTGGCTGGGATGCGCTGGTGGCGTGACTGCTGCTTCTTCTCGCGTGCAATGGCGCGCGTCGTGTGTCGTTCTTTCGTTCTTTCGTTCTTTCTTTATTATGTACATCCCGGTACAATCCCTTTTCTTCATTCCGTATCGCCTCCAGAGAACTCACAGAGGCTGGACTCGACCCTGTGGGCCTCGAGCCAATCTTGGAAAGTGGATGCCCTCGGAGTGTGTCGATATATATATGGAGAGCGGATGTCATGTCTTCTGGAAGGTGGCCTTGTAATGGCCATGTCTCCTTCTGCTTCGACGGGGTCGAGACCTCTGGGCCAAAGTTGTCGCCCCATGGATCGCTTCTCACCGCCTTTGAAGTACTGATGGTATTGGTGCAGGTCCGACTGCCATTGTAGTTTCTCGCTACCTCGCTTTGTGGGTTCTTCGCCCTGTCGAAGCTCTGTCCTAATCATTTCCAACTTCCGTATACGATCTATGATCATTTGCATTTTCCGCCGACCACTCATTGATTCGATTCTCGATAATAAGGCGTGCTCCTTTTGACGACCATTGGGTTCAACTGTGGATGGAGTGACCTTGGTCGACAGCCGCTGCGCCGGCAGTACTGGTGATTTGATGGAAAAGGACATGGACATGGATAAGGAGGACCGGAGCGAATGTGGTGCGGTTGGGCTGTCTATTGTTTCTGAAGTATGTGGCTCTCCAGACGTATGAGGGCTGCCAACAGCTTTACAATGAGCTGGTATGTACGAGATATGATGAGTTTCGTTCAATGGACCCGTCTCGGCAGGAATGGCAGAAGGAAGAGCGAGAGGCGACATGAGGGAGGATGACAACGACCTTGGTGTGGAGAGTGATGACGACCTTGGTGTGGAGAGTGATGACGACCTTGATGTGGAGGATGTTAATTGAAAATCCCAATCGTCGTTCTTAAAGCGTTCCCGTCTTGTTTTGCAGCGGTACGTCCCTTCAAAGCAGACTTCTTGTCCGGACACAAAGGGAGCTTGACAGTGTGTATGACGTGTAAGAATCTGCGCTACCTCTTTATCAAATTCCAGATCGCAGCTGTTCTCGATATTCTCTACGTGAGGGCCATAATGTAGTCGATAAGGATACTCCGGGGTCAGAAAAGAAGAGTCGCTAAGTGTGTCCGTCGCGGGATCCGTAGAATCAAGGTAATAAAAGCCTGCCTGCAATTTCTGCTGTCGATGATGGATGGCGCCGACAGCGTCCTGTGCTCGTCTCACAGACTCTGTCAGCTCCTGAACTGTGTCTTCCAGCGCAGCAGCGATGATGGAGGCCGACTGTCTTTCTGATGGTGCACTGTGTTCTTGTCGACTATCTTCAATTGGTACTTTTCTCTTGATCCAAGGAAGCTTCAGCTTCAAAGCTCTACTTGTTTTTAGCACTTTGGAACCGCCTCCAGTAGTGGGTCGAGTTTTCCTGGGTTCGTCTGTGCATGAGGAACTTGGAATAGGGCGTACAGTGAGAGAGAAAACAGCCTTGAGGCGGCTTTTGAGATCTGAGAAGACCATAGTGGGTGCACAGCTTGTCTGAGTTGTGAAAGTACAAATATCAGAAGGGAAAGGAAAGAGGGTATTCTTAGGGGAAGGTGGGGTGGAGAGGCAAAGGTACCTCATCCCAGCAACATATATTGCGGTACAAGGTCTAAACCTCAAGAAGCTATCGGTGACTTTGACCATAACTCTGTCTCCTTCAAAGACCGACTGATCTTGGAACAAAGACGTCTCCTTGTTGGAGCAGAATATTTAACATCCATAGTACGCGCGTTTCAGGGCTGAAAGAGCGCCTCCGAAAGACACATTCACCTCCCTTCTGCTCGCTTCGAGATTACAACAGGAAGGTCTACCCATTCCTTGCGCCACCAACCTCTCCACAAGCAAACCACTAGCGCCCCCTTAACTACACCGAAGCGTGTTGCACTGGTCAACATAGTCAGGGCTGTGCCGTTTTCCCCCCCGCATTCCACACTTGCGTGACTGATGAAGGCTGAACTGGAATGGCCTTAAATTACTTGACACTCCTCATATGCGAAGAAGATCATCCTCAACTTCCTTTCTCCCCACTGTTCTTTCTTTCTATCTCTTTTATCTCTTCGGCGTTCTGAGTACTCCCCTACCCTGCTCTAAAGGAAGCAAGGAAACACCGCAACATAATGGCCCATTCATCTCGTTCAATTGCAGGTCCAGGACCGAATCCCGATCGCGTCTCCAACTTGTTCACTGCTTCCTCTCCCCCACGGATAATCTCAAAGAACAAGGCTGGCCCTCTTTCCAGATCTCCCGAACGATCTCCCTCTCGCATCTATGGCTCTATATCTTCTCAGTCATCTCCACCTCCACCTCCCCCTGTTACTCAACCCCGCCGACACACGGATACGAACCTGGTTATTTTAGAACCAGACATGATGGAACCTTTCACTCACCCTTCCTCAAAGACCATGACAACAACTCACCGCCCATTGGTCTCTCAACTCTCCCAACCTCATCCGTCTTTATCCTCGACTGCTCCGGTCTTGTCACCGAGTTCAAATTCTGCTCCTGGGCCTGTCTCCACACCGACATCACGCGCGTCTACTCCACTACCGCCCATGGTCCGAGGCCTTACCTTTGTATTGGTTCGAATTCTTCTATTCCCCAAGACAGTTTTTGTTAGAGGTGTGGTGGTTGGACGTGGCTGTTTAAACAGACTCGGGTTAACTCAGATACACAGGAGCGCCGGAGGTCGACGTCCTCATCGCCATTATCATCCTCATCAACAAGGTCGTCAACGCCACCACTACCGGTCTTACCAGCAGTCATCCGGTAGTGGCCCTGAGACTGGTGGATCAGAGGATCGGTTGTCATCTTACCGTACACGACAACAACCTCGACGACTTGGGCACCCCGCTTCTACCTCCCGATCCAGATCACGATCTCGAGGGGAAGACTATCCACGTCTATCTGCTGGGTCAGGGCGTGAGAACGGCAATGGCAGCAGCGGCGGAACCATTTCCAAAGAGCAGGGCAGTTGCTGGTCATGGTTCAAAAACAGCTACAATGTTCAAGTGGCCATGATTTGCCTCTGTCTAACGGGGGAATCTTTTGCACAATCAGTAATGTGTCCATTCCTGTACTACATGGTCCGGGATTTCCATGTGGGTCCTGATATCTGGATTGGTTACTATGCAGGATTGCTTTGGACAGGATTCTGGGGTGCCAACCTATGCACGACATTACTTTGGGGCCATCTTTCCGGTAACTGAACCCCCCGCCCTCCTGCTGCAGAGTACAATCCAAGCTAACTTTTGATTTTGTGCTCTGCTGCATTAGATAAGTATGGTCGGAAGACGATTTTGTTGTTTGGGCTATTCACGACCAGCATGAGCACCCTCGGCCTCGGACTGTCTACTTGTTATCATGACGCAATGTGGGCATTGGTTATTCAAGGGGCTTGCACTGGATTGGTCCCAGTTTCCAAGTGTTCCATTGGAGAGTTAGCCAACCGAAAGCAGCGTCTCCATGATGCAGAACGATTGCTCGCCAAGGCGCAGATGGATGGACGACTCTTTAATTCAGAGGAGGCAGCAAATGAAAAGTCACTGGATGTGGAGGGAGCTGAAGAGCTGGAAACTGAGAACGGAGTTTGGTGCTCGGACCCAGATTGCACCGAGGGCATCGAGGGCCACGGTTCGAGACCGGACCAAAGAATTGCCCCTCCAGTCAAAGCCCAAGTGGACTACGCGGCCAAGGGCTATTCGGCCTTGGTGATTGCCCTTGCTCTCGGTGCAGCGCGTAAAGTTGCGGGGACGCGTGTTGTCTTTTGGAAGGTTTCTACTCCGCCATGACAGCTAATCCTGAATATTACCTTGTGTCAATGATTCGTAGTTGGACCGCTTGCAGGAGGAAGTCTGGCCAGGAAGCACATTCATGGATTTGATTCCTACCCTTACTTTGCGCCGTGCCTCTTGGCTGCGTCAGTTGGGATGTTCATCACAGGCATCGTAGCACTTATGTTGAACGAGACTAATCCGAAATGGTCAAAACCAACAGAGTATGAGAATCTACTAGAGGTACAGACCAGAGCTACGTCAATGTACCTCCGTGAGACCATCGCCCCGCCAACTATCCGCGGTCGATCAGGGTATGAACAAAGTCGTCGATACAGAGAAACCACAGGAGTTGCGTCTGGAGTCACTGCAGAATCATCTTTCAATGGCGGCATCACGTGCGAAGACAAGACTGACCTTGGTGAGGCAGAAGACAAAGCTGTTTCCACGAACGAGACTCGATCCAGACTTCGGCTGCAGGAAGGAACCTCAAATCCAGCAGCGGCTTGCACGTGTCCACCAACAGCTCATTCTCGTGCGCCATCCAAGGTGTTGCCAACGCGATCCATCTTGTCGCCAGCAACCGAACTATATTTGATCCTCACCATTTACACGCTTTTGGTGTTGACATCGATCCTCGGCAGCGAGTTTGTCATGCTCTATACTCAGAGTCCCGTCCTCCGTGGTGGGCTTGAGTTTTCCGCAAAGGCTTTGGGACAGGTCCTGACGATGCGTGGTATTTTGAAGCTGACCTTTAACCTCTTTGGCTATCCATGGATGGTGAAACGAGCCGGTCTTTTGAATTGCTTGCGAATTGGTATCGTTGCGATCGGATCCGTCTCTGTTCTTGGACTGGGCTGGTTTGTCCCATGGAGCGTCGAGAGTGAGAACATGAGACTCTCAGCTATCCCAGGGGAAGAGCACGCTAAGCCCATGGGCGGAAGCAGTGAGAGGTCACCCGTGGGAATGACTGCTATCTTGCTGTGCCTGAGTCTAATTTCAGTGGGAGATGTTCTCGGCTACATCTCCGTGCTTGTTCTGGTAAGAAATTGCGCTTCTTTGTACATGCCTGACCCTCTGTCTTGCGCTGACCTCCTTTTGAGAAAAGAACGAATCAAAAAGATACTTGATTTCCAAGCGTTTAACCGTCCTCCTGTCTCTGCTTTCTTTTCATGTGCGCCTTAAGTTTGGAAAGAGTGCAGATCGACTGAAGGGTGGAGACAGGACAGTGAATACCGAAGGATCAAATCAACAACAAGGCGGGAGTGGTGTGCTCTGGAGTGTGGCCCAAGTCTCGGCGAATGTGATGCGTCTCACTGGCCCAGTGCTCGCAGGGTAAGTGCACAAAGCGAAAATTCAAAAGAACAAAGAGAAGGTCAAAGCAGGAAAACAGAGTGCAATCCTCAAGAATTCGCTGAACGTTCCCCTGTTTTTTTCTGCGGAGAGAGCAAGAAGGGCGACTGGGCACACTGCATGCATGACTGGTCGAATAGAAAAAACTGAGCAACGACGACTCTATCGGTGTCCGTGTCTGTCTCATTCCGAACATCTTGCTCTCTGCTCTCGTCTGATGCATGCGCCTTGCCTGAGCTGGCGTTTCAAACGCGAGCCTGCATGATCGGCCAATGTCCGAGTAAACTGACATGTGTGAGATGAAATCGACATTCTCAGTTTGCTGATCTCCCTTTACTCTTTTATTGAATAATAGATTGCTTTGGTCCTTGACGGACAAATCACCGGTGTCAATCTCCACTATCGGAAGAGGGGAGCCAAGCTTTGTTGGAGGCAGCAACATAGGATCCACGCAGTCCACTTTCTCAGCACCCACTGGCACAATCATAGAGAAGATTGAATTTCAAGAGTCCCATGGACATTTCTGGGCCGTGGCCGCAAAGATCCTTCGCGGATCAACAAGTGTCTTCTATCTGGTTGGTGCAATCTGCATCGTGAACTTTGTCGCCAGTCAAATCTTGTATCTTTCGACGCCTTCTCCTTCTTCCCACAAGGTTGGGGAGGCAGGCTCCTCAGAATCCCAGCAGCATCGTGAGCACGAGCTAGCGCCGCAAGCCCACGATTATTTCTTACAGCCCGGATATTCTAGTGGCCTCAGTCAATCTCCTCAACAATAGCAACAGTCTCAACAACCGCGGCAGAGTCAGTTAGAAGCTGGCCATTGCGCTTGTTCAGTCCATCCCCCCATCCACCCCGGCACATGGAGGGACAAAGCAGAAAAAAGAAAAAAAAAATCATTAAAGAAGGGATCGACCAAAAGATGAGCTGTCTGGTTTTGGTTTTGGTTGGATTTTTTCCTTCTTTGACCTGCTGATCCAAACAAATGGTGGTCAAACGCCCTTCATTCAATACAATAGCTCACCGTTGATGCTTCATCAACATACACCTGTTGGGTATCTCTTGGGTCCTGTGCTGTACAGTACTGTACCACGATCAATAGGCAATATTACTTCTTTTTTTGTAGCAGTATGTGAGGATGTGGTTCGTTTTGCTTGCGGCTAAAATGCAACAAAGATCAGCACCGGGTGGCCTCCTTCTTCACAACAGGAGAGTCAAGAGGCTAGGAGACAAAGAGACAAGGGGTGGGGAGATAGAAGTGAAAACCTGTGTGTGCAAAAAAAAAAAAAAGTGGATTAATTTTGGATCATTTGATCATCAATAACTCATTTCCACCCAAGTTCTTCAAAAGGCATGGTAGAGGGAGCTTGAAGAGGAAACAGTTGCTTTATCGGGCTTTAGCAGGAATATCCGGTCATTCACCTTGAGGATTAGCAATTGGAAAGGACGCCTTTTTTTTTTTTTCTATTGAGCGATTATTATCGATCGCGAAAGAGCAATTGTGTTTTGTTTCCGGAACAAAGGGGTGGGGCGGCTTCAATGTCTGCTTCACCGTCAGGGCACACTCTGCTCTCCTTTCCTACACCAATCCAAGGAATGAATCAATAATAGTTGAAAAGATCAATACAAAAATCCGCTTGGGCTGAGGGGAGGACAGCAAAGAAAACAAACACACAGAGTCAGCTTCCCCCCCCCCCCCCCCCCCCCCGTTTCAATCCTTCAACGCCTCCTTGTTCTTTCCACTCCTCCCTCAACAACTTTTGCGGATCAAAATACTGGTAATGAGTGTCCATGTACCGGGATGTGGTGCACATTCACAAGAGTCTCTCTCATTGTGCAATGCCTTCAATATGAGATGAGTGAAGCGCCCCGGAGAGAGGGTGGGGGAATGGCAATGGGAACTGAAAATATTTTCTCTGTCTCCCTCAGTCTTTTTTTTTCAACGGCAGCCGAAAGCGTGACGGACGGAGGCCAAGGATCTGGGTTCCTATTTCGTTGTTTGTTAGTTGCTTCATAAGCAGCCGCCGTTCAAGTCAGCGCGTCCGCACAAACAATAAATGAGAGCTGAAGGAGAGCAACGAGTGTTCTTTGGTCGTGGGGTTTTCTAACACCCGTTGGCGCTGAGGATCCCATATTTCTTCTTAACAAACGACAGGAGTGTCGTAGGAGGTGCATAGGTTTATCAGAGCTTCATTGTAAACCAATGTTCGCTGTACTCTCATTCGTTCCCGCGAAAAGATGATAAAGGACAGCTCCAATTTTTATTTTACGATCTAGCCTATTTCTATGATGTTCCTCAAGGTGTCGCGCCCAATGGGACGAGCTTTTCCTCCCCTTTTCAGTCCTCATCGCTTTGTCGTTCTCCCGCCTGCACAAAGCAGTACAAGTGCACCGAGAGTGGGGTCGTACAAAAAAGCGATACACAAGCGCTGGTCGAGTTCTTCCTCACTTGGTCAGTTTTTTTGGTTTTCAATTGAAGGGCTTTCATGACCCAGTGGACAAACCAATGTTTTGAACAGAAGAAGATCAGATCTTACAGAAAATGACTACAATATCATCCCTCCACGTTCCTTCTTGCCCCAAGTCCGACCACCAGACCTGTGCGATGTTTTCCTTGGTTCTGCATGGATGGGATGCTCAAACGAAAAAGAAAAAAAACAAAAAAAAAACAGTTGTTCTCCTTTCTTCTTTCGAACTAGACTGAGTAGGGGAAGGGGAAAGGGACCAACCCCCACCACTGTACCCATCGATCCTTTTGTTAGTCTGCTATGAACAATTGTTGCACCAATGACCGCCTGTCATTTTCCTGTTTTTTTGTTGATTTGTTGTTGTAGTTTTGCTATTTTCTTTTTTGGAGGATCCTTTCAAGGTAGAGTTCTCTGTGCGTTGTGCATCGAACGACCAATAATGATCGGCAAGTCGTTCAATTGAGTTACCAATGTTCAATTGAAGAAACCTTTCGTTTCACATTCGGGAGAAAGCTAGCTTTCATGGAGTACAAAATTGCACACTTGCTGAATTGAAGGACTTTCTCTTCGTCTTTCTCTTTTGTCTCGAACGAAACCTTTCAATCCGGACACAGTGCGCATACCGTATCCAGATTGCGGGGAGGAAAGGACGGGCGTGGATGATCAGGGGCCCGACAATTGCCCGGGTCAATTCTTATGAGAGAGGAATACAACTGATACCTTTGTCCCCATCGACATCTCGGAGGGAAAAAAAGAGAGTATGTACCATAACTCTCAGAGTGTATTTTTATCTCCATCTTGCCCCAGTGACAAAGAAGAGGGAAAAAAGCGAGGCAAGCAATAATGACCTAACTCGAAACCGGGGTATCCATCAAAATTTCTCGCATTTTTTATTTTTTTTATTTTTGAAAGGGCGCCTCCTCAGCCGCAGGGAGCTACCAAGTCCCCACTTGGAGCTCGGAGTCCTGAAGCGAAAAACGTGCTCAGAGAGCAGAAGAGCTGCGCACAAAAAAAAAAAACGTCCAATGAGGAAATGATGACCTTATTGGCCAGTCGGACACAAGGCCTAGAACAGGGGATTTTAATCTCATATATTCCCCTGAATAATTTTTTATACCATATTTTTTTCTATGCCAGTCGTTAAGAGGCTAAAAAAAAATTAAGATTTTGGGCTGACAGCACGTCAAACCGGTTGGGACACAGAAAAGTGACATTCTCGCCAATTAGCTTTGTTGAGGCTCTCCACCTCTTACTCAATCGCGGCAAACCCGATGAACGTAATTTTGAAGCAACGGTCAAATCAAAGCGCTCTTTAGACTACATACCACCGATTACATACATCCCCCACCAGCGCTGGTCTCATGAGAAAAGGAAATGAAAACCATGGACAGAAAGGAACATTTCCACAAAGCGGAGTCGAGGAAGAGGCGCAATTCTTATCAAAGCTGCTACAGTAGTACCACTCAGCAGTGCAGGCGGCGCTAAACTTCACTTCCTCTGGTTCAATATCTGAGACAAGCCAGAGGAGGAAGAGGACAAAAAGTCCAGCATGGAAGCGTCCTGAATTTCTTTTGCTCACCCCTCGGAGGATGAGTGCCATCGTGCCTCTCTCTCGGGACAGCCCATCCCAGATCGCTACATTTTCTGACAGTTTGGACATTCTTGTCCAACAGAACAAATCCATATTTGATCGCTTCTCAGTGTCCGCTTGATCGGGGCTCCCACATCGATCTTGACTGCAGTGGATGCTTCTTTTTTCTGTCTTCCTTCGCAAGTACATTTTCATTTCGTGCATGTTTGGGTTTCGTGACCCTGGGACTGAAAGTTTCTCGGATATCATTACGATATTGAAAGTTGGATCATGATTCCTCCCCCCCAAAAGTAAAACTTTGTGAAGGCCTGGATCGTCCGGAATCTGGTTCGTGGTGCTCATTTGACAATTTCTTTCAGGTGTGCCATGCTCATGTGGTCCCCCTTACCTCCCCTTCTCCTCAGAGACTGTGCGCACTCCCTTGTCGTGGTTTGGAGCCGATCGGTTCTTCAGCAGTTTAACCCAGGGCTCAGCCGCAGTTAAATGGTTGGTTCGATTGCCCATTATAGAAGCGCAAATGTGAATGCTCACACGAGGAGAAGACTCAAGACCTGTTCTCCCTAGCCTGAAAAACTTCAACCAGTCTCAGTTGGCCTAAGTTGGCATTGCTTTTGATTTTGAAGACTGAATAGAAAGTGAAAAGATTCAGAGTACATCGACAATGTTGGGGTCATTCCCAAGATAAGAGAGATAATCTGAAGTGTGCCTGGAACAGCAGGGCACCCAGAAGATGATCCAAGACAGAGTCCTATTGTCGGGGATTCCACGTTATAGGCTACAGCTCCGTCGCGTTTGACAAGTGTCACTTGGACAAGACAAGAGGCACGTTAGCGAGAAACCGAAACAAAGACCATAGCAGCAACGCTAATGACCTGTAGGGTCTCTTTGTGATCGCCTGCAAGGTACTCTCAGACCAGGGGAGTAGACCAATATTATTTTTCTTTCTCCACCTCTTGGTTCTCTTTTTTATTGCTGCGATGTCGATCCTCACTCGCGGCAAACTCTAAACAAGGGCCATGGCCACAGTTTTTTTTGCACGTTTTTTTTCTCTATTTTTTTGTCTTAGACCTCTTTTGCTCTTGCTCTCCTTTTTCTTTTTTGCAATCCTGTTCTCTCTCCTCTCTTTCGGTTCATTAATGGATTTTCCCTCTTTCTTTTGGAGCATGTCTGTGTGACAAACAGAAAGGCGGATTGAAACGTTCATCGTCTATTCACCCATGTCCTCTTGTTACTAGGGCCAAACTCCTTTTTTTCTTTTCAGAAAGAGTATGTATTAAAGAAAGAATACCAGGGGAATGAGGAGAGGAAAATGGAAGTCTATCCAATGGGCTTTCGTTTGTCGCGAAGTCGCGGATCTGGACCTTGCTTGTAGACTATGTATACTCTGAACAAGGGGATCTACCTACTGCGTCCCTTTCTCCTACCTCCACTTCCCGGTGAAGAGAAAATGCTCGTTTGCCGATCCAGGACAAAACAATATCAGGCAAGTGAAGAAGTCGAGAAGTGGAGAAGTGGAGAAGTGGACATCTGGAGAAGCGGAGAACTGAGAGTTCCGATGCTTTCTGGTCGCGACACTGAAGTTCTAATTCGGAATCGTTAAATTTCTTGTACATGCCTCTGAGGGCGTCGTCAATTGAGAGGAAGATCGTCCTAAGGGCACAGTAGACTACTTGAGGATAAACGGCCGTGAGATCGGCAAGAGGTCGGGTGAGACAGTGATGAGAGAATGTTTGTGTGTGCGTGCGTGTTTGTGTGCGGGTTGGGTTGGAGGAGCACCTCGAGGCAAGAGAGAGAGAAAGGGAGAGTGTGTGATGAGTGAAAATGAGAAGGCTATTCCAACCAGCAGGGGAGGGGGGGGATTCAATCGAGTTGCGGCTATTGTAACAAAGTCTTCCTCTGCCTAGTCGCACCAATAATTTGCATGGATCTGCTCGTCCAAAGAGTTGTTGATTTGTTTGCATTTTGTCCTTGATCTCCCATGCATTGGATCTTCGATCGCCCAACCTCGAGTGCCCAAAAAAAAAAAAAAAAGCTCCTTTCCATCGAATCATCGACGGCGATTATTCCAAAGACGTCCCTCCCCATCCCCGCCCTGTCCGCCCACTCGCCTCATGCATCTGGCCTTCCACTTGAAAGGTCCACAAATGCAAATAAAAAAGAATGAGCACACGTTCGAAAGGAAGAAAGTAGACGTCGCACCAAAACAAACAAATAATAGTTGCAGAATTGCGGATTCCATTCAATTGTCGATTCAACAACTTTCTCAACCGGGAGCAGTGGACGACCAACGAAGGGGATAAGAGTCACGAGAAGCCAAGGACGAAAGGAGAGAGCGAAGGAGAGCCAATGAAGGATAACCCTAACTATAAACTTTGCCGTTGAATTCTTTCGTCCATTGAAGAAGAAGAAGAGATCCTCCTCGATCCTGAACGACCGATCGTCCAAGAATGCAATATGGACAGAGGATGATTTTAATTAGAGAGAAGGCGAAGAAGAGTTACAGAAAGTCCTTTTGTTCGTTTATACTCTGCAGGGATCTTCCCCCACAACCCCGCAATCCCTCAATTCCTAACTGTTGATTCATCAATGCAAAGGGATTAAAGTATCGATCGAATTGTACGCATCGGGTCGATTGAAGGGGACGGATCTCTGGAGAATGGAAGGGGCCATTCGGTCGTCCAGTCATTCAGTGGGTCATCCAGTCATCCAATCATCCAGTCATCCAATCATCCAGTCATCCATTCATCCAGTCAATCAACTCGGACCAGACAAACAGACCGGGCACTCTCCCACGCTCACTCTCCTTCACCCTTATACTTCTCCTACAGTGTGCGTGCCAAATGGGCAGAGAAACATGACTGGGAGAGACAGAGCAGAAGGGATGAGTGAAGGAGAAAAGAATGAAAGGAAAAGACAACTCGCTGAGACATTTTGCCCTGAATGACTGTGGACAGTGTGAAGTGATAGACATGTCGATCCTTTTTTTTTTTTTTTTTTCCTGATTTCTTTTATTTTATTTTTTTTGCACGTCCGAAGAGAATAAGGTATTTGACACCTCACAGCAAGACACCGAGACCGAGACCGACCTCGAGTCGAACGGCGTGTAATTTGGCTCGGATTGATTGTAGCGTCCAGTCCCCAGCACGCCCATTGGCCAGGCTGGGGGGCGAGAGATTGGCGTCTGCCAGTGTGTGCGGTGCGTGGGGAGAGGGATCGCTTCAGAGGTCAGGGTCAGGGACAGTCTCGTTCCTGCCTGTTTGTCCGGCTCTCTGATCTCTCTGATGTGTTGTCCGCTTGTCAGTCTTGTCAGTCTTGTCAGTCTTGGCGATCTTGTCCGTCTTCCTCTTCACTCAGCCACGCCAGACGGGCACAGTCTATACTCACCTTGGCAAAAGGAGATCTCTGTGCGTGTGTGTTTGTTTGTGTGTGTGTGTGTGTGTGTGTGTGTGTGTGTGTGTGAATGTGTGTGTTTGTGTGTGTCTGCGATGGAGACAGAACGAGAAAAGGTGGAGCACGGCAGGCCAAGGCACCGTCCGTCCGTCGCCGTTCTTTCCTGTTTCCCACTTGTCTTTTAATTCTCTTCCCCTCTTTCTTCAGTCGCCTCTTACCTCTTCCTTTCCCTTTTCCCTTCCTTTTCCTTTCTGCTCTCTTCCTTCCTTCCTTCTTTCTTTTCTTCTTCTCCTTCTTCCCACCTCCATCCATAGCCATCCTCCCATCCACCTACTCTTCTGTCACTCCGCCAACCCCCAACCCCGCATCATCATCCGTACGCCACACTCTTTTCTTTCACCCCCCTTCTCTCCAAACGTCCTCCTTTTACTGACGTACTCCAAACAAGTCGGCCACACGTTCTCTCCTCCGTTCCCTCCATCCTCTTCCTCCTATTTGTCCTATTTGTCCCTCTCTCACTCACAGTCTGTCCCTGAGCGCTAGCCCGATCCAGTTCAATCTGCAACACAATTACAACACAAACAACAACACACCACAACCCACAAACCATCCCATCTCACTGCAGCTTCTACCTCTGAACCCCTGTTGTGCATCCTACCCTTTCTGCTCTTTGTTTCTCGCCCACCACTTCCCCAGATTCTTCTCCCTCCTTTCCTCTTTATATCCAGTCGAGCACTCTTGAATTCTTCCTCATTGCACGCCCTGTCTGAAATCAAGGCAACTTCTCTCGATCGCAACTTTGTTCACCAGTCAGCATGTCCTTTGGACTGTAACTCTTCAACAGAGCCTCAACAACAACAGCCAGCAAACAGCGCAAAGCCAGCCTAGAGCACTCCTCCCCTCCTCTCTCTTTCTCTCTCTATCTCTGTCTCTCTCTTTCGCAAAGTTTTCATCGACACTCTCGTTAGGCAGTCTCCCTTTTGCACACACAACCACACGCACTCGTACTCTTTATCTATCCAAGGATTGCTTGTCTCGCTGCTATATTTTCGAGTGAGCAAACCAGGACCGAACAGGACAGTACACAGGAAGGACGATCGATCGACTTGGGTTTAGCCCCTTCCCTTGCTGACAAGAGACGACGGACAGCCTGAGAGATATCAATAGCAGTATCAACACAACAACAACAAACAACAACAACACCCAACGTGTAAGTCCATGCACGAAGCTCATTTTTTTTTTCTTCACCTCTGCCCTCTTAAAAAACCCCCTCCTGCTCCTCCTACCCCTCCTCCCTCCCTCCGCACTCTTCGTCTTCCTGTCGTCTCTCCTTTCCCGTCTGTCTCCTCTCAGTCCAGACCGGACCCTTTTTCGGGTATCTTTGTCAGTCTCTTTTTGCCCCTCCACTATTGATCGAGCCTATTTCGATTCAATTGAGTGCGAGTGTTGTCTTTGCCACGACTGCAGCAGCGTTGCAATCGCGAGTCAATCAGTCGATCACTTTTTTAAATTATTCATTGTCCAATCCCACACGGAAATCCAATCCAATCCAATCACATGTCCACTGGGCAACCTTCGTCTCCCTTTCCCACTGTGCCCCTGTCTCCGCCCCATCCTGCCGACCGTCGTCTGCTCGTTGCTCGTCTGTGGTCGATCTTCCTCCAGTGATCTCCGCTGCAGTGCAATCTAGACCCGGGAGATCGATTTCTATCGCAGATCGCCTTAATTCTATTCTTCTATTCTATCCCATTCATTCCTTGCTCTCTCGATCCTACCTACTGTCTTCCCTGTTTTTTTATTTTATTTGTTACAGTCACGACGGGCTGGATGTGGTCAGCGCTGCTCCAGTCTGACCCGACGATGTACAACGGTGCTAGAGCAGAGCAAGGGTGACGAAAGGGGGAGTGGATCACATATTGTCGTATTGTCGCAGAAGAGCAAAGACAGGTTCAGAGAAAAAGGGAGCCAGTCAGCTTGTCCGATTCGGATCGGGCAGCGGTGTGTGTGGGGTTGGGGGAAACACAAAGAGTGGATCGCCATTACAAACCTCGTTTTAATTTGTATTTTTTTAGTCCAAAATTCCCATCACATTTGTCGGTCACCCTCTTCCCTTCACACCCTCACCCATCGTTTCAACAAGGACTCACCATGCATAGCCCCTTCAACTACATGGATAACTGATCCAGTTACCTTCCCGCTGTCGTCATCATTATCATAATCTTCTTCTTCGGCGCCAACCGCGCCGCCGTCGTCTCTCCCCTTCTCCTTGTGTTCCTTTCCCCTCGGTGTGTCGACCGACGTCTGTCAGACGCGCTTCAACAAAGCACCCCCTTCCAAAGCTTTCAAAACAGCGCATCCATTTCGATTCAGCTCAATACGGTCTTTTTGGTCGTGCTGGATGTCCTTTCTGCCCTTTCTGTCCTTTCTGTTCGCCCTATCAGATTTTCTCGGCCGATCTCTTCTTCCTTCGTCTCCTTGATAACCTCCTGCTGCCCATCAAAAAGAAAACTCCTTTCTTCCTCGTCTCGCGTTTACGCATCTTTTCGTTCATCTGTTGTGTCGGCACTGCCACCATTCGTGGCTTTCCGGTTTCTTTTCTTGTCCTTGAACCCTTGTGGTCATAAGCAGCTTGACCACATACAAGGAAGAGTGCAGCGGCACAGCCTTGTGTCACTCCTTGATACCACCTTGCTGCAGTTTATGGGTTTCTCTTTTTCAAAAGATCCTTCCTGCCTCTTGCTCCATCCCCTTCTTCCTTCTCCGTCGCTAATGGCCGATGCCTGCAGCTCTACCCCTTCTAGCACAATTGCTCTCCAAACCCCTTTCTTCGCACCGCGTCCTTAGGCCTCGAGGCTAACTCTGAGCGATCTTTGTCGTTTCTCCTTGTTTCTAGATCTTGGATTCGGCAGATCCGCTCTTTTTCATTTACGCTCGATCGAAAAAATAAGACAGGGTGGTTGAATCTGACTTCAAACAACAAAGAAAGCAGGGACGATCACAGCAATCCTTCGAACTCTTCCTCGTCCACTGCACTCCTCCAACTGAACCAAAAGCAGCGCAATATCACAGTTGCCAATCAGATTCAGGGACACCAGGCATCAAAACGGGATACAAGGGACCTCTCTCTTTAACACGGGGGCATCGCAATAGCAAACGCGACAAGAACCAAGGGACCAGACCTTTGGTGCAGTAAGAGCAACCTTGCAAGGCGGACAACGGACACAACAACACACTCTGCACCCCACAGTCATATCCTTGCCGGTTATTACGAGAGGTAGCCAGCCATGCTGCCTTCGATCCACCATTTGTTAGAGGATCCGGATCCAGCTGATGGTCCTCAAGACCCTCGCTCTTCTTCTCCTCATCCCGCAACAACCTCTTCTCCAACTGCCATTTCAGTATCATCAACATTTCAGCAGGCACCCTCATCCACCATGCCTAGCACATCCTATCCCACTCACTTTATGGACCACGACCTACGACCCGATCTTGCGAAAGGCGGCACCAAGAGCCAATCTCAGAACATGGGCTACCCTATGCGCCAATCGCACCTCACACGCTATAGTCCTACATTCCAAGACCCTCCACATCGAGATGCCCCTTCAACCCCTTCGTCAGAACGCACAAGAAATGTCAAGGAGGACAGGTACCATCCTTCCCATGCGAATACGAATGCACACGAGGCGTCATCAATATCCACCTCATACAGCTCCCCTTCAAGGATGTCCTACTCCACGGAGGACTGGAATCATTCCAGACGTGACGATTCACGAGATCCTGGGGCACTGTCTGCCCCTGGTTGGACCTCACGGCAAGTAGAGCAGCTGCACACTCAAAGCACAGGTCTATCACAGCATACCCCCACATCGACTGCCTACCGGCCGCAGCAGCAGAGGGTATCGCCGTTTGATCCTTCCGTCGCATCCTCTTCTTCATCCGCATCCCCATCCCCGTCCATTGCCTCAGCCACTGCTGCCTCAACTCCGTTGACCACGGAGGCGATAACTGCTGTAACTAACGGAACGGCTGCGGCTAGTATCAGTGATCCACGCTCCAGGTTTCCGCATAGTCAAGACCATTCCAGGGCTGCTGGTGCAGTAACTGCTGGAGGGAACAATGGAAGTAATGGAAGCAATGGAGGCAATCAAGCGTCACCTTCTTCTGGCGGCCTCGTTGGGGCCGCTGGACCAAGATGGTCCTCAAGCACGCACTCTTTGGATCAGTCGTCTCGCACGGCCGAATATAACCGCGATCAAAGATACGCACCGTCCAATGCAAACTACAGCTATACCTCCCAGCCAGAGTACAATAGCAGAATTCCTCCGCCCTCAGCCTCACCTCCTCCCCCCCCTCGGTCGTTCGACCCTCAATCAGCCCACCTTGACAGGTACTCTCACTCGGCTGTCTCCTCCCCCGATCATTTGCAGAGTCGTACTCCACATCATCGTCCTCAGTCAAGCCAAGACCCTGTCCCTGATCGAGAATGTTCTGAGCAAAATCGACCGCCAACTCAGATGTATCTCTCTGAGCGACGGGACGGAAGACGGTATTCTCCAGAGCCGGTCCATTATCACTCTCAACCCCACCATCATTCTTCCTCCCCTCCACATGTTCTTTATCAACCCCACCCCTCACTTCAGCATGAGCAGCAGCAGCAGCCCGTGTATGACCCTGTCCGCGAATCGGACCAAAGACCCCCTCATCGCTCGCCGCATCAGCCGGTATCCTACTCGTCCCCTGTGGACAGGCAAGGATACCCTCCACGGCAGAACATTGCTATCGTGAACACTGCGACATCGATACCCCAGGATTCCTCAGCTTTTCGACAGCAAGGTTCCCAAAAACACGGGCTCGCTACGCGATCGGAGAGGATAGCCTCACCCAATCCTTCCCATCCGTATTATACCCCGAGCCATTCCTCAAGACCATCGCATGCTCAGCCTGACTCTGATCATACTCTGCATTCCAGACACGAGCCAGATCGCTATCCCTCTCCTCCACAGTCAAGGCCTCCGTATGCTGCCAGCGATCTCCGACATGAGTACGATCAAAAGCGTGGGCGCGAACCGCACCCGAGTGAATATATGGATTCCCAGGATGTCCCTGAAGGTGGAAGCTGGAGCGATGGTGGAGGGCACATGTTGGACACACGAACAAGTCTTGGTCGACGATCTGGTCACGGAGCATCAGGGTCCATGCCTTTTGCACAGCCAATGGTGGGTGCATCGACATGGAAAGAGTCACAGAGGGCCATCCGCCCATCAGTGTCCTTGTCTGATTTAGTCAAGGTGGAGGCACATTCCCGGAGGGATCGGCCCAAGGAGCAGACTAAAAGAGCCGGTGACTACAAAAAAGAGGACGAGGACGAGGACGACCTCGATGACCTGCTGGTGAAAGAGGAAGAGGAGGATGATGGTTCAGATGAGCATCGGAGTGGTCGGGCAAGGTATGAAGGGCCTCCACCTCTCCAGCAGCATGCATACTCCGGGCCACTGTCTCGACAACACCCTCAAAACGAGCGAACGTGGGTGAAGGGCCTAGACTATGAATTTGAACACGACCACGAGTCAGGCCCGAACGCGCATACAGGAGTCCGGTATATTGACGGTCCTGGCCAAGTGCCTAGTGGTCTTGATGCTCCTCGCCACCATGGGTCAGGCGCTCAGTACCAGGGATCACCTTTGGCAGGCCACGCCCCGCACCAGCGCCATCCTTCGCATGATTATGTGTCGAGTTCGCATGGTCATCCTCACCACTCGCCCTCGCACCGTGGACATCAACCTTATCCGTCGTCCATGCAACACTCCCAGGGATCGCATCCATATCAGCAGCAACATCACCACCCTAGTCATCCTCACCAAGCACACGTGCACCCATCCCTACATCATTCAGTTCACCATCAAAGAGCTCCACCACAGGCTGTGATGCCTTATCAGGACAATTCTATGGGCAGCAATGGCATCAGAACGACGCCAGCACGTCGAGGGCCGTACCTCTCTCGGCAGCGAGCATTACTGGCTGGATTGGACTCAACATCGCCCTCGAGCCGGTATCAATGCCAGTACTGCCACAAGCAGTTCAGTCGGCCGAGTTCACTTCGGATCCATACCTATTCACACACGGGCGAGCGGCCATTCAAGTGCAGTGAAGAAGGATGCGGCCGACAGTTCTCAGTCCAGAGCAACATGCGACGACATTTGCGAGTGCATCGGATGGGCCGAATGCGAGCGGACTTTGGTCCTCAAGACCAAGACTGAAAGACACGCACACGCACACGCACACGCACACGCACGCCAAAAAAAGAAAAAAAAAAAAAGAGAGAGAAAACGATTCTTTACCCCGTTCTCTCTCCCGTTAGCTTTTGTCCTTGTAGCCTTATGTTCTCTCTTTGTACCAAGTCCTTTATCCTCCTTTGAGGAATACCCCTCCCTTGTACCATGTACTATTATTAAATTGTGTAGTTTGTTAAAGAGTCTTGTTCTGTTCTGAAAAGTTGTGAAGGGAGTCCAAAAGAGTCCAAAGAGATCCAAAAGAAGAAACACTTGTCAAGCAAGGAACAAACAGGTCCCGGACGGATTGGCTAGGAAAGATGTATATCGAGAGAGAGAAAATGAGGACGAAAGAGGTTAGCGATGGAACGATTCCTCGGCTTCCATTCAGCAATTCAAAGAGAGAAGCAAATCTTGCGCCCTGTGCTCTTCTGCCGCCCACCCGCCAGCCAATCGCCCGTGCTGGCTGCCATCGTTACCGGGGATTCACCGGGTTTTTTGTGTTCCTGTTTTGTTCGTTTTGTCTTGTTTAGGCCCACCATCCTCTCTCTTTCTCTTTCTTCGTCCTTCCTCTCCACCACTCTCACTCCCTCACTCCTCGGTCGTCCTCTGCTCTTCTCTTTCCTTTCTCGCGACATTCAGTCCTCTCGTCTCCTTTCTTCATTCTCCCTTCGGAACCATCTTCTTCATCCATCTATTCATTCATTCTTTTTCTCATTCTTCTCATTCTTCTCATTCTTCTCATTTTGGCCATCTTGCCATTCATTCCCTCTCCCCCCACATAGTCTGGCCGTCCATAGATAGTTGACCTCTGCAATGGCATCTCTATCGCCCTTGACAGAGATCCCTGCCACTCAACCCTCATGTGGTCCTCTCTCTCTCTCCAGTCCTGCTCCCCAATGTGCCAACACCACCAACAGCGATGGATCGTCTGAGGCGATGGGCTGCTTTGTCCAATCTGCTGGTTTTTATTGTGCCCCCCTCTCCACCACTCGAGGCTTTCTCTACACACTCGATAACAGCACAACTGGCGCCAAGGATAGTAGTTCATCAGAACGTGCCATCCTCATTCCTCAGCTCTCCATCCCCACAACCAAGGACTTGAATCGGACAGGGGTTGATGGGTTACCTGTCCGGACACAAGGTCCAGCTCGATTGGGACAAAGTTGTGTCACCATCCCTGAACCGAGTACAACCACATCAGCGACGACACAAGCCCTGTGGACGCTGTTAAAGACCATCTCGAACCAGAGGTTAAATGAGACGATCGGGTTCCCTGGACTGGGATCCGGGCCCGACGTCTTGTCCCTTCGCGGCGACTGTGAAGCAGGAGCCTATTGTGACGGGAAGGGGTCAATCGGTGTTTGCAGAGAGCAATTACCAACATACCATGCCTGTAGTTCATATTTTGAATGTATCTCGCTGAGATGTGAGGATAGCGAGGGTCAACCCGCAAAGGCCGTTGGACAAATCAATGGCGTCGACAGTAACGACAAGGCGAGATATCCCCTGAAAATCCTTCATCCACCTACGACAACAACAACAACAACAGCCTCGAGGTCGTTGTCATTGTTGCAGAAGCGAAGAGTCGGAGCTGTCTGTTTACCACCGAAACATGAGCGGTCACCGGGGGCCGGTACTGGATCCCAGACAGACAATGGCAATGGTACTAACGGAGGGAACAGTGGCTCGACATTTCCGGCATGGTCTATGGTCTTTGTGGCGTTGGTTATAGTAGCTGGCGCAGCTTTGGCTTTTGTCTTGATTCGACGGAGGAAACATCGTGAGGAGCTAAAAAAGAAGAACAGCGGCAATGGCAATAGCAGCAACCATAATAACAACATCAGCATCTTTGGAGGACGTTCTTCAGCGGAACGTGAACAAGAGCATCACGAAAAGGCCAAGAGAGACAGTGACAATGAAAAGAAAAATATCAGCAAAGCCTCGGATGGAGTCGGTTATTTGGCAGAGAATCAGCGGTCCATGACGGAAGAGTCAGGGACGACAGTGGTTGACAGCAAGGCCTCATCAAGGATGAGCAAGTGGTTTAGCAAGAGCAATAGAGGTGACAAGACGGATAGCCGTCGGCCTTCTGCACAGAAAGATGAAGAGAAGGACCTTGATAGTGCCTTGCCACGCAGACCATCTTGGGCGCCTTCGACGACAAGTACTGCTGTCCTGAGTTCCTCTTCATCATCATCATCGAGGGCGTCCACAGACTCTAGAGACTCTGTAATTCTGGAACTCGGAGATTCGGAGCGGGATCGTCGGCATGAAGATGAACATTACCATGCCTCCTCACGGAGTCTGAACGGAAAAAGTCTTAGCGCGGCTAGAACCGTTCCATCGATGGTGATCCCCGAAATCACAGCTACGACAGTTCCAGACCTGGATATTGCCTCCGGTTTGATCCCCGACCGACTCTCGCCTTCTTCGCCCTATTCACTGGCCTCGTCCTCTAACCCATCTTCACCCTTGTCCTCCGGGTCGCCCACACCGTTGCCGTCACCTTTACCATCACCTTTACTCTCGGCCTCGGCTTCCTCCTCTTCCTCTTCCAAGACAGGTTCAAAATCAGCTTTGTCGTCATCATCATCGTCATCGTCTTTCAAGAACCCAGGAGGATTGACTTTGCCTCGACTGGGTCGATTCCACGAAGGGGAATCTCTTCGTATCTACCCCACAGCTTCCACTTCTTCTTCTTCTTCTTCCTCGGGTCTTTCGCCTTCCTCATCCTCGTCTTCGACATCGTCCCCAAGATCGTCTCTTTTCAGACTGAGCTCAGGAACGACTTTGATCCCCCCTCCTTCACCCATTTCCCCTATTTCCCCCATCTCGCCCATCTCTCCGGCTTTAAACCCGAGCGCGGCGGGTGGTATCGCTCCTTTGGCAGGTTCAAGACTTTCAAGCCGAAGCGCGGCCAGAAAGATTTAGGAAAGACTATTGGTCTTTTTTGTTGTACCATATACCCACTCAATACCTTACAATATCATGTACAATAATAAAAACAATCACAAAGCCGATGGCAAGTAACCAACAACAGCAAAAGCTGGATGAGGAGAAGAAACCATGTTTTAATGGGATGAGGGCAGGCAAGTCAGCTGCGGTATGTGGTATGTTGCAAGATGATTTTTTTTGTTTTTACAGTTTGGCAGGGAAGGGACGCGTCAAAGTCGCGGACACCGCAGACATAGAGAGTGGGCTCTCGGCAGATGCCGGTTGTGGTGATGATAATGACGACGATGATGATGACGGCGAAGATGACAAAGATGTAGATGCTGGGGATGCTGGGGATGGTGGTGCTGCCGATGGTGCCAATGGGGACTCTAATGGTTTGGCGGCCATTAGAACTGGGATAGAGATCTGGTCCACAACAGTTGCGGCAGCCTTCACGGTGGCCTTTGCGGTCGCTGCCGTCTCCTTATCCTGTCGGATCCAGTCCTGAGCAATCCGAATAAGTTTTGAGACCTGTTCCAGTGTATTGTGGGAATGGAGACAGATGCGGACTCGTTCCTTGCCCTTGGGGACGGTCGGGAAACGAATTGGCTTGACGTTCAAGCCGGCCCGGATCAGTTCCTGACTAAGCGCGTTGACCTTGGCATTGCCGTCCATGACAATTCCTTGAATAGGTGAAGTTGAGGGCAAGAGCATGTGTTCTGGGATCTGGATGTTGGATCGGAAGTATTTGATCAGCTCTTGGACTTTGTCTACCAGCTACAGAAAAGGGGGGTAGAGGGGAGGGAACACCAAAAGAGTTAGTTCGGAAATCTGATAAGGGAAATAGATGATCAATCCTCTCCATTAAATGCATGCAGGGTGATTGTTTGTGATTTGTTACCTCGACTGTCTCCCCCGCCATCAGCATCTCATAGGCAGATTTTACACTGGCCAGGTTGCTGAAGGATGTAAAAGTCGAGTAGATCAATGGGCGCGCGTAGTTGATCAAATAGTCCTTCAAGATCTTGGGTCCGACCATAGCGGCTTAATCAAGAAAGGGAAGAAAGGGAGGGCATGTCAGCGGTGGGTAGCGTGGGGGGTTGCACAGAGGCATGTGCGCATGAGGGCGATGTGAAAAACAAAAAAAGGAGCGCGGTTCATTCTTTTACCTCCATTGCTAGCAAGAGATTTGCTGAAGGTGTGCAGCCTGGCAAACACTCTGCCCTCCAGTCCAAGTTCGTTCACGAGTCCCCTTCCATTCGCTCCGTAGACGCCTGTAGCATGGGCCTAGATCGTGATTCATCGTGCACACACACAAAAAAAGTGAATTCTCAATCCGTGACCGCACTTTTCTCTCCCCCAGATTTTGCCATTGTCATCGATATGATTTGTGGGGGGTATCTATTCTTCCTTACCTCGTCGACGATGAGATGGGCGCCATAGGGCTCAAGCAGATCCACGATTTCGCGTAAAGGCGCCGTGTCTCCATCCATGGAATAGACACTCTCCACCGCAACAAATATGTTTCTTCGGCGGATCTTGTTTGTCGTCGAGCTTCCCTTGGCTTCGTCCTCTCGCTTCACCTGCTCGAGCAACCTTCCAAGATGCTCCAGATCATTGTGCAAGAACGGGGTCTTGAGACCCGCCCGGGTGACCTTCATTCCATCATGGACACTGGCATGGATGTATTCATCGTGGAGGATCACATCTCCGGGTTGAGGAACGCTGCTAAAGAAGCCGACGTTAGCGTCGAATCCAGAGTTGAAGATCAAAGCAGCTTCAGCCCCGTGGAATCGAGCAATCAAGACCTCGAGATCCTCTGCATATTTCGAATTGCCATCCAACAGTCGACTCCCCGTCGATCCCAGGGGTGGGGAATGAACAGGGAAGGAAGCTAATTCCTTTTGAAAGCGGGTGTTGAGCCGGGAGTTCCGAGCCAGGCCCAAAAAGTCGTTGGAGGAGAAATCGGCCGAGGTCTCTGGAATGACGACCAGAGATCGTAGCAGAGACCGCGCCTTTCTCGACTCGAGTTGTGTCTGGAGTTGACGTTCGATTTGGGTGGTCATGGAGTGTGTGTTCTGAGAGTGGGTGCTTTGCAGCTGTGGGAGCAAGAGGAAAGGTGTGGGTGGGACAAGGAAAGAAGGAGGAATGAGGAGAGAGAATGAGGAGTGAATGGCGAGTGTTTAGGTGGGGGAGTCGGTGTCGAGTCAAGGAGACCGTGGGAGAGAAGAGGAAGACGGAGCGGAGACAAGAGGAGACGAAAGGAGACGAGCGAAGAGAGAACAAGAGGACAACAACATAACCAGGGAGCCTGCCCCAAAGCAACGCAGCGAAGGACATTTGCAGCTTCATGTCACGGACAGAGAGACGGTTGGACGGTCTGAGTTGGGTGTTTTTCAGGGGCGGAGAGGGAGCGTGGGGAGGAGTAGCGACAGGCTGCCCTGGTTAAAGGGAACACACCCGCAATTACAGAGGGTGGGTAAACAGACTGCCACGGCCAAGCCACCGCTGCTGCGTCTTTCCATTAGTCAGTCAGTCCTGCATTCATTCCCCTTGGTCTTTTTTCATTCCCTGCCCCCTTTCTCATAACCAATATCCCTCCACCTGCCTCCCTGGCCTTGTGCACACTCACTCATTCACTTCAACTAGAAACAACCACCAACCATGCTAAGACAAAAGGCCTTTGTGAAGAAGACAAAGTCGGGCAAGGTGCTCAAGGTTGTCAAGGAGCATTATCTTCGTGATGATATCTGGTGCTCAGCCGAGATGTGCAAAGAGTGCGGCCATACCGAAACCGTCCTCAGTGCCACGCCCAGCATCAACAAACTCTTTCCCTTGCCCCACTACATCATTCCCGATACCAACATCTTCATGAACCAGGTAATATTTCAAAACGACATCTGAAAAGATACCCTCCTTCCCCTTCTCTGCAAGTAAACTAACCAATTGGATCCGACATCCCACTCTCTTTTACAGATCGATGTGATGGAAAAGCCCCAGATCGCGAATGTTATTGTGCTGCAAACGGTCCTGGAAGAAGTCAAGCACCTTTCATTACCAATCTACAAACGTGTCCGCGATATGATCAGCAACAAGGAAAAACACTTTTATGTCTTTTCGAACGAACATCACCGAGAGACTTTTATTGAAAAACTCAAGGACGAGTCGCCCAATGACAGGAATGATCGAGCGATCCGAGTGGCGACTAAATGGTATGCGAACCATATCAAGGATCTCAAGCCTCAGGTCTCGGTCGTGATGATGACGGATGATGCTGCGAATCGGTCAAAGGGCGCAGCAGATGGTCTGCAGGCCGTTTCCGTCAAGTGGTACATTGAGGCCCTGGACAATACAGAGCTCCTGGATATGATTTCAGATTCGAGAGAATTGGACGATGGACAGCAGATGATTTACTCGGAGCATTTGACCCCCGCCCACTTGTCGAATGGCATCAAGAGCGGAAAGTTCCATCAAGGAAAGCTCGGAATTAGCACGCACAACTACCTGGAGGTAAGAATCAAAAAAAAAAAAAAAAAAAAAAAGAAATTGAAGGACTGGAGAAGAAAATGCTGGAAAACGTCCCTCTGTAGCATCTTTGGTGGCGCGGTAAATAACCTTTTTTTATTTCTGGGGGATGTTTTTTTTTGTAGGGTTCTGTTTTTACAAAGATTGATGGCGTCGAAGGAACCATTTTGATTGTTGGTCGTGAAAACTTGAACCGTGCTGTGGATGGAGATATTATTGCCGTGGAGCTCTTGCCAAAGTCTGAATGGCGTACAACACCAACCGGCGTCGTGGTCGATGAGGAGGAAGAAAAGGAGGAAGAGGAAAGCTTGAAAGCCGAACAGAAAGCTGCCTCTGAGCACCAAGGAGATGTGACCATGACGGACGCTACAGCATCAACAAAGACGACGACGACTACGTCAGCCCTTCTGGATACGCCTCAGCCTTGCGGAAAGGTTGTTGGTATCATTCGTCGAAACTGGAGACAATACTGCGGATTCATCGATCGCAAATCTGTTCATACCCCTGCAGGATCCAGTGCGCCCATCAACGTTCTCTTTTACGCCATGGATTCCAAAATCCCAAAGATCAAGATCAGGACCCGTCAAGCCCATTCTCTTTTGGGCCAGCGCATCATCGTGTCTATTGACAGTTGGCCAAAGACATCAAAGTTCCCTATCGGCCATTTCATCCGATCCCTTGGAGAGGCTGGTGACAAGTCTACAGAGACAGAGGTTCTGTTGTTGGAGCACGATGTTCCTTTCCATGAGTTCTCGAAGCAGGTCTTGAGCTTCCTCCCTGTCGAGGGTGAGAACTGGGTGGTGCAGCCCGAGCACTTTAACGGTCGCGAAGATTTCCGTGATTTGCCCGTGTGCAGTATTGATCCCCCAGGTTGTACGGATATCGACGATGCTTTGCACGTTGTTTCGTTGCCCAACGGAAATTTCCAGGTCGGTGTCCACATTGCGGATGTAACTCACTTTGTCAAGCCCGGTAATGTCATGGATGCGGAGGCTGCTAGCCGTGGAACAACAGTCTATTTGGTGGACAAGAGAATTGACATGTTGCCTGGACTGTTGGGCACGAATTTGTGCTCGCTGCGATCAAACGTGGAGCGTCTCTCCTTCTCTTGTATCTGGGAGTTGAACCAGGATGCCGAGATTGTGAAGGTGCGTTTTACCAAGAGTGTCATTGCATCCAAGGCGTCGTTGACGTACGAGGAGGCCCAGAACCGGATTGATGATGAGCGTATGCAGGATGACATCACAAAGGGTATCCGAACCCTGAACATGTTGGCCAAGAAGCTGAAGCAGAAGCGTCTGGACATGGGCGCATTGACGTTGGCGAGTCCCGAGGTCCGATTCAGCTTGGAGCGGGATACACAGGACCCTGTGGATGTAGAGATGAAGGAACTCAAGGAGACAAACGCACTGGTTGAAGAGTTCATGTTGTTGGCCAACATCTCTGTGGCACGCAAGATTTTTGAAAAGTTCCCAGATTCGGCCATGTTGCGTTGCCATCCAACCCCTCCAGCCTCGAGTTTTGAAAAGTTGGAGAAGGCAGTTGCGAGAATGGGCATCACGATCGATCATTCGACATCAAAGACGCTCTCGGAATCGTTGGACAATGCCATTTTGCCAGAGGAGCCTTATTTCAACAAGTTGTTGAGAATCATGACGACGCGTTGTATGATGCAGGCGGTGTATTTCTGCTCTGGCGCCAAGATTGAGCAAGAGTTTAGACATTATGGTCTTGCCACGGATATCTACACTCATTTCACGTCGCCCATTCGTCGTTACTCTGGTAAGTTGGGCCAACTATGTTTTTTTTCCTCTCTTTCTTTCGTTTTGTTAAATATTCTGACACATTTCCCTTTGTTTACAGATGTTATGGTGCATCGCCAGTTGCACGCTGCCATCGATTCGGACATCTCGTACGGAAACGAGCTTACGGACAAGGAATCCATGAACGAGCTCTGCAATGTCCTGAACCACCGTAACCGCATGGCTCAACAAGCTGCCCGAAGCTCTGTCGAGCTCTTCACGCACTTGTTCTTCAAGAACAAGGTCCAGGAGGAAGAGGGCTATGTTATTCGTATCCTCAAGAATGCTTTCATCGTCCTTGTGCCCAAGTATGGTATCGAGGGTATCGTCTATGCCAGCGCTAAAGCTCCCAAGACGGCAGTTGGTGCTGATGCTTCTGCCTCTACCACTGTTGCCACCACGGCCCCTGCGGCAGGTCAGCCAATTTTGGTTTACAACCCCGAGACAGACTCTTTGCAATCTACCGAGCCCCTGGTCGAGGGTGAGAGTCCCAAGATCCAGATCCAGCTTTTCCAGAAGGTCATGGTCCAGATCTCGATCGACGATGATCTCAAGGGAGGTGGAGAAGGTGGTATGCGCCAAAAGTTGAAGATGGATCTCTTGAAGCCTTGGGTCGAGGGTATCAGTGTCCACGGCATCTGCAACAAGGACGATCCTACGGCTCATGCTGTCACCTCTTCCCTCAATGCTGCCGACAAGTCTAGCGCGTCGAAGCGCGAGACCGAGGCTCCTGCAACCCCTACACGTGCAAGCAAGCGATCCAAGGCATAGAAACACCAGATTTCCCACCTCACTCACTCATAAAAATAAATCATCCCGCATTGTATTTGTAGCAACAGCTTTTTTTTTTTTTTTTTATTCATCAAAATATGTGTCTCGCCTTCATCTCTCCGATCTGACCAGCAGAAAGGATGAGGGGGGAAGTCAAAGGGAACGCGCACCTTTCCTTCTTCTCTTCCCTAGGTGAATATACACGATCATGAAAGCGGAATCAGCCCTTGCTGTGGAAGCTGTTGGTGCTGAAGCTGCTGCTGCTGATAGAGCTGATGCTGGAACAATTGTTGCTGCTGCTGAAACTGCTGGTGTTGTTGAAGCTGCTGATGCAATTGCTGTTGCTGAGTCTGCTGCTGCTGTTGTTGAAGAGGTTGTGAAGCGGAGGGAGGTGGCGGCATGATGTATTCGCGAAAAGAGGACCGATGCATACTCATCGTCAGTTCCTTTGTGATCTTAGTCAAATTAGAGACGTTGGTACTGACCAGCCTAGAAAAGATATCCGGCGTTGACTGCGTGGAGCCAGAAGATGAGCCCTGCATAGTGGAGATAAGCGACCCTTGTCGTTGACTCGATCCCAGTCCATTGAGTTGGTATCGAGGATGTTGAGAAGGGTGTCCCAGTAAGCTATTTGTCTTTTCAGGTGAGGTTGACACTGCTCCCGAAACAGATGAGAGTGAGTTAACAGAGGAGGAGGACCTCAGCATCGCTGACACAACAGGCCGAGAACTAGGTGACTGTTGTTGCATAGGGTGCTGGTCCAAAGCCCCGTGGGAAGTTGGAGCAGAGGATGCCATCAAGCTCGAAATCTCTGCGCCTGATCCAGAGCCGCCCCTAGGGCCAGATTGCATGATAGGAGCGCCGCCATGACCAATGTTCCTTGACGGAGATGACGACAAGGCTGAGGAAGAGGAATTTGCAAGGGCCACTGCTGCAGCAACAGTTGATGCTGCCCCAGTGCCAATTGACTGTGCCCTCGCCGTAGAGTTGGACACCGAAGAGGATGAGCTAATGGACAGCTCCTTCACTAGGGTCGAAATCACAACCACAGACTTTACAAAATCACTAATGCCCATGCCAAAGCGATGACGGAGCAGAATACTCGCTTCATCCATGGATGATCCAAGTTGTTGCAGCTGGCCTTGCTGTTGCAGCTGATGCTGGTGCGGATGAGGTGCCTGGTGTGACTGTGATTGTTGCTGCTGCTGGTGCTGTTGAGGTATCGATGTCGATGTCGATGTTGGATAAGGATGGTGTGGGTGGCCTTGGGCATTATGTACATGATACTGGTGTTGAGGATCATCAGTTCGGATCATGGTCAAGTCAAGATCCAAACGCTTGACAATCTCGGTCATTTGAAGCAAACAGTCCTTCATTTCGCGCCAAAGCTGGGAAGTCGGCACGCTAGACATAGATCCCATTCCATGTGAGAAAGAACTGTGGGAATGTGGTAGAGAGTGGTGAGGAAGGGGGCCTCCCAAAAATCCATGCGACGGAAGAGAAGATGCCGCATGATTATGATGGCTTTGGTGGAGACGGTGGCTCGGCAGTACCGCTGACACACTGGCTGAGCGTGCTGTCATTACAGGTTGAAAAGGGGAGCTGACAATGTTGGCAGTTGCGGGGGCGCTTTCTTGAACTTTGTCTTGCGGGATAGAAGGCAGTGCTGGATCAAAGGACGACGCCTTCGAGGAGCCTTTAGAGTGAGAGGAACTATGCCGACTAGATTCCTGCCGCTGACGATCTTCACCCTGACCTGCAGGGGAGTTTGTCGTCGATGTTGTCGTCAAAGTAGTTGTTTCAGTCATTGTCGTTATCGTGGTAGTCGTGGTAGTTAACAAAGCGGCTTCTTCGATCGGTAAAGAGAGACACATGCCATTGGAGTATGGTACAGTGTCTGAAGCAGACGAGAACAATGGCAAGCGCACTAAACTTTCGCTTGCAGTCTTCGCTTCGCCATTCGATGCCGTAGTGGTGGTTGACGATGGCACAGTTGTGGCTGTAGACGCATCGCCAGAGTGTTGTGGAGGACTCAAAGAAAGAGTATGAGTTTGTAGATCTGTTCCAGCGTTTTTAACACTGGATCCACTATCGCTGCCACCGCTTCCGCTGCCAGTACTACCAACTCTTGGGGGGGATGTCGAGAGAGACCGTGGGCGATGCGTAGGTCGCAATTGTGGACTTGAAGGATTTTCAACACGGGTCATGCACGTCTCGGCCAGACATTGAATGAGTCGCTTGGCCGCTTCAATGGCATGCTCGACTGTTAGAAGTAGTTGGGAGTCATCGTCTTCCTCTAGGTGCGGGTTGTTACTGGTGGACTGAGCACTATGGTTGCTGGCACGCGACATGTTCTGGCTGCGTTGGGGTATATGGATCGGATGCCAGGTCGCAGTGGCCGTCATGGTTGGTGAGAGTTGAAAAGGATGCGGCTGCTGGTGGTGGTGAGTGGATTGGTTTGAGGTCGAATAAACTTGATGTTGCTGCTGTTGAGATTGTTTAACTGTTGTGGTGACAGTCTGCTGAATTTGTTGCAACTGGAGCTGTGACTTGGACTCGATCATATCTAAACTCATGTCCGGCGAGCCCTGAAGAAGAGGCGCCAGAGAGTCCCATGCCATTCTAATCTCAGAGAGTGCGCCATGGAGCATCAGCACCAAATTCCTGACAACCCTCGCATCTGCTGCAAGACTGATGGCTCTGATCTGTGTTTGTACCACATGAACAAGCTTCCGGAACGCAGCAACATTGGATTCGCAGCAGCGAAGAACCTCCGAGCAGACATTTTGGTCCGGCACATTCATCTGGGACGAACTGTCGAACCGATCGAGGGATTGGATAAGCTGCGTCATTGCGGAGCTAGCGCTTTGCAACAGCCGACTGAACATCAGGGTGAACTTTTCGTCCGAAGAGCAGCCCACAACTTGTTTGATGGCCTTGAAGATTTGAGAAAGAGCGAATAGAATGCCGCGGGCAGCCTCAACAAGTCGTAGTCGGTCCCTAGGCAAGGCATGCGAAGGGGAGGGGAGGCTTGCCAAGCGCTGGAAATAAGCATCGCTGAACTTTTCGCAATCGTTGGATGAGTTGCTGCCAAATGAGCTAGAAGAGTCGCCAGAAACTCCTCGAGAGTGGCTAATGAAGCGATAATGGTCGTCCGCGTGCTTTCCTTGTTGACTGTTTGTGCGGCTAAGTTTTTGAACGACATCTGGTGAAAGAGTAGAAGGCGGCAAACCCGCTGAAGTACTCGGTATGCTTAGGCGCAAACCCGATTCACTCCTGCTTTGGCGATGTGTAGGTGGGATCGTTAGATTTTCAGAAGAGTTGGATCGAAGCCCTCTTTGCCGACTGTTGCCATTCTGTCCCAGACTCGAAGGTGGGGCCGCCTCCTCGGACTGCTGTCGACCAGGAATCGCATCAAAACTCGCTGTTTATATACAAAAGCATAGGGAAAGTTAGGTCGAGATCGTACATCATTGCTAGAACTTCGGCGACCGACATACCTCGATTCGAAGACAGGAATGACTTCAAATTGCTGAGCCACCCATCCATGTCTTGTCCCGAAAATTCGACAATCTCTGGTGGAGGGAAGGTGATGGGGTTCTGTTCGATTTTGAGAAACTGAAGCTGGTTCATATCCCCGACATATGCTGGTATCGTCTCTATCCGGTTCTTCGATATGCTCAGCACCTACAGCACCGTTTTTAAAAATTGTTAGCCAAATTTCCCAGGGGTTTATCTTCCTTGGCCAATGATCATTGAATGTTCATAGAGAAGGGGCATACTCGAAGATTCATCAGGTTTCCAAAATTCTCTGGGAAACGAGTGATTTTGTTGCGACTCATATCCAGAATCTCTAAACTTGAGAGATGACAAAGCTATGATGGCAGTCATGAAATGGCAATGGTTAGATGAGAGATAGAAAAAGCAGTCTTGATTTGGATATTACCACACGAGATCATGAAGTCCAGGACGCTTACCACTGCTGGGAAGATACGAATCGAGTTGGCGCGAACATTGAGATAACGCAGGCTGGTAAACATGTTGAGCTGCAATGGGAGCGTCCTGATCGAGTTGTGGCTCATAGTCAATCTATGGTCAGACGAGAGGCAAAAAGGGCATGACTCTATCAGCATGCAGTCTTGTGCAAAAAAAAAACAGGCAGGAGGTTCGACTCGGCTCAAAGGCACACGCAGTCGAGGGCGAGGAGACGATTTCAGGATCATCCACTAAAAAAAGGTCCAAAACCACACGTCAACAGGGACGCACACGCCCGCAAACATCTGGCCTGTGCCCCCCCATTATCGGCCATCAGCGATGGTTCGATTGTCGCTCTTTTACTGGAGTAGGTTGTGAATCCTTTCCTTCCACAGGCGGATTGATAACGTCGAGTCCCTGGTCATCCTGGTCCCGATCATTCGTCCTTTCCTCGAGTAAATGCAAAAGTTGTTGTGCACTCCTGACGGATATTGAAGGCAAAAAGAGAAAAGGGAAAAAAAAAGTGCGTCTGACGAATGTCCAAATGATCTACTCAAACCCCTCTTCCTCGTCCTCCCTCCCCCGTCCCTTCTGCCTTTTTCCCGCGTTGCTTATCGTTTGAGATTCCTTTGATTCTGCCCTTTTTTTGCACCTCTGTTTCTGTCTTTTGTGTTCATGTCTCTCACGTTTCTTCCTTTCTGAGGCTCACGGGCGGGTCCTTTCTTTTAAAATAGAAAAAAGGGTTGAAAGAAATAAATAATACACAGAAATGACTTACTTCTCAAGGACATCCCTTAAGAATTCAATCTCTGATGGGAACGTGTCGAGATTGGCATGAGAGAGGTCGAGAATCTGTGCGCTGCCTGCACCTTGTCGTTCCCGAATAAGTTCCATCAGCCCATGTGTGCTACCAGAGCTGCTACTTCCATTGGTCGTGGCCGGCCTTTGCGCTGGCGTTGCTACCGCAGAGACGGCACCAGGCCCTCCAGGGGTAGAAGCCAGAGTGGTAGCGTCAGCTGCCGTGTCAGCTTCAGGGCCTGTCCCACCTCCATCGTCGTGCGACATTAGAGCGAAAGCGAGAACTGGTCCTGCAAAATATATAAATGGGTTTAAGTTAGGCGGTGGTCGTTGTCGTGTAGTCAAGCCTGAGAGCCATGCAAAGCGATGATGAGGAAGGAGAAAAGGAGCAAGTGAAAGTGAAGGAGGGAGGAAGGGGAGGGAGGGGGATAGTGAGCGCGAGAACAACGATAGGCAGCAAAAAAAAAAAGAAAAGAGGCAATGACCAAACAATGCATGCATTGCACATGTAAAGTGGGATTAAAACAGGTCACGTGCACACTTTTCTTTGTTCTTTATGGATTTGTGCGGATTTGTGTGTCTTTCCTAAACCTCCAGGGTTGAGTCGTCGTTCTTGGAACTCAGGTTGCTGAAGAGAGAGAAGCGCTGCTTCTGCTTGGAAGCAAGCTCGGCTTCCAGCCGCTTGGTCTCGGCGCGAATCTCCTTCAGGTACAAGTCCTCGTGATCGAGCGCAATGACAACCAGGTCAGGGAAGTTAAGCTCAAAGATCTTCTTGACCTTGAAGAGGTCCTCCTTCTTGGGACTGTACGTGCCCGAATTGTTGTCTATGAGGAGCGTCCAATCGTTGTGGTGGTTTTCGTCCTTAAAGAATCGGAATTCGCCAGAGAACATGACTTCCGTGGCACGGTTTGCATGCATCGCGTGCTTGGACATGAAATCCTGGAAGAACGCCGCACCCGTCTCAGAAAAGTACACGCCCTTGGGCACAATACTGTAAGTGAAAACGATGGCCTTCAGGTCCTGGTTAGGATCGTTCTTCAAACGATCGCCATGCAGCAGCATTCCGAATTCATTGGCTGTGACAAGTTGATCGTAGAGCGTGTTGCGTCCGTGGCGGTACAGGTAAGAGTGTTGAGAGTGAAGGGCATTGCGAATGTTGAGACCTTCGAGGTTGTCTCCGAAAATCTTTTTAGCGGCATCATAGTTAGTGTTCCAATGCTGATAGAGGAAGGTATCTGTACCAAACACGTCCAGAAGGTGGTAGAGACGGAGACGGTACGTGTAGAACTCGTACTTCTTCTCACGCGTCAATACTCCGGCAGCATAGCTAGTGTGGCGGGAAAAGTTCACAGGGCCCTTTGTTGAGGGCTTAAGGAGCAGGGCGGCTTTGCCATGGGTGCGAGTGCCGGTGGTCTAGGCAAATGTAAAGTTTTGAGTGAGTTGAGCATAAGGTGCAGGCACATTGTCCTTGACACATTGCCTGCTTCCAATGTAGTATAGAGGTGGCTTACCTGGACGAGGATCTGGCCCTGCGTCTTTCCGTCAGCGCGGATGATATCGAGAACGTGTTCTTGGGTGCCCTCGAATTTGGAACCGAGGACAAGCGAGTTCTCTCCCAATGGGGTGTCTTCTTTTATCTTGTCCTTGTCCTTAATGAAGATCTGCAAGACGGCGTCCTCGGGTACATTCACCAATTCCCACTTGGCGTTCCAGGTAGGAGAAAGGGTACTCCATTGAACGCCAGTTCTAAAAAGGGCATGCTCGTGTTAGTTTCTGCTCAGTGTCTCTCTGCCTTTTTATATACTTGTCTTTGTAAAGTATAAACAAAAGAACCTGGAATCATGGAATGGATACGAGCAATTACTTACACAAAAGCGAGAGATTGGGGGTCCTTTGGCGATCCCAGGTAGGCCTCGAGATAGGGATCCGAGGAGAGAATATCTCCACGGGGGATATCCTAACAGACATGGAGTGCGTTGCACGAAAGGGCAATGAGATTCCACTCGCGTGCCTTCATTTCGGCGATGGTATGAAACAATGACAATGAGACACGACATGACCGCGACGTACCTTCGCGCCCTTGAAGATGATAGTGAAGTCCCAGTTCTTGCTAGTAGAGACAGCAGTAGTCAAGTCCTGAACAGGCTCGACAGCGACCTCGACCTCGACCTCGACAGGTTCGCGGTGGCGGTGCACCAATGAGGACACCTTCTGGTGGAGTGACGTGAGCATGGTGGAATGAGATGCAGGGAAGAAGAGAAAGAATTCAGTTGAAAGACTGAAGGGAAGAAGAGAAGGGAGGAGCGACAAGGGAGAAGAAGAGAAGAGAAGAGAAGAGAAGAGGGAGCCAGAAAAAAGAGTGAAGGCGGAAAAGGCAGACCTGGGCTTTTGTTTCCGCCACAGACAGCAAAACGGCTCTGGCGCATGCATGCTGACATCGGTCCCCTGCCCAAAACAGGAACCAAAACAGGAACCAAACAACAATTCCTGTGTGCTCTCATCTTTACGGTACTTTGGATGGCGTTGTCCGCGTGCGGACCTGTTGCCGGGGATGGATGAGAGTTTCCTCCCTGCTTTTTCTTCAGTTTTTGTCTCTGCCCCGGGGAAAGGGCCGCTTCGTTCCTGCCCCTCCCTTCTTCGCAGAGGTTGTGTTATGAGGTCCAACTCTTCACGATCTCACTACTGTATTACTTCTATCAGTCAGGTGTCCTGTCCTGAAGAAGGAAACTAGTTCCAGCTGGACCTCTGACCCGATTTGTTTTTTTTTTGTTTTTGTGGGCTTTCAACCAAAATGACCATGACGGGAATCACGACCGGTTTTTTGTTTTGAAGCTCTCCTTTCACAGACATCTCTCAACAAGTATAGTAGATTACAACATCATCCCTTGTAGACAACGCGTGTAGGAGTCTTTTAATGGTCAGTTCAAAACTTCAATTATAATAGAGACTATGTTACTGTACAGGTATCGGAGTGAAAAGAAAGGAATAGGACATTCAAAAAAAAAAAAAAAAAAAAATCCTTGAAGGATTGGAGCACCAGCAGAGGGAGGCAATAAAAGTACTGTACACTTGTGCATTGTCGGTAAGCGCACTTTACGTATTAAACATGTTGCCTTGTGAACCACCATAGAGTGAGCTACCATCGGGTATGCTGCATCAGATAAGGCGAGAAAGGTAAAGAGAAGAGACATTTCCGTTAGAATACTCACGAAGCAAGGACCAAGAAGACCTTTATCCGTCCAGGCAAGAGAGCGCCAGGTCTGCTTACCTCAGTCGTTGCTTGTTGGCACGCCAACCACCAGAATTCGCCGCAAGGCTCTGCATCTGTGCCCTGGCTGTTGCTTGATCAATGGGCTTTAGCAACTCGAAACTACAGAGAAGTTCCTCGCTCACGCTCATGACCGCTCCAAAGTTATCAAACTCCCCGCAATAGTTAGGGGCTGAAAAGACCGTCACCAGCGTCCTGTCGTTGAAGAACTCGTATCCGTCCTCAACCACCATGTGCGCTCGACAGACAAGATCAAAATCGTGCTTGTTCAGAAACTTTTGGATGATGCTCCGCCCAAAGCAATATGAAACACCCCGCTCATTGTCCTCCCAGTCCAATGCTGTTTCTGACGGGTCTGACCACAGCAAATCGTTCAATAAACCATAGTCCGGAACATCTGTCGGTCGCCGCAGAGCTCGAATGTCATCCATGGTTCCAAGATTCGGTGATAGTCCGCCATGAACACAAAAAATCTTATTGGCAACAATTGCCGCCAGGGGCAAACAATTGAAGACGTCCACAAAGGCCTTCCACATCTTTACTGTTGACCGCCGCTTGCATTCATCGTAGAATCCATACACTACGGTGGACATCAAGAGGTAAATGAAGGTTAACACATTCTGCTCTTGTCAATCCCTCACCATTCATGGGGATGTACTGATATCGCAAAAGTCCTTGCTGCGCGTGTCCAATTTGGGCAGTCTCTACGTTTGATTGAAGTGTGTCGCGATTCCTGCTCGCTACACTGTATCGAAAAGCGCATGTGTAGTTCCTTACCTTTTGTGACATTGGCACACTCATGATTGCCACGCAATAAGAAAAAGTTTTCTGGGTATTTGATCTTATAACAGAACAGCAATAGGATTGTCTCCAAACTCATCTTGCCGCGATCAACATAGTCGCCGAGGAACAAAAAGTTGGCAGAGGGCGGGAAGCCACACATTTCAAACATGCGGAGCAAATCCGTGTATTGTCCGTGGATATCGCCCACGATCTTGACAGGAGCGTTCAGTTCGATCAGGGTTGGTTGAGATAGGAACACTTCCCTGGCCTGCTGGCAAATGTAGAGGATCTCTTTGTTTGAGAGACAGATGCTCTTGGAAACCTTTCCAGAATACCCAGCATCAAGCAGTCTCGAAATAAGGTCGTCAAGATCCATGCCTCTGTTGTTTTTTTCGGCTGCCACACCCAAGAAGGGAATGCGTGATGTCGGCGAGAGCTCCAGTGACCTTGAACTATTCCCGGATGCCTTGGGTGAGAGCGGGGGGGATTTAGAGTAGGATGACGAGGTGCCATTTACGGGGATAGTCAGGGGTGTGAGAGTGGGTCGCTTGATGAGGATGGGCTCGCCTGGCTCCAAGACTGCAAATGGGATACTGGGCTCTGGAGGAGGCGACGCTTTCGTCTGTGATTGTTGGCCCTCCTCTGGGGACTCCTCCAGAGAGCTGGGTTCCTCCGTGCCATTCGTGTTGTTTGTGAACCGATCTGGCTGAGAATGGGATTGCTGTTGGTCGTCATGACCATTTTGAAACGCTCCGAGGCTTTCGTCGTTTCTGCTCTCGCCTATATTACCACCGCGTAATACGCTGTTCTTGATGTGGTCATAATGCTCCTGCATCGACTTTTGTGACGCTGCGGAACTATTGTGCGGTTGGCTCCCACTGCCATGGTTTGAGGTCGCTGTGGCTGTGGCCAAGGTGGTGGTGGTGGTGGTGGTGGTGGTGGCTGGTGCGGCTGCCCCTGTGGCAACAGCAGAGAGTGGGGTAAGATGAGCTAATCCATTTTGGCTATTAGCCGCGGTGGAAGAGTCACTAACGCTCACTGAAGTGTCTGGTCCTGCGGGTCGCTGCTGGTATACCGGACCTGGCTGGACATGTTGAGCGTAGTGGTGACCACTCTCGTGTGTATGAGCCTGCGGTGGTGGCTGGATTATGTCACTGCCGATAAGCGAAGACTTTAGTCGTTTCTGCGATGAGTCCTGACTTTGGCTCTGAAGAAAAGTACCTGAGGCGATCGAGGCATCGACTCGCACTGGGATGCCCTCACCAACGGCCGAGGTGGTCGTGCGCGAGAGCGACGTCAGAAGGGATGCGGGACTTGAGTTGCTTGAGTTGCTGCTGTTGCTGCCACTGCCGAGGTGACGGGTCTCGTGTGATGGTCGGCTGGGATGAGAACAGGGCTGGGAAGGAGTAGTGACATTGGCCGAGCTGGAAATGACCTGACCTCCATGGGCATCGGACTTGTTGCTCTTGGCAGGGGTGGGGTCCAGAGGCATTGTGAGCAATGCAGGGTCCTGCGCGAGTCCGAGTCCGGTAGCTCCGGTAGGGGAGGTGGTCACGGGCGAGCCTCGGCCACCCTTCGGACTCGGACGTTTCGGCGCGGACGCAGATGGCAGGGCGGAGGAAGTGCTGGCCTGGTTCCCCATGTACGCGTGTGGCTGGCTGACTTGGAAATGTGAGAAGCGGGGTGGGGGAGAAAGCAAAAGTGGAATAAGGTGTGTGTGCGGGGTGAAGGAAGGATGAGAGGTGGAATGTAAACCTGCAGGAATGGGGCGACAAGGAGATTCAATCACGACAGTGCTGGCCAAGGGAAGGACAGAAGGAAGGTAGGAAGGCAGGAAGGCAGGAAGGAAGGAAGGAAGGAAGAAACGGAAGAGAAGGAAGGGAAGGAGGAATGAAGTAAGGTGGACGGGTCTGCCAGGACACACGCAGGCTAAAAGGATGCAAGAAGATAATAAAAAAAGAGAGGGGAAGGTGAAGGAGAGCAAACAATTGATGGAAAGGACGAAAGCAAGGAAGGCAAGGCAAGGCATGGCAAGGAAACAAAAACCGTTCTCTCTCTTCCTCTTCTCTCTCTCTCCACACGGACACAATCCTTCTGGCCACAGGCCGCTGCCCCCTCGTCTGTTCGTCTCGTGAGTTTTGAAGGCAGGGGACAGGGCGCGCTGTCTGTTTTGTTTGTGCGCACATTTGAGATTTTTTTTTCCGTGTCGAGTGGGCCAGGTTGGTCGCTGGCATCGTCTCTCGTCATTGCTCCCTCCACTGTCGTTGCGATGTCATCCATCCTGTCATTACTACCAACTTTTGTTCCTTCCGATGCTTGCCTAGGATACTAGGGACGTATGGCCTCATGGGGGACACAAAAGGATTCCATTTTTCAGGAACCGAGCCCGCTGGACAAGAGACTTGGCCTCAAGACCAAGACGGTGGACGACCTTTCTTCTCTTCATCCTCTTACGCTGTTTTTTGTGTGCGCATGTCCAAGTATGCATCAGGCGTTCTTCCCTTTTTCTTCGTTAGCATCGTTTTCTGGTTTCAACAGAGGACACCGGTCGCGAGGTGAATAGGGTGCAGGCCTTTCCTACTACTCTTTCGCCAATGATGCACAAACCACAGAGACACATACTTTGTTCTCTTCTTTCTCATCACCCTCAACTGTCATGGAAGCGATTGAGAAGCGATTGACAGCTAGGTATACACCACGTTGATGATACTCACCTGGACCTGCTCAGGCTTTATCGGATCCGAACGTACTGGACTATGGCAGGGGTGACCAAAACAACATGTCTGTTCATCGGGCGAACTGTGCGCAAGACGCAATGATTGGTTTTTCATTTTCATTTGCACCTCATTGTCAGGGTCATCCCACAACGACATGGTTCCACAAAAGCAACCTCGAAGTACCTCAAATAAATAATAGTTTTTGACTGCACGTGAGAAAAATTAGACTAATAAAAATAAAAATTAATTCAGTTTTTTGGAATTGGTGGCTTTGCGTCCCAAAAAACCTCCCACTTTGTGGGTTTGAGCTGTTGTGCAAGAAACACAACACGAGAAAACCAAAGATATTAACCAACATGTCAGCACCATCGCAACAAGCCCCTCATCACCTGATACAGCGCATGCAGGAGAAAGAGCAAGAGCTGGAACAGCTGCTAATCCTGCGTCAACTTGCGACTCATCTTCAAACGCATTTCGATGAACTCTCTGACAAATTCGACGGATTGGTGCAAGGCAACCAAGGTAATAATGAAGGACCCAGCGTTTCATCTTTGGTTTTGTTTTTTTTTTTCTTTTTTCATTCCAAAGACTACCCCGAATTTCACATGTCTCTTGTAAGGAATTTGTCTCTTACTATCTATCGCCTCATTTTTTTTTTTTGGCCGCAGCTGTGTCAAAGGTGTTAGAAAACTGGTCGGATGTTTTCCGTACCGTCAACATGACAGGTATAGACAACAAGGACGCGTCATTAGGAGAACCCTTCGTACACCAAAACGGCTGGACTAATCAAAACATTTTCGTCGATAGACAACTACGCGTCCCAAGATCAGGAAGGGGAGCAGGATCGATCCTCTCTCGTCAGAATTCCAATTGTGCAGGGCACCACGCCTGCCTGACATTTCTTTCAAGCTCTCCTGTGCTCTGAAGCAAAAGTAGCCGCCAACATTGAAAATATACCCGCACACTTGCTTCAGAGATGTACAATTTGTGTATTGAAGGATTGACAAGTACAATTATGCAAAGGCGATGAAGCACGTTGTGGAACGCAGTATAAAACAGGAGAGAGACAAAGGATATCGGCTTGTCTGACTTCATTTTAAGTCAAAGCATCGTATTGAACCTTCTCGATCTTGTAAGCCTCCATGGCAACTCTGTTACGCTCGGTGTAAACAGCCTTGTCGGCATCGGAGACCTTGCTCCAGGCATCAGCAAAAGCCTTGGACTGCTCCTTGAGCGACAAATGGGCGAACTGGCCCGACTCACGGAGATCCTTGGCATACAAGAAAAAGTTGCTGAGGGGACGCTTGGGAGCGTTGGGGTCCTTGAGTGGGGGAAGACCCTTGCGACCAGACTCCCTCAAAGCCGCACGACGCTGGTTCTCGAGCTTGTATTCTGCTGGGGTCAACTCGTCCAAACGATCCTTTGTGTTCTGCTTGAAAGCGGCAAAGTTGGCCTTGTATTGGTCTTGGTAGACCTAGAAGGAGAAGGCGGGAGAGATGAGTTAAAGAAATAGTCAACATGTCGTGATGGAAGTGGCCTGCTAAATACTGCCAAGTATCCTTTGGCCTTACCTGCTTCTCGCTATCAGGGAGGTTCTTCCAGAGCTCAGCGGCAATGGCACCCTCGACAGTGGGCACAACAGGCTTGCCAGAAGCCTTGACCTTCTCCATATGCTCTCTGAAGAACATGTTCCAGGAGGTGCCAGGGCGCTTAGGCATATCCACAGCGGTGACTATTGACAAAAAGCAAGACGGTTAGCTTCTTGTTCTGAGGACGGCCTCTGAACACGGGAAACAAGCCCATAACAAAAGCCATGAAACAATCAGACTCTCTTCAGCCCTGGGCTGTCACTCGGAGCAATCCACAAGGTCCACTGACAAGTACATTTTTCCCGCCAAACGCGTTCTCGTTAAGCATGTTCCCAACGGCTTTTGTAAAACGCGAAAAAACTGAAAAAAAAGTGAAAGATAAACAAGTCCTCTTTTCTGTAAAGAGTGAGATTATCCCCCCAGAATTGAACAATCACGAAAGTGCGTGAAACGCCTCATGATGAGAAAGGACGGGATGTAAGGATCATGATGGATTGATTGATCACGTCGCGCGAGATCACGGCCAAAAAGGAGGAATGAAAAGAACGGGAGCAGGGATGAAGATGATGGGGAAGGAGGTGGCGATGGAGAGAAGGAAGGATGGTCGAGCGAGGGATGGATGGATGGAGAAAGAGGAGGGCAGTGCAGGAGCACGAATGGATAGGAATGCAGATGAAGAGCACGCGGATGGCAGTGGACTTACTCTTCTTTGGCTTCTGCTCCTTCTTGGGGGCCTTGGCCTTTGGCTCCTTGGCTTCTTTTGCGACCTTGGGCATGTTTTGTATGTAAAAAGTAGGTGGGAGTGGAGGTGAGGGTGTGGTGGGTAAAGGGGAAAAGAACGCAAGAAATGAATGTAAAAAGGACAGGCGCTGAAATACCCCCTTCTCAGACGGGAGGGAAGCGAAAATTTCTTTTCCTGTTGGCTGGCTGTCACACGGGGCTGGAGCGGCTGACCGGACCGCATTGTGTTTGTGCTCTCAGAATTCTTTTGGGGGGCTTGGTGCGCATTTTTTTATTTTTTTTTGCACGGGTCCAACGCGGCTTGATTTTGATGGGAAACGTCACGTGCAAAAGTACGCCACCATAGCCTCATATGAAAACGATATGTATGTGGCACACAAAAAACGCGTATAGCCACCTGCGTTTCATCGTACTGCGGGCAGAGCTCAAGACCAAGTACCAACTGGTCGCGTTCGCTTTATTTTCATCGGGTGATCACAGTCGTCTAAACTTCCCAGGGTCAGGACAGAAGCATTGCGCTTCCGCTTGCCATTCTCGCTTGTTATGGCAAGCTTAGTTAGAAGTTGAAGTTGAAAAGTGGATTGAACTATCATTCATTCCGTTCGATAGTACCGTCATAGTCTTTGATGATTCCCTGACTCTCTAGAACTTTTGGAAACTCGTGTCTACGATCCATGAAGCCACCAAGGCTGCGTCCAATCCTGACCTTAAGATGGGACGCTCTTTCCCCCCCCCACATTTCGATCTATCCGGGCTCATCCATCCTCAGTGGATGGCTTCGGTTGAACGACGGCCTGCTGTCCAGTGAATATTATGTAGTCCGATTACAGACCCTCATGGGAGACAATCTCTTCTCTTTTTCTTGTTTGTTTGCTTAAACCAATTCATCCCTCTCCTTTCTGCAACCACCCAAACATCCCCCTGCTGTTGGTAACGTTGCACACTTCTCTGGCCAACGACCGTCCCACGACTTTCACATCTGTCAAACGCGTTGGCTGCCTTTGTCCGCTGAGTAAGTGTTGGTTCATGTTCATTTATTTTCTTTACGAATGTCTGCCGGGAGATTTCTAGACTATCTGCGGAGACAGTAACTGTCATGATCCCAATTTCCTTGGACCATCGCATCTTTGAGCCCTGTCGCTTCATCACTCTTTCCGTCCATCTATCCCTCAAGTAAGAGAGGCGTTGTTGTTTTCATGAGGGTCATAGGTTTTTCTTGTATACCGAGGAGGCGTGTCCGAAAGAGAAGCCATGCTCCCCTAAGCATACTAAATGTCTTGGCCAGGAAGCTTGGAAGCAGTGAGCAGCATTGAGGCGATCATTTACGCTCAAGTGGGACCGGGGCACCACTTTCATCCGTTCAGTCATTTCCACCAAAGGGTGTTGGAGTTTGGAGCCTTTCCAGAGTCGCGCCACGAAGAAAGGATCGGGCGCAGTGGAACTTTCGACCTTGGCACTCATGAAGTGTTCATTCCGCCCATTCCAATTTGAACCAGCACATTGTTCTCATAGCTTCTATTTCGGGCAAAGAGGACCCTTCTCTCCTCTCGCACCACCTCTGCCAGTCTCCAACCACACTGCGGACACGCTGGAACACCCTTTTTCAATAGCACGTTCTTTGTTGATATCGTGTGCCTCTTGAGAAGCGTATTTGAGGTTGCCATTTTGTGCTTTGATGTTCCTTTTCATATCCCTGCGGTGGTCTCGGTGGTGGTGGTGGTGGTCGTCGTCGTGCTGGCATTCTTCTCATCATCATCATCTCTCTCTCTCTCTGTCTCTCTCTCTCTGTCTCTCTCTCTCTCGGTTCCTGGGGAACCACCTCCCTTCTCCCCCGTTTGGACAGTTTTTTTCTCGCGAAGCTCAAAACAGCAGTCATCTCGATCTCTTTCCTACTTGGCGCATTGTCTTTCTCTTCATTATTATTATTCTATTTCACCTTCACACCTCGTGTTGTCCTACCCAAAAATTGTCGGATGATCAGCACACACAAACGTGCTCCATGTCTTTGAGCTGTGGCCATTCTATTGCGACAACAGTAGCCATCCTGTCAGACCGCTTGGCGAATACTTACTCCAAAGCAACAATTGGCCATACCGCCGTACCCAAGGTTACGATGCTTTTGCTCGCCCTTCATAAGACACACAAACACAGATGCACACATACCCACCACACGCACACAGAGGTGCACCCACATGCACCCCTTCCCTCTCTGTTTGAGTTCGCTTTTGGACCCGCTGTCGCATGCACCTTGCCGCTACACCGGATTTCATTATGAAGACCGATCCGATCTACCCCTTCCCCACCCCTCCTCTTCTCCTTTTCCTCGTCCCCCTTCTTTGTCAATGGCAATACCAATGTCATTGGCACGACATGATCTGCAGCCCCACAGAGGTCGCAGAGTCGGAAGAAGAATAGCACTTGCAACAGCCACCGGTTGCTGGAACGAACAAAAGGGTCCTCTGTGCTGACGCCTCTCACTCTTTTGCTTCCTCTTTCTTCATCTTTCCACTCCCTCTTCTGATAGATTGGCATCTGTCGCTGAAAAGTCTTTGGATACAATTCCATCATCGAGCAATCGTCGGCACTCTTCACTTGCCTGCCTATCACAACACTTTTCCACTGCCCGTCATCCATCCATTTCTAATCTCGTCTTCTCCTTAGTCTCTTTATTCCTTTCTCCTTCCAACATTTCTATTATCACTCCTCTACTTCGTCTCGACGTCCTTTTTTGATTCCGAAAAAGAAGTTCGCTATTGTCCTCCCTTTCACGCCTCTTCAACTTTACCGTTCCTTTAATCCTACTCTTTCTCATTACCAATCCTATAATGTTGGCTGACAGAAAAGCACGGCCCCAGCCCGTGGTGTTGGCGATCCCACCCCACAAGGCCTCCCTTGCTGGGGACAATGGACCTTCAAAGAGCAACAGTGGGAGGGAAGCCAGTGCCCCTGCATCACCACAACCACAACCTTCCTCAGGATACCATCACCATACCCCCCAGCATAGCTCTCAGCAGCCCCCACAACAGAGTCATCACCAGGTCCCCCAGCCTCATCAGTCCCAACGCCCACAACCACAGCCACACCAAACACAAAAGACGACTTCTGGCGCTGCACCAACTCATCCTCGACGGGGCTCGACAGATCGAGGTACAAAAGAAAGCACTCGGACGAGATCCTCGACACCCAAAACAGCACCTGAGCATGTTGGACCATACCTTCTTGGAAAGACTCTGGGCAAAGGATCTTCAGGTAAGGGCAGAAGGGTCTGCACATTCCCTTGATCTATTCCATCCTCGACCCAGTACCCACCACAACCACTCAGGGCGCACCACATCACCCACCCACCCACCCCAAAACACTCACATTCATACCTCTGCACATACATACACATGCACCACGGGCAGCACATCAACAACATCTAAAAAAATACACTATTCCATGGTGTCACGTTCATCTCCATCTCTTTCTCTGTCTTGTCTCCCTCGTTTTCCCTCCAACGCTTGTTACGTCCAAGAGGTGTGTTGTTGACCGGTGTAAAGTAGTTTATTCGCGACAGAGCGAACAACAAATATCAAGATGTGGTTTTATGGCTGGTGCAACCTCACACAGAGGCAACAAGCACTATCGAGCCCACATCAGCACTGTCAACACGGGGAGGACAAGAATTCCTCCAAGGCAATTCTCCTCTTACTCTCCTTCGTGTGAACAATGAAAACAGGGTGGTTCACTGGCCTGCCGCCGTAGTTCTCTTTCTTCGGCTAGGGCCACAGGACCTGAAGGACTGGCTCGCGACCACACAGATGATCCAAACGCAGCACACGTCAACGACCACATAGTCACGGAAGCAGCAATGGGGAGCAGTTGCCCTCCCGCACCTTGGCGAGACAGGCGGCAGAGGGTGACCTCGCCGAGCTGTGCCCACTCTGTGTTCCTGTGTTCCGCTGTCCACGACCATTCACGACCATCTCTCCCCTGGATTGGCACATGGCGACTTTTGACATCTGTGGGCTCGACTCTCCTTCCTCCCCCCTTTTTTTTCTTCGTGCTCTTCCTTCAATCCCCTTCCCTTCCGTCATCCATCTGTCCATCCCACTCTTCTATCAGTCCATCATCCACAATGCCACTATATATCAAGCTGACTCATACCTCCCCCCCCCACCCTTCGTTCTTTTCTGCTCCAGGCTGTGTCAAGCTCGCACGACATCGCAAGACGAATGAGCAAGTGGCCGTCAAGATCATCTCCAAGGCCTCATTGGCTAATCGGGCCGCAGTGCATCGGGGCATTGAGCGTGAGATTGCCATCATGAAGTTGATCAACCATCCACATGTCATCCGCTTGTACGATGTTTACGAGACCGAGAAGGAATTGTAAGTGTGCCATGTCATGCTCCCTTGGCGCGTCTCAGATGGACGCGTCCACGGTTTTTGCCACCAATCCTGTCTGACTGGGCTCTTTCTATTCTAGGTTCCTGGTCATGGAATACGTCTCTGGAGGTGAACTTTTCGAATACCTCGTCAACAAGGGCAGACTCGACGAGGCGGAGGCACTTCGTTTCTTCCAACAGATTATTGTTGGCCTTGCTTTTTGTCACAAGAGAAACATTTGGTGAGGATCGTGGTCCAGTCTGTGGGTGTTGACGTTCGGGACATAATATCTCATCTTTAACTCCCTTTTTTTTTTTTTTGCAAACATCAAAAATCCTAGCCATCGTGATTTAAAACCTGAGAACCTGTTGCTGGACGACCGGATGAACGTCAAAATCGCAGACTTTGGCATGGCATCACTGCAAAAAACAGGCAGGCTATTGGAAACAAGCTGCGGCTCGCCTCACTACGCCAGTCCTGAAGTTGTTACTGTAAGAAGAGTCCTTCTCCTGTTGTTTGAAAATAGCATACCAGTTTTAAGGGACAAACACAGAGAAGACTAATTGTGCATCAAAATCTATCCTTCAGGGACTGAAATACGATGGATCTTCCTCTGACATTTGGTCCTGTGGAATCATTCTCTATGCACTCCTAACTGGCCACTTGCCCTTTGACGACGAAAATATCAGACAGCTGCTTAGCAAGGTCAAGGCCGGAAAGTTTTACATGCCCACAGATATTTCCCCTGGTGCCCGGGACTTGATCAGCCGGATGCTCACCGTCAATCCTAAACGCAGGATTACTGTAAGGGATCACAGAGGTTTATTCCGTGTATCTCGGGAGTCATTGGCTAATAGGGGTTGTCATACTGTATTTTTTATATAGATGCAAGGTGTCATGATGCATCCATGGTTTAGAATGGTAAATCCAGAGCGCAATACATTGGGAGAGCCAGCAGAGGACCCTGAGAGCGGACGGCCACTGCCTGCAGAAGAATTGGACGCCGAGATTCTACGCCACATGCGCTGGCTCTTTGCCCCGGGGCCATCCCACAGCGATCCCGAGGCCAAGGCAGTTTTCGATGAAGAGGCTCTTTTACAGGAAATCGAGGAGAAGATGACCAACAGTGAAGAAAATATGGAGAAGCTCTTTTATCATTTGCTGTGCCAGCACAAGATGGAACTTTTGGAAAATTACTCTGCAGATGACAATGACTCGGTTCTTGGTAAGATCAGAAGGGGGGAACGACGAAGAGCGAAATTTGTACCGCCTCTGGAAAATGCAAGGGGGATAAAAATCGCTAACAAGCTCGTCTCAATTCATGGAATTATAGATGGCCCTAGACGCAGAGCAGACTCGTTCCCCAATTCGGCTGCAAGTGTTCGATCTCATACACCGGACTTTTCGAGATCAACACTTTCTTCTCCTTTGGCTTCACCTGGACCTCCATTGTCACCAATGACGAAGATGTCCAGTAACGAACCCTCCCCTTTGACCCTCAATCCATTGGAGTCGGCAGTCGCCAGAGCGGTCAGTGCAAGCAAAATGGCCAGTCGGACGCCTTCTCCCGCAATCCAGTCAAAGATAAACTTGCAGGATGCACCCACTGGGGAGACTGTCACTCCAAAAGAGCAGAGACCGGCTTCAGCGAGATCGGTCCGACGCGGAAGCGAGGATGCTACAGTAACAATAGAGGACGTAGATAAGGCCCTCATTGAGATGACAAAACAGGATAGTGGTCGTGGCTCGGCAGTCCTCAAGGAAGAGAAACTGTCGCCTGTGGTGGAGTCAAACCAGGAGACTGAAGACGTTATTAACAGGCTTGAATCAGCGCTGGAGAGTGTCACAGTATCCACCCACCCGGCAGTGATTGCTCCCAAACCAGTTTCACCCATGGCTCAGCGTAGTCCCATGGTGAACAACGGGGTACCTCGTCCAATTAGTATTCATTTGAAGGCAAAAGAACAGGAAGAGGCTCCCAAGCCAATATCGACTGCAGCGACACCCGAGGTTGCCAAATTGGATGCTGATTCTTCCATTGAAAGTCAGGTGCTCTCAACCGACATCAGTTGTGCCACAATGTCGACACAGTCGGCCGCTGTGGTCGGCTCCGAGTCTAGTGCCTTGAGTCCCGCACTGGCATCAGATGGGGGATCGTTGCAATCCACTACCAGTATCAAGCCTCAGCGTCCAATTTTGCACCCCCTGGACGTTAAAGCATCCGCTGGTACGACGCCCATGAGTGTCTCTGTTTCTCAGCACTCTCGTAAATGTAAGATGGATCTTCAAAAGAAACATAAGGGTGCAATTCATCTTGACTGGATTAATAGTTTGCATGGTGCTCATCTTTTATTTTGAAATGGTGACAATAGACTCTGAGGGATCACCCAATGCTCTCTCAGCTATTCCGCTATCGCCCAATGGTCCCAAGAGACCGTGGTTTGCTCGGCTCTTTGACTTTAAACCTCAACCTTTGACATTCCGAAGTAACTGGCCAGCGGTTGAGACTCAAGATCGACTGGAAGCCATTTTAAAAGATCTTTTTGGATCTAGCATTGCAATCGAGTCCTTAAAGCGACCTGCCTATGGCGTGAAATGCCGATACGAAGGAGGAGGTAATTTTGAGTTGCTTTTTTCTCAAAGATGAAAGCATTCTATATTCGATTCGCCGCTGACAAGGATTTTCTTTTAGTGCTGAACGACCAGGTTGTCAAAGCAGTAAAGTTCAAGATTGAAATCAGTGAAAAGTCTGGATACTTGGTTTCAAGCGCGAGCAGCGTGAGCACAGCCAGTAGCACCAACAGCCAGATTGTCTCCTCGTCTGCTGTGGCTGCTATCCTAGCAACAGTGGACGTCCAACAAGGGACTGGCTCAAGCCGCCATTACCAGCAATATCACGGAAACCATAGTCAGAGTCATCTTCCTGCCGGTTTCCTTCCTGGGAACGTTGTCCCAGAGCCTGTGGCAGCTCGACGTGCCAGTGATGGCGGGTCAATTCTTTCCACTGCAGCAGCAGCAGTATCGACCAGTCTTGCGGCCGCACGGAATCCATTCCAACAGGCACACCACGGAAGCAGCACTGGCAGCAATAGTCAGGGTAGCCACAGCCAAAGCAGTAACAGCGGCGGCAGTACTAATGGGATCGCTCATGGGCAGACACCTCCCCATGTTCACCACCATCAGTCTCATCATTTGCATCATCATCCTTCGAACGGCGTTTCCGGTTCCGGCTATCCACCACTGCCTCATCTGTTGACATTGCCTAGACGCACGGCCAAAGTGACGTTGCATCAACAACAGGGAGCTAATTCGACGCTGAAGATAATCTACGAGAAATTGCTGATCGTCTGGGAGCAACAACAACAGCTGCTGCAGTTGTCAAGCGAGTCCGAGTTTAGTCTTATTTCTTCTCCTCCGCCGTCCATGCACAAAGCCCAACGTGGTGCAGCAATGTGAATGGAAGGGTGGAACATAAGGAGGTGGAAGAAGGGGAGAATCAAGATCCCCTTTTTTGGGGAAGTGGGGAAAGAACTTATAGAATAGAATAGACGGAAGGGTCCTTCCACAAAAGAAATGGTGATACTTCCACATAATCTGATAATAAATAAATACTAAAACACACACACACCTTGCAGAACAAAGACTGAGAAAAGGATAGCCTTTTTTTAGTGCTATTATGCAATAGGCGGAGGAAAGGTGTGTTCGTAGACTATCGGTGTTGTTTATTGATTTGAGAAACTAACTATTAAGTGAGGTGTGAGGGGAGTAAAGATAAAAGAAACAATGATTTCCAAGCAATAAAAAGGAGTATATGAAAGATGGAAGAGAAAGGAGATGGAGCAAGGAGAGAGGAGGAAGGTGGGTTGAGAGGGGAGGAGGAGGAGAAGCAAAAAAAAAAAAAAAGAAAAGCATTTTTGTTTGTTGACGGAGAGCGAGAGAGCGAGAGTAAATGGTTGTGTTCTTGTAGGAAGGACGACAATCTTTTCAAGCCAAGTCGCGTACTTCCCCTCTTGGGATGTTGATGGTAGCATCCCCGTTGCCGCCTCGCGGGATATCGTTGCGGGGTCCATCCAATCTGGGAGTGGGTGTGTCTGCACGCACCATGTCCACACCGCCCACTCCCGCTCCAACACCAGCTCCGCGTTCTGTGCCTCCAATCACATCACCCATCGATCCTGTCGTCGTCACCACCGTCGTCTCCTCGCGAACTTCAATGTTCTATTTGAGAAAAAGGAGAAAGAAAAAGACAAGGTTAGTACAATTGAACTTGCCAGAGACAACAGAGACGCGCCAAAAAAAAAAAAGGGTCACGTGCCTGCCAGAAGCTTGCCCACTCCTTGTCTTCTTCCTCCTTTCGGAGGTACGTGATCTTGAACCGGAAAGCGCCGTTCTTCTCGAACCGAAGGATACGTCCAAAGACTCTCAACCGTGTCACCTCACCTCCGACTCTAGGCAACAGACGATCCCTGACCGTGGACCGGACAAACAGCAGCACCACGAATCCGATGGCGGCACAGGCACAGAGCCAGTAAAAGTTTGTGTTGTAGACCTCGGGCGAGCTGGCATTGTAACCCTTGACCTTGATCAGATGGTTGTAAATCAAAGTGAAAAGGATACCACCACCCACACCAGCAATGGACCAGGCCGTCAACAGGATTCCGTGCAAGCCAGAGATGTTGTGCATACCAAACAAATCGTGGATAAACGCCGGGATGGTACCAAAGCCGCCTCCGTAAGCACAGGTCAAGGTCCAGATAGCCAAGAGGAAGGCCCAGTAGTTCTTTGTGACAAAGATCAAAGGCAAGACAGCCAAGATCACGACCTGAGTTCCCAACATGACCAAGTACGAGGGCTTGCGACCAATCACATCCGAGAGGGATGAGAACATCAAACGACCCACAAAGTTGAATCCACCATTGATCGCCACGACGGTCGAAGCCGTATCTGCAGACTTTTCAAACACGTTGATGACCATGTCGGCCAAACGGGATAGGATGACCAGACCAGAGACCAAGTTGGCCAAGAACATCATATACATGCCCAAGTACTCGTACGTGCTCAGGGCCTCACGCAATGTCAGGTCAATTGCGGGTTCGTACACGATGCGGTTCTGGGGTGGGGTCTTGGAGTCGGCAATGACGGGGGGCATGGATTTCTCATCCTGGGCTGAACCATGTTTTTGTTGCTTGCGCGTGATGAAAACCGTACCGTTTCGGAAAATGGGGCCTCGCGTCTTTGTGCGCTCGGGGGGAGGGAACCGGAAGACAAAGGCACAGAACATGAGGATGACCCAGTAACAGGCTCCAATCACCACAAACGTCAAAGACAGACCGATCGCATCGATCAATGGCAAGGGAATCTTGGCGCAAATCAAACCTCCAATACCGAATCCTAGAATAAAAAAAATGTTATTTTTTTTCTTGTAAGTTTTTTTGTGTCCAAAGTCTAAAAGGAGAGATAGAAGGAGACTGTACTGTTTCGTAGTGAGGATTGTATTCACTAAACTTACCACAAACAGATAGTCCTGCTCCAAGGCCCTTGCGTTCAGGGAACCACTTTTGGAGTGCGGAAATGGGACTTTAGGTAAAATGTAGCAGAATAGGGGGAAGAGGCGCAGGTCCAACGGTTAGTGAGGTGGCCCAAAACAACACATGAACAAGAAAGACAGTAGAAGAGTAGAAGTGATGCAGGGCCCGTCTGTACCTGATGTAGCAGAGTCCAAGTCCAAGACCTGAGACGACTCCGTACCCGAAAAACACCAGAGCCATGGACTGTGTGTATCAAAAGGAAACAGAACAAGGGAAGGTTAGCGACCGTACGTTGCTAAACAAGGCCCATTTCACGACAACAAGAGGAACGGCAGACAACGATATTAAGGGATCAGAGGGAGAGGTAAGAGGTGTGGGTGGGAGACAAAGGGAGAAGCGAACAGGAACATGGATAGTGCTACATGGCCCTTTTGTATCTAGAGCAGTATCCGATGACGGGTCTTGCGATCAATCGCGTCCAAAATGGTTTGTGCAACAATGTCGTGTATTTCATCTCTTGCTTACCTTGAGATGAATTCCAAGAGCAGCAACCCAATGTCCAAAACAGAAGAGAGTGCCTCCAATCACACCGGCTTTCCTAGGACCGTTACGTTCAAGCCATGGTCCCAACAAGGACGCGGCAATACCAAGACATCCAATGTTGATGTAGAAAGTAATGGGGGCTACTTTCTATTGACATCAGAGGAAAAAGAGTTCGAGAGTATCAACCACATTAGTTAGAGGGGTGAGGTGAACAGAGGGCAATGGCACTATAAAAAAAGTGGCCCGGTCTGGTGTATGAAATAGTCGCGTTTTGTTAATAAGAAAGTCGACAATCATCCGCAAAAGAGTGTCCGTTGGTGGGTGGGGAGAAGGCAGTGAGATCAGTAACCAAAGACCGGTGTTGTGACCAGTGTAGGAGAGATGCAATGGATGGCAGGCACGAGGGAATTTTGGGGACAGCGGCGATTGAGGAGACGGCAAAAATAAGGATTGAAAGGGATGGGAAAGTAAGGGGGTCAAAAAGAGGCGAGAAAGAGACAGAGGTGCAAGCTCATTGTGAATTCCTCATAAAAGGGAGGGGGGGGGGGGGATGACCTCCTTCAACTTATGGGTCCTCACACTCCATCTCGTTTTTTTCTCTCGTCTCTCCAGACTCTGTCCCCTTGGAAATCTTTTTCTAGTGGGGGGGGGGGGGGGGACCCGGGGTTGTTGTTGTTGTTGTTTGCGGTGGGTGTCAACCAAAAAAAAAAAAAAAATACATCCAGACAAGAAGCTCTTCAACTATCAACATGGGCGAAATCGATAATGGGGATTGGGTATGATTACCTGATCGGACCCATAAATAGCGATATCGACAGGTCGGTTGAAGACAGACCAGGCATAGACAGATCCACAGATGGCCTGGAAAACCATGGCAGCAGGGGCAATATACCAGCGCTTAAAGGGCTTCCTGAATATCGTTCGATCTTGTTGAATTGATTGTGGGGATCCATTGTACTTTGTCTCGCCATAGTAGTCTTGGATTTTACTCCAGACATAGCTATCCTCCATCCTGGGGCTCTTTGGTTGGCTAATTTTGGGCGACTTTTCTTTGGGGTGAACGAGGGGAGACGTTGACGAGGTTGATATTATCCTGCAATATGAAAGTGACAGGATAACACGCGAGGAGAAGTTGCGAAGTAGGTGGGTGTAAGTGTGAAAGGGAGGAGAGAGGGAGGGAGAGGGTACAGGGAGGAAGAGGTAATATGAGATTGGAAGGCGGTCCAGATGATCTACTGCTGCGTGGAGAGAGTGAAGATGGACGAGGGGGAAAAAGAAAAAAAAAAGAGAGAGAGAAGCGGTGCAGCAATGCCGAAGGTCAGTCCAACGTTTTCTGAAGAGAGTTTTGCGGTTGCACGAGATCGTGGCTGTGTGTGGTCGGTCGATCGAAACGCGAGATAAGTTTTTTTTTTTTTGCAACAAACGACGAACCAAATATGGCAATGCAGGTGGCAAAAGTGTAAAGCGAATTAGGGTATGGATGGCCACAGAGCTGAGATCCAAAAAAGAGGAAAGCTCGAGCGAGATGAAAACGCGGAAAGTGATATGAGGGAGACGGAGGCAGGAGAAGAGAAGAAGAGAAAGAGAGAGAGGTGGAAATGAAAGAAAGGAAGTGAATGCGCGATATCAAATAGAGTGGCGGGAGTTATGAGAAAGAAGGAAAAGTTGCGACATAAAAAAGGGTAGAAAACGTAATGACGATGTCCAAAAAACACTTCAAGGGAAGGACAGCGATGGGAGCAAAGACGTTTGGAGTGAGGATTATATAACCCACACGAGCAAGTGATGAATTAGAAGTGTAAGGGTATCCGACGAACTAATGAATAACATACGGTGAGTTTTGTACCTTGCTCACTTGGCGGTACTACTTTCTGAAGAGCAGGAAAGGAAGAGTAGAGAGTGAGGTGCAGGTGGTGGAACTGGGGACGGGGCTTGTGGCAAACGGAGGAAAGGGAAGGGACTTGTTAAAGTGGAGAGAAAGAGAGAGAGAAGGAGGGAGAGAGAGAGAGAGAGAGAAATTGAAAGAGAGAGAGTGAGTGCGAGAGAAAAAAAGAAAGAGCAAAGAAGGGGAGACCAGAATTTGGAGCCGTGGCTCGTTCAAACAGCCAAGTAGGCAGCCAAACCAAGTAACCAGCTTCAACTGTCTAAACGACCAACAGCCCTTTTGGGGATGTTGAGAGGAGAGCCTTTTACCCGAAAGAAAACGAGGGAACAAAGACAACGCGACGGAAAGACTAAGTGAGATTGGATGGAAGGCAATTAGACGTGGAGTTCCAAAGTGGAGGATTAGTAAAGGGATAAAAAAGGGATTGTTGCTAAGAACAAGAAATCGAGGACAAAACAAACGTACAGACAGAGGAAGAGAGAGAGAGAGAGAGAGAGAGAGAGAGAGAGAGAGAGAGAGAGAGAAAGAGATAGACACCAGCAAGCTAGGATCCCACCTCTCTCCCTTTCTCGCTCTCTCTCACTCACTCACTCTCTCGCCGCCCGCCCTTTCAAGGGAAAGAAGGAGGACGAGGAGGAGAAGGACACACGGACACACACACGCGCTGATGAATTTTCAGGAGATAAAGAATCTAAAGCCACCTTGGACCTCCATGGACTCATATCATTTCGAACCCAAGAGGGAGAAGAATGTCGTTGACAAAGAAGGGCGTTGCCAAAGAGCTCAGGAAGGCGACAGACAAAAGAAGAAAAACAGTCTAAAATGACATGCTGTGTCGGCGCGGTTCTTTCGCCGAAGATCAACAACTTTCAGAGATTGTCTTTTTTAACTGCAAAAGACGAAAATTTGGGCCCAATTGCCTCAATGCTTGAAAAGATCGACGTGATTTCAAGGAACCCGAATAGGACAGGCCACCACCATGTGTCTTATATGCATTGGCTTGATGGTGACGCCCGTGAGTTGATCAGGGACAGGGGAAAAGGGCGCAAGCAAATGGGGCAAAAGGGAGGGAGTACAGGCGGTGGGGCAAGGTAGGACATGTCTTTCTTACTCTGACGCGTAGGGGCGACTGCCTTGGGACGAATGAAAAGAACCCGAGGTGACGGAATATCCTGGATGTAGGGATGGAAGGAGAAGAGGGCAAGGAGTGTGAGAAGAGGCACCAAAGTCGGTGGAGTGGGATGGATGATGCCGACAGAGGGACAGAGGGGGCCGATTTTATTGGATTCTGGTCGATAAAGAATGCAGTGCAGTGCAGCCTGCGAAAACGCGGTGTAGAGCCGCTGTCAAACGGAGGGAAGACTCAATTCCGGCCCTTGCTCTGAACTGGCCATTGGTGTTGACAGGGTGATTTCGCGACCCATCCGGAACAAGAGCAGTAGCAAGTTGTAAGGGCGGGAGGAGGAGTTGAACCACGAAACGAGGATAAAGACCAAAAGGCCAAGTTCACAGTCGAGCTGACGACGTGTTTCCGGCCGGCCAACCAGAAGGATCGCGACAGGGCAGTGCATCGCTCGCGCACACGCGCACTCGTCAAGTCCGGCCCCTCATCCTTACTGCTCTATCCCAGTCTTGGGCAAACAATGCATCACAAACACAGCAAAATAGCCAAAAGCTTGCTGCAGTCGTGCCTGTCCCTTTCGGTCTCCCACAAGATGCATCATCTCGCTTTTGTTTTTTTCCACCTCATTTTGGCGCAATCTGACCACCTTCTCCGGTTAAACACATCTCGGGTACCCGCAACCTATTGTTGGACTTTTCTAAAGATGATCGGGGCACTGGAAACAGTGAGCAGGGACAAGAAAGGGATCACCACCAGAAATTCCCATCTCTCCCGGTGCACTCGCCCTCCCATGGCTGCACGACACACTCTCCAGTTTTGTTAGCAAAAAGAGGATTTTGTGTCCCTGATTTCTTTTTTCTTTGCAGTCTTCGATCGTCAGATCCCTCCTTTCTCCTGGATCTCAATGCTGGTGTTGCAAGATCTAGTGCCTGCCTGGCTAGCGGTGGTGGCTTCCGACAAGCTTTCGTTTTGGAGTTTCCCAATGCCTATATTAACACTGTGCAGGACAGAAATCCATACTGAACACCATCAGCGCTTTAACCATCACCCAACAAACCATCGTCACCACCATCTGCCCTGCCCTTACCCCTTTTAAAAAATCAAACAATGTCCAAATCCTAGCTCTCCTTGGCTCTCCTCCTCCTCCTCATCCTCCTCCTCATTATTATTTTTTTTTTGCGGTTTTTCCTCGCCTCCTATTTTCTTGACACTCGCAATCGCCTTGACTTTTCACCACCTTGGACTATTCGCTGTTTAAATCTTCCGGTTCTAAATATCTCACGCCACCTCCCCCTTGATTCATGACCCAGGGCGCCGGGCTATTGAAAAAAAAAGTGTCTGTCCTGATAGAAAACAGCTTGGAACACTTAGCAAAGCAGGTAAACCCAGAGACACGACGCTCCCCTGTCTATGGTCAACTATGGTCAACTATGGTCAACTATGGTCAACAGTCGATGAAAGAGCGCCCCGAACCCGCTTGAAGAAAAAGAGAATGCCCAATTGCGAACGACAGCAAATGTCGAGATCCAAAAAGGTACACTGTCATATGTCCATTTTACTTTTGAATGCCACTAGGCAATGGGAACGCGTATCCTTCGCTAGTCTGCGAGTGTCCATACGTCATGAATCCAACATATGGGACAATGTTCCAGTGAAGGGTAACGTTCGCCTGCACATCACTATAAAACAGCAAAGAGTAAATGAAGCAAATAAAAAAAATAGGTCAGATTCACCACCGCTGACTGACAACGATCCTTTGTAGGCTTTCACTCATTTGTGATCACTTACTTCCATTTCCTGTTCACGTCAATAACAGAGTACTTGTTGTTAATGTTTTGCTTCTTGATGACAGCATCCGACTTGCGCTTGATGATTGAATCCCAGAGGACGATTTGGTTCTTGGGCTGGAGAAAAAAAAAGTTAGATATACGGCCCATGATCCAAGCAATTGCGAAGCCATTGATGAGTCTTGTTCCGTAGGGTAAAGTATTTACGTGTGTTTTTGTCGAGTACTCGGCGACAGCATAGACAAAGAGCTGCTTGGTGTTCCAGTGGAACAACGAGGACAGGTCTATTTTTCACAAGGGCCAGAAGCGTTAAAACCAAAGTGAATCATTGAGCCCTAGTATCTCCCGGTTATTATCACAGTGTAGACGAGACAGGGCTTTACCGGCATCAATCTTCATCACTGTGTTTGCAAACTGATTGTCCCTTGTCTTATAGTCCACCCAGTTCTTGTCATAACGCCCAGTCACACTAATAAGGCGATAAAAAAAAGGGACGCGTCAGATAAGGTCAAAGAGTCCATTTCATGGAACGATTGAGGACGTCGGGCAAATGCTTTTACACTTTGATGGAATCCAATGCCACAGAGCCTGAGGGATGCGAAGGAATGAGCAACGCACTGAGGGCGATGGCCTACAGTGAAGGAAACAAGACGGAGACTCGGTTTAGCGTATGCATTGTTTTCAGGGAAGGGACCTTCTTTGGATGGAAAACGTCATGATCATTTAATGGTCCATCCAGCTGCTTACGCCGAGAAGACAAAAGACGGCCGAGAGAGAGAAGGCCATGACCGAGTTGGCCCTGTTTTGAAGACTGTTCATGATGGCGAGGGAGTGGAGGCGAACGTTGAATGTGTGAGAGAGCGATGGAAGAGATGAGGGGCAATGATGAGTCGCACTTCTCGAGGCGACACGTTGGACAGCACGTGACTTTTTCTTTATTTTCGCGTCAGAGATGCGCACCTCTTTCTATCTCTCTCTCTTCCTCTACATGATAGAGCAACAGCAGAACCTGCTTTCTTCCGCTTCCGACTCCTCGTTATTCAGGGGCCCGACTGGCGTTGTGTTTTTCATGTACCCCTTCGTAGGCGGCAGGTGTGCCTGTGGCTCCTCTACAAAGCCATGTCCTCCATACGCCTCGTGATGGTATGGGTGATCCTGCATGTCTGCATACCCTTCCCTTTGCCTCGACCTCACGATCTCCCGCACCAATTCAGTCATCATCTCATTGATATTGAGCCCAGTCTTGGCACTGGTCTCGATATAATACGCGTTCGACAGTTTGGCAAACTCTTGACCCGTTGCAGAATCCACCTCTCGTTCGTGTTCCAGATCACTCTTGTTGGCGGCAATCACAATCGGGACCTGCTCAGACTCTTTGGCGCGCCAGATCTGGTTCCTGAACCCGACCAGCTCTTGAAACGAACCCTTGGAGGCAATTGAATACACGCAGATGAAACCATCTCCAGCCCTATTTCGGGTGCAAACAATGAATAGAGGAGGGCGGTTGTGAGCGAACTAACAAATTGACATTATGTATTGGAGCAGACGAAACTGCAAACAAGACAGGACAGGGCTTTGCATTCTCTATATCTCTCTCTCACTCTTTCACTTTTTTTAAGCAACATGCGCGCTTTGACCAAGTCAGTGCGTTTCATTTTTCTCTATTGCATGAGTGAAGGAAATGAACCAACAAACAAACAAGGTGGCTCACCTCATAAATTTGTCGTTCCAATGACCACGATACTCTTCTTGACCGGCCGTGTCTGTGATATCTAGAGTATATTCTTGGCCGTCGACTTCAACGTGTTTACAATACGAATCTTCAATCGTGGGATCATACTCATCATGGAACCTAATGTATGTAAGAGAGAGAAGCAGGGGGAGGGATGAGATCTCTGCACTGGCATCTCAATCTCAGGATCGAAAAAAAAACGTTTTGGAGAGAGCCCTCCCCTCCCCTCCCCAATCTTGCCCTTACCCCTCATCCCCCCCCCCCCTCCTGCCTTTAACCATCAAAAAAAAACTTACTGGTCTCGAAGAAATCTGAGAGTCAAGGCCGACTTTCCAACCGCACCATCGCCCACTACCACAATCGAAAATCTTTGAGAAGGCATGGTATTTTTCGCGTTGTTTTTTTGAATTGTAAATTATTCGCAGGCGACTTTGTTTCTCGCGTAGGTTGGCGCCTTTTTTCCTTCTGAGGAGAGGGGCCAAGAGACAGTGGTCCAAGGATGGGAGAGCTGCGCAGGGTGTTTTATACGTGCGTTAGTGAGACTAGTAATCTGATTTCGTGAGGCAGGGGGAGAAAGAGAGGAGAGGGTCGAGGAAGAACAATGAGGACAAATCGGGGATGTAGGAGTAAGGATAAAAAAAAGTCGGTAGGGGAAAGAAAAAGGATTGAGGGTAGGTATGGGAGGATCGGGGAGAAAGAACGAGAAATGAAATGCAAGAAAAAAAGAAAAAAGAAAAGAACGAGGAGAGGTTGGTGGGATGGGGATTGATAAACTGATGGTCAACAAAAAGACAGGGAGACAACTGGAGTGATAGGGGCAACAGCGCGACCGACAAGCGGAAAGAGAGAGGGAGAGAGAGAGTGAGTGTGTGAGTGAGAAAGAGAAAGAAAGAGAAAAGACTGCTGTGCTGAGGCCAGTTCAAGTTTGCGGGTCCAGGTGGAAAAAGGGTCTGGTTTGAACGGACTTTTTTTTCAGTCTATTACGAGGGTTTTTTTGCCCATGTGTTGAGGGTCGGTCGGCCAACAATGGTGATGACGAGATGGCTGTTGCGTGAACAATCGTCGGCGATGACAGAACCCCGATGGTGCAGGGTGCATCCACCAGCCCAAGTCCTCACAGTCATCCGTCCTCCCCCTTCACCTCTCCCCACCATTGCTGCTTCTTAAATCTGCAGGAAAAACGTATTGTAGCTCTCGATTGGCTTCTGGATCGAGCCCAATCGACTTCAGGGACCTCAATCGGGAGGGCGAGGTGAAGAGGAGAGGAGGGGTCCCATAGTGAGGATGCAATGCGGGCATGCGATGCAACGCCCATCGTTTCCCCTTTGGATGCTCGCCCGGCTCTTTCTTTCTCTCTGTGCATGTGGTACTCTCCTCCCCTCCACCCCCCTACTGTAGTCTTTCTCTTCTTGGTGTCTCTTATGGTCAAGAAGGTATCTCCAAGCACACATCGTCGACCATCACTCAAAGCTCCTTGCAGTGCGATCGCCCCCTTTTTTTCATTGCATACAAAAATTGTAGTGTTTGATACGTCCAGGTTCATGCACTCCTTGTTTCCAAAAGGTGGAAACCATGGCACCTTTTCGATTTTTTTACTTGTGAGAACCCTTTTTCTTCTTTTCTTGTTCATCTCATTACCTCGATTGCGCTCTCTCGTGACAAGTCCAACGATTAGACTCTCTACAGGTCCTTTTTCCTTTGGTGCTTGTCAACTCTGTCGTGGCGGCTGTTATTATTGTTTTTGTTGGTGTCTGTGCTCACACCTTGGAGGTGGTTGGACACCGGATGCCGTGAGCCGTGAATCCTGGACAAAACGCTGCGTAAGCAGAATTGGGGACCCTTTCTTCTAGGAGTTGGTAATCGTGTGGTCGTCGTGGTCGGCGTGACCGACGTTGCTGTTATTTTTGTTGGGGTCTGGGTCTCGTCAGAGGCAAAGCAACAGCAGGAAGATGAGCACACAACACCTTGAGGATCGTTATTGTCTCTGTGGTCGTGGCAGGTGGAGGGAGAAGAAAGTGAGGGGGATGAGAATGCTGAATGGGGATGACTATCCAATAATAGATCCCGACCCTTCCCTTGACTGCTGCCGCTAACACCGGTGCTGTCGACGTCGGTGCTGCTGTTCTTTTGGTCAGGGTCGTAAGATGTAGATACAGATGCAGATTCAAAGGGAAGCGAGCGACGGGAGCAGGAGGAAATGTAGACGGATGTGGAGGATGAGGCGGTCGGGACCCTTTCCATTATGCTTGCTTCAGGACTCAAGGACCACGGTCGTTCTGGTTCTTGACCAACACCGTTGTCGACTGCGTGCTCCTCTTCTTCATCATCTGACTCGTCGTTCTCTGAAAGCAATCGATGATGGGATTGTTCTTGTTCGGTCCCGAGTTCAGATCCTTCTTGAAGACGCGTCGTTGTCAAAGACGTCGTCCTGTTATCGTTGTAGCTAGAGAATCGACTCCTGAACCACTGCTTGACCGCCCGACCTGGATGTTGACAGCTAATGCTGCTGCTTGTGGAATTCGAATTCGTTTTCAAACTGTTGTTTTTGTTGCTGTTCAGCCCAACTGCAACAACAACATTCTTCGTTTTGAGATTCAAACCCTTTAAAGTTGCTGCACCAGCGCTGGTGGTGGCGCCAATGGATGTCGTGGTGGAAGCGGTAGCAGCGACCTTGGTAGCCTTGTCCGCTTCCTTTTTGGCTCTTTTCTTTTCCTTCTTCTTTTGTCTCTTCAATTCCTTGACCTGTCGTTTAAGTTCCTTCTTGAGTTTTCGGGCTCTTTTAGCCTCCTGGTATTCGCGTTCGTCCGCCTCATCTTCTGAGTTGAGTCCTCCTTCAAACCGTTCTTCATCCGTTCGTGAATAGTATTCCTGACCGATCAGGTTAGTCTTTCGTCTTTGGGAGGTAGGATTTCCTGAAGGAGGAAGAGGATGCTGAAGCTGCTGATGGTGGGGTTGATGCGGGTGGGATGTGGGACAGCAAAAGTTGCCAGTAACGGTCGAGATCTTGGGCTGTTGATTTTGTGGTTGTAAGGGTGTTGTCGCATGGTGAATATTGGCATGCCGATCTCGGAGGACTGAGGATGGGATGTAGGAGTCCATTGTTTAAAAAAAAGCGATGGACGGGTATAGATGGAAGGATCCTTTTTTGTCCTGTCCCCTGACTTTGTGCCGAAAAAGATGCGCAAAGATTAGACGACGTTCGTGTATTTTAAAGACGAACAGGGATTCAGATGAGAAAGTCAACGATGGGGAGTGGTCCTCTGGATGAACGAAAGCAGATGGGAACGATTAGGAAGAATTACAAGAACGGGTGGAAGGAACAAAAGGAAGGTGAATACTGGCAAGACATGGAGATGAAGAAGGGAGACAAAAAAAAAAAAAAAAAAAAAAAAAAAAAGAGGAGCAAGTCTTGTTAAGATCCCCACTGCTCATCCTGCCGATCAGTTTTCCTATTATCGTCCCACAGAGTGGTTTGAGAGAGTGATTGCTTCGCGTAAAATAGGAAAGAATGTAAGAACGGTTCTCTCCAGTGCTGCCTCCTTTCGCTCATGTTGCAAACCTTCACCTCCCCCTCGAGTTTGTCCCTGTACCCTACATTTTTCGTTCACCTAAAAAACAGGACACCAGTTTGAATCAAGAGCAACCCAAAAAATATGGGTACGGTGCCTGGCATATCCCTCGTTAAGAATCCCTCCGGTCCACAATCACCTCTGGGAGACTGTCCGGGGATAAAAACAAACAGGCATTGGGTGAATGAGCGCATTGGGACAACACAAACAATAAAAAAAAGAAAGGATCAGGAGACCTCCTTACGGGCTCATCCAATGCTTTTCCAAAGGGACTCCTATCGTTAGAGGTCTCCTGACATCCGGTGGAGCCAAACGCGTCAAACACTGTCTTAGCGCAGTTTCTTTTTCTAAACGTCTCCCGTACGCTTTCCCGAAAATTTGTGGACCGTGTACCTCCTCCCTCCGCTTGGTCATCTTCCTAGGTCCATTGGCTCTTCTTTCCACACTGGATGCAACATGAGCACGCGCACCTTGTAAAGTACAGTACAGTACAATTAATGAATCTTTTTATTTAATTACTGTCAGTACAGTCGAAGGGAGGGAGTGGGATATATGCATGTTCATGTCGTAAGAGAGAACAAAAACGAAGTAACAGTAAAGACAAAAAAAATTACGAAAACAAAAAGGCAAAGTGAGCTCAGTTCTCTAGATAACAAAGAACTGATCTTGCTCCTTAACCTCTCTCCTCCGGCCCGTCATGAGGTAGCCCAGGGACGCAAACTTCTCGCCCCATTCACGAATCAGAGCCATCTTGAAGAAGACAATGAAAATAACAGTTCCGATGGATGAAACGACAAACTCGGCCGCAACCATCAAGCCATAGGGAGGCAAGAATGGTGCCAACTGGTCCGCACAGAAGTTGTGGGCATTACCAACCTTGAGACAGTACACGAACTTGATGATGTTGTTCTGCAGAGTCAAAGGGTTGATCTTTCGCAGCTGAATGAAGTAAAAGAGCCAGTAAAAGGTGACCGAGACTATGGCGCACACGGCCATCAAAGCAGCACGCCACTGAATACGGATTGCCATCATGACGTGGCGACGATGGGAAATAGCCGCAGCGGCGCCGGCGGACAAGGTGGAGCGGGACATGGTCTCAGAATCAGCGCCGGCCTGGGTCGAGATTCGAGCAATATGGAAGAAGGTGGCGATGTGGACCAAGAAGGCTGGGAAAATCATGGCTGCCAAGGGGTAGAAGAAGATTTGAGGCGCCATGTCCTGAGAAACCAGGCACAGCGTAGCAAACTCCCACTTGATTTCGCCCAGTCCCAATGCAACAGCGGTGACGGCGATAGCATATCCCCAGCACAGAATGTGAAGAAGCCAGTACTTCCTGGAGAACCAGGCAGAGTTCCAAACAGTATGCAGGTGAAGATTGAGAATCAAGGCCGTGCACCATCCGCAAGTAGCAACGGAAGCAAAGACAAGTATGGCACCTAAAAGGGCAAGGAGATGGCAATTCTCGCGTTAGAGTAGGGGATCCAATTGACTCCCGAATCCAGTCCGATTTGGGCAAAGATGCATACCTTGAATGGCGCACTTGAGATTGTTTTGCTGAGTACTGGGGTTAATAAGATCGGCGCACTGAATGCCTTTGGTGTTGATCAGGGGGAAAATGATGACCACCGAAAAAAGGAAGACGCAAATGGAGAAGAACAGAATCAACGCGCTTGGGTGAGAGCGCTTGTCGTCCAGGACCAAGTAGGTGAGGACCAAAATAAAAGACAGGACCATCGAGACTGCACGCATGGCGTTCGTGATTTTGAATCCAGTGTCCAAGGCTCCTGTACGGTAGAGCGAATACTGTGCTGGACAGGGCAGGCAGCATCCGTTCATACAATACTGAACGTTGGCTGTGGTGCCTCCTGGTCCGGTTTTGGGGTCTGTAACGAATGGGGCGTCGCACGCTGCAGTCAAGTTGCCAATTCCGGTTGGTCCAAGATCCTGAATAGCCTGAACAGTGTTACAATTGCCATCGGGTTGGAAAGCAACTCCAGCGGGTGGTAGGTATGTGGTAGAGCCAGGGATGGGAGCATCGCACTTTGGAATGGCGGCGGTCTGGTTGAAGATTGTGAGAAACTCGGAGCACTGTGTGACTGCAGATTGGCAGGTGGACTCACAAGCGAACATGACGTTGTAGGTATTACCCCCCGCAGGCACTACTTTAGGGAAAGCTGTGGAGCAGACATACTCCATAAATGGCTCAAAGCAGGCGACGGTGAGCTGGCTGACCTGGGTGGTGTTGATACCTTGTTTGTTCAGGCTGCCTTCAATGTCGGCAACAGTGGTGTTAGGGGGCAGCCAGACTTCGTAGTTGACATAGTTTTTGCAGAGCGTGCCAGTGTAGGGTGCCACTATCAAAGGAGGAATGTTGAAGGACGGTTAGCTATGATTCGTTGTGCGAGCATTCACTTGTTGGGAACATCCCCTGAAAGACCGACACAGCCCTCCAAGAGCAGTAGAGTACAGTAGGACAGAGAGCTCCACATTCAGGCACACAAACACACGCACGCCCACACAGAGACGCACATGCATGTATACACACATACACACACACACACACACGCACACACACACACACACACACGGGTAGGTGATTGCGCCACCAATCCCAAATGGGCAAGTGGATCTCGATCGGCTGGTTTCTGCTTGATGTACTGCACACCAACACCACTTACTGGATCCGATAGAAACGGCATCTGTCATGGATCCGACGAGGCCGAGGGCCAGGGCGGCGACCGCAGTGACTTTGGTCAGGAATCGGGTCATGAGCGGGGGGGTTGAGGAGGACTGAATGAGATTGGGTCGAGATGTGTTTGTTTCAGGAACGAATGAGAAGGGAGGGAGGGGGCGATGAAAGAGATTCGAGATGGAGGAGAATGGAAAAGGGTTGGTGTTCACCGGTGAGTGCTGGTGGGGACAGGAGGGGATGCGGAGCACAGGGAGGGGGATGGAGGGAAGGAGAGGAGGATGGGCGGGGTGGACAAAGGGGACAAAAGGCAAGAAGAAGAAGAAGAAGAAGAGAGGGAGGGAGGGAGAGGGAGAAGAAAGAGAAGAGAGGAGGAAAGGGAAATGGGAAAAAGAGTCTTCCTTTGCCCTCTCCACAACGCGAAAAGGAAGGGAAGGGAACGACAAGTCGACAACCGGTCGGTGCTGCTGTCGGTGCTGCTGCTGTCTCGTGGGAGGGTGAGGCCGATTCAATACGAACAGGAATATGAATACTGTATGAACATGAACATGAGTGGACATGATAACACGCTCGTTGAACCTTGGCCCTGCACCTTGTCAGAAGATACGACTCCGACAGTACCTTTTCGTTCTTGTTCTGCTGCTATATTGTTCTATTCTAATCAAACGCTCGTTCATTCATTCGTTCATTCGTTCGTGTTTATTGGCCTGTTGCCGCTGTATTGTATTCATTTGTGATCAACCTCTACTGCCACTAGCACAGGAACCCCCCTGGCTGCTGAGCAGCCGGGATCCTTTACCCCGATCACCTTTTTTTCTCCTCTTCTCCCTTCGCCATCCACTCCCTTCCAAAGAGATGGACCATGAGTGAATCTTTCGAAGCAATGACCTGCAGGTCTACCCATGTGTCTCCATCATCTCCACGTCCTTGTCCTCTCCTGCCCGTGGCCATGCTGCGCGCTGACATGTGGAGGGGCAAGCAGATATTGGTCTCGATCACTGCTCTCAATTTTCTCTCTACAATTTATTCTCCCTGTCCCACTGTACGTCTTGCACACTGTGAACCTGTTGGTTGAATCAACGCTGTGTTTGGGTTATTACAGGAGCTGCTTGCTGCTGCTGCTGCTGTTGTTATTGCTGTTGTTGTTGTTGACAATGTCGTTGTTGAGGTTCTGCACAAAGGACCATCGATTCCCTTACAGTGCTGCACATACTTTGTTCCTCACTACATTTTGTCCCACATTGCAATCATCCCATCTCTCACCCCACGACTCTTACCGTTGCCTTCAAGATCTCCCTGATGAACGTTGTTCAGGGTTTCCTCTAGTTGTTGGAGGCTCAGTGGACCATACTATAGTCTAGTGTGCCCTGTTTTTTTCTTCCACCTCGTTAGCACCAACGTTCACGCTAATTTTTCAGGGTCAGGGAAGGCCCAAGGGCAAGAAGCCACTCTCACATAAGCGTCAACAAACGATCGGAGGTTTCTTCAAAGAGGAACCCAAGCGCAAACCCATTTTGCCTGAATGATTACAGTATTTTTTTTCTTTGGACCCCCTTGTCTGCGGCACACCAACGGTAGTGCTTCCCGAGGGACTGATAATAAAGTGCAAGGGAGAGAGGATGCTCTTTCCTGCTGCTCCACACAGACACGCAGACATGCAGACACACAGACATTTGGAGAGAGACGGAGGGACAGACAAACAGACAAACCTCTTCTCCCACGAGACACGTTGTTGGCAGAGCAAGAGCAGGCAACAAACGAGACGAGACGAAACGAGTCGAAACTCTAGAAGAGCAAAAAAGAAAACAGCGGACCTGCACCGGAGTGGCTGCTTCTGTTCATTTCGACTGCTGTCAAACCCACCCGAATCCAACGTGAACACTAAAAAAAGTTTGTCCCTCATCCCACTTGACCTTGCTCTCGTCTCGACACTCTTTCATCCCTCTCTGTGGTTGGTTTGCAGAGGCCTAGAGCGATGGACCGTACCGTCTAATGTGAATGAGAGAGAAGAGAGAGTTTAGTAGAAGAGTGAAGAGATTGACATCACCGGAGAAATAAAGAGAAGGGGCCTGAGCTTGGTTCCATTTCCTACTCTCTCCACAAAAGCTCCAGAGCGAGTACCTGGATACATGTAGCCAACAGGGTCGCGTCTAATTCCCACGACGCCCTTCCTTTACACCTTGGGTCATAAAAGGAAACGTCCGAGTAAAAAAAAATCATCTTCCCTGCTGCTGCTGGCAGCCACACTCATTCCTGCTCCCAGCGAAATCTGATTCATCTCACTTTTTTATTTTTGTCCATCTGACCATTCCGCTCATTCAACTCTTTTCATCTTTAGCGCGGATTGTCTTCTTTGTCAATTAGGAAATGCCAATTCAGACTACGACACTCTCGACAGACCCAGTTCTTGTCCAGCAGCACCACCTCTCTGTGACCCTGCCCCCAAATACCAACAACAACCACACGGAGAGAACGGTCTTTTCGGCCACGATTTTGACCTATGGAGCCACATTGACTCATCTTTGCTACCCTGACCGATGGAACTCACCTCAGGACGTGGTGCTTGGTTTTGACCATTGGCAAGAATACTTGGCCCAGGCACAGCCTGGAGCGTTGAACCCTTTCTTTGGAGCTATAATTGGACGAACTGCCAGTCGGTAAGGTGTTTGTCAATATTAACTACATGTGTCAAAGTATCAATTGAAGGTTAACGGGCCGGGCAACCATATGATAGTCAAGCAGAGACGTGGAGCAGGAGAAAGAGAGCGGAAGGTGAAGTGTGAGTGGGGCAGGAAAGATAAGTAAAAGGAGCGAGAAGGTTGAGAGAGCCGGTACCTCTTGCATGTAGTCAATACCCGGGGCGGGGCGCGCGTTTCTTTGAATTGTGCGATAAGCAATGGTGACCTTGCCTCTGTTTCTGTTCAACGGACAAGAAGCACGCCCGCATAAAGAAGATGCTGTGCCCAGGCACCAGGCATCAAAAGCCGTTTGACATGTGCTGCGAGGAAGGCTCACCTCTTTTTTTTTTTTTTTTTTTGTACCGAACTACATTCTTTTTTTTCGACATCCGATCAACTGGCCCCTACCCTTCTGCAGCATCGCCCATGCTTCGTTCTGTCTCGAAACTCCACACTCGGTCTCAGTGAGCGCAGGTAGTAGCGCGAACAGGCATTCCGACAATCGCAAAGACACTACCAAAATCAGCGCGACCCACAAACTAAAGGTTTCTAATGGTTTGGATTGTCATCATGGTGGACCCCTCGGATTTGACAAGCAGCATTGGACTACGGTCAAGGTAGATCAGGATCGAAATGCCGTCCTCTTGCGGTTGGTCTCGCCTAATGGTCAGAATGGCTATCCTGGTCGACTCGTAACAACGGTCGAGTATCAGTTGACATCTGAGGGAGAGCTCTGTGTCGAATATTGGGCGAAACTGGAGAGAGGATCCAACGATGACATCTCCTCGGCCTCTGTAGACCTGCAGAGTACGATTGTCAGTTTGACTCATCATGCTTACTGGAACTTGGACGGTGTTTTGAACCCTGCGGACGAAACCTCGTCGTCACTATCGTTGGCTCAGCTGGAATCGTCGGAGCATGTGAAGATTCGTAACCCATGCTCGGTTAAAGACCATCGACTTTGGCTAAGTAGTAACAAACTGATAGAGTTGGGCGCGTCCCATCCAGTCCCGACAGGCAACATTGTGGATGTCGCTCAGGATGAACTTTTGGATTTCACACAGGCAAAGACACTGGGACCTGGACTGGATGAGATCCCTGGAGGTTATGGATATGATCATGTCTACGCCCTTCCAGGATCTGCCTCTGCTTGTGGGCCTGCGGTGGGTATCCAGGCCTATTTCCCTGAAACCCCGCATGTCGCCACTCTGACCTCACCGCGAACTGGTATTCGACTGGATCTGTACACCTCCGAGCCTGCCTTGGTCCTCTACGCCTCCGGATACCTGGACGGTTCAAAGTTGCAGTCGACCAAATCAAAGTCTCTGGATATGCCCTCCTCCTCCTTTATCTTGTCACCCGCTGCTCCCAGCACGACCGCCGCTGTCGCCAACAATGAAAATGGAGAGGTTGTGATTGAGGCTGTTTTTGACAAGTTTGCAGGTATCAGCTTAGAACCCATTCGATACCCAGACGCGATCCATCATCCAGAATGGTCTTCCATGGTCACGCTGCATGCAGGTCAAGAATACCGCCAACGGTCTATCTACAGGCTAAGCGTGGAGTCATCGACGTCCTGATATCATAGACAATAAACCCTTTCCCCAAAATTCATGTAAATAGACTATCAACTTTGAGAATTGTTAGAGAGTAATATCACTTTATTGCTGACAAAGAGTCAGATGTAGGATCACGCTGTAATCGGGAATTCGAAGAAAGACTTCTGTGGACAATCAGCGGACAAATCTCGTCCTGGATTGATTCTCTCTGGTCAAGTGCCGTCTTTTGCTATCTACAAGACCATCGTCCGAGAGTATCCACCTCAAGCCGCTTTTTTGTGCCGGAAGTGCCCAAAGACATATAGATATCATCATTATTAATAAAGTCATATCCACTGCTATTGACGCAGCCAGTCCCTTCAATTGTCGCTGTCTCTGCCACGTCTCCTCGCCTACGTCGTTTTCTTGACTTTGGATTCTCATCTCCAGCAGCCATTCCGAAAGGCACCTCTACATAAATGCGTCTGACATATCTGGTGCACTTCTCAGCATTGGGGAGCTGTTGAATTATCATGGCCACTGTGTCATTCGAAAAGCCATAATAATCGGGTCCTGAGACCGCGTTGGTATGGTTCCGTTTGCGAATATCATTGGCGACTTTCACAATATGTGTCCAGGCTCCCGTAGCAGTTCCAGCAATGATGGGCTTCCCTGGTTGATCATTGGCCTCTACATGAAACTGGACTCGCAGCAAGAGAAGAAAGTTAGCTCTTTTTTCTTTCTTTTGCCACCAACTAGACTGCCCTTTGTTTTTTTTTTACCTTGGGTCCATTGCCATCGTCAACAACACTGCACATATATGTCGCCTTCTTGAAAGGATCTATCATGCTGTTGTAGAGTCTAGAGGCTTTATACCCGACTGGCCAAATATATCGCTCATTATGGAATGTCTCCCTGTCATAAACAATACGACCAGTGCTCCAGAGCGTCAAGATACCCAATTGGACGGGCATTTTCACCGATCCATTCTCGTCCCGTGGGAGAAAAAAGACTTTTCTAGATGTGCTGGGATCAATACGATGTGTGAAGGGTTGATGTACACGCTTTGGCTTTTGTTTAGCAGATCCAACGTTGGTGATAGCGGATGCAATCACGGCTGGTCGTGTTATTTCGCTAGGATTGAACTCTTTGATCAGCATCGATGATGATTGTGGATCGACCACCTTTCTGAAATAAAGCCCCTTAGGCTCTTCTAGACTGGGCTCCAAGTACTTGATACGCAATGCCTCTTTACCGGGTCTTGAGTTACTACTCATGCACAAGTCCATCGCCAGTCTGGGTCCCGAATTGTTGATATACCAAGCCGTTTCCTCACTTTGTAGCGAGTTGCTAATACGCATGGTAATCCCTTGACTTTGCTCCCAATTGTTGACACGCCAAGCTATTTCCCGGCTTAGCTGCGAGTGGTGCAAATTCATCCTTGGACCTGGTTCCTCGTTGTTGATGGGTATAGCCTTTTCTCGACATGGCTCCGAGTTGCAGATACGCACAGTCATCTCTTGACTTGGATTCCAATTGCTAACATGCAGACCCACACTTGGACTGGGTTCAGAGTTGCTGGCAAGAAAGCCTATCTCTGGATTGAGTTCCGAGCTGATGCTACACAGGTCCACTTTCAGATTGGGTTCTGAGGTACTGGTATGCAAAGCTTCTCGTGAATTGTCCAATGCAGGTTCCTTCGACGCGGTGATATGTCTATCTCGGGCAGACAAAGAGTCCGAGCCCCTACTACCACCGCCTGTCAAACCGTCATTGTCTGTTCCCGATCCCGAGCTACGATGTCCGAAGGTCAAGAGGCGATCTAACAAAAGACTGTGCGGTAGAGATGAGTTTTCAAGACTGAGTATGGAGGGCCAGAGTTCTCAATTGGCATGTTGACTATCCGTTTACCTTTTCTCTTTGCGCAAATGCCTTACGCGCCGTAATGATCTTCCCAACTTTTGGTTTATCTTTTGATTGTCCTACGAGGATACGTTATTGTGATCTGTTGTTTAGCATGGGCTTTTCCGAAAGAGACGATCGGCAGATGGACCGCTCTTTTTACCTCCAAGATCTGATCTAGTTTGGACTGAAGTGCCTTGAGTTTGTCGCTTGGGGGGGAGAATAGGTCTGACTCTTGCAACGAGGGCAAAGACGTCCTGCGACTGTGGGAATCCGTTGTGCTCTTGTGTTGGTGCGGTTGCTTCAGATCCTTCTGGAAATAATGTTGGTGCCCGTGCGCAAAAGGGGTGGGTGTTCTGAGGCATTGCTCCATTTGCTGCCCATGAGCACCCTCGTGCAAGGAATGCGATGGATTCTTTGAAAGAGTTGAATGACGCTGACTCTGGAGGTAATTCTCGTGCTGAAGGTCCGAGGATACTTCTGCAGCTCCTATGGTGATCACGCCCTCCATATGTTCCGTTAGAGGACGACTTTTGGGAACGAAAACAAACAGTTGGCGGCGTCGTCGTCTGTGAGGGTCTATCTCCCCTCTGAGCCTCGAGGAGTCAATCGGCAAGTTGACAAAGCAGCAGTTGGTCAAGGAGTTGCCTATATCAGAGCGCGATCGGGAAAGATCCTTGTAAGTGTACAGACAGTTTATTGAAATAGAATGGTGAGCACGGTATGCTAAAAGGACATTTCGTACCAAGGGAGTGAAAGGCAGTGTCACAAGGAGAGCAAGCAAAAAGCGAAGAAGAAGGAGGAACAGAGGAATGGGAAAAGAGACAAGCAGAATGCGTGCAAAGACGAGATAGAAGCGGAGCGTGAAGGAAAGGGAGAGGAAGGAAAAGGGGTGGTCAGAGAAAGAAAGGGAAGTGCGAACTCGGTCAGCCATGGCAAAGCATTGGGCAATACAGAAGAGGACAGAAGACAAGAACAGAGGAAGAGGGACAGGAGGGCGAGGGAGGGAGGAAGAAGGCCCAAAGGGAAAGAGTGTGCAACCATCAAGCGCGAGAAAAAAGAGAGAGAGAGAGAGAGAAAGAGAGCATGCACGCCCATGCAACGACCAGTCGTCCAGTAGTTATCTAGAAACAAACACAAACAAACGTCCACACACATCCATCCATCCATCCACACATTCACACCTTACCATTGGCGGCGCACAGACGGGCCGCGGCGGACCCGACCGGGGTCACATCCTGTCATACATGGATAAACACAGATTTCATTTTCATCTCCCCCGCAACGACGATCGTGCCTGTTTCGCTGGCTCTCGTTCTTCTGTCTCTTCGGACATCTTTTCTTTCGCTCCTTCTTTCCCTCCTTCCCTCCCTCCCTCGTCCTCCGTCCTCTCTCCTCCTTCCTCACTCTCCTTCCCTCCTTCCCATGTCGACCCTCTCCTCCAGATCAATGTCGCCTGTCCAGGCCTCCACCGTCGTCGCCGCCGACGGCTGGACCCCCACTTCCTGGCAATCAAAGCCCATCAAACAGGACGTCGACTACCCCGACCAGGCCCATCTCCACAAAGTCCTCGAGAAGATTGGTCGTCTCCCCCCCATGGTCGTCCCTGGAGAGGTATTCCTTTTTTTGTCCCTTCTCTCTTTCTCTTTCACTCTGCTTCCTACTCATTGTGACACTGGTGAACAGACATTTCACTGCAGATCAGCCCTGCCTGCCGTTGGGGAATTTTTTTTTAGTTTAATCATTCTAAATCATCCTCTCCTGTACACATGTTTGCTCATGCTCATTCATTCTAGATCCACCGTCTCCGTCAACAGCTCGCAGACGTAGCCATGGGCAAGGCCTTCTTGCTTCAAGGAGGCGATTGTGCAGAGCTCTTTGATTACTGTGCACAGGTATGTTACCAATCTCAACTGGTCGTTTTTCCGTCTCTCTCCTGCTTTCAGATCTGCAAATCGGCTACAAGGCTGTAGCCTCGTGTAAGGCAGTCGGAAACTGGGCGATGCCCGATGGCCGATCCACCTTGCGGCAGTTGACATTGTCATATCTGACATATTTGGATATCGCGCGATCGTCTGTCTGTGCCCTTTTTTTTACTGTCGCAGTACGAATCTGCGATTTTTTTCTATGACTCGTTCTTTGTCGTCCAAAAAAAATAATTTGATTGTGTGATTGTGAGATCCGCTCAAGATTGGATGTGGCTCTCGTTTGGGCAGCACTGGTGCAGTAACCCCGTTCACTGCTAACAGCCCTTGCATTTACCGACTTCATGCTTTTGTCCTCGCTTGAACTGAAATCTAGAGCCCAATTGAGGCCAAGCTCAAGGTCCTCCTCCAAATGTCCCTTGTGCTCGTTTGGGGTGCCCGTATGCCAGTCGTCCGTATTGCTCGCATGGCTGGCCAGTATGCCAAGCCCCGCTCCAAGCCAACAGAAATGCACGAGGGCAAGGAGATTCTCAGCTACCGTGGCGACAATGTCAACGGATACGATCCCGACGATCGTACACCTGATCCCGAACGTCTTCTCGGGTAAGGCATTTTCGAACAAAATAGAAATTTCATACCTTCAAACGGAGCAAGCACTGCGGAAAACTCTTCCGAACGGCAGACACGTTCCTCCTGCTCACTCCTTTGTTTGTCAATAGTGCCTACTTCCATTCCGCCGCCACCCTGAATTATGTCCGTTCCATCCTCGCTGGTAAGAAAGCAATAATCCATGGCTAGACACCTGTATCCGATGACAAGATTGCGCGTCATGAACCGATAATTGAAATCCCGACGAACTCGCTATCATAATTGTCAATAGAGGGCTTTGCGGATCTTCACCACCCTTCCAACTGGAACTTGCACCACGTCAAGTCCTCCACATTGCGCCAGGAATACCAGACCATCGTCGATCGCTTGACAGATGCATTGGACTTTATGAAGACCATTGGTGCCGACCCCAATGCCGGAGGATCTTCCACACCTGCACCACCCAGCACTCTTAACACTGTCGACATCTTTGCTTCACACGAGGGACTCTTGCTCGAGTACGAACAAGCCCTCACCAGACTGTTGACAGATCCTGAAAACTCTGTTCAGAAGAAGTATTACAATGTCGGAACACATTTCATCTGGATTGGTGATCGTACTCGTCAACTGAATGGAGCTCACGTAGAGTATTTCCGCGGCATTGAGAATCCCATCGGAGTCAAGTGCGGCCCCAGCATGAAGCCTGAGGAGTTGATCGATCTCTTGAACATCTTGGACGCTGATAAGCGCCCAGGCAAGATTACTTTGATCACTCGCTACGGAGTGGACCAAGTTGACAAGTACTTGCCCGGTCACATCAAGGCTGTCCAAGAGTCTGGGCATGTTGTTGTTTGGGCATGCGATCCCATGCACGGAAAGTAAGTACCGTCCTTCTTTACTTTGTGCTCTGGGACTATTTTTTTTTTCTTTGAATGAGTGATTGAGTGATTGGGGAAGGACTGGTTACTTACAACATGACTCATTTCCGTATTATTTATAGTACCAAGCAATCCGTGTCTGGTGTCAAGACGAGACACTTGGTCGACATCACAAAAGAACTCTCCCAGGCTATTCGGATCCACAAGCAGCTCGGATCTCACCTTGGAGGAGTCCACTTTGAGCTCACAGGAGACCGTGTCACGGAGTGCGTAGGTGGATCTATGGAGCTCTCGGATGCAGAGCTTTTGGACCGCTATGAGACCCATTGCGACCCCCGCCTCAACTACGAACAAGCGTTGGATATGGCGTTCTTGATCGCAAAGTACCAAGAGAAGCAGCGTGGCTTTAGCGGAGTCATGTCGTTGTAACATCGTAGCACTCTCCAATAAACATTGCCCTGACCAGACAACCAGGGCAAAAGAAAGTGAAGGGGGGGCAGTCACATCACGTGCGGTTCTTTAGAGAAAACGCGCTTGACTTTTTTTTGCAGGTCGAGAGACACGACCATGCCCTGGCTCCTCCTTTCTTTCATTCATCCATCCACGCACGCTCGCGCAGCCCTGTTCTCTAGTCCATCATTTTCTTTTTGCACAACAACCACCATCACCATGAGCGGCTTTTTTAACATCAGGTACCAGCATCTTGGATATTAAACTTTATTGTCCATCTCCGCCAATGCCTCTCGCGTCGAGCCTCAAGAGTTCAATGCATTTCATGTCTTGTTCCTTGCCAGGCTATGCGAGAGCGAACATTACAGAAGTCATGACGGCTCGGCGCGTTGTCTATCAAGCAAATTCCGTTGTTTTCTTTTTCTCTCTCTTTCCCTCTCTCGCTCACGCCCTCTCTTTTCTCTCTTGACTGAACGCACAGTGGCAAGTTTGGAGGAAAGACCAAGCCCAAGAGGTCTTCCTCAGCAGCACGACCACTCTTTCTCTGTCAACCTTACTGCAACAACTCGATCGTCAAAGGAAACTTCAAGACCATCGTGCAGCTGCCCAAATATGTCGACATGAACGAATGGCTCGCTGCTAATGGTAAGAAGGACACCATGGATTGGATTTTTGACTAGGAAACTCGGTTGAGGTCGGGGTTCAGTCGCCTTGCTCCCTGTGCAGAAACAAAAATGAATGCGCGCTTCATGTTGTCAAGACCATGGGTTTGCTTGCTCGGACGTTATCTCTCACGCATCTCTCTCGCACCCATATCTTTGTATCCCACAAGCGAAGAGCCCACATGCCACTCAAAACTAACGCGTGTTCCCTTGTGGATCCATCTAGTCTTTGACTTTTACAACTATATCAACATGTTCAATGGCTCTATATCCGACTTTTGCACTGCTAGAGATTGCTCCAACATGTCGGCCGGATCAAAGTGAGCGTCCAGTACATGTTAAGTAAGGAATGCGTACTACAAGTCAAGGATGTTCATTAACAAATTCGATCACCATGTTTAATACTAGCTTTGAGTACCTCTGGATGGATGGGCAGAAAAAAACGAGTAAGGTGCCGGCACCCCAATATATCGACTTTGTGATGACTTGGATCCAGACACTGATCAATGACGAAAATACATTCCCGACCAAAGATGGTACAGTCCTGGCAGACTCGGAGGGTCTTTTCATTCTCTTCGTTCTAATGACTAATCAATCACCTTCCTTTGTTCATCTCCAGGACGCGAGTTCCCACCAACGTTCCAGCAGACAGTGCGGGCTATTTTCAAGCAGTTGACGCGTGTCTTTGCTCATATTTATCATGCTCACTACGACAAGATGTTGTCGTTATGTCAGGAAGCACACCTGAACACGCTGTTTGCGCACTTTGTCAGCTTTGGTCGAGAGTTTGATCTTTTGGACAAAAAGGACATCGGGCCATTGCAAGATCTGATTGATACCATGGACAACAACGGCATCTTGTGCTGACGCGCCTGCCCCGTTTCTTTTTCTTTGCTACCCTTTTTTTCAGCTAGCCTTCTTTCTCTCTGTTTAGAGTCATCAATCCATAAAGTCAAACCAGGGAGAGGGGGGTTGTTTTTGACTGACTTTCTTTGCATCTGTGAAGAGTTCTATTCGCTGTTGGTACTTGAGTGGATATTCATTGGGGAATAAGGGTGTGGGTGAGGCATTGGGTGTGGCTCGCGGTCTATTCGTAGTCATCAAGAGCCTGAACTGCCTCTTCGTATTCCTTGGAGGACTTGAGCTCTGGGTTGATGTTTGTCTGCAATGAAATTGTACATTGTTATTATCGAGCTCAGGTCTGAAGCGGGAGCCAATATCCACAAAAAAAAAAAAAAAAAATAGGCAACAGCTTGGAAAGGAAGGGAACTTACAACGAGGTTTGCCAAATCCTGGTGAGCGGCCTTTTTCCTTCTCTCGACATCGGGCAACATATCCAAGGTCTCTTCCAGGACCTCGCGCTGCTTCTTGATATCGTAATCCTCGGGATCCTTGGCGACCATGGCATCGATCCGCTTCTGCTGGTTCAATTTTTCGCCATTGTAAAAGATTTGTTCCTTGGACAGCCTGCACGAAAACGGAGGGGAAAGAGAGTCAGTCAGTGTCTGTCAGTGAGGGAAGCGGGTTCGGGTTGCCTTTCTGCCCCTGTCCATGGTGCTCACTGGTGGAATGCCAAACCAGGAAAGGGGAGAAAAACAAAAAAGAGATGGCGCAACGGGAGGAGGCATTACCTCTTGAGGACGTTGGTCTTGATGGAGAGATCGCGGGTCGACATTGTTGCTTTATTGATGAGTCTGAGGAAGAGAGAGAGAGAGAAAGAGAGAAGGGGGTTTGCAATGAGAGAGAAAGATGGTTGTGCAAAAGGGTCTTTGTTGAGAATGAGAGCAGAAGAGATGCAGCGTCCTCTTTTTATCCCTCTCATTTTTTTGCTTCCACAGCGTTCGTTCGCTCGGTGGGTGCAAAACAGTCCCATCCAAAGTGCCGCGCCGCGAAGCTCCCAAGCGCGGATCTCTCTCCTTGCAAATCCGCACGCGTCCCCCTCCCCCACCACCACCCCCCCCTTTGCTACTTCTTCATTTTTTATTACAACGATGGCGATGATAGCAATTATATTAGGATGACTCTTTCTTTTTTCAGTAAAACAAAAAGGAACAAAATGACGACCTCATCATTTTTTTTTTTTTCAAGCTGCTACTTTTTAGTGGATGGCGTTGTTGGCAGTGTTGGCAGCATTGTGGGCTCCAGTGTTGACAGCACTGGCAGCGTTGTGGACACTGTTGTTGACAGCGTTAGCAGCGTTGCTGAGGTCTCTGCCGACAGTGTTCACTCCAGTGTTAACACCATGGCCGGCGGTCGTGGTAGTGTTGTACATACCGGTGGCGGCCGAGTCAACAGCACCGGGGACGCGAGGCTGGGTGTTGTAACCGGTCGTCGTGGTGGTGTTATACGTGGTAGTGGTCGCAGGGTTATGAACACCAGCAGTGTTCATACCAACGGCTGGGCCGGTGGTGGTGTGGTAGGCATTGGCGACAGGGACTGAGGACGAGGCAACGACGGGAGCAGCGGTGGTGTTGTACGTGGTGGTGGTGGCACCGGTGGGAACAGACTTGACGACCACAGGCTCAATCTTCTCGGTGACGACGGTGCGGGTGGGGCCGCGGTTGTCGTAGGTAGCGGCCGAGGTGTTGTAGACAGTTGTATGCTCGGCACGCTTCTTTCTCCAGCACCAGCCCAAGAGACCGGCCAAGGCGGCGGCGGCCAAACATCCCAAGACAATACCGGCGATGGCTCCCCCAGAAATATGACGACCCTGCGTCGTCACGAAGGGAGTCGCGGTAGGGGAGGTGATGGGAGCAGCGGTGAGGGTACCGCTGATAACGGTCGAAGTGCCACGAATGATACCGGGGGTGCCAGAGACCCAGGTGGTGGTACCGGGCCAGATCGTGGTGCCATGAACAATGGCCGTGGCATTAACGATGCGGGTGGTACCGCTGATGACAGAAGTCTGGCCTCCGTAGTAGGTGGTACCGTTGTAGATGCGGGTGGCAACAGCACCGCTAGTGCCGGACGAGGAGGGAGTAAAGGTCTGGGTTCCCTGGCCTGGGCGGTATTGGTTAGGGTTACCAAAAGGGTTGGTCAAATTAGCAACACCGCAGCGATGGAGAAGACCCTCAACGTTGACAGAGTTCTATTGAGGTGAACAAAAAAAAAGGCATGAGTACGCTGGTTTCCAACTCGCACCAGAGCACTCCAAACGATGAAATGAAGAGTTGTTCCGAGGCATGCTTCTCCAGATTTTAACCCAGAGCTAATGGACAGAAAACACAAGGCGAAGAGGAGAGTTCAATTGCTGTGACATTTACCTCATAGAACTGGGTAGAGCTGCGACGGCACTGGCAGGCAGCGTAGTTATCAACGTAAGTCTGAGTGCACTGCTTGGCATTGCACTGCTGAACGTTAACCTTGGGGTTGTTGCAGACCACTATGGGTCGACATTTTTGCCGTCATGTTGTAAAAAAGCGTCAGATTTCCAAGGCTCAATTGCTCGCGATGAGAACGAGATAAAAAAAAAAAAAAAAAAAACTTCGGGACTTACAAGGGTAGACGCTGATGGAGCGGCACGACTGGTTAACAGAGGTAGTGTTGGGGCACTGGTAGGCAGAGACAGTCGAAGCTACTGCCACGACGGCGAAGATGAAGGTGGCCTTCATGATTGACTTTTTTTTCTTGGCGAGTGTAGGTAGAGAAGAGGAAATGAAGTGCGGTGAAGAAAGACGAGTGGAGAGAAAAAATTTTAGGAAAAAGTTTTTGGGGGGGTTTATATAATAGTTCCATCCTCAAGCTGGGGTTAGGTCTATCCCCATTGCGTCGGAGCGCGGACAGAAGGACGCGTGCAGCCAGCGAGCAAGCGAGCTGTTGGTCTGTCAAAGACACGGTCTTTGCTTCAACATCAAACCGCCTAAATAATTTTTTCTGTCCTGCAAGCCCGACCAAAGACACCGGGCTACGGCAGATCGCGTCTACTTCCCCATCTGAGACCACTCTGGAGAAACTTTTTTCGGTTTCACGACTCGAAGAAAAAAAAACTAGACATCGTTGTCGTCCATTCATGAGCATGTAGGCTGACTGAAAAAGAAAGCGGGGCGATCAGCGAGAAACAGAACGCGTCCGGATCAAAGCAAGTCTGTTTCAATTGGCAAGGTCCCTTTCTGCTATTTGTATTTGTGGAGATGCTCTTTTATCATCAAGGTGCTATCTAATGGAAATATGGAAAAAGATGATATGGGTGTTCATGAAACTTATGGTACCAGTTTTTTTGAGATCGACTGTTGCTCAATCTCTTTGTCCCTTGTAGCTGTTTGTATCTCTTTGTTCTCAAAGGATATTGACATTCTTGACCTTGGCTTTGACGGGGATACAGACCTTGGTCTTGACGTTATGAACGTCGACTAGGCCACGCTTTCCGAGAGCCATCTTGCCGCTGCTAGTTACGCTTTGAGGTTTGATGCCAGCAGCATCGGCAGCAGAGTTCACCGTGGACTCGACCATCTTGTGGGGTACGGCTTGAACAAAGACGATAGTGGCCACAACGACGAAAACGAGAGAGATCTTCATGATGTGTTGTTGGTTTTTTCTTTTATGGATTGTAGGCGGGGTGTGGGATTGAGCGTGGAAAAACAAAACGATGTGAAGAGAAGCAAAACACAGCATGGCGGTCTTTATAAGAGGTTAAAGAGGTTTGGAGAGAGTATCGCGTTCAGCCTGTTAGATATTTCACATCCAGAGAGTGCGAGAATGACGACACCCCGAACCTCCTTGAGCTAGATCGCGTTCGGTGCTGAGGACTCTTTTCAGCTCTTTTTGTCGCGAGGAAGGCTCTCCCTTCTCCTGGATTTTTGCCCTTGAAGGAGAAAAGGGCTATTTGCCTACGAGAAACAATGGCGAGATATAACAATATCGCCTCATGTAAGAGACGCGGAAATAAGGAGTCGCACTTATGTCATCGAAGATGAGGCGTGGAATGGAATCATGTCCTCTCTCCTTCCTCCCTTCGTCTTGGTTCACTGCACTGGGAGATCGCTAGGCTCCTGAATTCAAGGGATACCTTAACACATATCGGAAACATCTATGAAGGATGTTACAAGCTAGTCAAAGTGAACGACGGGTGAGTATATTCGTGTACAGTACATCCGCACCGTCCTTGAGCTTCTATAAATTTGTTTACTATGTATATTTAATAATATGAGTGCTTTTCTCTAGGTTCAGTAGATGTGCTTCTTAATATGATCAGTGCGATGACCTTCAACATTGGATAGATGGTTGTGTAGAGTTGCCCTCGCTGTAGAGTCCAGCTCTTGTGGGAGAAGTTTGAGCAGACAGAATAAACGCAAGAGGTGACAGAGGATTTAAAGGTTGCGTCGGAGGAAGAGGCGCTTCTTGAGATCGGTGTTATCATCGGTGTTCTCCTCCTTGTCCTCGCGCTTCTTGAGATCGGTGTTGTCGTCATCCTCGTCTTCAACATCCTCACCGTCATCATTCTCGGCTTTCTCCTCGCTGTCATCATCCTCAGCATCCTCACCGTCATCATCCTCGGTGTTCTCCTCCTTGTCCTCGCGCTTCTTGAGATCGGTGTTGTCGTCATCCTCATCTTCAACATCCTCACCGTCATCATCCTCGGCGTTCTCCTCGCTGTCATCATCCTCAGCATCCTCACCGTCATCATCCTCAGCATCCTCACCGTCATCATCCTCGGTGTTCTCATCCTTGTCGTGGCGCTTCTTGAGATCGGTGTTATCATCGGTGTTCTCCTCCTTGTCCTCGCGCTTCTTGAGATCGGTGTTGTCGTCATCCTCGTCTTCAACATCCTCACCGTCATCATCCTCGGCGTTCTCCTCGCTGTCATCGTCCTCAGCATCCTCACCGTCATCATCCTCGGTGTTCTCGTCCTTGTCCTCGCGCTTCTTGAGATCGGTGTTGTCGTCATCCTCATCTTCAACATCCTCACCGTCATCATCCTCGGCGTTCTCCTCGCTGTCATCATCTTCAGCATCCTCACCGTCATCATCCTCGGTGTTCTCATCCTTGTCGTGGCGCTTCTTGAGATCGGTGTTATCATCTGTGTTCTCCTCCTTGTCTTCGCGCTTCTTGAGATCGGTGTTGTCGTCATCCTCGTCTTCAACATCCTCACCGTCATCATTCTCGGCGTTCTCCTCGCTGTCATCGTCCTCAGCATCCTCACCGTCGTCATCCTCGGTGTTCTCATCCTTGTCCTCGCGCTTCTTGAGATCGGTGTTGTCGTCATCCTCGTCTTCAACATCCTCACCGTCATCATCCTCGGCGTTCTCCTCGCTGTCATCGTCCTCAGCATCCTCATCGTCATCATCCTCGGTGTTCTCCTCCTCGTCGTGGCGCTTCTCGCGGTTGTTCTTGCCGGCCTCCTTCTTGGGCTTATGGCGTTTGATGAGCAAGGAGCGCTTCTGGGCCATGGGAGAAGAATGCTGCAGACCTTGAGCCATGGAATCGGTTTGACTCATAGCCTTGCTCTGGTGGTTAGGGACAGGGGCGGCATGGACGACGAGCAAGGTCGCAGCAAGTGCAGAGAGAATGAGAGAGATCTTCATGATGTGTATATGTGATGGGAAGGGATGAGATTGATATGAATGTTGATATGAATGTCGATATTGAAGTAAGAAAGAATAAAAGAGAGAGGGGAAAAAAGAGAAGGAAATAGCACGATGAATACGCTCCAATTTATAATGTCGGAGGTCGGGAGTCGCTGCCATGGTGGTGGTTCCCAAAAGACTCGTCAGGACCTCCTTAACCCCCCACCCTTTCCTGTCACGGTCGACCTTTCCCCCCCCGGTATCCGAAGCGTGTAAACAAATGGAAAAAATAGGCCATTTTTTGCTATCTCTCCTCTCCTGTTCGAGCGCCCAGCGCGCCCAATAGACACAATGACTGGAGCTGACTGGTTCTCTTGAGCCCTGATCCTCCTGCCCTTCCTTCCTTCCTTCTTTCTGCAACAACGAAAGGGAGATACAGAGGCCTATACAAAACATCAAGGATCTTTCATGTATGACCTCCTTGAAAAAAAAAGAGAAAAAGAAAATTGTACATTCAATTACATTCAACAGAAATGGAAACCGTACGCTACCACATGTAGACTCAATAGAGCCAATTGGACGTGAACGCAGTAAAGATGAACGTAAGGAATATGGAGAACCAATGTCCTTTCGAAAGGGAAGGGGTAATTGCAGCAAGATGTGGAAGGGTGAAAGGAGATTAGGGAGGTGGGGGGAGAGAGGGGTAGAGGGGATGATTTTTTGCAGACTAGTGTCGCGTCAAGGGATCCCGGGTCCAGGAAACATCGGAATTTGCAATGTATCCCAGGGAGTTCCTCTTGATAGCACAAGACACGTTGCATTAGGACCTACAATAAACATTTTGATTCACTGCTTCATTAATTGCATCGTTTCACTGAAGCAAGAGTTCTGGGTAAGATATTGTGCGAGAAGTGTTGTCAGTCAAGTCAAAGAGGCGAGGAGTCGGAGACAAACGAACCGCGCCATTAGAGTCCAATAGGTACGACTACATGAACAGCTCAGTGTATCGGAATGGGCAAAAAGTGTCCCCTTGACCAAAAAGAAAGGATAGGGCGCCTGGCAGGAGGTAGGAGGAAGACCATCCTAACCATCTAAAAAAGTCGCCTTTGAATGCTCGGGATCAGCCATCAGCGGTTGAGTGGAGCCAAGGTGCTTCTGGCTCGCTCTTTTCCCTTTCTCCTGCCTTTCCCCCTTTATTTTGCTACAACGACCTAGTTGGTACACGACAGATTCGACTCCTAAAACCCGCATGGTTCAACTCTTGCCATCCCTTCCTTTTCTCAAAGCCAGAAGCAAAAAATTTCAAGGAGAGTTGACGCCGTCTGCAGCCCAATCTTGCAGCAATGGACGCACCACCGATTTTTCAAGGTTGAGTCTGTCTTTTCGACACCAGAATCCCTGGCTGATTTCTCTTTGGGCATCCAGATGTCGCAACCCGCACCCAGAGGTGAGGAGGCAGGGAAAGAGGAGAGGGTGAAGGGGAGGGGAGGAACAGGAGGAGAGGGGATAGACTTTTGAGGGGAGAACCGTCAATAGAAGAGAGAGATCCAGCTGTCCCTTCCATAGCGCTGGATCCCCAGCACGCAATTGTTGCAAAGGGGTAGAACAGATAGTGTAGGCTTTGCGCAGAACGCGCTGCGAGGACAGACGGCGATTTTGAAAAACGCTAGATCATCTTGTGGACGAAACAGGGTTGTCACTCCCCTTCGCTCTCTCTATCCCTCTGTTACGCTGTTCTTCTCTTTTTTTGTTTGCCTGGCAAAGACCAACGGCCTCTCCACTATGACTAAAGGGTCATTATTATCGAAGGCACATCCCCCTCCAAGTGGCCCGGTACCTGATTTACCAGCCAATGGAGCACGTTCTGCATAGCGCAGGTCAGAGATATCATGATACAAGTCATACAACTCCAATTGCATCTGGATCCAACAACGAGGGGAAGCGAGAAGAGGCGTAAGCCCCGATCCTGGAAGATTCGTTTGTACAAGGAGGTTTGAGGTTATATGATGGTCCTGAGTTTGCTGATTTTATTTAATTACTATCAATCTGACAAGAAGATGCCAGACCCCCCTACTCGAGTGACCCCCTCGCGTCGCGTCTGATTGATAGCTCATTTATGTTTCGTCGGATTTTCTAAATTACAAAAGGGTTTCGCCAAGAGCACATCGAACCAAGGAGCAGCCAATAGTGACAGTTTGGAAGACAGACTCATCATCCTCCAGTGTAGGGTTCACCTCCATCAGGTCCATAGCGACCAAACAACCCGTTTCATGAATGGCCTCACAGATGTAATGTCCTTCTCTAAATGTCAATCCACCGCGGACAGGGGTGCCGGTTGAAGGTGCAACGGAGGGGTCCAAGGCATCGACATCAAAACTCAAATGAATTGGTCTTGATCCATTGGGAGAAACGTGTTGGACGGCCATTTCGACCACCTTTGCGATTCCATACTTGTCTACCTCGTGCATCGAAAAGGCCTTGATCCCATGATCTCTCAAAATTTTCTTCTCCCCAGCATCGACATCCCGAAGTCCGATATAGACCAACCGATTCTTGGTCAGACAGGGCTTGACCCAACTGAACTCTTTGAGCTGTCCTGCTATTCCCAAAAGGAAAGAGACAGGGCAACCGTGGATGTTTCCACTGTCTGTCGTCTCTGGGGTGTTGATATCCTAATTGGATCAAATGATTGGGTTGTGTTTTGGATCAGATAAACCGTGCGAACTTTTTTTTTCTTGTGCTCTCGATTGAGGTCGCACAGACCCAAAAAAAAAAAAAAAAAAAAAAAAGAGCTAGTTTTTTTCCTACCGCATGGGCGTCAATCCAGATCAGAGCTGCGTCAGGATGGACAGACATGGTGCCTGCGACTGTGCCCAGAGCAATTGAGTGATCGCCTCCCAAGGTCAAGGCCAGGGATCCTTCCTTCAGATGAGCTTCAACAGATCCCGCCACGGACTCCGTGACTGCAGAGACGTAGCGGGCGTTCAAGAGCTTGCCCACAGGTGGATCTGAAGCCGGTCGCAACTGATGATAGTCCTTAGGACCGTCATACTTGACCTTCCAGCCCAATTCCTGGAGCTGGTCCAAGAGCCCAAACTCGATCATCTTGACAGGACCTCGGTCGACACCGTCTCTTGGCTATAAGTCCAAAAGGGTGAGGAGGGGAAAGCGGAGGAGTTTGAGGGAGGTTAGTTCCAGCTTTATATGTTGGCAAGGGGGGAGCATTGGACTATCGCCGCTACTTGCCTGTCCTCCTGAGAAAGGCACAGGGATGACGCCGACAGACTTTTGCTTGAGGAATTTCTGGTTAACGAACGACATTGCGGGTGTATGATGGCGGGCTGGTTTTTTGAAGGGTGTGTAGGTAAAAAGAGTGGAGAAAGAGGAAAATGGGATTGGGGATAACCGAATAGAAGGGAGAACGAAAGAACAAATAAATATAATGAGGAATGGGGGAATGGAGAATGGAGAATGAGGAATGAGTGTGCTTGTCATCCATTCATTCGTTAGTCAGACATCAAAAGCCTTGCAGGTGAGCGCGCGCTTTTTTTTTGTTTGTCCTGCGAACACAAGAAGAAAAATAACGCAGTCTGGTGGCATTTTTTGAAAGGAATTCTTTTTTTTCTTTTTCCTCCCTCGTCAAATGACGCAGGATCTTACTGCCTGGGTTGATCCGCGTTACCCCCAACATCCCAGTCTTGCATTTGATCATCCAATTGCTTTGTTTTTCGCGTTGCGTCTTTTTCTGCGTTATTATTAATGACAATGCCATTAGTCTTTTTCTATCGCTTCCCTTTATCTTTCAAGTTTCGAGAACAATGGAAAGGAACAAGAGTCGGAATAGTGGTCCGCCACATGCGCGCCGCAATTTCATCTTCAGTCCGTACCAAATAGCTGGTGCTGCTCGTATTGACAGACGTGCACATGAAGATGTTGTCTAATCACAGGGGCAAAAAAAATCAAATGCCCTCAGTTCAGAAGAAAAAAATGAAGACAACCACAAGCTAGTTCTTAGCCCTTTAACTCACCTTCTGTTGTTTTGCTGACGCTTGTCAGTCTTGACACTGGCTCGACCAGTTTAAAACTCCAGGGTGTTCCCTCTTTGCGGTTGTATCGACTAATGACCCTCTTGGTCCACAATACAATGTCTGTAAACACAAAGACGTGGTATTCGGAATCCGTATCTGTCGGGTTTTTGATCGCTCCTGGTAGGTGCAACGCTGATGAGGACATATTTCGTGGGTGTCCTCCGGTTCCCGTAAGGCTCGAAAAGCTGGACGACAAATGAAAGTTGTACTGCGCGACCAATTGGGAGACGGTTGGCTGTAGTTGTTTCCGTTTAGAATTTGGCGAGGACACTGGGGACATTTTGTCTCCAGGTGACGAAGAGATGGAGGTTAGAGTAGTGGCCGAGGGTGGCGATGTTGGACTGATCAATGAGGAGGTTCTTTGAGATCCATCTTCCTGACTATCAAAATAGCTTCTGGATCGAGAAGATGGGATGCTCACGTTTGGTGAAGTGGGAACTGAGCTGAAAGAGGACGACGAAGTGTATGATGATGATGACGAGGTAGAGGATGAGGATGAAGAGGAAGGCGGATGAGAGGGGAACGCTGGCTTTGAGTGTAGATGATGATACTCCAATTGGCTTGGACGATGAATGACGGTTGGAGTGTTGTCCTGCTCTCGAAGACTAGTTACAGGAGATCGGAATCCTTCTCGCCAGTCTGTTGGGGGGCTAGGAAGCGACTGAGATTGACCAGAGCCCTCAGATTTACTACTTGAGCGGGATTTACCATAGAGCGGTTTGTGGGACTGGCGGGCGGTGATCCGATAGACCGGCCCGTCAAGGATCAGATACCGGTGCTGCTCAACAAGAGAAAAGTTCTATCGTGTAGGTAGATAGATGAGGCCGTTAGTTTTGTATCCATTATAACACCCAAGCCGTTCCTTCTCTTTTATGTCCTTACTGAAGGAAGTCCTTTGATACGCTGCTGCAAGTCTATCAGCATCTCGTTGTGTTTGTCGATCCATATCCGATCATCAATCTTTGTGAGCTCGCGCTGGTGATTGGAGAGTGCATGTTGGAGTTGCACGTAATCGGGGTCTGTTCTTGCTGTCAAACCCATGATGTCCTACAGTGTAAAATCACTGGTCAACCTCCGGTCCATGTCGACATTGAATATCTAGATGACTCCAGTAAATGCATACCTTGAAAAAGAGAGGGTACTTCTGGAGACGCTGGATTGGCTTTAAAAAAATCCCCTCTAACGCCAACGATTTACATCTCGGTGACCTCAGTATATCCTATACGCGAGAGGAATGGTGAACGGTTGAAGCGAAGGGTCTAATTTCTAAAGTCCATTGTAATACCTTGATAATGAGGCACAATTCGGAGGTTCCAGACATTATATGCGGAAAGTCCTTTGATGTTATTGTGTACTGGGCAAAATACGAGTCGTAGATCGAAAACATGTAAAACTATCAAACGCCACCAAACTCATAGGAATTAGTCCATTGAGATGATTTTTTCCTAACGAATGCCCTTCACTTACGCTCTCGAAGACGCTGCCGATCTCCTTGACGACTGGGCAGGAGCTCTTTTGCTTCTGTTGTAGACTCTGTAGGAACAATATAAGGAGTTAGCGGGAATCAATCGATCGATAGCATCCTTTGAAATTGGGCGATGAAAGGCATGGGCCAGTAAACTCACTGTGAGTAAGGATTGGTGCCCATTCCAAAGATCTTTGATATGTGACAGAAGCCGGGCCAGTCGCTCATACAGCTTGATGTCAGCCTTATCTGGGTTCGATCGTTTCTTTCTTCGTGCTTCTGCCATCTTGATATTAAGCTCTTCCACAAACACCTAGTCGTAAGAAAATCCGTTAGCCCACGTTGTTACTTTTAGGAGCAGAACTCAAGTCCAAAACAAGAGACTCCAAACATGTTGGAGTTCATTACCTACTCTATGAATAGTCTTGAGATCGTCCAGGTACTCTGATTCCGTGTATATGAGCTCAAAGATTGTCTCCTGCTTTTGGATGTCCTTGTTGCTTAATCCGAGCGCTTGAATCTCCTCTGCGTTCGTGCGCGTGTTGCGCCACAATGGTTTGCACCAGCTCACGGGAATGTTTGATATAACCGTCGATTTGGAAACGGCAGGTCGAGAAGAACTGGACTCAGTTGCCTCCTTTGTAATTCCTTTTGCCGTTCCTGAATCTTTTGATACCGTTACCTTCTCTTCAGTTGGCAGAGTTGTAGAAACGTCATGTCCATCGATTATATTCTTCGTGGGAGGTTGCAGGGTGGCATGAACAGCGCCATTGACTACGTCCATAGCAGTTGGTGTGGACAGAATCATATCAAGGCTGACCTTGCTGGTTTTCCCGAGGCGACTATTGCTCTGTATCATGTTCGGACTGGAGGCGTAGTCCGATTCTGAACCAATTGCACCTCTCTTACTGGGAGTGATCTCGTTGTCGGCAACGAAAAACGGGATCAGATTCTTGGCTTTCATTGACTTTGATCGACCAACCAGTCGTCGAAAAGGAGTCAGAGACTTTTTTCTCTGTGAATGCTGGGTGTTGGTTCTCCTTACGGCTGTGGAAGACGAGTAAGACGAACAAGAGGATGAAGGTGTAGAATGACTGTGCCCCGTTGTCGTGTCCAAAGATTTTTGAGTGCTGGTGAGTGTAAACCCCTTAGAATAATGGCCACCGGGAATTGCCTGTGTAGGACTCCAGCTAACACGTCGACTGGCAAATGTTGTGGCGACTCTGGAGGCCGACGGGGGGACGCAAAATCTAGGGCTTATCTCAGGAACTTGGATGTGGAGGTCGACCTTTGGGACAACGGGCTGTCTGGGCAAGGTGATCCTGATAGGTCGGCTTGCAGGAAGATCTGTTTTGAGATTCCGAAAGAGCGAGATTGGGCAATGAGAATGAGAGGAAGGGAATTGCACCTCCATCAACACATCTTTCCATCGCCTCCATTCCTTTTACGGCCCCTTTGGGCGCGCAAAGAGGAGGGAGGTCAGCAGCAATCCCACATGCCCACAAGACTGCAACCCGTTGTATCCACACAGGGCGACGACAGGGGATTAGTCAGTTGTCCAAAAATAAAAAAGGGGCATGAGGACGATAGCTATGCTGGACTCAGGACAGAGATGAACCACCTGGACAGGGTACGACGCTCACCTTGCTCAGTATCGGTACAAGTGCTGCTGCTACTGCTGCTACTGCTGCTATTATTGTTGGTCTTTTTATCTTTTGATATGACGGGGCTGCAGATGGTAGTGGTATCGACAGCGTTGACCTTGGGGCCGGCACCAACAAGATACGTGGGGGAGCAGCCATTGTTCACTTCAGGCAGCCTTGAAGTCTGGAGAGAGATGGGCGAGCGCACAATAGGCAAGTTGAGCTGGTGGCGAGCAAGTCCCTTCCTGTCAGGCAAGAGCAGAGTAGAGGGCAGGGGCAGAGGATCTCTGGCCGTCATTTTTCTCGTTATCCCTTTGCTTGCTGTCTCAATTCTGCAGGTGTGGTGTTGAATTTTTCAAATGTTGAAGGGGCGGGGTAGTGAAGGCAAAGAGTACTGCAAAGAAAATCAATCAACGGTCAACGTAGCAAAACAAAACCTATGACTAGCAGCACCGTCGCAAAGGGCATCATCCTCTGTGTGGACCAGGAGCCAGGCCGGGGAGGACTCGAATCGCGTCGAATCGAAATCTGGGCGCATAGAGAGTGAGAGTCGTGTTAATATGGGTCCAAAAGTCTTCAATATCGATGAGCAACGACGAAGGAAAGGGCGTAAACAAGGGTGCCATTCTGAAAGGGGGATGGACGGCTCTCTGGATCCGGCACCTGGAGATGGCAGGGACGCGAACAGACAAAAGAACGCGAAGGCAACAGCGATGTCCCACGCCATGTGCAAATATAGAGGGTTGATGGCGGTGCATTCATTTACAGATCAGGCCATCCTCCCAGCATGCGCAACATCCGGCCTGCCACATTAATCCATCACCACCATCGACACATCCATCCATCCATCTCCACCCTCCGCCAGCCGCTCCCAGCGACCACTCCATTCCTCGCCCTGCCTGCACCTCCCATCCATCCTCCGCTGGCTGTTGTTTCCACCTTGGCTCACCTCTTCCCCTGCTATTGTTGCTTTTGCTTCAAGGAGAACGCCCGACCCCAACACTGCCGCTCGGCCTCCAGACCCTTGTCGATTTCGTCCGTTTTTCACTCTAGAACCCATCCATCTCTCTTCTCTCCCTCTTCTCTCCTCTCTTCCACTCAATCTTTTCTCCATCCACGGCACTGCCCTCGCAAACCGCATTGCCCGGCTTTTGCTTGACCTTGTCCTCCGCGGGTCTTTTACTGTGGTCTTATATATAAAGTCGCGCCCCACTCACTCTCCACACCAACCAGCCTCGAAACAACACCGTTCTTCTTCTTTGCCCTCATTCATTTCGTCACTCCTACCCCACTCCTATTCCTGTGCAAATATGTCTTTGGCACGAGCACATGCAAAGCGGATGAAGCCTGCTCTTCATGTCCAGCTCAATTCGCCCTCCTCCAACCCAGTGGCGCCTTCACCAGCGCCAATCATGAACGTAAGTCCTATTGCAACAGCACAACATTGCCTGGGTTGTATCGTGTACTACCGATCGATCGTCAAAAGAAAGAAAGAAAAAGCTAGACGTGCATGGGCTGAGGACTCCAAGCTCCTGTCTCCTCTTTCCCGCTGTGTCTTTCTCCTCGCTAAAAAATGTATTGCTTGTTTTTTAGCGCCCCCTGATGGAGTACTTGGAACGCAACCCGCGCGATCCTTCAAGAGAGAGCCAGTATTCGATTGCAGCAGGGGCCGACAGGGCTCCTGGATCGATCCGAAGCGTCCCTGAAACACCAGGAGGTACGCGTGGACCTGATCCCTTGATGAACTACACGCTCAGACCAGAGGACATGATGACGATCAAGAAATTGGGCGAGGGTTCAGCAGGTACTGTCAGCAAGGTCAAGCATGTGCCTACAGGCTTCGTCATGGCCCGGAAAGTAAGTGCGAGTCATCTGGAGAAAAAGGCTTGGAGGCATTGTCCCGTGTTGTGGCTCTGCAACAGTTACTGACCCCCCTTTCCTTCACACCACATTTTAGCACGTCCGATGTGATCCCAACCCAGATTTCCAGAGACTTCTTCAGCGCGAACTAAAGACCCTGGACAGATGCCATTCACCATGGATTGTAACGTTCTACGGTGCATACATGGAAGACGACGAGTTGGCCATTTGTATGGAGTACTGTGAAGGAGGAAGCATGGATGCAGTTTATAAGCGTGTTGCAGACAAGGGACAAACGATATCGGAGAATATCCTCGGGAAGATCAGCGAGGCTGTCCTCAATGGGCTTGTCTATTTGCACAAGATGCACCACGTTATTCACAGAGGTGTGTATTTGATATCCTTGCGTGTTTTCACTATATGCTCGCGCTCGTTCAACAACTTGTCTGACATTTGTTTTGTCCTCCTGTAGATTTAAAGCCATCCAACATTGTGGTGACAGTGGATGGACGGATCAAACTTTGCGACTTTGGAGTCAGTGGTGATCTTGTCAATTCGTTGGCAGAGACCTTTGTGGGCACTAGTTATTACATGGCTGTATGGCATCTCTAGACTTGCATGTTAATTGATATGCAAGGATGTGCATTTGAACGCACGGCCTTCCCTTGACCAGCTCTCTAATCACCTAAAATTTGTTTATTTTTATGGACAAATAGCCTGAGCGTATCCAAGGAGGCAAATACCCTGTGCAGTCGGATGTGTGGTCTTTGGGCCTGACCATGATTGAGATTGCTCAAAAGAAGAACCCATTCCCTCTCAACCTGGCCGCGTTTGAGCTTCTCCATTACATTGTCAACCAGCCTGTTCCTTCCCTACCTGAGGATGAGCCATGGTCCGAGGAGTTTAGAGATTTCCTTGGCCAATGGTGAGCGCACTTGATACCATGGTCATATTTTTTTTTAGTGTTTTAGATTGTTTGACTGATGTACTGACCAACCGCGCTTGCGCCTTGTAGCCTGATCAAGGACTTTATGAAGAGACCAACACCTGAACAGATCATGGAGCACCCTTTTATCGTCGAGTCATCGAAGCGGGAGGTCGATATGAAGGCATGGATTCAGGATGTTTGGGACTTTGCAAGCCCTGCAATTCAGTCACCAAAAGTCGTATAGTTGGAAATATTGAACGATATTCCATGGATTGGGATTCAAGTCCATGACGCTCAACTCGAACATAGAGTCTCTTCCTCTTTTTTTGTTATGTCATAAAGCATTGCATGTCATTCAGTCTACGCCTCTACTACTGCGATAAGAAACTGCCTTTTGTGAAAGTTTTATTGGGGCCAGCCTACAAAAGTGGGTTGGAGTGACTCACAATTTTTTAGGCCATGAACTCCTGGATCATGAAGAACAGCTTTGACGCTGGAAGACCAATAACGTTCCATGAGCAGCCGTTGATGCCCTTGACCATCAAACATGCGGTGGTCTGGTAGCCATAGGCGCCTGCCTTGTCCATTGGCTCGCCTGTGGCCACGTAGGCCTCAATGAGCTCCTGCGATAGTTCCTGCATTTTAACCTCTGTACCCTCCACATCCACCAGAATTCTAGGTTTGTCGGAGCCATCCACAGGGGGCGCGATCAGGGCTACACCAGTGTAGACCATATGTGTTGATCCGGAGAGACTGGTAAGCATGTCAATCGCCCCTTGGACAGACCGAGGCTTTTCAAGGATCTTGGGCCCAAGCGCTACCACGGTGTCGGCACCGATGACCAGATCGGGGGTCTCGCCGTTTGCCTAATATGGTGACAAGGAGAAATTAAGTGATGTGGACAACATGTTCTAGGGAAAAGGATTGTTGAAAAGACACGTTGCAGTGGGGAATGTGTTGAAGGTACAAACCTTCAAGCGGTTGTAGACCTCCAGAGCTTTTTGAAGAGCGTTCTCCTTGACATAGTCAGTAGGATGGGGGAAAAGAGCCTTGTCGAGGTTCTCCTCAAAGGTGGTTGCAACGATCTTGTAGTCGATCCCCAGGTGGTTCATGATCTCCTTGCGCCGAGGAGAGGTTGATGCGAGAATGACATTTTTTGTGTTGAGCTTGTTGAGCCATGGGACATTGAGGACGACCATTGTGGGGGAATGCAGCGCAGGGCAGGAGAGGGAAAGGGATAAAAGAGAAGAAACGAACAGAGGAGAGAGAGAGGAAGAACTGCACGTGACTCCTCTGGGTGCTCGATCGCTTCGTCTTTCGCCCTCTCACTGAGGTTCTGCATTGTTCTTTTTTGGAGGGGAGACGGATTCATCTGCTCTTTTGTTCATTCTTCCTTTCCCTTCATCCTCATCCTCTTCCTCCTTTCTTTCCACGGGCGCTTCATCTGGTATGCTGTCCCTCCTCCTCCTCCTCCTCCTGATCCCTTGCTCGCCCACCCACTCCATCCATTTCCCTTCCCCCCTCCCTTGTGTCGTACCACGCATCGTCCTCTCATCATGCAAAGTCCGCAATGTTAATCCCCATCTTGTTTTTGCTCATCTTGATTCAATCCTCCGCCACCACAGCAATCTCTTCTTGTGTCTGCAGCTGCTTTCACTTGTTTAGGCACATTACCCGCTGAAATGTAAGCAACTCTTCCCCTGTGAACATCTGATGGAAAAAGTCTGTTTTGTAGCCGTCATCCATGCTGATCCACTTTCCTTCCTTTCCTTTCCTTTAAAAATAGGGCCCCGGCCTCCATAGTCCAGACAAAGCTGGTCACAGCCTCGTCTTTGCACACCCGTTTGCCTCGCTCCCAGCATGCCTATGTCTGGCCCTTTGTCTTCCTCTACCCAGCTTGGGTCTTTGTCTACCTCTTTCGTTATGATGAGTGGATCAGATCCGAGGAGATTACCTTCGTAACTCTGGGTCTTCTCATGACCGTCCACTCCCTTTTGTTCCTGACCTGCCAGTGGAGTGTCTCCATTAAGGCATCTTTAACTTGCACTAAGGTACGGCTTTACCCTGCTCCCCGGAACAGATTTAACCAGAGCATGAAGACGAAATGCTGTGATATGAAGGCCTACGTACTAACTTTTGATCGGCTCGATCATGATGTATTCGTTGCCATGCCTCCACTCCATTCAGGAAACCGACCCCACCAAGGCCACTGTTATCCGAATCATCCCAGACAAGCATCGCGGACTGGGAGCTCTCTGCGATCTCCACCACGAGGTACAGTTGGGACAGTGAAGCCCAGGAACTAAACAGGTTTGCAGGCGATCGATGAATGGCCCTGACTTACCCCGTCAACAAATTTCTTTCCTTCTTTGTCGATCTGTAGAACGGTGACACGTTTTTCTTCTTCCAGAAGAAAAAGTACATCTACAACGCCGACAAGAAGCTTTTTGTCAAAATCAAGTATCCTTCCGATGTCGGTTTGACTATGGGCGAATTCCAGAGAGCCCATGGTTTGAACGAGGAGCAGGCCAAGTCCTCCCTTGCCACCTACGGCCTCAATCGATTCGACATTCCCCTGCCAAAGTTCACCGAGCTTTTCAAGGAACATGCCGTCGCCCCCTTCTTCATCTTTCAGATTTTCTGTGTTGCTCTTTGGTGCTTGGATGAGTATTGGTACTACTCGCTCTTCACCTTGTTCATGTTGATCGTGTTTGAGTCCACCGTTGTTTGGCAGGTATGATCTTTCTTCAATCGTCAATGAGATATCTCTTTGAAGATCTTGTTCAATGCCGCGGAAGCTCATACCTCATTTCCCCTGAATATAGCGTCTGAAAACCATTGGAGAGTTCCAGGGCATGTCCATCAAACCTTTCAGTGTCAACGTGCGTCGCTCAGGAGTTTGGACCAGCATCATGTCAGATGAGCTCTTACCTGGTGATCTTGTCTCAATTGTTCGCACCAAGGAGGACTCTGGGGTTCCCTGTGATATGGTTATTGTGGATGGCACCTGTATTGTCAATGAGGCAATGCTCTCCGGAGAATCCACTCCTCTGCTGAAGGAGGGTGTTATGCTTCGCGAGGCTGACGACGTTTTGGAATTGAACGGCGCCGACAAACTGAATGTTCTTTATGGAGGCACCAAGGTCCTTCAAGTAACCTCACCTACCAGCAACTTGAAGGCACCAGATGGCGGTTGTCTCTGCTACGTGGTTCGCACTGGATTTGGCACTGCTCAAGGAAAGTTGGTCCGCACCATGGTGTACTCGACAGAGCGTGTCACTGCCAACAACCTGGAGGCTCTGTTGTTCATTTTGTTCTTGCTTATTTTCGCCGTTGTCGCCGCTCGTTACGTCTGGGTCATTGGAGCTGCCAGCGGTCGCAAGAAGGGAAAGCTGTTGCTGGACTGCATTTTGATCATCACTTCGGTCGTTCCTCCTGAGCTTCCTATGGAACTGTCTCTTGCCGTCAACAATTCCTTGATCGCCTTGGCTCGCCACCACATCTTCTGCGTTGAGCCTTTCCGCATTCCCTTTGCTGGAAAAGTTGATGTTTGTTGCTTCGATAAGACGGGAACTCTGACCGGAGAGAACCTCGTTGTTGAGGGTGTTTGCGGTATCGATGTCATGGACCCTGAGAAGTTGATTTTGCCCGACCAGTCCCCCGCCGTATCTCGCCATGTTCTTGCCACTGCCCACGCTCTTGTCCAGCTCGAAGAGGGATTGGTTGGAGACCCCATGGAGCGCGTCACTTTGGAGGCTCTCAAGTGGAAGGTCGGCAAGCACGACAACGTCTATCCTGAAAACGCGTTCAACAAATCCGAGCACCTCGTTATCCGTCGTCGATTCCAGTTCTCCTCTGCCCTCAAGCGCATGTCCACCATCTCGACCCTTACTAGCCCCGAGTTCAGAACTACAAAGCTCTTAGTTGCTGTCAAGGGTGCCCCTGAGACTCTCAAGAACATGTACGCTCAATTGCCCAGCCACTACGAAGAAACCTACAAGCAGTACACTCGCCGAGGAAGCCGTGTTCTGGCTCTTGGTTACAAGTTCCTTCCTGATGGACTGAACGGCGATCAGATCAATGGTTTGAACCGCGACAACGTTGAGAGCCAGCTCTTCTTTGCAGGATTCCTGGTCTTCCATTGCCCTCTGAAGTCAGACTCTGCTCAAGCCATCAAGATGTTGAATGAGTCTTCTCACCGCTGTGTTATGATCACCGGAGACAACCCTTTGACTGCCTGCCATGTCGCCCGCGAGGTCGATATTGTGAACCGCGATGTCCTTATTATGGATGTTCGCGAGGATGGTGCCGGCCCTCAGGACCTTGTGTGGAAGTCCGTGGATGAATCCAAGATTATTTCTTTGGATCCCTCAAAGCCCTTTGACCCTTCTGTCTTCCGTGACTATGATATCTGTGTGACTGGACCAGCCATGGCCCAGTACGAGAACGAGCCCACATTCGCCGAATTGATCCGCCATACCTGGGTCTATGCCCGTGTGTCTCCTGGACAAAAGGAGACCATTCTAACCACCTTGAAGGCATGCGGTTACACGACTCTTATGTGCGGAGATGGCACCAACGATGTTGGAGCATTGAAGCAGGCCCATATCGGTGTGGCCTTGCTGGACGGAGAGCCTGAAGATTTGGCCCGCATTGCCGAGTACAACCAAGTTCAGCGTCTCAAGAATGTCTACGAGAACCAAATCAAGTTCACTGCTCGTTTCAACATGGCCCCTCCTCCTCCCCACGCCAAGATTGCCCAGTACTTCACCCCAGAAGTCATTGCCGCTAAGCAGCAGGCTGCGCGTGAGGCTGCCGGGATTGGTGCGGTGGATGAGAACGGTCGCCCTGTACCTGTTGCCAAGCCCAAATTGGATATGGATGGACTCGCCAATATGATGGAGGATATGGACGAGGAGGCTCCCCCCACCATCAAACTCGGAGATGCCTCGGCTGCTGCTCCCTTCACTTCTAAGCTTTCAACCCCAATGTCCATCGTCAACATTATTCGTCAGGGACGCTGCACTCTTGTTGCAACCATGCAGATGTACAAGATCTTGGCATTGAACTGTCTGATTACCGCCTACAGTTTGAGTGTTTTGCACTTGGACGGAATCAAGTTTGGGGATTTCCAGGTGACCATTACAGGAATGTTAATGGCTGTCTGCTTCATGTGCATCTCCAAGGCCACCCCCCTTGAACGTCTTTCGAAGCAGCGTCCCCAGCCCAACATTTTCAACTTCTACATCATCCTGTCCGTCTTGGGTCAATTTGCCGTCCACATTATCTCCCTTGTCTACATCACGCGTGAGGCCAAGGTCTACGAGTCGGATCGTACTATCGATTTGGAGCGCACATTCGAGCCCGGTCTTTTGAACTCTGCTATCTATCTGATTTCACTGTCGATGCAGGTGTCGACCTTTGCCATCAACTATGAGGGCCATCCTTTCCGTGAGAGTTTGAAGGAGAACACCTACCTTTACCGCGGTTTGATGGCTGTGGGAGGTGTCGCCGTCGCAGGAGCTACAGAGTTTGTCCCCGAGTTTAACGAGTGGCTCCAGCTGGTCCCATTCCCTGCGGATTTCAAGACCAAGTTGATGGGCATCATGGCCTTTGACTACTTTGGAGCATGGGCACTTGAGATTATTTGCAATACCCTCTTTGGCAACTTTGCAGCCAAAGACATTGTTCGAAAGTAGATTGTTTTTTCCTTCCTGTTTTCTTTTCCTTTTCCCTTTTCATCTTTATTGCACTCCTTACACCTACCAGTTTACATTATTAGTTGCATAAAAAAGATTGTAATCTTTTTTGGCTGTGACTGTCAACTTTCGGAGCAATGTCGCGAATGCCGAGATGCATGCCGATCAGCTCTCGACAACTCGACCCATCCGCCTTGAAAACATCGGCAAGTCTCCTAATCAAGAACAACAGGATACTACAAAAACAACTCATTTCTGCCATGGGAAACTCTGCATCAAAATCAGCTACCTCAGGAGCAAAGTCGGCGGCGCGTCACTTTCCTACTGCTGCGTCCTTGCAGGAGCGCGCCGGGGCCGCCACCGCGACCGCAGTGCATGCAAGCGCAAAGGCGAATGCCAATGCGGCGCATGCCAGCATTAACTTCTCGCCCAAGCAGGACTACTTGGCACAGCAGAAAAAGCTGGAAGAAGAGATTGCTCGATATGATCGGGAGATTGGCGACAGCGGCAAACTTGGTAAAGACCAAATAACCCTGCTTATAAGAGCAAATGTAGCACAGGACTCTTTTGTATTTACTAGTCAGGCTATTGTTATTAGATGGAGAGACTCGACCCCTGGAAGACACACCATCGGCAGCAGAGATGCAGTTCTTTGGTAACCTGAGAACCATTGGACAAGTCAAGGTTGATGATCCCGATCAAGTCAAGCATCATGAGGTACAAGAGGAAACTATGACCAACAACAGACCGTGTTGCTTTTATCTCTCCCAGGAATCAAAGGGTGGAATAGAAGACTCACTGGGGATTATATTTGGAAATCCCATTCTTTTTTTTTAGGCAGAAGCTATGTTGAAACGCAAGTTGCCTTCAAAGTCGACATCCTCCAGTTCCAGTAGCAGCAACAAAACGTACATTCCCAGTAGTACGGGGGCTTTTACTCCTTTTTCTTCTTCCTCCACCGTACAATCGGCCGCCAGTACAGGATCAACGTTGACGTCATTGAAGCTCATGAATATCCTTCAGCTCCGGAACAGGGATCCATCTGTCTGGACATTGGATCGACTCTCGGAAGAATTTGATATCAAGAAACAAGACTTGAAGGCTTTGACTCAATATATCAACACGTATACGATCCTGCCAGGAAAGGATGCCAAGGGAAGGGAAGCAGGCGTCTGGTGTGAAGATATCCGCGGCGTGGAAATCTTGGAGAAACCAAGTGCGGTGACGGAAGCAGAGGAGGCTGCGGGAATTGTCAAACCCACTACCGCCAACACAACTTCGACTTCAAAAGCCACAGCTCCCTCATCATCACCATCGTCTTCATCGTCGTCTTCGTCATCATCTGCAGCGAAATCTGTGACAGGAGAGCGGAGGTCGACGTAGATGACCTACTTTTGCAATACCAACACATTTTCTTTCATGCGACAAGTGGACTTCATGTTTTCATGTATTTGTTTTTGTATTGTTCGGAATTCAGCTTTATTTGTACGGCAATATCATGCAGGGGCGTTAAAATCTCGTCGTAAGTCATAACGAAGAGAACAAGGGATGCTGAAGTGGAAATGAAAATGAAAAGTGTGGATGAAGAGAAGAGATGTTGAGCATGAGGATGAGTCTAGTTGAAAAAGTAATCAAAGTCCTCTGAACCCCCGTCGAAAGAAGGAAATAGTGGAGGGAGCTGCTCATATCCTTGGAAATCAGATGGAGGTGGAGAATGCGGTTGCTGCTCCTGCTCTTGCCCTTGCCCTTGCTCCTGTGGTTGGAAATGGGGTTGCATTTGCGGCGGCTGGATGAAAACCAATTGCTGCTGGTGCTCTGGGAATTGCGCCTGCAAAGGGGTCGGAAGAAATTGAGTTTCAGGAACATCGATCGAGGGCAGCTGCTGATGTTGCTGTTGCTGCTGCTGGGTCGCTGAAAGTTGAACGTCGGGAAGCTGGAACTGCATCTGAGAATGGTACGGCAATTGCTGGATCGGAGAAATCTGGATCTCCGGTAGCTGGAACTGGATCTGAGGAGGCTGTTGCTGCTGCATCAGAGGCAACTGGTTCTGCGGCGGCTGCCATTGTTGCAATTGAGGGAGTAGGATTTGTGGAAACTGCTGCTGCTGCGACTGTGGAAACTGGGCCTGCGATTGCTGAGACAGGAATTGCGGTTGTTGGAGCTGCTGCTGGCCAATTTGCTGGTCTTGCTGACATTGATCCGGCTGCTCAAACAACAGTCGCAGCAAATGTTGGAGCTCTACCTGCTGTTGGCATTCAAACTGCTGCTGAAGCTCAAGTTGACGTTGGACCTCATGCTCCGACTGCCACTGAGGCTGTGGCGGACTGTATGGCTGGCGAACGGCTGCCTGCACGTACTGAGGAGATAGAGTCGGAGGTGAGCGCTGCTGAAGAGGCCATGGCGAAGATGGGTACGAGAGTTGTTCTTGGGCGCCCGTCCATATTGGTAACTGCTCAGATGGTCCTTCTGGATCCCAATTAATTTTATCGTCCGGATTAGCCATATGATCCATCACCAATCGATGCAAAGAGTTGGCCTTCCTCGCAGGGATAGGGCCTTGCAAGATCTCTATGGGATTGATTTGCGACAAATCCGGGGTTCGGCTCCTCATAATCTGAAGATCAGCTTCCAGGATATAGGCTGGCGCCTCATGCCGGTGGTTTCGAAGCATCCTGTCGAGATCCCGTCTCCATTCAAAGACGAACTCTTCCGCAGTGATCTTCATCAAGTCTCTCTCTTTGCCTCCAGCGCCCAGCTCCTCAATCTTCTCGTGAGCAGACATGAAGGGCCCTCCCGGGATATATCGCATGTCCCTCCCAGCGGCCAAATTTTCATCCTTCTCCATCTCTCCTCCCGTCTTATACCACTGGCGCTCGACCTCCTCCTTGGCTAGTTCATGTTCATCCTCCCAAAGACTCTTGGCCATGTCCAAGATTGCCGACTGTTCGTTCTCAAAGGGCCGATCCTTGGCAATGAACCATCGAAGAGGGTCTTCGTAAAAATCTTTGACGGCCGACTGCCTTCGTCGGAACCCTTGCCAGGCCATGACCTCGTGATGAAAATCCTTCCTGTACTGAACACGGTCGTAAGGGTAAGGCGCATTCAGCGGAAATATGGCAATGAACGGGACTGCGTCATTCCTGACAGCTTCATTGGATCGGCGCTCCAGGACAGAGCTATGCAGTTGCCAAGTCAGGGTTCGTTGACGCTCGTCGTCAAGAGCCTTGATCTTGGCAAAGAGTTCGTACATGTGGTCACCTGGTCCAAGAGGGATCTTGTTCTTGGCCCACTGGATGACTGACGGCATGACTGTAGATGTTGGATATTAAAAATTATTGGTACGCGATAGAAGGTATGTGATGGAAGGGTCTACAACATCGCTTACATGGTATGTATAACATCAGCTCGCGTCGAAAGTTGAGATACAAGTTCAAAGCCTCGAGCTCTCTTGGATGGGCAAGAGACAAGAACGCGACAAGATCCTGGGTGCTGATATGAAGCCAGTGCGCGACATCAGTGGCTCGCAGATGGTAAACAAATGATTCGGGCTTCGACTGTGGTACGGTAGCGGGACGACGAGGGACTCGGTCTGCAGTAACAATTGGACCATCTGTGGGTGCCGTAACAGGCCAGACAGGGATCACCCAGTACTGGAAATGTCCACCCCAGGTTCGCTGCTCTGTTCCATCCATGGGTGGAATCCTGGGCATCCAGTAGATCACATGCGAGAGTGGGTTCGCACTCGGACCAGCCGAAGTAATATGGTCAACGAGGAGGTGATTCGTGACTTGCTGTATCCATTCATTCATCTGGATCCCATTGGGAGCCTGCGGAGAAAGACGAAAATAAGCTGCAATGAGAGAGAGCATTGCGGTCATTTTCCCGAGGCGCGTCCCCCCTTTTTTTCTCGAGGGAAAAGATACGAACGGCTTACCATGTGCTTAAATCGCGGACTTCCGTGTTGTCTCATCGCTTCCCAAGATATCTCTGGCGCCTCATCCCAGACTGGGCTTCCTTCAGCTTTCACGCGTTGAGCTCGTCCGACCCTACACGATTTTAGTGAAGATCCCTCCGAGTGCTCAAAGTCGTCAACATCACTTTCACTTTTTCGCTTTAGTGGTCGCCCATGCGACAGCTCTTGAGAGCGGGAAGGAGTTTGCGGGAAGACGCGTTGGTCACTCAGAAAGAGTGAGTTGTTCTCTGGTTTCTGTAAACAAAGTTCGTAATCAAGAAGATCTTTGAGTCTCCGGCCAAATGGTGGAAGTAATGAATAGTCCAATAAGCCGCTCAAAGTCCTTCGATACCTTTTTCGTGTCTGGCTCGCGGGGGGAGTGAGATTCAAATCGTGCCTCCTCATCATCTGCGATAATAATAGGGGAACAGTGTGACGATCCTTGTTCCCGCATTTCATTGTCATTATCTGCTAACACGCCCAAGTCCAGATTCTGATGACCACACCTGGTTCCGAGAAGTTTCTGCAAATCCTCTCCAGGAGGACTCTCGCAGAGATCTGGACTCGGATGTCCAGAAGCAAACAGATTCAAGGCTTGACTAGCCTGCTGCTGGGTTGACAAGCTAGGAGGGGTCGATCTCTGGACGTGCGAGTCAATTGAATCATCGGTCATATTTGTAGTCAACGGCGACTGGCTCTCAGAGTTGAGGTCTGCGGTCTTTTCCAAGGAAGCTGATCGGTCGTGATGACTACTGACACTGTCAATCGTACACTCGGCGACTGCAAGCTGCAAAGTGGTAGTGGAAATATCGTCAGTGACTTCAGTAACCCCGCTGGCAGCTGTGTAGGCGTTGGTCACAGCAGCAAGTAAGACGGCAGGCACTGCAACAGCTGGGACGACAGCTACAATCAAGGTGTCGGAAGTAGTAGTCGTCATATTTATAACAGGGGCGGCAACGGTGGCAATCTCGTCTCCAATCGTGCTCGGGTATTGGCGTGCAGTCAAAGCCAAAGCCTGATTTCGACGAGAGCGAGTGACAATATACTCACTCTCTATGGTCCCGATCGTGGTTTGGATGGATGACTCTGTAGCTGTCGTTGAGGCTGATCCAGAGGCACTGGCGATTGAGGAGGGAGGGGATGCACTTTTGGTGCGTCCCTTTCCTTTGTTAACGGGCGTGTGGATGTGGGGCGGATGGACAGGGTTGTGAGCTGTAGCTCTGCTCTGAGTTTTCACCTTGGGCTTGACTGGACTCCCAACGGAGGCCTTGATAGTGGCCTTCGATGGAGCTTCGGACACTCTCCTGCACGCAATGTCCCCAGAATTAGGTATATCGGTGACAACAGGCGCAGTTTTGGCCTTGGTAGTCATCTTGGATGATCGTCCAGAAGTAGGGGGCGGAGGCGTTTGTTGTGTTTGGGGTTCTGTTCCAATTACTGTGGCAGTGGGAATATGGGCTAAAACAGTGGTCTCTGCTTCAACTTGAGTGATGGCAGTAACTTTGACGGCCGCGGTGGCTTGAACAGCAGCCCTGACTACTGCTTCTCGTTCGTGTCGAGCTCGTACTCTTTGGGAAAATCGCAAAGCATGAGTACCTTGGCCGACAGGAGAGGGTTCGAGGTTGTTGGAATACATGACTCCACTTCGGGATAAAGACTTGTTGTAAGCTGGCCGCTTGATTGGTGGCTTGTGCGTTGAAGATAATGAGTAATTGCGCGAGTGTGAGAGGGAGGAAAGGGAGAGAGGGATGGAGGAGGTGCAAAGTACCCGAGAAGATTGGTTTTATACCCTGGTGAGGAACCATGGATACCGAGTGTCTTTGACAACTTAAAGTCAGAACCGGAGTTATTGGCAGGGTGGAAACCTGTCTGGATCTACTGCTAGCTTTTCCGCATTGGTACAACACGACTCTAGCGACGGCTTTCAAGATAAAAGCGCAATGTCTTCTTTGTAAACGAGGGTGGCCATTAGAGGCCTCGCTTCGCTGATCTGTGCAATAAACACGATCGCAGCCGACGCACTTTATTTTTTCTATCCCTTTTTTATTGTGGTCCATTGCAGATCAAACCCTGCAGTGAAAGCCGTGCTTGAATGAAGATGACTATGGCGCGTCGATTGGTGGCGTGCATCATTCAGTGACAAAGGACGCGTCTTCTTAGCTTAAATTGAGTAGTATAACTATTGTCGCTGGAGATCTGGGTCGCCCAGTCGATAAGGACCTGTGGAGACTTAGCAATCCGTTTCCCGGATCTAGAGTTCTCCATTTTTATCAAAGGGCACAAGGACACGTCTGTGGTCGCTATCATGTCGAAGAAAAAAAAAAGACACCCGAAATTGCCTCATTAATCGAGGAGGGGCATGGTTCAATCCGAGTTGGATCGGGGCTACCTCTGCTCTTTGTCGACTTGTCACCTGAAGAACAGTTTTCCACTCTTGGCAGAATCTATATGTAAAGTGCACATTAACTGGCTAACAATTATACTAACCGGCGTGACACTGTGGGCTTCCACAACCTTCATTTCCTTTACTTATTAATAAAACCATCCAGTGCTTGAGCATGGTGAGAGGGTTCGACCCATCAACAGTGGTTCCCTTGTAAAACATGAGGCATGATCCACTCAATGATTGTTTATTTCAACTTTTGGTGTGGAAACTACACCTTTTCGGGCAGTGCCGATCAGTCTTTCTCCAAATCTCAGTCTGTCGTACGAGATGCCTCACGGCCACAATAACCTAAACCAATCGTGAATGCAGATGGGACAAAAGGGAAAGCGACAAAAAAACATTTCCACACATCTCTGTCACCTTCGTTCTTACTTTGCCTCCACAGAAGAAATGACGACGCAATGTTTGGGGCACGAAGATGAGCATGGTACAAAGTGAGGACAGGGGAGCAGTGCACTGACTCGGGAGTGTGAAAGGGTCATATAAAAACATTTGAATCGCAACCTTCGTCTTCTGGCATTCCAAGATCCTACGGCAACCACCATCCTTGCACTCGCTCACTTACTACAGATCATCGCAGTCAACCTGCTGGACCAAGCAATTCGAACTCGCTCCGAAACGATTCACCAGAAAATGAGTTCCGCGCCGCCGTCCCCTACCTTTGGCGATAGTGTCCTTGAGGCAATGTCTCTCTCCTTTCCTTCCTTGGCGATGGATCAACATTCAGCCTGCACATTGACACCTTATGGGAGCTTTGACCAGGATCTTGCTCAAGAGACGAACAAAGTAATTGTCCAAGCAGAGGACTCCCTCCCTGCCTTCAACAACTACGGCGACCCGAGCTTTGCGAGTGAACTCTTCCTTGTCAAGGATTGGGGTCACAACGTCTCGTACGACAACCAAAAGAGTCCCCTGCAGCACCATGATCAACAACAAATGCAACTGTTGACAACCCCACAAGGTCTGTCTCAGAGCTCACTCGCAATTGGCCAAGAGCTCGCCTACAATTCAACCCTGGAATCCGTGGAGCAGCTTCAGCAACTTTCTCAGCTGCAATCTGAGACTTTTCCTTCATTTCAGGCATTTACCCCTCAAACGACTTCAATGGCGCCAGCTGCCTCATCCCTCACATCACCCTTCACATCACCCTTCACACCACCCTTTCCTTCAGACTCGACAACACCACTACTGTGCCCTGAAACTGCTGGATATTCGAACTACTTTGATGCGACATACAACCAGATTACCTCACAGCCTTCCTCTGCCGCAGTTTACGGCACGCGTTTCGAACACCCCTTGGATATAGCATTCAGTGGTTATCGTTCACCAACATTCGATCGGCTCTCAAGCCCAGACGGTTGCCTGTCCCCGCTATCAACCTCCGAGTCGCCTTCTGATCAAGGATACTTTGAGTGGTCCGATGCTGATGCTCACGCGATTTCTAATGCATTCTCTGGTTCATCGTTATCTGGATCCTCATCATCCGCACCGCCTTCCCCTGCACTCCAAACCGAGGCCTTTGCATACTGCGGCCATCACCCCCCTGGCCTTTGCGATACTCTGACGGGCCCTTTTGGCGACCTCGGCGTTTCGCCTCTTGGTTCCCCAACTTCCACGATGGCCGGTCCATATGGAATCGCATCCCCAAAGGGCAAGATTCAAAGTCGCCGTACCCAGCAGCTGGCTGCTGGATCAGCCTCTCCGGCTCAAGTGTCATCTACCTCTTCGTTCTTGTCCACGACTCCAACTCAGTCGTCCCCTCTCAAGCAACAGTTTTCGTCTTTTGAATCCGATGGAAACCAGTCGGACAATGATGATGATGACGATGATGACCACGAGTGTGAAGAAACTGGCAAAAGACGAAGCAAAGACGAGAAACCCAAAAAGAAGCAAAAGAAACGCGTTCGCCGGGATACCGATGACAAGCCCAAGACTCCTAAACTTATTCTTCGCGTAAGTTTTTGATTTGTGTATTTTTTGTAATTTTGGACATCTCCTCTCCACTCACCAAAACTACCCTCTCTCAACAGTGCGACTATCCAGATTGTGTTGTTACCTGTTCCAGTCACCCCTCCCTTGTACGACACCGAGAGGCTCATAAGTGGAAAGGACAGTACACTCCAGTCCGCTGTGCGGCTTGCCTGAGGTCTCTTTCGAACGAGTTCTCGGTTCAGCGTCATATCATGAGATCCAAATCAACTTCGCGTTGCCGAAAGATGCGAGCCTACAACATGATGGGGTCCGACACTTTAATTCTTTACACTGTGCGTTTTCATCCGGAACGCGGGCACGGAAAGAAGACTGTCCATGTTGATTTGGAAAAGATGCAGGAAAAGTACCCTTGAAAAGTCGAAAACAAAAAGCCACGTGGATCAGGCCGGTTTTTGTTCTTCGTTGTACTGTAGTCCCACTGATTGCCCCCAAAAGCAAAAAAGCAGCCCGTCTTGTGCCCAAAAGAACGATATCGAATAAAGAAGCCTTCTCTAAACACATCTGAGTGAACAAAGGACATCGTCTTTGTGTCCCAAGGAATATGATCAATTTCAGCAAGTCCTTCCAAGGAGAAGCATGGGTCGATTTACCACACTGACTATTTTGATATGAATAGACGTCTGTCCCTTTAAAAAGGTATTGCCATTGTCGTTCTCCACCCGCCTTGTCTCGACAATGAAAGCAAAAAAACCCCCAATGGCGTGCGCGAGAATTCTCGATTGGAAGTGCGCCACCAAAATAAAAACTGCTGGTGATATTTACCTGTATCTTTCTCTTTTTCCTCTCTTTCGCGCTCCACCTACTCCTCATTGATCCCGGATACCTTTTTACTTCTACATACGCCCACCTTTTTCCAGTCTTTGGAAGCGGACTGGAATACATTCAATGATCAATCCTTCGCAAGACGGCAGGAACGTCTTTGTTACTATTGGATCACTCCCTACTTCCACCAGCTCACGTTTGACCGACAATACACTCTCCCTAACTGACCCATATCGAAGACTGGCTACTCGACTAGAAGCCACCGCCTTCAAGCCTACTTGGTCCGGCATGCTTTACGACCCGATGCTGACAGACGTCCCCTCGGACTTCTTGAACCAGCAGGATCGACTTGAGGGACTTCGCGTCGCCTACGTGCGACCTGAGCATCTACCACGAAATGCAAATCCGTTTTGGCAAGTCTTGGCTCGAGAAAATCCAAGCTGGGGCCTCGGTACAACTCGAGCGAGTGGCCAACAGCAACTCACTGTCCCTCCCGTCTTCGTGTCGTATCAATTGCTCGAGTCGAACCCAAGATTAACTGATGACCCAGTGTCAAATGCTCGAAATTTATCGCCATTAAGCCAGGAGGCGAAACGGAGAAGCAGCCCTGGTTACTCCCAGATCGAGACTGAGCCAGCAGGCTTTGTGGTGACAGACTCTGCGACATCGACAACGAGTACGGCTTCTTCGTCCCCTGTGCTTGCTCAATACACCCCTTTGGGTCAAGGCGAGTATGCTGTTTTGGCGGCTGTCCGGGCCTCGTTCCTGAAAAATCCCTATATTTCTCCCATGTCCGACACGAACAAGTGTTTTGTTTCTCTTCCAACAAACAAACAGGAAGGACTGTTGATTCGTTCATTCGGACAGGTCGTAAATCGACGATCAGGCGGTGGACCCGAGCAGGACTATGACACTGATCAAAAAGACGAAGACGAAAACGAGTCTGGCGAAGAGAGGGAAGAGGAGGACTATCCACATTCTTTAGTAGATGGCGCCTACAACTCCCTTGAGCAGGGAAGACGGAAACGGACTGGAATCAGTGGTCAGAGCCTTCACGCCGCAAGGGGAGGGTCGGATTATCAATCCATGATGTATAATATGGCGACCATGTCCATGTCGCCATCACTGACATCGTCCAGTGGATCTGGCGTTTCTAATACTACCGATGTCTCCTCGATGATAAACATGCCATTGCGAACTCAGTTGAGGTCACTGCCATTTAAGAGCCGTTACTCGCGCTCCCCAGCCCCCTCTCCGTCCTCTCGATCAGAATCGTCGCCGTCTTCGGACCTAGTCCCTGTTGAACCACCACACAGTCCCTTGGACGGCTCAAATGGTCGAACCAGATCGACCAGGGGTCTATCTTCTCCTTCTTTTTCACCTCCTGGGATAAAGAAGCGTCGCTCAAGGGATACACGATACCTCCAGTACAAGAGAGTGGTTGCTGTCAAGGGCGGGCATTTCATTTTTGAATGCGATGCTTGCCCACGAGGTCATTTCCAGTTTCATGACGACCGACAGTTGAAACGACATGCAGTCTCCCATCTCTTTTCAAAAAGCAGGAACAAGTTCCGCTGTCTGGATTGCCCTGATGGGCAGAATTTTGCCCGCCGGGATGCTGTCAGGCGTCATTTCGAAAGTGCCACGTACAAGTGTTGTTTCGACCGTGGATTCTATGAGGAATTGGATTCGGATAGAGATGAATATATCCGGCGACGCATTGAACCTCACTGGACCAAGTCGTCGAGATAATCTCTTTCGTGATCATCCCCCCTTGATAGATGACCTCCTACACATGGAAATCATTCATTCCTTATTCGCCATTGATCACAAAACGTTTGCTCCAATTTTGGCCGCGCTTTCTTGGCCCCAACCGTTCATCTTCATTAATAAATCTGATTGCAATCCCTGGTAGACGAATGCATGATAGCTCTTTGAGATTCTGCTGGTGATCCGGTTCATTCTTCAGGGACACTAGAGTCAAAATCAAACGGGGCAGAAAAATTGTCTTTAGTCCACAAAATAGCACGAATGCACCGCCAGTGTACGTTGGACATAACCTAGGCAACTGCTCGACTGCATCGTAGTACATTGATCAGTCTCCGAATGTGACGCCCGTTTTTGGTCAACGCGCCCAGACTGTGGGTGACAGGAACTTGTCCAGGTGTTCTGTGGTGTAGACAGTATTCCAGGGAAAAAAAAAAAAAAAAAAAAAAAGGTCGCACCATCCGGAGCAGACGCGTGTTGCATGGCAAGACCAGGCTGGTGGAGCAAATGGGCAATCATGTCAATGATCTCCTGCGGCAACCGTCGGATGACGTCTTCTTCCATGGTCCCGCCATGTCGACGATGGAATGGGGCTGAGATGAGGGCTGGAATCAAGAATGTCAATTTGCATGTATGCAAACAAAAAGCGCGACAAAAAAAGGAAAGGTAAAAAAACCCCTTGCTGCAAACCCGCACAAAAACTATAGCAGCTTCTGTTTATTATTACCAACGACATCCTATCGCGATACATAGCAACGATCCTCCCAAAAGGTGTCATTCACTGCCTGTCCGAACTTTGGCCAGACCTTTCTGGCCCATGCTTGTTCGTCCGCATTATAAAACTGGACCGCCATGCGCTCGACCCCAACGCGTCGCAACTCCTTTAGGCCATGCATCCGATCCAATCCACTCGCCAGGGACATGTCCAGGCAGTCATATTGATATCCGATCTGGATATACCTATCATTCGAAAATTCGCCCTCGCTGTGCTTGTCCACGTAAAATAGCCCATAATTTGACCCGTCCATTACCTCATCGTGGCCCAAAACTAACATGCGCAGGTTCTTCAGTTGTCCCAGTCGCTCATAGATCATCTCCTGTCTGATCTTTGGGTAGTCTTTGCTCATGTCATGCCTCTCCTCTTGCGAAAACGGTCGCCCGTTCGTCCTAACTGTGTGCTCCGGGCGAGGGACTCCTCTAATTTCCAACTCAAGAATTTCAAGGCTCTCGCAGCAGGCCCATTCCGACGACAACATATCCTTGGCCGTTAGGAAGATATCGGAACCATAGGCACCCTGGTGCTCGTCCAAAGCGCACAATCGCGTCAGGTGTGGCGCGTTTCTCAACAAAGTTTGAATATCTTGACTCCTGAAAGACGTACCGCCATTTATCCACAGATTTCGGAGTGAGGGGGCAGATTTCAATATCTGGTCCACAACAAGAGGACCGAGTTGACTAATTTTTCCGAGCCCTAGAGACTTCCAGCCGGCGGTACTGGCTGTCAATAGGTCCGCCAGATCTCTGTCGGGTATGACACTGTCGTTTAGAAACAGCTCAGTCAGTAGTGGACAATGCTTCCTCGTTGTCTCTGCAATCATCCCGATTGAGAAATAACATGTATCACCCATCCGAAGCTCTTCCAAAGCGACGCATCGCGACAGCAACCCACAAAGGGTGTGAGTGGTAACGGCAACGGAGACTTGCAAAGTCCTGAGGTGTGTCAAAGGTTGTCCATACGGCATGACTGGTTGTGTCGTATCCGGACAATTGGTCCAGCCGTGAGAGCCAAACACCGATGGACACAAAATCAGCGATTCAATCGAGTCGGGCAAAGACCTGAGCACTCGTTCAAAATCTGTCGTATGAGCTATGCCGCGGTTTGCCGTATACCTTTTGACTGTTAAAGATCGTAGCCACTTGTTACGTTGAAGGATCAGGGCCAAATACGAGCGGTAGGACTCAGCCTTATCTTCTGCTGTCACAGTCGAATTCACACGTCCTCCATATGATGACAATGAAAACGGATTGATACCGCCAGGGCCAAAGGTTGTGATGGTGGAGCTTGACGGTGCTGCAGGTGTGAGTGTCCTGTTGAAGGCTGAGGTAGTCACAGGGACCTCTGCTCCAAACGAGGACGCTGGGCTTATAAATGGTGATGAAGGAACATAATTAGGACTTGGCGCTGCTCCGAAGGATGCCGCTGTTGGTTGAGCTGATGATGCTGCTGTAGTGGGGGTGGTGATGGTGGTAAGAGGTGCTCCAAACCCGAACGTGGGGGTTGTACCAGACGAGGAACTTGTACCGCTCGATGACGTTGTTGATCCGAAGGTAGCACCGAAACCGGATGGCACCGTTGACCCAAAGGCAGTACTAGAACCGGATATCGCCGTTGACCCAAAGGCAGTACTAGAACCGGATGGTGCCGTTGACCCGAAGGCAGTACAAGAACCGGATGTCGCCGTTGACCCAAACGCAGTACTAGAACCGGATGTCGCCGTTGACCCAAAGGCAGTACTAGAACCGGATGGTGCCGTTGACCCGAAGGCAGTACAAGAACCGGATGGTGCCGTTGACCCAAAGGTAGTACTAGAACCGGATGTCGCCGTTGACCCAAAGGCAGTACTAGAACCGGATGGTGTCGTTGACCCGAAGGCAGTACTAGAACCGGATGGTGCCGTTGACCCAAAGGCAGTAACAGATGGTGTTGATGACCCAAAGGCAGTAACAGATGGTGTTGATGACCCAAAGGCAGCACCAGATGGCGCCGTTGACCCAAACGCAGTAGAGGAACCCATTGACCCAAAGCTAGCACGGAAACCAAATCCAGGCGACGGAGTAAAGACAGGGGTTTCTTTCGAATCGATGGTGAGTTCAAGGAGTCCAGTGCACGTTCGACCCAACTTTGCAAATTGCTCGACCGCGTCGTAATATCTCACATCGAGTATCCGGATATGATGTCCGTTCCTGATCAACGCGCCTTCCAGAACTGCAGGCATGAACCGTTTCAAGGAGTTTGCAGTGTCGATGTGGACGGTCCTCCAGAGAAAGGGCGAAAAGAGGTCGTGCCAGCTGGAGCAGACGCGTGTTGCGATGGCCAAGTCATGCTTCGAGAGGCAAGGAATGATCAAGCCAATGATCTCCTGTGGCATCTGCTGGATGGCGTCCATGATTGAGCGAATTGCTGTGAATGATGAATGAATGAATGAGCAAGGAGGAAGAGAGATAGAAAAGAGAGCTCGTGATCGTTTCGTCCCTGCGTGTGGCGCAATACATCAACATCAATGCCTTTTCTACAATTTTCTTTTTTTGCGGCGGCGGCGGCGGCGGATGTTGCGAAGGTGCTGCGCCCACGGTGCTTGTTTGTCAAGTCTTCAGAAATGACAAGGTTTTTATTTTTTGGATGCAATTGAAGGTCTCTTGGTGTAATGTACTGTATTATAAGAAGTAGGAAGAAGGGTAGAGTAATAATGAGGGTATAACGACAGAGCCGAGGACCGTTCAGAAAGTCGGGGGTATATTATTAGCGGGGGGTGGGTATGCAACGCAACTATGACAGTTGCTCTTGCTTGATGGAATGTCCCCAGGAGAGGCTAGAGTCGAGGCTTGAGCAGGCATTACCATTGGCCGAGGCATTGGCGGCGGCAGCGGCAGCAGCAGCAGCAGCAGCAGCAGCTTTGGAACGATCAATCTCCTTCCTCAAGGCGGTCGAGATCTTCTTGCCCATACGGCTCATGACCTCGTCCAAAGGCTTGGCACGGTAGGCACTAATCTCAAAGTGGACCTCGACTCCATTGGCCGTCTTGATCTGACCGATGGTGCCGACAGACCTGCAGACCGAGTCCATAGGCGACAAGTTGATGTGGCGCGTCACTGCATCACGTCTTGACAAGTTGGACTTGCAACCCATGCAGTTCCAAAGAAGCTTGTCGTGGATCGACTCAATGTGACGGACCAACACTGCGGGACCAGCAAAGCATTGGCCACAGTTGGGGCACTGGTGAGTGGGCGAGGAGGAGCTGATCACATTTCCATTGTTGTTGGAGGAAGCTGCAGGCGAAAGCATGGAGGATTCCCGGAGGGTTGACATCCGCCTCTGCGATCCCAGGGAGGAGCTGGAGGAGACAGACGAAGTCGAGGACTTGCGGGAGCGGATGATCAGACTTGAAGACATAGAGGGAGAAGTCATGGCCATGTTCTCAGAGTATCCGTGCTGCTGCTGCTGCTGTTGTTGTTGTTGTTGTTGTCGCAGTTTCCTCTCAGTCAGGTAGTTGTCATAGATGCTGTTGCAAGTCTGACCAAACGAGGCTGCAGGTGAGGTTGCCCTTGAAGACTCGGAGGACGAGTGAGCATGGGGCACCTCTGAAGAGTTGGGCGTGTACGAGGACGAAGGCGAAGCAAAGAGCGGCGTTGTTGTTCCAGAGGAGAAACTGGACTCGACCGGGGAGGACATGCATCCCCAAGGCTGATGTTGAACAGACCGCACGATCGTGTTCGCAGCAGACATGGAGGGCGACAACACCCCTTGTGTTGGGTGTCCCTGGACCATTTGTTGCTGTTGGTGGTGGTGATGTTGACCATTCCATTGCATCTCGCCATTGGGGGCTGAGACTCCACGAGACTGACCAACACCGAAGGCTGGGGTCGCAAACATGGGCGTCGACAAGGACTGATGACTATTTGATACAGATGTAGTGGCAATCTGAAGAGAGGGCTTGCGTTGCTTTGGTCGCTGGATCTGTCCCTGACGTGGGTGGTAGTGCAAAGGTGACAAGAGCGCTTGAGGTGCAGCTGCACTGCCATTTGACGCTTGCTGCTGTGGTTGCTGTGATCCCATGGCCACCGTCATATGTGATTGTTGTTGTTGGTGCTGGGAAAGGTGGATCTGCTCGTAGATTGTACCCATCAACTCATTGGATGCATAAAAGTTGTTGTTGTTGTCAGAGGTTGTAGATGTAGATGTTGCCGAACTTTGCACAGACGAAGCACAGGGAACGTGCCAAGAAGCTGCAGTCGTCATCGCAGGCATGTTTGTTTGTGTGGCAGGGGATTGATTATTTCCAAGGGAGGACAACGTCGCGGATGACCCCTGAAAAGCGTGCGTGCCGAAGGTCGTCGTGGATGCCACGGGATGACTCAACTGTTGCTGCTGCTGTTGTTGCTGCTGTTGCTGCTGTTGCTGCTGCTGCTGGATGTACATCCGCTGCTCGTCCGTTAGTACGTAGTCCATTCCAAAAGACATGGAAGAAACGATGGGTGTTGATCCTGTCACGTCGGACATGATGGAAGAAGAAGAAGTAGATGAGGAAGTATGCTGGTGGTGAGGATATGCAGTGTGAGATGTATGGTACGCGCCCTGCTCTGAGGCAAATGGTGTGGTAGTAGCAGAGGATGAGATCACGCCCTTGTAATCTTCGCGTCCAGCCATGATTCCCATCGACAATTCATCCAGGGACGAGTGCGAGAATCCGGAATCTCTTCGAAAGCTGAGCCAACTGCCAGGTACTGCTCCTTCGGGCATCTCTTGGGAAGGCTCTGTTGGTTCATAGGAAGAACACGAGGATGGGGATGCGGGAGAGGAATTGGGGGCAAAGTTCATACCAAGACCACTTAGGTAGCTTTGTGCTACTGGTGAGTTTTCAGTGGCGGTTGTGGCAGCGTAATTGCTTGGGATGTCCATCATCATTGGGACCTGGCTGCCGTTATTCGTGTTGTAATAGTTCATGACTTGTTGTTGCTTGTTGTTAGGGAGGTAAGATGTCTGCGATGGCTGTTGCTGGTATTGAAGATAATGTGACATTCTAAGCCAGACAAGGGTTTAGAGATATTATGGAATAGTCAGCAAGGGAGCTGTCGAGCCAAGGCAGGATACCAGGCGACGATATGTTCTTGAGTATATACTTACACAGGGATAGAAGAAGCAGATGAAGATGCGGGAGTGCGAACAATAAAGGAGAGTGAGAGGTAGTGTTGTGAAAGAGAGAGGAAATAACAAATAGATCAATTGAGGAAGAGGCCAATAGTGTGTTGCGCGCGAGGAATGGTGAAAGGGAGGAGAGAGAGGAGTGGGAGGAGTGTGAGTTCGGATGTGCGTGTATGAGGTAGAAGTGAGTGGCAGTAGTGGTCGGTGGTTGCGAGCTATTGCAAGTGCACGAGTAGAGAGAATGAAGGTGAACGGTGTGTGTGAGTGGAGAAGTAGGGAAGAAAAAGCAATCTCGAGAGCAGGTGTGGCCATGGTGACCTTTATACAAGTTCAGACCCCAAGGCATGGTGGCCCTTAGACAGTGGATCACATCTCAGGGCTTAGTGCAACAGGGTAGAGGCAGCAGCCGAGAACGAGGAACTATAAGAAAATCTGGTGTAGTCATTCTATCCAATTCAATCGAGCGAGCGTGCGTTTGTGCATGCATCTTTTGCTCTTTTCTGCATTGCACGAACACAATCACAAACACAAACAACCATCAACAACAACATGGGTACGGCAAGCAAGCAAGCATCACATCCCATCCGAACACGAGAGAAAAACATCAAACACGAAAATCGCGTTCAACTCTTTACTGACTCTGCACTCAACTCTCTCTCTCTCTCTAATGGGTTATGTTTTTGACACATCTAGTGCTTTTCTTGACCCTTGCCTCGCCTTGAGAGCAAAAGACCCCCAAAGGGACGAGGCTCGACCTCTCGTATTAACATTGGTCGCTGGTTCATTTACATCGGGATCAGCATCAATGGCCCTCCCCCCCAAATGCAAGCCATCCCTTGCATCGATAGACCATCGCCTTTGTCCTTTGGAGACGTGTTCACCGTGCTCAAATTTCACATTCCCTCACCCCCCTCTCTCTCTGTATTGGTTTCTGTCACCCTAAGAGACAGCCCTGCACACTGTTCATCTATTCTCGTCCTGCCCCAGTTGAGATCCGCAACACATGCGGCCAACAAGATTACTCGTGCGCACCTACCAATGACACATTGGCTCATGCACCCTTGCACCTTTTCTGTCGTACATTACATTATTATTTTTTTCGCCCTCGCGTGCTTCAAATAGTTGGGGGAAGGGAAGGGAGACACCTGAGAGCCGGGTGAACAAAAGGGCAGCTTAATATGTTTTTTTTTCATATCTTTTACTCCAAAGAAGTAATTCCGGTGTTGTCAACCTTGCATGGACAATGAGGCAGGGTTCAAACAGGGCTCAAAAACTTTGATGGCGCATGCCTCAAACACAACACACCGACCACCAACCAAAGTTTTCCCCCCAACACCACCACTTTTTTTTTTCCAGATTGCATCCTGATGCAAGGCAACCCGATCTGAGGCAAGGTTCAGCACTCTGTACCTGAGTACAGCTATTTTGCGCGCGTCTACCAATGTTGTGGTTGACAAAAAATGATAATTGGTGGATCATGGATCCCGTCCCACCAGAAATGGTTACATCGAAGGAATGTCCAAATCCCCAGTCATCCAGAGTCGCACTCAAAAAAGGGTGTACCCATTCATGTTATTGTTGTTGTTGTTGTTGTTGATGTTGATGTTGTGGAAAATGAAACCGCACGTTCCTGGCAAACGAGCGGCAATGATGAAAGCTCAATGTCGACGCGACGGTCCCGTAGGTCTTGACTTCAAAAGCCCTTGACCCCTGTCGGACTTTCACCAAACCTCATCCCGCCCTATCTGAACTCTCCCTCTCTCTTTCTTCCTTTCGATTCTTTTCAAACTCAACCTCGTTCCAAGATGATCGCCACCATGTTTGTGTAATGATCGCTATGAGCATCGAGTGGGGATCAAGATTTGTACGACAATTGAGAGAACATCAAAGCTTAGAAGGTCTCCGAAAAAAAAAGAGTTCCCCCTTTGGCGACATTCCTGGATCCATAGACTGGCTCTTAGGGCAGCCTGGACCAGAACGCTTCGTAATGGAATACAATCGGCCTTTCACTCATTCATTCATTCACTCATTCATCTTCAATTCAACGTGCAATTGATCGCGATAAACGTCGTGGTACGCGCCTGTGACACGCTTTTTTTAGAGAACGCGAGATGCTCCTTCTCCCTCTCCCTCCCCACCCGAGAAACCCGATAACATAACGGAACGAGGCCTTGCCCTCGAGTGAACGGAGATACGGTCGAGTTGTTGTGTTAGACCCACTCAAAAGCAACAAGGACTAAAAGAGAGAGAGAGAGAGAGAGAAAGAGAGAGAGAGATGAAAATGAGGGGGTATTCAATCAAGGCGATCCGCCTATTCAAAAACTGGTGTGGTCGTACAAAAGGAGGCCCTTGCCCTGTCTCCTTGACCCTTTTTTTCTCTCTCGTGAATTTGTTTGTTGGTTTATCGTCCTTCTCTGTTCCATTTTGACGTTTTCACTGTCGCAGCAGAGCGGCATGATGGTGGACCCCCCTTGCTCTCTCTCTCTGTTCTCCCTGTTCTCCCTGTCTGTTCGTCTATCTCCTAATTTGAACTGCACAACGATGAACTGACAAGAAAAACAACCCACGAGTTTGGGGACTTGAAATTCTACCCGGTTCCGCTCTGACCCTGTTTTTTTTTTCAATCCTCCTTTCATTTGTCAGTCAGGGTCCCGACTATTTCATTTGCAGTTGATCATTGAGCAATTGTTGAGAGCTTGGGGATATATTATCCAACATCTATGGGTAGTTTGGTAAACGGGATGAAGTTTCTGATCCCCCTGGACTCTCCCTTGCCTTCGACATTTTTTTGAAGAAGGCTTTCTTACTGTCAAGGGGCCGGAAGGAGCAGGAGGGAGAGTAAGGAGTAGAGGCAAGTTGATCAGGGAAAGCTCCAATCGTTTTTCTCGTGAACCTTTTTTTTTTGCGGCACGATGTCTTTGAGGACAGTCAGTCAATCTTGAGATGAAAGCGGCGAAGAGAGTCGGCATCTGTGAGATGACCTAAGGCATAAAGAAAAAAAACGCGTAAAACGGAGTTTTTGCGGAGACGGAGTGGGGCGAGACCTCAGGGTTCAAAGGACGTCCAGTTCTTTTTTTTTTCGGAGGGTTCATTTTATCCTCAGAAAACTCAACGTGCATTGGCCGTCAAACTGGTCGGGGAACCCGGAAAAAAAGAATTAACAAGAGGACGTCCTCAGAACCGTTCGTGAACTCTTTAGGAGAAAGTCTATTTCTGGGATCCTCTGAGGAGTTCCGAATCTTGGCTTTGCTATCTCGATTCCTCTATCTCCCTGTCGGCTTTTGTCTCCCCAAAAACAGACGATGAAAGGAAAAAAGGAAAAAAAAAGAAAAGAAAAGATGGAGACCCTCGTTCACCCCCCTGCATTCCTTTCGTCAGAAGCGATCGCAAAAAAAATGATAGAGATAGACAGAGAGATAGACAGCGCCAGAACCAGAACCAGAAAGGAGTTGCTGTCAGCCCGATCGATATAACGCGTTCTCATCACGTTTGCTGGCAAGATTTTGAAGGGGAGGAAACGGGACCAGGAACTGCCGGACAGATCACCCTTCATATTTTTTTTCATTCATGCAAAATATGAACCCAGAACCTCCCTTCCTTCGTCTTCTTCAGAAGGGATCGATGGGAACATGCACAACCAACTAGATGATGCTAAGAATAAATTTGCATGGGTCGTGATCCGTAACAGAAACAGACTGCTTCGTTCGGCAACTGCTTCTTCTTTGCTACCATGACACGAATACCATTTGGTCTCTCCTGGGCAGATCATGACAGAGATGAAAGCATGCGTTACTATCCCACAATCCAGCTCGACCCCTTCGTTCTGCGGAATATCAGCTGAAGATGCAAGATGCAAGATGTATCTTGTTCGATGCGGCACAACGCGCGCGCGTGTTGGTCACAAGGAAGGAGGCGCTGGAGCGGAAAGAACGCCACAGTTCACAAGAGAAAACAAAAGGAAAAATATCCTCTCCCAGAAACACCTTCCGGATTGTGGTGTCGTCGCACGGACACAAAAAAACATTGTTGGTGATGATGATGGTCGACACGCGTTCTTTTGGACCCTGATGGCGATGGGAGGAAGGGGCGAAGGAGAACGAAGAGGAGGCGGGGGGGATTGACTAAGATCTCGCTGTCGCTCCAACCCCTTCTTTCCCGTCTTCCCGACCTATGGGCTTCACGTTTTTTTCCACCCCCTTTGTTTGTGCAAGTCTTTTTTTTCTTTCTTCATCGACATCGGGTTACAAAATCAAGTGCAAGTTAAAAATGGACGTTCTCTCCATGCGATCTTGTAAATCGCGCGAGGGGGAGAAGAGAAAGGGGTGGGGGACAGGGAAAGGGGGACTACACCGACTTGGAGACTCTCCCTCCCCTCTCCCTTTTTTTTTTCTTTCCTCTTCACCCACTTTTCTTTTCCTTCTTGTCTTGTTTTGAGCCTGGGGCCAAAGCAAAAGATCTGGACTTGTCTCGAGTCCCACTTTTTTTTTTTTTTTTTTTCAGATACTGCACCCGGAAAGCGAAAAGAAACTGGAATTGATCTCTTCATTCTCAAAAAGATGTGCGCCTGCCTCCATCGCGTTTTTCTTTTTTTTTTTTTTTTTGGTCTTTCTCATTTGTTGACGCGTCTGGCCTAAACAAAAAAAAATGACAAACAAGCTGCAGAGAGGACAAAGAGCCAACTTTTGTTGTCGTTCTCAAGAACGCTATATCAGCTTTGTAATGAGCAATCGTCGGTTTTTTTTTCTTGTCCCTTTGCTTGTGTCCTTTTCCAGGTACACAGATGACGCCGATTGCTGTTGTTTAATTGTTGTTCTGGTACGGATTGTCTGTTTGTGCTCGCCGCCACGATTCCAATCCATACTCATATTTGAAGAGAACAAAGGAGAACAGGGCAAGGACCTGAAGGACAAAGGGGGGACAACGGTTCCACCAGAACCACAGACTGTGGATGTCAGTCTCACTCTCACTTCTGAAGGGCGGAAACAACACAACACAACACAAAAGCAACACACACGTCGCCCCCATTGAGCATGTTCGGCAAGTTTACAACACCCTCTTTTTCCCCTCTCCCTGTGTGTTGATGCACGATGGCGTACATCATGCACAGGCATCTTGATGACAAAGATTTCCTTTCTTTTCTTTTCTTGTCGTGTGGTTCAAGGTCAACTAGCTCTTCCTGACGTCAAAACTGCATTCGGTGCTCGTCTCGGACCTTCCTCGCCTTGCAGCACAAGGATGGATGGGAATAATATTGATCATCAGATTCAAAGCTCTTCGATCAGGGAAGAAGCTCCCTTGTCTCAAGGAGATTGAATACCTACCTGAAGGAACACTTTACACCAACTCGGAAGAGAAATCGTCCCACGATGAAAATGGTCAATTGATCTGCTCTGGCCCCCTTCAATATTTTCTTTCTTTGATATAACATTGTCATCATTGTATTTGCATCAACGCGTAGCTCGTAAAACGACAACCCAACTACAACAACAAAAAAAGTCGCGTGGCTAACACAACGTCGCTCACCTTTTCACTCACTCTTTCGTCTCTCTTTACCCCACTACAAGAGCTTCAACTCTCCAAAATGACAATACTCCAATCGGGCGCCTCTGCTCAAGACTTGATTCTTTAGCGTTTCCAGTTCCACCACCGACAAGGAGTGCGTGGTTGTCTTTCCCTCGTCCAAAGTATTGTTCTGCAACGGCTGCGTCGCGCCTTGTACAAAGAAAGATTGTAGCTGTCCAAAATCCAGAATGGGCGATGGCGACACGGGTTGCTGCCCCGCTGCTGTTTTTGTTCTTTGGGATGGTTCCTGGTCTCCTTTGACATCACCGCGGCTACAGGCCATTGAAATAGCCTTATACGGAAAGCGGAGGAGGAGGAGACTAATTCCAAGATGCTTTAGCTGAGGCATCACACGTGCGTTCAATCGCTCCGTCACCACTTGGTCCACATACTGCGAATGGACTTTGTCGTAGAATAGCGGGAACCGATGGACGTCCAGGTACTCCAGTGTAGATCGACAAGCCCAAGGACGCTGTTGTTGCTGGCTTTCATCACGGGTCCCGAGGACTTGCCTAGGATGATACATTTCAAGACTGGTAGTATCCGCATAGCCGTTTCCGTCGTTATTGTGGTACAAATCCTTGCCCATTGGACCTCCTTGCGCAATCTCGAGCCAGATCAAGTACGAACAATTGAACATTACAAACTCAAAGAGCTCTCTGGCAAAACAGCAAACGCATCGATCGAGCTCTGTATCAGTCTTCTGGACTTGGGCCGCAGACAGTTGTCGATAATTCAGTCTCAATCGACGTAGCCCTCGTAGTACCTCGGGCGAGATCTTTGTGAAATTCGATTCATGAAGTCGGACATCGCGTAACGAGAGAGACCGCAAGGACTTTGGGAAAAATTTTGACAAGACTTCAAAATCTACCGATCCTTGGACATGCCTGCCACGGCCACTATACGATGGTTGATCTAGATCCTCGGCGTAGAATCGAAGTGTGAGATATTGCAAATGTTGTCCAGAGTGTTGAAGGATCTCGGCCAACGTTTCATTTGCGCTCTGCTCACGAAAGTCCACGTCTACTACAGTCAGATCCAAATCGCTGAGATGGGAAAAGGCCCTAAAGAAAACCCGGTACGCATCATCAACGCTGCCGTCTGAAAGCTTGCGCCAGGTCATTGGCAGTATCAAACGCCTCAGATTGGGATGGTGATAAAGCGTCAGGTCATTCTCAGGTTGAACCTCTGGAAACAGGAGTGGTCGCTGGTTGACCCTGTTGCTCACACTATCCTTGTTGTCACTGTTGCTGTCGCCGTTAGCCGTCATCCGATCTTCGATCAAAAGCTTGGTCAGTCGCAACGTCTCTAGATTCGGACACGCGTGGACGACCACATGCAACAAATCCTCGACTCTACATTGAACTCCTGTCGGATCGCTGCGTTTCATGCCCACTCTGTCGGCCGTCTCGCTCCTCTCATTCACTTGAGGGTACTTTGCCCATTTAATCAGCCCCCGGATCTCGAGTGTGCTCAACGAGGGCAACTCTCGCAAAGACCACAATAACATGATATCTGCCTTCCAGTCGCAGAATTGGAATGAAACCGATGTCAAGGTACTGCCACCACCGCTTCCGTCATTGACTGCAAAAGCCGAGAAAAACGATCTTAGGCTCTGGAGTTGCTTCGCAGGTTTAACCAATGGTTTCGACATGTCCACCTCCAAATGCTGGAGTATTCCTCCTCCTTCTCTTCCGCAATATTTGCCCACAGCAGTCGCCAGAGGCTCGTCCCAGATGTCGATTCCGGCCAAGGACCGGATCAAAGGGCCTTGCCCCTTCCACTGTTCAGGGGTCATGCGTCGATAAATCTTCCACCGCCCTCCTCCGCCCACAATGACCCGTCTTCGCATGTTGCCCCCAGCATCTTCCCGTCCTCCTTGATGGGAGGCAAGGGTAAGGTGCAAATCCCAATAGTTTAACGCCTGGGCCATGGCCGAGTTACAGCTCTGACAAATCAAGAACCCAGTATCGAGTGAAGCCAATCGGACCTTGGAACTGCCCGAGGGTTTACACCACCAATTCACAAAGCGGACCTCTGGACCCATGGGATCTGGAAGGATAGACTCGTAGTAAATTTTCCCGTAGAGAAGCAATCCGATGTGGCGGCGACGTGCTTCAGAAATGTGCTCTCTGGGCGTCGTCATCGGTGAGCATGATGGCGGGAGATAAACGACATTGGCCCAGAGTTCGAGCTCAAAGATCGCCTTCCAAGCCCGGCAGACTTGCAAGCAGACGAGAATGTGCTCTGGCTGCAAGTAGGACATCAAATGAATTGCAATCTCGGGCAGACTGAATGCTACATGAGCATGACTTGTCACGATGACGCTCTTTGTCTTTCTTCGGAATGAAAAACGCATGAATGGAAACAGAAAGGGAGAATGAAGGGGGAAGAAAGGACAGCGCATGGGCAGAAAAAATGAAATAACAAGGGCCTACGGGAAACTCACACGTTGCACGAAACTCGAGTCCAAAAAGCAAAGTGGAGCAAATTCAATGGCGATGGCAAAGTCAAGGGGGTCAAGGTCGATAATCATCTTTTTTTTATATATATATTCAATGTGAATGTGCTATGGTACAAGTAGATGGAAGTGGTATATAAAAGCTGCCTCTGTGAAAGTCCCACAACTGGAGGTGGTTTTTTTCTTCCTTGCTCTCTTTTTTTTTTTCCTATTCTTTTCTATCCAGACACCACGTCGTTTCCCAACCCCAATTGAACAAAGTCGTACACGATCGTTGCTCCAATTGCAAGGACCAAAACCGCCAATGATCCCCAAGCAATCTTGATGCTCGAAATCGGAATCCAGCTCGGGATTGCTCGAAGACTCCACATTGCCTCAAACGCCAGACCAGCTGCTCCTCCATACTGTGGCAAATGGAACTGAGATTCATGGACTTGACTCTCTGGTCGCTCCGACGAGTAATGCGACTGCGGTCGATAGTGCGAGTAAAGGGAAGACCGACGATACTCTCTCATTTCTGTCGCGGGGGATGGAGGCAAGGCCGTTGGGGAGGGCATTGTCTCCTCTCCAGCTCGTCCTACTCCTCCTCCTGGCTCAGATACCATTGGAAGTGGCGAAGGCGGGGCAGAGATCGCAGAAGGAGGCATCCCTGTACTCGTCATGGTGGAACGACTCGGGTCCCGAGAATGCCGCCTACGACTGAACCACGACGACCCAAACCCTTGCGCAGACTGAGGTTGTTCCTGATCAGGGGTTGTTGGAGAGTACACTGGACTCGTCGCCGGACCATTGTTGTTATGGCCACTGCCAAACCCGGGGATAGTATAGTTGTTACCACCCTGGAATGGAGCCGCCAAGGTCTTGTGGCTGCCACTGAGTCGAGTGTTGCGATTCGTAAAACTGATTCGGTGGTGCAGCGGAACCCTTCCAGGTGATGGAGGAGCCGACGGTGGCAAAGGCGAAACAGAATCCTGTGCCTCTGCTGATCTCGGTCCCGGCATCGCCTCAAACTGGGCATGTTGAGCAAGAGAAGGCGATGGTGGCGTGAGGTGGATCGAGAGACTCTTTGCAGATCCCGGTCCAGCCTGTGCCTGGAGTTGGTCTTTCAAGGACTGAGTCGACAAGGTCTTGGACGCATACCGCTGCATCCTTGACGTCCTCTCCTGCAGCGCCGCAGAAGCTGAAACGGTCCTGCCTCGACTCCCTGCCTGTTGGCCCTCTGGGAAAGATGGAGGCGCAGAAGGCGACAAGTTTAATCCCATGTGGCCTCCAACGTCACTTCCTTCAGGGCTTGAGCTCTGGATGTTGGGGTCGGTGAGCGATGGCGCTAGCCCAGGGAACGGCGCTCCATCACCTCGAGTGGCACTTCCTCCCCGTATGGATCTCGGTGGACTCACTTGGGTCTGAATGGCAAAGGAGCCGGGCTGGGAAACAAATGCAGCAGCCATGCGACCAAGCGAGTTCCTCCTGTCATCCGTTGGAGGCACAAAAGGCTGTGATGCGCCACCACGCTTGCCAGCACCTGCAAGGCTGAGCTCGGGTCCGATCGTGTCCTCGGCCTCCTCCTCCAAGCTCTGGGCATCTCCCTGGGTCTCCTCTTCCTGATTCTGCAAGAGTGTCAGCTTCCACTCTTGAGAAGGCGATCGACTGACTGCAGTCTTGTCGCGGCCAGGACTGCTGCCACCCGTCAAGCTCACAACTGCCGCCCTGACTGCTCGCTTCGTGTCGCTGAACGATGGCTTTCGCTCCAATTCCTGCGATGGCAACACCGCCAAGCGAGGTTCGTCTGAAAAGGATACCCTGCGATCCAAGGAGTGAATGCTCCCAGCCGAATCTGGAGTAGATGGAGAATGATGGACTTGAAAGTTGAAAGGCGTAGCAACACCACCGGTAGCCGAGCCTGAATTGGAGCTGGGTCCCAACCGAGTCGAGTCCAAGGCCGTCATCTCTGGTCTAAGAGAGTCCCTCATTGGCCCTGAAGAGAGCGAAATGGACGGCTGGGACAGAGTCTCATCCACGTCCTTGACGCTGGGCAATCCTGGAGAACCGGTGGGCGACCGTTTGAAAGCTGATCTCTGTGGACTGGAAGGCGATCTAGGCGGGCTGAAGGTCGGAGAGGGCTCCAGCGTATGCTCTGCGCGCTCCGACTGCGGTGTTCCTGGCCTGCCATCGACTGAATTTGTGCGTAGCTCTGGCACTGATATAATCAACCTTGGCGACGAGAGATTTGAAGGAAGTCCCAGAGTCGACCTATTGTTACCGCCCCCTGAAAGTACCCCGCTCTGTCGATTCATTTTCTTGAGTGCCGTCGACAAGTTGCTGTTCGCTTCACAAATCTCCTTGCTCTGGAGATTGACGTCCTTTTCGCTCATCTTTTCAGGGTCGTGCGAACCATGATCTTCGTTCTCATAAAACCCAAAACTCGGTCGGGTATGTTGATCATCCTCGTCCGACTCGTCTCCAAGGTCGGCCGTACTCTGACTTAGCAAAATCATTGGTGGCACTGGTTTCTCGTTTTCAGCGTCCCGCATCTTTGTCTGTTGTTCCACAGCCCGCTTGTGCTTGTCAGAGAGCATAGAAAGAAGCTTGTCCTTGTGGGAGACACGCCTGGGAAGAGTTGCCTTTCTCTGCGCCATCTCTGTTACAGGGTCATGTAGGATCACAGTGGAAACTCCTGGAGGTCGATTCATCGATGAGGTCTGAGATCGCGGATGGGATGGATCCATGTTGTTCGAGGACTCTCTCTCAAATAGCTCTCCGTCACGCGAAAACGAAAAGTAGGGACCATTGACAAGTTCCACTGACTGCTCCGAGGCACTGCTAGGGCCATACACTCCGCTGTGGTGGCTGTGGTGGCTGTGGTATCGACGATGGGCAGGCCTTGATGACTCTGTGGCAAGATTTTCCTCTGAAACGCTCTGTTGAATCAGACTACTGCTGCCAATGCCAAGTGCGACTGGGATTACTGTTGCAGCGGCAATGGCTGTTGGGGGTGCCATGGACAGATCCAGATAGGATTGAGAACGCGAATGACCCAATTGCAGACTGGATCCCGTTAATCGTCGACGGATCGATGTAGAGGCGCTGGTGTGTCGCCTCGAGTGTCCCGAAAATGAGCTTCTGGAAACCTCACGCGATAGTCGAGCCTGCTGCTCCATCTCGATAATAGGCAACTTGCTGAGCTTTTCCTTGTGCCTCTTTGAATAGATGTACAGGATAAACGGGATGATGAAGTTGGCTGACGAGACCAAGAACAGAGAACTCCAGTTGATGACGCTTGTCAGTCCAGATCCTGTCATACAAGGGACAGCAATGAGCCATGGAAGCACTCCAGAAAGGATATTGGACCACATCAAGTTGCAGGCGCCGGACTGAATCAGATTGTACCGGATCACAATGATGTTGATGGGGATCGAGGTAATGAGTGCTGCGATCGGGAAGGTGTATCCAGTGATCTGGGAGAGGATGGTGACATCGGGCGACGAGCTGATAGCCTGGATCAAAGTGGAGTTGTTGGGGATCTGGAAGGCCATGCCTCCGATAATGGCGACAAGGAGATAGAGGACGGTGGTTATCCCGACACCCCAACCCACGGTCTTGTGGATAGAGACGCTCGGTTGCTTGGCGTTGGCCCATGAGGGTACAGTGGTGATGAAGGCGTAGTTGAAGAGGATGGTCCCGAATGTTTGTGATATGTCCGAGCCCACGACCGGTACCAGATCAGTGTCGAGACCATGGATAAAGAAGGTGACAATCCATTGGAGAACAATGAGGAGGATCAAGACGAAGGACGCAAGTTGGAGCCAGATGTTTTCGCTCAGTTTGAGTAGTCCTAGGGGTAGGATCATACAGAAGGCAAGGAGCACGCCTGCAGTCATGATCATGACACCGGAGAAGGGGCTAGCCGAGGCCAATTGCTCGGAAACACAGATAAACGACGGATAAGGGTATATCTCGATGCCACAAGTGCGGTGGAAGATCTTGATCAGGAGGTTGTCAAAGAGCTGAGCCGAGACTGCAATGGAAGCCACGTTGGTGGTCTGCATGGCCAGGAAACAAATGATCTGGACCAGCAGATGGTATCGTCTTCCAAAGAAACACAGGACAAGGTTGGAGAACTCGACCTGTAAGTGACCGCGTAAACAGGTTCATGTCGACAAGAAGGAAGAAACAGCGTGAGAGAGTGAGAGAGAGAGAGAACGAGAGAGAGAAAGGAAGAAAGAAGAAGGTAGGAACAAAGTAAGGACAAAAATTCATTTCCCAATTCTGCAACAGGGTAATAACAAAATGAGCACGACCCTCAGCGGAGGTAAAGGTTTATGCGACAGAAGCACTATTGGATCGGCTATTGTTGTAGCCATAACACAACAACAGCAGGATGGCAATAACGACAAGGGTGCACAACAACGACAGGGACAACAAAATGACAAGAAAAAACTAAATCCGTTACTTACGTTCGACTGGAAATATTCATTTCCGGGCACTTCGGTCATGGCCTCGCAGATAAACAGACTGCTCAACGTACTCAGCATGCCCACAACAGCAAAGGCGATCAGGGTCGGCAGCCATCCCGCAGACTGGGCTACGATCGGCAGGGTGACGATGCCGGGTCCGGTCATGTTGGAGATCAGAAGGGCGAGGCCACCCCAGAAGGAGATGTCCTTGATTGGATCTGGGTCGAATCGCACGTTCTGGAAGCTGGAGATGTGGCTCTTGATTGAGGAGACACTGCGATGAGACGAGACGGAGGAGCGGTGGGAGTGGCGCGAGGTGTGGGAGGTGGAGCGGGCGAGGACTGTGAGATGGTCGCGGGAGGAGGAGGGGCCGTTGGGGTGGCCACCACTGCTGTAGGCGGTGTCATGGCTGGTGGAGGCCGACGCAGGGGCGGCACTGAGTCCAGGTGCAGGAGCAGGACCAGAAGCAGTAGCAGTGGAGGGTGCGCTCGAGGGAGTGGCTGAAGGAGCGGATGCACAGAAAGCAGGGCCGAGGGTGATGGGGACAGACAGCCGCTCAAAGGATGTGGAGGCGGCCATACATGAAAGAGAAGTATGAACGGTGGTAGAAGTGGAAACAAAAGAGGAGGAAAAGGAAAGGAAGAAACGGAAGAAAAGGAAAGAGAGGATGAATGAATGAAGAGGTTGGCTGGATGGGAGAGCAGGCGAGCGATGACAAGGGGGTGGAATGGAGAAAGTGAAAGAGAAAGTGAAAGAGAAAGAGAGGGAGAGAGAAAGAAAGAGAGAAAGGGAGGATGGGATGCAGAGAATGAGAAGGGGGTGGAGAGATGCAATGCAATGCAGCGCACAGGTTGCTATGCAGTGAAGGAAGGCAAGGAAGGCAAGGAAGGAAGGAAGGAAGGAAGGAAGGAAGGAAGACAAGAAAAGGAAGCACAGGAAGAAGAAGAAGAAGAAAAGAATGAAAAGGAGATGAGTGGATGACCAGATGGATGAATGACAAGGGGTGGATGGTGGGGGTAAAAGAAGAAGGGAAGAAAAGGGTAGGTGAGTAGGTAGGGTGAAGAAAGGGTATGGACAAACAAACAAAGCAAAAGCAATTGACGGGCGAGGATCACTTTTTTTCTTTTTCGCACTCTGTCTTTTATACCTCCCACCTTTTCGTCTCCCCTAAAGATACAAACAAGATACATCCTCCCTCTCTTGCTCCACTCCATTCGTCTGCTCTTGCTCTCTCTCTTCGCTCTTACATATTTTTTTTTCCGCCGACTTGCCCAAACAGGGAATTGCAGTCCACCAGGTGTGTGTCTCTCTTTTTCCTGTCCCTCCTCTCTTTTGCCCTCTTGTGGTCTGGCGGCGTCTGTGTCCCGTCCTGCTGCATCATTCCTGGGGCCAACAATGTGGCCTTACCTGTAATGTCCACACCCTATTCTCCGCCCGCCCTTGCGCCCACCTTGCTCATACCCCTAGCTGCATCAGCCCTGTCCACCCTATTTAGTATTGACTCGTACCTTGCTATCTCTCTCCCTCGGCTCCTCTTTTGTTCCCACTCCCACACACACACACTCACACTCACACATACCGAGTCTGCAGCCTGCGTCATGTCTCTCCTATGTATGACTCGACTCGTTCCCTGGTCAACGCCATGCCATGGGCGTACGCTCTCTCGTTGCTGAATACTGATCAACTCTCTTCCGACCCAGATGCGGATCATCATTGATGCCTCGACACACACACTCATGCATGCCATTCACGCTCCATTTGCAATGTGTGTCCTATTCCGAGACAATGTCGCTGTCCAACCGCCTGCGCCTATCCCTTCCTAGATCGATTTGTTTGCTCTACGCCATCCTTCTTCTCGCGCCTTCCTACCGCCCACACCTCTTCTCGTGCTTCCTCGGAGACGTGGCAGGCAAGGAAATGGGAAACCGGGAACCATGGGAAAAGGCAAATGAAAAACAAAAAGATTGTGCCTGTGTGCCTGTGTGCCTGCCTATCTGTTTGCCTGCCTTCCTGTCTGCCCACCTGCATTTCTGGTTTGCCACGCTCTCTGTCCCTTTGACACTAACCTCCTCATCAACCCCTCCCTTTCGATTCACACCCCCTCCTCCCTCCCTCCTTTTCCAACTCCTCCATTCTCCTCTCGTCTCCTTGTTTCGATCCAAAATCTCTATCAACGATCCTCGACACATTAGCCAATTGGATCGGATCAGTACCCGAACACGCGCTGCTTCGTGCCAAATGCCAAAAAAGAGATTGGCACTCTGCACTCTTTGACCCAACTTTCTTCTTTGTTTGTCTTACTTGTTTGTTTGTGCTCTCAATTAGCCATGCGACAGTCTGATGGACAAAAAGGATGGGCAACATACATTCAACCATGGTGTCATAGCTCTGGCGCCCATTGAAAAGCCAAAAGCTCTTGAAGTACTATATCAGAGACATTGAATTTACTCGGGACAAAGTCGACCCATGGACATTGGATTACTCGGGACAAAGTCGACCCATTGGACAGTGGATTTCTCGGGACAAAGTCGACCCATACCTGACAGGAAAGTCTTATCGATCATTGAGTTTGTTTTTTTGACTTTCAAAATCTCTGCACCCCTATCCATCCCTCCTTTCACGAATGTTGAGCATCCACAAAACTCACAAGGTAACGCCCAGAACAGAGTATACAGCAGCGGAATAGAAAATGACTGGGTAGATTCTTGTTGACAAAAAAAACAAAACTCCAAGCGCCATTCTACTTGACAAGTTGATTTTTTTTAATGGTTTGATTTTCGTTTCCATGAGGGTCGACTTGCTTCGGTTATCCTGTAATATGTCGCTGTTTGCTCTTTGTTGCTCCTCGTAAATGTTGGCCAATAACAACAGTATTTAGTGGTGGGCAACGTTCTTGTGGTGCTCTACAGAAACGCGTAAGAGACAATGGGCGTTAATAATCAGTTTTTGCTGGGTCTACCCAACGCCGATCCGGCAACCATGCCGCCAGTCTTCAAAAGAGTGTTGTGTTTTGTCAAAATCAGAATTAACTATCAATTTCCCAGTTAAATCAACATCGTTTGTTCTGATGTCCCTAACTATAGTTTCATCACTTTGACAGCTACAACACCCTCGAGAATTTGGCATCCGTTGGCAAAACGAGTATTCAGTCAGATCGATCCATAATATGACAACAAAAACTTACTCAAGTGGAAGTGGTAGTCAATGGTGTAGGAGAGAACAAAGACGGCAGCAATGGTCTGGAAGACGGGGGTCATGCTGGCGTTCTTGCCGTCAAAGTAACGGCCCTGGTAACCGGAGGAGCGGGCAGCAGGGGCGGGGCCGTTGGGGAGACCCTTGTAGAAGTTGACGACCTTGGACATCTGTGGGGAAGGAACACATACAGGTACGATGATTAATAACTCGTGACTTTTTTTTCACTTTGATTCGATTCTGTCAATGCCATGCATTGTGGCGTAATGTCAACAGTCTGTGCAGTCGGAACGTTTATGAATGGCTCCTGTTCCTGGCTTTCAGGGTAATCCATGCATTGCATCAAAAACTACTAGAAACACATACGCGGGCAGCATCCTTAGGAGAACCAATGGCCTTGGTGGAGCCAATGGTGGGGGGGATGGCAGCCTAATGGTACCAGAACGGGAAAAAGAAGTAGGAAACAAGTCAAGTAGAGAATGCACGGATTGGATTAGTTCCTTGTTGTGTGAAACGTGATCGTGATCGGATCAACCGGGAGGAAGAGGGGAATGATGAATGAACAGGTTCATCTGGGTGCGAGTTCAGAAGCTGTGGGGAGGAAAGCAAAGGTTCGATGAGGGGAGGAGATCAGACGTACTCTGGCGGTAGAGTAAGCGCGACGGGCAATGGTGTTCATGATGGAGAGAGGAGAGATGGGGTGAAGAAGGATGAGAATGCATCCCGGCAATGGCCTCTTGTGTGTTGACCCGTCATCACGTGATATGGAACGCTATGCTGTCGTGGTAGAGATTGGATCGCAAATCTTGTGTTTGCCACCCCTGCATTCCAGCAGCAATAATTTTGTTGACTCTGTGCGTGTGCACAAAAGGAGAGGGTGTTGGGCAAGAAACCCTCCTTTATTGAACTTGCTATGAATTTTAAATTGAGCTTACGGCGGAAGAAGAAGCGGAACTCAACGACCCCAACACGTCCAAGGAGCGAAGCACATACCTGAAACTCAAGCTGGATCGCAAGAGGCGCGGGCGACCGGATCCTCAAGAGCAAGGGAAAGGGCAAGAGCAAGACGAAGGTAACCGAAAAATTCAAAGCAGACAATAGAAAGGACAAGCGGAAGACGTGAACGCGCGCACACTGTAGACTACTTGATTCTTTTTTGACGTCCGCGATATCACCAAATCTCCAAGATCTCTTCCTGTTCTTTTTGAAGTGAGTGTCCGAAATCGTCTTGACTTCCTAATCAATACATAAAAACCGCGTACCTTAGTACTTAGGACTACTGGTAGAGTGGCCAAGAGTGCCGGGACGGTTTCATTGGAGCATGGTATGGTAAACCGGCCGACCTTCTCAAGACGTAAACTCCACGTACCCTAAATCTCAGCTTCATGGCAAGACCGCTGTCGTGCACCACTTGCAACAATGGCACCGAGTCGTTTCCGGTGTCGAGAAACGCCTTGCCAAATCTGGCCAAACGAAATAGATCCCAGTTGGTCTTGGCCTTACAGGTCGCACTGCACGGACCGGTGATCTCTCTGTACAAGATCTCAGAGTTGTACGCTTTGTTCATGGTAGTTGTAATTACTGCTTCCCATTCTCACCATCTTGATCTGTCCTCACCTATTAGTTGCGGATTGAATACCCGGAGATGCCTTTCTTGTCGTTGCAAACGTTGATGATGGGGCAGCAGACTCCCTGTTTTCCCGAAACAGTTCCTTGGCGACATGTTCACCCTCGACTAGAAGCTCACCGGCAGTCCGAGTTGTCGATAGCTTTGCGGCTCGAGAAACCCAAAACCTGACGCCTTCGTTGCGTTTCCAGATTTTATATTTGTCAAATAGAATGGCACCCGCTGATTGTCGAATGAACCTTTTCGATAGAAGGGCGGTAAAAGCTTTGTGGGCATCTATTTCGTTCATTTCGTAATAGTATTTGAATTCAGTTGCGAAATCAACCATGGTGATGGATTCCTGCTTGTTCCTCAGCCACTGAGAGTGCGCTCTCAGATTTCATTGCTAAAGGATTGAGAGTATATGGGAACTGTTCATTTAGCATATTTATTGCCACATGAAAACCCTGTAAACAATGAAATACAAGAAGGCAGTTGACCACTCGACCACATTCTACTTCCCGACTATCCTCCTGCCGCGAACTGATGCAGGAACGGGCTAAGGAAGTACTCGTGATGGCGAGTTCTGCCACAGACTAAAACACCCTACCACACCCCACTTCCCGACTATCCTCCTGCCGCGAGCTGACGCAGGAACGGGCTAAGGAAGCACCAGTGCATGATGGTTGGATGTCAAGGTCCGGGCCTGCACTTATTCTTGGACCTTGAATGAACATACCTTTGCGAAAATACACGTCGAAATTTCAATCGCTTGAGAAGATGAGTAATTTGAGTAAATGGAGGCAGTAGTGAAGATGAATGTGCGTGTGTGAATGATGTGAATGATTAAAAAAAAAGACGTCACCGAAGGCAGGATCCGCCGCCTGCCCCCTTCGTGCCTCTGGTGGCTCTAGTTCCGCTGGTCCTGCTGGTACCTCTGCCTCTTGGGCGCTGGTTCCATTTTTGCGACTAGAGCGGCTGGTGTCGGTCTTCTTCGGCAACTTCAGGAATCCGGGGCTGAGGAGGAGTGGAACATCGACAGAAAACGGCTAGAGGCAGCAGCACTTGCAAAATAAAGACGAGAAGAAATTATGGGCGAGTGTGAAATCGCACTGAAGTGTATGTGGATCGAGCTTGGAGCTCTTGTTAACATCAATACGACCAGAAAGTGCAATTTCTGTTACTTAGAGTCTGCACTTGCCTCCATGCAAGATACCTTAATCCTCTTTTGTGGTCCCAAACAATCATCCAATTGAAGAATACGCCGTCACTTTGCCAACATACCCTATTCCTCTGACTTATGTTCCTTTCTCTCATCCCTTTCACCCTTTCTTCAACCCTCGCCTCCTTCTTCGTCCCTTACCTTTTCTATGCTTTGCAACACCATGACCAACAATGTCCTGACTCTGTTTTGCCTCATCGATGGCAAAGAGCCCCGACAATCTATCCACAAAAAAAGAAATTTGAGCCATTCACGACGACGTCTTCGAGAGAGTCAAGTTTATCCTGCGGATGCCTGCAAGTCTGCTCACTATGACACGCGTTGGGGAATGACAATCTACACAAACACTATCTTGCAGCATTCCAGTCGTCCATCAAGGAACCGTTCCAGGGACATACCTTCTCACTGTACCCTTTCTCTCAAATGCAGGGACATGCATGTACATGTACACTTCGAAGGTAGGGACCGATTACCAGCTAACAGGTGCTCTCACCTGTCCCTCGTAGAAAACTGCTGCCCGCTGTTTTCTTTGTGGTAGACTAACTGCGGCGCTGAAAACCCTTTGCCCTTACCCTGGAGGCCAAACGGCGGCAAACAGACGCGTGTCTGTTTGTGTGCGCGTGTTTTTTTTTCTTGTGTTCTGCGTTCCGGGGGGCAAAATTCGTGTTCATGTTATGGCACAATCGTCCTCATCTTTTAGAGGACGGGTGGTTCTTTTTCTTTGTTTTTTTTTTGGACCCAAGACAAAAGTTTCCAGACTCATTGTTCATAGGATCACTCACACCCTCTCAAAGGCTGGAAAATGTCGAGGCTGTCCTTCGGATACCTCTTCCTTCTTTCACACTTTCACACGAAGGCCAGTGCCCCATTCGTCCTTTGCATCCGAAGCACGTCAACAAAATAAACAAGCCAGTTCAACTTTAATTGCTTTAGCGCAACAACAGTCCACAGGGTCCGATGTCGGTTGCTGACACCATGAACGGTGGACAAAATAAACTATCAAGGACACACATACTCTTGGACATCTTTCTTGCTTGCATGGCATATCCAATGGCCTATAACACTCAGTGCCGATGAAAGACCCGCACTCCGAACCCCATCCCCCCCACAAATCACTCAACAATTCCACGAGATGTTCAAATGCAAACCTTCCCTGGAACGTGATTGAAAATGGCAATGGTCGTGTCAATGGACCCTTATCAAGCGTTACACGGAATGCGTGCCGTTGTAGCCGCTCTATCCCTGCATCCATCCCTGACAGAATGACATGGCGCAAATTGCTCACAAGAGAAAACAAAAAAGCATCAGGTGGGCTTACTCTTCTTCCTCTCACCTCTCACGCCTTGGACCCTACAGGGCCAAGTTCGTGCTACAAACACGCGAGAAAGGGTCAGTTCTTTGTTTGGCAGTTCGCCCTCTTCAGCCAATGGCCGGATTCCTGCCTTAAAGTCATTTTCTCTTCACGCCTCGAGTGAGTCGAGCACATTTCTCCCACAGGACTAGTGATGACTCCATTCCTGACGAGTGGGAACACGGAATGGCCGACTCGGCCCGAGCCTTCTGGACATGATCGTTTGGCAAAGCAGCCTAGCCAGGAAGACGCCTGTGCCCTTTTCGATCCAAAAGGACAACTCTCAGTTTTCGGCCCTTGCCCCCTTGCGAAAACAACAGGGTCCCATCTCAAGTGGTCCAGGGAAAAAGCAAAGAGTATAAAAGGTAGTTGTCGACAACATTTCGCTCTTCTTGTCACTCAGCTTTCACACAGTCAGTCCGCCTCTCCCGCCCCTCTCTCTTTCCCCTCCTCCATCCGCATCCCTTCAAGCTCTTATCCATCATGTACTTCAAGCGTGTCGCGGTCACGGTCGCAAGCGCCTTGGCGTTCCTCGCCATGGTGTCTGCTCGTCCTCACTTTCAAAAGCCCGTGAAGCGGACGGCGTCCAACACGGCTGCGTCGTACGTGATTAACACGGCGGCTCTCCCTGGCTTGGACAGCGGTCTCACTGCCCTTCCTCAATGGTCCGGATTGATGCCCGTCGGCGGTTCCAACACGCTCTTTTTCTGGTATGTTCAGGCCGCGAACGCCTCGAGCGACAACCTGATCTTCTGGCACAACGGTGGACCCGGATGCTCGTCCATGGAAGGTCTCTTTGAGGAGAACGGACCCTACCAGACCACGGATGCTGGCCAGACCTGGCAGATGAACCCCAACTCGTGGCATAACTATGGCCATGTGGTCTACATTGACCAGCCCTTCGGTACCGGTTTCTCGACCGACAACACCCCTGTCCCGAACGAAGATGTGGTGGGCACGACCATGTTGAACTTTTACGCCAGCTTCTTTGAGGCCTTCCCTGGTATGCAAGCCAAGAACATGTACATTGCCGGTGAATCCTACGCCGGTCGTTACATCCCTTACATGGCCAAGCACGTCCAGAGCTACAATACTGCCAACCCAACCAACCAGTACAACCTCAAGGCCATTGCGATGGGCGATGCCTACATTGACACATCGGTCAACAATGACTTTGTGTACTATGTTCCTTACCTCCAACAGAACCCCTGGATCTATGGCAACAGCAACTCGTTCTTGTCAAAGGCTCAGTCCTATGCCTCGAAGGCCCAAACCACCTCCAACTGTGTGTCGGCTCAGGCTGAACCCTCAATCTCCAGTGCCTGCCAGAACCTGGAGAACGAGTTCTTCAACTCCATGCCAGCTCCCTCCAACCCTCCTCTGGACGACAGCTGTACCGATCCTTATGGAAACCCAATCTACTTTGACCCTTACAAGACCGATGTCACGGACTGCAGCTTTGCTCAGATCGATCTGCTTTACGCTCAGTCTTCTTGGGAATACTACCTCAACGTAAATGTTCAGACAGAGGAACGATGCATCGTAGGGTGAAAAGTAATAAGGGATATTAATTGATCATTTTCTTTTCTTTCTTTTTTGAACTCCATCTCTTCTTTCTTTTAGCTCCCTGCTGTCCAGGCACAGATCCACATCCAGGCTCCAGTGTCATACTCTGACTGCAACAGTCTCACTGGAGGTGTCTACTCTTCGGACCCTTCGATCGTTCCCAAGTACTTTATCGGAAGCTTGATTGATGCTGGTCTGCAGGTGACTTTGTACACTGGCCTTTTGGATACCGTCGTCCCTCACACCTTGACTGAAGCCGCGATCAGCTACATGACCTGGGGTGGCACCAAGGGATTCACCAGCTCGTCTTACACCACCTCCACCATGACCCCCATCATGACGGGATCCACCCAGACTGGACGGTACCACTCCGAGCGCGGTTTGACCTACGTGATCGTCAACAACGCTGGCCACATGGTGCCCAGAGATGTAAGAACAAACCCTCCTTCTCCTTCCCAAATCTCCTTTTCTTCTCTATGATTCTAGCCCGCGAATGATGAACTTGCCTCCAACTCATTATTGTTTTTTTTTGCGTCTTCTTGAAAATAGGACCCCGTCACTGCCTCGTGGATGATCCAGAACCTCGTCCTCCAGTAAAGTCGGCAGGGCCGACCAAGAAACCAGAGGACAATCATCATGACTTTTTCTTTTTTCTTTTTTCTGTTCTTCGCATTGACTGCGAACAACACACAATCTCTTTATTTTTTGTATATACCTTTACCCCAACAAGATCGATCTTGCTGGCGTAGGCCATTATCTACCTCTTTACTTATATGGGATCCAGTCCACAATAAAAAAAACCCCCAAGTTCTCTGTTAAAAAAAATATAAATGTTTATTACTTTGTTATGGCCAAATAATGATATGGTTAAAAAGAGGAATGAGAACTATTTGCACGCACAACGAATGTGAACACATGCGAGCGGATGAGGACAAGGTATGATAGAAGTGAGTGAGATGAGCGCAAAAAAAGAAAGAGAGGACGTTCACTGGGAGAAACATCCATAAATTAAATGTACTGCGACATCCAGAGGAAGCCATCGCCGTATCCCTGCTTCATGACAACAGAGCACATGAAGACCTCAATGGGACGCATATCCTTCAATGGGACCTTGCCCTTTCCGGTGGTCTGGATCAAGCCGAGGGCGGAGCGGAGCTCCTCCTCAGAGACGGCGCCAGGAGCATCAATCTTGTTTCCAAGGATCAAGAAAGGAACGCGCTCCAACTGCTGGATAGCAAGGAGAGCCTAGAAGATAAGAATTGCAAGCAAGAGAAATAAACAAGTTGAGAAAAACATTCCGTAAATGACACAGTAAGCAACGGCAATTGGGTTGAGAAAGAGAGTCCATGCTATTTACATCCAACTCGGCCTTGGATTCAAGGAAACGCTCGCGATCCTGAGTGTCGACCAAGAAGACGATTCCATTGACCTCGGCAAAGTAATCCTTCCAGATACGGCGAGCTACAAAGAGTCAAGTTAGGGAGAGAAAGGTTTTCTTCAGCAACTGCAATAAAAACTCCCTCGATCGATCAAAATCCGAACCCCGTCGAATGCAACGGGTTGTTTCTTGACTCCTGTCGAGTAAGCACACTCTATCGTACCTTGCTGATGTCCACCCAAATCAAATGTCGTGAACTTGACGTTGGCAATGGAAAGCTCCTCCGAGGCTAGAGTGAAAAAAAGTAGTAAGAAAGCAAGTCTCGTTAATAACAAATACGCCGACTTTCTCGGACTTGATACAACCACAACCCGATAAGAGGTAAAGTGAAAAAAAAACCAGAAAGGCGGAGTGTGTGGCCCATGCCCACTGGCACATGTTAAAAATTAAAAAAAAATCCTTTCGCCGATGCTCACACATACACGCACACACACAAAGAACGCACAACCTGTCTGGTGCTTGAAAACAAGCGTAAGGCAGACCCGGAACACCAACATCCGTCCATGACAAAAATTACGTACTAGGGTGAAGAGTGGGCTGGAGAGTCGCAAGGCGGTCGTTCTTCAACATGTGGAGCAAAGTCGTCTTTCCTGCGTTATCGAGTCCGAGAAAGAGAATCTTTGCGTTCTTGTTGAACAGACCTATTAGTTGGAGGATAATGAGAGGCGGGTCAGTCAAGGCCACGAGACAGCGCTGGAGTATCACACAATAGCATTCATGAGGCCTGGGGGATCTTTTTTCACTGATGCCAGCAGAGGCGAGATTTGCTCCGGAACAGGAGGTTGATCTCATAGCCAATAGCAGGTCAGTGCGGAGACAGGGAGCATCGGATAACGAGGACGTCATTCGCCAGACCGCGCGTGTCCTTGATTCCATGTGAATAAATCGGAAAAGGCACATTGTCTGCCCAGCCGAAGGCAGGAAGGGTAGTCATTGGGGAGGGTGCTTGGAGAGTAGAACGTCAAGCAGGTGCATGCACCCGAGAGACACGGGGGGTCGAACACAGGGCAGGGAGGGGACAAAAGAAGGAGCGCGCAAAAGGATCACTCACCGAGGCTTGAAAGCACATCGCGGAACCAGTCAATGATAAACATAATGGAGGAAATGTGTCGGGAGAGGGAGAGGGAAGAGGGAAGAATGGATGTAGGATGGGATGAAGGGACAAAGGGGAGCGAAGGAAACAGAAAGGAAAAGGACCATGCAACCAAGGGGCATAAACAGGGCCACGACAGAGGAACAGGGCATCGGTGGGACAGGGCACATTCTGCGTACGTGTGCGCGGTCACGTATGCAGTGGACTCGCGAAATGGGACATGATACATTTTTGGGGGGGAGGGGTATTCTTTCATTTTTATCTTCTGTCTCTGATGCGATATCGTAATATTTGAATATTTTGGGGGTGCGAGAGGGGGTGCCTCTTTGTTTTTTAGGCGTTCATGTTGCGCTTGGTCCAGTGGTAGTAGTAGAGCAGTGCACAGGCGGGCTGACCCAGGATCGTGAACGACACCCAAAAGATCATGTTGCCCAATCCTGACAATGGTCCTCGCCACTTGGCCAACGGCGCCGTGATCGCAATCAGGGGGATCTGCAGGAACATTCCGGCGAACGCGTAGCCGTAAACCATGTGCGTGGGAAGTCCAATCAAGACCTCATGCAGCACCGCAGAGATAGTAAAGATCACAACTGAAGCTGAAATGGGCGAGTAGCCCGACGTGATCATGGGGAGGTAAACGTGGCGCTTGAAGAACGTGTACACTGGAATATTCCATGACTTCCAGTACACCTGAAGGGAACCAGAGTTCCACCAGGCCATATAAAACCGGCGATCTCCAAAATACAGCAACTATGATTTTGCATATTTGCATAAATGAACAAGATCAGCGTGCTTCCCAATTGCGCAACAATGATGGGCATTTGGAGCAAAACGTTTTTTTCTTACCTCCGAGAGGGCGTTAAAGCACGAATGGAAAAAGGTATAAAACATCAAAAGCCAAATAATCACGCTGGTCGTGCTCAGCTTCAGCACACGCTCGAGGATCGTGGCAAACGCAAGTTCATCAAAAGCACGGACAGAGTTCTGGAGCGTAGGTGTAGCATATTGCTCAATCAAAAAGTACTGAAAAACAAAAATCGTGAAGCGTCGTCGTCGTTAGAAGTTGTTCATGATCATGCCATCAATATATGAGCTGAATAAATTACCATCATGCCGAGACAAGTGACAATCTCGAGGACACGTTTCATAAAGAACGACTTGCGGAACACAGTCGTACGAGGATAAGAGGGCTGATAGCAGAGTGTGGGCGCGAGCCAAAAGTAACCAATGTTTTTTGGCGTGATGTTGTCCGGGTATTGAATGTCGTATTGATACAGTTCCTTCTTGCTCGATGTCTTCCCGTCCGTGTCGTGGACCTTTGTCAGATGTTGGAATTGGTCGGCAGGAAGGTCAAAAATGTAAGCAGCGCGGAGATCCTGGTTCACGAGCGCAAACGAGGTCAACTTGAGGAAGAGAATACACCCATTCAGAAGGCAGGACATGGCCATGAAGGGATGGAAGATCATATAGTAAGCCATAAACGAAGGCCAGGAAATCACCGTGAGCAAGTTGAAGAAATGGAGCCAGCCAACTGTCTTCTGAGTGGCCTTGGCAATGGCTTCTGTGCTGCGAGCGTCCTTCAGTTGGGCCTTTGGGTCCTTGTCTTCTCCTGCAGCGACAGCCTTTGATGGCGTGTCGATATTCTCGGCACGACGCTTTCGGAAACCAATTGAGCGCTTCAACGCCCATTTCTCCAGTTGATAAGCGAGGATGACGTTCAGCGGGAGAAGGGCGTGGGTCAGTGCCGTCAGAATCCAATCCTCTTTTGAGACTTTAGATCCTGGGAAGGACAGCAAAAAGCCGTACTTCAGATAGTTCTCGATGATGAGACGCACATTGTTGCCAAACAACAAGAGCACTATAAATTATAAGGAAGATTGAAAACATCTTTGGTCAAAACACGCCGGTGGTGGTGGCGATCACACATGCACACAAGATAAAGAGAATGCACGCCCGGTCGGCTCAAGGCTCGACCGCACGGCACCGCACCGCACCGATGATTGTGATTCGCATCGATTTGATGCAAATATGCGCACAAGCCATGCTGCGTTGGGCGAATCTGAGTCCCCCTGTCTGGAGATAAGTGCGACTCCGACGTTCTCTCTTTAGTCATGCCAAATGCCCCTCATCTCCGCTCTCCCATATGCACATGCTGCCAGCCTGGGAACGGCGTGTGCACATGTTTGTGTTTTGGATGCTCTGACACGGGCCACAACCGCGCATCCATTCACTCCCTGACTCGCTCTCCATCTTGGGTATGTACGTCCCCAAGCCAATCACAGGGAGCACGTTTATCATTGCCATCCAGCCCTTGCCTCCGAGTCGCGAGAAGCTGTCTCACCGCAAGCCCCGAGTCCGAGACTTTGGAATCAACCCTCTCGAAGAGGAAGAGATCTTGAAAAACAAAACAAAAAAACCCCCCCTTGCAATGCTGTGATACATCCTGATCAGGTCAGTTGAGTGGTCATTATTGTTGTTGTTGTTGTCGCTGTGTTGTCGTTGTGTTGTGGTTGTCGTCTATCCGTGGTTGCCCTTGCTGCTGTTTTGTACCAATTGCCCTTCCCCTTCCTCCCCCTGCCGCTTCTCTTGTCTCCTTGTTGCATCCACAGCACACGCCTCTTGGAAGAAAAACGCGGTAAACTTACTGCCCAGGTTCACGAATCCTCGGTAGCTCTCTGGTGGGGCCTCCTTGGAGAGAGGACTAGGTACGGTCCGGGTGTGGACAGGGAACGTGTGTTTGTAGGATGCTCCGGTCTTTTTGGAACTCTGGAGATCCTCCATGGTGGGAGCAATGTCTGGTAAAGCATTGGCAGCACTTGCATTGATGCCCTCCTGCTCATTCGATCGGGACGTCGAAGTTGCCGACGCTGTCATTGTGATTCTTTTTTTGTGAGTGTAAATGTGTTCTTGATGAATGCTCTAGTAGGTTCGAATCTGGTTGGTAAGAGATGCGTGAGAACGAGTCAGAAAGAAAACGAATGAATTAAAGAGACAAGGATGGAATGTGAGTTTAAGATTCCGCAAACGTCAAAAACGAGGCGCTCCAACAAACGCCTTGTCGAGACAGACGCAGTCGAGACGGAGGAAGCAAACCTCGATCGGTCGGTACCTGAGGGAGAGGAAGACCAGGAGAGGAGGAGGAGGAGCTGAATGTCTCTCGGCAACAGATGGATGATGGGGGGTGGGCAATTGAAGGAAGAGGTGGAGAAAGAAGAAGAGAGACGATGCAGAAAGAAAGAAAGAAAGAAAGAAATACAGAAAGAGGCACTTTCAAGCTCCTCTTTGGCTCAATGGACCTCCTCCACAGCGGCACATGGGCTGCTGCGATCCCATGTTCCTTGCAAATTTCCGCTCAGACCTTCTTTCTGCCGCCTTCCTTCTCAGGCCAAAGAGAAGGTTGCTGAAAGTCTGAAGCCCAATTCTGAACGTTTCTTTGTCAGAACTGGTACTGTATCGATTCAAAAATGACTGACCACCTCTTCCCTCGCGGTGCTGTGGAGCTGTGGATGGGTGGATGGGCTTACGTCTGACTACCCTGTCCTGAAATGACGGCGTCTATTTTTTCCTCTTCTTGCTCTCCTCTTCTTTTTGCTCTGGATGATTTAATGGCATCTTGTAATTCCAATGAGGCAAGAAAAGACACATGAGAACTCTGGCCCTCCAAGAGCCAAAGAAGATAATTTGAATACCCACAGGAGAGCACTAGCATACAGTAAAAAGTAAAAAAAAGGGATTGAGCGAGTCTGATCCGTCAGCGACTCGTGAGCAAATGTTCATTTCACCAGGCGAAGCAAAGCAAGAGCAAAACAAGGCAAAACAGGGCGAGAGGCAGGAAGGGGAAAGCATGTGAGGACATGATTTCCAGTTCTCTTTCATCCCTTTCTTTGTCCTCTTTCCCATGTGGCCTCTTGAAGAACATGATTAAGCTGTGGCATGCTCAAATCCCCGTCTTCATCTTCTGGCATGTGTGAGAGCCTTCAGGAATTCTCAAGACGTTTGTCAACGTGCGCTTCGTACTGTATATCCAAACATGGAAGTTCGTAAGCTACCCAGAGATTGCTTTTTTTTCCACTTGACACATTTGCTTTTTTATGTACACATGAAAGCGATTAGAGTTGTGGATTCCAAGGTAGAAGAAGTATAGCAATGAAAAAAGACGCGTCTTTGCAAGACTAGTGCATGGCAGATGAACCTAGTTCTTGGTAAACCCCTCGGACTCAATCATCAGTCAATGACTGTCCACCCGATCGAGTAGGCTGCAATCAGCATTGCAAGAAGCAGCAACATCTCGATCGACCCAAGCACCAGGCCAACGATGTGTATTTCCAACAGCATCATCAAACCCGCCCAGAATAACGCAATAAACACCTAGCGGCGGCATGACATTCCAGGTACCAGACAGAGCAAAGTTAGGACAACTCCTGCAGTGAAGACACAAAGCAACACATGCAAGAGTCAATACTCACGTAGACCCAGACAAGGATAAGCATGGCGACTTCGGATCCAAGACCTGCAGAAAGAGAACAACAGAGCCACTTTGTCGGTGATCACAACCCACTGGCCAGATTCGTGCTTCCTTCCCAAAAGGGAAAAACTTACCAAAGGTGTTCAAGGCCACAACCAACAGCAACATCAATGTCAAGTCGCGGACCACACCGTAGGTCATGTCGATACGCTCGCTCTATCCCATCAACAGGCCATCCAAGAACTCGTGAGTTTTCGCTTTCGAGGATAATCAACATTTATAGTACAACTTACGATGTCCTCCATGGTGCGGCCAATGAGTCCCCTTCCAGGCCGAGCTGTTGGATGGGTAAGAGTAGCCGGTGGTGCAGTGTTGGAGTTTTCACTCACAATCCCGCCAGCTCCATCAAGAACAGGTGCTTGCAGAGTCGAGTCGTAAGAACCCCTTGCGAGTCCTGTAGCAACGCCGCCATCTTGCCCTCTGGTAGGGGCCGTGGCTCGAGTGGGGCGTCTAGCGTCCATCATCCGGGTGGCATCAAGGATCTGCTTGGCAAGACTTTTTTTTTTTTGTCTGACTGTTAACAAGCGGCGCGCATACGATGTGCAGGGTCTAAAAAGGAAGGATGTCATTTTGCTTGACTTACAATAAAAGGGCCCAGAGAAGCCAGAGGACCCAGAGAGCGATCCAGATGTCGCGCACGGACCGATGGCCGAGATATCGCGTGGCAAGGTCAAGTTGACCTGCACGAGGAATATTGCCGATGACAGGAGCACTAACAGCGTTGAGAGCAGGATTAAGAGGAGGGACAACCATGGCTTTGTCGTGTGACTTTATTGATAAAGAATATGACAGAAAGGGAAGTATTATTGACAGGCCGCAGTCGATGAGAATAGGAGGGAGAGCGAAGAGAAGAGGAAGGAGACAAGAGGAAGGAGACAAGGGGCGCAGGGAGAGGAGGATCAATCAGAGGAGATGGATGGTCGCAACGGCCATGCTGACCAAGACCATGCGGCCCTGCCAGCCTGTCCCTCCTTCCCCCCCATCAGTGGCCAGTCTGGCAGCGGGAGGCGCTGCCTTTTCTTTCTTCTCTCACTCGTTTCATCAGTGTGCAAGTGCAAGTGGCAAATAGTTTATTTATTGTTGTTCCTCCATCGACCAGCCGTCCCTTGTCCGCCCGACTCTTCTAATGCCTCGTGCGCTTTGATCGACGCCTTGATCCCCTTCCGAGACGCTCCTCTCCGTCCTCTTCGTCATTCTCTTCCTCCACCACAGCATCCTCATCCTCCTCGTCGTCATCGTCGCCCTCTTCCTCCAGCGCCTTCAGATCGTCCTTGTACGAGATTGGCTGCGCTCCTCTGGCTCGAAGAGATCGGCCTCCAACATTGCTGAACTGCATCTCGGTCTTTGGAAAACAAATTTAAAAAAAAGAAGGAAAACAAATATTAGCTGACCCTCCATCATGGTTAACAGTGCAAAAACTAAACCATGGAGGGATCGGGCTGCTTACCTCCTGATGCGGCTTGCGATGACGACCGCGATTCTTTGCATCGGAATCACTGCCGCGGTGCTGGGCCTTTTTGTAGTTCTGGCCCTTGTGGCCTCCCGCTTCCTCGGCTTCATCATCGTCATGGTCGTGTTCATCGTCCTCGTCCTCTTCCTCTTCCTCCTCGTCATGTTCGTCCTGGTCCGCATCCTCCTCCTCGTGCTCCTTCTCCCTATCAGAACGGTTCTCCTCCTCTTCCTCGTCATCGCCGTCTTCCGGCTCATCCACCCTGTTCGCAATCAAGGTCAAACAGTCATCGAGCCAAGCATGGAGGGCACCAAAGGTCCTGACACTCTTCAGCATGGTCTCAATATGACATGCCCGCAGCCAGGCCAAGAGTCGGGCGTTAACGATCACAGGGACTGAGCAAATGACAGGGCTGGGACGATCCACTACTGAAGACGCCCCTTCAGTGGCATCCACGTCCATTGCAACGCTGTCTGTGGTCGACGCAGGGTCGGATTCTGTGGTGGAGGTGGAAGTCTCGGCAATTTCCTTCTCTTCGGGTTGATCCATGGCCAGGAGGCATTGCTGCAGAACTCGGACTGTGGCGTCAAGTCGACTTTCCGGAGTGAGCTCTAGTGAGTCGCGGATAGCCTTCGAAATCACATTGTCTTCAGTGTCGCAGATGGTTTTGGAAAGCTCGTGGAGTCGCTTCTCTGCCGCCTGGACCAGGCTATTGTAATACTCTGAGCGTGTGGGTCCAGATCCTTCGTCACGAACAACACGTAGGAAGCTCGCTAGGGAACTCTCGTCCTCTTCATGAATGGGCTCGTCATTCTCATGACCTTCATCCATGGGCTCGTCCTGACCGCCAATGTTCGAATCTGCTTCTGTGGACATATCAAAGTCCATGCCCTGTCTGTCCTCATTGGAAGCAAGGACCATTTCGGTGGCTGCAATATCAGCTAGCTCCTGACGGCTCTTTCGCCCCCTCTTCCGTTTTAGTACCATTAGGTCGTGTTCGTTTAGAAGCTGTCCAACTGTTGCCTCGGCCGTCTTTGATTTGTCCTGGCGAACCACAACCTCCCGTCCAATCCAAGTTGGAACCAGCTTAAAGCTAGCCTCAATATCCTTTCTCATAGTCACCAAAGATGCCTTTAGGTATTTCTCACGGATACCCTTGGAGTTTAAAGCGCGAATGAGCGAGGCAAGTTCCTTGCCGGTGGAAATCAGACCCCAGGTGTGTGTCTGTCCATAGTCGAGCAGATCCTTTGGTGGTGGGGGGGTTTCGGGTTCTGTGAACGGTGACGATTCTTCTGCAGGAGGGGTGCTACTCGACAGCAGATTGTTGATAGACATTACTTCCTTTGTCGATTGGGTCTTTTGGCCAGTTAGGTCTGGCTCTGCCATGGATTTCATCCGCTCCGTAACATCCGCCATGGTAGTGTCGTTGCCGTCCTCAGGCTGTGGTTTTGAGTCTTCTGAGGTAGCGGCCTCGTCTGATTTGTCGATAGTGTCTTCCATCTTTGGCCCAAGCTGCTTTCGATCCTCAACAATAATACCACCGAATTGCCTCCAAAACCAATATTTGCGACCCCAGCGATCGTTGCCTAGGCAGATGATTCGCAACTTCTCGTCCCCATTAACAGCCTGACCGCCTCTCAGCTGTGACAAGGGGATATTGTGTTCCTTCTGGAGTTCATTGTCGTCCAAGGAAATGTTGTCAAGCTCCTCCTTCTTGATTTCCCAGGCAGATTCCTTTATCTTAAGATCATTTGCCATGGCCTTCTGCTGGTTCAACAGATCGTTCGCCTTGTTCCGTGCGTCCTTGGCATGAGCAAGTCTCTGCAATCGAGACGATGAGGAGATGCGATTTCCTGCGGCTTCCTCCTCCAGGCTAGTATTCTCCCGCTCAGTGGTCAAAATCGCTTGCCGCTGAGTCTCAAGCTGAGCCGCCTCATACTCGATCGTGCGCATTTCCCGCTCCAAGTCATGTGTCTGTGTCTCCAGCTCCTTGCGCACTTCGGCACGTTTTCGCTTGTGTCGCTTCAACGATGTGATATTTTCTTCGACCTCGTTTCGCATGAACCTATGAAATCGATCCGATGATGTGATATCGTGCAAGGCCTTGACGAGAGCTTCGATCCTGTCTGAAGCAGTAAACCTCGAATATTCGGTGGTAGCCAGGCGGACCTGAGGCACAACTTTTCTTTTGGCGGAAACACTGGACATCTTGCTCTTCTTTTCTTCCTTCTTGTCCTCCAAAGTGGCCGGCCCAATGGCGAGAAAGTAGGGAAAGTTGAAGTTGTTGATTGCAGGTGATTTTCCTTCATCATAGGCAGCGATTATCATTTTGCAGTTGAGATCCAGCAGTCGATTATCCACACGAGGATTCCTGATCATTCCAAGCAGAGCATCTACGTGAAGAGAGATTATATATAAACTGATGTGAGATTGATTTCGAATGACAACTGGGGTGAAGCAGAGCAATAAAGTAATCCACAACCACAATGGCTAGGTGAAAATCGCCTACCATATGTGATCCACTCTCCAGAATCCTTGGTCAATCCCAATGGAGATCCAAACGTATTGATGAACTCGTGGACCATTTTGACATCTGCCAGCATATCCATGTCCAAATCCTGGCGATGAAGGTCGAGTTTGTTGATAGAAGGCAATTTGGAGCTCCTCATGATCAGGCCATCCAAGAGATCCTCGTAAGGAGCACGACCCGTCAACTTTGGCAGCTCCTTTAAAAGACCTCCGAACCGTTTGTCTTCTTCGACCGAAGCCGCTGCCATGTTTGCAAAGTAGCTGTCTGTCTTGGATGGGTCCAATTTGTCGAATTGGAGACATGATTGTTTGAAAGGCTAAACGGGAATATTGAGAAGCACATAAATGGTCAGTAGTGAAAAAAGCAATGGCTGGAAAATGCCACGTCGATTCTTACAGTCTTGGATGATGAGCTCGGTGGTGTTGATGCAGTATTCTCCTCATGCGGTTGATCCTATTAGTAAGGAGGAATGTCTGCGATTAACAATTTTTTCCTTCTTTTTCCTATACACGTCAAGATCGCCTCTTCATGAAGAACATTCTTTACCTCAGCATGTTGGATCAATGCGCCTTTGGAGGTCGGCGCAGTTGATCTGTCAAAGAAACTAAGAATGGATCGATCCGATTTTTGACCGGGAACCGCTGCTGCTGTCGTTGCTACTGCCGGCTGATTGCCAGGGGACAGAGTATCTTCACTGTTCTTGACGGTTGACTTCTTTTGTTTGATATCCTTGGGCTGCTTAGGCTGTTTCGGTTCACTGGCAGTCTTCTCCTTTGGTGCCTTGGCCGTCTTTGACTTTATGTTAGCAGGATCTGGTTTGTCTGCCTCCGTCTTGGCCTTGGCTTTACGTCCTTTCTTTGTCTTTCCTGGAGCATCTTCAGCAGCCTGGCCTGGCGATGGATCATGCTCTTCATCACCTGTCGACGACCTTGATGGATCCTGATGTGGCTCATCTATATCCATTTCCTCAAGCTTTGCACTCGAGCTCACTTCAGAGTCTGCTCTATGGGTTGACTCGTCCTTGGTATTGATCTGATGATGCGACCCATCCGTGCCACTACCTGCCGCTTGACCACCAGTGGTTGAGGAAGAATTGACTCGATTGGAGCTATGGGCGTTCGAAAGCCAGGAGGAGAGAAGCGAATTTTGAGCACCACTTGAGGAGGCCTGACCCGAGGAACGGGGGTTTCTCTGAGTGGGATGATTGGGGTTACTACCCTTGAGTGGATGCTCAGATGGTAAGGCTGGAATGGGAAGTCGCACCTTGCCACCCGAAGGGCCATGGCTAGAGAGCGAGTCCGTAGGCACAGTCATGCAGGGCGTGCCTAGTTTTTGTCGGGGTGGAGGGGTCACTTTGGTCGTTGAAAATCAGAGACTTGTAGAGATGGAGATGGCACAATAGCACGATCGGAAGCGGGTGAGCAGATGTGGATTTGCAGCAAACGCAAAGTGATGGGATGGAATGGAGAGGAAAAATAAATCTAAAGTATCCTTGGGCAAGAAGTCATTTTGTATGGAAATCGAGACTCTCTTTCTCGACGCGTCGTGTTCACGGAAAAGACGGTCACTTTTTTTTGTGACATTATTATTATCGATGTTTTTATTATACAGGAGAGAAACGATTGGAGCAGTCAGTCTATGGTCTGCCCGTCTAGAGTGGAGAAGTGGCGAAACTGTATCAAGCAATGCAATGCAACAGATGATGAGGGGAGCCAAGGGCAATAGAAAACAAAGAGAAAAGAGAGATGAAGAACAGACATCCTGCTCTAGCATAGAGCTTCCTTGGAGACAGAGACTGGCATCTGCGAAACGGTGTTTGGGAGTGGCGGCTCCTTGATGATACTGACCGAGCGGACAAAATCAAAGATGACAAAGTTCAACGCTCCTCCGGGGACGGCAAGGATCGCCCTGGCTTTGGTCCCTGCGAAAAACTTTATAAAGCCTTCCTTGCGCCAGATCTCAACGAACACGTCCATCCACCTCAATGGTGGCAGTGGGGACTTGGCCAAAGCGCTTCCAGGTGGCTGCAGTCTCTGCTCTGTCTGAATCCTTGTCTTGACCATATCACTTGGAGATGAGATCAGGACGCCTGTGAGAGATGCAATACTACCAGCGATCGACGAAATGAGCAATTGATCCAATTCTGGTGGTGGGATAGGGGATGAACTTGACGGTTGCTGATCCCTAACCCATTGGAGGCCGTTCTTAACCCAGACTTTCGAGGTTTCGTACGCGGGAAAATAGGCAGCAAAGAATGGGATTGTCGACATCAAGGTGGCAACATAGCCTCTGAATAGGAATCGTACCCCCTCCTGCTTATATTGAAGCATAAGGGATTCTGAAATCGGCATGGGCTGTACAGGTGTGTACGTTGGAAGCTTGGCGGCTGTGGATGTTGGGCCGGGAACGAGTGGTGTCGCAACAGTGGCGGCGGTAGCGGTGGCGGCTGCAGGGACAATATTTCCTTGTGCTCCTGCCTTTGCAATGGTGATCTGTTGCGAAACCTATTGGACGGAATGATGAAGGGGTCGGCAGCGTTAGCTCATGTCCAAGCTCGACTGTCTTGTGAGGGTAGGGGAGAGACGATCGTTCAATTGTTGATGCCCAGTGCGCACAATTGTGTTTGCCCTGCATCAATCCAAAAATGGCTCTTCTTCCGCGATGACACGATATTCTTTTGGACCGAGCACTGTGTTCATTTCTCTTTGGATCGGATGGACACTCTGTCCTCCCGTGTTCTTCCTTGCTCTTGTCATCCAAACATTTGCCTGATCTCGCACTCTAGCTTTGTTGGGTCCACAAGAGTGACTTGGCGGGAGTTGGTAGGGCTTCTTACCATGTCAAAAGGAACCACAAAGAACGTGGTCACGACTGCAGAAAATGTTCCAATGACACCACTAAGGACACCGGGGTTCTTGAGCACCTGGACCCCAAAGTAGTCGTGCTCCTTGACTTTTTGATGGGTGTAGTCGTAGGTGGCAAATTGGAGAATCTTTGTCGTTGTGAGACCCAAACTGAAAACGGTGGCACCTGCAAAAAGGGCACGGAATCCATTCTTCTGCTGCACATCCTTGATGACGGTGAAGATGGAGGACGAGACAGGGACTGTTGATTTGCGCTGCTGCAGAATTCTGACTGTGCGCATGGGGTAGAAGGCGAGAATTGGTGGGACATTGAGGATTGTGCCGTAGAAGTAGTACTTCTGAAAGTCGATCTTTGCCGGATCGAGTCCGGCGGCGGGGGGCATGATGGCGACGAGTAGAGAGGGATGGGCGTTGCCAAGAGGAGAGGGGAGGGGAGGGGGGAGAGATGAGAGGAATGTAAGGAATGCAGAAGCTGATCAAGAGAGGAGAGGAGAGGAGAAGAGTGAGAAGAGTGGGGGGGATAAAGAGAGAGGGAGGGAGCGAGGGAGATAAGGTTGAAGACTTGTGGCAGAACACTCAGAGGCGGCAGAAGGGGGGCCGCTTAAAAGCGCAGCCTGTGGGGGCCGGCCGGTCCGTCCCTGTCTGACTGTTCTGCAGTGCAGGCAGCCCAGCTGCGAGGGTGCATCAGTCAGCGTGCGCAATGGAAGTGAGTAATCAGCCGGCGAGAACGAAGGAGGGAGCAAGAGGCTAATCAAAAGTAGAAACGACATGCCCCCTCCATCGCTTTGGTCCATCCGTGCCTTCCTTCCTTTGCTCGGGATTCCTTCTTTTGGGCGATCCCTTGGGCCTTGTGCCTGAATTTCACTCTTGATTTATCCGGACAAAAGGTCGTTATGAATAAAAAGAATTAGTGCTGTATTTTTATTCCCATATTTTTATTCTGTTTCTCCCATCTTCGCCCTCATCGCGCCTTCGACGTCTTTTAGCGCCATCTTCCATCATCTTCATTCATTCGCCTAGGCCTGCCTCAGGAAGCCCATTGACAACAGGAAGGAAATATATAGAAATGGCATCGCAGGCGAGGCCATCGACACATCGCACCCTGGACTGGGATGCCATTACGCCCCTCTCGGAACAACAACGACAAGGAGTTCTCGAGCTAAAGGATGCATGTGCGGACCTACCTTTGCCTCCAAATGCAAGTATCTCTTCCTTCGTCAGCTTGAAGCTCGTCATTCCAAACCCCATGTCTAGTTGCATGTCATGACCTTGGACCTAACCCTCCATTCATTACATACGCTACCCTTAGTTGGCTGCAGAGATCAGTTCTCCTCTGCCTTTTGCAAAGTCAGGAAGTATAGCTGGAGACTCGCCGCAACCCAGTTCATCATTGGGAGTCAAGCAACCTGGACAGTCTCAGCACCTCATGCCATCACCTGCACTCTCACCGAGATCCATTCCGGGAAAGGAATCGAGCCCCCTTCCACGCTCCAGGCTTGGGGGCATCGCTCCTGTCGACGGCATCACTGTGGAGAAGCATGAAACCGAACAGATAAAGCCTATTGAGACGACACAACAGTTTTTGGATTGGTTCTCGGGAATTGAGGGCAAGATGGAGCGCGATCAGGAAGATGTTTACAGGAACTACCTGGCGGTTGTTATCATGTACAGGGAAGCGTGTGACGGATTTTTGGCCCAGATTGACGAAACGTCGGAATGTTTCAAGAGCCTGGAGGGTCACTATGCTTTTGTGGAAGAGAAGACGCGTGCACTCCAAGTGGCCTGTGAAAATCTGTTGCTGGAGCAGGTAATGACGCGCGAACCTCCACCTCGCCTCAGTGAGGATTGCTCAAAAGACTAACTGTCGCCTATCCTCAATGAAATGTCTAGACCAACTTGCAAACTCTGGCCGACCTTATGGCTTCGAAACTCTCATACTTTCATCAATTGGAGGCCGTCACGCGCCTGTTCAACGCTCCAGGGGATGATGTGTGTCTTCGTCCTGAATTTGCTCCGATGCTCAAAAAACTTGACGAGTGCCTGACCTATGTTCAAGAAAACGTAAGAGCCTCCCGTCCTTGATGAATACTGATTTGTATCGTTTGTCACGCCGATGTACGGATTTATTTTCTAATGGCTTCCGCGTCACTTTGCTCCATCCTCGATGTCACAGCTGAAATACAAAGACTCGGAACTATATCAGATGCGATTCCGCCAATGCATGACGCGAGGAATGACCCTCATCAAGATGCACCTTATCACAAAACTACGAGCATTGAGTCTTGAAGTCAATACAAAGAAGCCTGTTCTTGCAAAGGGGGAGTCCCTCAAACCCGCCATGGTAACGGCGCTATTCTATGTCAAGTTCAGGACGATTGCACCCCCATTGAAAACCTTGGTGGCAGAGCTGGAAGACAGGTGTATTTCTCATAAAGAGTAAGCGTAGACTTGCACAGAATCAGGAGTGCAGAACTTGCTCCCGAGCTCCCATTCTAACAGCGTTCTTTAATCTCACCCTAGATATAACTCGCTTTTAAACGACTGTTATAATTGCTACTTTTCAGTGCGCCAACAACACCTCGCACCCATGATTGTTTCCAAAATTCAGGAAATGGGACCCAGCCAAAAGGACAAGCTCATGTTTGTAAGCGAAATAATTGGACTTTAAACATTCATTGAATCGAATACCCTTTCTAACCCCTCCGAGCTGTGTTTGTGTGAATGCCCAACTAGGCCCGTAATGGATTGGCATACCTGACTTCCGTTTGCATGGACGAGTACTCGCTCTTTTACAACTTTTTCAACACTGGAGAAAACGAGCTATAGTAGGACTTTGCCTTGCAATACTCTTCAGTTGTGCTTGTACAGAGTACCTTGAGACTAATAGAATTCTATATTACTCCTTTGTAGCGGCTATTTGGATACGCTTATTGGATATCTGTATGACTACCTACGACCAAGAATTATCCACGAGAATAAGATCGACATCTTGTCCGAGCTGTGTGTGGTCATGAACATTCAACAATCTGACATTCCCAGTAAGTGGCCTATGAAAGTCTCATAAGTTCTGTCCTCACGTTCAACCTTCTAACTCGGCTTTCTACCATTAAATGATGTAGTTGACGAAAATTCGCATTTGGCGTTTGGATATCTAATCCGAAATATGTTGCAGGATACTCAACAGCGTCTCGTGTACCGTGCTCAGGCGTTTATTCGATCCGAAATCCAAAACTTCAAGCCTACGCCAAAGACGCTCGATTATCCAGCAAATCTTCAAGGTAACTCTTTTAATCTGCTGTTGTAACTCCTTTGACCTACTCCTCCTAACACTTTCAAATGCATAGCTCCTCCTCCGCTTCCTTCAGGATCGGATGCGCTATCGAGATCTGTCTCCTCTCAACATATCCATCGAGCATCCGATGCAGAGAGCATTGCAGAGTCCATTCCTGAAGTCTCGTCACCTACACCCTCTCTTGCAGGAAGCATCAATGGCGGCTATTTCTCCTCACCTACGTTACAACAATTTGATGAATCTGCAGAGATGTATCATGGCTGGTTCCCAACCTTGCAACGGACCCTTTGGCTGCTCACAAAGATTTATAAGTGCGTGGACCAAACCATTTTTGATGATCTCTCTCAGGAAGCACTCTCCAAATGTTTGTTATCTTTGAACCAAGCATCGACCCTTATTCGTGAAACTAAGGATCAGGTCGATGGACGCCTGTTTTTGATTAAGCATTTGTTGATCCTGAAAGAGCAGATTGCGCCTTTTGAGGGCAACTTTGTTCATACGACCAAGGAAGTCGACTTCACAAGGATGACGGATGCCATTACAACACTATTCCGAGACAGAACTAACCTGCTCAGTCTTGGGTCCTGGTTTGGGGCAGTGTCTCAGACTATCACACCTACTCTTGTGGACAGCCATTTGGACGCCAGGCAAGAGATTGACCGCGACTTGAAGCTGGTGTGCGAAACATTTATTCTCGAGATGGGCAAATCCGCAGTGCACTGTCTAGCGGAATTCATGAACAAAGTGGCTGGATTCCGCATTCGGGCGGGTGTTGAGGCTCAGCGAGAACAAGATCCTTCGACAAACAGTGGATTGATGCGACGACCGCCCATGCTACTGAAGGATAAACCGTTTGCTAGACCAGAAGAGCTCCAGAGGATTATGGTCGACTTTAAGGACACGGTACCGCCCAGAATCCAATGGACGGTGCGAAAGCTGTCGACCTACCTGAAGGACCCGAACACGGAGATGATCTTGATGCGACCCATTCAGGTAGAGTTGTGGTGCCACACTGTTTGTTGATATCATGTTGGAACAATTTTTAGATCTAATCTCATCTCGCGCTTCATAGTCCTTCATCCTCGAGTCGTACCAGTCGTTCTATGATACAATCCTGTACGAATATGACCCGGCTTTGACATACAAGGCTTCCCAGACGCCAGAAGGCCATCGCAACATCAAGCATGATGGGATGCAATGTCTTGAACCAACTGAAACGATTGCGGCCTGGGTCACAGGCTTGGTCCGCAGCGAGCTCAAGAAGAACAACCCAGATTTTGACTTGGATGCCTAGATTGATGGCCGCCCACTACCAATAAAAGACCCAGCTAAATATTCCCCATTGTTTATAGCACCAAACCCACTGGATTGCCACTGGCGCAAGTACAATGCGCCTGCTCTCAGGCGCAGCCTAAAACGACGCCTTTGGCGCCATGTCGCCTGCAGGTCACAATTTTTCCCCTTTTTGCTTCCAACTTTCCCCTTGTACACTGGCTTTTCCAACCGCTTTTCATCCGTCTCCTTTTCTTCCCAACTTTTTCTTCCTCTCTCTTTCTCTCCCTCCTAATGGAAGACATGGAGCGCGTCAGCGTCCTTGACATCCCTGAGCTGGTATCCATCGTCGCCTCATGGCTCTCCCCACACGACTTGACAGTCTGTATGCGAGTGAACTCGACCTGGGCGGAGAACCTCCGGCCGCTCCTGTATGAAAACATCAAAGTTGTTGACTTTGACCTCTACTCTCACAAGTCTCGACGAGTGATGCGATTCCCTCTACCAGACCTCTGGCGCTTTGCTTGCCAACAAACTGATGGGGAGGCGCGGTTAAAGGAAATGAACCTGTTAGACTTCAACATGTTCCAGCGCCAAGATGACCTCAGCGGATTGGTACAAGAGGGCACAGTGAAGGACGGACAGCCACAGCCACAAACGCCGCGAGGACAGAAACGATCGCAGGAAAGGGCGGAGGACCCAGCCAAACCAATACCGGCACTGGCACAGAAGCAAGAGCAAGAAGAGAAAGAACGTCCTAACGATAGTAATGAATCGACCGCAAAAGCAACGACCGCGACGACAACCACAACCACACCGACCACGGAAAAAGATCATCAAAAGGATCCCTCAAAACTTTTATTTCCTAATCTATTACAGTCGCCTCTAACACTCGATGCTAATCTCACTCGACCGACTGGAAGCTACTCCAGGGAAGCAGAGATGTTCCGACGACCGGTTGGTTATGGCGGCCAGCACGTGCACAAGTATGGGCAGTTTATCCGCACCCTGACCGTGGCTCACCCTCATTCACTTATCTACGTGGGCAAGCACTGCACCAACCTCAGGGAACTCTCAGTCTACAACTGGATGTCACTTGACAAGTCGTGTCGCTACGAACTCGGACCGAAACTGTCTGATCGCTGGCAAAACTTTTGGAGATCGAGGGACCAAGAAAAGATGCTTCAGATATGGATCAAGGTCCTGGAAAGGAACCCCCACTTGCAGGTGGTGAGGCTGGAGCTGGCTTTGGTCCCCATCGGAGGTTTGACGCGGCTGGCGATGGTTCTGGCAAAACTTGAACATCTTCACGAGATTGAGGTTTTTGATTCGGGGGTGGACCGAAGAGTCGAAGTGGTCTTGGACTATTGCCACTCAGTTAACAAATTTACCTGGACAACGATCGAGGGCAAGGGCAAGGTGGCTCTTGGTAGGACATATAGTGAGCGACAAAAACACAATGCATCCCTCTTTGGAAGGACTCGGATCTGGAAGGGATACATGAAAGAACAACCTCTATGCACCGAGGAACTCGGGGGTAACCGTCGGCCTACTGGGATCCAGAGCCTGGACCTTACCGGACTCACAACACAGACGTCCCTCGCCAATATCAGGCGGTTCTTGTTCAGGATGCCACAGCTGAAATGTCTGCGGGGACCCAAGTGCTACCAGATTCAACGCTTCTTGGCAGTGATCTTTGGCGGGGAAATCACATCTCTCTGTCCCTTGCTGGAACGTTTGGAATTGACCACCACCCGTAAAGAAGATAGTATCTCTGTATCAACTCTCATTTCGCAGTTCAGGAACCGTACCAATTTCACCAGCCTCCGATTTTTCAACATGCCAGGTGAGTTTGGGGAATCGTTATACCTCACTGCTGAGGAGGTGGGGCAGGGATTATTAGAATTTGTGGAGCACTCTAGAGCAGTGTTTTCCCCCAGTCGATGGATGCAGTTGAACGTGACAAGAGTATGTATGAACCTCCGGATCCTCGATCTCGAATCACGCCCCATGTCTGTTCTCGACTATCTGTCCCTGCAATGGTCCTGTCAAGGTTCCCTGGTCAAACTTCGGATCACCATTTGTTGCGACGCTCAAACCGTTTATGATTCAAAGCCATCACCGTCGACTATTTCTTCTACTGCTTGTGCCTCCTCCTTCTCCTCTTCTTCTTCCTCTTCAGAATCAGGCTTACCAGTAACTGAACTGATTAGCAAGGAATCCTCCTCTAACACCTCCGAGGATGGAAGGGCTGCAGTACAGAAGCGTATTTTCAATCACTTGCTGCCCCTGGTCCGACTCGAGACGCTGCATCTGTGCAAGGGTACGTGGAACGTGAAACTGCCTAGCTTTCCCTTTGTGATGGATCTAGAAGCGACCAAGCAACTCGGAAGACTGAGGCGGTTGGAGGAGTTGCTGGTTCATGACAAGCGCCATGCACTTGCTTGAAGAAACATGAAGAACAATAAAATGGGCCAGTTTGCCGCCAAAAAGACCAAGCAATAAAATGAAGTGGCACTGCCTCATCCACACTTTTATTTTCAAACATTACTGCTAGTCCTTCTGTTTCTCTCTTTCTCCTCTCTCCTGCTCTAGACCATTTATTTACTCTGCACCACCATTGTTTTTCATTGTTTCTGTTCCAAGGACGAGCCAAAGCCGCACTACAAGGATGCATCGTGTTACCGTCGTTGATATTCCAGAGTTGACCTCCATGGTCGCCTCCTGGCTTTCACCGCACGACCTCACGGTCTGTGTCCGTGTGAACAAGCGCTGGTCCGATGGGTTTCTACCTTTTCTCTATCAAGATATCAAGGTGTATGATTTTGACCTCTACTCGCATCGATCATGTCGAGTCCCTCGGTACCCACTCTTTGACCTTTGGTCCCTTGGTCGCGATCCTCAGAACGTGAGCGAATCTCGTTTGGCAGAGATGAACATGCTGAATTTCAAGCTCTTTCAACCGGACGAGGACATTGTCATGGAGCTGCCTCATCAATCAGGATACATGCCGCCCAAAGGAGGACTGGACAAAGAAACAAGTGTTGCTTCGAGTCTGGATGACGCCAATTCTTTCAAAAAGACCAACGAATTCAGAGGTGTGGACACAGACAAAGACGCAGACACAGACACAGACAAAGACAAGGACACGGGCACGGACTTGCCGCTTCCAAAGCTATTGTTTCCAAACCTGAGGCCATCTCCTCTGAGTCTTGGGATGGACATGACGCCTCCTGTCGGAAGTTTCTCTAGAGCTGTGGAGCAATATAGACGACCTGTTGGCTACGGCGGGCAGTTTGTCCACAAGTACGGACACTTCATCCAAACCCTGATAGTGGCCCAGCCGCAATCCCTTCAATACCTTGGCCCGCATTGCAGGAACCTCCTAGAACTCTCCGTTTACGACTGGTGCTCTATCGATCTGGCGTTCCGCAACGGTCATCTCCCCCCTTTTGTAACGGTGCCCAACGCATTCAATTGGGATGTCTTTCGACATTCAAGAGACCAAAGACGGATGCTGCATATCTGGATTGGACTCTTGAAGAGAAACCCTCATTTGCGGGTCGTACGGTTCGAGTTGAATCTCGTCCCTGTTGGGGGTTTGGCCCAGTTTGCCCTGGCTCTCTCGAAACTGAAACATCTGGAAGAGATTGAAGTCTTTGACACGAACATGGACCGAAGAATCGAGGTACTCTTGGATCATTGTCCTGACGTCCCAAAATTCACCTGGTCCTCTGCTGGATACCGAGACAAGACTTGGATCAGGAGGAGAGACAAGGGTAGTAGCCGCCCCATTAAATCCCCTGTCATGAGCAGGCGCCGGCTCGACAAACCAGCAAGTGACAAATTGAAGGGAGAGGAGCTTGGCGGGAATGGGCGAGCGACCCGGATCCAAACTCTGGACATGCGTGACCTACCGAGGACGATTGATGAAATGGATATCCATCGGGTCCTGGTTCGGATGCCTCAGTTGAAATGTCTATGGGTCCCTGTTCGATACATGACACGCCTTCGACTGACCTTGGTCATGCAAGGAAACCTCCTCGAGACAACATCCAAGATTAACTGCTCCTCGCTGACACGACTCGAGATCTCCCTCGACAGGATTACAAATCCTCTGTTCCTCCGACCTCTTGGGCCGCTCTTGAATGCCTGCCCGAATCTGACCAGCCTAAGACTTTACAAAATGGAACACGAGCTGGACCCTGACAAACATTTTCGGGGGACAAATCTTGACCAGCAAATACTGGAATACGAGGAACGCATGCCATCGGTTTGTCAGATCTCCAGGGGGTCCCAGCTCTCTGTGACAAAGAGGTTTTCCAACCTGAGGATCCTCAACCTTGGAACACGCCCTGTGCACCTGGATGACTTCTTTTCCATGGAATGGAATTGTAAGGACACCTTGATTGAATTGACCCTAAGTCTCTGCTGCGACCAAGCCGTTGTTCAAGCGTACAAGAGGACCATTGCCACTGGCACCGTCTCACCTATGTCTTCCTCAACACAGCTTGTCCACACGGACAAAGGAGCCTTCCTGCAACGGCGAATATTCGACAGACTGTTGCTCTTGATTCGACTCGAGAAGTTGCGCCTACTCAAGGGACTCTGGAACGATAAAACCACCAGCTTTCCTTTCCTCATCGACCAAGAAACAATCAACCAATTCCAAAAACTTCGATGGCTGGAAGTATTTCAAGTTCATAACATCCTGTATCCTCTTTATTGAAAACATACATAGAAATAATGAATTACCAAATGCCAATTGCCATCAACAAGCAAAGGAGAAAAGAGTTTGTAGAGGGTATCATGATCCCACAGGAGCATCATTTTTTTTATTTTCATTTGCAAAAAGAAATGGTCAAACAGAAGGAAAAACAAAAGAAATAAGAAAAGAAAGTAAAAGAAAGAAAAGGATTTAAAGCGAGTTCTTGACGGCAGAAGCACGCTTAGCCATCTTCATGTTGGACTTGAAGCCCATCAATCCACCACCCCAAGCCTTGCGAGCAGACTCGTTCTTCTCGGTGTAGTTGGACTTGATGGCAGAGATCAAAGAGGCGAGCTCAGCCTTGTCCTCGGCCTTGGTCTCGGTAAAGGCCAAAGCAGTGGCAGTCTTCTTGTGAACAACAGTTCCAAGACGGGCCTTGCCCTTGACAATGCAGTAAGGGATACCCATCTTGCGGCAAAGAGCGGGCAACCAGACAACAACCTCAATGGGGTCGACATCGTCAGCAATGACGACGAGCGAGGCCTTCTTGGCCTCGACTAAAGCGGTGATGTGGTTGATACCGTACTTGACCACAAAGGGCTTCTTGGACTCTGCCTTCTCACCCTTCTCCACCTGAGCAGCAGCAGCAGCGGTCAAACGCTCCTTCTTCTCCACACGGGTTTCAGGGCGGTACTTGTTGACAAGCTTGAACAACTGGGTAGCAGTGTTCTTGTCCAAGACCTGAGTGAACTGGTTCAAAGCTGGGGGCACCTTGAGACGCTGGTTCAAGATCTTGCGCTGACGCTGAAGGCGAACATATTCGGGCCACTTGACATAGCGGGAAAGATCCTTGATGGGCTGGACATCCTGACCGACACCAAAGTTCTTGGGGGTCTTTTCGATCAAGGGGTTGACGGGGGCCTTGGCGGCACCCTTCTTGGCAACAGGGTAAGGGGCGGGGGCAACCTTCTTGGATGCGGACTTCTTTGCAGGGGCCTGCATTGAATTATCCAACGATCACAAGTGGAAAGAGAAAGAAAAAAAGACAAAAACAAGAAAGAAAAAAAAAGTCAGGATCAAAAGCTGGTAAAGGTCATTGAGAATAGAAAGACAAAAAAGAATGAAAAGCGACCTTTCGGTGCGATCCATCTATTTAAGTGTTTCCAGGGCTCTAAGGAAAGCAAGAGGAGCTTTGGATCTGTGAAAGGACACAAAAGAGCCAAGAACTCGTAGCTATTCCACCAGGAACATGATCAGGCAGAGGCCATTGAGACAAGGTCCAGAGATCCGAGCGCTAGATGAGATCATCTAGGGCCTGGGTCTGTGGACAGAGTCGACACTCGAGATTGCCGTCATGGAGAAAGAAAAGAAGAACAACAAAGTGTCGCAGCCAGGCTGCTTTCATACCATTGTATTTGATCGGGGCGGTTGATGGATGTGAGGGAGTGTGAAAGGATGAAGAAAAAAAAAGAATCGACGGCAGAGTTTATACGATGTAAATATCGCTCACGTGACTGTATTTTAATCGCAAATACTGCAACTCTGCGCCACCAAAAAACGAAAGCGACAAAGAGTGCTTCGCCTCCAGGTACAAAAACCTTGGTCAAAAAAACCCCTCCATGGATGTGTTAGCAACAACCTCATTGAAATCATTCACCACATCCATGGAGACTGACCAACTAACTGATGGGGGTTCGACCCTGTCCGCATCCTTTTTTTTTTTTTTTGGTCAAGTTTATACGTAAGAATATTTTTTTGAACTTTGTGGCGAGTTTTTCTATGCTTGGGTCAAAAGGCCGTTATGACGGAGGAGTGCCTCTACTTCCACGTCGGCTCTACCTCTGAACTCCTTCCAGACAAGCTTGGGATCTGTAGCACCGCCGTACGCCAAGATCGTATCCCTATACTTTCGTCCTATCCGCTTTCGAGACTCGTCTGAGGACTGCTCCTCAAGAGCTGCATACGCATCGGCCGAAAAGAGCTCGCTGTACTTGTATGAATAGTAGCCTGCTGCATAACCTCCTCCAAAGATATGACTAAAGCCACACAGGAATTTGTCTTCGGGAATAGGAGCGACCAGGAGCGTCTTCTTTCCCATGCGTTTATCCACATCAAAAATCGTCTCTTGGCTCGACTTGGGATCGAATTGAGTATGGAGCTCCAGATCGAGCGTAGCAAAGTGAAGCTGGCGCATCATGGCCATTCCTGCCAGGCACTCGCGACTTGACATGATAGACTCCTTCATGTCCTTGGGCAGAGGCTCCTGAGTCTTGTAGTGGCGAGCCATACGATCCAGCCAGTGAGATTCGTAGGTAAAGTTCTCCATGAATTGCGAGGCGACTTCAACGAAATCCCATTCGACACCCTTGATACCGGATGCCTGGGGGTAGTCCACAGTCGTGAGCATGTGCTGAAGGCAGTGTCCAAACTCATGGAAGAGCGTGACGACATCATTGAACTTCATACGCGATGGCTCCGAGTCGGATTCTGGTGGAGGTTGGTTGCAAATCATGTATGCAACAGGGACACGGACATCGCCAGTCAAGGGGTCCTTCATTCTCGTCACCAAGAGATCCATCCAGGCACCAGACTTCTTTTCCGCGCTACGGCTGTAAAAGTCTCCATAAAAGTACGCAAGCAACTTCTTCCCTGGGCCAGCGTCTTGGACCTTGTACATCTTCACCTCCTTGTTCCAAGTCGTGATTCCTGCCTTGGCCTGCTCATCTGCCTTCATCTCTGAAACTTCAATCCCAAAGTTATCCCGCGCCACCTCAAACAGAGTATCCATCACACGGGGGAAGACCAGGTACTCTGAAATTTGATCCGCCGAGTACTTAAACCTGTCCTTGCGGTATTCTTCGCCAACGTATCCAGTGTCCCATGGCTGGAGTGCGCCTTCAAAACTCAACTTTTGGTGCGCAAATTCGGTCAGCATCTCCAATTCTTTCTTGGCTGCAGGCAAAGTTGCCTTGTAAAGTCGGTCGAGAACCTCGGTAGCGGCCTCCACCTTGGAAGCCATCTTTTTGGACAGAGACATGGCACCATACGTTTCAAAACCAAGCATGTTCGCCTCCTCCTTGCGTAAAGCCAAAATCTCGTTGATAATGGGCTCGTTATCCTGGCTGCCCTCGGACGCCTTCTTCACGTTGGCGCGATAAACCTACAACACAAAAAGATGGCAGCTTAGTCGTGGGCCTTTTTTTACCGTTCAATAAATGTCGAAGTGGAAATGGAAACTGACTTACAGTCTCACGAAGGTCGCGGTTTTTACAGTTCATCATAAATGGCACCAGAGTAGGTCCATCCAAAGTCACAGCCCAGGGTCCAGTCTCTGCATTACCTTCACCGTGTCCTCGACTCTGAGCGTGCTTGGCCATGGCTTGGAGCAGACTTTTGGGGCATCCTTCCAGATCGCCCTGGTTTGTCACAATTTTGGCGTAAGCCTTGGTTGAATCCAGCACGTTGTTACTGAAGCTGAGGCTCAACTTTGCCAATCTCTCCTGAATCTCATTGAATCGCTTTTGTTTTTCCGCATTGCCTTCACCCTCCAAACCAAAGGCGACACCGCTCAGCTTCATGCCCTGGATAGTTTTCTCTACGATGCGTTTTTGCTCCTGGTCAAGAGAATCCCAGGTGGCTGGATCCTGTTGCATTTTTGTCAAGGCATCATAAAGCTCTAGTGACTGACCCATCTTGAGCGCAATCTGGACCATCATGGGTTGGACAGTCTCGACGGCAGCACGCAGCTCTGGTGAGTCCTTGACGTTGCCAAGATGATGGACAACACCAGCTCGCTCAAGATCGTCCTCGAGGTCCTGGGCTATATTTGCAGAATCTTGTTAGAAGGGTAATAGGCAGGAATTCGTTTTTTGCAGCAGAACGCATGCGGTCTTACTCAGTCCCATGGTTCCTTCCCAGGTGGGCGTGAAGTTCTTTGAGCGTTCTGTAAATTCCTTTTCAATGTATTGGACCAACGCTGTCATGGCTGGAACGACATGTTCGGGCTGAATCGAAGCAAAGTCGGGGAACTCTTTCCAGTTTAAGACCGGGTTCGTCCTGAACTCGGCAATCTCCTTTTTCTTTTCCTGTGCCGAGGCTCCCACCGCGGTTGTGTTTTGGGAAATGGGCCCAGGAGTGGTCTTGTTGCCTGTGATCGTGGCCAGCGCCCTGCGGATCGTCAGAGGTCCTCCTGAAGCAAATAGAGGGCGAAGCCGGGTGTTGGCGGAAGCGACGTGGAGTCGTCCGGGGGCCTTGTTGGTTGAGCGGGTAATGCCTGGAGCTAGTGATGAATGGGCCCTGGCGCTGGCATGACGGGCCAGTCGGGAAGAGGCAGTGGTGATGGAGCGCAGCATGGGAGGTGGATGTGAGAGGGAGGGAGGGAGAGAGAAGAGATTCATGCCTTGGGCATTGTCCGTGCACTGCGCGCGGAAGTCGTACTGATCCGTCTTGTGGCTTTGCCCATTCCCGCGTTCATTTCATTCATTATTCATTCGTGGCTCTCTCTTGTCATCTCTAGACGACACACCAGAACCTCGGCCGCTGTGGACATGGCTACATCAACAGCATCAACAACATCAACGGGAGCAGGAGCAGGGGCAGGTGCAGGGAATAATGCATTGTTGCTCACCCTCGAAGAGCAGATCCTTCAGCTTGCTGATCATGAAGCATGGCTCGATGCTCAGATTCGGGAACTGGAGTTTGCCAATAGTTATGGTAATGGAAACGCACCGCCATGCTAGGACGCGTTGGGAACCGAACAGAAGGAACCCTGTGTTCCAACGTAGAATGGAAGCTCATTCTTGAAACTTGCTCGATAGAATCCGATCCTGCACCCTCAGAAAGCGAGCCTGCCGAAGTTACGAGAAGTCGCGTCGAGCAAAACATTGATATTCTCAAACAAGAATTGTCCTCCTCTGTAACAATGGACAGCGTGCGAACCAAGGTTCTTGAAAGGTAATCGCCGTAACTGGAGGACATCCTGAACAAAATCATACGACATCTAACAATATCAATGTCCTATCCTTCGGTAGTGCACAAGCATACCAAGTTGTGCTAAAGAGTCTGTTCAAGAGCGACCAAGATGTACATGAGAGGTAATTCAGCTTGAGCAAGGAAGTCTTTGAAAATAAGAGTCTTTTCTCATCACTTTGCCCTGCACAGACCTCTAGCAATGGCAATTGAAGAACGAGACAAGGCGGTCACCGAATATCTACACATTCATCAAGATCTGCAGCAGACTCGAAGGGAGCTGTCCCAAGTACAGATGCAAGTACTAGGTATGTAGAACAAAAATGGTATATGAAGCGATACTCTTGGTTTTACAGAGACCATACGTGTTCACATGTTGCTCGCGTCATAGACTCTCAAGACGAAAACAGAAAGTTGGCCCAGTCATTAGCTTCGGAAACGGAGTCTATGAAAGAAGCGGTTGCGTCACAAGATTCAAGCAGTAACCGACGCATGATGCAAAGGTATGGGAAGGCGATACCTTAGAAAGAGTATGGGATTTCTTTCATGATGATTAACTAACGAACGCCTTGCTTTGGAACCCTGCGTACAACTGCACTCAGAACGGAGGAAGAACTCAAGACGGTTAGAATGAAGCACAGCGTCGTCTCCAATGTGTTACAGGTAGCCCAAGATAAAACTGCGATCTTGCAAAACCTCGTTTCTTGCTCACTAACCCATATTTCCACGATTGCTGACCATTTAGGGTCTTTTACTGGAAAGTGATATTGATTGGGCCAACGACCCTCACTACCTGGATGTCATGCTTAAACTGAAGAGCACCGACTAGGCAAGTATACTAGAGGCATTCATTACAATCGATACAATCGACACATCGATATACCCGTCCTCAAGGCTGTCGCCGCTTGCTCCAGCGTTTGATCTGGCCTTTGATCATTGAACCCCCACCTCCCTTCCGACCTTTTAGAGGCTGTTTTTTGGCATCCGGTGGGCTTTACCTCAGAACCTGTTGGCTGCGTCAAAAGTCTGTGGCGTCGGTCTCAGCCGGCCGATATTTGGCAGAGGACAACATTAAAGCAACCATTTCTTTTACCCTATTTTTCCAGGGTGCATTGTGCAACCCTCCAGCAGCATCCACAACAAAGGATGACAAGGAAAGGCATTTGTCAAGCGGAGATAGAAGACGCGTGCTAGCTCTTTGTGTGCGTTTCTCTTTGGATGAGAGAGGAATTGGGGGTCATTCCACATGTAGTCCTCCCTGGCAATCGATAAAAAGAAGCAAGCAGGTGCCGTGCCTCCCACATCCATTTTCCCGACTCTGACCAGCTCCCCGTCCATTTTCTGCAAATCTCTGCAGTTTACCGTTCAAGAATTGCAGAAAAGAAGCCTCGAAAACAAAGCAAGGAAAAGCATATGCCAACTGACTTGCCGAGCCCGTGAATGCCCTTGGAGGATCTGGTAAGCAGCTCGTCCTTTTTAGATTCAAATTTTCATGTGCGATAGCCCAGTGTTTGTTGGTCAGGGTCCCTAGGCTCTGCAGCTGCCAGCCCTTGTGAAGCTGTGGCGTGGTCCTTTTTCACGAGATGTTTGATCGAGGTGTTCCCGGAGAGGGAGCCCAGAGACGCCCCTTCTTCCCGTGCATTATCCACCGCCCGCCCGCTTTTGACCTGACCGAAGGGGAGATGGAGGGAGACCGAGAGAAGAGAGAGTCTACTCTTCAGTGCAGTCCAGATACAGAGAGGATGATCCGCATCGTCCCACACGGTGTGTGCCTGGGCCGTGCCTGAACGGTCATGTCCTCTTGTCTTCCTTTGGTCCGTCCCCTGCAGTTTTCGTCCTGACAGCAGTCTAGCGGCCCATGTGCCTAAGATAACGATCCAAGGACCACGGTCCTCCACTTCCTCCCTTCTCTTGCGCACCCTCCTCCACCCACCCACCGGCCGGGCTGTGCCCAAATGAACAAAGGATGAGGAAAGGGAAAAAAAAAAGAGAGAGATATATTATTACCACGATGGCTCTCTGTTCTCTCGATGCTCTCATCCACTCACCACACCCTCACCCTCTCTCTTACCCTCTCTCTTACCCTCTTCTCCATCTCCCTCTCCCTTTCCGTCGTTCTGTTCCTCACTCTTCTGCCGCTGCCGCCGATACTAAGCGCGCCCCTGCACTCGTGTTGCCTGTTTGTCTCTTTGTTCCTTTTTTCCATTCCCCATCCCGAATTCAAAAAAGACAACCAACCCCCCTTGCTGCTCTCATCCCCCATCCACCCCTTCCTTCATCCTCCTTCAAGAGACATCTCTCTCTCTCGAGTCTGCCTACTTTTTTTTTTTTTTTTTTTCTGTACCCTTCCTCCCCTTTGCCCTTTATCTGTTCCCCTCCATTGCTGCACTCTTTTCGATTAATACCCCTTTCTTAAATTATCCGATAACGACCAAAAAAAATCCTTTTTCCTCAGTACCCCTTCCCTATTATTCCCTGCCCACCCCTTCATACGCGTTCTCCAGCTCCTCATCATCTTGTTGGCAGAACTAACCGCCAGAGAACCTCGATTGCTTGACTGCTATCATCATCCGTTGCCTCCTTTTGTTTTGTTCAGCTCGATCCGCCCATAAATATCGCTCAAAACCGATCGTCCCCCACCAACCAACCACTGTTGTCTCTTTCCCCCCACCAAACACCCCTTCGCCAAACGACTATGCCGCATCTGTTAGAATCCACTCGCACCTATCTCAAGACGTCGACCAAGCTGGGTCGGCGGCTGAGCAGCTACAGGGAGGATTCAAGTGCGAGTGAGGCCAGTCTATCAGAGGCAATTGTCCCCTCGACTGGAGGAGGAACCCAACAACAACAGCGACAACATCGCCCCTCGCCCCAAAATCGCCTCTCGGCCTTGTTTACTCTCGACGGTTGGAACAGGAATTCAGTGTCGACCGAGGAGCGCGCCTCGAGCAAAGTGAGACCCGAGACATTTGAACCACCCACAGAGACCGTGCCAAGACTGAGCGAAGACGACTCCAAGAAGAAGAAGCGCAAGAGCAGCAGCAGTCGAAAGTCCAACAGCATCAGCGACAAGATGTCGAGCTCGTCCATGACAAGCAAGGATTTGACGCCGTTGGCGCTGCCAGTGACCCCAGCAGCACAGACGCCGAGATCCGCGCAACGCAACTCCGATGCTAGTATGCCACGAGGCAGGTCGCTAACGCTCTCAGTTCCCGCCACAACGTCTTCTTCATCTTCGCAAGGTACCACCACCAGTGAGCACCAACTAAATGCCTGGAGACGTCAACTGCTCGAGGAGAGCATCATGCATTCTCTTCAGCTTGGCTACGGTGCCAACAGCTCTTCGCCCCGTCCCTCTTCTTCCACACACCGATCCAGATCTCGTTCTCGATCCCTGAAACGCAGTGCCCTAGGCCGCAGCCGCAAGGCTAGAGAACAACAAGCCTCGAAAATCTCTGCCTCCATGTCCAAGGATCTGCCACCGTGCCCTTCCGGTCCCGACTCTTCTCTGCATGTCGTTGACAGAGGTCTTGCCGTCCCCGCTGGATCCGGCCATGTCCTTCAAGAGCACAAGGCTGGCAACAAGAACAGCCCATACCAGATGTTGCTGAACCCATCCTCGACCAACATCACCCATTCCTTTGCCAGCTTTACATTGGAGCTTCCTGAACACCAAGCTTCCCATGTGATGTCTTCCTCGGTGGTTCCGAATCTCTTCAAGATCAAGCAGACCCCAATGCCCCTCGTGGCCGATGGTCCAACCGGTCGTTCACGAGGAAGAAGAGATTCGGCAGCGTCTAATTTCAAGTTTGGAGGCAACGGCAGTAATCTCTCGCCTCGAGTCTTGACTGGACGGGTCAACACCTTGGTGGACGATGATACCAAGGAGAATAGACTGCCCGCTCTTCCCAACAAGGCACCCGTGATCGCTGTTTAACCCCTTTCACTTTATACCTTCTCTTCTAAATTACCTTCAATTAATAGCTTCATCATATATACAGAAAAGTACGACATTCTTCTTTAGTTTCTCTTGACCCTTCCCAAAGGATATTTTCCTTGGCGACCTTTCCTTTATACCAAAAAGCCATGGGTTTTTTTTTCTTTTTCTTTTCTTTTTTTTTCTTTTTTTTTCCTTCTTTCTTTGTGGAAGTATAGTGTAGGGCGAGCTTCAAGTCCCTGAGTCAGCTTTGCCAATCCCATTGCTCTTTTTTTCTTTTTTTTTCAGGATCTTTTGATATCTCAATGTCCTTCTTTACAGGGTGGCGGCCTCAGATCCTTTCGGCGCCACCAAAGTATCATTTTTGGTTTTTTTTTTTTTTTTTTTTTTTTGGTTCCGAATAAATCGCGTAAGGTCACAATGTCATTATTTTATTGCAGTATTATGGATCATCTTGTTGTTATCGTTCTCCATTGTCCCTGTCAGACTCGTCTCACGGCCTTTTGGACATCTCAGTTTTGCGTGACACATCCTTTATTAGGGTGCTCGATCTTCTATGCAAGTCTACTGCGTTGATCCTTGTGCTCTCACATAGTCGACTCTGTTCATTTGTCTGTGGGTTTTCTCTCTCTTTTTTTTTTTGTTAGTATCTGTTTCGATATGCAGGAAGTCATGCACCCCTCCCCTCTCCATGGAGCAATGAAAGGAGGTGCCTTGAGACCAGCAGACAAGATGAATTGTCATGAATTGTGATGAATTGTGGGCAAGCATAGAAATGAATGGCGTCGTTGTTGTGCCTGTTGGTCCTTGATCCGCCTCTTTTGCTGGCTGATAAGTTCTTTAGGAAACAAAAGGGAATTGGTCGCATGAATCAAAAAGAGCGAGAGAGAGCACCGACCCCAAGCCAACAAGCATGTTGACCCCACCCCTCCCTCCCCCTCTCCGTGCGCGAAAACAAACGGAATCGACCTTCCTTCCTTCCCTTCTCCTCCCAGTGCGTTGGGACGGGATGTGGTTTGAAGGGAAGGGAAGGGGAGTACGTTGACGCAGTCCGTCCTTGTCGCAATTCTGAAAGGCAGCGAAAGACTCAACTCTCGGCAAACATACCCAGTGAGGGAAAGAGAGAGAGAGAGATGCGACGAACGTGCCAGTGTTCGTCAAAGATGGAGTCATGGTGCAGACCGCCGCCCAACTGGACTAGAAGTTGGACACCGTTGTCCGTGAGACTCGATATTTTGTTGTTGTTTTTTTTGGCAGTGACAATCATTGCGTCCGTGCATCGTGGGCTGAACAAAGGATGGCTGCAGCAAGAAGAAGAAGAAGAGACCTCGCTGCATCGTCGCGCTTGTTCACTTGATGCTTCCTTTCCTTTCTTTCTTCAACCCCCACTCTTGCATTTGGACTTTGCCTTTGTCTCCTTCATTCCTCCATCGCCTGTTATCGCTCCTTCTCCTTTATCCCCTCCCTTCGCTTGTTCTCGTAGTGGTCCTCGCAAAGATCAGATCAGATCAAGAGATCCCTTTTTTTTTCTTTTCGTCAAAGGGATCGCCTCCCCTTTTGCTTTTCTCATCACATCCTCTTTGTCCCTTCCTCCTCTTCTTGTCCGTCACCACTCCACTATCGCCTTGCCTCCTTCCCTCCCTCTTCTCCAATCTACTTCCTCCTCTTCTTCCTCCTCCCCCTCAGTACACGGCAACATCTCTCGCAAACGTTTCATCTCCAAAAGAAGAAAACCACAACCGTCTGTATCCATTTGCAGCTGGCGCCCTGAGCATCATCCTTTGGACCTGCTCTCTGATCTTCGCCGATCCACTTCAAAGACTGTATTCGGCACATTTCTCTTTTTTTTTTTTTTTTTTTTTTTTTTTTGCTCTCGTGGAGTCGACACTCGCCCGTCCAGAGTCTACATACTACGCCCAGCACAGTAACTGTAAGCAAAAACTCCAACTCATTTCTTTCTTTGTCCCCCTGTTATGACAAGCACAGACACGTCAGGAACGGTTGGTGGCATCGAGGGGACGGAGGTCCAAAAAAAAACTTTTTCTCTCTCTCTTTTCTTCCTTTGCACAACATTTGTCAAACAACATCGTGAAAAAAAACACAACAGACTGTAACCCAGACAGACATGCCTCCTGGCCCTGTCCAACCATCCCCCCCATCCCGCCATTCTGCCCAGCTGACCGGTTGAACTCTCTTCTTCTACATAGTCCACGAACAACAGTTTAGTCCAAACTCTTGCTTTTTTTCTTACGAGGTAAAGAATACTTGCCCCTCCACGCCCATGGATACTTTGCGGGGATACAATCCACGCTGCCGTCAAAGACCCATCCATCCATCCTTCCTTCCTTCTTTTCCTGCTCAACGAGAACGTGAATCCATGACGAGGGGACGGGACATCAGCGGGGATGGGCGTTTGGACCCTGCTGGGCATGTCATCTTTGCTGAGTATTTTTCCTTGTTTGTCTCCCGCTGTCGCTGTTGTTTTTTGTTTTGTTTTTTTTTTTCCGTCCCAACCTATTTCTCCCTCCTTTCTCTTTTTGGGCCATGATCTGGCTGTGCTGCCACAAGAGTTGGTTTTCTACCCATCTGATCCCCATGACCAGACCCAATAGATCAGTCGGTGCTTCTTTCGCCCCTTTTGTACTCCCAATGATTCCCTTCCCTCCCCCCTGCCTTCTTGGCTTGTCCCGTTTACCCTTTCTCCTCAATTTCCCCTGTGGGCCTGTTCCTTGGATCATCATCTTCTTGTTAAAGAAGAACCAATGTCTGTGCATCACAATAGTCTGTCTGTGTGTTTGTGTGTGCAAAGTGACCTCAATCAATTTGTGAGTGGGCAGGCTTCAAATGCAAACTTGTGGAAGACAAGAACATTGTGTCGCGACCGACTAGAAGGTTCAGAGTTCCAGGCTCAAAAAGAGTGGGTGTGGGTGGGTAGCCCTTCAGTTGGGCTTTTTTTTCCCTCTCTCTGTGTCTCTCTCTCTCTTTATCTCTTCATGGCCTTCTTGTTTAGGTGGATTCACTCTTGAGGCGTGTCCATAATGATGGCCGCATTGATTGCTGTTGATGATAATCGGTCGCGCTCAAGATGGGGCAAACCAGCTGCTCCCATTTTTTTTTCATTTCCTAAATCATTGGATTCATTCGATCATATTGCACGTCGGATGTGGATGGTTGTATGTGTGTATGAGTATATGTTTGTGTTTGTGTCTGTGTCTGTGTGTGTGTGTGTGTGTGTGAGCAATTGGTCAGCACCCATGCCCCCCATCGTAGACACATACACACACACACACAATCTTGCCACTCTCAAACTCTCAGCAGAGTCTGAGAGTGTTCGTGTGTGCATGCAGCAAAATGCATGCATGAGAAAACCCAAAGAGAAAGAGCTGTTTCTGTTCATTCTCCAGACATTTTATTTCGGGGTCGATATCAGTTCGGCGACTTTTTTCATGTTTCCACACATCTCTTTTTACAGATCCAAGGATATGAGGTGGGTGAGAGGGGAAAAGGGTTGCATGTGTGCATCTATCTCTTTCTCTCCCTCTTTTATCTCTCTCTCTCTCTCCTCTATCTGTGTGTGTGTGTGTGTGTGTTGAATGGTTTGTGCGTTGCCGTGTGGTCTGATTTGATCTGGACAAAGGCGTCTCGCTTTGCACGACCAAGGGCGTGACCGATGGGCCAAACTCGACCCACGCCAGTCTTTCTCTCTCTCCCTCCGCTTCTCTTTGTCCTCTTTGCTGTTGCTCTTGCCCCTGGTAACAAAGGCGAAAGAATGAAAATGGGAGATAGACGATGAGGGGGTCGAGCCCAGTGGTTGCTTGTGCGTTGTGGTCGAGATGGTTAATTGTTAAAGTGCAGAAAGTGCGGTGCGCCGTGACCGGTGTGGTGTTCATTTGTCTTTTTTTGAGAACGGAGGACACGTCCGTCCCCGCCCTTTTGCCTTTGAACATGCCTCGAAGTCGTCATGGCCATGTTTTTGCCGCGAGAAGAGAGACACACAGAGAGAGAGAGAGAGGCCATGTCCGTGTTGAGAAAGAGACACAAGATGAGAGAGAGAGAGAGAGAGAGAGAGAGAGAGAGAGAGAGAGAGAGAGAGAGTTGCGTGGTCACCCCAATGGTCTGTTCTCCTTCCTCCCTTCTTTTTTTTTTTCTTCTTCTTCTCCTCTCCCTTTTGGCCATCTACATGTTTGTTCTCTCCTCTCTGTCTCCTGTCTCGTGGATATTCCGTGGTTGGTGGTTGCGCCGCCTCTTTCGGGTAGCTGCGCGTCCAACCTGTCAACGTTCCTTTGTTTTGCTTCTCAAGCAGGAAGGAAGGACGGAAGGACGGATGGACGGAAGGAAGGAAGGAAGGAAGGAAGGCAGGCAGGGAGGGAGGAAGGAAGGCACGGGCAGGCAAGGGTGCGCCTGGGAAGGGAAGGGCCGTGTCCCAGTCAGTCATCCATGCACATCAATCTCGCTCTCTCCTCTCTCTCTCTCTCTTTCTCTCTCCACGGCCGAAAGGACGTTTATCCTTGGACCATGATGATGATGATGATGGGCCAAGCCCTGTGTGTGTGTGTGTGTGTATGTGTATTGTGTTTGTGTACTGTGCATTGTGTGCAACCACCACCACCACCACCACCACCACCACCACCACCACCATGACAACCACCCTTTTCCCCCTTTTCCCTTGTGCTGCGTTGTCTTTCTCTCTCTCTCTCTGTGCTCACACTTCATTTTATTCTCTCTTTCTCTTTCCTTCTTTCTCTCTCTCTCTTCCTCTCTCGTTGACCATTGCCATTGCTCATCTCATCCATCCACATACTCTTGCACATACTCTTGCGCATACACTCACACGTCGCTCTCTTCTCTTTTCCTCTCTTTTCTCTTTTCTCTCTCTCTCTCTCTCTCTCTCTCTTCTCTCTCTCTTGTTGCACATACACATACACATACACTCCCCTCCCTTTCTCCTTCTCTCTTTCTCTCTCTCTCTCTCTTTCTCTTCGAATCTGCCGCTGACCTTTTTCTTATTCCTCTCTCTCTCCTCCTCTTCCTCTTCTCGCTCCTCTCTCGGCTGCCTTCCAACAACAACAACGCACACACAGGACCATCCATCCCATCCTATTCATTTCCCCTCCTTCCTTCTTCTTTCTTCTCCACACTCACTCTACTCCCCCCCCTCCCCTTCGCCTGCCTGCCTGCCTGCCTGCACCGCACGACACGATACCCGCCTGCATCCCCGCCCCAATGGTTGCCCTGCCACCTTCCTCTCCAACCCACGTCTCCTCTGCCTCGCCCCTCTATCCTTCCTACGGCAACACACACTCCAGAGCATCCTCCTGCGCTTCCTCTGCTCGCAACCTCTCCCCCGGCCCCTCTGCTCCCTCCTCCCCTTCATCCTCATCCTCATCCTCTCCACGCTTCCCAGGGATGGATCCGGGCTCGGGCCGCTCCATGCACTCGCCATCATCCGTTGTTTTCCCTCTGTCGAAATCACATCCCTTCTCCAAACTGCACAAGTCATCTCCATCCCTGCCCTTGCAGCCAGAACATCACTACAGTCGGACCAAGAACTTCAACAGCACTACCACCACCACCACTACTACTACAACCACTGCCACTAGCCTGGATCAGGCCCTTGCCCCCAACCGGTCGACCATGGCAAAGATTCAAGGCCCGGTCGTCGACTACTCTTCAGACCACCACGAGTACGAGGGCGCATCTGCAAACGGCGCCAGTCGCCATCACAGTCAGCACCACCACCACCACCAGCAGCAACACCACCACCACCACCCGCAACGGATACACGACGAGTCCTCGCTGATGGAGCCCTTGTCTGCTGGAGCCAAGCACCACCGGTCCCGCATCGACATCGCGAACCTCCTCAATCGGGCGTCGTCGGTCGAGGCCCCGAACGCGACTGACGCGTCCACGCCGAACCATCTGCGCGCCATCACCGAGGAGGCAGATGATCACGACAGCCGGCATCCCTCGGTTTCTTCTTCGTCCTCGTCTTCGCTCGTCCCCGGTCACCACGAATACAGGCACGACGAGGGCCATGTCCGCTCCTTTGTCCCCTCTGCTCCGTCAGACCACCGATACCCATATGGCAACCGTCCCGCTTCCTTCTCTGCCAGCTCTTCCGCCTTGCCTTCAACCTCTACTCCAATGTACGCACCCTCATCGTCCTCACAACCACCAAGGCTCGCCGCCACAGGATCATTGCAACGCTCTGCCTCTGTGCACATGGATCGCAACCAGGACTATGACTACTCTGGCTCGTACGAGGAGGACCGTCAACATCGGACCGATCGATCAAAGAGCGATTATGCGCTCCACCAACGGAATTATGGACCCTTCATGGCTGGCACGTCTCCTCCACTGACCGCCGCCTCTTTGCCCAAAGGCGGCAGCGGTGCCCCTGTGGCATCCTCTGGCAGTGCTGGAGGAGAAAGGGGGAACCCAGTTGCACATTTGTACTATGACCAAGCCCCGCGTCCATTCCCTCCTCACTCGTATCACTCGGCCTCATCATCGTCCTATCCTCCTCCTCCCCCTCATCCTGTGGCAAAGCACTCGGGTGGTGCAGCAGGGCCTGTGTCCAACAGCAGCGGCCCCATCAATAACAGCGGCTCTCATGGTCAACATCACTCTCAAACTCATGCGGTCTCGTCCGCTCGGCCGCTTCCAAACTATGCACAAGCGCAGACAGAAATGGACAAGAGCGAACAACTCAGACGGCCGAGCCATGGCCCCATCGTGCCCATCCTGCCTCCACCTGCAGTAGGTTGCATTTTTTTTTTTTTGTTTGTTGTCATATTTTTTCTTTTTTTTGTTTATCCGCCCAAACTGCCCTTCCGTCTGGTCGCTCTCGTCCCTACAAATGCTTATCCAATTCCCATCGCTGAGTGGCCAGAGTCGCTGCTGCTCTCCGAGTTGCATCGTCATTGTGCTCAGCGCAGCTATCCAATGTTGTCCCTTGGGTTTTTTTGGTTGTCACGCTTGCATGAAATTAACCTACTCGACTCTATCATTTTTTCTTTTGATATTTTTTTAGGCAATGCTCTCTGGAGCAGCTGCAGCTGGAGAGAGCAAACCACCTCGGATTTATGGAAGAGACTCGACAGCCGACGATATTTGGCCCCCTATCCCACGCAAGACGAGGGTTGTGCCTGTAGACGCACCCAACGAGGGCAGACCGTATCCATACACCAACTCTGCCATGTTGCCTCCACCACCTCCACCCTACCCACCCGTGTCCTCGGCGTCATCGTACAGTTCCTCTTCATCGTCCGCACTGCCCTACTCGTCCAACTATTCAGAGCAAAAACCCGCACGGAGAATATATGGTATCGATGCAGCCGACATTCCCGCACGGCAAGCACCACTCGCTTCCTATGGATCCAACCAGTTCTCAAAACCAATGCCAGAGACTCGAGAAGATCATGGACACGCAGCATATCCTAGACAGTTCAATGGACCAAACGTGGCACCTTCAACCCCCTCGCATGGTTCACAGGGCTATGGATATAGTGCATCTTCTAGTCATCATCACCCTGTACAAGAAAAGAGCCGATATGACTATGAGCAGCAGCAGCAGCAACAACAACAGCAGCGTGGAAACTGGAACACACAGCAGTCGCACCATGGATCAAATACCTCGGCTCCATCAATCTCGTCCGTTTCTTCCTTTGCACAGGCTAGACCATACTCTCGGCCTCAATCGCCCACTACAGACATCAAGCCACCTACCTGGTATCAGAATTACGCACACAGTGTTCCACCAAAACCTCAGGCCAGACCTTCCTATGGGCATCAGGATCCTCACTATTATGGGGCTCACCCGGCAATGCAGCAGCACCAGCAGCATGGCAATGGATGGCATGGGCGCACTGGGTACTCTGGAAGCGCACTGGACCCATTGATGGAAGGTCAACGGTACGATGGGTCGCTCGATTCAGATGAACACCACCATCGATCCTCTTCCTCCTCCAAACGATCGTCCAAGGGCGTCGGTGCACAAGGAGAAAACCTGCAGTCGATTCATCCCTTTGACACTGCAGTAGAGTCCCGACCCTCGAAATCAAAAAAGATCAAGCGGATCAAGAACGTGGGTCAGGACGAGGATATGATTGTGATGGACGATGAATTCTATGCCGTCAAGGCCAAGCGTAAGAGAGCCAATGCCAGTCAGCTCTCGGTCCTGAACGCAGCCTTTGAGCGATCGTATTTCCCGTCGACAGAGGAGCGTCTGCGTCTATCAAAGCAGTGTCGGATGTGCCCACGAACAGTCCAGATTTGGTTCCAGAACAAGCGACAGAGTGTCAAGGCTCGCACGGAAGCCATGGAGGCTGGAGGCAACGGCGAGGGAATGGGCCATGCGGACGATGAAGGCGATCTGAACGATGCTGATCTTGATGAAGATGGAGAGGAGCACCAGGGTGGGGCCAACAGCAACGATGGTCAAAAGCGCTCCATTGATGATCAGGGCCAGGAGAAGGGCGCCCATGGATCATCCCGCAAATCGAGGCTTGCCTCGATGCAAGGAAGCGGAGGCAACACTGGGACAAAGAAACAAGACCCAGCGATCATGACTCCGTCCGAGGCGGTCATGTCGGCTCTGCATATCCAGCTTGACGGTCGAAGCGTCGATTACTTTTCTCGCAAGAGACGCGCTACAATTGCAAAGATGGAACAGAATGGACAGAAGCAGCAGCAAAAGCAGCAGCAACAACAGCAACAACAGCAACAACCAGTTCAACAGTCAAACCCACAGTAGGATGCCACCTACAATGTAAAATAAATAATATGACCGCGCGCGTCGTGACTGCCGGCTTTTTTTTTTTTTTTTTTCCTTGATCGATGAGAGGTGAGACTCGTGCGTCTTTCTATCTCTTCCCTACTTTCACGACTCTTTTATCCTTTTGCTCTCTCCACCCTACTGTTAACATGACCCTAAGACGCAGATCAAAGGCGGCCACAGCATCGCCTGCGCCTGCATCTCCGTCTCCTTTATCTTCTCTGGATACCCTCTCAGCCATGGTCGCGATGGCTGAAGTCCATACTTCTTGCTCCTGCTCCCCATTGTCGTCGTCCTTTTCCAACCCGGCTTCTAACTTTGTCGAAAAGACCCCAACGACGATCCTTCACCTGCCATTTGAGATTGTTGTGGGCCAGATCTTTGCAATCCTTGAATTGACAGATCTGGCACGGCTGGCGCGCGTCAGTCGAGGAGTCCACCAGCTCTGCCAAACCGACTATCTCTGGCAGAAAAAATTTTTCCTCGATTTCGCGTATCGACCCACGAAGGTGATGCGTCCTTTTGGATGGAAACGCCTCTATCAAGCCATGGATCGTGTCGAGGTTTACACTTGGGGTAAAGACAGAAATGAAAGAGGGATACTGTGATGTTGAAGAAAGGAGGGACCTTGCTTTGATCAAGAACTAGGTAAAAGACAGTGTAACTTTTGACACCTTTTTTTTTTTTTTTTTTTTTTGTACTCCCTCCCGCCTCTGTTCGTTCAATAGGAAGCAACGAAGACTGTCGACTAGGTTATGGAAGGACACCTAAAAAGTTTTACGAAAGTGTCCCCAAGAGAGTTCGACGATTGGATGGCGTAGGGATTGTTCAATTGGCACCGACAGGGTGGGGCTGTCACGCGTTGGATCGTCATGGGAATGTCTGGGCTTGGGGTCGTAAGTTTCTGGTTCTTGAACCCTTTGCAAAACGGTTCTCATCCTAAAAGAACCCAAGTATTTCTTCTACATTTCAATAGGTATCATGGACTCGAACGCAATCAGAGCAGATGCGATGCCACGGATGCTGACCCACCCTCGGAACGTTGTTGATCTTGCAGCTGGTCGACAGATTGTACTGGCACGAGATGCCAAAGGTCAAGTTTGGCAATGGTGCCGGGAAAACGCAATCTCACCAGTGACTTTTGGGACAGATTATCGTAGCCACTATTTTCCAACCCAGGACACCCATTCACACACGCATGAAGTCTCGGAACCGCCCCAGCAGCATCACCACCATCATGATCAACAGCCACAGCAAGGGCAGCAAGGACAATTGCCTCTGGATACCGAACAGGACCCTGTAGACCAAATCTCGGCTGGGTGGGATATTTGTGCGGCGTTGACGAGATCTGGTCGGATCTTTGCCTGGAGACCGCGACAATCTGCAGATGAACGGTACAAACATCGAACCCATGTTCAGTATTCAGTATCGTTGAAGGAGCAAGGTCCCGAGGGTTATGAATCCCATATAATGTATGGAGACAAGTTTGTCAAGATGGCGGTCGGGTCAGACTTTATTATCGCAGTGACAACATTGGAAAAGGTGTACATATTCCGACTTTTTGATTCACCTCATTACATTGACCCAACAGAAGAGGAAGGCGAGAACGCTGGTCATCGCTCTGGGCGTCATCATCATCACCATCACAGTCACCACCACCAGCACCACCAGCACCACCAGCAACAACAACAGCATCATCATCATCATCGCCACCATCACCGTCGTCGTCAGCCACGTGGAGACGATACCGAGGACAAGATTGTGATGGAACGCGTCGCCGATGGCTCGTTGCACGAACGTGCCTTGGAATTGAGAGGCAGAATCCTGGGTCATGGGCTGTACCTTCCCATCTTTTCCGAGGCCCTAACCCAGTCTGTGACCGAGACTTATGAAGAACACGATCAACGAGAGCGTCAACAACGCCACCTACTTCGACGACGACAGTCCTTGCCCCTCCATACCCGGCCTCACCATCCGCCCAATCTGTCACGTCACTCCGACCATCGGCGACGCCACAGCTATAATCCATTGACTCGACACAGCTCAGAAAACAGCGAGAGTAACTATGGTACTGGGGAAGATGACGAGGAAGAGGACGAAGAAGAGAAAGTAGATGGGAAAAACAAAGGAGAATATGTCCAGCAACCGGCTCGACCAACAGCCAATTCCTCGCAGCACGCTCTTTCGTTCTTGCCCCCCTCGGCCTCCTCGACCTCCTCTCGACCCACAACAGTTTCTGCCAATTTTCGAAATTTCGCGCTCCATCACTCTTCCGGCAAGGTTTTGTTGGGAACAGAAGATGTCCAGGTCCACAGCTGTCCCATCATGATCGACCGTCTGTTGGCGAACGCCTGTCAAGTTGAATTTGGAGATTATCATCAAGGTCTGTTGACCGAAGATGGTCAGCTCCGGACCTGGGGTGCTTTTGCGGACGGCGCATTGGGTCATGGCGATCTGCGGACTGGATGTGCGATCCCCACGGTGGTCGAGGGTCCACTAAAGAACAAGTTTGTGATCGAGGTCGCCATGGCGGGCTGGCAAAGCGCGTGCCTTGCTATCGACTTGAGTGAGGACAGAGTTGTACCTGCCCCAGATGAGAGACTCTTGGATCCCCAGCAGAGGACAAAATCTGTTCGTGAACAACCTCTCTCCACTACGTCTCTCCTAATCCATTCTTGCAAGCCCACTTGGCGATCAGTGGACAAGGGTGGTATTGATGACGGTTACCATAGCCTGGAATTCACCAGCGTCAGCGAGAGTGGAAGTGGCAGCGGTAGTGGAGGAGGCGACGGTAGTAGCGGGAGCGCCAGTGACACCTTTGACAGCAGTAGTGACGGTGAAGATCGCGTTTATAGACTTCATCGAGGAGTGATCGCGCCTCTTCCTGCGCCCTCATCCACATCTCCAGAGCTGCTGTTCTCCGCATCCTCCTCCTCTTCTTCTCTTTCGTCGTCCTGGTTGGGGGATCTGCCTCACTCCAAAAGACTGGGACCATTAGAGGCGACACCTTTCATGGCGTCATCTACGCCGTTGCCGCCGTCACAGACAATAGCTGCAGCTGGAATGTCGTCGGCATCGACATCATCCTCATCGTCCACTTCACCATGGCTGCATCCAAAGACTCCCTTTCAGCCTCTGACGGCATCCTGCTCAGCGACTTGTTCGCTCCTTGTGAGTCCACACAGCCATCGTCCGAACAGCAGCACGAGCGGCGGTAGTTGCGGTAGTAGTCATGGGACTTCTGGATCTCACAACCGTATGACACCCCTTCGGAAGCGCAGTTTCTCCATGGTGGAAAGGTTTGGTCATGGCTCCCATGGCGGCAGTAGCAATAGTGATAGCACCGGCAGTTCCACAGAATCGGACAGGGTCCATGTGCACTATTCTCACAGTCATGAAGAAAAGGCAAACAGAATGTTGGCGGTGACACGACTTAACCCAACATTGACCGTGTATGAACCCGCAGACTCTACTACCCGGCAACTGGCCAACCTGCTCTAACTCTCTACCACTTTCCACCCAAGAGCTATTACACTTTCTAATAAATCCTGGCTCCTTTGATATCTCTAACAAAAACAAAAACATCCTGCAGTTAAAGCTCACAGCAACTAAAAATTTCCAAAAAAGAAAAAGTGACCTGTACGAACAGATCGCACAGATCGGTCGGTTATCGTCCAAGCTCGGCGGATAGATCCCTCGGGCAAAAAGAGACCCCAGAGCCGGGGCCCCAGGTGGCAAAAAGAAGAGCTTGTAATGATCTACGCAGGGGTCGAACCTGCAATCTCCTGATTCGTAGTCAGACGCCTTTCCATTGGGCCAGCAGACCGTTCTCTCGAACAACCATTGAATGGTTGTTGTTGTTTTCTTTTTTTTTCAAAATGGTATAAATACCAGTGACTGTTGGGCCATTTGAGAAAGCTTAAGGGTATAAAACGCCACCAATTTTTGACCTGTGCTTCCCATTTCCGGCCAAAAAAAAAAAGGGTCGAAAAAAAAAACCAAGAGACATTTGACAAGACGTTGTTCCATAGAAAAAAAGGTCTGAGATGTATTACAAAGATTTGTTCTTGTATGGTGAAGAAATTACTAGGATATGGGGCGATGAACCTTTGAGCGATCTCGCTCCTGTTCAGATGAAAAGTTTGTATGTTACAGATGGGTGAGAAGGGAGGGTGTGATTTTTTTTTTTTTTTGTTCGTTTGTTTTGGAGTTGTCGATTGGAGGGAGTTTGCTGGCACGGATTCTTCTCTTTTACTCCACTTCAGCCTTTTGGCCAAATTTCTCAGGCTCACTCGTAACTTCTTGGAGGGTTGTGCTCTTGACCTCTTGGAGAGTTCCCTGAGAAGTGTTTTGGTGTTTGCGAGAATCGACATAGCGATCCCAATCTTCCTGCTCTTGCTGCTTGCTGACAAACTGGACACCAAAAGTACCGATGCGGATCAAGCGACCAAAAAAGCGGATGCGAGTGAACTCGCCAGGGGCCGCGGGCAAGAGACGATCGCGGATGGTAGTGCGGACAAACAAAATGACAAAGAGACCAAAGGCTGCGACACCGACCAACCAACGGAGGTTGATACCATAGATCCAATAGTCCTTGACAGTGTATCCAGACTTCAGCAAGTTGTTGTAAAGGGCGGTGAAGAGCAAACCGCCGGCAATACCGGCAATGGACCAAGCCGTCAGAATGATTCCATGCATGGCACCAATGTTGCTAGGACCGAACATGTCGCAAAGGAAAGCAGGAATACAACCGAATCCACCACCGTAGCAAGCAGTCAAGATCCAAATCAAGGCCAGGAATCCAGGGTAGTTCTTGTTGGCCATCAATGTAGGCAAAGAAGCCAAGGAGATGACCTGGCAGATCAACATGAAGATGTAACAGTTCTTGCGTCCAAGCTTGTCCGAGACAACAGCAAAGGCGAGGCGACCAAACAGGTTAAACCCGCCGTTGATTGAGACAATGGTCGAACCAGTGTTGGCGTCCTTTCCAAAGATATCAACGACCATGTTTGAGAGACGAGACAAGACGACAAGACCAGCAATTTCGTTACCAAAGAACATGAGGTAGATCAACAAGTACTCGCGCGACAGAATGGCCTTGCTCAAGGACATGGTTGATGAAGGATCACGAATATTGGAAGCCGACTTTTCAGTCTTGAAGGCCTCGATATCTCCATTCGCGTCGACCTTGTTGCGGTAAACATCCAAGCCGTTGACGGTAAAACCGGGAGGGGGCACACGAAAGATGAAGCAGCAAAACAGCATGATGCCAAAGTAGACGCAGCCCAAAGTAATGAACGTGTTGGTCAAACCAATCTCGGCCTTCAAAGGGCCTGGGACCTTGGCGAGAGCAATCGAGCCGGCTCCAAAACCACAGACGGCGAATCCTCCAGCGAGACCACGACGATCGGGGAACCACTTTTGAAGAGCAGAGACGGGAGAAATGTACGAGAGACCCAGGCCGGTGCCTCCAATGACACCGTATCCAAAGTAGATAACACCCATGACCTAAAGTGAAAAGAAGGCAGAGTGGAGGGAGTAACTAGTGAGTTTCTTTTACGCTGGGGAGGCACTAGCTCAGTGGCTCGGAGCTTTCTCTCGCAGAATACAGGCGCCGCTTTGCAGTGTTTCCGAATGTTGGTAGCGAGAGCGATATTGCATCGTCCAGTTAAAGCCTTACCTTTGTGTGGATACCAACGGCGGCAATCATATTTCCGACAAAGAAGAGAGTTGATCCAACGAGAGCAGCTGTGCGGGGGCCCACACGCTCCAACCAAGGGCCGTTGACGGCAGCAGAGAATCCAAAGAATCCGATAGCGATGTAAAATGTCACAGCAGCGTTGTGCTGCAGCGGCTTCTTGTCCGTGGGATTGACGCCATAAAGCTCTCCATCGATGGGATCGTTAAACACTGACCAGGCATACAGAGATCCGCAAATGGCTTGAAAGAGAAAAGCTGCTGGGAACATGAGCCAGCGGTTGAATGGCATGCCCAAGTACTTTTTTTCTCGCTGGATTTGGGCCTCGGAGCGGCGTAGCGTCGTGTCGTTGTAATGGTTTTTGATAAATCCAAGAACGCCGCCCTTGGCGGTGGTAGTCGTCTCGGCCATGGCGATTATTTCTCTGTCCTGGTAATAGACACGTTAGGCAGGGTATGAGTGGAGGCAGCAAGAGCGCGACTTGAGGGGAGAGGAGAAGAAGAGGAGTGGAGAGAATGGAAGGCGGAGGCGAAAGAGTGAGACCAGAGAGGAGGAGGAGAAGAGGAGAAGAGAAAGAGGACGGGGAAGAGAGGTCGAAACGGTAAAAAGAGTGGAGGGAGGCGAGACGTTTTTATACCGAGGGTTGGAGAAACCCGAGCGAAGCGAGAACCACTGGCTGGGGGGCCGAGACTGCGGGCAAGCAGCACGAAGGGACAGAGAGAGGGAGGAGGAAAGTCGTAACGAAAAAAATATCAGAGACAGAGTGACGGAGGAGAAGAGACGCGCCCACTCATTGTTGCCCTCCCAATCGCTCCCGGGGAGCACTTCCTGACGCTGCTGGCGAACAATTAAAAACACAGAACAACAGAATACAGAACCCAAAAGACAGCGGTCAACCTTGTTCACGTCGTACATGGGTCTAAGAGATTGCTGGTCTGTACCGGGCAATCCCCCAAACATGCAAACAAGGAAAACTGAGGGTATTTCACCCAACAGACATGATCAAGGGCTTAGCTGCAACTCTATTTGTCTCATTGCATCCGTGCTCTTTGGTTTCGTCTTTTGTTCCAGCCATTCACCGCCTGCCATTGTCGACTCGCTCGGAGTAGCAGCAAATGCAGAAAAAGGCCAGGAGTGGGGGGAAAGAGCGGTATCGGTGCTGATAGCCAGATCTTGAAAAGAAAGGGATGATCTAAAGGTGCAGCAGCAGGGAAGGAGAGGTGGATGGTTCGATATCTCTTGCTCAAAGCAATTTCACCGATTAATTGGATCGCATGGATAGAGGCCTCTCACCCACCCTCATGTAAACAGGGCTAGGGCTGGGGGAGGAGTACTGTAGGGAGGAAGGGGGGAAGAGAAGGGGTACACCAAGCAACTGGTTGATCGAGCAGGGTCCGCGCTGTTTCTGCTGCTATCTTTCTGCTATCTTTCTGCAATCTTTCTGCAAGGACCTTTTTCTCTCAACGGTTCATGGTCCGCTGGATTTTGTCCGTGGACACAAGATCTATTCCTGATCCGAGTGATATGGGCCACATGAATGAAATACACTCTTTTGGGGGGGAAAACAGAGGCAGGTTCGACCGCGGACAACCAAATGGTTCGTCTCCTCCGGTCAAGGCTCTTGCGCACTGTTGTTAAAAACCCGAGAGACCGGTCTAGGCACCATGGTTCTCGAGCCTCCGAGCCCTGTTGTCCGTTCCCATCTTGTCAAGATCTTGCTGAGCGCTTCGCCAGGAGATCTGATCATTGTGCTTGGTCTTCTTTGTCTATTGACACTTTGTCACTTGTGTTCGAGGTCACTACCTTTTATTTATAGCGTGCCCTTTTTCCGCAACCCCTTCTTTGATCATTTTACCTGGAAAAGAGCTCGAGGGTTCCCGATGCAAACATACTTGGCAAATCCACTTTTACCGGGCATTCAAAAATTGAAGTGCTTTGTATTTAGACCTGCACCAACAACAGAACACAAAGCACTAGCCTCACCAGTGGTTATTCCGTTTTCAATCGATCTATTCTTTCTTCAGGTGACCTCGGTCAAGACCTGCGCTGGGGCGGTTCGGCCTGTCCACGGGACCAAACTGACAATCCGACAATCCACTCTCGGAGTAAGGTACTGCAATGACATGTACTTGTTCTGTGGGTTAGGAAGGTTTCTATGCCGTCGCACTTCAATTGGAATGAAAGTGATTGTTTCTGGCTTCGCTTCGCGTGGTGATTGGCGCTATTCTTTGTTGTTTTTGCAGGGACTTTTTTCACCTTTCAGCTTGGCGAGAGGATGTCAGGTGGTGAGATTCCGTTTCGCAAGCACGGAATTCTTTGCTTCCTTGAACAAAAGAAAATGAAAGACGGGAATAAAACCTTGTTCCTCATACAGGATTTATCTTGAAAATCCTCTGTGGAGAAGAAGAGTCATCTGGCTCCAACCTTGAAGGTTGTTGTTGTTGTTGTTGTTGTGTTTCGCACTGCCCAGCAGTATAGACTGCCGAGATTGTCTTCGCTGCAGCTTTGCTTTTCATGATTCTTCGCCTTCTTTGGCGTTAATTCCTGGAAGAGCCGTTTACTGTCGAAGTCATGTCGTGTCGATCAAAGCATTCCTGTGGGGAAGCTTGCTGTTGCAACCACTTTCAAGACGCTTCTTGTAGTCTTCTTCCCCCCCCCCCCCTCTTCGACAGAAAACTGATCGATGCTGGGTGGCACCATTGAACATCACTCGACTTACCGAGATGGTCACAAAACAAACGGGGCGGCGAAACACTGCCTGCCTTATCGCCTGTCCCTTGCCTTTCGACTGTTTGGAGAAACAAGAGTGCTCATGCTTACCCAAAAGGCGATTGAGCTAGGGCTCTTGTTTGTGGCACGGCGTCTTTTCGTGATGGGTTCCGCCCAATGGCCCCCTGGCCGGTTAAGTGCAACTCAAATACACGTGATCAGTGCCATGAAGCATCACCGTACCTCTTTTATCGCCTGAGTTGCCTCAATCATAGTCAGCGCGATCGAGGCCAGCATGCGAGATGCATGCACAGCTGCCATCTACTCCACACGTCTTTCCTCCCCACGCGACCCATATATGCCTAAAGTCCAGGTTGCGCAACAAAAACATGGATGTATTCACAGGAGCGATGAATGCCAAGTGACAGGAAAGACTGACTCTTTTTTTCCATTCCTCTGTTCGTGATTGCTAGGCTTCAAAACTGTCGCCTCATGCGACTGAGGCGATGATCAGGACGCTATTCGAGCACATTGGACACTTGGAGAATCTCGTCCTCATTCCTAGGTAATTGGCGCGCTGTTGTTTTCGATATTCGGCTTCGAGCAATGCCGTCTTTGCTTGCTAGAGTTCCTAATAGATTTCTTTTCACTTCAATAGCCCACTAGGAGCAGGATATGAAGCAATAGTCGAATTTAGTGATGCGGACTCTGCCTCCTTAGCAACACATTTGACAGGAACTCTCTTCGCTGGCAGACCCCTGTCAGTTACTCTAATGGATGTCACTGTAATCGCATCACCTGCAGGAGCAACAGGGCCACGTCCATTCACCAACCTGACGATGCAACAACAGCAACAGCAAGGATCAGTCCCCCTCGGTAGCAATATGATCCGTATGGGTGCAACAATCAACCACCCACAGTTCAGTGGAATGGGAATGGGTTTGAATATGACCATGAGCAACCAATTCGCCCCGATGTACCCAAGTCCACATATGACCCTTTACAACCCAAACGTCATGCCGCCACAATTTCATCAATCAAGGACGATGGATCAGCCCGTGGATCTGGACAAGGTCGAGTCCAAGCGCGTCTATGTCGGAAACCTGCCACTGAATGTTACAAAGGAGCAGCTGGAGGAGGCTTTCCAGGACTGCGGAAAGATTGCCAGCGTCAACATTGCAGGAAAGCCGACGCACCCTACTCGTTTCGCCTTTATGGAATTTGAGACTCTGGAAGCAACCAAGAAGGCACTCTCGAGCACAACCAAGATGATTGGAGATCGCACGTTAAGGTATGCCATTGGCTAGGCAATGTTGAGTTTTTTTTTTCAAGCAAAGAATCAGGAGAGTATCTCAACTAAAATTCGGATTTCTTCATTTGAAAATAGAATCAATGTTACAAGGAATCATGGACCGTTGCCCTTTATGTTGCAACAGGCACAAATGATGCAGGCGCCAGCACAGACTACACCGGTCCCTGCAATGGACGCAGCGCGCACTAGACAAAAGAATATCTTGATTGGACTGATCAACCGTGGTGGAGCCGATCCTTCGCTGTCAAAGATGCTAGAAGAGCTGGAGGCTGGAGGCCCAATCCAAGACTTGAGCAGTATTACAGGACTTTCGCCATCAATGGCGTCGATCGGTACAGAAACGTCATCACCTAAAGCGGACGGATCCCCCGCCCAACCAATGACGACGGCGGCCTTGCTTGAGAAGCTAGTTTCGTCATCAAGGAGAATGTCCCGTTCGCGAAGCAGGACTAGAAGAAGAAGCCGATCGAGATCTGCAGGTCGAGATTATTATAGGAGCAGCCGCAGGAGACGCTCACCTTCACGTTCGCGCTCTCGGTCTAGGTATTCGCGAAGCTCTAGATACGAAACCGCTGAATATGGGCGTTATAGTCATCCTGATCGCGAGAGGGAGAGAGATAGAGAGCGGGAACGGGAGCCTAGTGGGGGTAGCAGGAGTCGAGGATATGATGAGTCAGGTCGAGATCGGGATCGAGGCAGGGAAAGAGACAGGGACAGGGAGAGAGAACGAGATAAACCCAAGGACCGTGAGAGAGAGAGGGACCGAGATAGAGACAGACATCGCGACGGCGACCGCTCACGGAAGGAAAGGGGCCATGACCGTGGCCATGGTAGATCAAGGCCTGAAAACGATGATAAAAAAGAGTCTGCTGTCGATGTCTCGATGAAAAGCCCCACACCTGACAGTCGTTCCTCCGTCAATGGAGACTCGACAAAGTAATCGTAAGTCTGCGCGTCTAACAAAATAAACAAGACTTTGACACGCTGATGCCGGTTCACTTTTTATCTTCATCTTATCACCCTTCAACAGAAGAATCAAACGTAGCCATACCTATGATTGGCACAAGGGCTATGACTGATTCGTTTACAAGAACAGGCGCTTACTTCTTCAAGACTCGCTGTTGCAGTCAGAGGGTTCACTTTGGGCTAATTTCCGCTGACAGTAATTTCAGTGAGACAAACATGGGTTGCTCGTTGTTGCGCCGGAGCACAATGGCCTCACGGACGGATGCTTGGAACGCGACGCTTGGGTGGACCGAGTGTGCTAACAACCAATGGGAGTCAAGTCCATCCGGCAGCTGTGCTCGCTTCAACCGGTCTGAAGAGCAACATAACCTGCTTTTTGGTGGACGGTGGTGTAGTGGCTGTCCTGCCGATTTGAGTTTCCTGCTCCACAGAGCGCTCACTCCACTCATCCACATGTAGAGAGACGTACTGTAATTCATCCAAGCGAGCCGAGAAAGGGGACGGGGGGAGCGGAGACAGCTCGGCCGGCGCGAGCGGAGGGGCCACTGGGGTATCTGGTCTGTCCAGCTACGCTCTCACTGGAGGGCTTCCCTGAAACCTACATAAATATTCAGGGCATTCCCATTCCGACTTTTTAACAGCTCGTCTCGACACTCATTCCTTTCTTCTCTCTTCTCTTCACATCGCTTGATCGCACCCCCATGGGATTCACAAAGACATACAAGGACGGCTCTACCCCCGTCGTCGCCGTCATTGGTGCGGGGTAAGTTTCAAATGCTCTTGATTCCGGCCATTCGCTCTCCATCTCCAACGGTGACATCTTTGTCCTTCATTGTCACTGGCCACGTCCGGTAACCACTGCTGTACCTTGGGTCACAAATAATAGATTCTCGGGCCTTTGTGCTGCCATCCGCCTCCAGACCCAACTGAACTTGTCAACATACCAGGTCTTTGAGCTCGAGCCTGATCTGGGTGGAACATGGTGGTCCAACACATACCCTGGTAGGGCAAAGAAATATTCATGTGCTCAAACGCGATCTGCCTAATCAATCTCTATCGTAAACTGACAGTTCACATGTCTATCGCACCCCCTCTCTGGAACTCGCGCGATTATAGGAGCCGCTTGCGATGTTGCCTCGATCAACTGTAAGACTGCTCCCTTGCATCCCAATTGATCGCCCTAGTGCTGTACACTTCCTTCCCTGCTAACATTGTCGATACTATTGACAACATTGTAACCGTCTCCGCTCCGCCCTATAGATCAGTTCTCTTTTGAGCCCAACTATGACTGGAGCCATCGCTATGCACCCCAGCCCGAGATTTGGGCCTACATGCGAAAGGTGGCCAAAAAACACAACCTCTACGAGAAGATCTTGTTCAGGACCGAAGTCACTCACGTTGAATGGAACGAGGATCGTCAGAAGTGGATCTTGGACTACATGAACTTGGCAACTGGAGAGCAGAGCGTGATGGAGACCGATATTGTCTTTTCCGGTACTGGACCTCTTCGCATTCCTCAGATCCCCAAGCAGTTCGAGGCCTTTGAGGGTCCCAAGTGGCACACTGCCCAATGGAACCATTCCTACGATCTCACGAACAAGCGCGTGGCCATTGTTGGAAGTGGTGCTAGGTAACGGAGCGAAAGTGGCATTGGCTTTTTGTTTTGTTTCGAGTCAATTGAGATAACTGATCGCTGATACCTGTTCTTTTCCTCACAAATACTTTTCCTCACAAATAGTGCTATTCAGGTCGTCCCCTCCATTGTGGACAAGGTCGGCACCATGGAGTTTTACCAGCGTACACCCACTTACATTATCCCCCGCCGAAATGGAGCCTACAACGCCATTTGGAAGTTCATGTTCCGCTATGTTCCCTTCTTCCACTTCATTGCTTTCAAACTGAACTACTGGAGCTCCGAGTTCACGATCAACATTTTCAGTAACAGGTGGATTCACAAGATCCCCAGGACGTTGGCAACCATAATGGCTTTCCTGTACAGATACCGTCAGGTTCGAGATAAAACCCTCCGTGAAAAGTTGACGCCCAAATACGAGATGGGCTGTCGTCGTATTGTCGTTTCTTCTAATTACTTCCCTGCATTGGCAAAGAAGAACGTCAACGTCCACACACAGGCGATTACAAGCGTCAAGGGCAACACTTTGACTCTGCAGGACGGATCCGTCCAGGAGGTCGATGCCTTGATTCTCGCGACAGGATTCCAGGTTCAGGAGATGATCCCACCCAAGTTTGTGATTGGAAAAGGAGGCATTGACTTGCGCGAAAAGTGGGGTCACAACCCCTCCATGTTCTATGGAATCACTGCACCCGAGACCCCGAATCTGTTTTTCTTGCTCGGACCTTACACTGGACTTGGTAATGTAGATCGCGATAGATATAATTCTTGCTTTGCCCGGACCTGTAGTTGTTTATTGACTTTACTTTTGACTGCAATGTAGGCCATAACTCTGTCCTGTTCATGATCGAGACCCAGGTCGACTACGCGATTCAGGCCATCTCGCATATGATGGCCAACAACCTCTCCACAATTCAAGTCAAGCAAAAGCCCTGCGATGACTTTATCCAGGATCTTGACATAAGGATGAAGGACAAGGTCTGGTCCTCTGCCTGCAAGAGTTGGTACCAGAATGAGGAGGGTCGTGTCACGGCTCTTTGGTGGGGATCCGTCTCCCAGTATTGGTGGCGTCTTCGCAACTTCCACGCGGAAAACTTCATTGCCACAAAGAGAATCTAGCCCAACAATCATCTGGCATCCTAGACAAGCCTACAAAAATCAAAACATAATAATAAAAAAAGATACTTTGATCGGCCAGTGTTGTTTTGGTGATGGTTTTTTTTTTTGGTTCGCCAGAGCGTCTGCATTGACAAGAGCTCTTCTAGGCGTGATGAACTTTCAACAACATGGAGTAGGCGGTGATAGTGAACTCACTCTCAGACCCACTGTAGACATCCAAGTTCTCACTCACTTGATGATTAAAGAACGGGACACGCAGTGGTCGGAGAGTGGACTAAACGAGTTGAAACGAGATTGACGAATACAGTTTCCAAAAAAAAGGATGATCAGCGGTGGATATCGTCCATGCTCGGCGGATAGATCCCTTGGGCAAAAAGAGAATCCTCCAGACCCCAGAACCGGGGCCCCAGATGGCAAAAATAAGAGCTTGTAATGATCTACGCAGGGGTCGAACCTGCAATCTCCTGATTCGTAGTCAGACGCCTTTCCATTGGGCCAGCAGACCGTTCTCTCGAACAACCATCGAATGGTTGTTGTTGTTGTTTTTTCTTTTTTTCAAACAGTATAAATACCAGTGACTGTTGGGCCATTTGAGAAGGCTTAAGGGTATAAAACGCCACCAATTTTTGAACCTGCGCCACCAATTTTTTACAGGCGTGGAGGACACAACCACTGAGGTGACTTCCACGGGGACAGGAGCATCCTGGTCGACTTTGATTAGTAGATAATAAACCCCAGAAGGACCTTTGACAAGAAAAAAAAAGGCAAACCCACAATTGTTTTCGGTTTTGGGGCCGAAGAGCGGCCTTCCGTCAAAAAAGATATACCCCCTTCAATATCTCGAACGCTTGCGCTTGCGATGTGTCTATCCTTTAGATTAAGCAAGTGTTCGACAGGCTAATTTTTTTCTCAGTGGCACTACAATGTACAGTAGCTTCTTGCATCTTCTTGTCTCTACTCAGTCCCCCGGCGCTAGTCCTATTGCGTTACTGCTGCTGTCGACCGGTGTAGATCATATTAAGGAAAAGACCTCTCCTGGAGAAAGAAAAAACTCCGGTGGGTAACTCCAAAAACGTGCCTTGTTGCAGTTCCTGGAAACTGTGTGAAAAAAGCACGAGCATCATTGGCAGGGCGGAGATTTTTTTTTTTTTTGGCCCCAAGGGGCGACAAATTTTTGGTCAAGTCTCTTGTCGCACAAATGAAATGAAGGAGAAAAGACGCCATCGCGACGCGGGATGTTCCTATCGACCCGCGTTAAACTCATCCAAATGCACAGTAAAGGAGGGAATTGAATGAGAGTCTTTTTAGAATAAAAGATGCAAAGTCGCGCTTTGTTTCCTTTCCCACTCGGAATCGGTTCCCTGATTTTTTTTATAGTGTTGTTATGGACATCGAAACTGGTTGACCTGGCCTCTAAAGCAAGAGACCACGGGCCTTGGACAATGGTCCAGTGCTTGTGTGCCGCATGAGCGGATGATTCTTGGAAGTTCAGCATCTCACTCTTCTCTTCTTCGACGCCGGACATTTTACTCTGGAGGGATTAGAAGCACGAAGGTCAAGCCCATGTAACCTCCTGCAAAAGATGACAAAGCGCAAAGGGCCAAGCAGATCACTCCTTGCCTTCCCGTTTTGTCCGCTCCACGCCCAGCCTTCGGATATTAAAACGGCTTAAGAAGGCTTGCATCGGAATGGCGACAGTAGACACAAGCAGCGCGATATGTTGCCCATTCACGAAATATTCTCGGGCTATAGTGACTCTGGTAGGCTACCGAGCATGAGCTATTGTAAGTGCTTTATCAAGCGTTGGGGTCGAGAACACTCCAGATAGTCCGAACAGAACGGAAGAGCCTCCACGTTCAATTGCCGCGAGAGACGATCCCTATGGGAAAAAAGGCCGTGGCAGTTGCAGTCAATTGGTTGGACTCAAGGAAGAGAAACAACTCTCCGAAAGAGGGAACTGGGCGCCTGATGATGGCGTGCCTGATCAACACTGGAACAAACAAACAAACAAGATCCGAGAAAACGGCGCGTCGTGCCGAGCAATCGAGTCTTCTTTTCCTGGGCGTCGAATAACAACATCAGTGGAGAACCCCCTGTTAGTCTGCGAACCTTGAGAGAGAGGGAGAGGGCGTCGATAATGTCCAGTGAAGAGTCAAGTGCGCAATACCCTCTGACAAATTCACCATTTCTTGTGTCGCAGCCTTCCACATTTGGTTCGTTTACTCTTCTGAGTTCCTACCCCGAAGGTTGGACAGCAGATCGATCCTGTGTTTAATTCCTTGAATGGGGCTTTGATCCGTTTGTATTCAGTCGACGATCAAAGGATGATAGAACAACAGCAACGAGCATAGTTGATTGAGACCAGTTTACTCTGATCGTCCCCTTTTTCAGCAAACCAGCGGTCGTCAGCGTGGCCCCTGTCAATTGTTCCTGGCCCAGCTCATTGAAAGTCAGCATCCACTCTATGTGCCTTGAAATGACAAATTGACCTTGACCTTTGCTAGTCCATTGTGCATCCATCCTGACGAATGCAACTTGCCGGGCGCGAAACGTATAAAAAGCGTAACCTGAACACGCCTCCCATTGTCTGTTTGTTGTTTGCCTCACTGCCATCCATTCGACCTTCCTTCTACTGCTTCGGCCGTTTCTCTCCCTCTTCTTCCTTCTATTTTCCCCTTGCAGTTAACGGCACCAAGATTTGGTTTAGTCCGTACTGTAATCATCTCTATTCCTTCAATTCCTCTTCTTCTCCTCATTTCACACCTTTATTCCCTATCCCCCCCAATACATTTCAACAATGGCCTCAGAGAAGTACTCCCACAACGAAACTGCCGTGGAAGGCAAAGTCCCCGTCGAAGACCCAGTTGCCCCTATCCCCCACTTCCCCGGCGAGTCCAAAAATGATATCAAGGACGAAGTCAAGGCTATTGAAGCCGATGCTGGTTCTCTGGACGAGGAGGAACTCGAAGAGTCCATTCGTCTTGTCCCCAAGATTGTCCGCGAGCTCGTCTCCATGGACGATGACCCTACTCTCCCCACTGTCACCTTCCGGTAAGCTTTTCTTTGATGATGAGAATCCTGGGTACTTTCTTTCTGTTGATCGTCCACTCCCAGGCTCTGTTTTGTTTTTTTACCGAGTGTTCGTCCTTGATATTTTCCCATCACTCACTTTTCGTAATCTTTGGTTCACAAAAAGTTATTTTGTTCTGAGCACGTTTTTCGTTGCGCTCGGAGCCGTTATCAGTCAGATCTCTTGGTTCAGAACGACCTCGGCCTCGTACTCCATGTTTTTTGTCCAGATTGTGTCCTACTGGCTTGGTAACCTCATGGCTCGCACTTTGCCCGCCAAGGATGTCAACCTGTACTTTATCAAGTTCAACCTCAACCCTGCCCCGTTCTCGATCAAGGAGCATGTTCTTATTGTCCTTGCGTAAGTTGAAGATGTTCACCCCTAGAAACTCTCTATTCATTCGTTCGTTCCATTAGCTTAAAAGTCTCGATGTTTTCTCTAACGTGAATGGATCCTCTTTCGAATACCTTAGTGCCAGCGCAGGAGCCACTTCCAACTTGGGCGAGATTATTGTGTCGGTCAAGGATATCTTTTACCATGAGCGTATGAACCCCATTGCTGCCATTTTCCTTATGTGGGTACGTACCAATTGCTCGACTTGTTTCTCTTATCGGCCTGACAATAGCTTTTTGAGATGCTGACTCGTCCTTTTTTTCCTTGATTCACACAAAAGTCTACGATCTGGATGGGATACTCGTTCGCTGCCATTGGTCGCAGTTTCTTACTCTACGATCCTGATCTGGTCTGGCCCTCGGCTTTGATGCAGACAGCCCTCTTCAGAACTCTTCGCGGTGAGGGCCAATCTCTGGATATTTCCCGGAAGCAGATCAAGGTCTTCTGGGCCGTCCTGATCGGTGTCTTCTTTTGGTCGTTCCTGCCCGAGTACGCCTTCCCTTTCACCTCATCCCTCGCAGTCTTGTGCTGGTTCGCACCCAGAAACGATACTATCAAGTTTATCAGCAGTGGTTTCGGAGGCATGGGCTTTTTGAACTTCACTCTGGACTGGTCTAACGTTACCTCGACTATCATGGTCTCTCCTTGGTGGACTCAAGTCATTGGTTTTGTCGCTTTCGTTCTCTCTGTTTGGGTCTTGGTTCCCATTGTGCACTTCACTGGTGTATGGAATGGCAGGGCTTTCCCCATCATGTCGAACCGCCTCTTCTTGGCCAATGGAACCAGATACCCCTTCTTGGAATTGACGACCGCGGATGGACACTTGAATGAGACCAAGTTCGAGGAGCTCGGAAACGTCTACATGTCGACTTATAATCTTTGGGGCATCTTTTTTGGTTACGCCACTTTCCTCTCGGCCTTTGTTCAAATCTTCCTGTTCGGTCGCAAGAAGATCTGGTCGACTTTGCAGCACTTGAGACAGAAGAAGCAGCACTCGTTCAAGGACCGCTTGAACGTGTTGATGTCCGAGTACGACGAGGTTCCTTTGTGGTGGTACATTGTCCTGTTCACGGCCTGCTTTGTCACCATGATTGTCTTGATCTTCACTCAGGATTTGTACCTGCCTTGGTGGACCTACGTTGTAGGTGTCGTCTTGGGCGCCTTGACTGTAGTTCCCATGGGATTCATCTATGCCGTTAGTGCTTACCAAGTCAGTACCGGTACCTGGAATGAGCTTATTTATGGGTACATGGCCCCCGGAACTCACCCCGTCGGATCCCTTGTCTACCGCGTGGTCGCCGGTCAGTGCTGGTACCGTGCTCAGAGTATTCTTCAAGATCAAAAGATTGGTCATTACATGAAGGTCAGCCCACGCGCCACCTTCTTCTCCCAGATCTGGGGCAACATTATCGGTGTCCCAATCAACTACGCCGTCATTCGCTGGGTAATTGACACCAAGCGGCCCTATCTCGATGGTTCCAAGCCCGATCCTCTTGGTCAATGGTCTGGTCAGGCACCTCAAAGTTACTTGAACCAGGGAATCCAGTACGGTCTTATCGGTCCCACTCGTCTCTTTAAGGATGCTATCTACGGTCCCCTTCGCTGGGGATTTCTTTTGGGCGTCGTGGCGCCTGTTGTCATGTACCTCCTCCACAAGCGTTTCCCCAAGGCAAAGTTCAACTTGTGGCACAGCACCATCTTCTTCTCCAACATGGAGAACTTTTATGGAAATGTGTCTACGGGTCCTCTTTCGTCTTTTATCGGAGGCTTCTTTTGCATGTACTATTTCTTCCGCTACAAGCACAGTACCTGGATCAAGTACAACTACTTGGTTGGTGCTGCCGCCGATACGGGATTGTCCCTGGCCATTTTGGCCATCTTTATCTTCTTTGGAAGTGCAAAGATTATTGCCATGCCAGCATGGTGGGGCAATGACCCAGATTCGGTGGAGAGGTGCTATGGTTCAGGAAATTAGATACCCCTCCCCTTCCTACCCATTGAATTTTCATTGCCTTTCCTATTTATTCCTGTCATTTGGTCACTCTTTCATTTCATAGCTTTTCTAAACTAATAATCACAGCTAACAAATCATATCCTGTGCAAAGGAGGAGGAGACTGTTGTCGAGTGAATGGATGGTGTTTGGTTCTTGGTCGAGCCGATGTGATGTCCGAGAAATCACGTCACCGAGGATTTGACCTCAAGAAAAACAAAGCCAAGGTCAATTGCTGTTTTTTTTTCTTCAGTAAACAGAGAGATCCTGAGGAAAAATAGGTTTGAACTTGGCAAAGCGCGGCCTGATAAGTTAACAAGTGTTTTTGTGTATTTCTAAGAAAAAAGGATGATTGTTCTAATGTTGTTGGCTTGCTAGTGTTGTAGTCGACTTTTTCGTGCGTTCGCGCTGCTACATTGCTGACGGCTTCACTGTTCCGATTTCCGCCCTTATCGCTCATGATGACTTTGCTACTGCTGCTGCTGTCGTTGATGGGACATGCTCCACGGATGGTGTGTATTTGATCCAGTTCCATTTCAAGCCTCCACGAATCTCGACAGGCTTGCCCTCGTTCAACACCTTGCCCCTCCAGACCTGGACGCCGTAGGCCTTTCCATGGTTCAATTCAGGTCCAGTGAGCTTGACTGATGTGACCTTGTAGTAGCAGTCTGTGAAGCCCTTTGAGATCAATTTCGTGGTCGTCTAATATTCAGGCAAAAGAGAAACAAAATATAAAAACATGGGTCAGTAGTGAGGCTCAGGTATTGAAATGGGACTAGAGTACACCACGGTGGACGTTGGATACTGAGGCCAGAAAAAAAGGCAACTTCCTCCCGAGGAAAGGAGTATCGTTTCCAGGAGGTTCATTATCCAAATTGCTAGCGACTTTAGAACATCTTTGACTAGGTTCTCTAACGCCTCTGCGCCTGTGCTCAGCTTAAGCCAGTGGATACAGTTCCCTGATATCAGTAACAGAGTCGACAAGATTTGCTTCCGATCGATAGAAGTGAGAGTCCATAAGAGTTTCCTCGGTGGTGATCCACATGTCCATGAGTCCATGTAGGAAGAGCGTTGTCCGGCTTAAGGTCGATTCCATTCCTTCCTTGAAAGAAGCTGCTTCTCAAGCGAGCCACTGTTCCACTGAGCGGAGGCTGAGCGTATAGTTTCCGTGTCTTGTATTCCTCAAGTCCTGTTTCCGAACTTGCGCGCGCGGCTGTTATCGAGAGCAATGGTCTTGAACACTTACGACCGTCTCTCCGACTCCGTTGTTGTTGATGACCTTCAAAGCCCTGTAGAGGTTCTTGGGCTGAGATGACTTTGTAATGATGGGCAGGGCATTGCCGGTCTTTGTGAGGATCTCCTTGGCGATGGCAGACATGGCTGTGGGTGAGTGTGGTGAGTGAAGAAGATGTTGGTGGCGAGCGGAACTGACATGACCATGTCCTGATCCCTCTCCGTTTTTGTTGTTCCTGGAGAAAACACAGTCACAGTTTTCATATGGGATTTATTTGGTGGTTTTGTATTTGCGATGCAAGGATGGTGAAAATGAAAATAATAAACAAAAGACCCACGAAAACCCAACCACCATCGATGGCCGTCGTCCCTGTCTACCAAAAGAACAGAAATACAAGGTAAAATAAGGCTAGGCAAAGGCAGACGACTGACAGGCAAATGGAAAGGACAATGAAATGCAAGAAACAAAAACGGGAGAGAAAAGATACAAGGTTAAAAGAGAAAGCAAATGCCTACGACTTATTCAGAGTCGGAGGAGTCAGCCTTCTTGCTCTTCTTCTCCTTCTTCTCCTTCTTGTCCTTCTTGTCCTTCTTCTCCTTCTTGGCCTTCTTTTCCTTCTTCTCCTTCTTCTCCTTCTTCTCAGAGTCAGAGTCAGAGGAATCGGCAGCCTTGCGCTTCTTATCCTCCTCCTTCACGGCAGCAGGTGCAGCAGCAGCAACGGGAGCAGCAGCAACGGGGGCGGCGGGGTCCTCGCGGTTGTAGTCAACATAGCCGTTCTTCCAGCCCTCGGGAGTCTCCTCGGTGGTGCGGCCAAACTTATCGAGCTTGCCATCCTTGATCAACTTCTTCTTCTCCTGGGCCTTGGGTCCCAATCCCCAACGACGGGGGTAGGTGTCGCGCTCCATAATGACACGCTTGATCTTGGCAACAACACCGTGGTCGCAGGTGGCCATAACGGCAGTGGTCATCTGGGCAATACCCAAAGCAATGGCCTCTCCCTTGGTGGTCATCAAAACGACCTCCTCGTTGACCTCAATTCCAGACTCGTAGCGGAGGAGACCGGGAATCATCAACTTGGCACCGTAGCAAATAGCGTTGACAGCGCTGTCCTTGACAACAACACGCTTGTAGGTGGTCAAAAGAGTCTCCAAGGGGCGAACGACCTTGCGAATATAAGACTCATCCTTGGTGTTGTCGTACATCCACTGAGCATCCAAAACGTCGTGCATGGTGACAATATCATCCTCCTCGCCCATGTGTCCAGAGCGGACACGACGGAGCTCCTGCATGTGTCCACCGACGCCGAGCAAGAGACCCATGTGCACGCACATCGTACGCATATAAGTACCAGCCTCGCAAGCAACCCAGAAGACAGCCAAGTGGCGGTCGTTATCAAACTCGATCAACTTGGACTCGTGGATGGTACGGATACGGAGCTGACGCTTGACAGCCGAGATCAGAGGGGGGCGCTGGAAAAGAGCACCGGTCAAGGTCTCAAGGGTCTGGGCGAGCTTCTTCTCAGACTCAATGGCATCGTGAAGACGGAGAACGCAGACGTACTCCTTACCGGCACCCTGCTGGGACTTGACCAAACGAGTGGCACGGTCAATGCAGACAATCAAGCATCCAGTAACCTTGGGATCAAGAGTTCCAGAGTGACCAGTCTTCTCAACACGGAGAATGCGACGGACCCAGGCAACAACCTCGTGGGAGGAAGGGTTAGCAGGCTTGTCCAGGTTGATGACACCATATCTATGTTTTTAAGCATTTGGTCAGTCAGTTTTGCTTCTAGTTTGTAGCTCTGATGATCGGACGAATATCTGAAGGTCCTTCAAGATCGGTTGATACCTGACGTATTCAGCGAGCTCACGTCTCAAGGGAGAGCAACCGCTGGGGATGGGGGTGTAGTGACCAGTGCGGACATTGAGCTTGTCGTAGTTCTGTTGTTTTTGTCAAAAACGTTTGAAAAAGGAACAAGGAAAGTCAGAAAAGCCATGTCAATACAGAGAGGTAATGCGGCTAGACTGCCATGAGCTGTCATGCTTAACGAAAGGAAGGGTCAATGAGAGTGTTCGCACCTTCAACAACAAGGGCCAGTCGGCGGTGTTCAAGGTGGGGGTAGCAGCCTCGGGCTTGATGGCGAAATCGCCTTTTCTCTGAGCCTCCTCAATGTTCTTCGCGCTGGACATGTCGATTCGATCGTGTGGATGGGTGGAAGAGAGAAGCGGATGCATGCACTGCTGTTGAACTTTGTTCCTTCCCACCCAGGTTTTTTTTTCTTTTTTTCAAAGCATTGTTGTTTATCGCAACCAAGCCACTGCACTGAGCACTGAGTGAGCCAAGCCAAGTCACGTGAAATCGCGCGGCGCGCCAGCATTTTTATTTGAGCGCGAAAATGGTATGAGGAAAAAAGAGAGAGAGAGGGGGAAAAAGTAGCAAAGTAAACAAGAAAGAAAGATAATAAAAAGAGAGAAGACACAGCGAACAGAAAGCAGACGAGAATTGATGCAAAAGAAAGAAACAGCGGGAATGAATGCGAACAGTAAGAGTATTTTTTGGGGGGTCTCGATAACCTGAGGGCGGCAGCGAGATCAGTTCAATTGAGGCTTCGAGCAGAATCCATGGTATGATCGGTATTATGAGAAAATAGGGAGAAACTGAGAAAACAGCATGCAGAGGAGGAGGCAGAGGAGGGGGTACTTCGACGATTGTAACCAAATGTTTCGACATAATAAAATGAAGGTAAAGCAGAAAGAACATGAACAGGAACAAGGACTGGAATGGGACAAAGCTTTTGGGTCGTGCTCAAGCAAATTCGGGGTAAAAGTAGAAACCAGAACGATAAAAAGAGTGAAAAGTACGAAAATAATAGGAACAGAAAAAAAGGAAGCTGCTCGATGGGAACGAATGTGCAATACTCTGAGAGTCGGATACATGCAGTCCAGTTTTCAAGAACTTAAGCGTAGATTGATCCAGACCCTCTCCAGTTTGCTCCATCATCCATGCGATCCATAATTCCCTCTTTGCGGTCCATAAACGCGCGGTTTTGCTGGTCAACAGGTATTCTCTCCATGGGATCGCGCTGAGATTGGGTCGGTATCATTCCAGGGCCCATCGCGCCCTGGATAGGGGCTGGGTAGGAGCCGTAGGGGATCGAACCTCGGTTACCCACCCCGAACTGGTTTTGCATAGGCGAGCTATAATGAAACACAACGTAAGTCTACATCGAAGCTCAGTAATCAGTGAGTCTTCACATATGCATCCTGGGTCTTACCGGAAGTTATTCGCACCGCCCATCATTGAGGATCCAAGTGGCGACATTGGTTTAGGGTCATTTTGTGCACGTCCCCATGACAGGCGGACACGAGAATTTCCTAGATAGTATCATAATACAAACCGCGTTAGTCTCGGGAAAACGAAGCTATTCTCGAAACTGTCGTTAAGGATGCCACTCACCAATCTGATAGCCATTCAGCTGGTTGATGGCCATTTCAGCGCTCTGTCGATGTACAAACTGTACAAAGCCACATCCTTTGCCTGGCGGGATCTTGACGTAGGTGATATCGCCAAACATGGAGAATGCACTCCGGAGTTCATCCTCGTGAGTGACGCCAGTGAGACCGCCAACAAACACGGTGGTATTGTTGGGGTCTGTAAATTGACTGACAGAGTGTTGGGGACTGCTGGACTGAGCAGGGGGAGGGTATCCATAGCCTGCGGCAGGCATGCCCATGCCCATGCCCATACCCATAGCAGAAGGAGCGCCACCCATACCACCCATGCCACCCATGCCTCCTGTATGTGTCTTGTTCTTTGGTGTGGCCATGGAGATGCGAATTGGACGACTTCCACAAAAAACGCCTTGCATCTCCTGCAAAGAACGCAGCTGTTCGTTTTCGTCGCCAAATCGTACGAAGCCATAGCCTGTTGAAACCAAAAAAAAAACAATGTTAAGAGCCAAGCCGGCGATCAATCACAACTTGCTGTCCCGTTTGTAGCATAGCGGTTTGATTGTATTAGCCCGAGCGATCTCGTACCTCTCGAAAGCCCAGTGGCAGGGTCAGTCATAATCTTGGCAGAGCGGACAGACATGTACCGCTCCTGGAAAGTGGACTACATTTTTCCCATTTCAAACAATAGACCAAAAAAAAAGGGATAAATCATCGGAAAGACGAAGAAGCCGCGTTACACATCCACAAACTTATCGGAGGCGTCCCGACACTTACCACCAGCATGTACTCTGTGACTTCAGCCGAAAGATCCCCGACGAACACAGAAAACTCTTGTCCGTTTCCGGGTTGACTAACATGACCAACAGAAACAAAAGCATGTTGTTTGATCAATGGGCCGACCCCTTTCCCAGAGACAAAAAAATCAGGGTGCAATCGCGGGGTTGGGGCAAACTTACGACGTGGGAGGAACGGTGCCGCCAGAGGCCCAGTTGAGACGAAAGACCTTGTTGGTTCCTGGGATCATGACGCCGTTCAGCGTGTTGATGGCTTTGGCAGCAGCAGCGGGGCTGGAGAGCTCAACAAAGCAATACCCAGCACTGACCCTGTGTATGGAGCGAGCAGCGTTAGAAACAAGAACTGCATGCTCCCTTTGCTTGCAGCTTTTTTTGTTCCTTTTTTTTGTAAGAAAGACGAAAACGTGCACGCGTACCCTGTGTATTTGTCGCGAATCATTTTGACCACAACCTGTTCGCCTGCACTGTACCATGCGCCTCGAATCCAGTTCTCGTCCATCCAAGGATCAAGCTCGCCCATCCTATGCCAACAACGGAGCATGCACTGCGGTCAGTACATTGCCTAGCGTTTACTTTTGAACGAGCTGAAAGACAAAAGCTTCCGCGAGATGCGGCTCACCAGAGAGACGAAGACGACCTCGCGTCGTTGCTGAAACCAGGCAATTGTGGAGGCTGATGTTGCTGGAAAGCATTGGGGTCGTAGAAGGCCATTGTGAGAGTAATGCGTGAAAGGCAAGAAGAAAGAGAGAACAGAACAGAACAGAACAGAACAGAACAGAAAACAGGGGTATGAAAGATGTGTTTGACTTGAAGAATTAGGTGAGGATGGCCAACGGGGATATTAGAAGGATGGTATGATGCAATGGGAGGGGGAAAGGGAAGTGGGGGGAGGGAGGGGATGATGATGAATGAGGGAGGGAGGGAAGATGGGGGCGGATGAGGAAAGAGCAGCGGAGACGACAATGGTCTCTTGGGTACAAGGGTGAGGTGGCAGTGAGCGCGCAAGAGGTCTGTGACCAGGGCGGGAGAGACAGAGTGGGAGGGGCGGGGCTAAAGAGTCGAGTGACTTTGGGTGCAAACGATGCCTTTTGTTCGCGTGGTTGACGCGGCCTACCCTCACCCACACACCCACACACACCCACACACACACACACACAAACGCACACACTCACAAACACGCACACCCGCACACACAAACAATTACATCCTTCGCGTCAATATTTAGGATGCAGGTGCTTTATGCTTGATCTTTGGCTGCTATGACTGGCTGTATCGAACCGTCGGATTGGACGCGCCACCATCCTGGATACGCTCGAGTTCTAGAACGTGTGATTAACGGGGTTAATTAACATAACACCGGTCGGCATTGAGGGAGAAGCGCTTTATTGCCGACAGCTCGGCAAGGGCATGTCGGCAAGATTCACTCTGAGGAACTTGCCTGCTTTGACGCCGATCGGTCTAGAGTAGTCTGTCCTGGCTCTTTTAAGTTTTGGTTGTTGATGTTCGACATCTAGCTGCCGTGCCTCGTTTAAAGCGATATGGATTTTTGTATAGTGTTGTCTCTGATCATCTGACCGTCCTATTGAGAAGAGATCCAGCATCTGGTGACTGAAGTCTGAGATCCGAGGGATTCGATACGGTGTGTTAGTTTAACGATTGGTAAAGAGCTGCTTACATACCAGGTGCTCTACATAGTCCACCGTTACCTTCTACATCGATGGATCTTGTCCGTAGTGCTTTCATCCATGGCTCGCCATTAATCAGATCCGGAAACGGCTCTTCGATCAATTTCGAAGCCAGGTATATAGAACCTGCCGCAATCGTGTGCGGTGGGTATTCTAGACAAGCGCCAATTTTGTAGCTAAGAGAGAGAGAGCGCGCAAGTTGGCTAGGTAAGGAAAAGTTCACACAATCGCCTGAAAATATAAAAGATATTCCAGCCGTCATTACCTATCACGAGCTATGAACCAAGCCTGCCTAGCGAGCGCCTTAGATCCTTTCATAAGTCGAACAAACTTGACAATGTACTTGTAGGGGTGGATAATTCGAAAATCAAAGCATATTGACTCTAAAACCATTTTCTCGTATGAAAGAACGCGTTTGCGTTGCTCCTCGCCCTCCTATTGCATCCAAATATCAAAAGACTCATACTGTTAGATACGTCCGTTCGCTGAATAGTCAGTTCTAGCTGCAGCAGATCCAATGTTTCTGATATCCTCTCTACCTTGCTCTCTGTATCCCAGTCTGTTGCATGTGGGTGGCGAAGGAGATATGTCGCTATCATGATATCTTTGAGCTTCTTGATTGTATCTTCTACCTTGGAGGACACAAACAAACATGCCATCACAACCTAACATCCACCGGTTGACCTGTCATTAGTCTGTGAATGCAATTATGAATGGACTGACCTCCTGGATTATCACCAGCATACCTCGTTTCCTGCGTCCGGAACAGAATTGAACATGAAAAACCGATGCAGCAAGAGCTGCGCCGTACTGATAGTATGTTGTGGACTAGAGTTGCAGTCATGAGTTCAGTCCCATCATTCCATCGTTAGACGTGGGTTCATAGTTGCGTTTGCGTCGTTTGAAGATAACAGAGGCTAGATCCTTACAAGCCAATGCGTTTTCCAATAAGGGCGATGGTTTCGCATGATTCTCTGCGCATATCGGCCTGCCGGTATGTACTGATTCCAGGGTGCCGAGTGGCGTAGATGATGTCCTGGTCCTGCTTGCTATAGTATGTCCTGGAGACTCTGTTTATGGAATTCAGCACCTGGAGATGGAGCTGGTCCGCCTGCTGGGGTGGCCGATAGAGGATCTCGGGCATAGTGTGTCCATGAGCCGGCAATGAAGAGGCTGGTGTGTGGGGACTGGCGGAGGTCGGTCGACTCGGCGAGTACATGAGTCCGTTCGGCTAAGTGTTCGAGAGAAGGAGCGGCTGGTGGCAGCGGAATGAAGGAATGAAGTGAAGAATGAATAAAGCATCTTGGAAGAAAGGTTTAAAAGTGAGGTGGCTTGGCAGATCCGCTGCACTTCCGTTCGTCCTCAGTGTTGCGCGCCTTGCCTCCCCATTGTTCCATCCATCAAACTCCTCATTGCCGTCTCCCATGTCACATCCACCTCGGCAGCGCAGGACTCACAGAGGCGGCCGCAGGCAGGACCAGGAGAGTCTTGCTGGACGACGACAGACAAGTCAACGGCATGCACGCGATGTAAACCCGCAGACTCTGACGGTGGTCGAGGACTCTACGCAGGGTCGCCACGTAGTGCGTGGGCAGCTGGAGGCCATCCTTAGAAGGGCAAAGACAGAAAAACTAGAAAAGCTGGACGACACCAACGTTGACCTACATGCACCGCCTCTTTCTCAGGTACAATTTAACGCAGTGACTTGGCGAAAAAGAGTTGGTCGAGTTTTCAAAGGAGTTAATTTGGAACGTCTATCAGCTAGCATTTGATCGACTTGTCCAGGCATGCAAGGCTTTGTCAAGCAGCAACTCAGAGGATGTTGAGTTAATGTCAACCGTTGTCTTCACTTTGTTCAATCAGGATGTTATAAAGGTAGTCAACAGGAATAGGAAATCAACCAAACCAGCTTTTGAATGTAGAAATCTAACACGAAACTCCAGATTCCTCAATCTAGCTCAACATATCGGCATGTGATGGAAGACCTTTGCTCCTACTTCTTGTCAGCTTTCAACTCCCTGGAATCTACGAGGACAGAATCCACAACGGATGGAGCTCCAGTGGATCATCCGGAATCTCACACACGTATGCAGGTCGACGTCTTGCGAGCACTCAGTGCGGCTCTTTTCGAGAACAGCTCGGGCGTCAAAGAGGTGAGTTCCAAAAAAAAAAAAAAAAAAAGAGTCAGCAGTTGATCTTATCGAGTTGCTTCTTACCAATACAGTTGTGGTGAAATCTAGTCACTGCCCGAGCTTTTTCGAGTTATCAGCCAGATTTCCAGCAATCCGCTTAAACATGGACAACCAGAGTTGAGAAGGATGGCCGTGAATTGTCTAGCGAATTTAGTCCATGGCACAGGCGCATTGTTCTCGACTCTACATGACGGCATGTACGGAATACTCCTCTCCAGCCTGACCACGACCTCGCAGTACGAATCCGGCACTTTTACGAATGCTTCCAGTCTGGCGAGAAGAAAAGACCTGACTTCTGAAAGAAAGGTATGTTTGTACTGGGAGGCAAAAGCATATTATTTTTTTTGCTTCACTGACATATAAAGAACTCGTAGCTTATTAGCTCGGCACTGCGAGCACTCCATTTTCTCCTTCAAGAGGATAAGCACATTGCGACAAGGCCACTTGGCCCAATTCTGGACGTTATATTCCGATTCATGTTCTACTCCTCTGAGAATCCATCGTCCACATATATCGGCGGAACTGTACCGGGCGCTCTTAGCGTTGGTATTATCAAGAGATCTTCCTATGCTGCACTTCCCAGCACTATACCCACCACAAAGGTCTCAGGATTCACCACCAGCTCTTCACAACGTCTTGATGGATCACAAATCGATTTCTCTATACCCCAGCGTGGTCTGCAGTCATCAGACTCGGAATTTTCAGACTCGGAATCAGGAACCTCACAGGCTCAGCGGAGACAGCACGATGGAAAAGTCCGATTGAATGCACTGCTCTGTCTGCAATCAATCGCACGCATCGCACCAAAGCAACTGCAACCTCACTGGCCAAAATTCCTGACCGCTTCTAGCTTTCCACCTATGTGGGCTGGGGTCCACAAATCGCCGTCCTTGATGTCACTGGCAGGGTCAGATCCGATCTTGACGGTTAGGTCAGCAGCCTGTGTGGTCCTTGGAAACATCTTTGAGACGTCAAAACAGTATCTAGCAATGGCGGAAGAAAAGTCAGTATTGCCCGGAAACAAAAGTCAAACAGGAATACTTGCTCTGTCTGAGAGGATCGGGTTGATGTGTAAGGAGCTTCATCTTGGCATGGCGGCCGCATTAGATGGGATTGACAGCTCACTGGACCACGGAACTATCATCCAGATGATCAAATGTTGCTCAACTATTGTGGCCAACTCTTCATACGAGAAAATGAGATCGTCACTGTGTTCAAAGTTGTACAACCCCATCAAGAAATACCTTGTCGGAAACGGTACGCAACAAACAGATTGATGAATATAATATGGTAATATCCCTGGGTTCTTAACAAATCATTTCGTTATAGAGCTGGTGCTGCAAACTGCCGCTTTATCCTTTGTATCAGCCCTCCTGAGCAATTCAAGCGCACAGACAGGAGTTAGAGAGTATATTCTCTCTCCAGCCGACACCTCGCCCCTTCAGAGACCAGAACTTCTTTCAATTCTCCTGGAATTTGTAGAGGGCGAAAGCATACCTGGAAAGATAGAGTCGTGGACTACCTTGCGTGCAATATCCCAGTTTCATTTTGAGAGCGTTCGAGAAATTTGGCCAAACTTGGATGAGACTTTGAGGGCTGTCGTGGTCCAAAATGATGTCCGAGTTTGGTCCGCAGCCCTTTTGTTTTTGGAGGAGTATGCAAAGGCTGGACTTGGCTCACCTGTATCACTCGTAAGTCTCCAAGCTTGCTAATTGCCACGTAGTGATGCACAGTGACCTAATTCTATGCTGTTGTTAATAATAGACAATCGACTGGTGGAGGGAGGCTTTAGAGGCTCATATACTCAAAGCTTTTGGAGAAGACTCTCCGATTTTGAAAGCCCTTGGCTGCGACTTTATGTCTGTTTTGACCTCAAGTATCTTTAGCAACCTGCCGGTAAGTGCACTAGAGTGTTACTAATACTGTTGTGTATGCTGGCTAACATATTGTCAATCATCCTATGTCCACGTAGAGTCGTTTGCAAGTGCTGCTCATGTCGTTAGTGCTTGGAACATCCCAAGACGAGAACGGTGGTGCAAGAGCGGCATCGTGCCGCACCATCGGTGTTTTCATTCTTTTTCCTTCACAGTGGGAGGACAGTACTAATATTACAGACATGGCCAACATTGTCTTGGATCTTTGCCGGGATGCTAATTTAGCCGTTCGTGTGCGCGCCAGTTGGGCTGTCGGAAATTTGTGTGATGCGCTTGTTCTCATGGCGACTAATGGGCAAGACAAAATCATTGAGGAGATCCTGACTCTCTCTATGTGGACCAAAATCATGAGGACTGCGATTATGATCTCGCAAGATCACGAGAAACTGAAATCGAATGGTATTCGAGCCATTGGAGGACTTTTGCGTGTTTCTTTTGAGGGCATCATAGACCGAGAGAGACACAGTCTTGTTAAGGATGCAATCAATACACTTATCAAGCACATGGAGCATGGATCCCTGAAGGTAAAAACAACGGTACTGAGAAATCAAATGAGCTGTTGGTACTGATCCACCACTAACCTCTCTTCATACACAGGGTCGCTGGAACGCCTGCTATGCGATGCAGAGTGTTCTCCTTAATCCAGACTTTCCGATCGGCTCCACGTTTGGAACCAGCTACGTGCTCGATTCGGACCTCGTCTCATGGACGCGTGATATCTATGGAGCTCTTTTGCAGGCCATCCAACACAGTAGGAACTTTAAAGTTCGTATCAACGCTTGTGCTGCTCTGACTGTGCCCAAAACTAGGGCAAAGTATGGCGACCAAGCTCTTTTCCGAGAGATTGTCAAAGTGGTGATGTCGTGCGTGCAAAACTTGGATGCAGAGCAAGGTGACCATGAGTTTGGTGAGCTGCAATACCGTGATCAACTGGAGTTGAAGCTATTGCGGTGTCTGGATCACCTCTTGCAACTTTCTGGAGGGGTAGCTACACTTGATCTAGAGCTAGACTCGGCGCTAAGGCGTCGGATAGTGGCGAGTAGGCCGATGTTGGCCGACTCTGTTACAAGTTCCACTCAACAGTAGCCCACAGCGACTTTGAATGACCCCGGTGTGAGCACAACATGACAATAAAGTCCAAAAATATTTGATGACAGACTCCCCAAGGCTTGTTGCCAGAGAATCTACTAGAACTTGAAGAGAGAGAGAAATCGAGGGTAGGCCTCAAGTTACAACTTTCTCGGCTCAAGTCGCGATCGGTCTGTCGCCAAGGATGTGGGCCTTTGTGTTCAGACTAAAAATTCATCATCAACGAACACAAGCAGCCACTACTGTCAACAACTGTCAACACAGGCCAGCGCTGACAGCAGCGCATTTCCCAACGATCAAACAACAAACAGAACGACAAAATCATCCCACTCGAAGCTAGCCAATCGGCAGAAAAACAGCCGCCCAAGAGGCCGATCTAAGAGTGGTGGGGGTTGCAAGGGTATTACCAAAAAAAAACTGTTCTGATCTGAAGGTAACCAAGCAAGGACTCGAAGAGAAACTATCTATATGTCGCCTGCTTTGCTGATCATTTCTCCTCACAGAGGCCGGAGTATGAAGCGGGAGATGGCGGTTTTGGACAACGCGTTTGGGGGGGAGGGGTCGCGTTCCGACGTGCATTTGAGCCCTTGATTCGGTATCTGCTGGGCATGTGGACGACTTGCGGGCCAAGGAAAGATGAGTCCTTTCATCTTTTGCTTATGTCGGGGCGACGGCGCTAATTGATCCAGACAGGGAAGCAAACAGGAGGGATTCCAGGATTTCAAAGGGGCTGAAGGTGAGGAGCCATTTTGAAGATCATTGACCTGCTTTGTCTGCTTTCTCCGTGATCTGCGCAAGCAGAAAGGGGGGGCTGGTGGGATTTTGCAGACAGCCAGCGGGCTGCCGGGGATCAGGCCGCACATTGCAGTGGTAAGCAAGAGACAGCCACCAGGGAGGAGACAGAGTACCCTGTTCTGTCGTTCACACCTTTGTGCCGCTCTCTTCATTTCGTTGGCAACTACTTTCTTATTCCTTTCCCTTTTGCATCTCGTCTCTCTGCTCTCTTTCTCTTCAGATCTCCCTTCTGTCGCTCTCCATTGGCCATTGCATCCTCCATTTCGCTTGGGCTGATTCATTGCACATTCCTCTGTCCATTCACTCTCACGACACAGCTTTGGAAGTGTTTTTCGTTGTTTTCCGTTACCCCCTGACCGTTGGTCATTCCCTTTCATTTTTATCTGCCCTGGAACTGCCCTCACAGGACTACACGTCCATTTCCTCTTTTTTTCATCTTTGGCATACCGGGTCACAAGAAGATGCGTTTCTGGAGCATACCTTCAACTGCCAAACGGGCAACTTTGGTCATGTTTGCCAGCGCATTCATCAACGTCGCTATCGCGCAGTCAACAGCTTCCTTGGCAACAGGACTCGTCCCTTCGTCGATTACATCAGGAGTTGCAACAGCCACACCCACTCCGCAGACATGCATCCCCCAATATGACTGTACACTCAAGGTATTTTAAAATCCAAAAGAAAAAAAAAGTTGCAAGGGTCCAACGTCGTTGTTGACATGCGTATTTTTTTTTGTCTGGGATTCATCAGGGTTGTCTAAACAGTGGAATCTGCGATAACAACGTTTGCAGTTGCAGGCCTGGGTTTGGAGGACAGGATTGTTCGTTGTTGACCTGTGGGTCTGTTCTGACGGCGCCTAGTCAACGGACCGCTAACACGACATGCACCACCTGCGATAGCGGATTCGGAGGATTCAACTGCAACGGTAAGCGAAAAACACCAGCTGGAATGCTTGAGCTGGAGGTCAAGCCGGACGGACAAAGAAAGGAGGACGTTCATGCACACATGCACGACCATAGTGCTGCTTTGTGGGAACTGTCGTACAGACGACCCGTGTTGACAACCATGGGTCATGACACTTAACCAGGTTCAAAAACGTGCCATCGGATAGCCAGTCGACAACAAGGATCAGCACACCTGATGTAGCAAAATCGTTGGAATTGACGATTTGTTATTCTTGCGCGTCCTTGTTGACGTTGTTGATAGTTTGCGAGACCGATGCAGGATGCCAGTCAAAGTCTCCTTCGCGCACGTCCTTCTTGGGAAACGAAAAGATGGTCTGCAACAAAAAGCCAGAGGTGTTTTACGAATCTTTCATGTCCTGCGCCGTCAAGGCTGATCTATTGGTCTCGTTCTTTCCTGGAAACTACACGCTAACAGTTGACCTCGATGCAATCAACAAGACTGTAGAAGCACAATTATGGCTCGGACAGACGGAGCAGTTCTATTGCTATATCCCCAACTGTACAGTTGCCACGACGGAGCAGAATTCTGTAGCTCAGACAAAGTGGGATTGTCCCGTGTTGAACTGCACATGCCTCAACCCTACCGTGATGTGCGGAGGCATTCCCGGTCCACCGGTCAACCTTGGAAACACTATCGATTCGCTAAAGGGCCCTTTCTCGTTGACGTGCCCCCACAACAGCAACAGCTGTCAGTTTTTTATCGGAGATTTGGCAGGATTCTTCCCCACTGGCCTGGAAATGGTTGACTGCGATATGGGAGAGTGTGTCTTTCCTTCAGAGGAGGTCTCGTCGATAACTTCTGTCAAGAGCACAATGTCAACAGGAGTCATTGTTTGCTTGTCCATCCTTGGCGCCTTGATCTTGTTCTTGATCGTGGCATGTTCAGTTGCCAAGAGGAATCAGATCATCCTCAGTCGGACGCCTTACACCGTGAACACCGAGGCCGCCTCGCTCGAGTTCCGGAACGTGGGGTACACTCTTAACAAGGACGGTCTACAGATTCTCCAGGGTATCTCTGGTTCGGCCCCCGCCGGTGTTGTTTTGGCTGTCATGGGACCTTCGGGAGCGGGCAAATCGACGTTGGTGGACATCTTGGCTGGAAAGCGCAAGGATGGCAAGGTCTCGGGCCAGATCCTGTTGAATGGCAAGCATGTCCATGAGAGTGACATTCGCCGCGCAGTTGGTTTTGTGGACCAGGAGGACACTCTTCCAGCAACCCAGACGGTTTATGAGGCAATCTTATTTTCGGCTATGCTTCGCCTTCCCGAGGCCATGCCCATTCCACGAGTCCATGAGCGGGTCAATGAGGTTATTGGCATGTTGGGCCTTACACACTGCAAAGACCGCCGGATTGGAAATGTGACATCGCGCGGTATCTCGGGAGGAGAAAAGCGACGTGTCTCCATTGCACTAGAGCTCATTACTCGCCCACCGATCCTGATCCTGGACGAGCCAACTTCGGGTTTGGATTCTTATAGTGCTCACATGGTTGTAGAACAACTCTGTAAACTGGCCGCTAGCAAAACTACGACAATCATCTTGACGATCCATCAACCACGCTCCGACATATTTTACATGTTTGACCAGGCATTGGTGGTCAGCAAGGGTCAGGCGTTTTACTTTGGACCGACAGGCGCTGCAGCAGAGTACTTCCAACGCCGTGGATTGGTCTGCAGGAATAACTACAATATTGCAGACTACCTGTTGGATATTGCCATGGATGATGAGCTGATGAAGTTGGCCAAGGGAGCAGAACTGGAGGACACTGACGAGAAAGTTCATGGGCTTGGACTCTCATCGGCACACCAAACCCACCTCCCGGGCCACGGTGTGGTATCGCGACGAGCTGGTGGTGGTGGCCACCCTTCCCCCAATGGCTCCAGTTCTTCGTCCGAGTCGAACGAACAAACAGCTTACGAGACCGCAGTGCAAGTGGACGAGGGCGAGGGATCCTCTGGGTCGTCCACTGCTTCTTTGTCGGAGAGCGCATCAGGAAAGCGTCAGCCGACGGTCTACCAGACAAGCTTCTTGACCCAGCTCCGTGTGATTATGAAGCGCAGCCTCCAGACATTGATCCGTGACAAGTCTTTGTTGATCCTTCACTTGGCGGTGGCAATTGTCCTGGGTGTCTTTGTTGGTGGTCTCTACTTCCGTGTCACGATGAACCTTGCAGGATTCCAGAACCGGGCAGGGTCCTTGTTCTTCATGTTGGCACTTTTAGGATTCAGTAGTATTTCCGCCCTGGGGGCTTTTACGGAGACGAGGACACTCTTTATCAAGGAACGGTCCAATGGCTATTATCCGCCGATGCCGTTCATCATCTCTACCTTGTTGTTTGACCTGATCCCTCTTCGCATCGTCCCCTCGATCCTCATGGGCTGTATATCTTACTTCATGATTGGTCTGTCGCCCGTGGTGGAGACCTTTTTCAAGTTCCTGCTCATCCTCGTTCTCTTCAACGTGGCCACAGCCTTGTTTTGTCTCGTGATCGCGGCCGCTGTCCGAACCACCGGTGTTGCCTCCCTAGCGTCTTCGATCGTGATGTTATTCATGATGCTGTTTGGAGGATTCATGATCAATTCTGGCAACATTCCGGCCGCACTGACATGGATCCAATATCTATCCATGTTCAAGTACGGATTCGAAGCCCTGGCAGTGAACGAGGTGGCGACTTCAAAGCTTATTGATAATATTCAGGGAGTGGCGTTTAACGTGCCTGGGTCCTTGATCCTCCAAAAGCTATTTGGATTCGATTTGGGAGGGTACTGGCGGAATATGATCATTTTGATTGGATTCATTGTCTTGTTCATTGGCATGTTCTGGGGGTTCGTTACTTGGCGACTGAAGGAGCGCAAGTAAATCATCGTCTCTTTATCATGTAATAATAAAATCGTAGTCCTTTACTTCAGAGTGCAGACTATGTTCATGTCTTATAAAATGTCCTGGGGACCAGTAAGGTGGATCTTTTGGGATGACGGCCCTGGCCTTTTTGTACCTACTTTCTCGGGAGGAGCAAAGAGTACAGACGTGCGGACGGCATGATAGGGCAGGTGCAGGAGGAAGAACGTCGTGGCATCTCTCAACCTTAATTTTTGAAGTGGCGCTTGAGACGCGCGTCAAAACATTACTCTTCGTTGGACGACGTTGGCCACCAATGATATATCCAAATAGCGGGACCTTCCCTTCTTCGCTTTCTTCTTTTGCCCTCGATTTCCTTCACTTCACTTCACCGCGCCATGCCAGCTCCAGATGTCACCCTTCCCTTCGAGGTCCTCCTCCTCGTGGGCTCTTACCTCGATGCTACCACCCTCACAAAGTGCTGTCTCGTCAGCAAGCACTTTTCTCAGGGATTCAAGCCCTGTCTCTGGATGAACATTCCTGCCAAAGCCCTAGTTTCTGGTTCATTCGCCGATCAGTTTCCTCATTACTACCAACACATTCGTCGCATCGAGATCATCCTCCCAAAGGACCATGCCCACGCCCAGCCTTACCTTCAATTGCGTGTCCGTCGCCTTTCATCGAACAGTCAAGCCACCATCCTAAAGACCGTTCCTGAAAAGACGCTGTTGGATTGCACCAATCTTGAATCCATCTCGCTGGACTCTGCGAGTTACTCTCCTCCGCGGTACGATCCATCCAAGCCTGTCTTGCACTATAACCCTGTCGCCCCTATTTTCGAGAATAACATGTCCACGCTTAAAACTGCCACCTTCAAAGGAATTGGCACCCGCGCTTTCGAGTATTCGTATTTTTCCCTGCTCGAGAAGATGCCCAATCTCACTAGCCTGTCCCTGCTTGAATGGACAAGGTACGACTGCAATGTTCTTCATACAACGTTGCTCTATTGTCAGCATTTGCGCACTCTTCGAGTCAAAGTGGAACATGAAGCCCAGATGGATGATCTCGAGGGTCTCAAGAACTGGCGGAAACGGTATCTTCTCCACCAAGGCGGAGGAGAGGAAGATTCCGAGGACGAGGACGATGAGGATTTCATGATGGAACGGGTTTGGATCCCCAAGGTCCAGAACCTGATCCTTGACGGATCCATGGTGTCGACCAACCTTATCAAGGCCCTTTGCGGTTTGATGCCGGAACTCAAGGTTCTGTCGATGAAGGGCGCAATTGGGTTTTATGAAGACGAGGATACCCGTAACGAGCATTTTATGCACGCGACTGGTTACGAGATCAATTGGGACGATGGACATGGACCTGAGGATGAAGAAGACTGGGAAGAACATGACGAAGATGAGGAGGAGGAAGAGGAGGACGACGACGACGAGATTTCGGCTACCATCGGGGCCATTGCCCAAAGAGTCTTTGCTGAAGCGCAAGCGGATAGGACCGAAAATGAGGATGAGGATGAGGATGAGGAGAGCGAAGAAGAAGAGGACAGCGATGGCCATGACGATGATGATAACGACGACAACGATGACGACGACTTCTCTGCTTTTGGTCCGAACACACCGCACATGCCCGACTTTTCTGCAAAGCTAGCACTGAGCCGACTTCGCAAGACCTGTCCTGAACTCCAAGAATTTGACTTTTCGTACGATCGTGGCGAACTCAGCGAGGAGTTTTATTGTCACCTGATGAAACTTTGGGGCGCCGATCGCGAGAAGGGGGGGGGATGCCAACCAAGCAACACTGAAGTCTCTGGTGGTCAAGAGTGCAGGGCCCTTTCCCGATACCTTGTTCTCGACCGCAGCACGGTTTGGTAGTCAGAGTTTGGTCCACTTGGGTTTTTCGAGCAACTCTGATGAACGCAACGGCTACCACAATTCAATTCTTGATATCCTTCAGTACTGTGGCTCCTTAGAGACGCTCCTCGTCTCACCCTATGTGGTCGATGCCCAGGTGATCGCAGCTCGGGATGTACCTTGGACTAGTGTCAAGCTCAGACAGCTGAGCCTCGGGTTGGAATTCAAGCTGGGCCCAAAGTTCTTAACAGATAAGTCCAAGGAGCGAGAGACGGCTAGGATTCTCCGCAAGGTTTTTGCTCAGCTTGGCCGACTTTCTCGCCTGGAGTCATTTGCTATCTCGGGCGGTCAAGCGGCCACACCGCAAAGGACCCCTCGCCCATTGCTCGCGAAGGACGAATCTGTTCCTCATCTGAGGTTCCAACTTGAGTACGGATTGGATCAATTATCAAGCTGGAAACAACTCAAGCAGCTGGATATGAGTGAGTTGGGGCCGAACGGGATCGACACTAAGGATCAGGAATGGATGGCGAAAGAGTGGACTTCGCTTGAAAGAATTGATGGATTCTATGACCCTAACCTCGTGTTAACGGCGGTGTCTCTTCAACGGGATTACGTAAACGATGCTGTCAAGATTGCCGGGATGGGAGACGAAATGGAAAGGCGAGTCAAGAATTATGTTGAGAAGAGTAACAGTCAAGACCCTCGAAAGAATCCCGCCTGGGCCAACCAGATCAGTGCTTATATTGCGGGACTTAGTAAAAACGAGACCCTGGGATTAAGCCGAGAATGGCATGGACGCGCCCTTGTATTGGCTGAGTTGATGGGATGTCTCGATGGACGACTGCCAATCTTTGGAGACAAGGTCGCTGTGGATAAAGGCCGGATGGAAAAGGTCCTAGCCATGTTTAAGCTCAAGATTTTTGAATTGGATGAGAGACCAAAGCTGTTGAGCATGGCGGAAATTCTCAACTTGGTTTTAGTGGACCGATTTCAAACTGTGTCAAAGAAGGATGTTGAGGAAAAAACGAAGAACGACAAGATCCCCAGTCGACGCCCCCCCTTGTCTAAAGTGGAAGCGGAGAAGGTCAAGCGCCATAAGATCTTCACGAGGTTTATCGGATATGCTCGCCCTGAGGACGAATCCAAGTTTATCTTTGTTTAAAATAGCAACCTTTTCGCAAAAGTAAAAACGTAAGAACTTTTTTTGTATTAAATCATTCTTACTGAGGGTTGAGAGGATTAAAGAGGGTTTTTACAGGGAGCGCGAGAGGGGGAGGAGAGGGAGGAGTAAGGCGGTGGGTAGGCCACCGAGGGAAAGGATTGATGGAGAAGGCGTGATCATAGGAGAAAAAAGGGTATACAAGTGCAACGCGAAAATGAAAAGAAAGACGCGCAATGCTGGAGGAAGCAAAGGAGAAAAAAGAAAGAAAAAGAGAAGCGAGAGATCGTTACAAAGTGAGGCACGGGGCAAAAAAAAAGAAAGGCGAAATGGGTGGTTGCGGTTATGACGAACTGGTTTCCTTCTTTCGAGCTCATAGGCTTGCTGGAGAAGCACCCTGTGTCTGTGAAATATCGGCCGGGAAGTTGTTGCCAGGGGGGGTCTCCAGACTGTCGGGTGTTCGCGTAATAGAGTCCATGGAGCCCAAAGAGGGAGTGGAGATGGAAGAAGAGGTATTTGCGTTTGCGGGCTTGTTCTGGACATAGCGAACAACAATTACAAGCAAGAGAAGATTCAGGACAACGATCAGGCCCATCTTCACAAGGCCAAGCTTCTTGCTACGGTCCTTGTTGCCATTCTTTGTCGAGGATTTGGAAAGTGACCTCCTGGATCGCCTGGTGGCCTTTCTAAGGGGTAAAGATCTCCATTGCTGATCCATTTGCTGCTGTTGCTGAACTTCTTCCTCGTAATTGCAGATCTGGACACCTTGGAGTGTCATACCATCCACAATTCGTCGAGAATAAATCTGAGTCATCTCACGCTTGTGAGGTCCACGTCTTCCTGCCTCGGCCATTTCCAATCCATTGTCTTGATCGTATTCATCCTCCTCGTTCTCCTCATCATCTTCCTCCTCGCCATCGTTGTATTGGCGGAAATGGACACCAGTGGCAGAGCCCGAGGTCTCCTTCTCGATTCTATAACGGACCACGAGATCGTTCCAACGAGCAGCACCACGGCGAGAACCATGACTACTTCCACTGGCACTGTTTCGACCATTATACTCGGCGGGACGCATGCGCAAGTCCAGTCCATCACACCAGCGAATCAATCCAGTCAAGCCCAAGTTGTACTGCATGGGCACAAACGCGACACGGTCGTGTTCTCCTCGGGCGTAACCAATGCGAGGTCCACGAAGTTGATTCATCATGTGTTCAAGTCGTCTCCTGTGGTTTTGCCAGCTGGCCTCCTTGGCGAGAGGCTTCATTGCAGAGGTCGAGGAGGTCGCCGAGGCGGTGGTGCCAGCCAAGGGGGCCGATTCTTCGTTGGACTCTGAGCGTTGGAAAAGAGCCTGTTCCTGTTGCTGGTGCTCGCTGAGCATCTCGTATTCGTTCAAGATCTGGTCAAAGGCACTGTACTTTTCGGAATGCTCCTTGATGCCAAAGTACTCTTGTTCCATCACGACGTCAATCATGGCAATGTAGAGAGACCAGGCGGCGTAGGTGATGAAGACAGCGAGTACCACATCCACAGTATAGTGAAGGCGGGTGGCGAGAACAAAGTAAAGTCCGATGCCGATGTAGAGGTAAGAGAAGTAGGTGATCCACTTGTTCTTACAGTAGAGTCGCCATTGAATTGCACACGACACCCTATTGCGAAGGAAATTGGTAGACACGATTAGTTTTTGAGAAGAATAACTCGCAACACTTCCCCCTTCAGAAGGAGTCCAGAGGAGGAGCAGAGAAGAAAAAGACGAGGCGGTGAGAGCAGTCGAGTTGAAAGGGGACCAGTGAGAGGGGAGAGAGCACTTGCGCCTGCTTCTGTGCAACCCACGCGCCTGCGTCTTCTCCGACCTGTTGCTCTCCTCGGGTGTGGTCTTCCCCAACTTTCACACTCTTCTCCCCTGCATCTCTCTCTTTTTTTTTTTTTGCCCTCTCCCTCACTAATTTAGACGCCGAATCGAATTTGTCGGCTCTCAAGTCCTTCAAAAGTTTCCATTTCCATCAAAGACCTTGCGCCCAGAGAAAAAGAAAATAAAAAGATGCAAGCCAGGGACAACTGGTTTGGACATTCGAGAACCTGGAGACCCCCGTCGTTTCTTCACAAGATCGTTGCGTTCAACCACTCTATCGTCGATAGCCTTTTGTGCACTGTGGTGAACCATTGTTGATACCACATGGACATCTCACTCCCCCCCTGTCCCAACTGCATTCGTATTTTTTTTTTGTTTTTCCTCATGACTCTTGCGTGTCCTTGTGTTATCCTTGCGCAACCGCACCGACATTCATTGGAGGGAGCATGCCAGAATACACAGCCCCTATTCTTTTCTCAAAACGCGAGGGGCGCAGGCGGTGGTGGTCCCACCTTTCCCTGTCGGTCCTCCGAAACTAAAAGCCCCGCCCACGACTTTTTGAATCAAATGCCTCTGCCTGCCTTTGGTCGACCACTTTCAAAAAAAGTTCTGGATCTTAGAAAGTCGGTCAAGCTCGTGAAGATTCAATGTATCCTCGCATCCTTTCTTCTCTCTCTCTTGTAACCACGAAGATATATTGCATTTGATGCATCACAGCATCACATAGTCTTCTCTCCGTCTACGCAGCAGCTCATTTTAGAAATCCAATGACCACTAGAGATACATCTTCATCATCAACAGCCGAGGCTAACCACAGCAAATATAGGCTGTCTTACTTTCTTGGCTTTTCCTGGGTACCCTCGCTCTTTCCTCTTACGCCAACATTCCGCTCTTGCATTAACGAGACAAAAACTCTCCACAAAGTAGTAAGATCAAGCGACTAATTGATCTCAACGGCTCGCGCAAGTTATGACAAAGACGACCGTTAAATAGCACTTTATCATAATCACCCTGTTCCTCCTCCCTTTTTTTTCTCATATGTTCTCGCTCTTGTGGGCTAGGGCCAAAAAAAAAAAAAAAAAAAAAAAAAAGTAGAAACAAATAAACCCCGGGGATATTGATTCTTCCTGACAAGTTCTGTCCCTTACGCAACCCTGCAAAAGAACCCCCTCAGTCTCGCCTCTTGCTTCTCCTTGCTTCGAAAAAGTTCTCTCGGAAAAAAAAAAGCAGCGACATGACGGTGTGGGTGTTTCATCCTCCCAAAAATAATCCTCCACTCTTTTCTCTTCCCTCTTCCCCTCCACTTCAGGCACAGCCAACCTTAACAGAAATAAAAAGAAACCAGGCACGCTCCAATGTGGCAAAGCGAGGAAAGAGGCAAACAAAAAAAGAAAGCAACTTACATGAACACAGTGTGGCCAGAGAAGATATCGTCTGTGCAGGCCTCAACAGTTCCAGGGATCATTTGCAGAGCTACAATGAACATGTCCCAGAACCCAGTCTTGAGCGAAGGTCGACATTCAGCCTTGGGGGTTGGTAACGTTGTCACGGACAAGGTCATGGCCCGGAAGACACTCAGAGTACCAATGACCCACATCACTCGTCTCAAAGCCATGGTGCGCGTAGTCCAGTCGGGGCAAATAAGACCCACCCCCAAGACCGTAAAGACGACCGAGGTCATCACAAACGTGTTGGCAGGCGAGATATCGGACTGGGCCGCAATCACATCAAAGCCTCTATCGCTCAACAAGACCTCGGTATAGCCTGTCTGGATCCATCGGTGATCCGATAGCTGATTGCAAAACGCCATGCCAATGCAGACAAAGACGAAATAGAAAAAGGCACAGGCGAGACGACCGGCCTCCGAATGCATGAAACGATAGCCAAATCCCTGTTGGTCTTGCTGCTGTTGCTGATGATGTCTCTTGCTGCGTGATGAGGCGGTCATGATGTGGCTGTTGTTGCTGTTTGTACGGATGTCAGAAATGGACGAGAGAGTCGAGGAAGAAGAGCCACAGGAAGAAGAAGCAGTGGATGACGAAGGAGAGTGGTGATGAGGACGAGAGGAGGATGGACTTCCGATCAAGGTGCTGGTGCTACTCAGTCGATTCAGTCGGTCCTGGTCTGTATCATCGTCGTAAGACTCGCTCGAGTCATAGCAGGAGAACGGTAGTTCGTCCTGCTGTTGATCAATATGAATTGAGTGTTCGGTTTCCATGGCGTGATACGTTTCGATTAGGGTTGATGGTATTAAAGACTGAGCTTGGGGGAAGAGAGCGAGAGAGAGAGAGAAGAGAGAGCAGAAAGATTGGGGGAGTAAGGTGCAGTTGAGAAATCAATTGAAGGTGCAGGGAAGAAGAAAAGCAATGAAAAGGGAAAGGCGTGACAAAGCAAGGGGCCGAGGGAAGGACGGAGGGCAGACGTGAGGGAAGAGTGAGATTCAGAAAAGGAAGATGAAGGGCGGGAGGGAAGGGAGAGAAAGAGAATGCGGATGAGTAGAAGGAGGACGAATGCCGAGAAAAGAGGGCGAGATGGGATGGAAGGAAAGGAAGAGATGAGAGAAGAGTCGACAACTGTGCTGCAAAGTGAACTGAGGAAAAGAAGAAAAAGAGAATAAAGAACAGGGGCTGGGTTATATCGGTTTGTCTCTCTTCATATCTTCGTCTCTTCTGTCTTGTTTGACTTGCTTGGCCATCCCGATGGTGCAGCTGGTGGAAATCGAGAGAAAAGACAGACAGAGTGGTGAATAATGGCCATGATAATTGTAGCGCTGGACAATTGGGCTGCTCCTCCACAGTGCACCGCTGCATCTGATAATTTCGAGTCGCGCTCAAACCGCGCACCAATGAGCAATGCGAAGGTGCCTTTCCTCTTGCCTGTCGCCCAAGGCTTTTTGCCTTTCACTCGTTCATGCCAAGTCGCCAAGAGGACAGCCATGCCCTAGCCTGCACGTAATGGACAACGGGCCGTCAGCTACCAGGTACACTTCCTTTTATGCCAGATTACCCTACTCCGCCAATCTGTCAAGGGATCAGAAGAACGAGTCCGAGTCGTGTGCGTCTGTCAGACGAGTTTCTATTCCAGCCAGGCTCCAATACAAATAGATAATTGAAGTAATCTATTTCTCATCAATTGCGCCGAAAGAAGAAACTTGTCCACATGTCCTCAAAGGGACCTTGAAGCAAACAAGGTTTGGCTGTCCTCGGCTCCGCGTCACTTGAGGGGCGCGTCATTCCGTGCGCCATTTTTTTTCCCTTGACGGTCCTGTCAATCCTCTCTCACTCTCCACGCCCTTGGCTGGCTGGTCTGTAACCACCGGGTATTCCGTTCTCCCTTCCTTCTTGCCTCCCTTCATCATCATCATCAGCTTTCTAGAGTTTCATCTTCATATGCTTACAATATTTTAATTCAGACAGCAAGGTACCATGTGGGGCGTTTTTACCAAAAGTGGTAAACGATCTCAACAGGGTGAACCACTTCCGGACTTCCGCGGTCTGATCCAAATGCCATCTCGAGCTCCCCTTGCCATGCTCGACTGACCTCCAAACTCTGCACCCGTTCTCGCAAGCAGCGGAGTCCTCGAATTAGTCCCTGAGCCGTCAGCCGTCCATCACTCTCACAGCGCAGCATGGCTAGTCGACGCAGCCGAGGCATCGACCGCATCATGACTTCCAGAGTCTCATCACACAGACCCCAATTGCCCGCCAATTTGAGTTCCTGTAATTGCGATAAGCAGGTCCCTTTTTTCATGCCCTGTCGCTTTTCGTTGTTGTTGTCACTTCCTCCGCAGCGTCCACCGCCACCATCAAACAAGTCTGATATTGTGCAGTTCATGTTGCTCGGTTGGAAATCCCCCGTTTCTTCCGGCAGAGTTAATCCGACCCCTCTGATGTTGTGGTTAGTGCACCGTCGCACTTGCTCTCCATCACCCCGTGAAGGGCGAACAGAGTGTGAAAGACACAGGCGCAGGACCCTGAGCTGAGGACAGTACTGTAATGATCTTAACAGAAACTGGTGTGCAACATCGCCTTGAAGATCCAACACCTCAAGTCGGGGCAACATCCACGTCCACCCTAGATTTTGCTGACTGAGCAATACCTCGGTCGAATCTACCCATGAAGTGCCCTGGAGAGTATGGATCGAATCTCTGAATGCGTCCATGACATGAATCAGAGTCGATGTCAAAGGTCCTGAGCTTGTTCCCGACAAGTTGACTTTTTCAAGCTTTACTGGCCGAGGACCATCATCCCACCTGGGCGCGAGAGAATATAGGAATGGTCTTGAACATGAATGGGAACTTGTGCATACGGTTTGTTCGATCAGTTTTATCCGCTCCTGAACAGCCCACTCCAAGAGACCATCGATCAGCACCGGCATCTTTAGTTCTTTCAAATGCCGACACTGCTGCAATGCTTGGATCTGGGGATGACAAGGGAGCTCGGGGGTGTCTTCCGTATTAACCGAATTCCCTGGTGCATCCGGTACAGTGGCACCGTTCTGTAATTCTTCTACAACATTTCCTGCCATACGTACGGTCCCGAGGAGGAGCGACTCCAAATGGCGGGTTGGGATCATATCCAGGTACTTTGTTGCCTCTCGCCACTCGATCATATCCAAGACCTTGAGCGTCCTCACATTCTGTATGACTCGAATCAATTCAGGATGGGTCGACTTTCCAACATCATCTGGCCCTCCGACCTTGATCTCTCGAATTGTATGGTACGCCAGGTCATGGGCCTTCAAGAATTCGACGACAACATCCACATCGAAATTGAAGTGGATATCAAAGATCTCGATCCGGTGCAAGTGCCGCAACTGACAAAGCCGCGGCATGTTATCCCATGAAATGGAATCGGCCGATATGGTAGAGGCCCCTGAGGACGTGGACAATGGTGACGAGGCGCATGAAGACGAGCTCGTGCTGGACCGCATGGACATCAGAGACCAGCTAGAAGGGGTTGAAAACGAGATTGGTGAGCTTGCTGGCGACGTCTCCGACATGGATGTGCTTGAGAATGGCGATGACGAGAGAAGCGACACAAAGGTGGACGTCAGACTCGCAATTGGCGATAGCTCTTGCTGTGCGTGTTCCCTCCTATGAGTAGAATGCTTGCCGAAGCTGCGGACTGGCAAGATTGCCTCTATTCTTGGAGCCGAGAGTGTCAACGATCTAATTTTTTGAGGCGCGTGCTGCAACAATTCGCGTTCTACGCGACAGCGGATGGAGTGCGCTCTCTCCAGATTTCTAGAGTGGTTGTTGGCTGAATGGAATAGGCTCATCATTGGGTGATGAGAGATAGATTCCAGGGAGCCACCAAGAAAACCTGGCAGAGATGGGACTGCTGCCAAGGCTGGCGAGCAGGAGAGGAGCTGATCGAAGCATTCTGGTGGAACTGAAGGACAGATAGAGGGGAGAATCCGAACCAAGTGTGGGTGATCGTGCTCAGTGTAGTGAGCAAGGTAGTCCGTCGTTAGGCGTGCTGGTGCCTCATGTTTCACTGATTCTGAATGAGGGGGTAACAATGGCTGAGGCGCGACTTTTGCCTGGTCCGAAGTTGTTCCTCGCTCCACTATACGACTTAAAGTAATCAGCCGCTGCTGCAGAACTCGAGCCCAATTCTTAGAGTTCATGTCCTGCTGCCGCCGTTTTGATGTGCTAAAAGGGCCAAGATCGAGTTCTGGTTGCTGCATCGAGATGGTGGATGTTTCCTCTTGAGGGAAAGTGTCCTCGTCTTCGCTGTAGATATTCATGGGGCTGTTGCACTGGTCCTCTCCCTCGTCCTGCGAGGTGTCATCATCATGGCCGCTAAATTCCTGCCCGTGTTTTCGATAAAGGCCATTGTCATCATCAAAGTGGAAGAGAGAGTCATCCTCTAGTCAGACAGTGAAAGGATTAACATACGCTGGCATGATACGAGTGAAAGAGAGTTGTCAACGACCGGAGGCACTAACCAGAGGAAATTTCAGGCACATTTGTGTCAGCTGTAACAGAATTGCTTTCCTTTTTAGATGTCCTGGAGGACCACCGTTGCCTCCCCTTGCAGAGAGTGGAGGACACGGCAGCGAATCGAAGGGACCTCCTTTTCTCTGGAACAACTTGGTCGCTCCAAACGTGATGTCCATTTGGCAATGTTGGAGCAGGTACAGACCTTGTCTCTAGTTCCTCGCCAGTTTGGCCGTTGTTAGTTCGTCCTTGTCTGTTTGAAGGTAAACTCGATGCAAACCATGAGAGGGATGAGGAAGAAGAGGTTGGAGAAGACGATGAGCGACGTTGTCGTCCTTTTTGTTTCTGAAGCTGGAGAGATTGTCGGTGGGCAACCATCTGTTTCCGGTCTCCTTGCTTTATCTCGACAGCGCGCAAGAACAGCTGCAGCAAGAGGACTTGTCGTCGGGTCCTTTCTGTCCAGGACCATAGTTCGGACCTGGACTCCAACATCCGGAAAGGCGACTTGTAGAGAACAGGGACGACCAAACGGAAGAACTGGTGGCTGATCAGAAGGAGGGCATGAAGACTGGATCTATCGTGTTCCAGATAGCGAAATATCATGGCAAGGCATTCCTCAGGTAGGGTGGCTCTAGTGCACCGTTGCTGGTAATAAGGTGTTGTGGTTGATGAAGACAGGGAGAGCATGGAGGCAGAAAGGGAGAGGGAAGAAAGGGGCGGAGGGACCTCAAAATTGGGCGAAATGCCGATAGGCGCACAAGCTTAACTGGAAGTTGCTTTTGCGGAGAATGGAAGAATGAGAATCAATGGAGCTTTGGGTCAGGGCCGGTAGGAATGGAGGCACGCAAGTATGGATGAATGGATGGATGGATGGATGGATGAATGGATGAATGTGAATGAGAAAGTGAAGGGAAGAAAGAGGAAAGAATGGGAATGGCGCTATGCCTTCCTTGTTTCCTCCTCTGCAGCTCTGCTCTGTCCATGCTTATCTCTTCGGGCTCGACTTTCCTGCAATGCTGGGAGGTGGGAGGTCGTTGCTGTCCTGTGTGTGTCTCTCTGGTTCTTCTTCCCTTGTCCATCTGTATCTGTTCATCTGTCCATTTTGTGGGCACAGCGCAATAGAGTTGCAGTCGCAGTCGCAATCGGTCGTCCAACACAAGGCGGATAACAAGGTGTGTCCGGAACGCAGCATTGACGAGGCAGGCTGAATGGACAAGTGCGCCCCATCCCTGTCGCCCCATCCCTGCCGCTCCCGTCGACTATCGATCGACTAATTGAGGGAATGGGAAGGATTGGTGACCTGACTGCGCGACAATACCAAGAAAAAGTGGCCTCGTCCACCGCAAAGGGCTTTTGTGGGCTGGCAAGTGACGGGAAGAAGGTTGAAGGGTCCATGTTCTGCCGGAAAGATGCTCATCTCTCTCCTACATATGCTCCCTCACCCTCTCTTTGCACTGTCAGCAATGGTTCATATTCATGTATTGTAATATGAAAAAGACAGAGACAAACAAGAGTCAAATATTGATGATGGCCCCATGACAAGAGTTGGGCCAAACGGTCGACCACCCCCTCCAACGGCGCCGGCCTTTTCCTGCGTGCATGCATGACAACAGACTAGCATCAACAAAAGACACTGACCTTTGTTTCTCCTCCGTCCTCCACTTTATCTCAAATAAACTTTAGTTTTTCTTCATCTCACCCACACCTGCACGGGCGCTCCTTCGAGCGCAGTACTTTTTTTTGCTTTATACAAACGCCATGAAGTCTGGAGCAACCTAAACTTCAGTGAGTCGCAATTTCAACCACCGTGGTGCTGACTCTTCGGTTCCCGTCCATCTTGAACGACCCCTGTTCTCCACCATCATCCTTGGCGCCCTGAAGTTGTAGCTCCAGCTCCTCTTGCTCTTTGAGTAGCAGATCGTTCGACTTCCATTGAATCTCAACCCCGACTTCGCCAACATCTTCCCACCGCTGCTCAAGCACATTCTCACCACCTTCGTTCTCGATCACAGGGTTCAGACCCAGGAGCACCTTGACTGAACCGCCAGTCCGTGCGAGCTTGCCCTCGCGCCAAAACACGAATCCAGCGACTACATCCTCCCACTTGGCGATCACATTGTTCTCCAGATTCAGGAACTCGAGGCTTGGTGCATGTTGAACACCCTCCAATCGCTCAATCAAATTATTGGACAAATTCACGCGACGGACATTCAACAGATTGCGAAGGAATCGAGTAGAGGTGATCGCGTTCGAATCGAGGTTCAGACTGTGAAGGTGGATAAAATAGGCCGAGGTCGGGATATGGGTCAGCCCTCGCATAGTAAGATCCAGTTGGCGAGGCTGCTCTGACGCAAACTCAATCTCTGGAAACCGCTTCGAATCCTGGATAATATTCAATGTCTCTCGATCGAAAACAAGTTGCGTGCCTAGCGAGAGAAACCAAGAGTCAGTCTTTCATCAAGAACATAAGGTCGTCCATGGTTGTAGACAAATACTCACGTCGGTCTTCGTATCGCTCCTGCCGAAGAGGGTCAATTGAGATGAGCTTTTCTTGAAGCTCAATACACTCATCGTCAATCTCTTTTGCTTGCTCAGAGTGGATACTGACTGTCTCGCGCAGTTCGGACAAAAGAATGGATAGAATCTGGACCGGCCATTTACAGTCTGGCTCAATCTCAATCAGCTCACGGACAGAAGCAATCTCGCGTTGCAACAACTCCACGCGGTCCTCCAGTGAATTGGATGATGTCAGCGACGTGACAAGGTGTTTCGAGGTGGATGGTTCAGTCTCGGTGGTTCCATCCGGTCCTGCTATTTGTCCAATGCGCTTGGTGACATCAAACATCAGGTTCTGGCCAACAACAAGTCGGGTCAGTTGTCCAGGGATTTCATTGAGGTCTTGGTTTAGTGTTTCCAGCTCAAAGCACACAGAAGACTGAAGTGTCGATCCAGCTCGCACAGCACACACATCCTCGGCAAAGATCAAAACCTCGACCGTCGGACCATAAATGGCGCCAGGAGCTTGTTGAAAGATCCAAACGCTTCCTAGGGATGCATCTGAACCAGTTGCCTTCCACTCTCCTTCGAGAGGAACAGCCACATGCTCGAGTCTGGTTGTAACTGTAAAAGTGTTCCTGAGTTTGACAGTTTCATCGAATGCCACCACGATTTCCAGTGGGTGGAACGAAATGACGGAGGCGCCCAAAACTGAGATACTCTTTTGTTCTATGTAAGAAAGGTCAAAGATGGTAAGTTCTCTAGCCATAAAGCGCGTCATTTTTACAGGAGAAGGACACACTCCCTTACCTCTGCCAATAAGCCACAAATCATATAGCCACGCACTCTGGTCTTCAGGGTCGGTATAAATGGCATTCTTGACCAAGTCGAATTCATTGTCGACAATGGATTCCCTTTCCTCTTCTGTCATTGCCTCTGCAAGCTTGCCCAGTAACGTGCTCCGGTTGTGCCACGCCGAGTAATTGGAAAAGTTTTTGTGGATCTTGTTGGTGGTAAAATCGAATTCAGCCTGAGCACGGTCCAGCACCTTCTCTGTCGCCTCCTTGTCCATCAAGTCCAGCTGACGAATAATATACCGTCTGTAATCCCAACCGTGGACTAGATCGATACCGATAAAACAGCCAATAGTTGGCATCATCATCAAGCGTTTAGGAATTGAAATCAAGATGACATCATTGGGTAAAGCCACCATCTAAACTTACAGTTGCGAGCATCAATCTCCAAAAACTTGTTCACCATGCCTAGCTCGCGATCCCATCTAGGCCGGCTCATGTGCTCGAGACACCACCGACGGTGGTTCCACATCCAGTACGACTTTGGGTTCAGCTTCAAGTTTTCCTGTACAAAGTCCAGCTCATTGATGTAGATTTGATTGGCAGTGTCGTCGTCTCTAGAGATGGGAGGGACTCTTGTCAGCTTTCCTGAACAAATCTCTTGAAAACATCGTGAATCTTCAAGGACGATGGGTCAACACTCACGCGCTGTCCAGAAATCCTTCCTTGAGGATAGTCCGGCGTATGTTCCAGACGGTATAATAGTCGGGACTTTTGCGAAGGAGGGCGGTAGTGATCTTGAGCGCGTCATTATCTCGCCTTTGAGAGTCGACCTAAGCAATAAAGTAGAAAATTCGGGTGAGACTGGAACGAACGCAACGGAAGGCTGCAGGTGTATGAGCAGCCACTAAGGGAAGAAAGGAGATTCCTTACAATTTCCTTCAAAGAGTCTTTGAGCCCAAGGTAGTCTTTCAGGATGGCCGATTCTCGCTCCTCTCGCGCCTTGATTAGTTCTGGGGCCTCTTCTTTGACTTTTTTTTGGCCGTGCCTACTTGCCTAGGATAAAAGAGATACAGGGCTTGAGCATGAGCAGACGTGTATCGAACGAAGGAGCAAACGTGTAACGACGACACGCTGAAAAGGCGGTACCATGTTGTTTCTTTGCGAGGGTGGGTTGAATGCACGAGTGAGATATAAAGACAAGTAATGTACGAGAGAGTGGTAGCGTGGAAGTCGTGGATTTTAGAAGGAGAGGGGAGGATGACCAGGATGCGAAGGATGAAATGAAGGATGAATGAAGAAAGGACGGTTGCATGCGCGAAGAGTGGGAGAAAAGGGGAACCAAGTCTTGAGTGGTACCCATGTAACCGCAAGCTACCAGTTAGAGAGGGTGGACAGATTGTCACGTGTGATCTTTGCTCGTCTCCACATGCGGATCGTCCGACCAACGAGCGAACCGCGGCAGAGAACGAGCGAGTGCTCTTGTCTGCTTCGTCTCTTTGCCTTCCCTTTCTCCTCGTCTTCTCTCCTCTTCCTCCCTCACCCTTTCCTCCCTTTCTCGCACGCGACCCTCCTGTCCTCGCCAATGATATCCGCCGTCCAGGGATTCGCAAACAGACACCGGCGCGCGCTGGTCATCACCGCCGGCATCTCTGGCGGCATCTACATGATGGGCAAATACGCAAAGAGCAAGCTTTTCGAGTTTCAGGAAAAGTCGGCGTCTGAACGTACTGCCAAAGAGAAGTAAGGCCTACATGCATGCTTTCTCGTCATTGGTGAGCGCACCACTCTTGACATTTCTGGTGTGATTGGATGACAGGACAGGACATGTAGTCGTTACTCTTCAGGTCCAACCGAAACGACGGTATTAAAATTTCGATCGCCTTTCTTTTTCTCCGATAGCATGAAGCGTCGGTTCGAGCAAAACCAACAGGATTGTGTCTTCACAGTTTTGTCGCTCCTTCCCACCTTGGGCGACCAGCTACTGCACGAGCTGAATGTAGAACTGATCACAGCCAGGCTTCAACAGACTCGATCCCAGCGCGCAACACCTCTTCCTACCCCTGACAGCTCCATGATCCTGCCCCCGAAACAAACAACCACTTCGGAAGAGAGTGAGGGTAAAGAGTCCTCAGATGCGGCAGATCAAACAAGTCAGGAGTCCACCGAGGAGCAGTCAACCAAGGAATCAGCCAAGGACGTAGCTCCCAGCACAGAGGCATCGGCTGAAGGAGTAGAAGCAAAGGAGTCGTCGGAGGTAGATCCAAAAGCAACCGAGACAGAAGCCAGCTCAGAAAGTGCTCAGGAAGACCTCAGGGAGGCTAATGGAACGACGCCTGAGGAAAATGCCGAGAAAAAGGAAGACCAGAGCGCGGTCCATACTGCCGTTGAGGACGCGGTCAAAGACGAGGTTGAGGTGGCAGCTGCAGCGGTGATCGACAGACGCACCAAGCTCGAGCTCTGGAATGAGCTCAAGATCATGAGCTTTACGCGAACGGTCACCGCTCTGTACTCGCTCACATTTCTGACACTGTTGACGCAGGTCCAGCTCAACTTGCTTGGTCGGTTTACCTACGTCTCCTCGGTAGTCGCTCTTTCCAATACGACTGACGCTTCGTACAGGGTCGAAAGTCCTTCCGCCAAGGGCTCGATGTCTGCCACCAACGGCCAACTCGACTTTCAAACAGAAAAGAAGTACCTGACTTTCAGCTACTGGCTGTTGCACGAGGGCTGGCGCCGCTGGAGCGACAAGGTCCGCGAGGCTGTCGAGGACATTGTTGGAAGGTGAGTTTCCCTTTTGTACTCCAAACGCTGCATAAGGTGATCATGTTTTGTTTTAGTTTTTAGAACTAACAAACAGTTGATGTTGTTTTGTTATCAAAGTATCTCGCTGAAAAAGACATTGACCGCCAAGGACTTTTCAGAACTCGTTGGCGAAATCCGGGAGCGCCTAGAGTATACTGAGGTCAACGGTGTTCAAGTCCCTACAAAGTATATTTAAAAGTCGGAGCAATACATAATGAGAAGCCCGAGACGCTGCGTCTAATCCTTATCAACTCTCTCTCTCTCTCTCTCTCTCTCTCCTACTACCTTTCGTTAAATCCGTAGCATGCGCGAGTACATGCTCCCAGATGATGCCTCTGATGAGCGTGAGGTGCTCCGTGCCGGTGGTGTGGACGAGTTCGATTTGATCGTGGATCCTGTGCTTCGCAACTTGCTGGACGAGACGCGCGATTTCATCGACAGCGAAGACTTTGCCACTGTTCTCAACTCGACTTTGACCACCACCTTTGCACGTTTCAACCTTGCTCTCCAGCCCACCTTCAACCCCTTCTTGTTGTCAGAATCGCACAACAACCGAGCTACAATTGAGGAGATTGAAGATGAAGACGATATTGACCGAGCTGTCCCATTGGCATCATTGCTGCCTTTGGTCGCAAGACAGGTTCATCTCATTATCAATGGTGTTCCCAATGAGTATGTCGAGAGTTTGGCGATGGTCAAGGAACTCCAGGCCTTTTCGGCGATCATTTACTCTTCTTTTAGTGAGCAGCTTGTGAAGTAGAAGTTCAGAAATATTGTAATTGTATTGATGGGTATAGTAGGGTGTACGATTAGGGTGTTCACTATTGTAACAGAGGAAAAAAAAGGCGATATTACTTCTTAAAGAAGCTTCCCCATCGAGACTTTTTCAATGTTGGTGTTGCGGGTACTGCAGGTACAGCAGGCACAGCGGTTGTGAACTTTGAGCAGGAATCATCCACGGAGGCACTCACTGTCGCATGCCTCGTCAGGCTTGGGGTCGGTGGAGGCGTCGGAAGCTGTTGCCCCTTTGCAGAGAGAGCAGAAGTTGACTTCATACCGACTGACTTTGTACTGCGGCGGTCATCGCTTAGGGAGGAGGTTGAGCTTATTATTGGAACCCCACTTACAACCATATTTCTTGGAGCACCAAAACCGCCATTGGGGTTCGATATAGCGTTGACTTTGAGGCCTCCTGTGGTGGGCAAGAGACGTCTCAGGTGAACAGCTTCTGGGAATTGCTTGTAAAACTGCTTATCATCCACTGGGCGCAACGAGTCCAAAACGACAATGGAGAGCAGGATCAAAAAGGTTCTGAACTCAACTGGGAACGTGTCTGGATTATGGAGCTCAAAGTCGCCCTTCTTCATGACGGGGCCCGAATTAAGGCGGTACTCTGAAATCAATTGCAGGTATCGGTTCGAATCAAAAGGTGACGGGACTCCGAGCGAGATGGTAGGATAGGGGTTTCCGGGGTTATCCATGCCCGTGCCATGGAAAATGTTTGACAAGGGCTTGGGCTGAGAAGGCTTAAAACAGGATTCGCCTCCGCACATTTGAAAGGTGGTGATTCGGTATTGGTCCTTTTGTTTCCTGTACTCTGTCACGAAGTCGTCATCTTTCCAACGGAAGACAAACCGGGCGGCGGGTTCACTTGGGTCCGAAGCCGCTTTTTTCTTATTGTCCTCCATCACAATCCTGATTTGACGTTTGGTCAACATCTCAGTCGCAGTGAGGTTACCCCAGGTCGAGGTGCGTCCAATCATGGTCCAGATCGGTGTATTGGTGACATTGACTCGTAAAGAATCCTGCTCTTGACCGATATGTCGCCCAGGATGGAAATAAAGCAAAGACCCATGCTTGTTGAACACGTTGGTCTTGCGAGGATCCATTGTATCATGAGTCAGCCTGTACAGGTCAAAGTAAGCTTCGGGAACCAAATGTGGACGCGTGATTGCCTGAGGATCTCCGTAAATAGTGCCAGTTCTGGGGTCCGTATCATAGAATGGCAAATCTCCATAATCAAAGTCAGCAGGGATGGACTCATAGCCAAATTGACTGAAATCTTGCTGGTGGTCTGGCGTCGACGCCTGGGTTACCGCTGCTGGGAGACTTGGCACCTGAGGTACTGCAGATGAAGAGCCAGCCGAAGTCAAGGAGGGGCGTTGAAATGATGCTGGAGTGGTAGAGGCTCGGTTCAAGGACGGTTTAATGAATCCAGACCCAGACCCAGACCCGGAACCTGATCCGGAGCCATAAACAAACCCAGAGCTCGAACCAGCGGCAGAGCTAGATCCTGCGCCTGCTCCGGACCCATGCGAGTACTGCGCTGATGCCGAAGCAACTCTAGGGTGAGAAACTGAACTTGATCCTGCCCCAGAGCTGGAGCCCATGACGGAGATGGACCGGGATGCCTTGCCTCGCGCACCAGGACCAGACATTGCCGAGACAGTTGCAGGTTGGGCTTTGGCTGAAAATGCAGGGGTTGAGGACAAGGATGCCGGGGCCCTCGATTGCGCGCCTCCATCTATCCCCTCCTCTTCCCCTTCCTCCTCCTCCTCAACTGAAGAAAGCGAGGTTAGGGATGAAGCATCGGACGATCTGCCATTCGAAGAGTTGTAGAAATCGGATTTTGACGGCGAGTTGGATGTCGTGGAGACAAATGCGCCCTTGCCCTTATCTTTGCCTTTTCCTTTGCCTTTGGCAATATCGTTTCCGCTATGGCCATTTCCGTACCCATCGTACTCGTCATCGTCGCTGCTGCGGCCGTAGTCGAAGGTCGAGACACTCTCTTTTCCCTTTCCTTTTCCCTTGCCATTCGTGGGAAGAAGAATGTCGGGTGACTGGGCTGATGGGGGCGCTGCTGCGCTGTGATTGGCTACCGTCTTCATGTAACCTGCCCTGTGTCCATGGCCATATTGCTCTCGGTCGACATTATCCTCGTCTGTGTCCAGGGCGATAACTTTGCCCTTGTCCTTGCCGCTACTGTTGCTACTGTCCTCGACAGCCTTGCCCTTGCCCTTGCCCTTGCCCCTGTCAGAGATGTTATGTGAAAGTGATTCTGTTGAGGACGAGGGCGATGACTCTACGGACGATGACCGGAACGAAGCCGACGACACACTCGAGCTTGGGGATCCATCTGGGCGACCCATTGTCGCATTATCCATGGCCGACCCTGGGGGGCTTGTGGCAATCGTATGCACCGAAACGATCGGTCTTTTGGTCAGTGGGGTAGGGACTGCAGCGCCAATGCGATGGTCGCTATGGATTGAAGACGCTGCTGCTGTGGAGGCTACTCCGGTCATCACGGTGTTGGTATCTGAGGATGGAGAGAGTTCAATGGATATTCTGGAGGGCATTGATGTTCTATATGAATGAAAGAGTGAATAAAGGGATGGCGGCGAGTGCGCAGGATAATAAAGAGGTCTGGGTTTTTGAAACTGTCAGCAAAGAGTCCTCGGAGACAGGAGCACAAGCAAGAAAGGGGAATCCGGCCAGCAGGTCAGTCTGCCAGCACGAGCAAAGGCAATGCGGCCAATGGGCCGCTGTTGCTGCAACAATGAGCCATTACCTTGAGACAAGCACTCCAGGTGTGAGAGTCAGGAGAGGGGACAGAAAGTATTCAGGAGGGCCGGACAGAGATGAGCAGGTAAGTGAAAGAGGAAGTGTGTGTGTGCGTGTTGGTTTTGACAAACTTGGGGGAAGGAGGATGCAGAGGCAGGTAGGAAGAAACAAGAAAGTAAGCAACAGAAAAGGAAATGGGTAGGAGGCTAATGACAGAATGAAAGGATGAATGGGGAAGCAACAAGAAGAAAAAAAGAATGGAAGAAACAAGGCCGTCTTTTGTTCCCACCAAACCTGCCCTCTCCCTCACTTTCTCCTTCTCTTTCCCTCGCACACACGACAAGACAGCAAAGGCGCAACTGCAGACACCGAGACGGGTCTGCTCGTCGGCTTGCCTGCCATGACGGCAAGTTAAGCCAAACACAAGAAACAACGGCGTATCGATCCCTTTCGGGTCTTTGTTCCGAGATGGTAGTGATATGCCTGTCCTCACGACCATTGAGCGAGGAGACGAATCGGCTGCACCCGTCAAAAGTCGACGCACTGTCTCTCTCGAATAGTCGGGTTGTTTGCTTCGCACTACCTGGGAAGCAAGTTCAGGGCCACGCACGCAGCCACTTTGGCGCTTGATGCTCTCCACGGCTTGGTCATCATCGAAGCACTGCAGTTGGGCGTAATGATCTGAGAAATGAACCGAATCAATCGTTTTCCCGCTGGCTTACTCGCTCTGTCATCGCCAACAGCCGTTCGCAGCGGTCAGATCGCCTTCTTTTTGGATGTTGCGCAGGAGAATCCTTCGGGGTCTGGGGAGCTACTTACGTCGCCCGTACTTTTGTTCATGGTTGATCTTTGGTGGATCGATTCGTTGCTCCCCTGAGAACAAAAAAGAACACATGCCCTGTTCGCGAGTGTGTCCACCGCAAGATGCCTAGACTAACTCTGCCGCCGTCCCTCCCTCGTCATTGTCGCCCTCAATAACTCCCTCATCAACAAAATGTTTCTCAATTGAAAACATCGTCACCAAGAACAGACGTCGGGCAGTCCATTTGCGGTGCTGGTTCTTATGCTCTGCAGCCCGACGACAACTCAAAACAGCGAGGGGTGGAAAAGGGAAGAGTCTCCAGGATACGAATTGTGGGTCAGTCATGTCTTCGATGGGGTCTTGTTTGTGTGGGTGTGCTGTTGTTGTTGTTATTGTTGTAGTGTGCATGCAGAGCGTCTTTGGCGCAAACACATCAAAAAGTTCTCATCATGGACAACAAGGCTGCTGGCTGGGCCACAAGAAACAAAAATCAAGCGACGAGGGCACGGGATAGTTGGGCGACAACATTGCTCGGATCTGCTTCCGGCAAGACCAGTGTAAATCATGTTGGGCTGGTGATGAGAGGATGATGAGGCGGATGATGTTTTCTTCATAAAAAGAGGGGGTGATTATTGTGGCCACTTCCACCACGCTCCGAAAACCCTGTTCTGTCCTAGGGAAAAAGGAGTGGAAATGCAGGCCTTGGACTTCCGTCCAATTGACGGACAGCTCAGATTCACACCCGTCACCTTGCACACCTGCTGTACTGTACAGGAGAAATAGCGGGTACCCCAGAACAGAAGTGCTCACCCTATTTTTTGAGTCTCCTGGTTTTGTTTTCACACCTTGTTGCCCTTGTTCTCATTCCCAAGTCCTTGGACCTTGCATCTTTGTAGTTCTTAGTGGTAGGACAAGGTCATGGGAGGCGACAAGTCGACAACAGCGGCAACACCCACAAATGAAGACCAATCAGTCGTTGGTGCAGGAGCGAAAATAAAAAGAGCTATCTGAGCACAGGGGTGTGCAAAAACTGCACACCGTCTGGTCACCAAAAATCACCAAGCTCTTTTGTATCGAGATGGTCTGTACCGACAGCAAGATACATCCATAGTGTCACCTGTGATTCATTCCCACCAACCCAGTAGAGTGCAAAGAGGAAGAGAAACTAGGCGAGGGTTGTCTCTTGTTGGGTGGTCAGCTCATGACCGTGAGAAAGCTCAACGTTCGGTCAAGCATGGGAAACAGGTCATCGACGTCCTTTGTGTGAGTTCCGAAGGTTGAGTGGGCCGACAGTATCCGTTTACCGAAAATGTTCAAGCCACGTTTTCCCCGCATGTTCATGTACTGTACATCTCGGAAGTCTGCTGACACTGCATAGCGCTTGCATTGCAGCTGAATGCATGTTCAAGTGGGTTGGAAGGACTTTCGGTACCCTTGAATGTCAGACAAATGATTTTGTGCCCTCAAGAGATGTCACGAGAAACTACTGTGGCTGCAGTGTACAATACCGCACATCTGATCCAAGGTGCCAATGGAACCATCTAGCACTTCCAGCTCTTCCGTTTGTGATCAGCTTTTGACTTTCACGAAGCTTTTGTTGTGCAGCTGCAGATGGGAGGATTGACTTGCACATTTGTTGATTGGGTCTTCCAGAGCATCCGTTGATTCGAATCAACCAGCTCAACGCCCGCTCCCTCAGCTCCCTCAGCGCGAGCAAGGGGCGCCAAACTGCGCTTTTGCTTTTGCTCACTTTTTTGTCTCGTTTGTCGGTTTCCATTGTTGATTTTCGCCCAATTGCCTCTTCTTGTTCACAATGTGATTGTTCTTGTCCAATGGTCCGTGATCTGAGAAAATAACAAGAAATTTGCAAGATTTCCAAGGCGTGATTGCTATCTTCAGTGCGGACGAAAATATAGCAATATAGCAGGAAAGAGGAGAATGTTGGCACGCAAAGAGCAATGCGTTTTGTGCAATGATCACCCAGGTGAGTTTAAGTCAGAGGGAAGGAAGTGGAGGGAAAGAGGGGTCAGTGCATCACCAATTGCTCGCTCTCTGCTGTTATGAAAGATTCAATCACATTGTCGCGTCGTGCACATGCACAAGGACACTTGCTGTCAATGTTTTTCTCTCTGCCAGTGAATTGAAGAGAGACGATCTGGCAGCTCCCTCTTCAACTCCAAACGGAAAAAAAGAGAGAATAAAAATGCGATCGGGTGTTTGAATGAGCAATTGCAAGAATAATTATGAGTCCGTGAGGACTGACAGAGAATAGTTCGCAGGTTGATGAGCCCGCTTGTTGGATGCTCTTATTTTCTTTGCTCTTCGCTGTTGCTACTCCTGGGGTCTTCATCCTCTCTCATGGTTGTTGTTTTGCTTGCTGAGAATTTGACCGTGAAACTGTTTTGAGTTCTTCTGGCCCTAACGTCTCCCTGTGTCCATTTTTGCTGGACCACAAAAGATGACAGAACACAAATTTAATCAACTAGTCTCATGTCTCTGCACACTCCCAAGAGTGTCATGAGAAGGCCCAGAACAAACAAGCCCTTATCCGGGACCAAGAGAGTGGCTGGCTTAGGCAAAGTTCTGCCGTAGAGCGCCAATTGCAATTGGGTTCATTGACGTCGCTTTGCCATTGGCAAGCATCGAAGGGGCTCTCATACCAGTCCTTGACCTCGCCTTTTGACTATGGACTTGTACCAAGCGAGCAACTTCTCTCCCTCGGCTCTTTACTTCCATGGCATATGGAGGGGCATGTGGTAGAGACTGAGAGAATACAGTCCTTGGTTCCATCCTGGCAAGTCGACGCCCGCGGGAAACATCTCGGTCAACACCGTTAACGCCCACACTCTTTTCCTCTGCTGTCTCCTGATATTGTTTTTTTGTCTCTTTTCTCGGTCTCCTTCCTGTCTTTACCTTGCCCGCTTCTGAAACTCTCGACTTCATTCCTCCTTCCCAAACCCATTCTCATCTCTAGATCTTTCATCTCCAACCTGTCGAATCTCATTCCTCTCTTTTATTAATTCACATCAACTTCCCCACATGGCGCTTCAGTCCTGAGCTCGGTTACACTCTTTTATCCTCCCCAGCTCGCCTCACCTCGCACACCTGCGCCTAACCTTTACTTAATATCATCACATCACCCATGCTATCAAGCATTGAGAGCAAAGCAAACACTCTTTCCCAACCTCAATCCTCAACCTCCAGTTCTTTCTCTCCCTCGTCGTCCTTCCCCTTGTATTCCGTTGCATCCCGTCGTCTCTCCTCCCCACGGACGCGTCGTCTCCGGCGCGTTCTCTTCAGTCTCGGTCTCATCCTTCTATCAACCCCCGGACAGTTTCGGACAGCAGTTCTGACCGAGGCAGTAACTTGTTTAAGTCCCAGTCCTGACGATACTGCTAAAGCCGGGCAATCCTTGTTCTTGAGCTGGACCGTTTCGGACCTCGACACGTACCTCTTTGATAGCCTTACTGCCACTCTCCTCTGCCTGGACGTTGGGGCGGACCAATGGACAGAAGTTTCGACCCTTTTCCAGAACCAAGGTCTCCTTTACAACCTCGGCCTCTTCCCCTTCAAGTTACCCAACTGTGGACCCGACGCCGACACGGCGGCCATCCGAATTACAGCTGAGGGCTTCTCGGGAAACATCCAGGAAGATTCCTCCTGTATCTTCAACATCCAGCAGGTCGCAGCTTCTATAGCCCCCTCTCCGCTACCGCCTCCCATTGTTCCATCCACTGGAGCGCCATTGTCAAAGTCACCTCACTTTATCACTGCTGCACCTGGTTCTCAGTCGACACCTTCTGCAAGTACACCTCTCACTACCGCACCACAATCGTCTAGCACCTCAGGATCCCCTTCGCCTTCACCTTCACCTTCACCTAACCCAGAGACTAGCTCAGTATTAGGATCTGGAGGGGACGGCTCTCCATCTGTAGGGCCTTCCGTTCATCCGACTTTTCTGCCGCCGGTACCCCCCGCCGGTGGGAATGGGAATGGGGGAGGCGTGAATGGAAATGGGGTTGGCGGAGGCGGAGGTATCGAAGCTCTAGGTGATGGCAAAGGCAAAACCCTCGATGCTGCCCTGGGATCCATCGGCATGGCTGCCTGTCTTGCTGCCGTCGTCGTGTCGCTGCTGGTGATCCGTCGTCGTCGCAGACGTCGTGCTGAAGGCAGAGAGAAGACCTTGGACCGATCCATCGGCTCCAGCGGAGCAGAAGGCGGTGTCATGAAGGAGGCCAAGCGCCGGATACGACTTCAACGACGCCCCACAGAGGGCTACTTTTTCCAGATGGAAGATGAAGATGAGGATGCAACAGAGATTAGCGAAAAGGACCACGTCGTGATCACCAGCAGGGACATGGAGGCGTCTCGGGAAGAAACAACTCTGTCAGCAACGCACAGAGAAGCAGCAGTAACAAACATCGAGGGCGCGGGGGTTCTACAGGCGCCACTCGAGCCTTCGCGTCCGCCAATTGCGTTGCTTACAAGCGTCAAGCGCCGTTCGTCTGTGCCGTCCATAGGAATGTCCTCGCACAGCTACACAATGTCGACAATGAGATCAAGCCTCGAGACCTCCACCGTAGTCCGCGAGTACTGGGCCGCATCGATGGCGGCGAGAGCAGAACGTCGGATGGCGGACGGAACTTTTTCATCCAGAGGACTGGAGGATGGATACGGATATGAAGAAGGTTCTATCTTTGGAGACAAGAGCCGGGACTCTGACTCTCGAATGGCCGACATTTTGAGCTTGCGGACCAATGGAACAGGAGATAGCCTCAGAGGCACAGTGCGCCGCCAATTTAGCAGGAATACCTTGAACTCGGTGCTCGATGAATCGTCCTCGTTTGGACACCGTCGTTCCATGACCATGAGTCTCTCCAGTACACCCGACAGTATGATGTTGTCTGAGGAAGAATTCTTGGAACGCTTACACATACAGCAACTTCAGCAATTGCAATATCACCATGAACAACAATACCTTCAGCATCCCCAGGATTACAGCTACGAGCGACAACATTATTCCCAGTACATCCCACAATCTTCGGGGGATTATCAGCCATCTCTGAACAGCTACCGGACTAGCTCTGTACCTTCGCTCACGTCTACCAACGATCCTTTCAAGACTTTTGACTCGAATGAAATTGTTTTGGACGTGGACCCATTCTCGGACAGCAGGGCTGTCTCTCGAGCCTCGGTACACTCCGAAAAAGTTGCTGATAGCGGCGAGCGCCTAGAGTTACCAGTGGCTCCATCAGACCGGACCAACACGGATCTGCTTGGTTCATTCCCTGACCCACCCGTCGCTTAGTGCCCCCCTGCATTAGCATCGGCTGTCTTTTTTTCGTCATCCGCTCCTTTCTTGATAGTTCCCTCGTCTTTCCTCCCCTGACCTTACATATACCAGACAGACACGCACATTTATGAAAGAGAAATAACACGAGTGTAGCAAAAAAATCATCGTCCCGCTTTGCAACATGAAGATCGGTCGATCAGTGTTTCATAATCTCTGTTCGCAAGTCTATGGGGTGGTATATGAAATATCCTCGCTCCGTCTATCTCTCTTCATCTCTTCTCCTCCTCCTGCTCCTCCTCCTGTCATGAGGCATAGAGTCCATTTTCCAGGATCAATTTCTTGACTGAGGGTGTTACGCATCGATCAACTAAGGCCCAGTTTTGTTCCTTGACCGCATTTCTCACCACTGTGGAGGACATTTCTTTAATCTCCATCGTACGATTAATATTCTCACCCTGACTTCCCGTGTTGATACTCTTGCCCTCATCCATGGTTATAAGTTGGTTTCCTTCTGCATCCTTGATATCTGCCTCCTGTAAGACCACTTCCTCGTTTTCCTCTGTAATGTCAACCAGAGTGACTTTGTCACCATGTCCACTGGACTGGACAAATTCCATCATCTCTTCACGCGTACCGTAACCGGGTCTGGAGGAGCAGATCACATCACACTGCTCAAAGAACGGGGCCATATCTGCGTGAACATCCTTGTAGTATTTTGGGTCAAAGAGCCTTGTCATTGTGTCATGACCCATGATCCAGGACAACTGAATTGTATTGGCTGGGTAGTGATCCAAGATTGGTTGTGCCTTGTCCATGAATCTCGCGTGGATCTATTTGGGCAGAATCCGGGTCAGGAACGGAAGCAAAGATATTGATCAGAGGTGGGAAGAAGAGGGATCTTTGTGCTTACTGTCAACCCAACGGCCATGTGTCTAACAGCGGGATCATCCTTTTCATTGCGAATGGCATCCATGGCCATGGCCTCCATCATTTCCAATCGCTCGATTGCGCTGGCTCCTGTCTGTCCTTTGTCGACATTGTTTGTAGCAAGGAGAAGCAAAACGGCGTCGCATCCGACCTTAGATGCGGCTTTCAAAAGATGGTAATGGGCCTTTGTGGGCGGGTTAAACGAGGAATCCAGAACGGCGATTCGGGTCGGGCGCGTGGTTGAGGGGGGCCGCTCGGCAGAGAAGGGCCAAGACGAGTTCGCAGTCAAAGTCGTCTGAAACGGTTTAGGTAGCGGACCTTTGGCTTTTGCCAGGGCGAGCTGCAGGAATGGTTTCCGCATGGTCTGATTGATTTGGATGAGAGGAAACGAAATGATTAGAGTAAAATGAGACGTGATTATCAAAATTTACACATACTCTGGACAATCAGTCCCCTGCCAGCAAACGCCGTCTTTGCTATTGCTTCGATCGCCTTTCAAGCAAAGGCCGTGCAGTCTGTCGCTGCAATAACTGAGCGCTGATGCTGTCCATCTGCCGCTGCCCATCTGCCGCTGCCCCAATTCTTTGTCCGCGATGAACGCGACTTTTTAGGGAACATTGCTGTGCCGTTGTGAACCCGAGTCAGAGCTGACATAGGGAACAAAGGAACACAAAAAGGTTTGAGAGACACCATGGCACGCCGAGACACCGAGTCCGACAGTCTGTTTTGGATTGAAGTGATCGCTGACCTCGTTTCTCCAGGGGCGGCAGAGCGACATGGTCCACCAACTGTCAACCACCAAGCAGACAAACTGGCGAGGCGTTCGGTCGGAAGCAACTGCTGTGCCTCGGCTCTCAATGTACACGATGACGACGATGCTCGGGGTGTATGGTCTCTCACTCCTTCTGCAGCGCCTTCTTTACCTTCTTGCCTTCTGGGCCATACCCCTGACCCCACGCCCTCTTGCCTCAACAAAAGCAAGGGCAGAAATGATTGAACCACTAGCAGTGCAAACACAGAATATTGCTCTGTAGTTCTCATTTGTGGTTGCTGGGTATCCTTCCTGCAGGACACCACAACCGTTTCAAAACAAATCGCAAAAACCGCGATTCCAGGTAAAAGCACATGGAGCTCGTGCCTCGTGCGACCTGTGTTCTCACTCCGAATGTCGCGAGTTTCGAGACTCTCGATTGTCGGGCCTCTTGTTAATTTCGGTAGTGCGATTTTAGCCGTCTGACAAGCCTTGTCTGCGTTTACCATATACTGCGTTCCAGTTTCACTAGTTTGCCCCTGGCTTGTTGGTTCCTGAAAACGCTGGGCGCAACTTTGTCTTTTACCGGGAATTTGTCATTCAGTGGAAATCATATAAAAGAGCATCGTCCACACGAGAAAGGATCTTTGAATTCCTCTTTTCCCCTCCACTTCCTCTGCATCTCGCACTACATCCTGCTCTAACGACCCACAAGCAGACTTGTCCCCTCTTTCCTCTCCTCTCATCCATTAACCCCCTAATCCCCTCCTTCTCATCGACGAACCAATCTTTTGCACATCAAAAAAGAATACACATTCGTAATCATGGTTGTCCGTACAACGATCGCTGCCACTCTTTTGGCTTCCCTGGCCCTTTTGGCCAATATGGTCGAGGCCCACTCGTGGGCTGACTGTGTCGACTGGCGATTCAACAACCCAAAGAAGCCAGGTACAACATTAATCCTTATTAGACGACGATACTGCTCTATCGTTTCCTCTACTTTGTCTTTGTTTGTCTCGGCCCTCTGTTTTTGCTGCACGTCCTTTCCACCTCACTCACCAGTGCAAAAGACCATGTCGCACTCGTGTCGAGATTGCCAAGTACACGCACATAGTACCTGTCAAGGACGTTTATCGTCTTTGGTTTGAGGATGTCTGAGTCCAAAACTTGGTCTCAAAAGTCTATTGACTTGGTCCATCGTTTTCATCTCATCCGTTTTCATCTCAGTCATGACTTTAAGCTGCGTTGTTGTTGTGGTTGCTGTTGCTGTGATGGCGGTCGGTGGCAGTAGCGGTGCTCTGAACAATTGCCCTCATAAGCTCGATCGCAGCAATCCCGACTAAATAACTTCAAACATCTATTCTTGTCTCCTCATAGGTTGGGGAGAAGACGACGGCAAATGTTTTGGATGGGCCCGTAAGTACCCTATCACCTCTAAAGCTCGTTTCGGTGACCTCGACTCGGCCTCCCCTAACCGTCATTATCAGCAGAGGAAACCCGACTTCACCCCTTGCTCCGATGGCAAACATGGCCTTGAACCAGGTGCGGACGAAACCCGCCAGAACCCCATTTCAAAAGCCTATGGAGGTCGCTTCGGAGACATGACCCGGGAGGTCCTGCCCGGTGACTCTCTCTGTGTTCGTTGGCCTGCAAAGAACCATGCGGTAGCCAGCGAAAAAGACCGTGGCGTTTTCATCAACATGCCCCCAACCATCACTAACAAAGAGCCCGACCAGGACCAACTAATGAAGATGACGATTGCTAAATTGCCTTACAAGAACTGTTCGTTCATCAAGGGGGATCCGGAGCATACCCCTTGCGGAGGTTGCTTTAAAGTCCCAGAGAACCGTGCTCCTGGCACCTACTTGATTCAATGGAGATGGGAGTTGAACGACGGGGAATGGTACACCTCTTGCTGGGATCTGAAGGTCGGCGCCAAGGCACCAATCGTTGTCCCACAGCCGTCGGGCTCTGCTGGCCCTGTTCCCACTCAATCCATCGCTTCCAAGGCCCCACTCCTTGGCGGGTCCACATCTATCTTTGCAGATCTCTCCGAGGATTAAGAAGAAAAGATTGACATCAAGCTCGTTCTTTGGAAGGCTGACCCTCAACTGAACGAGAGCGCAAATAAAAAATAACGTCGTTTATTACCAAAAGTGCAAGCGTCGACGATGAGAAACAACAATAACAAAACAGGGGAACAATGGCAGAAAAAAGAAAATGGGGGGAAGGGACATGCGTAATTTATAAATATTTGCCTGCCATGGAAGCGGTTGCCTCTGTGGAGTTGCCAGGGTTCATTAGGCCCTGGGCATTGGCTGCTGGCAGCGAGGATGGTATAGGCGAAGGAGATGCCAAAGAAGGATTGATAGGTGCAGAGGAAAAGGTGGCCAACGCGGCTTTAGTCAAGGCAGCATCCGTCGACGCCGCTGTAGAGACATGGGCCGCCGCAGCCGCCGTGGCGGCTGCCGTTGCAGCAGCAGCACTGGCCACTGCAGCGTTTCGGCTCCAAAGTTGCATCTGCTGTTGGTGGTGCATTTGCGCCTGTTGTTGGTGTCGAAGAGCACTGGGACCGTTTCCAGAAGACCCATTCAAGCCATTGCCCCCAAATGGTCCACCAGCACCGGCGCTGATACCTCCACCGACGCCTCCGGCGTTGCCTTTCCCAAGTGAGAATGCAGGGTTGTTGACAACTGCCATAGCAGGCAATGTATTAATCGGTCCTGGAGGGGGTCCAGAAGCCTCCCTGGTGTTATTCCAGAACTTTGGCCACTCTACGACCAGACCTGGGAACCGCAACATCATCATCTGAGCCATTCCGGGCGAGATCCATTCCTCGTGGTGTCCAGCAACAACACTAGCATTCATAACGCCGCCGACACTCAGGCTAAAGACACTGAAGTCTCCCAACATGTCGCCTAGACCACCGCTGGTGCTCATACCTCCTGTCGCATTGGAGCCCAAACCGATACCAGGGACACCTCCAGGCTGACTTTGACCTGCAAGGGCTCCATTGACAGCGTAGCTCATTCGAGTTTTGATACCATACGCGTGGCATTGCGCCAGCCAATCCACATACTCATTCAAAACCGCGGCATGCTCTGGAAGTGACCGTCCAGCGTAAGTGTTGAGGTGCTCAGGGTATCGTTTAGGAGCCTGGACATATCTCATCTGGGTCGTCAATTGAGGACTGGAATAGGACCGACCACCACTGCCTCCGTTTCGATAGAATTCTGATTGTCCTTCGTTGTTCATCATCAGAGTCAAGGTTGAAGAACCCGAAGACTGGCTGGCAAGAGAATATGTAGACCCGCCGATGTGTTCACCGTTACGGTCCAGACTGACGGTACTGCCAGCATAGAACGAGCTACTAGCACTGGAACCCATCGACGATATTTTGCTACTGTTGGCGCTGTTGCTGGCACTGTTAAACATCCACCGCAAAAGACTTCCTGGACCAGTGATAGGCAAGGATCCTGTACTGGCTCGCTTGCTTGAGCCAGGAGTATTTCCTGCTATCAAGTTTCCGAGGGAAGGATCGTACATGGATGAAGTCTCTATGTCCGAGAGCGAATGACGTTGTTGTTGCTGATGGAAAGGCTGTGATGATTCTGGACTTGAAGACGAGCTCTCGGACCGACTGAGTCGTCTGAACTTTCGCGAAATCAAGCTGGATCGACTGATCGACTTCTTTGACCGATCCTTCTCCTTGAGGTTAGTGTCGGACTCATTGAGTTTTTGGTGCGCGAGATAGATTTGCTGAGCTTGGAGTTGGTATAAAGACCGACTCATCGCCAGGGTCTCGTCATCCTGAACTCCTTCAGAGTAGGATGATCGTTGTCGTGGAGAAGAGCCACCAGAAGAAGAGGACCCTCCGGTCTGTGACAGTGACGGCATGTTGATGTCCAGTCCTGGAGAAGATGGAGTTGATTCTGGTGGTGTAGACTCTGAATCCTTTTCGCTCGCACGTGGTGACATGATCTCTGTCAGCTCTCCTGCGTATTGGCGTTTGACCATGTCAATCCTGCTCTCCATTACCTCAAAGATATTCCTATTAATGAAGCAAAACATATTATCGCTATTTAGTCCACAGACCTGAGGAAGCATCAGACCAGTCCTCAAAGATTTCGTTTTGTTTCCTCGTACCTCACGATAGCACTCAAGGACTGCTCCACAGGGGATCCTCCTGGGAGAGCGGGAAGGTCTTTTGTTTTTCGCTTCTCGGTACTTGATGTTTCACTTGTTGCCATCATACCGCCCCGTATGCCTCCGCTCATAGAGCTTTCCTGTTCCTGAGAAGCACTGGAGGAGGCAGGTGGAGCCCAGGATTTCCATCCTGGAAGGACTCCTACACCTCCACCAATCCTAGCCACTCTCCACACGAGACATCGCATGTAATAGAGTCGGACATTGCGAGCCCAGTGAAGAAAGCACTTTTCAAAGACAATGGGCGAGAGCAATGTGTCAAGTGTCAGCTGCTCCAGCGTTTGGACGGTTCCGGTCAGGAGTGAGAAGTTTTGGTATATAAAAGAAATGGTCCGCATGAGTGTCACGGTATGATCCGACGAAGTCAGAAGTAGGTGAAGTGTCGACAGAATAAATTGAATGTGAATAGGCAAGAAGATTGCCGTGGGTCCTGCATTGAGAGGGGCCGTGGAGAGTTCACTATCGTAGAGGCGAATTGTTTCTCTGCAAGGTTTCAAAGGAAGGCATGTCTCTCATGAGTAACTTGTCTGCTTCTACCTTACAAGCATCATTGTGTTCAGTCTCGATACTCACCGCGATTCCAGTTCAACAATAAGCATGTCCAAGAAATCCAGCAAACAAAACACACTCTCTACATCGTAGACACTTGTTCGGGTAACGACTGCCTTGATCCAAATATCCAGCATCGCCCCATAAATGTTACCATGATCCTCCATAATGGCTACAATGGTCTCCACAAATCTTCTTGATGCCATGTCCAGCACTTTTGGTTTCCCTGTCGCTGCTGCACCGCCATCCTTTGCAGTCACTCCATCTGCTGCATTGGGTAGTTTTACCGAAGGTGGGGCTGCTGTTCCTGGGAACTCTCCAGTGGCAACTGAAGCCATCGCCCTATCTCTCTCGGCTGCTCCGTTGTTTCCGTTTGCATTTGGCTCAAACTGTACGATGGTCGTCACGGGATGGATCTCTCGGTGAACCAACCCCTCGATCTTTGTCAGAAAAAAAGCAGACAAATACAAGTATCCAGGGGCTCCGGCGTACACCTTTGGCGTGATGGCGGATGTAGCCCAGCCTCCTGCTTGGATTCTACGAAGAGGTGCGTCCAGGTATTGTGCGAGGCAGTGATGGTAGTGGCGATAGAATGCAAAGAAAAGTTCGCTGTCGTCACTTTGCCACCTTCTGACCCAGTTACCAAACATCTCCATCGGAGGCGGTGCTTCTCCTGAGGACATTCTTCGTTTTTGTTTTTCGAACTCTCTCCACCATGATCCTGTGCCGATAAAACATATTGGCGAAAGATGTTCTGGGAAGAAGGTCATGATCTGAGGCATTCCACAGTTTTCCCTGTTGGACAGAAGAATAGATTTGAAAAATCAGAAAGGTTTTTTTCTTTCCTCCCTCAGACAGGACCGACAACTGCACGGACGCGTCCACATAACACCACTTACCCAGTCAAATCCATGGCTTTGGCCATACGGCTAATGTAGGATCGGCTGGCTGGGAGAGCATGGAGCAACCCAAAGGCGACTCCTGGAAGTTTGAAAAAACATAACGCCAAGATCTTTGCACAAAATGTGATCACGTTTGAGTACACGCCTTTCTGATTCAGTCTCTCAATAGCGTACTGTAGTGACTGCGTGAGCGTCCTTCGGTATTGATGGAACGACGACCAGAACGCGCCAGAATCCGTGAATGGATACCCAGCGCCTAGAGTCGTACTAGAGGACACCGAGGTTGTCGAAGACGTATGTTCTGTCACCGAGCCATTCCCTGAGCCGTCCATAAATGTCCTGACAGTCGATGGCGTCGTCGGCTTCGAGATTAGATCCTCGACGCGATCTATAGAGATGGGCTCAGAATCGTCAGCATGCTGTTCGCACGGACTGCAGATGGGAGGGCGGGATCATAATATTGCAGGCGCAGCCTCTACCGTACCAAACTCATCAAACTCCTTCCTATAATTACACAAAGTGAACCCATGAGATATTAGCAAACTGGTTGAACCACATCTTCTCAGATCCTGTGTGCCGCCATCACATTACCTTGTCATGAGGGCTATAATGCACTCAAAGTAATGACATCGATCAGTGTATAGAGCATCTGGCAGTGCGATCAAAAGAGTTGTCCACCTAAGGCAGGTATAAATGGTTTGCACGTCAGCTCTCGTAAAGCAAGAACCCATTCCAATCGCCTCATTGTCACCTGTCGAACCTGTCGACCATTGTTTTTTGTTTTGTTCTGCTTATTTTCCAAATGCTGTCATCCATCTAAGCCCGATGCGTCGATGCAGTCTGCATAGCCCTGCCCCCTAGTTTTACTGCTCTTCCTGACTCCCTGGACTCCTTTTTTTCTCGCTGTTGTAGCCAGCTTAATATCTCTTTTTTTGATCCTGCTTTTCAACTCATCGTCTTTCCTTTCCTCCAATAAATTGTTTTTCTAAGGCTACTTGTTCCCCGCCAGACCCATGTGATGTATTCGCACATACCATTGCATAATAAGCTGCCGTCCAGTCTTGAGCGATGTTTCCGAAAGCGAATCTATCCCGATGAAAAAAAAAAAAAAAAAAAAAAGCAAAAAGGTGTGAGCCATCATGTAATGAAGATAGCTTCATACACAGCTCTCATGGTTTTCCGGACTGTAAGGGTCCTTTTTTTTTGTTGTGCTCGTCGTTCGTCTCCTTTGTCCCCAAGGTTCCCGTCGCCTCCTTTTTTTGTCTCATGCTGGGGACGAAGGTGGGTAGCAGATTCTCTTGATTCATTGACTCCTGCTTTGTCGCCGTGGAAGCCAACGCATCGTAAGAAGATCATCAGTCCTGGTCCAGTCCCAGTCCAGTTCCACATTCTGCCTATTTTTTTTTTTTTGTTTTTCTTTTTGCACACAAATGATTTTCTTTCTTGCTCCATTGTCATACCTAGACTTGGCAGATCCTTTCGAAGCCAAGGCAAGAGATTGGTCTTGAGGACCTCGATCCTATACCGATCCTTCTGGTGAAATCTAATGTGCGCATGAGTGAAAAAAATAGGGTCATTGATTAACCAAAACATGAAGCAGGCAGAGAGATTGATGCAACAAGAGCGGCATTGTGTTGTCCATGGTGATCCGTCACGCATCGCCTTTTTGCTATCGCCTTTTTCGTGAGCACGGCGCACATTCTGCTTAGAGCAATAGGGGATCGGCATTCGTCCTCACAACCTCCTTTGCCCCTTCCCTCCCTTATCTCTCCTATTTTGGCCAGGGGTGCTTGTGTCTGTGACTGATCGGAAACTGTGCCACGATCCTGTGCATTTCTCTTGAGCTTACCTTGCCAAGGATCGCTCCAGCACCTTGTACTCTTGTTGCCCCGTCTGTCCAATCCAGTTACGCAGGAGTCTGCTCTTCACGGACGAGCGCATATCCGTGCTGGCAGACTTTGAGTGTGAGTTGGCTTTGGTGACGAAAGGAGGGGAAGAGGATCGGGAGTAAGGTGGGATGATGATGGACGTGGGAGGGAGATCGCTACAAGACTGTCTTCGTGCCATGTTCACGCTGAGCTCAGGGAGAATAATGGTCCGGGTTGGGGTTCGAAGTAGCGGGGGGATCGTTGAGGCCGACGGTGGTACAGGAGTACGAGATGAGGCGGAGGTGGGTGTTTCCGGCTCAGAGTCAAGAAACGAAGAACGACTCTCTGTGGGCGATGCTGGCAACGAGGAGTGACGGGAGGCAATGGGGAATCGGGCCGTCGGCGTCGTCGGTGTCGTGGAGGGCGGGGTGGATGGGCAAGACTGAACAATTGTGGTATCAATAGAGAGACCCTGTCCCGATGATTGATCTGCTCTGGATGATGCGCCCGCAGTGTGGTTCTCAATGCCTGCTGGAGTATTCGAAAGAGACGAGGACCATGAATTTGAATATGAGGATGGTGTAGACGAAGTCAGGGAGTGGGAGGTCAGCACTGGAGAAGGAAGAGCGTCCAAGTCGTCGAACGAAAGGAGAGAAGACGCAAACGCCTCAGAGAATGAAAGAGAAAGAGTGAGAGACGGCGAGTGGAGGAGATCGAGAGAGGGTCGTCTGCCGTTGGTGTCGAGTGGCAAAGGGGAGGATGTCAAGACCGAGAGGGTGGTAGAGGGAGAGCAAGAAGCTATGGGGGAGGAAGTCAAGGACGAAGTGGGAGAAGAGGAGGAGGACAGACAGGAGGGCGGGGAGGAAGAAGGAGAGGAAGAAGAGAGCAATGAGGCCAAAGCCGAGCCAGAGGAGGAGGAGGAAGATGAAGGCAAAGGCAAAGACAAAGAGGGAGACGATGGAGAGGGAGAAGGAAAGGGAAAGGGAGAAGAGGAGGAGGACGAAGCGTAGGGAATCGAGGCCGGAATGATTGCTGGCATGATTGAGGGTGTGGGCGGGTTGCTGGCTTGTGTCTCTTTGTTGCCGTCGTGTGCCGTTGTCGCCTCTGCTGTGGGCTTGTCAGTGGTCGTGGTCGTGGTCGTGGTCGTGGTCGTGGTGACACTGTCAGTGCTGTCAATGTGGCCAATGTCCTCAGTCCTGTCTGTGCTCTTGGTGTCTACTGGGAAACTCGCGCCAGCGCAAGGCAGAGGAGACAAGGAGCTAGCTTGGAGTAAGAGCGAGCCGACCAACGGGGAAGGGGGAGAGCTCGAAGAAGACGGAGACAGATCGACCTCTGCAATGGTGAGGCTATCAATAACGATCGTTGCGACTGCTGCTGTAGTTGCTGCAGCTGTGGTTGTCAATGATGAGCTCAATGGTGAAGATGGTGGTAGTGACGATGCCGATGCTATTATATGTGGTCGTATTAATGAGCTGTCGACCGGACTACGTGGCACTGTCGTAGTAATCGGCTCTGGTGTTTCGTAAATACCCTCAATTGCTTCCTGGTGGTGGTTGTCGTTGGTGGTGGTGGCGGTGGTGATGGTCGTGGTGGTCGTGTTGGTCGTGGTCGTGTGTTCAGTGTCGTGCTCAGTGCCGACGGGTATAGTTGCAGAAGGATCCAATTCACTGCCTGTGTGAATGCTGACAGCGCTGGAGTTGATATAATCAAGATGTTCGCAGGCCAAGGAGTGATCTTGAGGTGGTGGATTCAAAGTGGAAGGTGAGGAAGAAAGAGGGCAAGAAGAGAGAGAAGAAGGGGATAATGCAAACGTGCAGCAGTGGACTGAAGGTGTCGTCTGCACCCTGGACAAGGGAAACGAGGACAACGACAACAATGACAAGGGGCGCGAGAAGATGGCCTTTGCCCCAGTGATCTGAAGGTCGTTACTGCATTGACCTTGCACACAAGTGGCTGGCGGTGGCAATAGAGCAAGAGCAAAAGGATGAGCTCGAGATTGAGCAACAGGGCAATGGTCCTGGGAAGACAACAGAGGAATAAAGAACAATTAGAAACGGGGAATGCCAACACGGGTGAGAGCAAAGAACACTGGAAAGACACAAAATGATGACACAATTCGGTATTTTGGGGGTGGTGTCCGACGACAGGATGGGAATGGGATAAGCTGGGTCCAGGATGGAGCCAAACAAGGGTGAGGCATTGAAGAGAGGCGCAGGAGAGGAAGGGGTCGAGGAGGGACGCCCAGCAAGGGGAAGGAGAAACAAGTGAACAATTGAACAAGTGTGGGATCTGAATCCGTTTTGGCATTGCACCTGCACCCGCCATCGAGAGCTGTAGTGGACCTCGGCCTCAGGATCAAGATCGCCATACGCCAGCATCAGCATCTCTCCTCTCTCTCCCTCTCCCTCTCTTTCTTTTTCCCTTCCGCAAACCACTCTGCCTCCTCTCGCGTCTCGTCTCTCCTGTTGCATCCTTGCCTTTTACACCATATCGTTACTTCAGATAACCATGTGAGTTTCTTTCAAGCACAACCAGAATCCCCACTGGCAGCATCACTGTGTCATTATTCTCCTTCCGGTACATTATCCATTTACGAGATTTTGTGGAGATATCAACGGCTCTCCCTCCTCTTTTGAGTCCTGCTTATTACCTCTCTTTCATTGCCCAACTGCGAGGAACTTGTCCCTTGAGATTCGAGTTTGCATGGGTAGACTCCCTCACCGGCGCAGCGTCCCTGTCCACCGTCCGCTTGTGGGGACAGCTGGAGGCTCTCCTGGCCGTCCTTGTCCACAGAATTCTCAATGGTACTATCTGGCCTCTCCTTCGGCCTGAACGGAACATTGTCTTTGCATTCTGAACCTGCTTCGGAAAACGAGGGAGAACAATGAGAGCAGGAACAATTGATGGGAGCAATTGAGACTGGAGGTGAAGGTGGAGGTGCGGTCAGACCATCGGACATTGGTGATGGCGATGGTGCCACCAAGCACGAGAGCCTCTGCTCGACGTGAGGTGCAAGAACGTCGATTCTGTGAATATGACAGGTGGCGCTCAACACGCGGGAGGGTGAACAGGAGTCAATGTCTGACTGGATCGCATGAATCGCCGATTCCTCCACGCGTGGGACAATCTGTGATGGAGGCTGTTCCTGTTCCTGTTCCTGAGCCATTGTTCTTTGAGCAGATAGATGAATGCAGACAGTAGGGGTGTGATGGAAGGGGAATGAGATTGCACTGCAAGAGGAGGAAAGTAACCCGCGTGACCACACATTCAGCCTTTTTAATTGCCCATCCATCCATCCATCTCCATTCCTAAGGTTCACTCAAGTGATCTACATACAGTATGTACCTCGAAGGAAGAAGGGTTCATAAGGTTTCAGTCGGCAAATTGGACATCAGCTCCCGTTTTTCCTTCGCTCATTTTTTCCCTCTTCTCTTTTTTCCCTCTTTTTCACTCTTTCCTTCCTCTTTTCCTTCTCCACTCCTTCCTCTTTTCTTCTTCGCCTAGCCAAGGTTAGCATTAGTAAAAATGCGCAGAGCCTGCGCAGATGCAATCGATTGAGAAATGTTTTATTCTCTGAGCAAATGCTTTATGATACATTGGAGAGACGTACCGGTATCTTTCCCTTTCTCGTTCGCTCCCAACAGTCTTACATGATCGCACAGAGACATCCAGCTTCGCTCTCAGCCCTAACTCGTGCCTCTCGACCACCGTACACCTCCTCAATCTTCAGCTTGGAAGGCTCCAGAGGTTCGTGTCCTATCCTGCCAGGCACTCGACCATTGACTGACTTTATCGACTCGGAACTCTGTATTCTTTGCAGCGACAACGATGAAGAATTGCCAAGGCCAGTTAGGCTGCTGTCGTTATTGTTGCTGGTATTGCCTTGCCCTGGCGACAGTCCTGCTGCCGCCGCAAAAGGCCCCTTCATGGGCTTGATTTGAACAGAATGAACCGCCCCAGGACGCGTGTTCGAATGCCTATAGTACAATGTCTGACGCTCTTTCACGTATCGCCAATCTCCATCGCTGACCAAGATCTCTATTTCAGTCTCGTCATAATGGTACGACGGCACGAAAATCTCTGTCTCAAATGCCATCACTGCATCCTCTGGTGGATGCCCCACCCAGGAACCATTCATTTCTGGCTTTGAGTAAGGTCCTACCCTTAACGAATGAACTGTCGAGTCGGACGAGGTCGACCCCGACCGCTCGGCATCTGGTTCCGAGATCTGAAAGGTCGGCACCATTGTTTGGACATAGTTGCAGAATCGGAACGTAAACTGAAGCGTCGAGAGATCAAACTCGGTGAGAATAGGTTCTCCTGCGACTTTGGCGGCGTATGGGCGCTAAATTGAAATGGAAATAGAAAAATGCTTTGAGCACGATGCAATTACGGCCGCCACCAGAACACTTTAACCCAGCTGGTCTAGGGAAACAAAAATCCAGGCAGACATACCACAACAGCATCCAGGGCTCGTCCTCCAATGTGTGCAGGGCTGTTTCGGCCGTCATCGGAGTCCTCGTTCTCAAATCGAAAGTAGGACCGGTCAAATGGCGAATCATTCATAACTGTCTCGTCTTCCCGATCTTGCTCATTCGAAGATAGATAACCATCATCGTTTTCGTCCTTAATATCTCCAACATGCTGCTCGTCATTGACTTCAATTAGGATTTCACTCATCCCAACTGTGCTGATTTGCCCTGGTCGTTGAATGTAAAGCTTTTCCGAGATATCGCCGCTGGCTGTGGCGGCCCGTTTCATCACTTCGCGAGCGAAGCTTGGCGACTGTTGTCGTAGAGTCATTCGCGCTTCGGATGAAGGTGAGCCAGAAGGTGATCCAGAACGATGGGGCTCAGGTGTGCCCCGAGGAGAGTCCAGTGAAAAGATTGAAAAGTCCTCCCCGTTCCAGTGGTCTCCGTGGGTATTATCGTTCGTTGCGTTATAATTCCACAGTCTAGTTGCCGGCAGTGGTTCAATAAATCATTAGTACAACGGGCGGTTCTGGCAACTGTCAAATACTCGATTGATCACAAAGAAAGAGGTATACTCACGTAAAACTCAGCAAATTAGCCTCAAGTGATGACAGTACCGCATCCAGGAATTTGGAATGATGGGCATAGTCGCCACTCATGAATGCCTGGCGCTGATTGATATCCATGGGAATACCGCATTCACCAATCAAACAGGGCTTATTGCCTACATTTTGTAATCCTGTGTTCAAAATGTTGGAGAGCTGTCCTTTGTAATTTTTCCTTGCACCTTTGATTCCGAAGTACGTGGCCGAGAACACGTTCTTGCCCTAAACTCAGATGATTGGAGTTTAGTGTTATGGCTGCGTGCTCGATTACAAAGGAAATATAATGATCCAACTATACCTTGCTTAATCCCTGGACATCATGAGTAATACGTCCATCGAATGCCTTGTTGAACAAGGAGTGTAGATCGTACCAGTGGGGAGCATAGACAATGTTTTCTTGATGATCCTCTGTTTGCCACATTGGCGCCGGCTCATTGGGTACAGGCTCCACAAAGACAAAAGCGGACGGGACGACACTTTGGACTGCCCTGGAATACTTGCCGACGAAATCCAAATAGAATCTCTCAAAGTCAATTTTTTCTCCTGTAAGGGGATGCTTGGTAAAGTAATCGGGCTTATCCACTTGGGGCTTCCCCGTTTTTGCGTTCACACTCCAAACACCATGCTGCCTCCACAGGCACTCTCCGTCGATCCACGCAGAGTCCCGCTCTGTATTGATCATCCTTGTTCTTTGTTTCTTTGTAGGAAAGGGCCATGATTTGACCCAAACATCGATCGGCAGGGTCATACCATCGCCAAGACCAAAGCTTTCGAGTGCAGATGGAAAATCGCCAAAGACCAGGTTCGAGTTGAAATCATACTTTTTGAGGTTTTCGAGTCCGATATATCCGGGGCTATAAAAAAAGTTGCATTAATGGTCACGGTGAGTTTCAAGGATATTTTTACACCGCTCTCACTCGCAATTAACAGCATAACTTACTGAGGCTCGTTCATGACTTCAAATCCAATGACCGCGTCCAAGTGGCTCAGTCGCCTATGGGGCATGAAAGAATCGAACAAGGTGTTAAGTCGAAGAATGCAACGTGGCGGTTGGAAACCTATTCAGCGACTGTAAATACCTTGCTAGGTGTTGATAGCAGTCGAGGTATCGGTTCTGCAGAAATTGTTGTATAGGCTCGCCTTGGTACATCTTATTTGGTGCAAATGTATCTCCGGCCCAGAACAGTGTGAACATGGTACTCGCAGCGAGCTTGGTATAATTGGTGGGCCAAACCATGGGCGGTGAATCGCCTGGGAACTGGTTTGTGTTGTGCACATAGGCAGCGCCAGTAGTCTTAAACTTCGTCAAATCCAGTCCTGCTGCCTCAAAGGTCCAGCCTGGAGCTCCTGATCCTCCCGAGAATCTGGACCAGCAGTCTTGATGAGGGTCGATAAAGCACTTGATCCCGTATGTTGGCATGAGTTCAATCAGCTCGATTAGAGAATCGATGAACTTCTCGTCATATATCCCACTATAGCACCAGGCAAGGAACAGGTCAGGCCATCTAGATTTTTCTAATGCTTGCTGTGTCCCCCTTATCTCCTCCTTGTTTTAAGATTGCCCTGCCCTGCCCTGTCAGCCAGTCGCCTCGCCTCGCCAATGGTGCACCGCTGATAATCCGCCCATCCTTCAGAGCAGGAACGTATAAAAAAAACAAATGCTCTCGAAAAATTAAACACGATCTCAACTGATTGTCTTTGTCGTTGCCAAATAAACAAACCCGTTCCTTGTCAATCCCACAAACGTGGGAGATCACAAAAACTTCCGACAGTGCAACCCCTCCCACTTCGTACACCATGAAAAGAAGGACATGCTGATTAAATTAACGCACAGCAGGAAGAGGTAGGAGGGCAGTCGGTAGGGTTGAGAAGGGGTCAAGTCAAAATTCGAAGCCACTGGTCTTGGTGAGGAATTGAAAACGAGGAGCGAAGGTTTTCCCAGAAGTGACGACACGTCCGCAAGAATCCCCCGTTCACCAGACGAAAACAACAGTGTGGCAGCTTCAACTTACGGTCCACTATGCTCCAAAGCCTCCCATGGAACCAAGAGTCGTACGAATGTTAGCCCCCAGCGCTTCAGACGAGAAAAGTGCTCGTCAGCCTGATCTCGAGGGAAGGGTCTACCAAGGAAACAAACGTCGCGATGGTTGAAGAAGCCATCACTGAGATGTGAGCTGCCGTTGGGAGTTGTAGGCAGCTTGGAATTACCGCAGAGATTCACTCCACGGAGCATCAACGTCCTGTTTTGAGCGTCTCGAAACCAGCGACCATTCGAAGTGATCTTCCCTCCAGAGTACCAATCATGAGCTTTTCCTGCCGGTCGCAGAGTGGTTCCAGCTCCTGGTCGACGCTTCTCCTTGCGCTGTTTCGAGGCACCGCCAGTCTTTGAGGGCGACTCAGAATCGCTCCCTACCGAAGACGCGTAGGAGGAAAGGGACGAATAAGACTGAGTATGCTTCAATTGGTGTGCTCTGGGGTGTGGAAGCTGTTGCTGCTCCTGGTTATGGTGGGGCCGGAAGGACATGGCAGGCACGGCCACGGGCTGCTGGTCCGTGAGGACGTTGGCGGCGAGACTGCTCGACATTCTCCTGTTGTCGGTCTCTGTGCTTGCACTTTCTGGTTTGGTGGCGAGGAATCAAAATTGAGAGACAACAAAAAACCACGACGAAAGGAGAAAAGGTGGCTGCCTGGGAGTGAGAAGGGGTTCAGAAAGAGAAAAGCAAAGAAAGGGTGAAGGAAGGATGGGAGGAGAGGAGGAGGAATGGGGGGACGGAATGGAAAAGAACCGGGGGGATGGGATGGGATGGGATTGCCAAAGCAGCTTAGAGTTTGGATGAAATAATGGTTCTTGTGAGGCGAATCTTTTTATACACCATGCACTGCAGCAGCACCAGTCGGCCACCGCCCATTATTGACAGAGCAAAGCCCACGGAGAAACTGGGTTCAACGAGCATTGGCTGTGGCAGGGTAGCACCGTCGGCTGTCTGCTGCCAAGCGTAAGAACATCCTACAGCAGCCTTAATGACCCTTGGCACCTGTTCTGCCCATGCTCCGTTTAAATGTTCCTTCATTCATGATGATAATGTGCAAAGTTTGGCTGTGTGTTCTGCCTGGGCCATTGGTGATGCTTGTGTTGTCTCTGCAAATGCAACTATCTGACCATCTATCCGCCTGTCATCTATCCCTGTCCCCCTTGTCCCCCGCGCTCCTTGGCTCTCCCCTCCCCTCACTCCCACCGGACTCGAGCTAGACGTCGTCGCCGAACTACCTCGACCGTTGCCACCACAGTCAACGCCAGGCCAACGAAACAGCCCGTTGGGATCATCAGCTTTACGTTCTTGTAAAAAGGAATGAACGGGTGCACAGCCGATCCTTCTTCATCGTTGGCACCGTGACCGTTGTATCCTCCGCTCAGCCCAGGAGTACTATATGGTCCAGAATGGGTCTTGGTCGGTCCATGGCCTGCTGGCGGCCAACTACTTTGTGTTGAGTTGCCAGAGTAATCTGCAGATATTAAAAGAAAAGGTATCAATAACAATCCAAGCAACTCTTTGTAGTCTGGACGTGGCTGTTTTGACGTACAACACTGAATGTCCACATAGTCTACTTGAAGCTGGTAACTTTGATCATGTTTGGACCAGTCCGTCGGTGTCCCTGCCCAAGCTGCTGTGCCTTCCGACCCCTGGCCTCCATCCCAAATCCCAAACTGAATCCTAGCAGGCGACTGTGGGAACTGTTTCGCCCCTGGAACTCCCACATCGTCCTTGGTCTCATTTTTTAACACACTGCGGATAACCCGTCCATCCACTTTCCACAGTATGTATTCGGGCATCCATTCAATCTCATAGTCGTGAAAGTCCTGGGACGTGTTCGCGCTCAAGGTAGATCTGCCCGTGTTGTTGTAATCGACCTGATCGGTGGGCAAAGAAGGGGGTGTCCGGAAGTAAAAATTTGTTTGTGCCTCGGACGGATTTCTACCCACAATCTCAAAATCGATCTCATCCCCTGGATCTTCGTTACGAATAATGAAGGCTGAAACGACACCGGGAGAACTTGACCCCATTTTGATCCTGGCTTGGACTTTGCCGTACTGCATGAATCTCGTGGTCGATACTACAGAACCAAGTCCTTGAGGTCGGCCATATGAGTTTGGAACAGAATCCAGCTTCATGTCAATCTTGAGAATCGAGTCCTGAACCTTTACGCTTTGTGGATTGTAATCAACCGCTATTTTTTTTATCGCACTGTGATGTCAATCGACAGTACTACACAAGTGTCTCTTCCCACGTGTAGTGACTTACTGAAGTCGAATTCATAAGGATTGCCATTAAAAGCCTGACTGGTCGTGAGACGAGGCTGGTTAAAATCCTCGTGCAGGTTGGAGCAGAAGGCCTGTGGAAAACAGCTCCACTCTTTCCAGGAGTTCATGGGTTCGCAACCCGTGGAGCAATAACGAGGGTCATCTGTTTTCACATCCGGAAACAATAAGCTGCTGATAACTTGTGGACTTAATGAGTCCCATTCATCCGTCATGGGTCAGCAATCGTCTCGTCTTGGTTTACCTGAACAATACCCATTCAAACAGCAGGGGGTTTCTTCTGGACAGGTACCACCTCCTGGGTGGAATTTACAAGATTTTGTCACGTTCAGGTCTGCCACAGCTAGAGCAGCACCTACAGATCCCAGATTAACCGACGCTGTTAGGGACGAAGAGGAGGGCGGATTCTGGCCCTGTACAAGACATACAATCAGCAGTAGAGAAATAAAAGTTCGTAGGCGTTCCATTTGATGAAGAGGTGCTGCAAGAATGAAGAAAAAATGACTGTGGCAACAAAGGTGTGAAAAGTGGATATCGATTATATAAGAGGGATACCGTCTCCGTATCGTGGACGCGACAATGTTGCTCGGTAGGAAAGGGCTTATTCTGTCCTGTCTGTTGTTTGTAGTTAGCTGGAGCTGGTTGTCTACGGGACACACGAAAGGGTCTAAAGGGTCTAAAGGGTCTAAAGGGTCTTTCCCATACTGGAACACAATAAACGGGGGATTGGCATGAAATCGAATGACAACCATCCTTTCGCAGACGTCGTTCTTGTTCAAGGGTTGCACTAGGGAATAGGATCCACTCAAATTGAGATGTCACTGAGCTCAAATGTCAATAGAAGTGTATAACCATGATCAGCACCTGGGTTCTGAATGGCGGCAAATATACGCGGGTTATATCAAATCATTGTTTTCTAAGTATGATGGGGCTCTAAATAAGGAGTTGTTGTGCGTAATCTGCTGCGATACCGCCAAAGATCAAGGCGCCGGTCCATTTGTTGCTCGCAAATTTGCTCCAACAGTCGGCGGGGTTTTCATAGTTGACGGTCTTCAGCTGCCAAGCCAAGTGGGCTGCAGCCCCTCCGACGGAGAGAGCATAGAAAAGTGGACCTTGGTCGTTCATGTAACCAGCAAGCGCCAGCATGGAGATCATTCCAGTAGAAAAAGCTGCCAAGAACTCTGGCGTGCGCTCACCGAAACGCAGGGCTGTCGACTTGACGCCAATCTTCACGTCGTCCTTCTTGTCCTGGTGTGCGTAAATGGTATCGTAGACGAGGGTCCAGCACACGCCAGAGGCATACAGAGGCAGGGCCACAGGCCAGTTCGTGGCTCCGAGCATAGCCGATGACCCCAACAGGGCACCCCAGTTGAACGCCAAGCCGAGGACAACTTGGGGCCAGTATGTAACGCGCTTCATGGCCGGGTATGTGGCTACAAGCGAGAGCGACGAAGCTCCAAGAAGAATACTACCGGGAACATGGCGTTTGGATGATCTTGTTAGAGTTGATCCTAGGACGAAAGTAGAGCCCCTCACAACAAAGACCTACCTATACATGTTCAGTTGCGTGAGGATTGCAAGACCGGCTCCTAGTTGGAGACCTAGGAAAGCAACTGCTTGCGCAGGTGTGATTGCCCCTGATGCCAAGGGCCGGACTTTGGTTCTTTCCACCATTTTGTCAATATTACGATCCCAAAGATCATTAATTGTGCAACCTGCGCCGCGCATGATGATAGCTCCTGTACCAAAGAGCCCTATGGTGTACAACGTGCTCGTCCACGAGAGATGTGCACTATATGAGGCCATGGTAATACTCCATGCTAATCGCGAAACAGTTCAAGAAAACAGTCAGATACATTCGCTTTGGTACAAGGAAAGTCAACCCTCCAAGTGCATACCACAGGGCCAAAACAGGAGCCAGGTCCCAATGGGTTTATCGATTCGAGTCAGATAGAGATATGGCTGAATCGACTTTGGCATGCGATCCAGCCAGGTTCCAGGGGCCACCAATTGGGTTGTCGAGGCATCATCTTCTTGAGGCGCGGCTTTGGATGTATACTGCTGAGCATGAGGTCTCAGGCTAGCCAAAACTGGTCTTGAGCTCGAGAGTATGCTCTTTGTCCTGAAGATTCTGGATACTCGAAGGGTCAAAGGAGTAGAAAGTGAATGGGTTGGAAGATTGAATGCCGTTCCGAACCGGACCCGACTGGCGGTAATCATAGATCTATAGTGCATGGCCGGGTTAATCAGATGTCCGGTGCGTGCAGGGCTATTGGCGACATTGCGCCAGAGCATTGGACGTGTTCCTGCTAGCATCTGTTGATCGAATGAACGGTGTGTAGAATGTTCAAAGAATGCCCGGAGACCGTGGATGAATATATTTCCAGTTTATTTTATTACAGGATCTTGCGGTGTCACGTGGAATCTCCTCAACTTTACAATTTATTCTGGGTTTCAATTCTTCTGTCTCTTGCTTCCTCGACGGCCGTGACCTCCAACAGGAGCGAGAGAATCATGCTGCCTCTTTTGTTGCTTCCTACCCACCTGTGTCGGCTTTGGCCGCTCATGGTTTTCTGGAGCCCCTGACCTTACTTCAACCTTTATCGTCTTTTGAACAATCAGCTGCTTCAGCTGCTGTGGAAGAGGTGTCACGCGCCGAGAGTCAAGACCACTCAACATATTAGCAAACTCGCTAAGGAGGCCTTTGCTGTCATTATTGATGAAGGTAATAGTCCAAGCCATCCCTCCAAGTCTGGGACCTTTCCGGATTTCTGAGGAAACCTTAGCTGCCACTTCTGGATTTGCTCGCCCGACACGATGTACATAATCCTGAATTGTTGGTGCCATATCAAAATTGATGACCATGGCTACATTGAGATTTAGACCTCGAGCCAAAAGTCCTGTGGCCACAATAACCTGAACGGATCCATCCATGATCGAATTTATGGTGCATGACCGCTCCTCCTGAGACTTTTCTCCGTGGATCGAAACTGCCGTGATTCCTGGACACTTCATGCCGATTGCGTTTGCTAGAAGATCTGCCCCTACGCGAGATTCCACAAAAACCAATACCGGTGGCCGGAAATAACTCGGATCGTTCAACAGCGAGAAGAGTTGCTTCTTTTTGGCTCCGTTTTCTACCCAGAGCACCGTTTGTTTGATTTGAGACGAAGGTGAAAAGACGTCTGTGATCCTAATGGTCGGCCGTCCATCATCGCCTGGCTTTAAATTGGATACACTGCTGAGATTTCCAATCCGAATTTTGAGCGGCTTTTGTAGATATTTCTCGATGAGCTGCTGGATCTGCTTTGATATCGTGGCGGAACACATTATCGTCTGACGTCCATTCGGCGGCTCTGGCAAAACCTCGAGAATCCTTTTGACTTGCTTTGAGAATCCAAGACTGAACATCATATCAACTTCGTCCAGGACTAGACAAAACACGTTCGAAAATTCGATCTCTGGATGCCTGGAAAAGATGTCCACCAATCGCCCTGGGGTGGCTACCACCACCTGGATATTTTGCTTTAGTCGATAGATTTGACTCGACATGGCTTGACCTCCAGTCAACAGAGCCGTTCGCATGTTTGGCAATCCTGCGACGACAGCCTTGATAGTGTCTTCGATTTGGATGGCCAACTCTCGAGTTGGAGTCAAAATGACGGCGAAAGGTCCTTGCATGGCTCCTGCGGGGGATTGAGATAAGCCGTAAACATGCATGAGGGTCGGTACCAAGAAACCGGCTGTCTTTCCAGATCCAGTCTCTGCAGAAACTAACACGTCTGACCCCTGTAACGCAATGGGTATCATTTGCATCTGGACAGGTCGTGGTTGTTTGTAACCGCTTTTCGTGAGATTGAACAGCATTTGAGAAGGCAGTCTGCAATCCTCGAATGTTGAGACGGGTTTTGGAATATTCTTTCCTTTCACATCGATCTGGTGCGTCTTTCGAAACTCCTGAGCGCCTTGTGAACTCAATGCTGCCGTCCTTGGAGCCTCACGATATCCAGTAACTGTGCTTATTGTCCTACATCCGGTCAACGGGGGCATCATGGAGAGCTCTGGAGTGACTATTGCTCCAGCGACAGGTGCTTCGAGGTAAGCAGGCTCAGCAACTGGTTCCGTATCTTGTTCTGGGTCAGACGATTCATGATACATGTGCGATGAATCCAAACTACAAGAAAATAGAGTAAAAAACGGTTGGTAATTCAACAATAACACCCGGAAGGATCGTCTTTATCTTACGTTGAAGCAGAAGTCCTGTCCATAGCAACCGATTCGATGCCAGAAACCCTGTTTGCTGGCACCTGTAATGCAATACATGAAGCTAGTAGCGTCCTTGATGTTGGTTGGGGAGGTGCGCGTGAGACTGAAGGCAGTGCCTGTGCTTCTGCAAGAGACGGTAAGGTGCGTGCGCGTACGCTAGAGGAGCGTGGGCTAATGGTCCTGGGGACAAACATGGCTGTGGATGCTGATCATTGCGGCCGCGATCGCGAAGGTCAAACTGGTGGAGGGCAGAGGGAGAAAGAAAGACAAAGAGTCAGTAAGGCCTTGAAGCTGTTAAGAAGAATGTGCAAATGTGGCAAGTGGCTTACATGCAAGAGCATGTTGCAGAAGATGGGAGCAAGGGGGGAAGGGACAAGGGCGTTTGACGAGGAAGAACGGAGGACAATGCCTCACATTGGCGGCGAATTCGCCTCTTCCCTTTTCCCCTTTCTTCGCTTTCGAGCATTCGCTTGCTCTTTGTCCCCCCACTCTCTCATTCTCAACTCTCAACCTCACAACATTGCTGTCATATCCTTCGCCTCTGCCTGGACAAAAACCAATGGACCCCACGACCGATGGTGGTGCCAAAGCTAACAACATCCTTCAAAGCAACTCCATGTTTGCGACTACAAATAACAACGCGAGCACAAACACGGCCAGCAGTGGCCCAGGTGGCGTGAATGCCGCTTCGGGTGCCGCGTCAAGCGAAAGTACCAATACCAGCGGCGCCAGCAGCACAACCATCCAGGCTCCCCCCACAACAGAGTCGTACAGTCCGTGGGACATGCCCCCCATCATCCAGCCCACCTCCATCACCCTGGGGCCTGCTGCCGATCAGCGACTCGGCGGCGGTCTCAAGGGCTTCTCCTCCAACGTCAACTCGACCTGGCCCCACTTCCGATCGAAACCACATCCGACCATCTCGGTTCCCATCACGCCGACAGCCCTCTCGAGGTCGTTCTTCGACTTAGGTGCACCGTCGACCCCGCCTCGGAGCTCTACTTTTTCAACTGGGGACGACTCTGATAATGCCATGTGCACACCAACATTTGGATCCAATCAGACGGGTTCGCGTAGAAACAGTGCCGTCAGTGTTATGGCTCTGGACACACCCCCCCCTCTTTCTCTGATGGACCTCGAGTCGTCTTCCTCTTCGCATCCTGGTTCAAGTTTTGGGTCCTCTTCAGGAATGGGATCTGCTGGACTCGGGTCTCTGGCGCGACATGGCGACCACTATTACGGAGGCAATGGACACGGATATCCATTCCCATTATTTGGAATGCGTCATGATACTGCCCATGCCTTTTCTCGAAGGAGCTCTAGAACTAACAGCTTTTCCATGGAATCGCGCCATACTCGAAAGGCGTCCGAGGACACCAATATGAGCGACGGTGGAAATAACTCTGGAAGCGAACAACGAGGTAGGAGGCACTCTCCAGCTGTTACGCCTTATGATAGGAGCATTGGCCGATCAACCCTTTTGGTTAGTACAAAATGCATCTGGCGATTAAGGCCAATCTAGGATCTACCATGACGAGATACTGATATCAGATGTCAATGCTTGACGGGAACCAACTGTGATCGTAGCCAAAGCCAAAGGGACTTTTGAAAGTCTTTTCGCAACTTGAGGTAGGGATGGGATCCCAATGCATGAATTGTTCAAATACAACTTGCCAAACTCAACATTAACGAATCGACCACTTGCGCTCTATAATAGGAAGAAGCCCATCATAATCGCCACGAGTATGACCATGAACGGGAAACAACACAAGTACGAAAAGGGGCGGGGGATATTAAGGATAGCAGTTCAATGGATACAATCGGGGTCAGTTGGCCCATAACACACCTTCAGTTGCTCAAATAAGCTTTGATGTTGGAACTAATCCGTATTACCCTTTTAGGCCGCAGCGACGCGTCAAGACCCACCCTCGCTGCATGAGATAGGAGCTGCCAGGAGACCGTCAACTTCATCACGACTAAACCCTGAACAAGAGCTGGTCGTAAAGATTAACATCTCGAACGCGAACAGTGAACGGTCTTTCGATTCGAAATAATTTGTTTACTTATTTTTTTTTATTTTTTGTGTCTTTGTTTACAGGCCCTTCAGCAACAGCAAGAAGAGTACGACAAGCTGTGCAGGCTCTATTCTTCACAGCATCCATTGCAAGCGGATCTGCCGGTCCCCGAACGGGTCTCTACTGTCGATTCCCCTGCGCCCATTGCGTTTACAAGCCATGGACCGTCATCGCCGCTCTTGACAGCAACGGTTGCTAGATCAAAGAGAAAACCCTCGACATGTGAGGACAGATTCGACCCCTATCATAGCAGCCATCTTAAGCGAAGAGCAGTCTCACCTTCTATCGGCCCGATTACCAGAAGTCGGCAAAGTCCATCCAGCTCACCGGCTCGAGGACACCTCTCAGGCCAATCGCGATCTAAAATATCTGCTCTCCCTTCACCATCTGGGTCGGGTTCATTTTTCCGACATAGCATGGGACAGGGTCATACAAGTCTAGGCGGCGGACTCTCCGAACCGTCCAATTCAACTTTGCATGGTGGTCCACTCTCACTGTCGCATCCAAATCTTGGCATCGCGAGCACTGGACTCCAAGGCAATGACCAGTCGACAGGATCTACAAACGCAACAAGTCGTGGAGCTCTCCTGAATCTACAACATACGTCTCGATCCTTTTCAGAGCTTTCCTTAGGCCTTCCAAACGAACATCCACAGCAACAATAAACGCAAGCGAAGAGAGCAAGATACCCACCAGATGGTGTTCGAGCTATGAAAAAAGGAAGCTGAAGCCTGGAGCAAAAAAAAAGGGGGTTTATCAGGTTGTTCGACTTACGTGACAACCCCCCACTTTTTGCGCTCTAACTCCATGTAACACTCTTTTTTGCCTTCTCTTCAACAGCACTTTGTTACAACAGTAAACGGCTACTGTATTCGCACTCATTCCGTCACCCAGTTTCCCGCAACTCAATTCAAGAGTTCAAGTCCCATATCGTTATCGACACGACTTGACACTCGCTAAAAAAGCGACAATATCGCCACAAACGCGTTAATCTTTGCCTCTGAGGGGTTAAAGGCGATACCTCGAAGAGTTTTCGTCTCTTCCCTGCATGTTTTTGTCTCGAAAAGCAAAAGAGAGTGTTACATGGAGTTAGAGCGCAAAAGTGGGGGGGTTGTCACGTAAGTCGAACAACCTGGGTTGTCGAGTAGATAAATCCCCAAAAAAAAAGCGCTCGCCTGATGGAGGAGCAAAAGAAAGGGCCGAACCGGGAATTGAACCCGGGACCTCTCGCACCCTAAGCGAGAATTATACCACTAAACCATCCGGCCAATCAACTTGTTGGGATGTCGTAAATCCGACCACTTTTAACCCCCGCAGTCGAGCGCCACCAACCTTCTCCGCCCGGACCCGTCGCGCTCTAGGCCCGGAGGCCCATGGCGTCTACTTTCATGCAGACGCTGACAGCTATTGGGAGCCTGTCAGCGGTCTTGTCAGCGGATACGTCAGCAGTTCATCAGACCCGCTGACAACCGACGACTCAGACTATGAGTTGGTAGATTTGTAGATTTAGCAGATAGCCTCTATAAGTAGACCTGGTCCGCAAGGATGGATCGGCATCTTCTGATGCCGATATCTTTCCCTCCTTGCTTGACAGGTAACTCTTCCGTAGCACTATTTGATATAACTCAATACAGATCTTCTGATGCCGATATCTTTCCCTCCTTGCTTGACAGAATACGTCGATTCTCCTGAAGATCCAAGCACTCTTGTAAATACAGCCGTACATAACAAAGCAGCGCGTTTATACGACAGGGATGTCGTGAACTGGCCTGCTTTTGAGGCTCCGTCACGGACGACAGCACGTGACATCATATGCACGTGACCCGTTCTCCTTTCTCCCGCGTCGCACAAACGCGCCGTTTCTACGGACCCTCCTTCTTCCCTCTCCTTTTGCTCTTGTTATTGTTATTCTTATCTTTGACCTTGGTTTACCCTTCATCGCTACAATCGCGTCTTGATCTCGTTTCGTGTGTTCTATGGACAACAGAACGCGTGGACCTTTTACTGTCGACTTCACCCCAATGTTCTGAGGACCAGTACGATCATTGCGATTCTAATCGATGGTATTGCCTTCATCATCTACCTCTTTCTTTTGCCCGATCGTCTTTGACTTTGCTCGTTTTACTATGAAGCGCGCCCTTACCTTCTTCCGTCTTTGCCCCAATGCTTTTGGCAACGACAAGTATAAAAGACAGACCTGAGTGATCATGAGAAGGGTATCAAACCCCACCCTTTCTCTTTTGATCATCTCAGCCAGGAACCTCGAGCGGTTGCCCTGGATTACCAGTCTCTTCCTCTTCCTTCTAAGTAGCCAGGAACCTCGCGCGGTTGCCCTGGAACTTGGACTAGTTCTCTTCCCCCCCTCCCGTCTAAACCTGCCTAGAACCTCGAGCGGTTGCCTAGGACGTTTACGACAGGGATGGAATGATTTAGGACATATACGATCCAGAACTCAGAATCTTCCACGTGACTTCCAAATGATCGTCACGTGATATCGGGTTGACTCGATCTGAGTATAATGGATTTTCTTCTACCCTTAACATCAAGTTGATTGGCCGGATGGTTTAGTGGTATAATTCTCGCTTAGGGTGCGAGAGGTCCCGGGTTCAATTCCCGGTTCGGCCCTTTCTTTTGCTCCCTCGAGCTTTTTGCTCAGGTTCCATGTCACCTTCGTCTCTACCCAGGGATCTATCCGCCGAGCCTGCTCGGTGGTTAGTTTTCGGCCGACCACGGGGGCAGCTTACTTACCTTTTTGGATCACTTATCTGTTGACCCTGCCATTGACAACCGAGTGCCGACCCCTCTCTAAGCCGTCGACTTTTCTTCTCCTATCCTCAACCAACCCTCGTAATGATGCTGTCGCGTTTTTGGACCTAGTGTCACTTGACGTGCCTTGTTTGATGGGCTGTGATCCTGTTTGATCTTCGCGTTGCCACATTCTTCTGTCACCGCGGAACAGTGGCAACCTCCAGCCATGGGATGCAAGCATGCTCGTTGGACACAACCCCACATTATTTAATACCAGTAGTCTTACTTCTCTAGATAGATTTGGTTCTTCGCGTAGTAACTTGAGCACCTTCCCCCCCCTCCCCCTTCAGTTCTCTCCAAAAACTCCTGCCCTGTCCTGTCCTTGCGAAGGTCATTCCCCCTTGCTTTGCCTAGCCATGATTCTCGAGGACAGTCGGCGGGTATGATTATGTAGACTGGTTGGGTTTTAGGAAAGGACCCGTAGATAAGAAAAAGAGAAATCGGCGGATACGATTATGAGGATAGGTCGGCGGCTAAGGAGATCTCGGTGGTTAAGAAATGGACAGGAGAAGAAAAGTCGGCGGTTTAGAGAGGGGTTGTCAACGGTCGATGGTTAGAGAATGGCAGGGTCGACAGATAAGACTCTCGTGCTTGAGCTTTGGAAGCTCTCAAATTGTCAAAGAGTTGAGGCCGGTATGCAAGAGAAACCCATTGCTGCTTTCTTTTTGAGTATTTGTCAACCAGGTTGACATATAATGGTGTCAACCCCCACTCAAAACCCATGTAAACTTTTTACGGTTTAACTATTTGTCAACTGGGGTTGACATATAATGGGTGTCAACCCCCCGCACAGCACCCCTGTAAATTTTTCAAGCTCTTCTATTTTCCTCCAGAGACTTTTTGCGCGGCCAGGATTTGTTAGGAGAAGAAGAAGCAGCAGCGAGGACATTTTGCTTTCCTTTGGTATCAAATGCAATTTTTGGGGGTGCAATTGGAAGACCATTTTACATGGACTTTGTGCGGGAAAATAGTTGTTTTTTTGCACGGGCTTTGTGCAGGGAAAGAAAATTTTGATACCCTTTACCTTCCAAAACGTAGTGAAGGACATTTGAAAAAAGCACTGAGGCAGCTACAACGCCTTTCTCGTCTGGTTTGGAGTCAATACCGACCTCTTAATGGCCTTGGGAAGAAGATAGAAACGATAAAAATCTACAATTTTTCTTCTTGCTGTCGCTAGTTGACGAAACAGTAACTAAAGTGACGGATTGGCGACTGGGAGGGACAGAAAACAGCGGATGAAAATCTCATTCTTTTCTTCAAAGCTGCACAGATAGTAATGACTCCAATCATTTTCTGTCCTCTTGATAGATTTTAGCTCCAATAAAAAGAGATTTTTCTAAGTCTATGTAACACCCCCTCTTTTGTTTTTCAAGACAAAAACGTGTAGAGAAGAGACGAAAGCTCTTCGAGGAGATTTGCTACCCTCTGCGGAAGGGATGGTGATCACCTTTTGGCTAAAATTTCGAGATTCGATTCAATATTTGGAATACAAATACTACCCCGATTCGATTCGGCTTGTGTCGAATCAAGGTCTGATTCGATCCGACTCCATCAGATTTGACCAGTATTCTATTCGAATGATATTCGATCAGACAGATATTCGACCCGGATCCTCCATATCTTAGATGCGACGCATATCCGGTTCGTTGCAAAGGAGGTATAAGATTCGAATCAACCTTCGCAGCTTTCATTCGACGAGACTCATAGTTCTTTTGACCCGGGATTTGATATTTATTGCTTTTGATATTCCAACTGAGAAAAAGATATAAAAAAGAAGTATGTTTTTGGCCGCAAGAACGTTTCACTTGGAATCGGGTTTCGAAAATACTGGAACCAGGAGTCTAACAACGTTTGTTTGTTCTTGGATTCTCTCTGGACCAAGAGGATTCCTTGTGTAAGGCAAAAGAGAGAGAGCTTTTGAGAAACTTGACTCTTATGGAGCTGAAGTTGCTGGTGTAGCCTATTAATCCCGCGTCATCTTAGCCAAACGAGGAAAGTTTCAGTAGTCCCTCTCCAAAGTCAAAGGCACCTCCCCTACAGCTAGGATTGCCACGAAACCCTCCAACTTGTCTCCTTGCGCTTGCTGTCCTGTCATGCCGAAAAGTCCTAGCTCATCCAAATCGAATCGGATGACGGATCGAATACCAGTCGGATCGAATCGCCTCCTTCCTCGATTCCAGAAAGAAAGTCGAGCCGGACTCAAATGTACCTTGTATCCAATTCGATTCTCCCGAGAATACGAGTCTGAGGTCGGCTGTCAACGTTGTAATGACTGTGACCAACTTTTTTTAACCAAGTCAAAGGTTAACCATATCTTTAGTGGGTCAACTGACCTGACCAATTTGACCGTTTTACCGATTTCCCGGCGCCTCATCTCCGGGACCCACACACTAGGATTTGACTGCACTTATTGACAACGAGGAGTTCGAGTTGTTTGTTGTGCTACCAGTCGGTGAGCTCCCACGACCAATTGATTGCGTGCACCCAAACTATTGTGAATCGGCTAACGTTCATATCTGAAGAACTCATCCTTGGACGGCGACATACAGGTACTTTATAATCGACATCCACGATGCTCTTTACCAACTGACCAGTTGACTTGGTTAACTAATACTGCAGTAGCCGGTCAATTGACATTTTGACCAAAAAAAACCAGTTAAATCGTCAGTGAACGGTCGATGGTTAGAGAATGGCAGGGTCAACAGATAAGTGATCCAAAAAGGTAAGTAAGCTGCCCCCGTGGTCGGCCGAAAACTAACCACCGAGCAGGCTCGGCGGATAGATCCCTGGGTAGAGACGAAGGTGACATGGAACCTGAGCAAAAAGCTCGAGGGAGCAAAAGAAAGGGCCGAACCGGGAATTGAACCCGGGACCTCTCGCACCCTAAGCGAGAATTATACCACTAAACCATCCGGCCAATCAACTTGTTGGGATGTCGTGCACCGACGCTCTTTTGAACCCCGTCCAGACTTCATCACGTGACCAAGTCGCCCAAGTCGCGTCGCCGCACGTTTTTCCGCTCCTTTTCAGCAAAACCCCCGTTTTGCTGTTGCTTCAGAACCCGTCCAACCCTACTCAACCGTTAAGCGCATAATCCTCCGATCATGCGCACTTCTAACCTCACAATCGTAGTTCCCCTTCTTCCGTAGTCTCTTATAAGTCTCCATAGTCTTCTCTTCTTCTTTCTTCAGTTAACAACTCCTTTCCAAGTAACACCATATCTTTCACACTTCAATAAACCCTTCATAACCAACACCCTTCCAAGTACTCTCTTCCTCTCTCGCGACCGAGCCTATCTGGATTGATAGGTAGGACCCTTGCTCAGTCGAGGCTTGTGGTGCTACAAAGTGGTAGCAAAGGAGTTGCGACTCACTTAGCTTGTGTCTGTGAATTCTACCCTCATTCCTATTGATAGAACAATGGAAGGCATTGACACCCAATCCCTTGGTCAAGAAAACTCTGGCCAACAAGAACTCCCAATTCCCTCAGAGGAGCAGTTGCTCATCCAGCAGCAGCAGATCCTGCAACAGCAAGCCGAGCTCTCTGCTCAAGCCGAAGCAATCGAGAGAATGCAGCGATCCCGTATCGGTACCCCGATTGGTTCCGGATACGCAACCCCTACCTTACTTCGCGGAGCAAGCGCAGCTCTGAACCAAACGGAACAAGGCTCCGGTTTCCGCTTGCCTCCCAAGCCCACCCCCTTACGCTTTTTCCGGGAACCCAGCCCACCTCCTCCCCTTTGGCCGCGTAATGACCCTTCGTCCGTGCCAGTCGAGCGCGATCTCTTTCAGCACGCCCCAACCAGGGAACCCAAGCGCACCCTGCCCACTGATTTCCCGACCTTTAACGGAGTCAGTACCCACCAGAGAGCCCGAGAATGGTTAGTCCTTGTTGAGATAGCCGCCGAAGCCAACAATCTCCCTGCCGACGCCTGGGTAAAGGCCGCGGTTTTGAAGCTTCGCGACACCGCTAGCACTTGGGGACTTAACACCATTACGAATTACAGAACCCGAGGTAAAGCCTTGACCTGGTCCGCGTTTCAAGAGGACTTCAAAGACCAGTTCAGTTCCAGGGAAGTCGAGGACACCCTACGAAATGACTTGGACGTCGTTCATTGGGAGTCAGGCGACACTCCTAATACCTTCCTGCAACGATTCGAGTTTGCCGCCACCCCCCTAGCCGATCTTTTGTCTGAAGGTGAGAAGGTTCACACCTTCAAGAACCGTTCACCAAACTTCCTGCGCAATTTCTTGATCGAGCGCGAAGTCAAGACCTGGGTCAACGTCAGAAAGGCCTGCGAGATCAAGACTGATATGAACCTCCAACGTGGCCTAGTCTCTGCTTCTGCACAACACCGCAACAATCAAGCCAAACAAGCCCTGCAGAACCGCCATAACCAAGGCTTACGCCTGCAAGGTAACTTTGTGGGTAGCTCTAACCAGAGCTCTCCTCCTGTCGCACCCGCATCCCAGGGATGGAACCGTCGCCACAGCTCCACTCCTCCATACGCGCGTGTACAGCATTACGGACACCAGAATGGACGCCGTGAAAGTCGTCAAGAACAAGGTGGTCCTCAACCTATGGACGTCGATGTTGAGATGAACAACATAGTCTGTAACAACTGTAAGGGCAACCACATGGCGAAAGATTGTCCCGAACCTCAAGTCTGTTACCGTTGCGGCGCCACCGGCCATTACCGCCGCGATTGTACCGTCCAGCCTAAAGGCCCCTCCAAAACCAAGCCCAAGGTTTCATTTAACATGACCATGGTCGATGCTGAAGAATTCGACCCTAAGGCATTCCCTTTGGTCATCATCCCCGTCGAGCTCCCTAACCTGCAGCTCGAGGCCCTTCTTGATAACGGTGCCAACGTTAACGCCGTCTCTTACGAAGCCCTCAAGAATATCAAGAAAACTACTCCAAGTTCAGTCGAATACGAGGAGGTTCTCCGCCAGCCCGTACCGATCACACTGGCTCACGGAGAGGAGGATAGCTGTCAGACAGTTGGTCAGGCAGTTATCCGATTGTCCATCGGAGGCTATGCTCATGCGCTCCGAGTTACCGTCGTCAAAGGTCTGGCCCGAGACCTTTTCCTGGGCATCCCGTGGATGGCCCGCCACAAACCCCATATGGACTGGGAAACCTACGCCTTATCTTGGACCGTAGGTCAGAAATTCTTCCGTGTGTTGGCCAAGTCAAGACCATCACCACAACTGTTATCCGACTTAGACGAAGCCGAAATCGCCTCCATGCAAGTAGACGCACCCCGCTTTCTGCGACACCTACAGTCCCTGGATGCTGTGGACTCTGGTGTCATCTTTATCAAGCAATTATCAACATCTGGTAAGTCTGACTCATTAGGGACAGTAGATCCTGAAGATGAGGATGACCTTCACAAAGAAGTCACCCCGAAGAGTGGAGATCTGACTGTCGATCAGAAATCTACTTTAGATAACTTAGTAGAGGGTTATCGCTCGGATGTCTTTGCACCCCTGACCGAGATGCCGCCCCCACGTCCTGGATACGACCACGAGATTCCGACCGGAGATGCAACGCCCATCGCCAAGAAGATTTACAAGATGTCGCCGCTCGAGCTCCGTTCACTCAAGGACCAGTTAGACGAACTGCTCCGCCTGGGTTACATCCAGCCCTCAACCTCGTCCTGGGCATCTCCAGTGCTGTTTGTACGCAAGAAAGATGGTAGTCTCCGCCTTTGTGTGGACTACCGAGGATTGAACGCACTCACTCAGAAGAACAAGTACCCTACACCCCTGATTCAAGAGTTCTTCGACCGCTTCCGTGATATGTGCGTATTCTCAAAGCTCGATTTGGTACAAGGTTTTTACCAATTGCGTATCGCCGATGCCGATATCCCCAAGACCGCCTTTTCAACAAGATACGGACACTTTGAGTTCAAGGTGATGCCGTTCGGTCTTACGAATGCACCTGCATCGTTCCAATCCCTCATGAACCATGTCTTCGATCCACTTCTGGACAAGAACGTTGTCGTTTATCTCGACGACATCTTGGTCTTCTCTAAGACATTCGAAGAGCATTTGGTCCATCTCAAGCAAGTTTTTGACACACTTCGGAAACACAAGTTGCATGTTAAACTCAGCAAGTGTGAATTTGCCGTGCCGAGTACCACGTTCGTTGGGAAGTTGATAACCAGCGAAGGTATTAAGGTCGATCCCGCCAAGATTGAGGCAGTACTCAAATGGCCCATTCCCAAGTCTGTTCGAAATGTCCGCGAGTTCACTGGCTTCATGAACTATCACCGCAGTCAACTTGATCATTTTGCCGATTACTCCGCTCCGCTCTTCGACCTTTTGCGTGAACGTCCGGGGGAGGGAAAGGCTAAGAACCGTCTCGTTCGTGTTTGGGGTCCTGCCGAGCAAGTCGCTTTTGATAAGTCGAAGTCAGAATTGACATCTGCCCCGGCTACCTCTGCCGGAGACCCTGATCATCCTTATTTTATGGAAACAGATTCGTCCGGAAAGTCTACAGCTGGCGAGCTCTTTCAGATCATCGACGGTCGCCGTCGCACTGTTGCTTTCGAGTCAAGACGCCTGAAGCCCGCCGAGGAGAAGTACCCAGTCCATGAACAAGAACTTCTTGCGATCGTTCACGCCTGTCGAGCTTGGAGGTCGTATATCCTTGGTGCCCCTGAAAACATCGTCTACACAGACCATGCAAGTCTCCGTTTTCTTTTCACTCAGGCGAATCTCAGTCCTCGAATGACTAGATGGGTTGAATTTCTGGCCCCTTTTAATCTTTCGATTCGATACAAGCCCGGCAGTACCAACATCGCAGCCGACGCTTTGTCCCGCGTCGAATTCAACAACACTCAAGTCTCTACTCGTCGTCTTGATGCATGGGATTGGCCTTTGCTCGTCCCTGGCTACCGCGCTGATGGTACGTTTCCGCCCGGTACCGACACTTCTGTCAAGGCAATTGTTCGCAAGGAGTCCGCCTCTTTTGCCGACAACAATGATGAGATCCTTTACCTAGTCGATGGTGAACCTGTTCCCTTTGTTCCTTTCGTGGAGAGGGCCGACAGGCTTGCAGAACTGCACGCGGATCTTGGTCATTTAGGCGAAGCTGGAACCTATAATCTGGCTAAGTCCCGCTTTTGGTGGCCCACCCTCCGGACCGACATTAAGACTATCGTTCGTGAATGCCAGGCCTGCCAGCTCGTGAAGGGAGGATCGAACCGTTCGGTCGCTCCTCTTCACCCTTTGACCCCTGCTCGTCCCTTCGAGAGGTGGGGTATCGATTTCATCGGTCGAATGCCTTTAACCAAGCGCGGTAATCGATGGATCATCACCGCGATCGATTACGCTACCAATTGGCCCATCGCAAAAGCCCTGCCCGAGGCTACCGCAGAGGCCGTCGCCACGTTCCTTTACGAGGAGGTCTTCCTTCAGTTTGGTTGTCCCTCCGAGATTGTCAGTGACCGAGGTGCCAATTTCATGTCTGCAGTTCTTCAGCGCTATCTGGAGAAGCTGCACATTAAACACAAGGCCACTTCTGCCTACCACCCTCGCACCAACGGCAAGTGTGAGAGGCTGAACGGCATGATTGGCCACATGTTGACAAAGTACGTCGGAACGCACAAGCACAGCTGGGACCAATACCTTCATCAATCCCTGTTCGCCTGTCGTGTGCATATTGCCCAGCGTACCAAGGTCAGTCCGTTCAAACTAGTCTATGGTATCGAGCCTCGTCTGCCTCAAGATCCAGTCCGTCCGTTCCTTTTTGACTTCCAAGATACAGAGGATGTTCAAGAATATCGCAAGAAGACTTTCCGCGAAATAGATGAACTTCGTGAGAAGCACCTTCAGTCTCAGCAAGCTGCCGCCGATCTTATGGTGGAGCGCCATGATGAGACTCATGTCGTGGAGGACGACAAATTCAAGGTTGGAGACTTTGTTCTCGTCCGGAATTTTGGCCGCAAGAAGCTTGAACCACAGTGGTATGGGCCTTTGCAAGTTGTTCGTGCTACGCCCTTGTCCACTTATCAGCTCAAATGGGGTGATGATGAACTTAAGTTGGACCTGGTTCATCAGGATCGTTTGAAGATCGCCCATGGACCTGATGATGAATCTAAGCGAAAGGTTTGGTTCGCGAAGACTCGTCACACCGAGGAAGATCAACACGACAACAGCCACGACTCTCTGCCCATGGAATTGGATGCCGAGGATCGCCGCGTTGCTGATTATCGCGCACAGCAAGTGGCTCAAGAGAAGTATGAGTCCCGTCGGGCTCATTTGCCTGAACCTGCTCCGTTGATTTTGGACTCTGCCGAGGACACTCGTCGTCGCTACCAGCAAGAATTGGCTAAGAGCGGGTTGCTTGCGCTCCCCGCCGGTCGAGTCCCCCAAGGCCGCCGTCGTCGGTAGGCTTTACCCTTGTTTGGGGAGTGTCGTGCACCGACGCTCTTTTGAACCCCGTCCAGACTTCATCACGTGACCAAGTCGCCCAAGTCGCGTCGCCGCACGTTTTTCCGCTCCTTTTCAGCAAAACCCCCGTTTTGCTGTTGCTTCAGAACCCGTCCAACCCTACTCAACCGTTAAGCGCATAATCCTCCGATCATGCGCACTTCTAACCTCACAATCGTAGTTCCCCTTCTTCCGTAGTCTCTTATAAGTCTCCATAGTCTTCTCTTCTTCTTTCTTCAGTTAACAACTCCTTTCCAAGTAACACCATATCTTTCACACTTCAATAAACCCTTCATAACCAACACCCTTCCAAGTACTCTCTTCCTCTCTCGCGACCGAGCCTATCTGGATTGATAGGTAGGACCCTTGCTCAGTCGAGGCTTGTGGTGCTACAGGGATGTCGTAAATCCGACCACTTTTAACCCCCGCAGTCGAGCGCCACCAACCTTCTCCGCCCGGACCCGTCGCGCTCTAGGCCCGGAGGCCCATGGCGTCTACTTTCATGCAGACGCTGACAGCTATTGGGAGCCTGTCAGCGGTCTTGTCAGCGGATACGTCAGCAGTTCATCAGACCCGCTGACAACCGACGACTCAGACTATGAGTTGGTAGATTTGTAGATTTAGCAGATAGCCTCTATAAGTAGACCTGGTCCGCAAGGATGGATCGGCATCTTCTGATGCCGATATCTTTCCCTCCTTGCTTGACAGGTAACTCTTCCGTAGCACTATTTGATATAACTCAATACAGATCTTCTGATGCCGATATCTTTCCCTCCTTGCTTGACAGAATACGTCGATTCTCCTGAAGATCCAAGCACTCTTGTAAATACAGCCGTACATAACAAAGCAGCGCGTTTATACGACATTAAGGGTAGAAGAAAATCCATTATACTCAGATCGAGTCAACCCGATATCACGTGACGATCATTTGGAAGTCACGTGGAAGATTCTGAGTTCTGGATCGTATATGTCCTAAATCATTCCATCCCAACAAGTTGATTGGCCGGATGGTTTAGTGGTATAATTCTCGCTTAGGGTGCGAGAGGTCCCGGGTTCAATTCCCGGTTCGGCCCTTTCTTTTGCTCCTCCATCAGGCGAGCGCTTTTTTTTTGCTCCAGCTTGCAAGGTTCTGGTGGCGACCCGGCATGGTGTTAAGCAACATGAGCACGGATTTCTTTGTTCTCTTTTTTTTGAATCTTCTTGAGCACTTCCAGCGTGCCCGAGTAAGAAATAAATGGTTTTAGTTTATTTTGTCGAACTGTGGGATGCTACTGACGTGGGGGACGACGGTGGATCAGGGAAAGACCGGAGAATTACCGAATTGGACCGGTCTTGTTCTTTGGCTTCAACTGCCAGATCTTTGTGGGCAATCACGAGTTGTGGTGGAGGAAGAGGGGGAGGGACATAGGTGGTTGCAGCAATAACGGGAGAGGCTGCCTTATCAATCGGTTCTTGAACGGGGTCGGCGAACGGATCCCGTTCTAGTTCCGTATCCATCACAATAATCTCGTTCGAGTCAAACGTTTGGAAAGGATCGTTCGTGGACGTCAGAGAAGGCACAGAACTCGTACGCCGACTTTCGTTCGTCATGGAGATTGAGGTTTCGATCACAGACGGTACCACTGGACAGTGCTCGCTGTAGTAACGAGTGTAGTACTCAAGTTGTCGTTGCTCGTGTCTCAAGGCCTTGATATTTAGATGCTCCAAAAACTCTGAATTTACTCGAGTGTGGAAACCAAAAGCCTGTTGATGGGACATTTGATTCTCTTCTGTCATGTAGCTGCTGCTGTCGTCGAAAAAGTTGGAAGAAGGCGTAGAGCTGTTGAAGGTGGTGAAGCTTCGGAGTCGACTTTGCAAACCAGTGGAGATGGACCTATTCACGTAGCTCTGGATCGAGTTGACGGTGCTCCGGAATGGATTACGGACCCAGCCCTTATAAGCCGCGTCCAGATCCTCGCTCTCTTCTCCCTCCTCGATCGAGTCGTGACGCCTACCCGTCCTTGATGAGGTAGGCGTATCATCAAAGCCGAGGATGTCAGCCTTGTGAGACTGAGAGGAGGTCGACGGTAGCGCAAGTGTAGAACGCTCTGCCCGTGCAGCCATGGCCGCCGCCCAGTAGTTGCGAACCACCGACGACACCTCTTCGTCGCCTTTGACTTGTGCCGAGGACGAGATCGAGAACGCTTCTGAGGTGGGGGAAGGCATCGGCACCGAGGATGACGACGATGATCGCTTCCATTCGTCAGACGAAGGCAGGTGGGCAAGGGGCGGATACGACAAGATGGACGACTGTCGCCAAGCACCGAGATGAAGCTCTGAGATATCATCCATAAGCGAGGGAGGCTTTGCGACTGTGGGCACCGATGGAACTGCACTAACGGCTCGAACTGTAATCATATCAGGGAGATCCTTTTTTTGACTCTGGACAGTGATAGACTTGACCTGCTGGGGTTTCTCAGATATATCGTGATCGTCCTCATCGTAGTCATCGTCGTGCATCATGTGGAAATGGTCATTCTCATCCTTCATTGAGCCCTTGAGGCGGCGTCCTTGAAGGCGCATGCGTTTCTTGAGACTGCCACTCTCAGTCCTGTCACGAGGATGGCGATGACGGGCCCGGCGCCTTCTCAGAACAAGGAAAGAGGCCACAGCAGCGATGATAGCAAACCCACAGATGCTGCCAAGCGTGGCTCCGATGGTCGCCGCATGACTAGATTTGACTGACGTGCCACCTTGTGCTGAAGGATCTTCTGGTAATGGGGGCAGTGGCGGAAGATTTGGGGGTCGGCCGTCAGACACGCCACCATTAGTGCTACCAGTGGGGATTGTGCCAACGGGTGCGATCGTTGATAGGGAGCTTGATGACCCTGTTGTCACAGGCTGGACTGCACTTGTGGACGCAGCGCCTGATGGGGTGGTGGTGAGTGATGACTTGGGAGGAGTTGTTGGTTGTACTGGGTTGGTTGTGAGACGAGAGGAGGTCGATGATGTCACGGGTGGTGGTGGTGGTGGAGGTGTAGTCGCGGCGACCTTTGGATCCATCATAAAGTAACAGGCGCCGTTTTGAGTGGTGGTGCTTCCCTTCCCCCTAGCCACAATTCGAATCGCAACATCGTGGGCGAGCTGACCACAGTTGGGAACATTGAATTGGTACTGGCCCTGAGCTGAGATGAGACCTCTGTTTGAAAACAAGGTGGATATAGTGCGCCAAATTCCGCCATATTGCCCGTCGATATCCATGCAATAGAGCGTTGCTGTGATGCTGTCATAAGTCGAGAGGTCAGTGCTGGAAGCTTGCCAGGTCAATAAAGAGTTCTGACCGGGCTGAACTTCGGTATCATAGTTAGGGTACGTGCACTGAAAAGCTTCAGAAACTGTGAAGAAGAGAGTTTGAAAGAGAACAAAACAGATAATGGATAGGGGGAGAGGGGAGTGCCTGTGTGGATGTCGTCGCGGTTGTTGTAAGTTATGTGAGGGTTGTGATGAAGGCAATGAGCTGAGTAAGGACGGTGAGGAAGAGGAGGGGAGATTGATCATAGATCGTGATGATCGGGGCGCGGAGGATCTGAACAACATCATTTGTAGTATTCCTGAGAGAGCAAAGACCAGAAGAGAAAAAGGAGGAGGGAAGGGAGGGAAAGAGGGACTTTAATAAGGGGGTGGAGTAGCAATCCTAAAGGCAGGGGGCAAGGGACCTGACAAAGAGGCAAAGAACAGAGGGACAAAAGGAAGAAAGAAGTTGATACAACGGGCAAAGGGGGTAGAAGGAGAAGAGGAGAGGATGGCGCAGGCCTGAGGAAAGAAATTCTTCCGAGGACATGACCAGATGGTGTACAGATTGAACCCAGAAAGCGGGGACGGGGATGGGGACAGTGGGACCTGCAGCAGCCCAAGTGGGGTCGGCTGTCAGAGAGAGTTTCGATATCAAACATTTGAGCTTTTGCAAGGCTTCTGGAGATTGCAGACACCCCTCGGCATGTTTGTTCTCTACGGCACTTTTTTACAGTGTTGTTTGTGGAGTGGAGGCAGGCCCAAAGCAGGCCAGAACGCGAGATGGCCGAGAGTGATTGGGGGACGGTCCATATTTCTGATCTCTTATCAATGCCTCACAAGAGCCTCTGTGAAACGCGAGGATTGCCGTGAAGAATCGACAGAATGCCTTTCCCACAAGTCCCTCCATGCACTTTGCACAGAGGGCGTAAAGTAAACCAAAGTCACTCGATCTAGAGCCCCTGCTCAACGACGAAGTATGAATGCGGAGTGGGGGAGAGGGTAGTCAATGAGCTGAAGAAGGGGGGCATGGGCCACGTATCTTTCGCAAAACCTCCACCACACGGACAATGACCAGCTTTCATTTCTCTTTTTCATTTTTTTTTGATCGATCAAATCTCATCATCTTTTGCCATTGAGGAGACACTCACCAGTTTGCCTAGATGGTCTTGCGATTTTGTTGAGTCTAAAGAATCAAAAAGTCCTTCCTGCAGGCGGTGAGTGTGTGAACAAAGTGTATCAGAGTGCGCCCAGCTGTTTAAAACAGCGAACAGAACAAGGGAGGACATTCCTCATTCGGCAACCGTAAAGGCGGTGGAGCGTGTCCTTGCACAGCAATTGCGCCCGTCCCCTGCCCCTAGCCCTCCTTGCCCCTTGCCCCACCCTAATGCACTATGTTTCGTATCCATTTTGGACCATGGACAAAGGAGTTTGAAGGTGTTCCCGACAGCTTTCGGTCAATTGAGCTCTGCAACAGTGGAGGTCATACTTGTGGCAAGTACATAGCAATAGTGAAAACTGCCATGTACTTTTCTGCGTATAGTGGACCCGTGCGTTTCTGCCCTCAGTCCGGGGACCCGATCGAATTTCGCATCTCTTTTTTCCCCTGGATAGCTCACTCATTTTACTGATCCGAGAAAAAATGGACATTCAACCAACAAAAAAAAAGAGCTCTTTTGTTCGATTAATGCCGAAGGAAGGCGAGAGCTTTTCCGTTTGTTTCGATGGGAGCCAAGGACTGCATGGGCCAGACTGCTTAGCCAAGGCCTCACAGCGGTTGACAAATGTCCATTGACAATAACTGCAGAAGGATTCAACATTCCAAGGAATTGGAGGCTCTTTTTAATTTGGAAAGGATTCTTTTGCAGCATCGAGTCACGACAGCTTTTTGCTTGGTGACAAAACAGCACGGGCCAGTCATGCCAGAGCCAGTTGTCTGCTGTAGGCAGTGTAACCTTCGTATATAGCATTTGTGTGAGGGATATATTACGCGGTTTTATTATACAAGTGCTAGAAGGGAGAGGGGCGCTGTTCAAGAAAAAAAAAGATGGTATGATGAAGTGGTTGCGATAACTGCTAGGTTTGTTACAGGCCCTTAGTCTTGGACTCGTAGTCGAGCCAGCTCCCAGAGTAGTTGCGAACACCGTTGTATCCCAGCGATTTTGCCAACTCAAAGGCCATACCAGAGCGGCGGCCACTTCGGCAGTAGAGAACAATCTCGTCATTCTTCGCGGGCTTATGGAAGCCTATAAGAGAACAGAAGGATATACACAGTAGCTGGTTAGCTTCTAGTCCATAAAGCTCGAGAAAAAAAGAGCTGTCCATGTTGGCTGGTGTCGAAGCTCTAGTTTTTGGGATTTTAATGTCCTCGAGTCCCTGTCTCCGCCCGCTGTGAGTCACCACTGGTTCCTCCGACACCCACAGAAGTGCTCAGGGCTGCAGGAACGGCACGCAAAAATGTGTCTACTCCACAAAAACGGCACTTCCTTTTTTAAACATCTTGTTGGGTCGCCAATTGAACTGAAAAAAGGCCGATGATGACTCTTCCCACGGGTTTGGCTACTATCCAACGACTTTAGTTGACTTCGGGGTCCGTTGAGTGTTCCTGTAGCTGTATTCATCGTTCCTTTTCATGTATGTCCTTTGCGCAATTCCTGATCTGAAAAAAAGGCTGCAATAAAAGTGCCACTCACCGAAGCGAGCCTCGAATTCTTTGTCAGGCAACGTGAGTGCCTCTTGGATGTTGGCAAGGGGGATGTGGTGAGAGGTTGGGATAACACCCTGAGCAACCTCTCCGGCCTCGCGGACATCAATCAAAACAACGTTCTAACAGGAAATAAAACAATCCGTTATGGTGAGTTTGCTATCCATTACAGTGCCATCTCTATCTTCAATATGATGAACTGTGAGCTGCTCTTTACCTTGTCCTTGTTGCGAACGAGGGTGTCAATCTCCTCAAAGGTGACAATCTCGGACTTGGGGCTGCTCGCCGCTCTTGAAGAGAACTGGCTTTGACGAATGGCAATCATTGAACGAGGAGCAAACTGGCGTGAAGTTTGTACGTAGAGGGCAGGGATGGTGAGGGATGAGAATGAGGGCATCGTGTGGGGATGTGTATGTTTTAGAGGGATGGAATGGGGAAGGCGCGATGTGTGTTGGTGAAGACGTTATTGCGTTCTTTTCTTTTTTTCGATTCGAGGGTGGAAACGCTTCGCTATTTAAGTGATTTTACATGTCAGCACCGATTGCGCCATCCCTGCAGTCGCAGTCACGCAGATCTCGTCTTCGCTCAGTTCGCTGACACCACCCGTGTAGGTAGTGTGGGAAATGATCTTCATTGAGTGGGTGAGTGAGCCCTGTTACATAGACACGCGATCTGCAGACACATTATATTTCATCTCTCTAGCTGACGAGCTGCTCGCTAAAAGAAGAGTAAATGATCGCCGAAAAGGCCTGGAGTTCCTTGACCATCGCCAAACTCTCGACATACTCATTGGGAACACCATTGATAATGAGATGAACCTGTCTTGCGACCAAAGGCAGCAATGATGCCAATGGGACAGCTCGGTCAATATCGTCTTCATCTTCAATCTCCTCAATTGTAGCTCGGTTGTTGTGCGATTCTGACAACAAGAAGGGGTTGAAGGTGGGCTGGAGAGCAAGGTTGAAACGTGCAAAGGTGGTGGTCAAAGTCGAGTTGAGAACAGTGGCAAAGTCTTCGCTGTCAATGAAATCGCGCGTCTCGTCCAGCAAGTTGCGAAGCACAGGATTCACGATCAAATCGAACTCGTCCACACCACCGGCACGGAGCACCTCACGCTCATCAGAGGCATCATCTGGGAGCATGTACTCGCGCATGCTACGGATTTAACGAAAGGTAGTAAGAGAGAGAGAGAGAGAGAGAGAGAGAGAGAGAGAGTTGATAAGGATTAGACGCAGCGTCTCGGGCTTCTCATTATGTATTGCTCCGACTTTTAAACATACTTTGTAGGGACTTGAACACCGTTGACCTCAGTATATTCTAGGCGCTCCCGGATTTCGCCAATGAGTTCTGAAAAGTCCTTGGCGGTCAATGTCTTTTTCAGCGAGATACTTTGATAACAAAACAACATCAACTGATTGTTAGTTCTAAAAACTAAAACAAAACATGATCACCTTATGCAGCGTTTGGAGTACAAAAGGGAAACTCACCTTCCAACAATGTCCTCGACAGCCTCGCGGACCTTGTCGCTCCAGCGGCGCCAGCCCTCGTGCAACAGCCAGTAGCTGAAAGTCAGGTACTTCTTTTCTGTTTGAAAGTCGAGTTGGCCGTTGGTAGCAGACATCGAGCCCTTGGCGGAAGGACTTTCGACCCTGTACGAAGCGTCAGTCGTATTGGAAAGAGCGACTACCGAGGAGACGTAGGTAAACCGACCAAGCAAGTTGAGCTGGACCTGCGTCAACAGTGTCAGAAATGTGAGCGAGTACAGAGCGGTGACCGTTCGCGTAAAGCTCATGATCTTGAGCTCATTCCAGAGCTCGAGCTTGGTGCGTCTGTCGATCACCGCTGCAGCTGCCACCTCAACCTCGTCTTTGACCGCGTCCTCAACGGCAGTATGGACCGCGCTCTGGTCTTCCTTTTTCTCGGCATTTTCCTCAGGCGTCGTTCCATTAGCCTCCCTGAGGTCTTCCTGAGCACTTTCTGAGCTGGCTTCTGTCTCGGTTGCTTTTGGATCTACCTCCGACGACTCCTTTGCTTCTACTCCTTCAGCCGATGCCTCTGAGCTGGGAGCTACGTCCTTGGCTGATTCCTTGGTTGACTGCTCCTCAGTGGACTCCTGACTTGTTTGATCTGCCACATCTGAGGACTCTTTACCCTCACTCTCTTCCGAAGTGGTTGTTTGTTTCGGGGGCAGGATCATGGAGCTGTCAGGGGTAGGAAGAGGTGTTGCGCGCTGGGATCGAGTCTGTTGAAGCCTGGCTGTGATCAGTTCTACATTGAGCTCGTGCAGTAGCTGGTCGCCCAAGGTGGGAAGGAGCGACAAAACTGTGAAGACACAATCCTGTTGGTTTTGCTCGAACCGACGCTTCATGCTATCGGAGAAAAAGAAAGGCGATCGAAATTTTAATACCGTCGTTTCGGTTGGACCTGAAGAGTAACGACTACATGTCCTGTCCTGTCATCCAATCACACCAGAAATGTCAAGAGTGGTGCGCTCACCAATGACGAGAAAGCATGCATGTAGGCCTTACTTCTCTTTGGCAGTACGTTCAGACGCCGACTTTTCCTGAAACTCGAAAAGCTTGCTCTTTGCGTATTTGCCCATCATGTAGATGCCGCCAGAGATGCCGGCGGTGATGACCAGCGCGCGCCGGTGTCTGTTTGCGAATCCCTGGACGGCGGATATCATTGGCGAGGACAGGAGGGTCGCGTGCGAGAAAGGGAGGAAAGGGTGAAGGAGGAAGAGGAGAGAAAACGAGGAGAAAGGGAAGGCAAAGAGACGAAGCAGACAAGAGCACTCGCTCGTTCTCTGCCGCGGTTCGCTCGTTGGTCGGACGATCCGCATGTGGAGACGAGCAAAGATCACACGTGACAATCTGTCCACCCTCTCTAACTGGTAGCTTGCGGTTACATGGGTACCACTCAAGACTTGGTTCCCCTTTTCTCCCACTCTTCGCGCATGCAACCGTCCTTTCTTCATTCATCCTTCATTTCATCCTTCGCATCCTGGTCATCCTCCCCTCTCCTTCTAAAATCCACGACTTCCACGCTACCACTCTCTCGTACATTACTTGTCTTTATATCTCACTCGTGCATTCAACCCACCCTCGCAAAGAAACAACATGGTACCGCCTTTTCAGCGTGTCGTCGTTACACATTTGCTCCTTCGTTCGATACACGTCTGCTCATGCTCAAGCCCTGTATCTCTTTTATCCTAGGCAAGCAGGCACGGCCAAAAAAAAGTCAAAGAAGAGGCCCCAGAACTAATCAAGGCGCGAGAGGAGCGAGAATCGGCCATCCTGAAAGACTACCTTGGGCTCAAAGACTCTTTGAAGGAAATTGTAAGGAATCTCCTTTCTTCCCTTAGTGGCTGCTCATACACCTGCAGCCTTCCGTTGCGTTCGTTCCAGTCTCACCCGAATTTTCTACTTTATTGCTTAGGTCGACTCTCAAAGGCGAGATAATGACGCGCTCAAGATCACTACCGCCCTCCTTCGCAAAAGTCCCGACTATTATACCGTCTGGAACATACGCCGGACTATCCTCAAGGAAGGATTTCTGGACAGCGCGTGAGTGTTGACCCATCATCCTTGAAGATTCACGAAGTTTTCAAGAGATTTGTTCAGGAAAGCTGACAAGAGTCCCTCCCATCTCTAGAGACGACGACACCGCCAATCAAATCTACACTAATGAGCTGGACTTTGTACAGGAAAACTTGAAGCTGAACCCAAAGTCGTACTGGATGTGGAACCACCGTCGGTGGTGTCTCGAGCACATGAGCCGGCCTAGATGGGATCGCGAGCTAGGCATGGTGAACAAGTTTTTGGAGATTGATGCTCGCAACTGTAAGTAGAGATGGTGGCTTTACCCAATGATGTCATCTTGATTTCAATTCCTAAACGCGATAATGCCAACTATTGGCTGTTTTATCGGTATCGATCTAGTCCACGGTTGGGATTACAGACGGTATATTATTCGTCAGCTGGACTTGATGGACAAGGAGGCGACAGAGAAGGTGCTGGACCGTGCTCAGGCTGAATTCGATTTTACCACCAACAAGATCCACAAAAACTTTTCCAATTACTCGGCGTGGCACAACCGGAGCACGTTACTGGGCAAGCTTGCAGAGGCAATGACAGAAGAGGAAAGGAAATCCATTGTCGACAATGAATTCGACTTGGTCAAGAATGCCATTTATACCGACCCTGAAGACCAGAGTGCGTGGCTATATGATTTGTGGCTTATTGGCAGAGGTAAGGGAGTGTGTCCTTCTCCTGTAAAAATGACGCGCTTTATGGCTAGAGAACTAACCATCTTTGACCTTTCTTACATAGAACAAAAGAGTATCTCAGTTTTGGGCGCCTCCGTCATTTCGTTCCACCCACTGGAAATCGTGGTGGCATTCGATGAAACTGTCAAACTCAGGAACACTTTTACAGTTACAACCAGACTCGAGCATGTGGCTGTTCCTCTCGAAGGAGAGTGGAAGGCAACTGGTTCAGATGCATCCCTAGGAAGCGTTTGGATCTTTCAACAAGCTCCTGGCGCCATTTATGGTCCGACGGTCGAGGTTTTGATCTTTGCCGAGGATGTGTGTGCTGTGCGAGCTGGATCGACACTTCAGTCTTCTGTGTGCTTTGAGCTGGAAACACTAAACCAAGACCTCAATGAAATCCCTGGACAACTGACCCGACTTGTTGTTGGCCAGAACCTGATGTTTGATGTCACCAAGCGCATTGGACAAATAGCAGGACCGGATGGAACCACCGAGACTGAACCATCCACCTCGAAACACCTTGTCACGTCGCTGACATCATCCAATTCACTGGAGGACCGCGTGGAGTTGTTGCAACGCGAGATTGCTTCTGTCCGTGAGCTGATTGAGATTGAGCCAGACTGTAAATGGCCGGTCCAGATTCTATCCATTCTTTTGTCCGAACTGCGCGAGACAGTCAGTATCCACTCTGAGCAAGCAAAAGAGATTGACGATGAGTGTATTGAGCTTCAAGAAAAGCTCATCTCAATTGACCCTCTTCGGCAGGAGCGATACGAAGACCGACGTGAGTATTTGTCTACAACCATGGACGACCTTATGTTCTTGATGAAAGACTGACTCTTGGTTTCTCTCGCTAGGCACGCAACTTGTTTTCGATCGAGAGACATTGAATATTATCCAGGATTCGAAGCGGTTTCCAGAGATTGAGTTTGCGTCAGAGCAGCCTCGCCAACTGGATCTTACTATGCGAGGGCTGACCCATATCCCGACCTCGGCCTATTTTATCCACCTTCACAGTCTGAACCTCGATTCGAACGCGATCACCTCTACTCGATTCCTTCGCAATCTGTTGAATGTCCGTCGCGTGAATTTGTCCAATAATCTGATTGAGCGATTGGAGGGTGTTCAACATGCACCAAGCCTCGAGTTCCTGAATCTGGAGAACAATGTGATCGCCAAGTGGGAGGATGTAGTCGCTGGATTCGTGTTTTGGCGCGAGGGCAAGCTGGCACGGACTGGCGGTTCAGTCAAGGTGCTCCTGGGTCTGAACCCTGTGATCGAGAACGAAGGTGGTGAGAATGTGCTTGAGCAGCGGTGGGAAGATGTTGGCGAAGTCGGGGTTGAGATTCAATGGAAGTCGAACGATCTGCTACTCAAAGAGCAAGAGGAGCTGGAGCTACAACTTCAGGACGCCAAGGATGATGGTGGAGAACAGGGGTCGTTCAAGATGGACGGGAACCGAAGAGTCAGCACCACGGCTGTTGAATTTGCATAGGACATCCATCACGTCCGTCATTAAAAAACTGTTTTTGAATTTTGTCTAGTTTGTGCAGAGACAAACGCTGCTCATCATTAGATAAATCTACAATTATAATAATACTATATGGCTCGTGCTGTCAACGTTACTCTAAGTCATCCCCGAATTTCTTCCCCTCCTTTCATTTTTTTTCTTTAGATTTACTTGCGTTCCTTAAGACGCAAGCTGACAAAACCCCAGAAGAGGGCGACAAACAAGACGTTGAAGCCAATGAGGATGATCATGTTCTTCCAGTAGCCGCCCAAGTCAAAGCCAAACAACTTTTGCAAGATCAAAGATCCAGGCACGTTGAAGGCTACTCCCTGGATGTTATCAATCAGCTTGGTGGTGGCAACCTCATTGACGGCCAAAGCTTCGAAACCGTACTTGAACATGGACAGATATTGGATCCAAGTCAAGGCTGCTGGGATGTTGCCAGAGTTGATCATGAATCCTCCGAACAACATCATGAACAGCATCACGATGGAAGACGCCAAGGAGGCGACACCGGTAGTTCGGACAGCAGCGGCGATCACAAGGCAGAACAAGGCCGTGGCCACGTTGAAGAGGACGAGGATGAGCAGGAACTTGAAGAAGGTCTCAACCACGGGCGAGAGACCAATCATGAAATAAGAGATGCAGCCCATGAAAAGGGAGGGCACGATACGGAGAGGGATCAAATCAAAGAGCAAGGTCGAGATAATGAAGGGCATGGGAGGGTAGTAGCCGTTAGAGCGCTCCTTGATGAACAACGTGCGGGTATCCGTGAAGGCACCAAGGGCCGAGATACTGCTAAATCCCAAAAGCGCAAGCATGAAGAAGAGGGAACCGGCACGGTTCTGGAAACCTGCCAGGTTCATAGGCACATGGAAATAAAGACCGCCGATGAAAACTCCCAGAACAATTGAGACGGCCAAATGGAGAACCAGCAGAGATTTGTCACGGATCAAAGTCTGGAAGTTGCGCTTCATAATAACGCGGAGCTGCGTCAAGAACGAAGTCGGGTAGACGGTCTTCTGTTTCTTGTCGGCAGTGGCCTCCGAGAGCGAGACGGTGGAGGAGCCAGAGGAGCCCATGTCATCCATACGAATCGAGGTCTCCAGGGACCGGTCATCAGAGGTACGGGTGATTTCACTGGCATTTCCATGGGCAGCACGACGAGAAATGATGTGTCCAGAAACGTGAGTCTGATGTCCTGAAGTCACTCCGACCTTCTCCTCTTCAGATTCATCAAAGCTCCTGGCCTTGGCTACCAGTTCTTGATCCATGGCAATGTCCAAGAGGTAATCAGCAATGTTGTAGTTGTTGGGGCAGATAAGACCGCGGCGGTGGAAATAGTCGGCAGCACCGTCTGTAGGTCCAAAGTACAGAGCAGATCCCTTGCTGACAACCAGCGTCTGGTCAAACATGTAAAAGATATCGGAGCGAGGTTGATGAATCGTCAGAATGACGGTCGTGGTCTTGCTGGCAGCGAGCTTGCAGAGCTGCTGAACCACCAGGTGGGCACTGTATGAATCCAAACCCGAGGTGGGCTCGTCCAAGATCAGAATAGGAGGACGAGTGATCAACTCAAGAGCAATAGAGACACGGCGCTTCTCTCCTCCAGAGATACCACGAGAAGTGACATTTCCGATGCGCCGATCCTTGCAGTGTGTCAATCCCAGTATCTCAATGACTTCGGCCACACGCTCGTGCACACGGTAGATAGGCATGGCCTCAGGGAGACGAAGCATGGCAGAGAACAAAACGGCCTCATACACAGTCTGCGTGGGAGGGAGTGTGTCTTCCTGGTCCACGAATCCTACTGCGCGACGGATATCGCTCTCATGCACATGCTTTCCATTCAACAGAATCTGGCCGGAGACCTTGCCGTCCTTGCGCTTACCAGCCAAAATATCCACCAAAGTCGATTTGCCCGCTCCAGAGGGTCCCATGACGGCCAAGACAACACCAGCAGGGGCTGCACCAGAGATGCCCTTGAGAATTTGAAGTCCATCCTTGTTTAGAGTGTAGCCCACATTTCGGAACTCGAGCGATGCCGCCTCGGTATTCACGGTGTAGGGTGTCCGACTGAGGATGAGTTGGTTCCTCTTGGCAATTGAGCAGGCAATGATCAAAAAGACGAGCAGCGCACCGATAATAGCGAGGCAAACGATAACTCCTGTAGCCATCTTTGTGTCGACAGTCGACACCGAAGAGTTCTCCTCAGAGGGGAAAACACACTCTCCCATATCGCAGTCTTCCATCTGGAGACCCGTAGGGAAGAATCCAGCAAGATCATTAATGAAAAATGCACAGCTGTTGCTGTTGTGAGGGCATGTAAGTGAAAAAGGACCTTTCAACGCGTCAATGGTGTTTCCAAGAGTGATTGGTGGACCAGGGATGCCTCCGCACATCACGGTAGGGCTGATACATGTGCAGTTCAAAACAGGGCAATCCCACTTTGTCTGGACCACGCCGTTCTGCTCAGTCGTGGCAACGGCACAGTTGGGGATCGAGCAATAGAACTGCTCCGCCTGTCCGAGCCACAGCGCCGCCTCCACCGTTTTGTTGATTGCATCAAGGTCGACTGTCAACGTGTAGTTTCCAGGGAAGAACGAGACCAATAGATCAGCCTTGACAGCGCAGGACATGAAAGACTCGTAAAACACCTCTGGTTTTTTGTTGCAGACCATTTTCTCGTTTCCCAAGAAGGACGTGCGCGAAGGGGCCTTCGACTGGCATCCTGCGTCGGTCTCACAGGCTAAAGAGCGACAGCAAAAATCGAGTACGTTAGTCGTCTTGTTTGTGCATATTCCTCAATGACTTTCCAGACAGCGAAGCGCGTACTGTTGCAGTTGAATCCTCCAAATCCGGCGTCGCAGGTGGTGCAAGAACCACCAGGGGCAACCACAGGTCTCTGGGAGGGGTCTGTCAGTGAGGAACCACAAGACAGTTGACTACAGTCAGGACCGCCGAAACCAGGTGTGCAACTGCATGTGTTGCCTTGGCAGACACCGCTGTTTAGACATCCCTATTGAACGGAGTTACAAAGACGACAGTTAGCCCGAGGTAAAAAAAGTGAGACCAAGTGGGCGCAATCTCCTGCGTCGGGTCTGTACCTTGAGCGAGCAGTCGTATGCAGGAACACAGGTCTGTGGTGTTGATGAAGGAGCTGGCGCAACTGCTGTAGAGGTGGGGGCCCCAAAAGTAGGGGCGCTTGTAGTGGCGGCGCCGGTCGTCTGCGCTGAAATGACGGAGGCCAAAGTCGCTACCAAACCTAGCGTGGCCATAACAGGCAGTCGTGTGAGCTGGAACCGCATTACGTTAGGAAAGGCGGTACGGGCTGAAGGGTTCGAGTCAAGGCCAAGGAAAAGAGATGGGTGAGGATGGAGTCAAGAACGACAACAAAGAGGAATGCAATGACCGGGAACGGAGGGTCAATGCGATGAGACGAAGGAAGAGGATTTGGAAGAAGAGAAACGAGATGAGTCTGGAGAAGAAGAAAAGAGAAGAGACGAGGACACTTTGTCTTTTGTCACCTCACTCAGTCAGAGAAGGTCCCGATGTGGACGAGAGCCGCGCACATGTGGGCAGCTGAAGAGACAACGGTTTATGCAAAGTAACGTGCAAGAGAGGTAGAGGAATGTGAACATGCGAAAAGTGTAGGGAGTAGAGTTTAGCGATGGTCAGCAACTGCAGTTGGCAGAGAGCACTCGTCTCTTTGTTGAATTGGGCGGTGGATAGAGTAGTGTATTGTGGATCGGTAGTGCCTGGAGCTGGAGGTTGTCTCTGCATGGTGCCGGGGTGTCAATTGCACAAGAGCAGGCATGTCCTTGCTTGCTTGTTTGCATACCCGCTCTGGTCGATCAGCCTGGTAAGAGGAGAGTTTTTTTTGGCAGAGAGGAAGATCGACTGTCTATCCTTGCCCTAAATTCTATGACGATAAAGGAACAAGGACAATGAAAAAAAAGAGCGGACCCTTCTCCCCCACAACGAATCATTACCCGGCCGATGGCGGAGCTTCCCTCCAAGCAGCTTTTCACATCATCTCCATCGAGCCATTGGCCCACAGAGCTTTGGTCTTTGGAGAAGGATTTCTTCTTTGGAGAGCATTTTCCTGCTCGATACTTTACTACCGTTAACTATCAGGTTTCGTAGTGCAAACATCCAGGGGCGGGTTCTTACCCAACATGTCTGAGACAAATCGTTGTTCTGACACGCTTATTGGATCTTGTTCATGGACCCGCGAGCAACTTGCGTTATTGGATTGATCTGTATTTTGGGCCGATTGGCATGTGAGTAGCTGAGTAGCCATGGCACGAACCATCCGCTAAGCCAAAGCACCTGCCCCTTTAATGGAAGAATACGACCCGGACGTGGAGCGGGATTGTTTTCATCATCAAATAGCACAACGCTGTACGCAGCCTGATCAGTCTTGCGGTTGACTTCACAAACGCTGCGAATGCCTTTAATTGCTCACGGTTACACGCGCAAGGTCGGCAGGAGAGCAACGGCCAGATCGATCTCCAGCAGTCTATTGGTTGTGGGCTAGGTGGGATGATTCTCAGGGTTGATGTCTGTTTGCTCAACTGCAAAGGGTGCAGCTTGCTGTGTTGGGCCGCTGAAGACTGGATGTCGTCTACGGTTTGTGGCTTGACGACGTCGATGGTAAAATGATGACAAGTGCAAAAGCCAGTTGCACGTACAAAGGTTGACCACGTACGGGGCCGAAGCGCGTTTACCGCCAACCCAAGATCCTCGGCGCAGCACTTGCACCGCCCGCACCTTCCTCGTGGTGGGTCTTTTTTTTTTTTTTTTTTTTTTTTTTTTTCATTGGTCAGCCATGTGAGAGATGAAAGAGATGGAGAGAAGAGATGAAAAGTGATGATGATGAGGACAGTTGACTGGGATGCACCTGTATGCCAGTGTGCGAGGACATGTCCACAAGCGTAAAAATGGGGGCTGTTGCCCGCACTGCATCACTCCCTCGCTTCCTGCCCGTGTGCACACCATTTGCACCTTCGCCTTGCTCCACTCTTGTCCCCACTCCTATTCCGCTGTGCGCCTGCCCCTGTTCTGCCCTGTGTCTGTTCTGCCCTGTTTGTTATCTTCGCCGCCCGTGTCATCTCTTTCCTTGTTCGCTTCGCTCCTCCCTTCCTTCCTTCTCCCACCCTCCCTCCCTTCTCTCCCTCCCTCCCTCTCCCCCCACCCCTTGGTCCCTCCTTCTCTCTCACTCTCTTTCACCCACTCACCCTCGTTCTTCCCTTTACCTTTTCCATCTAGTCTTGATTTCTCTCTTTTCTGCCCATCTGCCCGCCTGTCTCTCTGTCTATCATCCGTTTTTTTGCATCTCTTTTATTCATCATTCATCAATACATTGCACCACATTACTTCATTCTTTCGTATCCACCTCTCCCTTTGCTGTGTCCTTTTCCTTGTCTTATCCCTCCTCTCACTCTCTCACTCTTTCTCACACATTTTCACAACTTCTGTCTTTCCCTCTGTCCTTCTCTCTTTCTCATCCTTTCTTCTTCTTCTTCTTCTTCTTCTTCTTCTTCTTCTTCTTCTTCTTCTTCTTCGACAAATCCACCATGGCCTTCTACGACCAGCTTACTGTTCAGCAGCAGCAGCAGCAGCAGCAACAACAGCAGCAACAGCAGCAGCAACACCACTTAATTCAGCTGCAGCAGCAACAACTCCATCAGCAACATCAACTCCATCAGCTTCAACAACAGCCACCGTTCGGCATTGCCGACATGCGCACGTCTTTGTGGTATGCAACACTACTTCTGGGTTTATTCTCTATGCCGAAATCCATCTTTAATATCGCCTTCAAAGTCCTGACCGATTGTAATATATCTTCTTTGGTAGGATGGGAGAATTAGACCCGTGGATGGATGAAAACTGGATTCGTGGCGCATGGTACGGTGTTGGCGAACAGGTCTCGGTCAAACTGATTCGCGATAAATTCACAGGGCAAGTATCTTTCAATTTTTGTAGTCCACTGCTGGTTTGCTGTCATGAGGCTAACTTGCCCTCCCTATCCCCATCTAGAACTAGTGCTGGTTACTGTTTTGTCGAGCTAGTCAGTCCTGCGGCGGCTACCAAGGCTATCAACACCCTGAATGGCATGGTTATCCCAGGCTCCAACAAGGTCTTCAAGCTTAATTGGGCAACAGGAGGCGGCATGGCATCTGCTTCGTACGTGACCCTGTTTCTTTGTATCGTGCTTCGTGCAATGGCTGTGCCTCCGGGTAAACATGCTAGATTGAGAACAACCGCGGTCTAACCTTGCAACCCCTTTCTTCCGATAGTGGTCCTGGTACTGGACAGGAGTTTTCAGTGTTTGTAGGCGACCTGTCTCCAGAAGTGACAGAATTTATGTTGGCGGTATGCGCGTTTTGGTTCGCAAGATTCATCCTCGGGGTTGCGTTATTTGTGTTTCTGTGCGTGCTAACATGTTCTCATGGTCTCTCACAATCTAGTCAAAGTTTCAGGAACGGTACATGTCCTGCAGATCTGCAAAAATTATGACAGATGCGACTACAGGAGTCTCGCGAGGTTTGTTGCGCGGCTTGACGTTCGGAGCATGTTATGCTCGACTTATGGTGGAAATTTCCATTTGTATTCCAACTCACGAACCCCTTTGAACGACTAGGTTATGGATTTGTTCGATTCGGCGATGAAAGCGAGCAGATACGCGCGCTTCATGAGATGCAAGGGGTGTTTTGTGGCAGTCGCCCTATTCGAATCTCAATGGCGACACCAAAGAATAAGATGCCGTCGGGTGGAATGGTTGGCGCAGGAGCAGCACCAGGGAGCGTGGGCCCTATCGGGAGTATGGGCGGCATGGGCGGCATGGGCTCAAACATGAGCATGGGTATGTCGCCTACTGGCTATAAATTCAACCCTCCGCTACAGTCAAGCAGCCCCCAGCATGGGACCAACCAATACAACGACCCAAACAATACTACTGTCTTTGTTGGAGGGCTTTCCGGAGTGAGCCATGAGGATGAGCTTAGGAATGCATTTGCGTCCTTTGGCGAGATTACCTACGTGAAAATCCCTCCAGGCAAGGGCTGTGGATTCGTCCAGTTCGTTCACCGTCAGAGTGCAGAAATGGCCATCAACCAGATGAATGGCTACCAGATCGGTATGTTAAATGAAACGACGTGCATATCAAAGCGAGGCAGGATCTGTTTTTAACAGCAACATTTCATATCCTAAGGTAATTCGCGGGTTCGCCTCTCCTGGGGCCGTGCCCAGAGCGAGAACAAGCAACCGCCAATGTCGCCGCACGGTCCGTCAGTTATTGGAACTCCTGGATTTCGGTATGTCTAGATAGCGTTGGTGGCGCGAATGAGAATGTTCTGCTTCCATGAAACTAAACATGCCCTTTTCTCTTTGCAAAGCTCGCCGATTCAGAACCAGTTTTCATCTATGCCTCATAGCCGAGCTTCGGCATCGTTTGGATCATACCCTGGAATTATGGCTGGCACACCACCGATGCATAGCTTGATGCAGGCTCCTCCACATCGTGATAATCTTGACAGACTTCAAGGCGACCACCAGCATCGCGGCTACAATGACAGAAATGAGACCATGATGGATCGCATGGACGACAACGTCGGCTGGCGAGGTTCTGGCGCGATTTACGCCTAATTATCTCTCCTGACAACATTGCATATCCCACGCTCAGAACGATGAAGGCTGTGGTAATCGATGCAAGGGGAGTTGTGTTTTATCCTTTCCCTTTCTCTTTCTCTCTTCTGTTCTTTGCTCCTACTTCTACTTTTCTTAATTTTTTTTTGTTATGTCTCCATTATGTCTCCTTCCTCGTTCTCCATTGTTTGTACGTGCTTGTTCCCAAAAAGCTACTGATCATATTTCCCGCTGTTGTTCTCTTACTCATGGGTCGCGTCTCATGCTTGGCGAACAACACCTCCTGCCACATTTCCTCCTTTCCATCCTTCGTTGTCAAGGACGATCCCCGCAGTGCCAATCCTGTTTTTGCATTTGTCCCCATTGAAGTTTGCTATCCTGCACTGTTCCTGTCTTTTTTTCCTTTTTACTTTTCGGTTTTGCTCCCTATGGAAACCTTCACGTCCTGTCCTTTAGTTTTCGTTTTTACATGAAGTCGCGATAAGCGATGAAGTATCGCCCTGTGTTCTTTCTCTCTCTCTCTATCTCTCTCCTTCTCTCTCAACGTGTGTGTGTGTGTCTCTACCACTTGTCCTTTACTTTAGTTTATACCACTTGCTCTCTATTTTTTTTTCTCTCTCTCTCTTCTCTCTCTCTCTCTCTCTCTATCTTGTTATTTTTATTTCACTCCGCTGTAATTATCGATTTTTTTCCTCCCTTTGCAATCCAGTTTGCAGATCCCATTCTTGTCATGTCCACATTCAATTCAAAGTTCATAAAATAGTAGTCAAATACAATTCAATTGTTCCCCCCCCGTTTTTTTGTGCTCACCGAGGAAGCTTCACTGGCTCCGCGCCCAAAAAGAAAAAAAAAAAGAAAAAAGAAAACCAAAGTCGAAAGAAAGAAGGCGCATGGAGTTGTACCTGTACCCAAAATCTGCATTGTTTTAGAAAGTCGAGCGACAACATGTTTTTTTCTTTTATGATGATACATGGTTTTCGGTTATTTACAAGGTAGTGGGGGTAGTGGAAGGATGTGGATGAATAACAGGGGAAAAGGAGGAACAGGAAGAGTTATTCAAACGAAGGTGGAGGCGAAGTCGACATGATCTGGCGAGCGGCTAGAGATGAGGAAGAGGAAGAAGAGGAAAAGCCAGCTTTGTTGCTCAAGCTTTTCTCTCTTCTCGAAGTCGGCACGTCGGGATGGCCTTGATGAGCCTTCCGGTAATGTCTCCAGATGGCGTCGTTCCTGATAAAGATCAATCCACAAATCTTGCAAGTATAGGGTTTGTCCTTTGTGTGGATGCGCTGGTGCCTCGAGAGATCATAGGGTCTCAGGAAGGATTTCGAACACTGATCGCAAGGGTGGTTTCGCTCCAACGAATGGGTCTTGAGATGAGCATTCAAGTTGTATTGGCGAAGGAAGCGTTTCTGACACTGGTCGCACTTGAAAAGACGCTCTTCCTCCTCGGCGTTGTTCTCCTCGTTGGGGTCAAGAGGGACCATGTTGTTGCCACCGGTGGTAGGAAGACCGCCAAGGGGGTGCAAGGGGTGGTGATGTGGGTGACCATAGCTGTGCTGCTGCTGTCCATCATTGTAGGCGCCCCGCGAATAAGGATCTGCATTGTTAGCCAAGGTTTGAACTAAACCGCCATCGTGGTGACCAGACATGCTCCCACCTCCAACCCGCATCCGAAAAGGCGACTCTGGGTTGGATCTAGGGCTTGTGGTGGTCATGTTTGCCAGGGACTGAATCAGGCCTTGATGGTGATGTGCTTGTTGCTGCTGGGACGCATGATGATGATGATGATGGTGTTGTTGCTGATGATGGTGCGAGTAATAATGATGCGATGCATGGTCCGGTGAGTGATGATGGTGTGGATGGTGACCGATGACAGCACCGGGACTGTGAGGGCTCAGCGGAGGAGTCGACGACTGATAAGACGGATCGGCGGCCAGCTGCAGTCGGACCTCATCATCGTCGGTACCCGTGAAGCTCTCACTATCATCGCCGCCATCCTGCTGATGATAGCGATGGGAGACCGAAGCAGCGGCGGAAGGAGGAGTCGGCGAAGAAAGACCTGAAAGAGGACGCGGTGGAGAGGTGAACAGGTGTAGGGGGTTCACGAAGCCGTCTACGACTGGTTGCATGCTTATTTCCTCTGGCGCCACGAACAAGTCCTTACCCCCATAGTCGACCATGCCCCAGGAAAGAGGTGCGAGGGGCCCGTGAGAGGGGATCTCCAACGGTCCTCCGGTCGTTCCAGTTGTGGCCTGATGATGAAATGTTGGCGTAGTTTGTTGTGGTTGTTGCTGTTGCAATTGAACCTGAGATTGTGGGGAGTGAGACAGCGCGCTGTTGCTATTGTACGATACAGGGGACAGTGGCGAAGATGGGTCTAGCGAAGAGGGAAAAGATTGAGAGGGGTGTCGTGGGATTGGCGCCAACGAATTCTCGGGTCGGTAAGATGGTGGCAAAGGATCGGCGTGGTGGGGGTGTCCCTGGCCCTGAAGAAAGGGGTGATTCGATTGGAGTTCAACAAATTGTTCGATGAGCTGCGGTTGCTGCTGCTGTTGATGATGATGATGCCCGTGTTGTTGCTGCGTGTGCGTTGGGTGTGAGGGCAAGAGCGCCGAGGGCTGAAGAGGGGAGTTGTCAAGCGAAGACTGTCGTGACAACCAGGCGAGATCCTCACGGTGCTGCTGTTGTTGTTGCTGCTGCTGTTGCTGTGTAAGAGACTGTACTTGTTGCGGAGGCTGTGCAAAGGGCTGGGTGTACATGGTAGCGTTTTGTGGTGTGGAGAGGTAGTGAGGGACAGAACAAAAAACAACACGATTCGACAAAATGTGGGCGCGTTTTGAGAGTCAATCAAGGACAATTGTTAGCGAGGGCGAAAAGAGAAAAGGCAAGGGGGAAGAAAGAGAGTGAGGAAAAGATGGGAGAGGAAAACAAGAGGAAAGGGCCAGCGTTATAAAGGGCGCGGGTGGTCCGGTTGCACTCTCCGAGGAGGTTCCTATGTAAAAAAGAAAAGTAGCGCTACTCTGCACACGAAGGGAATGTGCTAGACGGGAGATAGAGCAGCAGCACAGACAGACACAGACAGGCAGACAGACAGACAGGCAGACAGGCAGACAGGCAGACAGCAGCACGCTCATACACCGCTCGTGCATGTCGGCGGTGGTGTTTGTACCCGTCTGGCTCACTTTTTTCTTCTTTCGCTCATTCTCGTCACTCCCCACTGGGACACTTAGGTTTAGCAGTCCACCAATGATCTGCAGTCGCCATGATGTGGCACTCAAAAACGGCCATGGTGGGAGAAATAGAAAGGAAAGCCAGCGTGCCTCTTCCGTGGAGGAACTGAAATCTCGTACTCAACGCTGCACGCGCGCTCTCAGATTTTTCTTTTTGTGTGTGTTTGTGTGTTGTCTGTGTGTTTGCGTGTGCAGTGGGTGTTTGATTAGAGCTGATTGACTGGGTGACTGAGTACTCAAGGACGGAGGCCACATCCGTGCAATTTGACTTCTGTCGCCGCCAAGCCTTCCCAATCAGCGAGACGCTGGAATGAGTGGATACAGTACCGTTCTCATTACTAATTTCGGTACAGTACTCCTGGTGTCAGTATGTCGTTGTGTTGTCCTCCTTGTTAGAAATAAAGCTGTGGCGTTGCGGGGCGAGGGCTGCCCCTCAATACCAGAAAATCGAGAGTGGCAAGCTCCATGATGTCCCAAAAGATGTTAATGAGGTGTCGAAAGCCGACAAATCTTGTTATTGGTGCCACACGCGCCTCCTCTCGACCTCTTCCAATTCTTCTCTGTGTCTCCTCTCAAGACTGCAGCGTGCGCCCATGGTCATTTAGGCCCTGCGTTCATTTCCCTCCCTTCTTGTTTAGACAGCTCTCAAAAAAAACAAAGTCATTTTTACATTTGGGCTTTTGCGACTTTTTTTTTTTGTGTTTCTGGATCTGTGCTGGTGATGGCATTGTAACCATGTCGGGATCGCGATCCGGTGGTGTTGAGCCATCTGTGAACGTAAATTCACAAGCAACACTGGAATAAAAGAAACTCAATGGCTGTCAAACATGCACTGGCGGTGCATCGCAATTGTTTCTGTGATGCACGGTCAGGACCTTTGGGGGTCGTGCCTGATAGGCAGTCAATCAATTTTCCACCCCGCTTTTCAGTTCCTTCTGTTTGTCTGCACCGTCTATCATCGATTCTCCCTCGCCTCACAAATCCTTCCTTTTTTTTTATTCTTCGCTGATGAGCAAAATAAACATCCTCCCCACTGATGCACGATATTCCACGGTCGGACAGAAAAAAAAACCTCCTCTGTGTAAATATGAAAACGTGCCATCCCCAAAGGGCGTAAATAAAAAGTACCATTGTACTGCCGAATGAAAGGTATTGAGCAATTGAATGGAAAAGAGGTACCCCCCTACTTTTCCTCTCCGTTGGAACCCACCAGCAACCCTGTTCCCAGCGAAAGAATGTGGAACGACTTTTTCACGTTCCAATTTTCTAATTGTCTTTTATCAAATGTTTCTAAAACCTTCAAAGTCGACCAGTGCAGTAAGGTTTGGGAGTCCGGGTTACCAGAGTTAGGACTCTGGAGCTGCACTTTGCTCGGCCACTGGCTACGTGGAAGTGTATACCGTCTGCAACAGTGTGTGTGGTTGAAGGCAAGGACGGGCAACTCCGCTGAGAATTTTCATTTGTTCGCACTGGCTGGCCGTTTTTTGTTTTCTTGGATCAAACGAAGGCCCGACCTCCTCTCTTGGTTATGGTTCAAATCGTTCGCTCTCGAGGGTCTGCTGATTGGCGCGATGATCTGACCCAGTGCGCCGGAACACAACGAACGTAGAAGAACTCAAGAGAACAAACAAAAGATAAAGCGACCAAAAAGGGTGTGCCCCGTCGTTGTCTTGGCAACACATTCCATCCCGTCTTCACCACAGTCTTGTTGCTCATCAGGGTGCCAAACCCTTGCATGCAATTGGGTCGTTAAAGCGGGAGGACAGAGGCCCCAGGACTCCAGAGTGGCGTTTTGCATTAGGCCTGATAATCAACTCAACTTCGCCCTCGCAAAATTACAGATTTCTGATTACTCCAAAAAAAAAAAGTCTTGGCAAAAAAAAAAGAAATACCTTTGGCGATCCCACGCCTAAAACAGAGACCAAGGAATACCCGCAGTAATCAAAGAAAATCGCGGGGATAGGCAAAGACTTTCCCACTATCTCTGCCGATATTCGCCCTGTCCCTGACATGACGTTTCGCTGATCTTTCTGAGGGCGGGCAAGGATGTCGAGGTATATCACGTCGGTACAACAAATAATGACTATTCGCCCCACCCGCGTGTGCGAAGGGTTGTAAGACACGTCTTCTTGTTTTTGGTCACGTCGGACGGATGATCCGTCTTCATGAACAAATAATTTCTTGTCGTAGAAGAATGAAATGAGAAACATGACTCCAAGAGTGGCGCCACGGAAGCACTTCCGTTTTTTTGTTGATAACTGGTTCCTCGTACATGCCAAGAAGTAAACTTGGCCGTTCTCTTTCTATGCCGGAGATCATATTTGAACGTTGTTGGCCATGGGTTATTTGTTTTCTCATTCTTTGAGTTAGTCCGGCAAAGGGGCCAAGTTTTGCGACGAACGATATTGCGCGATTCTCAAGGCTCTTCCTATCTCTTAACTCTCAATCAACACACGACGCACACCCACGCACACCCACGCACACACGCACACACACACACACACACACACTCACTCTCACAAAGAGGGTTGTCCCAAAAACAAAATCATCGACCAGAAGGCACTGAGCAATTTGTCCAAGGTTAAGGTTTTTGCCAGGCTCCACTGACCTTGTGGAAACGCGCAACTGTGCGAGAGCAGAGAGGAGCAATGAAGCAGCAAAAGAAACAAAAGAGAGGGTGTCAGAAGAGTGCTGTGTGACCGTGGGCTGTTGCATTTGCCGCTGCAAGAGGTGTCAACACTCGGATTGAACAAACAGGAAAAGGCCGAGTTGCTACATTTTTTCAATTGCCTGCAAACAAGAGAGAGCACATCGTGGCAAAATGGCGCTGCAGCTGGTACAGGGAGCAAGAAACAACAAAAACAACGGCCCTCCTGAATTTGGGGTCCGAGGCTCGGAGCGATTCGACGTCACGTGTACTGTACCAGTTAAGGGTCCATAGTGACTGCTATGTATTGTTTTGATTTTTTCTTTTTTTTGATGTTGTCTTGAGCAAGGGTATGCTGTGAAAGCAAGTGCATGAGAGATCGAGTTCACATTACTCTCTTTTGTTCATTCACCACCAACCAACATCCTTCGGAAACTGTACTCGGCTTTTTACGATTGAAAGTTCGACGCAGCTACTAAGGGCAGAGAATTCAAACAGAGATAATACCTTCCCACCACCCTCATACTTACTTTATATACTCACATCATGTCCAAGAGCATTGAAGAGGCACAGCGGTCCGGCGACTTTGCCATCAAGCCCGAGGCTGCCACCCCTACTTTGAACACTGCCGACTGGCCTTTGTTGTTGAAGGTGCGAAGCTTATTGTTAACTCGCCATTTAGGCTAATCGAAATACTATGACTCCAGAACGCTGAAATTTTGACAGTGCCCTCAATGATATGTTTAACTAACAACTATTATCAATAATATTCTTATACCAACAGAACTATGACAAGCTCAACGTCCGCACTGGTCACTACACCCCCATTCCCAGCGGTTGTTCTCCCTTGAGACGTGAGCTCGCCGAATACGTCAGGTATCAATCGATCCATCCAACCATTATAGCAGGAAACCTAGATCATTTGAGTAACCAGTTGCTGAAAAACGTAGATATGGTGTCATCAACCTGGACAAGCCTGCTAACCCTTCCTCCCATGAGGTTGTTGCCTGGGTTCGTCGTATTCTCCGTGTTGAGAAGACTGGTCACTCTGGAACGCTTGATCCCAAGGTTACTGGATGCTTGATTGTCTGCATTGACCGTGCCACTCGTTTGGTCAAGTCCCAGCAGGGTGCCGGTAAGGAGTACGTCTGCGTTCTCCGTCTTCACGATGCCATTGAGTCTGAGAAGAAGCTCGCCCAGACCCTTGAGACCTTGACCGGTGCTCTTTTCCAGCGCCCCCCTCTGATCTCGGCTGTCAAGCGTCAGCTCCGTATCCGTACCATCCACGAGTCCAAGTTGATCGAGTTTGATAACGACCGCCATTTGGCTGTCTTCTGGGTTGCTTGCGAGGCTGGTACTTATATGCGTACGATGTGCGTGCACATGGGTCTCTTGCTCGGCGTCGGTGGACACATGCAGGAGCTCCGTCGTGTCCGCTCTGGACACATGGGCGAGGAGGATGATATTGTCACCATGCACGACGTTTTGGATGCTCAATGGATGTACGACAACACCAAGGATGAGTCTTATATTCGCAAGGTCGTTCGCCCCTTGGAGACTCTCTTGACCACCTACAAGCGTGTTGTTGTCAAGGACAGCGCTGTCAACGCTATTTGCTACGGTGCCAAGTTGATGATTCCCGGTCTCCTCCGCTATGAGTCTGGAATTGAGGTCAACGAGGAGGTCGTTTTGATGACCACCAAGGGAGAGGCCATTGCTTTGGGTATTGCCCAGATGACCACTGCCGTTATGGCCACCTGCGACCACGGTGTTGTTGCCAAGATCAAGCGTGTCATTATGGAGCGCGACACCTACCCCCGTCGTTGGGGATTGGGACCCAAGGCCCAGGAGAAGAAAAAGTTGATCAAGGATGGCAAGCTCGATAAGTTTGGCCGCACCACCGAAGAGACTCCCGAGGGCTGGAAGAAGGGCTATGTTGACTACAACCGCGAGGACCCCGCCGCCCCCGTTGCTGCTGCTCCCGTTGCTGCTGCTGCACCTGCTGCCGTGAAGGAGGAGGAGAAGAAGCGCAAGGCTGCTGATTCTTCAAGCGAATCTGACTCTGAGAAGAAGGACAAGAAGGAGAAGAAGGACAAGAAGGAGAAGAAGGAGAAGAAGGAGAAGAAGAAGGTCAAGACCGACGAAGAGGAGGCTGACAAGAAGGAGAAGAAGGCAAAGAAGGAGAAGAAGGAGAAGAAGGACAAGAAGGAGAAGAAGAGCAAGAAGGCCGACTCTGACTCGGAATAAGTATTGTCTAGAACCGGTTACCCCAGACCACCACCCCCATGTTACATTAGTTTTTTTTACCACTCTTTACCATAGTTACATCTGCCAGAATGAATATAGAAAATGACAATTCAAGTACAGCTATCCCAAACAACTTTACGGACGTCTTCGCACAGAGGATTGACGCTATAAGGCTATTGGAGACAGACCCAGCAGAAGACGACGGTAGATCAAAAAAAAAAAAAGAAGAATGCGCCACCAATTCACGCGTCCCAAGCAGTCATGTACCCCTTAACAGCACGCAAACAACCTCATGGCACCCTGGGCCATTTGATCAATTAATCCATTCATCTTTACACTCCCACTCTCCCTGCACTCGAGTGGAACGCCATTCGTCTGTTCCTCCCGCTCTTTACCTCTTCATCCTCTCTTCTCTCGCTCTTGGGCTCTTAATCGTTCTCCATCTCATCTGTCCACAGAGCCCACAGCGCGCCATTGCCAGGAACGATCGAGGACCCACGCCTGGTAATTCAGGAACCCCCTGCCTTCTCGTCAGGACACGATCTACCTTTTCACAACGTGCTAACGCGCCTATTTGTTTGTATTCAATAGGACAAGTCTTTCTAACATCTAGACTGCCACTATGGAGCCACAATGGTCCCCGGTTTTCGAGAATCTCTTGAGGGACATTCAAAGTGCCACGCGTTCTGATTCGCGCGAGTTTGTGTACAGCGTCCTTCGCGAGATTGAGACCCAAAAGCCTGCCATTCATGCGGCACTTGAAGTGCCTGCACCTAATGCTGCCCACAGAGCTCAATTGAAGCTTGGTGAGTCAACGGGCTGCCTCTTTCTTGTCCCATGGACGTGTTATACCGCCTGTGGAAAGCTGCTAATATCACCTGTCGTTTGTGCTTGTGTAGGATCCCCTGTTATTGGAGGCAAGGTCCGAACTGTGAACGAGCAATTCATATCGGATGCTATTATTTTGTCTGATCAGTTGGAGATGGACGAGTATGCGGCTTCTTGTCTTCTGCAGTACGGAATCCAGGAGCAGGCTAGGTTTGATAGAAGCGCTATCGACACATCTATTATTCTTTTCCATCGTGAGAGAATTGCGTTACTCGACATCGTCTACAACATCCTGGATACTTCGTGTACTTGGGAGACTCCTTCAGAATTCAGCAAGGCCGTATCACCTTTCCGGGATGAGCTGCTCTCTACCACACAAGGAAACCTGGCCAAGAAAGCACTCGCCCGAATCGAATCGACAGACAATAAGGCAAAGGTGCTACGGGATTCGCTTTCAGAGACGTCGGCATTGGTGGCGCAGCTCGGAATGACCATCAACGAGCAAAGACTAGACTATCTCAAAAAGGAGCGATCGCTTCTGGCCACCCTCCTTTTTGCGATCGCCCATTATCACGAGCTTTCCAATCCTGACCTGAAGGCGACCATTGCTGCGTTAAAAAAGATGACTCTGACAGATCCTGTTGCAATCCACCTCACAGTGGCTGTCATGGCAGCATTCGAAGTTTCGGAGCAACATATGCGGATCCGTGGGAAGGGCGAGGAAGAGTTTCCAGCTTATATGTTGCAGGAATCATTTCTAGCAGAGTACGCTCGGTTTATCTCAGAGAACAACTGGGCGGTCCCGGCCATCAAGTCAACGGTCCTGTTCCAGTTCTGTCTTTGCATCGGAAATGTCTACAATGGCAGGAGAGACGGACTCACGGAGGATGAGCTGCAGTCAATCATGGAGAAGGCTGTCTCGTCCGATACCTTTCAATTTATCGCCAACTACATTCTGGGCTTCAAATCTCAGGTTGTCGTCACAGGAAAGCCATTCGAAGTTCCTCTGGATATGTCATCCCTATCCCTCGGTATTGTTGACCAAAACACGGACGGCTTCGATACAACTATTGGAAAGCCAGTTCCAGCCCACATGTCCGTTGTCATGCAGGACGGCATTTACTCTCTTCTAGAGATGTCTGTTCGCAACTTCATCAACACCATGCTTCCTCTGCTCCGGAAGATCAAGCACAAGGAGGAAGATGGCGCCATTCACCAGACCTCGCTCAGACAGTCTCAGTCACAATCAGCATCATCGACTCCCCGAAATGACCTCGAGGCTCTCTTCACCGTGATCGCTCTGCTTTTTAAGGATCGCCCGGAAGCTGGAATCAATTTTTGGCCCAACAACGACGACCGCCTCTACCGATTCCTCAAGTGGGGTGTGGATTGTAAGAATACTGCACGTGCCTTTTTCGACATGCTCGGATCGCTTGCTACCGGTCCTCAGTGCGCGCATTACGCCTATGAGTTCCTAAAAAGCAACGGTGGACGTTATGGCACCCAGAGTTCATCCTCTGTACCCAACACTCTTTGCTCATGGTCGAAGCTCTTTGAGGCCATCAAGTTTTACACAGAGACCTTGAACGCCGCTGCGGCAACAGGACGGCCTGTCGAGAAGATCAGGCCGGAGGAAGAGGCGCTCTTAAAGTCGTTTTTGAACCTCTTGTACGTCGTTGCAAGATATTCTGCGGTCGCTCGTTCCACTCTGATTGACTCGAAGCAGTACCAAGTGATCGACACTCTCTTCCGATTCTTTATCTGCTCAATCTCTGTCGAGCTAAAGGCTGCTATTCTCAACACTATTGCCGCCTTTGGAACACCAAGCGCCATCGGGAACGATACAGCTGGAACTGTCTGGGAGTACCTTGAGCATGCCAGAATCTTGCCAAAGCGATACAGCGCCTTCCAGCCAGAGCAGCCTTCAGCGATTAACGACAAGGCTATAGCCGCTACTGCCCCCCGCCAGGACAATGAGAGCCTCGATGCTGGAATTGGATTTGATCTGGAAGAGATTGAGACTGCCAACGAAACCTATCCTGAGAGTATCGCGTTCACGCGTCTTTTGAGTAGTCTTGTACAGGTGCCTTTGAACCCCGAAGATTTCCTTTCGGGTGGCTCGCCTACTATCCCTGTACAACTTGGAGCAAGCTATCGCCAACCAGGGGTGATTCCATATGCACGATTTGTTTTGGATATGATCTTTGTCAAGGCGCTTAAGCGTACGTACCGCATCGCGAGCGAAAAGTGGGAGGTTGTCGATGCCTGCTTGACGTTCATGGAGCGTTGTCTCTTATCTTTTGATATCAACTCATATATCCTTGGAGGGGCTCTTGGAGGAGAACAAGACCGGAGCACCATCGAAGATAGGAAAAACAACGCCATCCGAGCCTCTCTTCATCCTGCGTATGAGATTCTTACTCGATTGCTCTCAGGAGACGATGTCCTCAAGGAGATCTTCCGAATTATCGGCACTGGCGTCAGCACTCTGAACCAAGACCATGAAACCAACCCACATCTCAAATCTTCAATTCTGAAGTGCTTCAGGATCTTGACAAAGACCATGCAGCTACAGGATGTTTTTATGGAATATATTGTCCAAGTGCTTCTGACGACTTCCACAAGAAACGCCAAGCTCTCATCACTCACCCCAATGGAGCAGCACCTCCAATACAGTCGGGAAACCATTGTCGATATTGCATGCTACATCAATTGCGATGTCAGCAAGGAAATTTGCTCCCTCACCATCGAAATTTTGGACAGACTCTCGGCTTCTCCTCTCTTTTCAAACGGTATAGCCCATGGTGGCAAAGCAACGAACGGGTTGGTTCTTCAATTCGAAAAGAATCCCCGATCCAACCAGATTCTCTATGGCTTTGCGCAGAAGCTGGAAGTTGAGGATGACGAGCAAACGACAGAGTTTGGGGCTAGCCCTTCTGATTCGGCCATGGCTGTGGACGGTCTAGACTCCCAAAACTTGGCTCAAAAGAAAGCCATTTTGGCAGCTCCCGCCATTACCAGCTCGACCCTAAGACTTCAGATCATGAGACTCTTGCTGGACAACCTTGATGACTCCAAAAGTGGACCTACGATTGCCCATTTCCTGCTTGGATATCCTACAGAGTCTCGCATTACGAAGGCCGACAACGCAGACATCTTGTCCAGTATGACAATGCTCACTGTTCTTCATGTGACCTTGGATCTCCTGAGAAGAGGGATGGGCGACCAGGACCTCGATAATACCACAGCACTGAGTCCTCTCTATATCACCCATCCTCAGCTGGCCGAGAAATGTCAAGAGCTTATTTACCGTCTTTGCTCTGATGCTCAGACCTCGACACCCACGATGCGATATCTCCGCCACCAAGAGGCCTTCTTTTATAGACACTTGCGAGCATTGCCAACGCGCTTTGAAGCAGGACTCGAAGGCAACCACGGAACGTTACGGCGTATCGATGGCTCCTCTTTCAGAGCCAACTTCCTTAACCTCTTGTCCCAGCTCTACCAGCGGTCGTGGGTCATGCGTTCTTCAGCACTCGAGCTTCGAGCAGCTTGCGACGGAAACCAACGCCGAGAAGCAGTGAGTTTGCTTTCGCTTCTCTACAGCAACACAGACACCTCTCGATCTGCCAATGAGGACGATTTTATGTACGCGCTTTCGAGAGGCAGGAACGGAAACCTCGTCCAGCCCCGCATCAAAATCCTTGAACTATTGGATTCTCTCGACTTTACATGGGATGACGAGTTGAAAATCAAAGATCTTGACCGATACTACTTTGCAGATGTCTCTGAGGACGCCTGTGTGGAGAAAGACGAGTATAATGTGGAGCTGTTCAACATTCGCAGGGTTTTTGCTCTCTTGCTGACTCGGAAATCGCAGCTGGAGAACGAGAATTTGATTTCAGGTTCAGGCCATAGAGCAGCAGCGCACGCTGAGATGGACGCGATCTTGGAGCTGTGCTTGGCTAAGAATCACGCGCGTCGACTTGAAGCGGGGAAGAGGACAGCCTTCGAGGCTTGGCGTGAGCTTGTGGAGATTACACTTGGACCAGGGTTTGACTTTTTGAAGGTGGAGCAGCGCGAGGTCATGCTGTACGATATTTTGGATGCTGTTCTTGCCAAGCTTCAAGGGGAATGCCCAGCCGACATTGCTACTATCCTGAGCAAGGTTGCTCTATCTGTTCTTCAGCGCCTTCGTTCTGATCATTTCCGTCAGTTCATTTTCCAGGCAACCTCTACTGATCCGTCCGAGATTAACGCGCGACTTCCAGCCCAGCGGCTTCACCGGGTTGCACGAAGCATCATGGCATGCATCCTTCGTCCTGGTACGTCACAGTCTCGATGCAACTTGTACTCGACTCTGGTCAACTACTTCCAATACACTCGATCTGAGAGCGACAGTCATCGAAGCTCCAAGGCCACTTTATCAGGTTTCGCGACGGAGGGAGAAGTCAATGGAGCAACTCTAAGCCGAGGCGACAGGGACGTGCGAGAAGCTCTCGAGCTTCGCAACCAGGTTTTGGTGGCGGAAGCTGGAGATCGCTTGTTGGAAGTCGTGTGTAAGGATGCATCAGATGTGGATCAAGTCTGCAAGATCGCCGCCTTTACGCTTTTGAATACTTTGTACGGGCTCTTTGAGAAAGAGGCTACGAACCGGGTCTTGGTACATCTGGTCCAGCGCAACTACCTCAAGCATTTCATCGAAATCATGGCGCGCGAGGATCTGGAGCTGCAGGCCTGCGTCAAGGGTCGACTGAGCAGGGGGCCCATTGTGAGCGAAACTCGGATGACTTTGTTCTTGAGAATTGCCCAGCGTCGGGATGGGGCAGAGCAATTGTTGGAGTACGGGTTCTTTGATGTTTTGACCAACTCGTCCACTGTCATTGATATGCGAACCAATTTGAATGTCACCGGTATGCCTTTATTGATTTGGAGCGGCAATGTTCCTGATTGCGATATTGTTGTCTGGCCTATATTCTTTTTACTCACACTTACTGCAACTAGATTTTGGCCCGTTCGAGCAAACAGAAAGCAACCGGTACCATAACATTGTGTACCCAATGTTGCAGGTTGCAGTAGCCATCCTGGCCAATCTTGGCCGAAACCATCGTATTGCTACCAGCAAGGTAAATATCGGTCGCCCCAGCACTATCTCTCTATTTCTCTCAATTTTGATTCTGAACAGAGGGCAGCCATTAACGACACTACTTTTTTGGAATATAGGCCGAGCTTTTTGTTACGAGCCACCAGGATACCTTTGCCTCGATCCTTCGAGACAACGATTTCCCAACGACGATCAATTCTCTGCGGGAACTTCGAGCTATAACTGCGTTTGTGAACCAGCTCGCTGGCCATATTGCAAGCAAAGCTACGGTGAGTTATTTGCCATGTATGGAGCCATTGTTTATAGTCAAACGGTGCAATTTACTCATATTTTTGAATTTTACTTACTGATTACCTAGACGGCATCCTCAGTGTTTGGATCATTACACAGTCTTGTGCTGGCGCTGATTCCAAAGTACTTTTCTGTTGACCATTGGGCTCAGTCACTGCAACCTGTCAGCGATTCCGAAATGCTGATGGCGAGTGTTTTAGCACCGTCCTTGACTGCAAGAGCAGGAACTACGCTGTTTGAGCGTGATGCTAAGAGCCTGGCAAGAGATATCTGCAAGAACCTTTTGTCTTACTGCCAAATCAGTACTGACACTGTGGACCGCACTGGTAAGTCTGATGCCCATGATTTCATTTAACAAAGTCAACAGTCAGCGATTTTCGACACGTCTAACGCACATGTTCTGGTGGTTATAGCCGCGCAGTCATTTACACCTTTGTTTACATGGAATATCACGAGCATTCCCAGCGTCCATGACGTCAGTGCTGTGCCTTCTATGGCTACGCTGACTAGCTATATTAGTCACACCACAAGCGAAGTGCAGGACGCTCTTCTTAGGCATCAGACCCAGTTGCTGAAGCTGCAAAATATTGCTGCTTTGACCCCTGAAGAAAAACAGGACATTCTTGAGGCTTCTGATGAGGACTATCTAGATGATCTGGCAGCAATTCAACGGGATCAATTAGCCGTGCAGGTCTTGCAAAAGATGTTGTTGACATCGGCCCAGGAGGTTATGTCTGCGCTCTGTAAGTGAAGTCATTGCATCCAATTACTGTTATTCATGTTAGAAGAAACCAGTGGCGCTCACTTTTCACAATTTTTTTTCCCTCTCTCTAGTCTTGCTGGAGACTTCTCTAGTCCTGTTCTGGCGCCATCTGGATTACTACCTCTCACAGTACCCGGGCATGCTGGACAGTGCGACGGGCACTCAGCCAGGCATGGGATCCTCTCGCTTTGGTCATAGTGGTCGTTTGAGTTTGAATGGCTTTGGCGGTGCATCTCAAGCCCTTGCCGGGTTTGGTTCATCGGGTCAGGTGGGTCAGAGTCAAAATGCAAGCCAGAGCCAACTCTCAAAGAACTTCAAGCCCACGCTTGCGGAAGCGCAAGGACTGAAGAGAGATGCTAGCCATGTGATCAAGCCAGTTTTGGACGGTATTTTGGGATTGGAACTCGTAAGTGAATGTCGGCTTAAGCTTAGTACTGGGGGTCTTTGTTGCTTGTTCTCTTTATCTCATTGCGTTGGGATAACAATGACGGAGGACCCCTCCCTTTCACCCCTGCATGTGCTTTTGTGGTTGGAAGCTAATCATATCGATTCCCGTACTTGTCATTTCACATTTTTTAGGATCAAAGCTCGAGGAGCAGCTTTATTGAACTGTTGATGGGACGGATTCGGGCACTGGTAGAGCGCAATTAGAGACGAAGACACTTGCGGGGGAATCATTCATTTCGTCTGCGAGATCAGGGGAAGAAATAAAAGAAAGAAAATTGTTGCATCTAGGAACAAAGTAGAGGAAGTAAGGCGAGGCGTGTCATCATGCGAGGCATGTGCAAATGGACAGTTTGGGTGTGGCGCGGACAGGTCAGGTTAAGTTAGTTCCAGTGGGAAAAGGTGGTGTCAGGATGCACTGACCATCAACAACGGAAGACATGGCGGACAAGATAAAAAAAAAAGTGGGTGGTCTTGTGTTTCGTCAGTTGGCAGAGAAGGGGAAGGGGGAGAAGTAACGAAGAGAGGGAGAGAGGAAGGGTTTCCTGCCGACATAGAGGCCTCCTTCTCTCATTCATCTTTCTACTTTTGCACATATTCCTGAATTACCTCAGGTTGAACCACCCCTGCAGGCAGGCCCTTGGGCCACAAAGATTAGACTGATAGAAAAAAAGAGAGGGAAGCAAGATAGCAGATCCCATATGTTCAAAAGACAGGGTTACAAAGGTCAAGAAAGAGATCATGAGAGATAACAAACTGGGTTGGACTAGACCATTGGACAAGCCCGAGGGAAAGGAGGACTGACCTGACCACCTCGTTCTTCGACGACCGAAATCAGCCTCGCGCAGGATTCCTCTAATTTTGGTCCTGTTCTGTTGCAATATAGTTGTCCAAGATAAAATAACAAAAAAAAAAAAAAAAAAAGGGTTCACAAAGAGAGCGCGTGCTTGTGAGAGTGTGCGCGGGTTGCGGATGATGATTATGATGGTGATGATGATGTGGCTGCTTTAAAGGCCGTTGCTGTAGCCTATTTGGAGGGACGAGAGCAGAGAGACAGAGAGCAATGGCTGCTCCGTCGTCATCCCGTCCTCGATCGTGCTGTCCGTCCGTCCTCCTGTCGCTTAGACAAACAAGTGAGAGCAGGCGGGCATGGCTGGCATGGGAGACCGCGGAGCGAGAACGGGAGGTTGACTTTCAGCTGCAAATCGATCCGCGCGTGCGCGCGTGCAAACAGCAGTGTGTGTGTGGTGCGTGTGTGTGTGTGTGGGTGGGTGTGTGTGTGGGTGTGGTGCATGCAGCTTCCCTTTGCTTGTGCTTGTTGCCTTGCCTGGATGGGGGCAATGGTGTGCCCTGCCCTGCTGCCTCCTCCTTTGTTCTTCTTTCTTCCTTCCTTCACTCGCTCTCTTTCCTCATCACTCTCCTTCCACCTTCCGCCCTCCCCTTCACTCTGTCGCATTACTCTACTACTCTACTCTATTCTATCCTCTTCCGTTCATTCATTCACTCTTCCCCATCCATTCATTCACCCATTCATTCATTCATTCATTCATTCATTCATACCAAACCGTCCATTGTCAGCCGAAGGATTGGCCCAATAGGTACCTCCTTGCTCTCGTTATTCCCTCCTCTCCTCCATTCCTGTACTTCCTTCCTTCCCGCCTTCCTGTCGTCATTCACTGTGCACCCTCGTTACATTCTCCTGCTCGTTCCCCTTCTTCCAACGTTAGCAGGCAATCACTCCCCCTTCCCACTTCTTGCTTGTTCTAATCCAACTCAACTTCGCCCTCTTTTCCATTCTGCTCCCCCCCCTCTTTTTTGCTTAAAGCGAACAGACTGCATTTAGCAAACATCAGGGCACCCAGCAGCTCGCCATGACAAGCCAGCCCGTCTCGGTGTCGATTGCGACGCCCTTCAACTCAGAGTTCTCACTGGCATCCCTAGCAGAGTCGGCCCTTGACGAGCACGAGCACGCACGTCCCTCCTCAGCCTCAACCTCAGCCTCAGCCGCAGACTCGATCATCGTCAAAAAGACCAACCGTTTGTCTTCAGACCAAGGGTATCATTCAGGCACATCCGGTTCCAGTACGGTATCAGACGAGGACACGCCTTCGACTTATTCCAAGCACCACGGCGGAGGCACCGCTGCCAGGACCATCTTGTCCTCCACCACATTCACTTGTTCTTCTTCTTCTTCTTCGTCAACAACTACAGCAGAGGTAGCGATGTCTTCGCCGCCAGTCAGTCCCCTTTCAACTTCAGGCAACCTCCACAGTCAGAAGGAAATCCTTACAAATGACGCTAGCGCTGGCGCTGACGAAAACGAAAGCGGAAATAACAACAACAACAGCACCAACACAAGAAACCACACAGACAGCACCTTTCCCCTGCCTTCGGTTGTGTTGCAAACATCATCCATGTCGCAGGATTCTCCCTCAACACTGCAGGATGTCACCCACACAACCTTCTCTGACACAGTCCAGGTCATGGGTGCCTCTGACTCTGCAACAATTGTCGTGCAGCATGGGGAGGTGTGCAGCACCGGCGAAGGCAGTAGTTGTACCGATGGTGGTCAGGATAGTGATAGGCATGTCCATCCAGAAAGTCAACAGCCTCAGCAATATCTGGACCCGAACAGTAACAGCGGCCTAGTTCACAGCCATGTCCGTGCCCGGACGGTCTCTGGCTCAGACACGGACATTGACAGAGAGCGTGATTTCCGATCAGAGAGAGAGGCGACCACGCCTACTCTAGAAGAGATGGGGCTCGGGGGATTGGATGAGCTTGGACTCCGGATGCTGCTCCACAACGCATTCGAGGTCATCCAAGAGAAAGAGCGAGGTATGTGTGTCTTAGAGAATTCTCAATCTGCTCTTTTCAAACACTTTCGCGTCGTTTCGCGTCGTTTCGTGATTATTGCTATTCGTCATTGTCCTGGATTGTCTCAAAGTCTCACCAGAGCTGCTTTGCTCTTGAATTCGCACGTGTAACGTATAGATCTCGGGATGGCTGCCGTGATGGGCCAAGACCTTGTCGAAACCAATGCATCCCTGAAGGCCAAACTCGAACACATCCTGACACAGCTTCGACAGCAGCGTGTACACCGCACCCGCCAATTGACTCCACCCCGAACCATCATTCTCTCCCCCCCACCTGAGCTGCCCATTGGAAGCGGCGTCTTGAGTATGGATGGAGCCGATGATGAGGGCGGCAACAGTGGAGACGAAAATTGGGTAGACGACTACGAACCCTCCCGTTCATTGCTCCATGTTGCTTCTTCTCCATCCTCCTCTGGTGCTGCCTCGTCTTCCTTTAGTTATCCAAACTCACCCTCGACAGTAGGACCATTTACGCATCACCACCATAACGTCTCATTCCGACGCAGCGCAAGCCATAGTGGAATGATGCGGTCGCGCTCTCGACAGGATATTGAAAAACTAGCAACGCTCGAGGACCTGAATTCAGAGCTGCAGGCCAAAGTGGATGCAGCTACCAAGGAGTTGAAGCAAGGACGACGACAGGCGTTCAAGCGTTACCGCAAAACCGAAAAGGAGCTCAAGGCGGTAAAGGACGAGTTGGATCGAACGACGATCAAGGTGGTTGATTTAGAAGAGCAGAATGGTCGCTTGATCGAGGCCAGCAAAACTCTGAGGATGCGGAGAATCCAACTCAAGAACCAGCTGCCCGCTCCAGGATCTATTCCTGGTTCCACCATGGTGGCCATGGCCGTGGAGATGCAAGGGGATGAAATGACGCTACAGGAGATGTTGGCCGAAGACAACAGGATCTTTGAAGAACTTCGGGAACAACTCCAATCCTTGGATCGCAAGAATGCTCAGCTGGCACATCAGAAAGCCGAATCCGACAAGAGGGCCCAGCAGTCGGCACAGGATCTGGCCGATGTTCAGGCTGATAACGAGGATCTGTTAACGAATCTGTGTGGATATTCGGATCTGCGGATCAAGTATGAAGAGCAATCAGCGCACGTGGGTGAACTGGAAAACACTGTCAAGGAACTTCAGAACACGATTAGTGTCAACGCCGCAAGACTCTCGCAGATGAACTCGCCCATGTTGTCGCCAACAGTACCGTCGAGTCCTGTGCAGGCTGTCTGGAGGCGGGATGATGCTGATTTCAAAGCATTGCAGACTATCTTGCATGGATCTAGTCCTGGACCTATCGCAGCCCTCAGATCTCCTGGTTTGAAGGGTCAGCGCCGCCCTCGCCGCACGCTTCTGGCAGAGCTTGAATCAGAATGGTTCAGAGATGTGTCGTTCTTTGGACCACCTCGTGTAGCAGAGCAGCCACAGAACACCGTACCGACAATTCACATGGACAGTGATGGTGACCATCACCACCATCATAACAACAAGAGGGCCATCAAGAACCACCGCCATGAGTCTGAATCCGAATTCTTCACGGATGATACTGGTGGACGTGTCAAGGGCTGGCGCCGACGAATCCAGGATCTGGAGTACTCGGACGAGGCTTGTGAATCTTCGAGCTGCGTGAGGAAACGACGTGGCGGCCGAGCCCAACGTCGACACCGATTCAAGTTTGCAGGGGAGAGTGATACAGACCATCACGATCAGCATACCCAAGGAGAGGATAGTGATGTCGAGCGGTATCAACTTAGAAGAAGAGGCAATCGTCGTCGTCGCCGTCGTTCCAGCGGATCGAATTCAGGATCGGTCTATGGGTCGGAGGATGATCCGTTCGAAGTGGACGATGGACAGCTCTCAGACTGCTCCTGCTCCGATCCAGAGCATGACCATTTATCGAGATCAGAATCGCCTGGATGTTGCTGCCATCTCTATGAGGACGAGTACAGCGGTTACTCTTCCTTTGATGATGACAACATGCACATGCTACACGATCGTGATGATGAGGAGAGTCTTGGTGGCTGGGCTCACTTTGAGGATTACGACGCGTCCTCACATGGTTATGACCAGAAGCGTGATGGCTATTATTTGGGACGTCGACCCCGCCGTGGCATCCTTGGCATGATTCAGAGCGTGTTCTTGCTTGTACGATTGATCTGGCGCTGGTGTCGATTCATTGGCATCCTGTCGACTGCCTTGGGCATTGCCATCTACCGTGGTCCGGATGCCCTCTTGACGGATGGTCATTACTAAGTCTCAGTCCCTACAACCCCCCTCCCCCCACTTTTCTATATCACATTTGTGTATGTTCTACTTGCTTTGACTTTTTCTCAAGTTCTCTTGCACTTCCCAAAATACCCCTTTCTACAATCGCTTCTTTCATACCCATTTATTTTTCCATTCTTCTCTGATGACCTATTTCCTTTTTCTTTTTACAAAAAACCAAAAATCTGCCATGTCCAAGAGGTTTATTCATGACTTCTCAACCCCTAATGATCCATTCCTTCCCTTGTCTGACAACTTTTCTACACTCGAAGCATTTCTCAATCAACCCACACCAACAAAATGGCGCAAACAAAAACCACAAAATGTCAAAATAAACGTGTTTTATTAGTGGTATGTTGTATTATGATATAGAAACGAGCACTCCTCCTCTTCATGAGTCAAAACTTGAAGGCCCTGGGTTTGTTCATATTTAGGCAGAAACCTTCTTGGTTGTGCGCTTCTTGGTGGTCGAGGAAGACTTCTTGGTCTTGGTGACGTTGGTGGCGGGTGCCTCCTCGACGACGGGCTTCTTCAAGGTGCCGTCGGCGTTCAAGTGAGGGTATCTAGAGGGATCGCTAGAGTAGCTGGATCCGCCCGAGAAGAGGTTGAAGATGACACCGGACAAAGAACCGGCAAAGATATAGATCATCCACTTACTATTTTGTCCAAAAAAAAAATCATTCAGTCAAAAAAAAGTCGCACTGCATTCAGAGAATCTTGTTTGAAAGCATGGAAAGCGAGATCAAAGATATTGACTTACGGCATCCAGGCGGTGTACTGGCCAATCCACTCCATGATGTCGGCGTACTTCTCAAAGTAGAGAGACCTATTGTATTGATGAATTGTATAATGGTCAGCGCAAAGTTTGTACAGCTGAAAGGAGAAAGGAAAGGGAAATAACCTTAATCAAACAAGATGAACGTGAAAGAACAAGGCTCTTTTTTTTCTTACATGGTAGAGTAAGGGCTAAAGGCTCCGTTCAAGACAGGGTACATCTTGTACTTCTCTTCCTCGATAAACTCGATCAAGAACTGGGTGTCGTTTCTCTGGTAAGGAATCTGATGGACTGTTGAACAATGGAACGATCAAGGATGTGAGTCGACACAAAAAGCAAGACGGAAAAAGGCAAATAGCCTACAGCAGCCAGCAGCCAGCAACCAGCAGCCAGTCAAAAGAATACAAAAGTGCACATTCTGACTTACATTCACCATCCTTGGCATAGACGACGTAAGGGAGACGAGCGGGGACAAAGAAGCGAGCGGCAACGCGAGAGCTCTCCTCGACCCAGACAGTCGAGAACTTTGTGTTGGTCTCGTTCTTCATCGTGATGGCAGCATCGAGGAAAGTAGGGAAGTAATCGGCACAGGGGGCGCTGGTGGATGAGCAGCTGTTACAGCAATTGATAAGAAGGGAGGGGTTGTTAGGGAAGGCTCCAATGTCAAATCCCGTGTCATTTTTTTTTTCAACGATCGACTCGGGAGATTGTCCCAATCAAGCTCCATCCAGCCTCCTGAGGTATAAAGTCAAATCGAACTCCTCCTTTCTTCGTTCCTGAAGCTGGTCCTTTTCCATCATGTCCAATAGTCCAACACCTTCTTTTTCTGCTGTTTCTTCTACATCATTCTCTCTTTTGTCGATCCATTCTGCTGCCTAGGCGTCTTTTCCGCTTTTTCTTGACACGAAATTCTATCTTTGACAACGGGGGGAAAAAAGGATTTTCAACTTACAATGTGATGATCCACTCGTCCTCAAAAATGGTGTCCTTGTAGTTGGCGTCTGTGATGTTGAAGATATGACCCTCAGGATCGGCCTCAAAGATTGGTGGTGGTGCACCTCCAACGATGATGGTCTTGACGATCTTAAAGATTCCCTTGATACCACCGCCCTCCTTCTGGGCAGCGGCTTGGGCAGCAGCAGCACGGACTTCTTCATCACCGTACTGGGCAGCGGCGGGGGAGGCCAAGAGGGCGACGGTGGCGGCAAGGGCCAGTGTTGTCTTGAAGAACTTCATGTGTATGTATGAGAAGAATATATGGAAGGGATGAGAAAGGAGGGCGATGAGGAGGATGAGAGAGGAAAAAGAAGAAAAAGAAGAGATGAGAAGGAAGATGAGGGCGGAAAAAAGAACGAAGGGAAAAGAGGCGTGAGTGGACACAGGGCGATCCAACAGACTGTGACCGGAGGGATCCCATTGGTCCAGCGGGGCAGGATGCCGTGTGAGAGGGGAAAGAGAATGGAGCGAAGGACGGACCAACTGGGCGTCTTGTTTTCGCTTCTTTCTCGGTGCTGGTTCCCATGAGACTCTGTCCTTGGTGCTCTCTCCTCTCCTTCTCTCTCTCTTGCCTGTGCGTGCATGCTCGCGAGAAAGAGAGCCAAAGTCGACAATGGACTGAGGGTGCTTTTCCTTTTTTTTATATTACATATTCGTTCCACGGTGTTCGATCGTCCGTCTTCTAGGGACAAGCAGTGTCCGTGAAGAAGCATGACCGAACAGGCCGTGAGAGCGATGGGTTGCGTGTGTGTTCACAGAGTTCAGACTTTGTTTGGAGAGCATGAACAACAAGCACACCACTCTCTCTGTTGCTGCAGAGAGAAAGGGTCGCTTTCCCATTGGCCCATCCCCTCGCCGGTTGCACGCACCGAATGAACGCAAAAATATGAATCTTGAATTTTTTTGTGTTTTACTGTACAGTACTCCTGTTCATACCTTCTTCTCGGTTTTCCCCCTTGATTTGCTCCTGCTTCACACAGAGTGAATGAGACAGTGAGAGAGAGAGAGATCAGAAGCAGAGTCTCGAGGGGTCTTTTTATTTTCTTCGTTTCCCACAGTCCACAAGAGCAGCAGATTTAGTAGTCTACTCATACCTCCAACTCTTTTTGTTGCTTGCTCTCAACAAATAAGCATTCTTTTACTGGGAAACAAGGATCAACCTTCCTGCTGCTATCTGTCACCGACCTTTATCTTTTGGCTTCAAACATGCATTTCTTCGCTTTGGGCTCCAACGGAAACGGACAACTCGGCATTGGATCCGACGAGGACACGCCTCGGCCTTCTTGCGTCACCGCCAGTGAAGATAACCTCCCTGACTTTACGGTTGCAGTGTCAACATGGACAATGTCCACGTCTCCTTCTCCATTTCATGACTTTGCCGCCGGAGGGAATCATTCTGCCATCATCACGCGCGACCCGCGTCGGCGCCTGTTCATGACTGGATCCAACAAGGATGGCGAATCGCTCCTCGAGGAACCCTCATTCATCTTTCATGCACACGATATTGAACCCGACAAGCAACGGCAGCCACCTCCACGACCGAATCAGTCGAAACAGAATGCAGACATTGATTCCCAGTCCGAGTACAATGGCGAAAAGAGTCTAAACCGGTGGCGTGCTGTGGCCTGTGGATGGGCCTTTACCGTGGCCGTGACAGAGCCAGACTCGGATAAGGAGCAAGGAGAACACAGTAGTCGCGGACAAGCGCCAGATCATCCTCAAGTGTTTGCATGGGGTTCAGGCTCTTTTGGCGAGCTGGGTCTTGGACCTGGGATCTCCAAGACAGGACAAAAGGCGATCCCAGTCACGCTGGACACTGATCTCTGGAGCAAGGACAGCGCCGTGGTGGCGTATGAAGCAACCAAGGTCAGAGCAGGCCTTCGACACGTTCTTTTACTTTTGACAGAATCCAATGCATCTTCAGACGCAAGTGGACATAACAAGTCAATCTTGTTGGGTTGGGGATCCAATCGACAAGGCCAGCTTGGGATCCTAGAGCGAAAGGGACAGGACCCACTACAACCACCATTGACTGAAAAGGAGCTTCGAGGAAAGTTCATGGAGCCCACCCTGATACGCTTGCCTTCTTTGCCATTGTCTTCGACAAATGATACCCCAGTGGTGGTGGATATGGCCTGCGGACAGAATCATTCTCTGATCTTGTTTTCGGATGGATCGGTTTATTCCTCGGGCTTGAACAAGTACGGTCAACTCGGACCAAGGACTGATTCAGGAACAGATCAACACTCGCCTCTGACATCATCCCCAAGTGTTGATTTCAGGATTGGATTTGAAAGGGTTCAAGGCCTTCCCGCAGTGGACAAGATTTCCTGCGGTTGGAACCACAATGGGGCCATGAACAGTCGGGATCGGACCCGACTCTATCTCTGGGGCCGGAATGATCACGGTCAACTGGGGAATGGCACAACCTCAGCCGACAGCTCGGCCCTTGTTGTTGTGCGGATACCTAAACGTGCAGAGTCCGATCGGTCATCTATCAACGAGTTTGAGGATATTGAATCGTTCAGTTGTGGGTCTGAACATTGCCTGGCCATGACTCGATCGGGCGACTGCTATGCATGGGGCTGGAACGAACATGGCAATTGTGGCACAGGACCTGATGGAGTGGATGATCGCCTGGATGTTCTTTCGCCTCGCAAGATATACTTTCCTATGTCAGTCTCGTACGGATCATCCTCATCTGCACCAGGATGGGTCGCAGGCGGATACGGATCATCTTGGATCATGCTTCCTTGGAACCAATAAACCACTTGCTTGTCGAGTGTGTTTGCAACCTTCAGCGTGAATATGCCTTTGGCGTCAAGTGTATTGTTATTTATTTTTTCCACCAGAATACTTTGTTCATTCTAAGCTTCCTTTGCTGACTCCTCGGCCTCGCGCTTCTTGGCCTCGGTCGCGGCTGCCTCTTGCTTTGCAATGATGGCCTTGGCAGTGACTTCCCATGCTTGAGCTTGAGTAGTGCTGTTCTCCTTGTCAAAGTAAGGGATCTCTCCGGATACAGTAACACGAAGTCCACGACGGAAATAAGGCCTAAAGTCCGGCGATCCTATTAATTGAACAGAAAAGAAAATAACAGTTAGAGACAATGGTCCGACGACGTAGAGTGCACACGTTAGCAGATAAGAAAAATCCATAATGTTTACCCGTATGCCAGGTTGAACGATTATCCCAAATGGCCACACTGTTCTTCTCCCAACGGAAACGCACTTGGTATTGCAATTTCTGGACCAGAAGGTTGTTGAGGTAGTCTAGGATCCACTTTGATTCCGACGCTGAGACGCCATTGATCTCCCGGGTGAAAACAGGGTTGGTATAGATGGATTTCCAGCCCGTTACGGGGTTGGTGCGGACGACAGGATGAACAGAGTCGTTCAGTTTGCCAAAGGTCTTTCGGCCAGAGCTCTGAGTCAAAGCTTTAAAGATATCGGAGGAGTGAGTCGCGGTCAGGCCCTCGAGGAAGGTTTGAACTGCCGGAGAAAGCTCGTCATAGAGAGAACGAGCATCGGACCAGACTGTGTCGCCACCAGACTCTGGAATCTCTTCGAATTTGAGGATTGAGAACGAGGCAGGGGCGGGCTCGAACGAGACGTCCGAGTGCCATGAATCGTTGGTATTGAATCGGCTGGGAGGGCTGGAAAAAATGGAATGAAGCGAGTGTTTAGAGAACAGTGGACAGTGGGAGAAAAGGAATAAACGCAATCAATTCACACGCTTTTACCTCAGACGAGAATCCAAGACAATGACCTCGGGGTTGTCCTGGTTATGAGGCACCAAAGGGTGGATGTGAAGAGGGCCCCAGCGCTTGCCGAGCTTTACTTGCTCCGACGGATCCAAGTCATCCTGATTTCTAAAGAAGACTACACCTCGCTCGGCGATCAAAGCCGCCAACTCCTCGGCCTGATCCTCTGTCAATTGGGACAGCTGAATACCGTGCAGCTCGGTTCCGATCTTGGGCGAGTAATCGATTCTCTTGGTCACGGCTGAGAGCAGGGCCTTCTTCTCGGGATCTGCGCCTTTGCCGGCCACACGGGTAGCAAAGGTATTGCGGTCCGCCAGCGATTGATCCTGTTCTCCTGCGGAAAGGATGATGCTGTTTTCGGCAATGAGGGGAGTGGACATGTTTGTTTGTTGATGTTTGAAGGAAGGTAGGAAGGAAGGAAGGGGGATGTGGTTAAAGGTTGGTTCGATAAATAAGGCGTGGGGAGAATAGCGACGAGTTTTCTTTGTTCCTCTATTGCAGGATCAAGATGTAGAGAGTGGATTGGATATGAACTTGGAGAGGAAGCAAAATAAGGTGGACCGGATCATGACTCTGTAGGTTTTATACCGAGGAAATGGACAGAGATCCCCTTCCCCCCGAGCACGACATTTGCTGCTAAAATGGTCGCTGTTCACTCTTCTCCATATGCCTTATGGAGCCGGGCTAAAGGAATGGCGAAAAGGCCACAAGGGTAGGGAGAAAAAGAGCAAACACGGAACAGAAAGGGTGTTTGTTCACTCATTCACTCAAAGAGACGCAGGACGGCGCTAAAAGAGACAGCAGCAGCAAAAGCGAAAAGAAGGTACGAGCCTGTGCTGGCCGATGCTGTGCTCACGGAGAAAGGGGCAAAGCTACTCGTGTTTTGGAGAGTACCCACAGTAAGGTGTTTGGGGAGCGCCCAAAAAAAAAAAAAAAAAAAAAAAAACGCCATCGCACGATGATAATCGCCTGCACTATCCGCGTGCAGTCTGACCTGCAATTGCGGAGAAATGTAGACCAAGGATTGACGAAAATCGCGTAATTTCTGTCCTACCCAAGGTGGGGACACGACGCGTTGGATGCAGGCATATGGTGCCACAACCAAAAATAAGAGTCACCATGGTTTGTGTCGATCCCTTGTTCACCTCGCCCATCGGGTTATCAGATCCCGCAATCCACCATAGTTTCTGAGAATGCGACGCGTTCGCTAACTACCTTGAAAGCCACGACTTCTTTTACGTGGAAAACCATCATAAACAGGACACACTGCGAGAGAACGAGTTTCTTTTTTGGAAGAAGAAAGAGTCTGCGTTTAAGAGATGAACCAGCATCCATCAAACACATCTCTCTCTTTTTTTTATTCTAAATGAGGTGAAAAGCTGTACAGAAGCATCACTCTGGTACTTTTTCGGCTTTAGTGCTTGGGGTGAGCCTTGGACTCGTGGGTCTTCTTGGGAGCCTTGGCCTTGGTGGTCTTCTTATGAGCAGTCTTCTTGGTAGTGGTCTTCTTAGGGGGAGACTTCTTGGCAGTGGTCTTCTTGGGGGCAGGCTTCTTGGTAGGGGTGGGCTTGGCCTTGCCGGATCCAGCAACGTGGATGGTGATCTTCTTGCGAGTATCGAACAACTCTTGCTTATCATCATCGGTAGGGTTAGGGAACTCGGGAATCAAGGGAGACTTGGGGCCATAGTTGGCATAGAGGGGAACAACACCCGAGATGGATCCGCCATCGGCGCCCTGAATCTCGATATCGGCACAGTTGGAGTACATCTCACGGTTACCGATGGCGTTGTTCCAGATCCACTGGAAGGTGACCTTGCCCGAGGGAGCGTTCTTGGGGATTTGGATGGGGACAGAGTAGGCGTCACCACTGTTAACACCCTTGAGACACTCGCGGATCAAGGTCTTGAGGACAACCCAGGTCTTGCCGTTGTCGTACGACAAGGCCCACTGACAATGTCCACCACCGTGGGAGGCACCAACAGAGTACTCGGTGTGGATGGTGTCACCAGCCTTGTACACGGTACGCTTGGTGTAAGGGACGGTGTGCTAGAGAGAGGCAAAAAAAAAAAGTTCCGGGTCAGGCTCCATGCGTCAACCATTGAAGGTACTACGAGCTGCTCAAGAAGTGTTAAGAGAGAGGTGACCTACCTTGCAAATGGGGGCGCTGATGGCGTCGTGGGTGGAGACGGGGGCGTTGATGTTGTAATCGATGGACTGGCCGGCTAAAATGAAATAATAATAAATTGTTCGATTGTTAGGACCACGAGCGATGCAATTTCATTTTCGCGCTTTGGTAACCGAGGACCACAGCTGCCAATGCCAAGGTATTCCTGATTTCAGTGGCCAGATCGCTCCGGTGTTGTTTGTGTGTCTATCTGTTTGTCTGTTTGTCCTGTCTGTGTGTCTGATAGTCTGTGAGCTTGGCGTATGTGTCGCAAAAGGGTCTAGACGAGAGCTGTTGTTGTCGCGTATGAGACATATAGAGCAGGGAGAGGACGTACGAGGAGGGGCAGGGCAGCCCTGAGCAGGCTGGTAACGTCCACAAGGGGTGGAGAGACCGACGTGAGCCTGGGCGGTCATGGCGGACAAGCAAACCATAGCGGTTGCGATGACAGAGGTTTTGAACAACATTTTTTTCTGAGAGAGTAGGGGGGTTGGAGACAGAGGCGGAAGGAGAGAAGAGAAGTGAGGTATGGAAGGAAGGGGATACAGAATTGATATGGAACCGAGAAAGGGCAGGGGTCAAGGGCCTTTTATACAAAAAACGGTTGCTTTTCGGTTTCCCTCAACTTTTTGTTCTTTAACGCAAGACGAGCGAGAGTGCCCTGTTGTTGTCAGCGAGGGTGAAAGAGGGGGGACAAGGTTGCGCGATGGCTCTTCCACCAATTGATTGCAATTGAAGCCTGTCTAGCCCACACACTGACTGAGGGTATAAACCAAAAGGCTGGTGGAGCGGGGTCTCCACAGTAAGCAATCGCTCGTTCGGTGCTCTGAGAAATCTAATAGGTGGACCTGAGAAAGAGTCCTGCATGCTCTTTCGAAGATATGGTCCAAAAAGGGGAAATGGTGAATGTTGGACATTTTTTCGGCAGATATTACGTTGCACAGATTCAATTACAACCATCGATCGCGGCGATGTGTGCATATTGTCTGTGTTGCATGGTAAACTGTTACAACAGTCTGTGTCCCCCTCCCCCTCCCCTGCTATTTGAAGGCTTTTTGAGTGACCTTTTCCCCTGTTCCTGCAACTCTAGAGACAATAACTGGCGACCCTCGAGGGAGAGACGGTTAGACAGGGGTTGGCAGTCCAACGGGATTCAAAAACGTTACGCCCACCCACATAAACACAAAGAAGACGAAGCTGACCTTCCACGCTCTCAACATCAACAACGGCCAACAGAAATGATTAAACATCATCTCTTCGGAACTTTCGACCTCGTAACTTTAAAGCAGTAATCTCGGGGGGCACAAAAAAGCACTCCCTGGCAATAACAAGCCATTATTCTTTCCATATTGCTCTCCCTCCATTTCGCCCTCGGACTTTTCTGGCCCTCGAGAAAATTTTTCCAGGCAATAACATACACACACACCTTTTGATAGGGGAGATAGCACAGTTCCATGCGGTTTCGTTTGTTTCATCTAAAAGGGCAGGGGGTAGAGGTGGCTACATCCCGCTGTCCACATCCCGCTCTGGCTTTTCTTAGCACCAGCCCCTTCTCTCCACTGGCACAACTGGAGTGCGTGAGAACAAAAAGAGTGGAACGGGCTACAAAACGGATGGAATGTCCACTGAATAACCAGTTTCCAGGCATAATGAAAGTTTTCAGTGTATTGTTTTACGAGAGGTTGAGCTCCTAACCATCTTTCTCTGCTGATGAACCCAAGCAGAACCATAATTCTAGGGGAGTGGGTGAGGTTTCGGTGAAAGAAAAGACGCCTGCGACACACCACGACACTGCGTCGTCTCAGCTCCATGGCTCTCGCGCAGTAGCGCCAAGATAATACGTGGAAGGGAGCGTCACAATCATCCAAGACACTATAAACAGCGTGATATCGTCGCCAAAGGAAATATACGAATAAGGCGCTAGTTCTCCAGGCAAATAACCCACCTCGCTGACTTTGCGACAGTCAGAGACGCCATTTTGCCCATCCCCGACCCCTGCATCTACGAGCAGGGGTCCCGTCTACTTTACTTGCCATTTGTGAATTAGAAACGGGTCCCCGAACCTGATTCGTGTGTACCTTGAGTGGTGTAGCGCGGAGTCAAACGCGTCTTTCTCTGCACGTTTTTACGTAGAAGGATCGCTTTTCATTGTCTCCTTGGAATTGGGCTACATGCACCTCGGATAAACAGCAGACTGCTGCCGTTGAAACCCAGAGACCAAGGAACAGGGATGCTCCACACGATGCTGCAGGAGACGGAGTTCATATCCTCATGGGACCTTGAGAATGTTCTATGATAAATAACGAGGTCAAAGGGGAAGAGGGGGATCCATATGACCCCGCGAGTACTGAGCAATTGCCCCATCAAGATGATCGCTGCATCGTTCTCACGATGGCAATCCCACACAGGGGTACCGGGCTGGAAAGGGGGCTGAGGTTGAAAACAGATCGTAACGTGTGCTCACTTTTCAACAAATTGTTCATATCTCCCTCTCGAGAGCAGCTCAACGAGGTCGAATATCAGACTAAATTGCAATTTCTCAGACCTGGTCCGCAAGAGGCGACTGTACTGGGAGAGCATCAAAAATTCCCACTGCAAGAATGCACATTCACCCGATCTCCTGACTTTTCCAGCAGGTACAACTGAACAAAAAAAAAAAAAAAAAAAAATCCAGTGAATTCTTCTCCTCCCTGCTGCAATGATCGTCGTATGAGTTGCCTTTCAAAGTTTTGAGAGGTCCACCAGAAGTCAGCATGGTGTTTGGCGTAAAGGGAGCCCGTTCGATATCAATCAGGATCGCGAAAAGCAAGAGTCGTTCCATAGTTCTCTTTACTCACTTTGTGAGGTCACTATCCTAGTTTTCGCGTCGTTCTAAAAGCCCCTGTGGATTCTTCTATGGATCATATCCTTTCTGCAATAAACGGATAAACGACCTGAAGAGCACAACTCGGCGGAGAAGAGAAAGAAGTCAGGGGTCCCCCCCGAGGAAATAACTCCTTCTCCCACAATGTCCACTTGGCGTGGCGCCACCATCAATTACACAACAAATTTGATTATGCATTGCCATCGCAGATCCATTTTTTTTGCTTGAGCCTTGCACAACGGGGGCTGCTCGTACACGAGGGGTACTTGAACAACCACACTGGACTCAATCGCCATTGCAAGCGTGACGACCAACTGATCATAGTGTACAGTACAGTACACTCATGTACTATTGACTGCTGCACTGCATTCTCGTACGGCTGTTTTGAACGGGTGGAGGTCATTAAGGGTGATGGTATGTATACACAGGGCGGGCGGCGTAATGACAAAGTCGAAAGAGCCATTGAATCTACTCTCTCCTGTTCTCTGGCTCGTAGTTCGTCCCCCCGACGAGGACGCCGCCCATCTTAACGCGTTTTTTGCGCGTTCTCTAGAGGTTGACGGCGTGGGTAGAAAGTGTAGGGAATGGGAGTTCTTCGAAAAGGGGGTCGCGTTACGGTCCAATCCGTGCCGTGCATGGGGTGGAGCGTTTGTCTGAGATTGTATGTTATGGTTTTATTGCAATTGAGGACGGACAACGGTGGGCACAGACTGAGCATTCTCAATCCCCTCACCCTCGATCGACTCCACCACCCTTTCCTCGGTCGTCCGTTGTGTCAGACCTCGGGTTTTGCTCAATGCACTCCGCCCATTCGTCCCTGAAGAAAAGAGAAAAAAAATGAGAGCAGCAAATCCCCGGGATATTCTCTTGTATAAAAGGCCACCCTTCGTCCTCGTTTTCTTTTCATTGTTCCTCACCGCAACAAACCACCTTCCCTCAACAACAACCCCACACAGCTTCTTCAGCAACCCTCCATCTCCTTTTCGTTCACGAATTATCACACAACTTCCCCACCTCTTCACCCTCCCTCCAAATCAACAAAGATGCTTTTCTCTAAGACCGCTTTCCTCGCCGTTGCCTTGGCCTGCCTCTCCGCCTTGTCCGTTGAGGCCCACGTCTCTTTGAAGACCCCCTGCCCCCGCAACGGTCCCTTTGCCGGATGCAGCACCACCTCCAAGGGAGGACCTGATTACGACATCACCACCCCCATCGGTACCCACGACAGTCAGAACATGCCCATCTGCAAGGTACATCTCCTTTCCTTTTTCCCTCAGTAACTGGATCCTCAGTGCCAGACTTACGGTCGCGTCTCATTCTTTCCATCATACTAATTACAATCTCTTCTCCTTCTTCTCAATAGAACACCGGAATCCAGAAGAAGCGCACCGTTGTCAAGGCCGGTCAGTCCATCAAGACCACCTACAACATTGGCGCCGCTCACGGTGGTGGACATTGTCAGTGGGCCTTGTCCTACGACAACGGCAAGACCTGGGTCGTCCTCAAGACTGTGATCCGTGATTGCTTGCGCAACGTCAACGCGGCCACTTACTCTGTTAGCGTCCCCATCCCCAAGAACGCTCCCTCCGGCAAGGCCACCTTCCAGTGGCTCTGGAACAACGCCATCGGTAACCGTGAGCTCTACTCCAACTGCGTGGATATCGAGATCAAGGGTACCAACGGTGGCTCTATCAAGGGTGTCGCGCCCTTGATTGCCAACTATGGCCCCAAGTCTGCTTTGATCCCCGAGTTCCCTAACCCCAAGGACAACGACCGCCGCGACTTGTTCGCCAAGCGCAAGGCCGTCACCATCAAGGTCGCCAAGAAGTAAATACTCTTTTTGACTTTTATGGCTCTTGCCTGTGAGCTGACGTGGGCGAACGATCTGAGGAAGAAGAAAAAAAAAGAAAGAGGGTTGACACCAATAAACCAAGTGCTTTTGGGGGTCGATCTTCTTCCTTTCTTTATCTCTCTTCTCCGGGCATTCCTCCCAATTGCATAAAATACTTCAATAAAAAAACCCCTCATAGAACGAGGGACTTGCTGCTGGTCAGCGAGTTTCTCACCCTGTACATTCGCAACTATCTGTCAAAAAGCATTTTCTTAATCTCTATGGTTTCTATAACAATCTAAACGGCCTTGTTTTGTTTCAGCGCCTGGATTCGTTCCTCGTCGTATCCAAGCACGTCCTTCAAAATCTCGTCCGTGTGCTGTCCAAGCATGGGTGGCGGGATCCGAATGCTGGGCTTTGTATCCGAGTACTTGACAGGGATGCCTGCGACCTTGATCTTGCCTGCCTTGGGGTGATCAATTTCCTGGATCATATCCCGAGCAACAACCTGAGGATGGGCAAAGGTCTGAGCAATGTTGTTGATTGGTGCAAAAGGGATGCCACGTCCTTCCAGAGCGTTCAGCCACGCTTCATTATTCTTGGTCTTTAACCTTTCCGTCAGGATCCGGATAAGTTCCTTTCGATTCCGAACCCGGTCCTTGTTGGTCCTGTATTCAGCCATCTCAGACAGATGCTCCAGTCCCATGACGGAGCACAAGATCTTGAATTGACCATCGTTACCGGCGCCAATCATGATGTGTGAATCCTGACTGGGCAAGACCTGATAAGGCACAATGGAGGGGTGGGAAGTGCCCATCCGTTTGGCTTCCTGTCCAGCAATGAGATAGCTGCTTCCAATGTTGGCCAAGGTCACAACCTGAGAATCTAAAAGCGAACAGTCAATATGCTGACCACGTCCAGTCTTGTAGCGCGCCAAGATGGCGGCCATAATGGCTCCATGGGCGTAAAGTCCTGTTGTCAAGTCAGTGACTGCCACCCCAACCTTGACGGGCGTCCCGTTTTCCTCTCCAGTAATATACATGAGTCCCCCCTCTGCCTCGATCATCACGTCATAGCCAGGCCGATTCCTATAAGGACCTGTCTGCCCGTATCCTATTCGAGTAAGAGGAATCAAAGGTAAATATTATTGGTAGCGAAATTGCAATGAATCGGTAAATATCATTTCTCATTACCAGTGATAGACGTGTAGATCAGTCGAGGGTTCAACGCCTTCAAAGTCTCGTAGCCAAGGCCCATTTCATCCAGTTTACCAGGGACGTAATTCTCCACAAGGACATCCACCTTGGTCGCCAAGTCCTGAACCAACTTTCGCCCTTCTTCCGATCGAATGTTGACCGTGATCGACTTCTTGTTCCTGTTCACTCCCAAAAAGTAGGCACTTTCCTGTCCAGAATGGTCGGTCGGATCCGCGTTCTTGGCAAAAGGTGGACCCCATGCACGAGTGTCATCCCCGCCTTTGGGATTCTCAATCTTTATCACCTCGGCGCTACAAAAGGAGTTTGAAAAAAAAAAAAGTGACGAGAAGGTTAGAATTGCATTTGTGGAGAAGGACAGGTCCAGCAGGAGGTACGGTTAAATTGGATCCGCTGTTCTCCTGTTAGTCACCCATCGTTCACTTTAGTCTTTACCCAAGATCTCCAAGCAACTGGGTGCAGTACGGGCCAGCTAAAGTGAGAAAAAAAGTAGAAAAGTAGCAGAATGGTGAAAGGTTGGCTATGACTGCTAATCAATTCACCCAACGACCGGTTTCAAAAAAAAGACTGATACTCGTTGAGAGAAAGGAACAAAAAAACCACTACAGATGCTTCTTACCAAGGACGCGCGTCAAGTCCAAGACTCGGATACCATCCAAGGGTGCAACTGGCTGCTCGTTTGCCTCTGATGATTGGGTAGTCGGTGTTACTCTACCCTGGTGCGTTTTGGACAACAAGGATTCAATCGTGTTCTCGTTGTTTCCTAGTTTTCCATCCTTTTTTATGTGTGGTTGGACAGTCTCGCCGAGGGTTGCGCTCCGTTGCTGGTCGTGTGCTCGAGCAGAGCAGGACCAAGACCGAGTCTGCACTGACAATGACCGAGCAGCTATCAAGGCAGTGGTGCGGAGTACTGTGCGGTTCCTGGAAAGTAGCGAAGTAACGGTCCTTTTGGAAGCCATTCGGACTGAGGAAGAGGATGCCTGCATTATGATGCGAAAGTATAATGAAATGTAAAGGAGAAAGTTGTTTTGCTGCAAGGGGAGAAGAGGTGACGATGGAGAGAGAGACCAAGGGAAGCAGGGGATTGTGAAGGTTGAAGGAATGCAACGAAAGGGGAATGCAGAAGGGGACTGACCCTCACTCACCCGAGCGCAACGGGCCTTGAACAAATCTTTTTTTGAATTATTAATATTTTCTTTGTTTAAATTTAATCGAGTGTTTTATTGAAGATATTTACAATTGTTGCCAGACACGCCAGCTCGCTGGTCGCTTGTCCTTAAGCGGTTCTCGCAGAAGCTTTTTCGAGAGCCTCAGCCTTGGCCTTCTCCGCTGCCTCCTGCTTAGCAATGATGGCATTGGCCTCGGCCTCCCAAGCCTTTGCCTGCGTGCCGCTGTTGGGGTCAAAGAAAGGGATCTCACCAGAGACTGTAACTCGAAGTCCTCGACGGAAAAAGGGCTTGAAATCCGGGACACCAGTATGGAAGGTGGAGCGGTTGTCCCAGATGGCAACGCTGTGCTTGGCCCAGCGGAAGCGGACCTGGTAGTCGAGACGCTTGGACACCAAATCATGCAAATACTCCAAAATCCACTTGGACTCGGCTTGGGATACATTGTTAATCTCGCGGGTGAAGACAGCGTTCACAAAGACGGACTTCCAGCCAGTAACGGGGTTGGTGCGAATGACGGGGTGCTCAGTGTCGTTCAGTTTGCCAAAAGTCTTGCGACCAGTCAAGGCCTGGAGGACCTTAAAGTTATCCGAGGAATGTGTGGCAGTCAAACCCTCAAGGAACTTCTTGATCGGCTCTGAGAGACCATCATAGAGGGCGTAACCATTGCTCCAAGCAGTATCACCACCAGATTCTGGAATCTCGTCAAAGGTCAAGATTGAGAAGGACGAAGGAGCGGGCTCGAATGAGACGTCCGAATGCCAAGAGTTGTTGGTGTTGTAGCGAGCTGGGGGCTGGTAGCGCGAGTCCAAGACAATGACTTCGGGGTTGGCTTGATTGTGGGGGATCAAAGGGTGGACATGCAGAGGTCCCCAGCGCTTTCCAAGTTTAACATGCTCGTTGAGGTCCAAGTCCTCTTGGTCACGGAAAAAGACGACACCACGCTCGGCAATCAAAGCCGCAAGTTCTTCACTCTGCTGCTCAGTAAGCTCAGTGAGGCGGACGCCGTGCAACTCGGTTCCGAACTTGGGAGTATAGTCGATACGCTTGGTGACACTGGCAAAGAGGGCCTTCTTCTCAGGGTCGGCACCCTTGCCGGCGACGCGGGTGGCGTGGGTGTTGCGGTCGGACAAGGACTCGTCTTGCTGGGAGGCGTCGAGAATGATCTTCTCGGCTGTAGTGATAGCGGTGACAGACATGATGAGTTGGGGCACGAGAGGTTGTTGTGCGGTGAAGGAGTTCTTTTCTCTAGGAGGGAGACTTTTGATGTTCGGAATAATGAAACGAAGAGCGCGTCCCAAGCTTCCTTTTTATAAGAGTCCAAGAGTGAATCTTTACCCGATCGCCGGGTGAACTTTCAGCATGAATACCAGGAGGATTGACCAATGCGCAATCATTGGCACTTGCGCGGGAAACGAGAGAATGACATCCTTGGGAAACACAGAAGCATCCGTTTGCAAAACGCGAACAAGATAGTCACAATGAGGCGATGAGATCAGTAAGATCTCTCTTGTCTCTCACATTGGATTCAGTTCCAATGGTCCATGATAGTTCAAGCGGGCAACAAGGGGCCATCCAGCGCGTGTTCAAAGGAACAAATAGTTGCATTAGTGGCAATGGTAACGGCGCGTGAAGGATGGGTCGAATGGCGACATGATCTCTGTCTGTGGCATCAACCATCAGCTCGGGGGGACGGTCAAAATAATCTTCGCAAAGACCAGAAGGTATTAAAAAAAACGCCGAGGGCTCAATTGAACTCTACCAGAATTTGCCCTTTGTCCACTGCGGTGAAAAGTTGACCAGCTCTGTTGTGCACAGGAAACTCTACAGTACAATGCAAACCCATCGAAGCTGGGATAAGGGGGCAAAGGCACCTTTCTTTCCGTTTTGGAAACTATCGTCCGGAGGATCTCCACTATCGATTATCTCACTTTTGAGGAGGTCGTTGCGTCCCGTTATCAACAGCTATTGGCAGATGATACGATGACGCTAGAGTCTATGGTAGCATTCGTCAGCCATCAGCAAACACGAATTTGATTTCAAACACAAAGGCACGTTCCTCTGTCGAGTTTGACTAAGTATGGAGGAAGACAAATCCCTCCCCTTGTGCAATGACACGATTTGACATCAATCACTCAAGGCCATATCCACTTGAGTGGCCTGGACGTCCATGTTTTCAGTATCAGAAAAGGTTGGCCTCTTGGACACTAATGAGCTGTCAATTGCTAGCTTCCTTGCACATAGTGTGATTTCTTTCACTACTTGGGTATGAGAGAATGGATCCTGATCTGAGGTCCAAGCATGCAGTATCCCCTTTCAAGGTCTCACATACATGGTTCTCTTCCACAGAAAGTGTACTGGAGGTGAATGACATTTTTTGACCAAAGCCTATCGAACAGAGCGCAAGAAGACGCGTCTTTTCGCCGAAATTGCAACATTTTCAGTCCCGTTACACGAAGGTTGCCAAAAATGGGAGGCGGAAGGGAGGCCCACGCTTAATCGCTTTTCTGTTATTTCCATCCCAGCAGCACCCAAGACGGTGGGAGCACTGGCTCATTGGACCTTAAACAGGTTTTCTCTTTCCCCACAGGTCCCAAGCAAACAGGCGTTACAGAAGCGACTTGGCTCTGTTGCGTCTTCATCAGTGAAAGAAGTGTCATTTTTTACAGTTTTTTATCCTCACTTTCTCGAATGGGTCATGAATGTCCTCAACGGACATTGCATGACACCATCCAGCTCTACCAGAATGAAAAGATCGTCATATCACTCGATCCTCTGCAACATGCACAATCCTCTTCAAGGACCCCTGAGTCTTGATCGATTCAGGTTTTGTTTGTTACCCCCTCACCCGCAAACCTCATTCTCTCAGTGGTAAGGATGTTTTTGCCATCACCAAATCCAACGGCCTGGATTTATCCTATTGTTTCTCGTTGTCATCCCCAGCGGAGACTCTGTCGTCGGTCCATCTCTAGTTGCACCAAATTCTCCTGGAAGGCGAAAGGGGGGAAGGGGAAAAAGGACCGTCTTTCAGTCGCGTGTGGTGCGTGCTCTTGCGATTCGAGAATTCAAAGTCGCGGAAACTCGGACAAACGCCAAAAAAGTATTTATATTGGTGTCGGCGCCGCCACTTTTCACTTTTTTTTTCTGGTTCCTTGACCCATTGAGCCATCACAGTCGCAAGTTCTCCGATAAACTCCCTCCTCTCCTTCCTCTACCGCGCGTTCCTTTCCACTCGCGGAAAAAAAGCTCCCTTCCGTCTCCTGTTCTCCTCTCACCGCAGTCTCACTTCATCTGTATATACTCTAGTCACCACTACATCCACTATAGCTTTTCTATCTATTCCTTAATCACCCACCATCGTCATGTCCGACAAGCAAGAACTTCACGAGTACGATGGCAAACAAGACCCCGAGAAAGGTAGCGGTGGCTACAGTGTTGCCTCCACCTTGAGTGCTCCTGCTGATGCTACAGAAGAGAAGCTCCGAGCCTTGGGAGCCCTGAACCCTCATTACGACCACGAATTGACGTGGACGGCTGAAGAGGAGAAGGAGATTGTTCGGATATTTGATCTCAAAGTTCTTTCTTGGATCGGTGTCATGTGTAGGTTGGATGACCCATGGCTTCCTGAATGAACAAAAAAAATGGACACAGTACTAAAATGAGATCCCTTTCCATATATTCGCCTAGTCTTCTTCCTTCAATTGGATCGTGGCAACATGTCGAATGCTTTGACGGACAATTTCATGCAGGATCTTAATGTGAACCTCAACACCATAAACATGGGCACCACCATCTTTGTGATCTTTTTTTGCTTCTTTGAGATCCCTTCCAACATGATCATTCGTCGCTTGGGTCCTCACCGCTGGATCCCCTTCCTCATGGCCTGCTGGGGTCTCTCTACCGCCGCCCAGATGTTCCTCAAGGACCGTGTCACGTTCTTTATCTGCCGTGCACTCGTTGGCATGTTTGAGGCTGGATACATTCCCGGGATCGCCATCTATCTGACAACCTATTACAAGCGCGAGGAGATGGCCCTGAGACTCTCAATCTTTTGGTCCACACTGTCGGTCGCCAATTCCTTTGCCGGTATCCTGGCCTACTTTATCCTGCACATGCGAGGCGTCGCTGGTATGGCTGGCTGGAAGTGGCTATTCTTGATTGAGGGCATCGCCACGTTCATCATTGGAGTCTTGTCCTTCTTTATCCTGCCTGAAGGTCCCACAAACACACAGGGCTATTTGCGTTTCCGAGGTTATTTGACTGAGCGTCAAGAGCTCATTGCGGTCACTCGCTTGATCAGAGACGACCCAAGCAAGGCGGATCCCGAGAAGAAGGTCGTGTCCAGAACCGATGTCTGGAGAGCAGTATCGTCACCCAAGATCTGGCCCAACCTGTTGATTGGATTCTTTGGTCTGTTGCCTTCGACCCCCATCGGTGGGTTCGCTCCCTTGATCTTGAAGATGCTGGGATTCGATGCTCTCAAGTCCAACCTGATGACCATTCCCGGTTACATGATGTCACTCTTGGTCATGTCTGTGGTCAGTTACTCTTCCGACAAATACAACGAGCGTGCCTTCCATGGTTTCGGTAAGTGGAAAGTGAATGGCCTTTATCCCCAAAAGCAAGACCCAGTTACGCTTTCATTCTAGCCGCTAATGTTTTGACTTTTTAACTCTTTTTTCTTTCCCCTGTTGCATCCTTTTTTTTAGTGGCGACACTTTACTACGCTGTCTCTGTGGCGACCTTGGCCCTGTTGCCTTTGAACGCAAGCAAGTACAGTCTTTATGTCGCCCTGATTTTTACCATGGGTGGATCCACTTGCTGGCATCCTGTCAATGTAAGTGTGCACTTTTGTTATTCAGTCGGTACATCTTTCTTCATCGCTTTCTTCTCCTAACGTTCTTTCTCAACTTGTATGGAAAAAAAAAAATCAAGGCTGCTTGGATCGCTGGCAACACTGCTCCGGTGGGCAAGCGCACGATCGCGTTGGCCATGTACATCATGTCAGTCAACATTACGGCCATCGCAGGCACCAACGTCTTCAGGGCCAACGACGCACCCCGTTTCATTAGCGGCATGTGGGTTCTTTTTGGTGCATTGGTCATCACCATGTCTTTGTTCATCTTCCAGAGATTCCATCTCAAACATATCAACTCAAAGAGGGCCAAGATCACAAAGGATTGGACTCCAGAGGACTGGAAGCATTATGACGAGACCACAACCCATATTGGAGATGATCGTCTGGACTTTGTCTACAGTTATTAAGAACGTGGGAGAATGATCTCTTTCTTTCCGCCACTGCATACCCAGCACCTTATTTTCTCTTATATATCTTGGTCAAAGGTGTTATGCCTTCCCGTCAAAGGGAGCAATTGCTTTTGACCCCCCACTCCCCATCCTGTTCATTTGAACAGAGAGTCATGTAAATACCCACTTTTTCTTATAAATTTGCCGTCAGCTGCTAGCCTGTTCTGAACATTTCCAATTGTCATAAGATGCGGACGAGGCTTGAATGTTCAATGCGAATATCTGATTGATGTCTTTATTTTGGGAAAGGATAGAGAGGAGATGTGGGTGGGAAGGGTAACAAAAACAAGGAAGTGCGCAAATAAAACGATATTTACATTTTTGAAGAACAAAAAAAAGGGGAACCAGAAAACGGTTTCCTTTACTGCAACTTCTTGGACTTCTCCTGGGCAGCGGCGGCCTTGGCAGCCTTGGCAGCCTTGGCAGCCTTGGCGTTCTTTCTGTAAAAGTTGTAGAACAAGCCGAGCATGGTCCACATGTAGAACCAAAGGAGGGCAGTGATGAAGAAGGGGTATCCGGGACGTCCGAGGACCTTCATGGCATACATGTCCCAGGAAGACTGGATCGACATCATGCAGAACTGAGTCATCTGCGAACGAGTAATGTAGAACTTGATGAATGACACCTGCTTGAAGCCCAAGGCCGACAAGAAGTAGTATCCGTACATGATGACGTGGATGAACGAGTTCAAGGCGGCGGAGAAGTAAGCTAAAGGGAGAAGAATAGGAACAACACGTTAGAAAAAAGGTAAACTTTCCAATATACTTGGTATGATCGCAGGACAGGACCCATCCACCGTGAAGCTGTCGCCTTTTTTCTTTCTGTTTACCTTCGCCGTTGGGGGCAATGAAGGTGACCAACCACCAGATAGTAAAGATGGAGCTGTGGTGGTAGACGTGCAAGAACGAGATTTGACGGTTGTTCTTCTTCAAGACCATGATCATAGTATCAACAAACTCCATGATCTTGGAAAAGTAAAAAAGCCAGATCATCTTGGCCATCTAGACAATCAGATAAAAAAGAGCAAAGAGAGAGAAGGTTGTCTTGGGTGAGTATATCGTTTTTCAAATGACAACGCGTCGCGTTGCAAGTTCTCTTTGTTGCCTCCTTTTTGAGTGAGCAGTTCATCCCCCTCGCCCCCCTTCCAGAATGACGAGACGTGTCGACTGTGTCAAAGGACAGGAATTGGGAACACAGACGACAGAGCAACAGCGTTTGTTCTCTTTGTCATGAAAATTCCGAGCTGAAAATCAATCCATTGTTCTGGTCCATGAGCTTTGACCCTCAGTGTCGCACAAAACTGCATACGCCTTCACTTTCCTCCCTTGGAGTTCTCCTTGCAGGATTTCAGGTGAGAACGGCCATGAAGGAAAAAAAAATGTTGCCGTGGGTAGTGGCGCGCTGGAACGACACTATTGGCCAGAGAGCGTCTCTGTTGTAGGACAATCAGAAACTCGACTCTCCCCTTTCCTTCTCCAATTGCTTTTTCGGTCCAGTCAGGCACAGTTCCCAGATCGGTTTGGTTCCTGACTTATAAGGGGGGTGCTTTTTCTTCCGCGATCGATAGAAAATCACTCTTCTTGATGGGGGTGAAGAGTATCCCTCCTCTCTTCCACCCTAGTTCTTTCCTTGTCCTGGAGAGCAGGGTCCCTGAATTCCCGAACTGTCTTCCCCCACGAAAAACAACAATAATAACAATTGTATCCTCCGATACCAGAAAAAAAAAAAAAAAAAAACTCAAATAGAAAAGTACCGAACTTGCTCACTCAACAAACACTTCCTCCATTCAGGCAAAAGAAGTAGAGACAATCAGAGCAAAGGGGGAAACGAAGGGGGGGAAAACAAAAAAAGTAAAAGGACGTTAAACTTACAGGGAAGCCCTTGGAGGAATGATCGGCCAAGTTCTCGAAAAGCGTGTAGTTGGACTGGTAAGCCTCCAAAAGGATGCCTCCGCACATGTAAGCACTGATCGAGACCAAGCAAAAGTTGTGGAAGAGCGAGAAGGTCTTGACCTCGAATCGGTCAAAGTTCTTCATGATCTGCATGCCAACAAAGACGGTGATCAGGTAAGCGAGGACGATCAAGAGAACGTGGAAGGGGTTCATCAAGGGCAGCTCGGCCACCAAGGGGGACTCGACGGCGACCAAGAATCCGCGATAGTGATGGACCAAAGTAGGGAAGTAGGTCTCCATCTGGGCAGCGAGAGCGTTCTCCAGTGGATCGACAAACGGAGCAGCCCGGACACCAAAGGCCCTGGCAAAGTCGATGAAGAGATCCTGCGGCATCTTGGATGGGAGGTACTGTGCGAGCGACTCCATTTCGAAAGCGAATGAGAGGAGAACGGGGGGAAAGTGAATGAGGCGGAGGGGAGAGAGAGAAAGAAAAGAGAGAGAGAGAGAGAGAAAAGAAAAAAGAGAAGAGTCCCAAAAGGCAGAAAAGACCGAAGGCGAGCGAGGTGCGGCACGACACTGGAATAGTGCGAGACGACGGGCCAGAGTGCACTGTATACAACTAAAGCACCACAACAATAACAACAGCGAGGCCGAGGTCCTGCTGAGCTGAGCTGCCGCCCTGGGCCCCCCTCTGCCCCTCTGCGGTCTTGCAGGCCGAGGGAACCGTCGAGGGAGGAGCTCGCTCCCCCACGAAATCGAGCCCAATGGCAGAGTTGCATTTGTGCTGACTGTTGCGATATGTCCGCCAAGGTGAAAAGTCGCAAAAGTGACCGAGCGGGAAAGAAGGTTTTTTCCTTCCTTTTCTCCTCTCCTTAGAAAAGCACAGGGCAAATGTTTGTCAGTAGATGTACCCCCTTCTGCAGATGCGATGCAGCATGAAAAAGAAAAAAAAATAATGCGGTACCAGCAAGCACATCTGTTGGTGCTCTCACAGAACGGACCCCTGCTGGACGGGAAGAGGCAAAACGTGCTGAACTTGGGAGACGGGCTTAAAAAAAAAATCAAGTGCGCGTCGACACATGCTGCGACGACATGTCTCCTACCCACATTCACACAACGAAATAGCGTGCTGTATCCCTTTCTCACAAGGCAGAGAGGTAAAAGATTTATGGACAACAAACGGGACAGCAATGTGGGAAATAGCAAACGACGAACGAACAATAAGTGGCAACTCGTGAAACTGTGGCGGGGATATATCCAACAATCCAACATTATTCAGAAAAACGAATGCAGAGAAAAAAAGACGAACGAACGAACGAGCGAGCTCAGCTTGCTCATGATTTCGTAGCTGTAGGGTATTCACTTGATCGGAAAATATCCTTGTGCTTTTTGGACCTTGACGATGACGCTTTCGGACTGGCATCATCCTGGACAACGGGGATATGAGGCTTCCATGTCAGTGGTTTTAGCGCAGCTACTGCTTCTTGCTTCGCAACCCCATTCGGTAGAGTCGTTGTTCCATTCGTAGCTGTTACAGTTGCCGTTGAAGGTGTTGGCTTGGACGACGAACCACTTGGTGGAGAGACTTTGGACTGGCTGTTCTCGCCTTCTGGATCAACAGTGGTGTCCGTCCCTGCCCCTGCTTCCTCGTCTGCATCCGTGTTCTTTTCATCTTGGGACCGCTCCTCGCCCGTCCGGCCTTTCTTTCGCTTCTCATACCACTGATGTTTCCGCTCCTTGTTTTTGAGAGATCCCAGTTCCTTGGACAGTTCTGCCCTTTCAACCTCCACACGACCCAAGTTCACGCGCGCCTCCGCCGCCTCTGCCTCCCAAGTCTTTGGCCGTGCTGCCTTGTTCTCATTGGATTCGATCTGGAGCAACAAGTCTAGGATATAGTCGCGTTCCTTGTTCTTTCGGTTGTAGTGTTCGTTCAAGGACGCGATGCGCCTGATGCGAATCACGGCAGCGTTGGAAGCATTAGCCTCCCTCTTCATGATCAATTGCTCTTTGCTGATCTTGGTCTCCTTCCTGGGCGTCATTTCTGGCAACTTGGATCGGGACCGACCACGTTTGTAATCATAGTCTTCCTCCAAGAGTTTTGCCTTGGCTCTGTCCCAGAGCTTTCCTTTGTGTGACAGCAAGGAGGGATCTTCTAACGCGAGTGTCTGGGCTGCACAATTGATGGCATGTTCATATTTTGTCAGTTGCCGGGAGGAGTGTTTTCCGTAGACCAATGCCTGGTGCAAGATCATTTCCCGTGTCGCATTGTCCAGATGTGTGCCTCCAACTGCTTTTGGCGTGCCACTCCACGAGGATGAAGAGTTGGAGTTGTATGAGCTCGGTTCTGGTAAAACTGGTGATGATGACGGATCTGCAACGGCGACGGGAGGCGACTCTGTTGATCTTCTCCTCTTGATGCCGTGCTTTTGCTCATTCTGCTGCTGCCCAAATATAATCAAAAAATAAAACGGTCAGGATCAGAAAGTGGCATCTGGGACACAAAACCAAAGGAGTCTAACAGAGATTACAAAATCAATCAAAAGACCTACGCTATTTGAGAGGGATCTTTGAACTGGCGGATGTTCCTGACTAAACAGCGGGGCAGGCTGAGGATGGTAGTAGCCAGAAGGCATGCGCGTGACTCCGCCAGCATGTTGGTAGATGGCTCCTCCTGACAAGACCTGTGATGGCGTCGGTAGGGTCGGTCCTCCTGTCTGGCCTCCTGATGGCCCGTTCCCCTGCGAAGAGGACCAGTGACTTCCTATCCTGGCTGACGGCTGACGGTGAAGGTTCGAGGGCTGACCATTCTGCAAGTGCGATTGGCTATATCGCCGGGTGGGTTGGGAGTTGGGCGCGTTCTGGGACGGATGGGAGTTTTGCGACTGCTGTGAAGGCGGTTGCGACGAGAGTTGTTGGGGCAGCTGGGGTTGCGATGGTTGCTGAAAGAACTGCGAGTGAGAGTAATGAAGCATACTGTGCGGCTCTGCGTGCATGAACGAACTTTGGGAATTGTCAAAATGCATAGATCCCATCCTTGACCGTTCACGAAGGTCGCGCACTCCCATCCGGAAAGTCGCAGCGTGGAAGGGCTTCATAGGGATGGCGTCCATGATACTCTTGAGTTCGTCGTCATCAAAGTCGAGAATCAGGGGCATCGCGTCGTCTGCCGCTCCTGCTTCGTTGAACGACTGGAGGTATTGGGACAGGTTACAATTGTTCAGGAAGGCAGGCAGTGTGGGTATCTCTGAGAAGGGCACAAAGCTGCTGTTGTGCCTCCGGAGGCCCTCTGGCACATGAAGCTGCCTTGGTTCCGAGTGGCCGTTCTGGTGATGGTGCCCAGCCGTACCAGCATCGTATGCTGCTGCTGGGGGTGCAGTCATGTAGGATCCACGACTAGGACGAGACTCGTATGGTGGCGTCGGCGTGGGAGAGCGCGTGGGCGGCTGCTGCTCGTCGTTCGAGTCGAACTCGGGGTCAGACGGGATAATGGGCGAGGTGATATCCTCGACAGGTTCTGAGAGGGCCTCTACAGAGCCGACGCCGTTGGCGAGGCTCCGATGGTGTGTGGACATTGTGCGCAGATGTCGGAAATGTTAGCCTGCAGGATGATCGAAGTTGACGATTGCAGAGGGAAAGAAAAGACTGGTTCCTGATGCACTGCTGTTCTTTATGCAACTGCAGATATGAAAAAACAAAGAGAGAGAGAATGAGAGAGAGCCAAGGCGAGAATGGAGGGAGAGTGAAGAGACAGACGAGAAGAGGGGATCGCTCTGGAGGTGACAGACAGGGCGGGCGGGCGGGAAGGTGGGCGAAGGAAAAAGAGAGGAGAGGGAAGGGAAAGCAAGGCAAGGCAAGGAAGGGAAAGGGGATGGATGGGCGCTCTCTCTTTTTTCTCTCTCACTCGCTCGCTCTCTGTGGGTGCGGGTGTGCGATTGAACGTGTGTTGTTGCCGCTCTCTCTCCGCTCCCTTCCCTTCCTTCCTTTTTGGTCCCATTGCGTCAAACGGGGTTGTCCCTGTCGGTTGGTGGCGGTGGCTTGCGTGTCTTTCCCTGCCTCTGTGTCAACGGCACCTGTCCGTTGACCTGTCCGTTGACCTGTCTGTTGTTTGTCTGTCAGCTTCTGCGTCTGTCTTGCGTCGTGAATCCAGATGTCTGTCAACCTCGGCGTACAGGGTTCTAAGATATTTTGCAATTCAGTTGCTGAGGCACCTGTCCCACCCTCTCGGAACCGTGGCTGCATATGGCTGGAGAAAATGGACCACTGTTTGCGGGTATTTGCAAGGATGGTTTCAATTGGGAACTCTTTCAATTGCTTGGGCCAAATCAACACTTCACACAAAACGCAGTCACGTGGCTGGCTGCTTGCGTTCGCGATCTCCTTCCTGGTCATCGAGGCCATGCCCTGTTCGTTTGTTTTCGCTACACCCTAGTCCCCTAGTCGCATCTATATCCTACGCAAGGACACTCTGCCCAAGATGAACATTCGCGAGGCCACTGTATGTCTTCATCCCCGGAGAGCGGCTCTTTGAAGACGAGACTCTCCGATTCGATTCAGGAACAAACGGACTTTTGATTCAGTTCTTCGGACTAACAGTTCAATGATCAACTTAGCTGGACGACATGATCCCGATGCAGAACTGCAATCTGCACAATCTGCCCGAGAACTACCAGATGAAATACTGTAAGAGTTGAAAACTTTATTAGCACCCTATCCAACCCCTCCCCCTCTCTTGCAACGGAGGAGTAGACCTAACTTCCATCCATTTGTTTTTTTGGACCAAATAGACTTCTACCATGCACTGACCTGGCCTCAACTGTCATATGTCGCAGAGGATGAGAAGGGCAGGATCATCGGATATGTCCTCGCAAAACTGTAAGAACATAGATCCGGAAGCCAGTTGAGCGAGAATCGCGATGATAACTAGCTGGCGCTTTTATTTGGAACACTCACTTCAGGAGCTCTGAGGCGCGCTAGAGGGGAGAGAGAGGGAGGGCTATGGACCGTTGAAGCGATTGAATATTGACCGTACGAACTTCTATATGCCATCCCGTAATTAGTGAGGAGGATCCAGCAGCAGAACCTCATGGACATATCACTTCTTTGTCAGTAATGCGAACATACCGTCGTTTGGGAGTTGCCGAGAAGCTGATGACCCAGTCGCGTAAGTTTTTTTTTATTTCAGGGCGAGAATGCCGATCAACAGGCATGGGAAAAATTAGGGCTGACTGCCTGATGAGACCCTTGATCGCATCCCTTGGTCTCGTCCCTTTTGTGGGAACCGCAATCGCAGAAAAACGGGCACAGGAGTGGTCAACGAAAATCTACATTGAGAGCACATCAAATGGTCCACTGTTAATAGAGAACTCAACTCTTCGGATGCAATTATCATTAGAAAACGCCATGCGTGATGTTTTCAACTGCAAATACGTGTCACTCCACGTCCGCAAGAGCAACCGTGCTGCTCTTCAGCTGTACAGAGATACCCTCAAGTTCAGGTAACATGCACTCTCTGGACTACATTGCTGCTGAATCGCAGCAGGACTGGAACCTGATCACCCACATTTCTGTTTTGAATAATAGTGTCCAGGATATCGAGAAGAAGTACTATGCCGACGGTGAGGATGCCTATGCCTGCCGCAAGACACTCCAGTAAATCGCAGGAAGCGCGAAATAAAAAACTGTGACGTGATCATTTTTTTATCTATAAAAGAGCCGCGAGTTGTGCTCTTTTTGCATCTTTGCACAGCTGTTCATCACCTTCCGCCGTATAGCATCAGGGACATCATCACCAGACAGCCGCCATGTTCTTCCTGGTACGACATCCGGCAACATACGCTGTTGTATTTTTGAGCATTTGGTGAATGCATCTATGGTCATCGTCAACAGAGCTACTGTTTTTACCATGGCACTGATTTTCTCCATTGAAACTTTTTTCTTTTCTTCTTGATGACCCCTCGTTCATCCTGGCGTTCGACCTTGCTTGCCTAACGGACCCGCCTTTTTTTTTTACTCGGACTCGGCCGATTCTTGGACACTTTGCCTTTACGACTCTCCTACATCAAACCACCAAACATGATCTTATCTGACCCAAACAAAACCAAAAACAGCGCAACTTGTCACACACAATCAACCTTCACCCGTCCTACTATGGACCTCACATGAAAGAGTTCCTGTTGAGGAATCTGCATGGAGATGTGGAGGGCACCTGTTCAGGAAAAGTCGGGTTCATTATCTGTGTGTTGACAGTAACAAACATCAGTCCAGGAAAGGTCCTGCCTGGTTCTGGTTTGGCCGAGTTTGTTGTCCAATACCAGGCCATTGTCTTCAAGCCCTACAAGGGGGAGGTTGTGGATGCAATCGTGACCAGTGTGAACCAGGTAAATGAAGGAGGTGTACTGGAATATGGAGGATCCACAAAGGCGATATACGTTGACGATCCGGAATGAAGACCAGTGGACATCATGGGCAAGGACGCGCAGGTTGGCTAATTCTTTCCTCCTTTATTCAAACACATTAGATCGGATTCTTTGCTGATGTTGGACCTCTCCAAGTGTTTGTTGCTCAAAAGGTAAAGTTACGACCTGGGCAGTACCCGATCAGTTTGATCGAAGATCACGGATCGAGCGACTACCCTTTGTTTTATTGTCATTGCCCCGATTAACAGTCTTTACCCTTGTTTCATTTCTAGTTGATGCCAAACGAATTCAAGTTTGACTCGAACGGACCTTGTTACAGAGGAGAGGATCAGACCATTGAAAAGAATGGTCAAGTACGACTCAAGATTGTTGGTTTGAAGCACCAAGCAACACAGATTGTAAGTTGCTGTAAAAAGGCCCCTGTCATGCGTCCTCGAGAATTTTTCTATAATGGGCCAGTGTCTTACTAAAAAAATGAAACTATATGCATGTACGTGTGCATTGGCCTTTTCTTTTCCAATAGAATGCTGTGGGAACGATAAAGGAAGATTACCTGGGCCAAATCCAATAAGCAGGGAGAAACATAGAAATACACATCATCAAGGACGAAAGCTGCAGTTGTACTTTTTTTTTTATCATGTCCTCTTCACAGTTTTCCACAGTTACCCCAAATGTGCACTCTATCATTATATTTTCAAGTAAAGCGTGTTTTTTTATCAATCGACGTATATCATCAACTTGCCGCCACTACGGTCAATGGCTACACGGACATCGCCATCATTCTGGAGGGGGGCAAAATCTCCACGGTCGTCGCGATAACTCAACTCCTTTTGATCCGTGTTGAGACGCTCAAAGACTTTTTGCTGAAGAGACCTGAAAGCAATCGAGACTGGTATCCTCATGGCCATGATGTCATCCTGATAGCTAATCTTGACCTTGATCATCTCTTCATTGCTGCCGGGAAGATTAATGGGAGACGATTGGAATGCAGACTGAGATCGTAGGCTGGGGGAGGCTCCTCCGGTTCCGATATCCTCTCCATAGTTTCGCAAGCCAGAAGAGGGAGATGGCTGCTGCAAAGACTTTGAGGCGTACATGGCTCTCGATCCCGCTGCAGAATGGGAAGGTCTCCGATCCGAAATCGGTGAAGAATGGAACATGGGACTGGAAGGTGTCGAACGACCCATCATGGCTGATCCTGGCATGTTTCCGTTGTTACTGCTATGACCGTTGCTGTGGCCGTTGCTATTGGACCCAGCTCCCGTCTCAGTATCACCATCTCTTATAGCAAAGAGTTGATCAACAAGAGGATGATGGAGAATCCTCCTTGGAAGTCTGCAAAGATCCTGAACATATTCGTTCAAATCCACCTTACGAGACGCCGAGACAGAATCGTTGACCACCTGCAGTGGCATGGGCATGAAGGGCAAGATCCGAGGTTGATCCCCCACCCTGCCAGATTCCACGGGGAACTCTTCCAGGAGCGCAATGTGAAAGTTGTAAAAGTCTTCGTACAAGCGGAGTAAATTCCTGTTGGCTCCATTGGACATTTCCGCCTTGACAGAGAACCAGTACTGATCGTCCTCGTGGTGGAAGGAATCGACAGTGGCATATACCAATTGAGCAACAGATTCCTCTGCGAGATCTCCATGGTCGTATCCGTTATGTCGACTTGAAACAGGCGTAGAGCTGCCTCTGGAAATGTCATCGCGTCCATTCTATTGTTGGATTGGCGTTTACAAAAAAAATATGAATTGAGTCAGTGTTCCGTTGAAAATGGGCTGCAGTGCGATTACTGGTTTTTGTCAAACAAAAAAAGTCTCGACTGCCCCTTACCATACGACGGCCAACATCTTCTTGGGAGGGTAGTCGGCGCAGAGGCTCGCGCTGCTGTTGAGATTTCATGTCCCTGGACATTTTGTTCTTGAGCTGCTGGATGGTGGGACCTGAGCTTTGGCTCGAGAACTGTTGTGGGTGAATCGGAAGTTGAGGCGAAGGCATGCCCATAGACTGGTGAGGATGATATTGCTGTTGAGGCTGTAGTTGTTGTTGTTGTTGTTGTTGTTGTTGCTGTTGCTGTTGCTGTTGCTGTTGTTGCTGCTGTTGCTGTTGCTGCTGTTGCTGTAGAAGTTGTTGTTGCTGCTGCTGAAGGGCGTCGTTAGAGTCAATCCGTCCAAGAGGGATACTGTTGGCCTTGTACTCCATCGTTTGCTTCTTCCATTCCTCGACGCGAGGAATCGCTGTTCCTGTTTGACGAAGAAACTCCTGGACGTTGATGGCCTTTCCTGTGACCATGTCTCTGATCTCCACAAAGCTGACTGGAATCAAGCCTGGGCCACCAAGGCGACCAATCGGCTTGGCGACATACCATTCCTCGTTCGACTGAGCAATGACCAAGATGGCATCGCCCACCTTGGCATCCAGTTCGTCTGGACGCTCAGCCCCAAAGTCGTATAGGACAATGCCGTACAGAGGCTGGCACTTTGGCAGGGGTTTTTGCGCAGGGACGGGCGAGGCAGCAGCAGCCACGATAGGGATATGTTGCGAGTGTTGTGGATGCTGCTGTTGCTGGTACTGCTGCTGTTGCTGATAAAATTGCTGCTGACCCTGATTGTGATCATTCTCATTGTCATCGAGACTCTGGTTGCTGTTCCGATGGTTCTTCTCCAGGATCTGAAAGTAGGTCACTGGAACGTAACCTCGGGCACCAGTGACAGGATTGCATGCCTCGTACCAGTCCTCGTCATCCTCGTTACCAACGACATGGAAAAAGTCGCCTTTGGTGAAGGAGAGCTCCTCGGTTTGCTGTGAATTGTAGTCGTAGAGAGCCTTGATGACCTTGCGGGGAGGGGCAAGGGTAGCAGGGGCGACTCGATTGGGGTTAGGGGAGAGTCCGCCGGAGCTGTTCTTGGTTTGGAGCGATCGTCGAAGATTCTGCATCTGTGTTGGGTGCTCTAGGAGATTGGGTGCAGGGGATGGAGAGGAGCGAGAGAAGAGAGGAGGGGAGAAGAGGAGAGGAGAGGAGAGGAGAGAGGGGAAGAAAGAGGAGGAGATGGGCGGGCGGGATGAGGGAGAGGAGCAGATGACGATGGAACGAAACGATGGAAGGGGAGGGGGGGAGCGAGCAAAGGGACAAGAAAAGAGAAGCGCACACAGAAACACAAATTGAGAGAGAGTGTGCGAGTGTGCGAGTGACAGAGCGAGAGAGTAAGCAGTGTGCAGTGTGCAGTTGTGTGAAGTGTGAAAGCGTGCAAGTGTGCAATTGTTTACATTAATGGCCGGCTCTCACTCTTCCTGGAGCTCCCTCTTTTCGTCTCTTGTCTTTTCTCGACTTGAAGGAAACAGGGGGGTTTACCAGCATTCGTTCGCTTATTCATCTCACAAACACCTGTCAGGCACGCCGTCCAGACTCTATTTCTTTCAGCTCCTCGTGGATCGTCATTCCTCCCTGGTCCAATAGGATGGGGCGCCATCCCAAAAGACCCAACCAATGTTGCCAACTGCGAGCCGTCTTGCTCATGGGAACCTGACGCGGAGAATGGAGATCTACACACTGACACACTGACACCTGAAAGAGCCGTTGACGTTTGGACGAGCAGCAGGTGCACAATCGGCTCATTTTGGCGCCATTTGCTTTGATGATACCGTATGTATCTCTTTGCTCCACACTCCTGCAGACAACCCTCATGCCCACCCTATTGGACCGCCTTTCCCTCTCTGCCCTTATTCTATCCCCACACCATCCCCATCCGCCCTTCTGGTGTTGGGAAGGGGGGCTGAACGGAAACACATATTCAGCCGCTGTGCGTCCTGTAGCAGGCCGCTCTTTGGGGTGCACTACAACAAGCGTGGACATCACTACCCTCTCCCTCGTGTTTGCTCAGCAACTGACTGGGCTCATCCCCCTTTCTCCTTCATCACTTTCTTCAGCTGGACACAGAGTTGCACCCACCCCACGCATGTCCTGAACAAGCCATTGATCCATTGACGTATCTTAATTTTCTATCCTTCGCCAGAGATCCCAACCCGTCGCCAGACCACACATGGTTTGGTGCAATAAGCAAATGGCAACAAATGAGGCACTGCTGCCAGGTGGGAACTTTTGGCGTAATGTGTGGGCTGTGCAAGTGCAGAGCAATCGACTCTGGCATTGCCTTTTTGCTCTTCAACGCGTACAGGAAGGTGTGTTTTTTTTGCTAGGTTAGGAAGCAGAGCATGTCGCTTTTCTACTGCATTCAAGTAGTACGTGTCCAACTGCTTGCGCCTTCGATAATGACAGAGAGTAAGAGAGAGTCAGTCGACCAGAAAGAGCAGCTGCAAAAAGAAAGAAGGAGAGAGCGAGAGAGAGGAATGATCGATGGCGCGGCAGGGCAGGGCAGGGCAAGGCAGGGTAAGGTAGGGTACGATCGCTTGGCGTCGTCTTGTCTGCGGGCTGCATGAAGTACAGTAAAAGTGCATCCAGCCCCCCGTCCAGATCTCAATCATTAAAAAGAGTGGCGTTCGTCGCCCCTCTGCCTGACAAATTCCCTCTCCTTCCGCTTTTGTACTTTCGCGCGCTATTCTCCCTCCCTCCCTTCTCATCCCCCGCCGCTCCAATCTCACAGCGCAATGTCTGCCCTCACAAACGACCAAATCGAAGACCTCATCACCCAGTCGCTCGAGGGTACATTTCTTCCTCCCATGCCAGCCACATGACCTTCGACATTCTGTGCCAATTGATGCTCTCTCGCTTCATTCATGTTTGCACAAGAAAAGAAAACTCGAAAAACTAACATGACATCGGCTATCCCATCTGTTCCTGCTCAATGTTGTAGCCAGGAATAACTCTTATTCTCCCTACTCCAAGTTCCGAGTAGGTGCTGCTCTTCGCACCATCGATGGCAAGATCTTCCAAGGTAGGTTAGAGAAACCGGATGGGGGCCAACAACAAGTCCTTTGGATGGATGAATGAACTTGCATCAACTGATCAATATCTTGCCCTTTCTCCTCAACCAGGATGCAATGTCGAGAACGCCTCATATGGTATGTTGTTGGGGATGATCAAAGCCTGCTGCCTGACTCCATTGGCACCCTCCATTTTCTTGCTCGGCTGAATCCAGTTGCCAATGGCCTGACAGAGAACGACAGAGTGAAAAAAAAAAAAAAAAAAATAACAGACGCTGGCCAATGACCCAAAACTCTGTTTTTTTTCTTTTTTGTTCTTCCTCACCTTCTGTTTCCTGACCAACGTGTCCTTTTTATTGAACTCTTCTCTCCATGCACGATCGATCACCCACATGCATGCCCCGCCCTCTCCCGATGGCCTAACACTCTCGTCCTTAACGCTGCCCAACGCGGTGCTCAGGAGGAGCCATCTGCGCCGAAAGGACAGCCTTTGTCAAGGCAGTGGTAAGCCACCAGTCGCGCTCTCAACCCTCTTTTTGTTTATCTGAACAGGAGGCCGATCTCTCGTTGTCAACCACCCAGATCGGGGGGAGCGGGAATTTTGGTGTCGATCTGTTTCTTTATTTTTTTTGTTCTAACGATCTTTGGTCCACGTTTCTGACTATCCTCCTTGCTGTATTCGCATTCAAATAGAGTGAGGGATATCGTCGATTTGTTGCCATCGCTGTTTCATGGTAAACCTCTACGAATCACAATCTAAACGCGTCATTTCCATGCTTTGTCTTTGCTAACCCGTTCGCTTGTTGTGGCTACCTACGATCTTGATAACAGTGATATGAACGAGTTTATCTCGCCCTGCGGAATTTGCAGGTATGATCACATTTCTCAACATTACACTTCAGGATTGTTGGACTCTTCTTCATCTGCCGGATTTTTCCTAACGTCCTGCTGTCGTCATCCTATAGACAATTTATGAACGAGTTTGGCAAGAATCTCGAGATTTTCTTTGTCAATGATGACCGGACATACAAGCGCGCCGTTCTTGCAGACTTGCTTCCCTTTGCTTTCGGGCCTGAAGACCTTCCAAGCAAGTAGTCCCCCCATTTTCATGTTTTTTTTCTCTCAATACAGAGTGTCAGTGTGAAACATTGTCCGGGTTCGTTTTCTATTTGGGCAGAGGTGGACGGGTGAACCTCAAAGAACTTTATTGGCTCCACCACCCCCGGATACGTCTTTTAGATGCCGCCGGAGGGTCGAGACGCCCGTTGTACGTTCTGGTGTACGTTCTATCAGGGCCGATCTCCAACGGTCGCCTGGGTGGAATCGGATGCGATTGGGCCACACTGCTTGCAGATATCGTCACCCATCTGTCTCGTGCGCAACACATAGAACAAACTGGGGTGGGGAGGGGGAGGCAAAGGAAGACACATAAAACAACAAAAGAAACAACGGCGTACATGCATTGAGAGGCTGGGACAAACAAAGAATCTTCCCGCTCCATGTGCAGCAACAACTGGGAAGAAGGAGAAAAAAAAGCTAAGAATGCCCATGCTTTGGCCACTTGGCCTTTGCCCATTACGTATTTTTTCCCCACGAGCGCAAAAGAAGAAGGGATGAGAAGATTGAAGAGAAAGGGTGGTCAACATGATGAATGTCTTCAGCGGATGAAGGAAGAGGTTTTCCTCAGTTCTGCATTGGAAGAGAATCAACGCGTCGGGTCGCGCTCTTGCTGAGGGGAGAGGCCGTATGGAGCTATGCGTTTCTTTCAGTCCTGGACGCCCCCCCTTTTTCACAAGAGATAGGGAGGAGTCATGTTCTATGACGGGAAAGATCATGGGACTGGAGGATGATGAGTCCTCCTTCCTTGCCTCCCCTTCTCCTTCCATCCCTTGAACCAAAGATCACAGGTCGCGAGGCCGGGAAAACGTGGCCACGCTCTTTTTGGATGCTGAAAAAGACGAGATCAAGTGCGGAAGAAAAAAGGTGCAGACAAACATGGTCGAGCGAGAGAGCACGATTGCCATGTGGCAAGGGTCGGGAAGAAACTAAAAAAAAAAAAAAAAAAAAAAAAAAAAGAAAGGGAAGGATGGTGAGAAACAAAGTGAAAGATCAAGGGATCTTCAGTCGGTTGTTGCCTCTCAATGCCTGTTAGGGCTCCGGCCTAGAAGATGTCGAAACCAGCAGAGAGCAGCAGAGCGGGAGGACCTCTCAGGATTTCTTGACGATGGCTGACACAAGCAGAGCATGGCGTCAGACCAGGCGTGAGCACTCCGGGTGGGTCCAAAGGTGGCGACCAGGTGGGTGTGCAATCGAGGGAGAGGATTGTGCTGCTCGCAAACATTGTTCGTCCCGACTCGCACTGTCTGGAAAAGAACAAGGTTGAACAAAACATCGACCGCGTTGGACGGGGATGCGGAAGGGGGGGGACATGGCCACCAAGGGAGATCGACCCCCCCTTCATCCATCCGTGCGTCCATGGCGTCGGCCACCTTTGTTATCTTTTTGTTCCTCTCCTTCCTTCTGCTTCTTTGTTACCCCCTCCCCACCCACGCCCTTCGCCCACCCATACTTGCCTTACTTCCCTGCTTCTTTGCTTCCCTCCTTCCCTCCTTCTCAGCTTCTTTCTCTCCAGTCCGTGAACCCCACCTCCCGCAATCGCCCACCTTCTCATTTACAATCTAAACTTTTGATCTCTCCTTCTCTCTCTCTTGGTGCAATCTCGGACTTTGGCCGCAGCGAGCACGCTTGGCCACCATTCAACGATGGATGAGCTTCAGGCCATGCTGGCCAGTGCCTCGGACGCGCTCTCATGTAGCAATCCCAAGGTCAGCAACAGCCCAGGATTCATCCGGATGAGACACAACACCAACACCAACACCAACACCGCGTTCGAGACGCGTTTATCAGAATAGAATGACTGACCGAGAGATTGTTTCGTTCGGAATAGGACGCGTACTTCGGAAGTCTCGATCTGCTGGATGCATTGACGGCCGAGCTGAGAAAGATCAAGTTCATTGGCAATGGTGAGTCCAGACACGAGCCTGTTCTCGCCGCAACTGCCCCTTGGTGCTCTGGCCCTGCTGACATGACATGGAGCTGCTCTCAACCGCACAAAGGAGGAAGAGGAAGAGAGAATCGACCCGCTGAATCCTAACTCTCTTCTTCCCATTTGGCTACACTACTTTATCTTTTGCTCTTCTTTTTCTGCCCGCTCCACAGTTGCCATTTCCTCTGCTCAGACCGTGTCAGTGATCACCCTCACGCGAAGTGCGGTCTGCCAGATCCAGGACATCCTTGGGCGACACAATGCCGCCATCGCTGCGATCACGGACTCGTCCGTAGGGGTGTTGTCCAAAAAGTCGCCAGTCCCAAAACTAGCAGATAGAGCTATCCCCGGTCAGGCACGGATGGTTGCTATGCTCACAGAACGACTTCAGGGCTCCTCGTCCCAACCCCCAGAGGATCGTCCGCCGCCACCCACGCGTCAGCCTCCGTTCTCACCAACACAGTCCGTTTCTTCATCTCCTGTTATATACTCGCCCTTAGTCCGATCTTCATCGGCGAACCCTCCAAAGCCAACCCGTCGGCCTCCACCTTCACCTCCACATGAGAGTCAGGGGTCCGCCTACTTTGACATTAACACCATGGATCTAAGTGAACCATCGACGCATGCCCTTGAGAACAGTAGTCCCACACTTACAACCCCGCACGTGGAGTCGCACCTGGCCGAGCCTCTCGATCTCGAAACGTATCACCAACCAAAGCCTCCATTACCACCAAAACCAGCAGGCCTTTTCCGGATCCGGAGGCTTGCTCGCCCGCGATCTTCAGACGACCTGTCCGCTGAAGAAGACGACTCTGATGATGACGAGGAACCACATGAGCACGAGTCACCAAAAGGTATATCTCGACTCTTATCCCTGTTTCATGTATGATGGTGGTTGGTCGCTTGCTCGCTTGCTCACACAGTTCTTCCCCACTAGCACCTCTTCCTTCACCTCCAGCGTTGCACAGAAAGATGTCTTCGCCAGGGATTGCCATCCCTTCCCCCTGGAAACGGTTCGGACCTTCTGTATCTGTCCCAGTCTCTCCGAGCCACTCGCCTCCAAATACACCCTCGAGCTGTCCATCTTCCCATGGATCGCGGTCTTTTTCACAAACGCAGTACTCTGTCCTTCGGCAGAACAGCGGTTTGATCACTGTGATTCCTGAAGGCTGCATTGACCCCGCAAATCTGATTGAGGCCGAGCGTATCAATGGAGACGACGACGAGGACCAGCTGGACCATAAGACGTATGGTCCATCAGATCACATCCCTCTTATTCCAGTGTCACCCCTACGAACCACGCATCGTACTTTGGTCGAGAAGGAAAAGTCATGGTCTACGATGCTGGCGGAAGCCAAGCGCAAAATGCAAGAGGATCAATCATCTGAGGGACAAATTGAAGACGATGTCGACATGCAGACGCGGCAGGAAGACATCCAAAAGTACACTGCGCAGATTGGCAACGTCATGGCAACTATTACAAAAGTGCGGGAGCTACTCTATCGATCTGCTAGCATCACCTCTATCCTTGAGTTTCCTCCACATCTTGTCGCGTATCAACTGACCCTCGTAGAGTCCGCCATTTTCCTGCAGATTCTTCCAACGGCGCTGCTGGTACACTCACCAAAGACTCCACACCGGACAATCACAGCCTCGACCGACTTTTTCAATTATCTTACGCGTATGATCGAGTACTCCATCCTCTATCCACCCGAGGCCTCCGGTCGGGCACAAAGCCTAAACTACTGGGTTAAGGTCGCAGTAAAGCTTCACGAGCTTGAAAACTTTCAGACTCTCAAGGCCGTCCTTTCGGCTTTGGGTACTCCCCCGATTAAACGCCTCAAAAGGACATGGAGTTTCTTGCCAAAGAAGAGTGCGACCAAACTGGAGACCCTTTCAGAGCTTATGAGTGAGAACCGCAATTATGGACGATATCGAGAGATGATGACGAGCCTCAGTGCTGGCACCATTGTTCCCTCAGCGGCGACGTCCCCTGTAAGCTCTGATGCCTCCTCAGGCAAGTTTGATATCCTCGGCAGTTGGTCCTCGGCAGAGCTGAAAGTCAAGGAGAACATCCGACGGCCAATGGTGCCATTCCTGGGAACGTTCATCATGGATATCACATACTTACTGGCGGCCGTCAAGAAAGGCAACAGCAACGCGTCTTCTTCACCGCCTGTCCAAGTGCCGGCCACATCGAGTCTCCGCGGGGCGCCTTCTAGGATCAGTGTGCAGATGTTGCCTGAAAATGATCCACGAGTTCAAGATTTGCTGCATACACTATCAGTTTATCAATCCGGTCCCAGGTACTCTCCTCAGCCACCGCGATCCTACATTAAAGCTTCCGTCAAGGCGCCATCGCATTTCAGGGCTCCATCTCTTTCGTCCGCATTGCAGATTACATCCAAGTATCGCGCGTCTTCGGCCGCAGTGATCGAGCGAGATCGACAAATGGCCTTGTTTGATGACGATGATGACGATATGCCCATTGGTGTAGCCGGTAATGGTAGCATGAGGGCAACGCAGCAACTGATTCTCCATTATATTCTCACGCGCCCCTGGGTGCCCGAGAAGATGGCGGACGAGCTGAGTACAATCCGAGAGCCCGTCAAATCCAAGAACGCGTCATCTCCTTCTTCCCCCGGAATCATCAGCCACAACAACTCTTCTTGGGCGAGCTCCACGACAGGTTCGATCAGTAGCTGGGCAATGAGTACGGCAAGTAGCTCGTTGTATAGTCCTAGAAGTAGTATGGCCAATGAAGAGCCAAGGCCTATCAGTGTAGAAGAAGAATGACTCCTGGTGTAACGATACAATAGCATCCTTCAAAGAACAGAAAGAGACAAGGAGAGAAAGAAACAATAAGTAACATGTACAACACTATCAGTCACGTGACCCAAATGATGGGACTGTCTTTCCGCTCCTTCGGAAAACACTGTCTGTAGCCTGGAGGCGCATATGCATCCTCACTCTTCTCAGCCCCATTCAGCACTGGCAATCTCGCTCCTCGGCAGTACCCACCATTCGAGTGACATCCTCTTGCCACGATGAAGAACCTCACGCTCTTGTCACAGATTCATCTGGCACGGTTCGGGCGACCAGTGGGCAAGGACATTCACCACAGTGTCGATCCTGAAACGGGCAATGTCTATGTCGCTTACTCGACCGGACCAGCGGAGGGCGTCCTGGTCAGGATTTCTGATCTTCAGGTACATACAGGAGAATATTGGCATATATAAACAAGGATAGTAGACGTGGACCTGGAGGCACAACCCCCAAAAAATGTCAGCGGTTCATATCCTATCTATTTGGACCCAGAACGGATCAAATGTCATCTTCATAAAATACTAATCCTCGCTCATTCTCTCGCTGTAGTCCCCTTTTCCAGAAATCAACGAGTTGGTCACTTTCCCACCCGAGAACGACGTGAACGCGGAGCAATGGGGACATGTTGTTGGCGTCAAATTCTTGGTCGACATTCAGGCCGTCTGCGTTATTTTTTCCCACGGAGATGTTGTCCTTTTTCACAACGAGGCTACCGAATCGGGCGACACTGTGAGTACTTTATCTTCTTTTTTTTTCTCGAGCATTGCGCAAAAGATATGGGGGGTTTTTTTTGGTCTGTTAAAAAACAGCGGATGCAACGGATGGAGACTGATGGTTTTTCTCTTGATTCATGTTTTTTAGTTGGAGATTGTTGGCTCTGTCGATTCAGGAATCTCGTGCATGGCTTGGAGTCCTGACGAAGAACTCGTTGTCATGGTGACTGGTATGATCTCAATTCCTTTTTTTTTCTTATTGGAAGAAGCCGCCGAGATATCATGCTGAAAGACAGCTACTAATTTCTTATTCTGTCGTCGACCACAGGCGAGGGATCTATTTTGGAAATGACCAAAGATTTTGATGTGATCGCCGAGAACCCTATTGATGTAGAGGAAGCTGGAGAAGGTAAAGATCTGGATATCATGATACTGAATTATGGACAACAACTCTGATGGATTGCGCAACTAACTCAAAAGTTCAAACGTCTTAGATGTCAGCGTTAATGTCGGCTGGGGCAAAAAGGAGACACAGTTTCATGGAACAGAAGGAAAGCAGGCAGCGCAACGCAAAGTCGATACCTCTGCATTCACATTTTCTCCAGATGATGATAATCAACACAGGCTTTCATGGCGTGGTGATGGAACCTATTTCTGTTGCTCCTCCAAGGACTCCCGTCTCGGTAAGGGTCTTTAGGAAACCACAGTCATAATCATAGGCAGTGACTTACATCTTGTGCTAACGATCCCGCGCCGTTTACTTTTACCTGACTTGCAGGACGCCGTGTGATTCGTGTTTATAATCGTGAGGCAGTACTTCAAACTACAAGTGAGTCAGTGGATATGCTGGAACATGGACTTTCATGGAGACCATCTGGAAATTTGATTGCTTCGAGTCAAAGATTGCCCCACCGTCATGATATCGTCTTTTTTGAAAGAAATGGCCTGAGACATGGAGAGTTCACGCTTCGCGAAGGCAATGATGCCGTTGTCAAGGAGTTGGCGTGGAACTGCGACTCTACCGTTCTGGCTGTTTGGCTTGAGCGTGCGAGCGGATCGTGCATTCAACTCTGGACCATGAACAACTACAAATGGTACATGAAGCAAGAGCTGTCTTATAACAGCGAGACTGGTTCCGCTGTGGCAAGCCTGCAGTGGGATGTCGAATCTGCGTTGTTGTTGCATGTCGTTACGCAGTCAGGATCTTATCAACGTAACCAATATTGCTGGGACAACTACAACAACGAAAAGCTTAGCCCCGACAACCTTGGAACCGCGGCTGTAGTCGATGGAGCCAACTTGTTGGTGACGCCCTTCAGAATCATGAACGTCCCACCACCCATGAGTGCTTACACCCTGACGGTTCCTTTCGCCATCCAGCATGTTTCTTTCTCGACACAGGACGGAGGAGATGATATGGCTGTTCTGCTGGCGGACCAACGGGTGGCATTTTTTGAGAGAACCGAGACGACTGTTCGACCCTTGCCTGAGCCCAGGTTAGTGGGCCTGATCGACTTGGCAGATGTGCCTTCAGTAGCTGTTCGACAAATTGCCTGGGTTCGACCCGATACTCTAATTGGACTGCAGTACGATAGTGACCTCTGTGCCGACGCTATTGTCATGGTCAAGCTTGCATTTGATGAAGAGACCAGGGCACCCAAGATTGTCTCCAAAACAGATGTGCCTTTGGAGGGCGTTTACCAGCGACTCTACTTCAATCAAACACATGGCGACATTTTGTTGCAACAGGTAGACGGCAATGTAATGTCGGTGCAGATTCAGGAGGGAGAGGACATGCCGACTGTATCAAAGTGGATGGAGATTTCACGCTTGCCAGAAGGATGTCTTTGGATGGGTACCACTAGAATTGGTGCAGGCCGCGAGGAGTACCGGGAAAGGGCTGTGGTTGGATTGGCGCGGAACAACCGTCTCTATGTCAATGATCGCCTAATTTCATCCGAGACTACGTCTTTCTGTCTCCACAACCACTTTTTGATCTTTACGACTGCAACTCACTCGGCCCGATTCTTGCCGTTGGAGACCAGTCTTGCGGATTTCAAGATTGTCGACAACTCGATGTTGCCTTACGACGAATCCATCCGCCGCGTTGAGCGTGGATCCAAGATTGTGTTGGCGCTGCCTTACTCTGTGAACTTGGTGTTGCAAATGCCTCGAGGCAATCTCGAAACGGTGGCGCCACGAGCCCTAGTCTTGTCAGTGACTCGAGATGCCTTGGACAAGTGTGATTTCAGGACGGCGTTTGTCACCTGCAGGAAGAACCGAATCGACCTCAATATTTTGTACGATCACAATCCCAAGCTGTTTATGGAAAACGTTCCCGAGTTTGTGAAGCAAGTCAAGGAAGTTGATTACCTCAACCTGTTCCTGTCTTTCTTGCGCAACGAAGATGTTACTCAAACCCTGTATCCACTCTCGGGCTCTGGATCGACACTGAAGCAACAATTGCTCCCCCAAAGCACTCATATCATTCAGCGTTCCGATGGATCCAGAGGCAAATCTGCCGCGGCTTCTGCGGAGCAATCCCAAAAGGTTAACCAGATCTGTGATGCCGTTCGCAAGGAGCTCAATACATTGGACCGCAAGACGTACATCAACTCTGTTCTGACGACGCATGTCCGCAAATCACCCCCAGATCTGGAGGCCGCGTTGTTATTGTTGGCTCAGCTCAAGGAGGAGGATCAATCGCTGGCAGAGGATGCGCTCAAGTTTACAATCTTTTTGGCCGATGTGGATCGTCTCTTTGATGTAGCCCTTGGCATGTACGACTTTGCGTTGGTGCTTATGGTCGCCCAATGGTCTCAAAAGGATCCTCGCGAGTACTTGCCCTTCTTGAATGAGCTCCGGACCCTGGAAAAGTACTATCAACGGTTCAGGATTGATGATCACTTGAAAAAGTACGAGAGTGCCCTGAAGAATTTGAGTCTGGCGGGCGAAAAGTACTTTGACAACTGCGTGTCTTATATCCGCCAACACAACCTGTTCCGACCTGCGCTGAAGATCTTTGGATCCAACGCTCTCAAGCACAAGGCAATCCTGCAGATCTATGGTGACAGTTTGTCGATTAATGGTGACCATGAGCAAGCTGGAGTTGCCTACGCCATGGCTGGAGAAAAGGAAAAGGCGCTCGAGTCGTACAAGGAGGCAGGACTTTGGCGTGAGGCCGTGGTGATGGCACAACAACTCAGATATGAGCCCTCAGCAATGTCGTACTTGGCCCAAGGTTTAGCCGAGCGATTGAAGGTTGACAAGCGATATCAAGAAGCTGGCACTGTCTTGGCCGAGTATGCTCGGGATTCGGAAGAGGCCATCTCGGCCCTCCTGGAGGGACGCTTGTGGAGCGAGGCGATCCGGACAGCTTACTTTTATAACCGTTTGGACTTGATGGATACTCATGTGGCGCCTGGTATTGCAGATGGTCATCATGACCTGATGGAATCGATTAGGGAAATGCAGGATCAATTCGATAAGCAAACAAGACGTTTGAAGGAAGTTCGGGATCAAAAGATTGAGAAAGCCTTGGCAGAGGCGGCCGAGGAGATGATGGCACCAGACGAAGGTCTGGATAACGTGGATATGATGTCGGATACGACCTCGATGGCTTCTGGGTTCAGTCGATACACGGCAGCGAACACTGTCATCTCTAAGGCCTCCAACTCTTCGCGCTCGTCTTCACAGTATGTTTATATTTTATGAGATCTTGTGGGTGGGATCGAGTTTTGAACACTCTGGAAAAACTGACGTGCGTTCCTTTTTTTTCATACTTTAGATATACCGCTAGACTCAAGAAGAGAGCCGATAAGAAGCGTCAGAGAGGAAAGAAGGGCAGTGTATTCGAGGAAGAGTACCTGATCAACTCTCTAAGGAAGCTGATTCTCCGCGTTGACACCACCAAACGTAAGCAAATTTTATTGAAGAGAAGTGCAGCAACAATATTTCTTGTGGGACAAAGAAACGAATCACTGATAGTACTTTGTCCATTTTTTCTATTAGCCGATGTTCACGCTCTTCTCAAGTGCCTGGCCGAGTCAATGTCGCTGGAGCGTGCTCGCGTGCTGCAGCATGAGTTCTCAAAGCTGCTCAAAGATATTGACACTCAAGGGCCCATCATCTTTATCCCTGCTCCTGAAGAATACCTAGCCAAGAAGAAGGCTGCTGAGGATGCCAAGACGGAGCGTAAAAAGCTGATCAAGCAGAACCAAGCCCAGGCACACCTCATGTCGCGTCACGAGGAGGCGGTAGCACAAGCCCAAATTTCCCAATTGGAAGAGATTGCAGAGCAGGATATCGCAGATATCTATGGCGAGATCCCTGTCATGTCAAAGGACACCTGGGATGTGGATCTTGTCTAACCAATTGACAGCATCTCACCCACAAAAAAAGTAAACTCAACAGGAATAAAAAAAGTATTTGCATTTTTTTCAATTTCAGTGTGTTCCTGTGCCATCCCGGCAGAAGAATGACTGGTGCTAGTGAGGGCTGGGTGGAGCTGAAGGGGGTGGGGGGCTTTGTTCCCACGGGCGCTGAAGTAAACCTTGCACTCCCCCAAAGTCCTTGGGCGTATTCCTCTTCACTTTGGTCAGAATCCTCCTGCCTTGTTCGTACATGACGGGGTTTCTTCAGAAATCAGTTTACGGCGAGCAGAATGAAATTGATAGGTTGCTAAAAGGCGGGTGCTGGCTCTCAATTGCAAGTACCACCAAGGTTTATCCTTATCAATGGATGATCCCTCCTGCCTGTGAGTGACGGGGTTTGAGAGGCAAAGGTAGAAAAGAAAGACCGCCCCGTGACTGCGATTGGTTTCTTTAATGAACCTTCCCTTCAAAGGAAAGATGATGATACACACTTTCTCGCTTTTTTCTGATCAACAGTCGTCCTGTCAAAGGGATGTGCTTAGGATTGCAGCGTGCGAGGCGAACCTTGTTATACACATCGCGCGCCATTGTGGTATTCTGATCCCCTCCTTTTTTTTTTCTTCTCTTTGTTTCTTCTTTCTTTCTCTTGAAGTCTGTGCTAAAATCCAAAAAAAAAAAAAAAAAAAAAAAAAGAACGCTGATTACAGGTCTATGTGGGGGCCATTTATTATTGTTGTCAGCCGGTTGTGCTTGTGTGAGAGAGGTATTGGGTGCTCTTCTATTGTGAGATGATGATCGGTGGCCGATTGACCTTGTTCCTCTGGACTCTCAAGAATAACCAGTCCACTGCATCTTTCACCCCGCTCCTAATAAGGACAAACAGAATGCAAAATGCAAGGAATCGTTAGTAAGAGCTCAAAAAAAAAAAAAAAAACCCCCCCAGGTGTTATGTCGTATTCTTACCCCTCCAGTGCAGATATTGGCAAGACTCTAGAATCGCGAGCGCCTAATCGTTCTGCGATTTGATTAAAGATCTCCTTGATCTCTTCTAGCTTCAAAGCCGTCGGTACATCCTGCTTGTTGGCCAACATCAGTACGGGGACGCCCTCGACTGTGTCGTCCAGGATCACCTTTTCTAACGCGTGCTTGCATTCTTCGATACGTTCTGGATCCGACGAGTCCACCACGAACACGATCGCGTGGCATTCCCGATAGTAACGCTCCCAGATCGACTGTAAATCCGTCTGACCTCCCAAATCCTGGAAGTTTATCCTTGCGCCTCCAATATCAATCCTGCCAACTGTTTGCCAATTGGGGAGCATGAAGAGTAATTAATAAAGGCCGTGCAGTCATGATATGTGGGGGGAAAGACTAGAAAAAAACCTACTGTTGAGACCGACAGTGGGGGCGATTCTGTCTGGAGGAAGGCCTGGGACACCAAGAAAGAGAGACTTGATCCTTTCCAAGAGTGTCTATGAGCAAGGGAGGGGAAAAATTAGCAGGGTATCCTCCGCTTCGATTTTTGCTCAATCGAGAATACAGGGCCCAGCACAGGCCTGTGCAGACTTACTGTCTTTCCAGCATTGTCGAGTCCGATGATAACAATGTAGTAGGCTTCACGTCTCGTCAGATGTTTATAAAGTCCACTGAGAAATGAGTACATTGTTGCTTTACTGTCTTTGAGTGGTCAAAAGGAATGAACGATGGAATGCGTGTGTGGGAGGACGCCAATGCAGTAAAGAGGGTATCAGGCTATCCAGTTTCTGTATCCTGTAGAGTGACGATGGTTGGCCAAGCTGGGTCTTGGGCGGTTCCTAGAGTGTTGCTGGCATGAGATGGTTTGACCGTTGAGATGGTGCACAAGAAAAATGCTCTGGCACTCAGTCCTGCAGGCAGGCGACATCTGATCCACGTGACTTTAGTTAGTCCTCTTGTCTCGGTGGTCGGAATGTGTCTTCAAAGTCTTTTCCAGAGAACTCGCCCTTCACTTCCTCAGCCTCGTAGTCGCCACTGTCACTCTCTCCACTGCTACTGCTGCTTCCAACATCATCCAGGTCCGTATCCCAGCCATCTTCCCATTCTTCTCCCTCGACTTTCAAGCCGCGGCTTTTCCAATAGCCGTGTCCATAGGTGCACAGAATCTCTTCGCCTTTTCGAATCCGCTTCAAGACTTTGCACCCCATGCGGACTTGACCCGTATCTGCATCTCGGTATAGATCCCATCCAACGTTCGGCCCTTGTTCCTGTGTCCTGATTCCCCGGAAATCATTCACGAATCGACCGTGGTTCCCATGCACAGAAGCATCCAGGTTGAGGTCGTTGCATAGGTAGAGCGTATGATCCGAGTCTGGGTCCGCAAACTCGTCTGGGACGACTAGCGAGATGTAGTCCAATAGATGTAGGCCGGGACGGAGAGTCTTTAATGCGAAAAGACCGTAGGACCCAAAAACTGGATGGTCCGGAGAGTCAATGTAACGAACCTCGTACAAGGGTTCCGCCGATCCCTCTGATGTGGTGGCTTTCGAGTCGGCGGTGAATACAAGTCCTGGAATAGCATGACCTATGGGTATCTTGTCGTATTCCTGCTCCTCCTCGTCGCGATCGTCGGTTACTATCGTTGTACCTTCATGCTCCTCCTCATCGCCATCGTCGGTTATTATCGTTGTACCTTCATGCTCCTCCTCATCGCCATCGTCGGTTACTATCGTTGTACCTTCATGCTCCTCCTCATCGCCATCGTCGGTTATTATCGTTGTACCTTCATGCTCCTCCTCATCGCCATCGTCGGTTACTATCGTTGTACCTTCATGCTCCTCCTCATCGCCATCGTCGGTTACTATCGTTGTACCTTCCTCTTCCTCCTCTTCGTAGCCACCTTCGTTCACGAGCAGTCTGAGGTCAGAAGAACTGCCAGCCCCATTCTTTGTCTTCTCTGGATGGTCGGCGTCTCCTTTTCTTCTACCCTGGACGAGATCCAAGGTCGATTGATCGATGGAGGAATGATATTCGTAATCCACGAGATATTTGACATGAGCAGGCCAATTTGGAGGCAAGAACTTTGTCGAGTGGACAGCAGCACGCCTCTCTTCCTGGAGATCTGAGAGTGTGGCTTCTAGTGGCGTTTGAAGCGAGGTCAGACCGGCGCTCTCTGACTGCGACGGGCCATCTTTTTCGTGATGGTGGTGATTGGTGTTATTGTAACTACTATTGATTCTGTCGTTGATATTGCTGCTATATGAGAAAGGGGCACTCGAAGGATCCCTGCCGTTCATGTTGGCATCAATGAGCGCTCCGGTGAATGGCGATGGAGTATGACGAGAACAAGAATCGAGCTTATGGATGAAGGAAAAAAAAAAACATATAAAACACTTTTGCCACCAAAACGCTGCAAAGTCACACAGCGCTGCCCAGCAGCAACTTTGAATCTCTTTCCTCCACACCATTGCATTCACCATGGAAGACCTTAAGAATAAGGTCAGTACTACTCTGCGCTAGACTAAAGCAGTTCTGTCAGGCCCATTAACCTCCCGCTGGATTATGAGACTGAATGTAACTGTTCGTCCTTGGAAATGAATAGATTCACGAACTGGACATCTTGACCGACGAACTGTCCTCCTTGCGTCCCGCAGCTGTACGTCCAACATCCTGCCCCCAACTTCCTAATTCTTGACCAAAGTCTCGGGAAATTGTTTCTGGATTACTGAAATGTCTGTGGCCTTGATTACGCTTGAAATTCTTAGACTGTCTACTCTAAAAGGGTTCCCTCTTCCAAGCTGTTCTTTCTCGAAGAAAAGAACCAATTGATCGCCGACAAGAAGAGTAACGTCCAGAAAAGACAGCATGACATCGATTTGATTGAGTATTCGGTATTCTGACTCTACATGATTACCTTGCACCCAAATAGAAGAACTAGCAGACACGAGGACACAGATTGCCTCCATCCCGGGACAGGCCCCCTCATAAACACTGATACCCCGCAAACTCTTCCAAACTCGCACAAATTGCATGTCTAATACAGCCCTTCAGACTGGAAATGTTGTTTTTTATTGCTATCCATACGTGGCCATTGCTGTTGGTATAGTGTGGATATTGACAATAGGGAGATTGTTATACGAGAGTTGGGCAGTTTCGATTTGTTCCTTGGTGATCTTTCTCTGCACAAACCCTCCTACCAATGTCACACGGGCGTCGCCCTTATGGGTTTCCACTTCTCGAATCCAGTCAAGAAGAATTTGACCCTCTGAGAAACCCACCATCACAGACTGGATGTCAATATCATTATCAAGGATTCCATCGCCCATCGAGTTAGGCTGCGAAGACGGCGATGCACCTTTTTGCTCGGTCTGTGGTCCAATGTCCTCTGCAGAGGGAGGGATTGGGGTTGTTGGCTGATCTGGTCCGCCGCCCATCATGAACGCCTCTTCTTCAGAATTGATAACGACGATGCTACTGGCGCCGGCTGCCTGTGCGTAGTAGGCCTTGAGAATAAAGAGACATATTCCGCGGTCGACTACGAGAATGTTGTCCCGGATTCTCATGGATTGAGAGCTGGTATATGGACGACATCCTGATACGTTTTCCGGAATACGGACCAACTTTGTAGTCTCTATTTGACCTTGACTATTGTTGCCCGCTGAAGAGGGTGGAGATGAGGTGCCTTCATTCTCATCTCCGGGCGCCGTCTTAAAGGAATAAACTCGTTGCTTGTCTTTTGTGTAATCGACAACAAAAGGCGTCCAGTATCCAAAACTGGCTGGCTTGACCGACACATCCCGCTCTACAACAGTCGGAGGATCTGACGCTGCACTGACGCGGTCCATGACTTTGTATATCCGTAGATGAGCATCCTGTGATAACTGATACGAGTCCCACAGTGGCCTCATCGATGATCGGTCGACGTACACATTGCTATTGAGGCTCAAAGGATGGTTGTCAACCTTAACGGCCCTGTAGGCGTTGTGGGCGCCGTCATACTGAAGTAGCATCTGCACACCCACAATTCGGTTTACAAACACCCCCTTCTTGATAGGGATCACCACCAACTTCTTGCTCATATTCTCTTCCTCCTGCTGCTCTCTCCTTTGTCGGTCCCCAACACTCTCCTTGTTACCAGGCGGTGGAATGGTGTGACCATGTCCTCCATTTCCAAGGTACGCCTTCTTGGGTGGTCCGGAAAATTCAACAAGCACCCTCTCCACCTCTAGCGACGGCTTTTCGCAGAATCCCTTAGGGTCCAACTCAAGCACGTCCCGAACATCTGGCCGGGTTCCAACCATCTGACGAGCGAAATCTGCGTCCGATCGATACGGTATACTCTTCAAAAAAGTATTGGGGACCTTGTAGATCGGGCACTGGGGCCAGCGCTGTTTCCTTGTAGTGATAAAGAGCGACGATGGTAGGAGCTCTTCGACCTTGTCTTGACCACCAATCTTCTTCAATCCGAGCTGCTGTTCGGATGACATGGTCTGCCATATGTTCTCGTTGCCGGTCTTTTCTTGTTGGCGTCCGTTCTGCAAATACTTTGAATTCAAAGCGAGAACATGGCCCTCGGTCGTAAAGACGAAATTCGAGTCCTTTAGTCCCTGATGGAGGACGTTTTCCTCATCAAAGAGCAAGAAAAGGTACTTGAATGTTTCTGAAAGAGCAAAGCTCTCCATTCTGTCCTCTAGCTTCTTGTCGATCACGCTCTTCAGTGAGGCCCAGCCGCACTTAGTTTTGGTGTAGGATTGGAGATCTCGGAGGATCATCTCTCCGACTTCAAGGTAGAAAGGGTCCTTGGTGGCCTGTATCAGAAAACAAAACAAAGATTAGTACTGCCGGTCTTGCGTTCTTGTTAGCTAGAAATGCGAGAGGAACGCCAATATACCCTGTAAAGAAAATAGTTGGATTCTACAAACTCCGGTCGCAATGGGTAGTTGGAGATATCGACAGTCTGCGTAACAAAGTTGAATCGTTCAGGAATGGCCTGGAACTTGCGCCAGATATTGTAGTAGTATAAATGGTTTTTGATTGCGCTCTCCAGGTCACCCCCGAGAACCTGTTGGTGATAAAAAATGGGAAAGGATCAGAATTATTCTTCGATGGACATTCAAACTCTAGAATAAAACATACTTGGACTCCTGGCATGAAAGCGGACAAGCTATCGACCCAGGTTGCTAGTAGAGTCCCATCGTGGAGATGGACATGCTTGTAAAAGTATGCCGAGTCGTGAAGCAAATTCCTCTTGATAGCATCCTGCGCGCCCTCATACATGTCAAGGTATTCCTCTTCACCAAACAAGACATAAGACTTCAAGAGATACTCGTAGAAAGAATCCGTGCCTGCACCGATTCCAGTCATTAGCGACATCCACTAGGAAGGGAGCGAAATATCATGGGAGGGTAAGTTTTTTTTTGTTCTGATCAAGCGATTCATATAGAGCTTGAGTCTTACCTCTCCGCTTGTAATGTTGATGGTATTTCCTACTAGACCTAAATTGGATCTTCTCTTCCACAGCTCAAAAAGCGCTTTCTTGGCTGCGTTCTGTAAAGAATTGACAGACAATGAATAAGTGCCAGTAAACCGGACCAGATCCGAATCATAAGATTCAAACTCAAAGCACTTTTCGCCAGTTTACCTCAAACGATGGGTCGCCTGTAAGACGACTCAGTACCCCAAACTCAAGCAGCAGACTTCCTGCTCCGGCTACACAAGTCTCAGACAACTCGTCCCGTAACACGCCCCTCCGCAAGTTCACTCGTGGCCATGGGATTCCTGTCGGTGTATTGTCAAAGGCTTTGATCAGACGCGTGCCGAGGTCCTTTGCCATCGTCAACAACTCTCCCGTATAGCCCTTGACTACAGACTCGAAGCTTGGATCACTCGCATACAAATGCCCCGAGAGCAATGCGCCAAGAACTCGAATGTTGACTTCAAAAACCTGAACTCGACTGTCAATATTGAAGTCAAAGACATGTCTCCTGACCAACTTGATCGCCTGCTGGAACAACTCTGGTTCCCGCATCGCCGCCAGCGTGTCGAGAGCGTCAATCAAAGTCAATGAGAAATCTCCAAGGACGTCGTTCACATTGATGTTGTTGGGGTTGCGGGTGTCGGGACCTCGGCCTGTACATGCCACGGGGTTCAGTTCGTCCTTTGGGAAAGCATAGTCGAGATATCCCCGATATCCATGCATGAACATATCCTTGGCCTCATGTCGAAGAATCAGCCTTCGTGCTTCGGTCATCCGTTCCGTAACAATCTTTCCTGGAGCTTTGGAGATATCGATGATAGGCGGTAGGGCTCGAAAATATTGCTTGCTGTTGGTATCAGCTCCTCCATGAGATCCTCCTCGCTGGGCGCTTTTCCCACTGCCACCATTGTTGGATCCGGGATTGGAGATCTGGTCCGATTTTGCATTCACTCCGTTCGAAGGATTAGGGGACGATAGCAAGATTTGGATGAGAGCAAAGATAATAAACATAAGCCAAGATCGCATGGACCCGTTGGCGGCTCCTGCTCCTCCACCTGTTGCCCCAGTCGAGGCCCCAGCTCCAGTAGATGACACCGATCCGTTTGATGGTACAGGAGACGAATGACTGCCCGGATGACAAATATCTTGGTCTGGCTCGCTATAGGTGTGTGGACTAGGTGTAGATGACATTGTTGGCAGGCGAGCAATTCGGGGGCTCCTGCAGACAGCCATAGGCTGAGGGCCATCATGGAAACCGAAGGAACTATCGGTGGCGGGCGAAAGGGGTATAGGATGGTTGGTGGGTTCATCCTCGGATGAGAAGGAGGATGCAATGAGGGTGGATGAGCACTCGTCGTAGTCAAGGGATGGGTCATTGTCTCGGTAGACGCAGGCGTAGGCAGAGACCCCCGACGGGCATCCAGGTTGAGATGACGCCTCGGTGTCCATGGTGCCTTCGGTCGGTCGGTCGGGCGGTTAGTCAGTCGGTGTGGGGAAAGCAGACAAGACGAGCAGGCGGGGACTGAAGGCGTTCGAGAGGGATGTGGGATATAGGATATGGGATATGTCAAGCTGTGAAGTGAAAAAAGGGAGTGCTACAGTGCACCAAAAGTGGCTTAGCACTCACTTTCTTTCTCCTTCTCAGCTGCATCCATTCCACGCATGCCTTTCGCTCTCCATCAACCAATCAATCAATCAATCAATCATCCCTGCAGAATGTCAGACAGAGTAAGGAACATCTAGCATCACCCGTCGTTTTGACAGGTGGACTCTAGGTCTATCTGCAAGCCTGGTCTTCCTGTGAACTTCTTTCGCGGGACAACGAACAATGGACAATGGACAACTGGCAGTGGAATCATCCATCTGAAATCAACACGCGCCGTGGTATAGAGCCCACCGTAATCTGAGGAAGCTGGCCCTCTCCGGTATCTCAATAGTATTGAATCTCATTGCCTCTTAGAAGAGGACCGCGGGTCAAAAAGGAAACACCTCGAATAAGGATTTCAGGAGAACAAACCAAGAAATGTGTTGTTATCAGATAATACAAGAATACTCAAAACTCGCTTCCCCATTGACCTAATAGCCAAGAGGCGGATATAACGGACGTGGAGGTGGAGGACGTGGAGGTAGCAGTGGTGGCGGTCGCGGTGGCGGACGTGGAGGTGGACGCGGTGGAGCAAACTCTTCACACACAGAGAGACCCAAGAAGGAATCGATCCTCGATCTTGGGAAGTACATGGACCAGAAGATCAGAGTCAAATACAGCGGAGGGCGTGAAGGTAGGACATAGCCTGTCTTGTTTCTCTATATCATTGGGATCGTGTAAACCTTCCCGTGGTGCTGCTTGTTACTGACGTCTTTTTCGTGATCTTCTTAACTAGTCATTGGGACACTGAAGGGCTACGACCCGTTGCTGAACTTGGTACTCGACGAAACTGAAGAGTGCTTGAGAGGTAATAGAGAAAAGCTAGGACGAAACTAGCTCTCGAATTATGTCTTGAGACCCTGTTGTACTTATTGATCCAACCTCATAACTCTCACCTTCTCGAAAACTAGATCCCGAGGACGGCCGCTTGTTGGATCAAACCCGTACGCTTGGTTTGATTGTGTGCAGAGGTCCCTCAGTCATTTTGATTTCACCAATGGATGGCACGCTCGAGATTGCCAACCCCTTCATCCAAGAAGAAGAGGCAGTTATTTGAGAAGAAAGCTCAATATGATCCGATAATCATTAAAAAACCCCCGAAATTCATTCATCAATACCCCATTGAACAAAAAGTCATTCGCTGTGAAAATATCTATGTTTATTGATCGATCACTGGGGATATCGTTCCACGCAAGCAACGCCCATTCTTGCACAATTCTCTTCTATTCTTCGCCTTAAAGATGTTCTTTCTCAATATTCCAAGCACTGCTGGTAGAAAATCCTGCAGGCGCAGCTGTTTGATGCTGTTGCGAAACAGAAATGATCAAAGTAAGTCAATGATCCAAAACTAAGACGGTTCTAACCCACATCATGTTGTTTGCCACTTACAGTTTGACCTCGCTGTGTTCCTGTAAGACGGTAATCGCGCTCCATCATGACTCTATCCCAACGGTCGATTCCGTATCTTGGGGGCTACAGAGGACACAATTGATACACGAATGTCGATTAATATGCAAGTGATAGAAGCAAACCATGGATGAAGGTGCCGTCCAAACGCTGACTGGATAACTGAATCATAAGTGGCTCAATTATAACACCAGCTTGAGGGTTCCATGGTTCTGTCCATTTTTCCAGTAGTCCCAAGGCACCTATGTGCGACTGATCCTTTGTAACGGCTGAATAAGGGCTGTACTTCCGCGAGTCGCTAGTATGTTCATCCTTCAAATATCCAAACATTTGCGGATCAATTGTATCCTATCCATGGATTCCAGCTGTGCTTTCAGGAGAAGCCGCAGAAAAAGTTGCGCTCCGATTCGAAAGAGTTCTAGGACCAAAATAAGCACATGAAGATGGGAATTGGCGTACCTGTCCCTCGTTAATGCTGGTTTTCAACTTGTTGAACAAAAGACCTGAGACTCCAAAGAATCCTGTAATCAATCTAAGGGTTATCCATTGTGGCAACTGCGTTAGTGTCAAGATAGGCAACAAGCACAAGAGGGGAGGAAGGGGGAGGCGAGACGAGGATAGAGGAGTTCGGAGGCAAAAAGTAATGAATGTGATCCATTTCGCGTTCATCATTCGATCCCGGAACAGTGGGAGGTGGAATGGTTCCAATGTCCTGCGTCTTCTAAGAGGTGCGATGAGGTGTGAGTGTGCACATACCCCAGTGGGATCAAGGCCTCGAAAGGAACTGGCATTGCAAAATGATGGGGAGGGGAGAGAGGGGAGGTGGTGATGGTACGAAATGGCAGATGAGAAATGGGTTCCCTGTTTGTCTGTTCGGACATTCGCTTTCGCGGAGAGGCAACAGCACTTTGCCGGCTCAGAAAAGCTGGATGATACGTCACCGTAATTTTTATCCGTGTGTGCTCAGCAGATATAGGAAATTCCGATTGTGCAGAGTGCGTACGGACCGGCCTTAAAGTCCAGGCAGTCCAGGCGTTACGATTACGATGTATCAAGGACCATGGAGTCGCAAAAGAGGGACAACAGTGGCCAGAAAAGTATGATATGTGTAGGAAGACAGGCTTCCCGACGGTGGAAGCAGCAAAGGGAATCTCCAGGACACTTAATGTGCAGGCCATCTGCCTTGAAAACAGTTTTAGGTATAGTTGCAGGAGTCAGAAAGGCGGGTTACTTAGTAACAATACGAACATGAATGGAAGAGCGCCCTTGTCGTCACCACACTCCAAGATAGACCATGTCGAGGCAATAGAGTGATCGAGTGTGCTGTTCTAAGGCGCGCCATTCTTTTCGCACTCAAGTGAATTGAAGACCTCGGCTCGGCTTGATGGTGGGGTTTTCGCCTCATCCCAAAGAAGATATGAAGACAGAGACGAGGAATCGCATGCTAAACCATGCATTTTGCGTCTTTTTTTGCCCACAGACCACGAAAACTATCTTCAGTTCGATTCAATTGGCGATAAACTATTTCGCGAAATATAATGGATCTGACAGTTGCCCGATTCAAAACTGGTCATAGTTGTCATCGAACAATAGCTAGACTGGCTCTATTCTCGAATAGACAATCCGTCTCGTTGTTTATTCATGCAAAACGTCGGGTTGATTTGGTACAGCTATCCAACTGCAGCGCGCTGACGTTGTTTCCAGTAGACTACTCAGGATTCTCCTCCCCTCTGTCTCTCACTTTTTTTCACGTAAGGGTCTGTTTGTCCACTGCGTTTCTAGCGTTGCATTATTACGGGAAAAACAAGTCAGTCCACGTCGTTACACGCTCTCAATTCAATTGGATGCAAGCTGCGTCACACCCGCTCCCCCCAATTTACAAGATCGCCGATCTTGCTTGTAGGTCTGCAGATCATGTTTACGGTCTCTCTTTCTTATTGCACGCCGCCTCTCTTGCTCCTGGGAATGATGGATAGAGCACTTTTCTCTCTGCTTGCCTATGCCCTACCGAGATATAGAGGCGCTTTAAACTATCCATGGACTCATACAAACAAAAGAACCCGTATGTTAGTATTCTGATGACTATGACTATAGGGGAGAGAGAAGAAGGAGGAAGGAAAGTTGGGACGTCATTAGACATGACATTGTCCTCTTAGCGGTATTGACGCCCGTTGACGATTTGTTTAGCAAGCGGGCAGGAAGGTTATTGTGTACTCTAATCTCTTGGATTGTAGCTATTCTTTTTTTTTCACCAGAACACCAGGTGAACAGAGGTCCATTTCTTGGGTTCCAACATCAAGAGCAATTGCCCGTAGCAGCGGCAATATAAGGTCGGCTCGTCAGACTTACCTGCCCCGCTTGTTGAAACTTATTGATCATGCCAGCGTTTCGCAGTCTCCGCTACACTTAAAAAGTCATTGCTGGACCAAGCTCAAAATTCCCTAATTGATATTGACCACATGAGGCTTGAAAATGTACGACGCACGCCTGTCTTCAGCCATGTTCCAGATACGAGGCCAGATCACACACACACAAAAAGATTGCCCCGAGACTTAAAAACCGGACCCTCCAATGAGAAACCGGGTGTAGGACGCACGGTGTGTTGCCCACAGGGACGCTGACGAAAAAGAATAAGGAAGTGACAGAACAAACAAACAGAAGAAAAAAGGTCTCTCTTTGACGGTGCCCCGATTCTTCGATTCAAAAGTCTATGACCATTTATCATACCATCATCGTCATCAGCTTTGCACTCGTGCACACTCGTCACTTTTCTGTATAAATACTCCACAAGCCTTTGTACACCTTGGCTTCTTCCTTCTTCCCGTTCTCCAGTCAGCTTGGATTCTTGAGCATCCTGTTCTTTCTACTTTCTTCTCTTCTTTTTTGCACGCACACACGCTCTCTTTTCGTATCACCGCCACCATCAACTCCAACGCCGATCAACACAATCAACCTCGCCTTTATCGGCTACATTCCTTTCTGTATCCTCACCCGCATCCCTGCACGTACGTTGTTAATAACGTAGAAATGTCTTTGGAAGCCGACATCCGTCGTGGTAGGTTAAAAAGAGATAGGGGTCATGAGTCACCCCTTCAGTTCTTGAACAAAGAGAGCAGACACAGCACACAGACACGCCCTACTTGGACCTGCCCAGGGGCACCTGCAGCTTGTGCGCTCGACATGTCTATCCAACCTCCTCAGCGCGGCATGTGTTCTCTTTTTCTTGTTTGTCGAGATGTTCTTACGCGATATTCTCCTGATTTACACCTACTCACCAATCCCCACCTTTTGCCCTGGTTTCTCGTTTCTCCTGCCGTCTTTCTGTGCATCCTCTATTGCTTCTTACCTGTGTCTCTTCCCCGCTCTTCTTTACATTCCCTCTTCGTACTCCCAAAGATACGAACCTGACACCCTCTCACTTCTTGCTCGAGTGTGGAGAGTTCACACCATCGATGAACTTCAACTTTGATCAACCCGTCAACCCCTTTGAGGCCAGCTACAAATTTCTCATCGCCGGCACCCCAAAGGCCGAATCTGACCTTTTCTCAGATTACAAGGCGTGCCCTGACTCAATAATGGAACTCGCCGCCTCTCATCCGCCGCCATCCCAGCAGCAGAACGTTGCTTCCGAGTCCCATCATCCCTGGTCGGACATGTTATCGGACGAGGCCTGCATGCCTCTGCGCCAGATGTCTCCCTTCTCCACCTATCCCACATCCTCTGCCTCGTATTCTTCTTCTTGCACATCCCCTCTTTCCTCCTCCTCCACACGATCGAGCATATCGGATCACTTTCGCTCAAGAGTGCAATCCATGTCTTTGGACCACATGTCTCCAGTTTCTTGCTCGACATCCTATCCTCATACTCACGAGTACACTCTTGACATATTTGCTGCCTCCACCACAAAGTATCACAGTGATCTAGAACTTCCTCCCCTTGCCCCAGACTCCCCAACTACAGACTCACTTGCTCCCGGTGATACCCTTCGACCTGGCTTTGACTTAACCAAGTTCAATCAGACTGCTTTATTCGATCGAATGGCCCTTGACAAGTACGATCAAGAGATGAGTGACCAGCACGATAGTGGCATGGACGTGGACTCTAGCGAATCTCAGGACGAGGAGAACCTGTCCTCCAATGAACGGTTGGAGCCGCCTAGCCCCGCCCCCAAAGACATGGCTATAACCACGCGCTCTACTCGATCCCCAGCTGCCGCTGCCGCTGCTGCCACAACCAAGAATTTGTCTAAACCCCTGAAGACATCGAAATCCGTACGCGTCAAAAAGTCCACCAGTAAGACCGAAAAGTCATCCAGTGGGCAAAGATCCATGGCCACATCCGGTCGTGGCTCATCAACATCAAACAAGGTGACGACCAAGGGCCCCAGACTGAATCGTAAACATGGCTCGCCAGATGACGAGGAGGACTCACGGGAGATGAAGCGCCAAAAGTTTTTGGAGCGAAACCGTATGGCTGCATCGAAATGTCGCGAGAAGAAGCGTCAGCAGACGCTCAAGACGATTTCGGACGCGGACGAGATCACGGCGCGGAACCATGTCCTCCACAAGTCCCTGGATGAGCTCCAGGAGGAGGTACGGTCACTCAAGAACCAGATCCTGTGTCATCGCGACTGTGGGTGTGATGTGATCCAGAAGTTTGTTCAGACGACTATGGGCTCTGGATCGACCAAGTTCCCGTGTCAACGATAACTCCCTCTTTTGATGGCTTTCTCTTTCCTATTGTTCGCAAGTTTGCTGCACTCAACATTTCAACATCTGGCGTAATCGCCGGCAAAATATCGGGTATCTGCCAGTTCTCCCTCCCTTGTACATTTCTCAATAGTGTTGTATTAAATATTGTTGTTCGCCTCTGCTTTCTATGGGGCCTGACCATCTGTCTCTTATTGTAAGGGAATGTGCAAAAGTGGGTTCAAGCCAGATTTCATTTGACGCGATCGAACTGGCGATCGTGCTTTTCAAGGAGACAGAAAGAAAATGAGGCCGAGATCAAGGAGGGCAAGACACCACCCCACCGACATGGATCTACTAATCTTGTTCACTGGAGTCCGGCAAAGAACGATGAAACCTTAAGAGGACCAAGATCGGGAATTCCTCTCGACCAAACGTCCGTTGGGGAAAAGAGAATAAAAAAGAAAAGAACGCGCGACGAATTGTATTTTTGCATGACATGGGCGTGAGTATTTTTTTTCTTTTGTTCTGCTGTTTCCCGCCTGCAACGAGAGACAATGCATACGCCATTGAAACTTGGAGAGGGAAAACTTGGGAGGGAGAACTGGCCACAAATGGATGGAACTTACCTTTGAACTGGACGGCGGTGAAACTGGCGCCAGAGACGCCCGGGGCAGAATCGGGTTTTTTTCTTTTGTTTGCTTGTTCCAACATGCAGTGAGGACTCGTGCTGTTTGTTTGTAGCTGGCGATGGAAGGGGGTCCGAGGGAGAGGGGCGATTATTAATGAGCGAGGGAGATGAAGGACCAGTGGAACGGTTCTTTCCAGCTCAAGGAAGGGGGAGGGGAGAGGACCAGACGGACAGGGAAGAACACAGGAATCATCCGTCTGCTGGCTCTGTCCACACGGGAAGGACAAGACGGACGGATAGACGGACAGCAATAGGCAGGCAGCTTGGCTCTGTGTCCCCCAGGCGACGATGACCACATGCAGAGTTGGACACAGAACAAACCATAAAAAGAGTTGGTGCCTCTTTTTTTCCTTCCTCTCCTTTTTCTTCTGCAACCAGTACTCGCTCGCTCTCTCTCTCTCTCTCTCTCTCTCTCTCTCTCTCTCTCTCTCTCTCTCTCTCTCTCTCTCTCTCTCTCTCTCTCTCTCTCTCGCACTCACTCACTCACCTCCTCTCGGCGACTTTCTCGCTCCCACCACATTCGCATTCGCATTTCACCTTTCACTCGACTTTCACATCTACCATGACTGCAGTCGAGCAAACAACGGTAGGGATTCAGGACGTGGACGCTGGCCACTTTCCCAAACACGTTACCCTGAGGACTATGTTTCGTGTTTCCCGCGTGGATTTTTTTTATGAAAAAAAGTAAAGGCTGCAAAGGTCGATGCTGACTCTGAAAACGTCTTGCTTTTCTTCTTCTTGGTAACTATCCAGGACATGACCATGCTCAACGGAGAAAACATCTTGAGCTCAAGTGATCACGACGACGACATCATAAACCACTCGATCTTTGATCAACTGCTGGGGATGGACGATGGGGACGATCACGAGTTTTCACGAGCCTTGGTTTGGGATTACTTCGAGCAAGCAGAGGGGGCCCTTGTCGAAATGGACCAAGCTATGTAAGCCCCAGGTTTTTCTTTCTTTCACTTGTTTTGGAGGACACAGTCAGGAGCTTTCCACTCCAAGGAAAGATCAACAAAGGAACACCAAAAGAAACCAGGGTGCATTGGATTTCCTCCAAAGAGAAGGAGACTGCGGTTGTGGGGATGGGCGTCGCTTACTGCATGAACTCTTTTTTTTGTGTGTGTGTATGTGTGTGTGTGAGAGAGAGAGAGAGAAGGAGAAGAGAAAGAGAGGGAGAGAGAGAGAATGTGGGTGTGTGGAAATGGCGAGTGTCGTGTTTTAGGGTAGGGCTGCATGTGGTTTGTGCCATTGCGCGTCTTTGCCCCGATTACCCGATTACCCTTCCTTTCCCAACTTGACTCCTGCCTCGATTTCATTTATGCAATACTTGCCTTTTTTCCCAATCTCGAACCCAATCGCGATGCATTCTTTTTCTTTCCCCTTCCTCCCGACACTCCCTCGAGGACGGGAAAGGGCCTGTGAAGAACGCAAGAGGAATAAGACGAGCCAACAGAAGAGGGCGGACATGGTGCAACCATGTCAACAATTCTTGTGCACCCGACAGTCAGTTAACAGCCAAACGTCGTTGAGCACTGTTCCCTTTTTTTTCCTTCTACAATTGCAAAATGGTTTTTGATCTTGCCTGGCCAAGGATTTGCCTCTCCATTTCTTTCCCCCGGGCACTCGCAAAGGGCGCGCTTGGGCCGGGATTGGCTATTTAACCGTAGACCGCATCTCTATGCTAACGGCGCATTCCCTCCCCCTTTGTCCAAATGTGACCTCCTTCTCCCATTAGGACGGAATTGAATTTCACAGAACTATCACGGCTGGGCCACTTCTTGAAGGGATCATCAGCAGCATTGGGCCTGACAAAGGTCAAACTCTCTTGTGAACGGTTGCAACACTATGGAAACCTGACGGATGAGACGGGGACAACATCGATCACAAAAGAAGAGGCCAAGACTCTGAGCTTGGCACTTCTGATCCAGATGCGGAGAGAGTACAAGGAAGCAGAGGAGTATCTCAGGGAGTTTTACGAGGATCCAGAAGATGCTGATGGTCAGTGAAACCGTGTCGCCCATATTTGTATTCAATTAAAAAAAAAGTCTTAATAGAGACCTGGCCTGGAACATTGAGTCCGGATAAAATGGGTGTTTTCATCACCATAAAATATTTTTTCATTCTAAATTTTTACATTGGCTGAAAGCCCCAGAACTCGGATTCAATCAACACAGGTGCGGAACCAATTGGATGTGAAATGAGCGAGCAACAACAAAATGAAAAACTATGAAAAAAATGGGTATAGTTGCACAGAAATTAATAATTATTCTAAATAAATAAATAATTAAACTAATCTTCTTCGTCAGAGTAAAAAATATCTTCGTCGCCCTCGTCGCTGACATCGTCTTCGGTCTCCTGGTCCTTCTCAAGGTCCCTGTTGTACAATTCCCAGTAGTCCTGGCCGATCTTGACAGTCTTCTCCCAGATGGAGACCAGTTGGTCACTGCTGGTGCTTGCAAATCCCTCAAGCAATCGATTTCTTAGTGAAAGAACTGTCTCGTTCAAGTTTGGATTGAACGCGATTGGGTTCTTGACCATGCCCCAGAGCATCTCGATCGGTTGCAGTTCACAATGATAGGGCGGTGTCTTCATTATAGTATGGCCATACCCGCCCGCGATCTCATAGGAGGCATACACAGGATGGATGTTCATATCCTTGATATGTTCCAAAAGCCCCAGGCGCGTCATAGGTCGGCCATTCGGACGCGTTGGCAGTAAGATTCCATTATCTCCAAACCACCTAACGACTTCAGCAAGAGGAGTGTTTGCTTTGGGGGGCGGGTTCTCCTGGCGTACGTGGTACTTGGCGCCGTCCATATGGATATTGCAAGGACCGTATTCGTCCGATAGTGTCTTGCAGAGTTCCTTGAAGAGGCGTTCGAATAGGTCGGCATTGAAGTTGCCATGGTAATCATGCAAATCGGGAGCAACACCGCTTCCCCGAACGAAATCAGGTATTGTGCTCCAGTCCTCATTGTCTCGGGCCCTTCCACCTTCCTGCCCGCGTGCCTTTCCAACAACTGGCCAGATTAAGATGCTCTTCTTCACGATTTCACCCTTCAATTTGTGGCCGTTGTGATACACGACAAACGCACCGAATATAACAACCATAGGCTTGCGGCCAGACTCGTTGACTGTTCCTCCAATTGGCTTCCATGTGTACTTGGTATGGTGATCCAAGTGACAATAGCTTTCATCCAAAAAGACTTCTGGGACGATCGGAAACCCTTTGGCACTGAGGTTTTCCAGTCGTCGCTCAAGGTAGACATGGCGGTAGTTAATAATGGCCGGCTTGTCGTGAAAGACATTACGTCGATTACCCTTCCCGTAGGTAAGTCCAAGATGGAAGAGGTAGCGTGTAAGAGTGCGTCTCTTGAGCGAAAGACCATGGTTGTCTTCCAACTCTTTGAGAATCAGAGCCGAGGTGACAGGAATCCCGGCTTTATTATTCTCGAGAATAAAAGTCCGAATAGCTGCGCCCAAACTCTCATCAATGGCAAGCTTTGGGCGTCCAATTGTCATTTGCTGAGGCTCCTCGTTGCGAATGGCGAGTCGAATTGCGTTTTGCGCAACTTGGGTTCCAACGCCAGTTACCAAAGCTAGTCGCTGGCGCGGTGTCAGCTTTTTATGGCAGTGGTGGAGAGGCCCAGCGCCAGAGAGGTGATGATGTACGTTGATCAAGATGGAGTACTCATTTCGAGTGACGGGTGCTTAATGTGCGAGATTGACATGGGGAGCTGGGTCAGATTGTCGGAAAAGGTTTTGGAGTGCCTTTCGAAGCTGTTTTGAGTCGTTCGTGGCGCGGACGAATTTATTAAGGGTCAAAATCTATTCTCAAAAAAAACCAGCAATAGTTGGGATTGGATCTTTCTGGCCAGGTCTCTATTAATAAAAACCCCAAGATAAATCAAATCAGCTGTCGCCGCCAAATTTTTGAACCAACTGTTTGCGATTATTGGCCACACTCGTTCATTCTTTCTTACATTCATTCAGAACCCACACCAGTCAACAGGACACAACACAGACTATGCTCGGATTCGTTCGTCGCTCGCTCAATGCCATCGGCCAGGAGACCGTCAAAGGTTAGTCCACATTGGGTTTCACAAGCGTGGACAGGGATCTCTTCATGTGCCCATCTCGGAAAGGAAACTACATTTCAAAAACAGGAGAAGACAAAATGTGAACAGCACAAATGGGACAGACATTCTGCCCTCACCACCTACAGCCTTTACTTTGACCAACGGTCGGGTTTATGGAAATATGTGAATCGTGATTCATGATTCATGATAGTAAACTAACGGCTGTTGCAACCTCAAAATACTTAGTGGCCAAAATGGATCACTCACCTTGGCAACGATTTATGACTTTGGCTCAGCTGAAATCACAGGAAGACCTTAAGGGATGGATCGTCGGATGTGACAAAGACATTGGAGGTTTCTCTGATGCAAAACTGGAGATTACAAAGAATGGCACCGGTATGTGAGATCGGCCAAAAAGAAATAATTAGGTGAAAACCCCGGCATTTGTATCAGATCATTAACCATGTGGTGCTTTTGCATTTGTATCGTCGACAGGCCGATTCTCTGGTCATCTTTCTTTGGATTTGCCAGATAATGAGACGGTTGAAAAGAGTGGATATGCAGGATTCAGGACAAAGGTAATAGGAAAGAAAAAAAAACTGAGGCTAGATGAGAGGCGAAAGAGATTACGAATGATCCTAACATGTTTTTCGTATCTCAAACCTTTTTTTATCAAAGACGAGACCAAGTTCAATTTTCGGAACTCCTGTTTGGGATACTTGCTTGTATGAATACCTCTCATTGAGGGTCAAGGGCGACGATCGCAAGTACTTTGTAAACATTCAAACAGACGGTTTTGTCCCAACGGATCTCTATCAACATCGCCTTTTCTTGAAGACCCCAGGCGAGTGGGAGACGGTATTGGTAAGGACCAACGATATACGCTTGCAAAAACCGTTCACTCATCCACCCTCATCCACCCTCTTCTGGCCTTTATCGTATTTTACTGTTGTGTGTTCTGACCTTGACCATGATCTGCCGTGTACCTATCTATACCTTTAGATCCCATTCAAGGATTTTATTCTCACAAATCAAGGGTTTATTCAGGAGGAGCAAGTGGAAATCTTTAGAGAGCGTGTCAAGAACGTGGGCGTATCCATTATCGATAGAGCCTCAGGACCTTTTGAACTCGAGATTGAAGAAATCTGCGCAGTGAACACTGGACCAGACCCAAATGCGAAGCCAGACGACGAGGACGACTGAATAAACCTCGATATCTTTTGCCCAGAAATAAAACCAAAGTCATATAGTACATGAAACATGGCTGTATTGCGAGATAAGAATTTATTGTACAAGAATAGCGATCTCTGGTCAATGTCATGGGAATGGAGTTTAGCTTTGCTGGCAGCAACGCAGTGAAGAAACAAAAAAGGGAGGAGTATAAAATGAGAAGGATACGCCGTAATGCAAGTGAGGTAGGTGATGTAGGTAAGTGGGTAATAGAAGCGAAACGGAAAACAAAAACAATCTAGAGAATGCAGAAGATCTACTGGCGACGCTTCTTGCCCTGGTCTCTGAGTCTCGTGGCCATCTTGTGAGGATCTTCAGGCTTGACCTTGTTGCGGTTCTTGTTCTTGACGTTGGCAGTCTCATAGTAATGAGTACCAACCTTGCCCTTGTTGGTGGTCATACGAGCCTCTTTCACGGGCTTGGCGGGCTCCTCAGCCTCCTCTTGCTCGACAGTCTCCTCAGTCTCCTCAACATGCTTGCGCTTAGTCGTCTTCTTTTCTGTCTTCTTCACCTCCTTGACCTCGAATTCAGTCGCACGCTTAGCTGCGGCGGCGCGCTTCTTGATCCTTTGCTTGCGCTCAGTTTCCTCGTCCGAGAGCTCCAATTCACTGTCGACATCCTCCTCAGCATCCTTGGTAGATTCCTGTCCAGGGATAGAGTCCACAGTCTCACCAACAACATTGGCAAAAACATCATCCCAATCCAACTTCTCTCCTGACATGGCGCTGCTGGACTTGGACTGTGCTTCCTTAGCCTCCTTCTTGGCCTTCTTCTCCTGGCGGAGCTGAGCCTTGCTCTTGCGGGTCTTGACAGCAGAGGAGTCCTTAGTCTCGTCCTCATCATCAGTCTTGTTGATATCATCTTCATCAATCTCATCGGGCAAAACGCCTTCAGGGAGATTGCTCTCACGCATGTGCTTCTCCTCCTCCAACAACGCGGCATTCTTCTCCAAATCCTCTGCCATAAACTTCTGCATAACTGGGATCTTGGAGAAGATCTGCTCGACCTGGGGCAACGAAGGATCAATACTGTTATGAGCAGGGGCCTCCTCAATGGCCTCATCTCCAACTCTCTCACCCTCAGGAGGAGCGGTGTAGTATGGAATCTTGCCACGGAGCCAATCATTCAAAACCATCTTGGCAACACTGCCGAGATCAGCCTCTCCTCCCTTGATCAACTTTCCGGTACGCTTAGCGAGCTGGGTCAAGAAGTCGACAGAGTCCTCCCAGTGATCGAGCTCATAAGTACGCTGGATGTATTCTGGGCGGACACGCTTGAGCAACTCGGGGATGTAATCGTCGGGTTGCTTAATGTTCTCCACACGAACAACTCCCTTGAGGACAATATCTGTCTCAGTATCCGTGGTCGAGGGATGGACGACACCAGGGCAATCGATCAGGTAGATACGCTTCATGAGCGTAATGTACTGCCAGACCTTGGTCTCACCAGGAATAGGAGCGACGTTGCAGACCTTCTTTCCACGGAGAGTGTTGATGATGCTGGACTTTCCAGTGTTGGGGTAACCGATGAAACCGACAGAGATTTGCTTCTTGTCCGAATGAAGGGTCGAGAATTGACGGAGGAGCTGAATGAGCGAACCCTTACCGAAAGAGTTGTTGATGGAGGCGTGGAAGGCAAGAGTGGGGTATTCCTTAGAAAGGGTCTTGACCCACTTGGCTGTGACCCAGGTAGGGACGAGATCGCACTTGTTCAAGACAAAGATCAGCTGCTTGTGGCGAGCCTCCTTCTTGATGTGGTATTCAACGTTGGAGCAACGAGTGCCCATGGGATCACGAGCATCCAGAACGTGAATGACAACATCCGAGGAATCGATAACCTTGTAAAGTTCTCCCCAAATACGCTTCGATTGACCCTTTTGGAAGACACTGTCTCTTGCCTCCTCAATCCAGTCCGTGATGTTGTTCGAAATCAAATTCTTATCAGCCTTCTCGTCGTAGGTCTCCAATGTCGACTCAACCTTGGCAGCCAAATCCTCCAAGCTGCTCATCGCCAACTTTGGGCGCTTGCGCTGAGCCTTGTTTCCAAAGGTGTCTCCAAAGGGTTCGGTCTCCAACACATGCATTTTGCCGACCTAAAAAGTGGAAGAATGATGATTAGTAATATGCTCCTGAGGTAATTCACAATACCATGGAGTAAGGGGGGAAGAGGGTCGTAAATAAAAGAAAAATGGCGAAATCTCTAGTGAAGAAGAACTTGCTTCCTTACATGAACGGGGTCCTGAAGAAGGGACATGGGCAACTTGTGTTGCTTCAAAAGAACCTGGAAGGGATCGTTGACCTTAGCGGCCAAGTTCTCTCTGAAGTTCTCCAAGGCTTTCTGGCCGATGACTCGAGTGTTTCCGAACCACTTGCGATTGGGGGCAACACGACCAGGCTCGACAGTCTTGCTCTGGAAGGAAGCGGCCTTGATGACCTTGCCCTGAGCGTTGCGGATGGCACGACCTCCTTTCAAGAGCTGGACCTGCTTAGCGGCCTTTGCGTCTCTGTAGAAGTTCTCTCCCTTGACCTTGACGTTACCAAGGCCGTTAGAGCCACCAGAGGCGGCGACTCTGTTGTGTTCCTTCTTTAATTGACCCATGGAGAAAGATGTGAGATGATGGAGGGGAAAAGGATGATGGTCGAATGAATGGAAATGCACTCTCTTTGAGGTTCCTCTATCGAGGCAAAAAAAAAAAGAAAAAAAATAAACAACACCATGACTGCCTTTTTAATACAGTGATTTCATTATGGTAACATGGAAAAATACGGTGACGTAAAAGGGTACAAATTGTGCTCATTTCGACTCGGACAGCGCAGGAGCAATACACAGAGGGAGACAGAGCAATCCCATTCATCATCAATCCTTCTCTCTACTCATTCCTCCAATGGCTTCCAGAATTGCTGCCGCCGCTAAGGGCATCCGCTTCTCTTCCACCGCTTCCGCCACCGCCGGCAACGCCTGGTTGGCCGAGCGCGCTGCCATGAAGGAGCACGCTGGTCGTACGTTCCTGTCTTCTTCCTTACCCCTGATCAGGATTCATGTCGCGGATTCGAATTCGACCTCGGGATTGCGTTCGGAGCGCGGCAAATGGGCATCCGGATCGCGCTTTTACTGAGAATTATAACTCTACATCTTGCCTATTTCCCACCTCACCACTTCGAGAAGACAGCCTGCAGTCAGTGGCGCTCCATTCACTCAGTTGACAGGAACAGAGATCTCGACCGTTAGGAACGGAACGATTTTTAATTTTGCATGCATTCCGAAGGGGTCCAAGCACGCTGTTTGTTGGAATCAGTTACACGTGGCTTTCCCTTGACAAAACAGGATCAAGGATAGAAAATGAAAACGCGGATCAAGGCTCTTGATAGAACTTGGCTGTTGACCCTGGTTTTCCTTTCGTCCAATGAATACTCAATAGCCGCTGCCGAGACCTGGCGCAAGATTTCCATCTATGTCTGCATCCCTGCCGTCATTGCTGCCTCCGCCAACGCCTACAACCTTTGGGCCAAGCACCAGGCTCATTTGGAGCACGAGCGCCATGAGGGTCACGAGGCCGTCAAGTACCCATACATGCGCCTCCGTTCTAAGGTAAGGATTTTCGTTGTTATTTCGAGTTATCTCGATCTCGTGTAATGGTACCATCAGACTCATCCTCTTGCTTCCCCTCTTTCTTTTTTTGTAGGCTTTCCCCTGGGGTGATGACTCTTTGTTCTTCAACCCTGCCGTTAACATGTAAAGATTCGTTAGTAGCAGCTATATAGACGAACTAGAAATCACACCCTTGCCTTTCAGCACCCACTCTCGCACTAGAACTTTTTTACGCCCAAAAATGAAATCCCTAGAATTTTGTTGTTCAAACTAACGATCTTAAAACCACGCGTTCTACCTTTTGCACCTCGCTTGAAGTCTTCAACACAAGAAAGTGACATGAAAGACTCTTAATGTCGAACACAAAATCCCGCGGAGAGATGGATGGCGAGAGCTCGGGGATAGTTTCACTTTGCTGGTTTGTGACAAATGGCTGCTCTTTTGGGCTGGAGCTTTTTGACATGATCAGGAAAGGCGAAGTTTTGGGCAATGCGATCGAACAATCTTCCAGTCATTCTTTTTTTTTTTTTCATCTGGATCCCCTGACTTCCTTCGAAAGAGGTGCACGAAAGATGATAGCAACTGCATTTCGAGAGCCAATTGCCTTTGCAAACAGTCGTGTCAAACCCATTGAAAAGCATAGCAGACATGCAAACAAAAAAAAAAAAAAGTCCCAGACTTTAAAGAGCAACGGTTGGACACAACACACAAGAGAGTGCTCTTTATTTGTTTGTTCCCTCTCTCTTCTTTTTGCTTCTTGACCACACAACGTTCCCTCTTCCCTCTTCCCTCTTCCCTCTTCATTATCTGAACTTCTCACGGAACCCCTTCAAGAAATCTTCTCCATCATGACCATTGAAAGCTTCAAGGACAGAACCCTACGAGGCATTCATGATCTCAAAAAAGACATTGCTGAAACCTGCACAGCGCAAGAGGCCAAGGTGCACCAGCTAAAAGTTGCCGCTCAGACGGGCGGACTCGGTGGGTTGCTGAACACGATCCTACATCCCTCCCCTGCCCCTGAGGGCAAGATCAAGGACGGGACTTTTACCAACTGGGGAGGAAATCAATCCTTCAAGCCCACCGAGATTTTGAACCCAGAGACGCTGGAGGATTTGGTCGATATTGTTCACAAGGCTCAGAAGTCAGGCAAGAAGATCCGCTGTGCAGGATCCGGACATTCCTGGTCTTCGTCCTCGGTCACGGATGGATACCTGGTGGTGATGAACAAGATGCAGAAAGTCTTCGAGCCAGTATTTGACAATGAAAAGGGATGGACCATCGAATTGGAGACAGGTGTGTTGGTCAAGGACTTGGACGATGCATTGAGAACACACAACCCACCTCTGGCTTTGCCGTCAAACGTCGTTTTGGATTCTGTAAGCAAAAAGAAAGTTCGTTTGGCTCTCATTCCCATGAGTTCATCTTGGTGCTGAAGTTTGGAACTGACCACCCTTCGCTGTTGCGCCTCTCATGATCCGCTTTACCCATAGGTTCGATACGGAGGGATCCTGTCCCTTGGATGCGTAAGTTGTTTTTTCTAATGCGTTGCCTCCTTTACTCTTGTTGTTGTTGTTGTTGTTGTTGGAGAATTGATTGAGGGCAAAGCACACGCTGGCAAAACACACATTGGCAACTCCAAAGGACGGACCGAAAGAGGAACTGAATCCATTCTTGTGTCTTCCTAATTGTGAGCAGTGTGCCTTGGCTTCACTCCAAAGACACAAAGAAAGAGACCCTAAATGGTCGGCTCCCAATGGTCTTGGTCCCTTTATTTTTTGCTCATAAATCGATCTCTTGTTTTTTCTTTGTGCAATCAATTAGCATGGTGCCGGCACCCACACAAGGACTCTGCCTGATCTCGTCAGCGAGGTCAAAATTATCGATGCCACTGGTACCCTGAACACTTTTACACCTGAGAAGAATCCAGAGGAGTTCTCGGCCGCCTGTGTGAACCTTGGGTTGCTCGGTCTCATCTACACCTACACGATGCGCGTCGAGCCAATGTTCAAGATGCACATGGTATGGAAGAGGATAAACACTTTGGCTACGTTAAAAAATTGTTTAGTCATTTGTTTTATCGCGTTATTGACGCCTGGGCTGTCTATCTTGTGACCTTTAGACGGACACGTACCCTCCTCTTAGCGACTACTTCACTTCGCCAGAGCTTTCAGGACCCAAGCTCAAGGCCATGGTTCTCGGCAATGACTCGACGGAGATCTTTTATTGGCCCTTCAACACTCCTGGTCTCGGCCGTGCCAACGATCATATCTGGATCAAGCAATGGCAGCGCACCAAGAACCTTCCAGTGACTGTCAGTCCCTCCAAGGAGGGCTTCACAAAACTGTGGCAGGGTTACGAAACCGAATTCGGCGATCACCTGTACGAGTTTATGGCCGCCCACCCATACAGTGCCCCTTTTGTGAACTGTCTGCTGTTCCAGGCCATTGGTGGCAAAGATGCAGAGGCAGTTTTGGAGGCTCCAGATGCGATCCATTACCAAGCCGGAATCGACAACTTGCCCTGCGTAGATTTAGAGATGGCGTTGAAGGTCAATGAGGATTTCTCTAACGTGGTTGTGGCCTGGAACTTTGTGATTGACCAACTGTACGAGTATGCAAAGAGAGGCGAGTTCCCCTTGAACCTGACGCTGGAGATGAGATTCGTCAAGGCTTCCAACCTGCTCATGTCAGCAGCCTATGACGAAGACCCTGAAGCGATCTATTGTATGATTGAGATCCTTTCAGTCAAGAACACCAAGGGGTTCGATGAATTTGCTAGTATGATTGCAAAGTTCTGGATGGATCAGTTCAATGCCAGGTAATAATCTACAAAACAACCGTCCATCATCTCAAGAAAACTGATTTTCATGCCAACATCCAAACTGACACTTCATCCTGTATCTGCTCATAGACCTCATTGGGCCAAGATGTGGGAGTATGTCCCAGGCATCGTCCCATATCTTCGCAAACAATCAGGAGATCGTTACAACCGCTTCGAGACTGTGCGAAGAAAGTACGATCCCTCTGGCATGTTCATGAACGCGACTTTTGCCGGTATTCTTGGGCACTAGGCTTTGAGTCTGCCCACCCGCCAGACGACAGCAAAACCAGGCTAGACTAAAGTGATACAATTGAAGATAGATACAAAGGCAGAGATACAAAAAAAGAGGGACTCTGCCTTATGTGCGACATCGTCCAGGTCTAGCGAGCAACTGCTTGTCACCCCCTGGAGGGGTGGAGAGGGTTTTCAGTTGTCCGGTGTTGAGGCGATAGAGACGAAGGTGAGTGCAGCGTTGTGTTCAAACACAACTAGCGCCGCTCATGTGGCATGGGGTGGGAAGACAAAAAACGTAAAAGATGGAGGGCCAGGAAAAACCAAAGGGAAGGCGACCCGAGCGGAGAACAAAGAGGTGCAACAAAAAAAACAGAACAGACTCAAAGGCGGGAGATGGACAGGCAGCTGGCTCACATCTATGGCTAGACTTTGGTGACCACCCGCCTCAAACGCCTAGACCGACTTTTATGTGCGGCCGTGAGAGAATTGATGCTGTAAGGGTCAGCTTCAGAGATGACTGCCCTCCCCGGTTCGAGCTTATAAAAGAAACAGCGCCATTCAGACGATATCAGATGGAGAGCGGAAGGAAAGAGTGACGACTGAAAGGGGCAGCCCGGGGGTCGCCTGGACACTTTAAATTAAAGCCCAGCAGAAGGGGCGAGGATCTGATAGGGAAGTTTTGGCGCCATTGGACAGAGAGGCGACCCAAAAGAAGGGCGTCGCTGTCCACGACGGCAAAACTAATAGCGCACCGTTTTTTTTTTTTTTTCATTGTCCAGAGCCTCCAGTGCCACGGACTGTGTCGGGTGAACCCTCGCCTCTGTCGCCCCTTCACCTTGTTTGTTGTAGTCCGATCGGGTCCAGAGTCATCTTTTTTTTTATCAGATTGAAGCAACAACAATGGCCATCTGATAACCTTACCCTGCTGGACAGCCCCTTGTCTCCTTCCTGGCTTCTTATAAAGAGAGACGGCTGCTTCCCCCCCCTTTTTTTTGTTCAGATCTCCCCTCACGTTGTCTCCTCCCTTCCTCTCCCTCCTCCTCACCGCCGATAACTCTCCCTGGGAAACAATTGATCTCCACTCTGCAACGTTCATTCTTTGTTGAGATACTCAGTCCACCTCCTCCCATCATCCTCCCCCTGCACTCCTTTTCTTATCCACAATGGCAGCAGGAGACTACTTCTCGTTGCCCATTTTCTTCATCGTCTTCCGTGAGACAACGGAGGCCGCCATTATCGTCTCGGTCTTGCTCTCGTTCTTGAGTCAGGTTCTTGCTGCCGACTTCGAGATTAAGAGACGTCTCAATCGACAGGTAAAGCAGCAAAACAAACATTCTCGCCTCACCACTTTGCACTCTCCTCTCCCCTTCGCCTGCGCTCTTTTCTATTCTTTGTGTTCAATCCACGCAGACACACCACATCCCCCCCCCCCCCCCCCGCCCCAATCTTCTCGCACTTTGCCTTTTCACTGACACCATGCACCATCCACAAACACTTTTGGGCATATCTCGTTGTAGGTTTGGGCGGGTGCAGGCCTCGGCCTTTTCGTCTCCTTGGCCATCGGTGCTGCCTTCATTGTTGTTTGGTAAGTAAAAGAAAATGCATGAAGTGTTGAAGTGTTGGTGCTCTGTATGTTGCCTTGGTCCTCACAATCCTTTATTGCTTCAACCGTCCGCCTCCTTCAGGAACAAGTATGGAAACAACTTGTGGGCCAACAGTGAAAGTATTTGGGAAGGTTCGTTCTCTCTCTTGGCCGTCATCATGATCACCATTATGGGTGTTGCCATGTTGAGAACTACCCAGATTCAAGAAAAATGGAAGGGCAAGCTCGCCAAGGCTATGGACGATGAGGCTGAGCGCGGTTTGGGCAACAGCTCGCGTCGCTATGCCTTGTTCATCCTTCCCCTTATCACTGTCTTGCGTGAAGGTCTCGAAGCCATTCTCTTCATCGGCGGTGTAAGTTTTTTTTTTTTAAAAAAACTCTTGATCAGGATTGGATGCTCTCAAATGACCGCTAACATTTTTTTTTTCACACACACACAGGTCACGTTCAATGAGCAATCCAAGGCCATCCCTGCCGCTGTGGTTGTCGGTGTCTTCTGCGGTCTCATGGTTGGATACATCATGTACCGTGGAGGCAACATGTTGAAGCTTCACCGTTTCTTCGTGGTCTCAACCTGCCTCTTGCTCCTGATCGCTGCTGGTTTGGTCGCCAAGGGCATCGCCGCTTTCGAGGCCAATACTTGGGACAAGATTATCGACGCTCAAAGTGACGATCTTGGTTACTATGACCCCCGTGTCAACGTCTGGGGTTTGACCTGCTGCAACCCGAACGACAACACCTCCGGTGGATGGCAATTTATGAACGCCGTTCTGGTAAGTTGCCCATTTATTTATTTATTTATCTCTGCTGCATCTTTTGTTTACGCGACGCTGATTGTTGTCTATTCTCTCTCTCTCTCTCTTTACTCTCCAATAGGGTTGGAGCAACGTTGCTTCCATTGGCACTATTGTCGGCTACATCTGCTACTGGCTGTTGGTCATTGCTGCCATGGTGTTCATGAAGCTCAGACGCCGCCAGCGTGCCCGCCTCAACGTTGCTGCTGGAAATCTCGAATCCCCAGAGGACCTGTCCTACGATGAGAAGGAGAAGACTGTTGTTCTTGAAGGCCACCATGAGGAGCAAAGCGAAGATGTCCAGCCTGCTCATCTCCTTCAATAAGGTGCCCCTCTTGGTTCCTTCGTTCTCGCGCCTTGCATTCTCTGTAATATAACTTCATCTATCCTTCTAATCGCATCCCTTTCGATATTCGAATAACCCTCTCCACCGATCTCACTATTGTTATAAAGTAAAGTTAAGGAGTTGGTCCGTTGGCGAGCTGGTGTATGTAGAATACTCCACTGGCAAGTTCGTAGATCAAGAAATAATAACTTGTTTATAACGATAATCCTGAGAAGAGCTAATGTCATGTAATTGTTGGCAAAAAAAGTCCAATGGTGGTAATCAATAAAAAAAAAAGGTGAGAGGGCCGAACAAGCGAGGGAACCTTGACGAGGAAAACGCCCATGAAACAGAAAGGAGGGGGAGGAAGAAGAGGAGGGAGAGAGCCCAAGTTGCTGGTCATTGTGGTCTGTGTGTCACTGCAGCCCCTCAAGAAGCGCGTAACGAGACAAAAACGGAAATGACTGCGGGCTGTCGCCTCTTTCCTGGCATCAAACCCTGGGAGCAGAAAAGGGATCGAGAATCGACTCTCCTGCAGTAACCATCGTGGCATGCTACGCGAATGGAAAAAGACTGGCGCGAAATTAAACTGCACAACGCCACCAAAAAGAGAAAGAAAAGATCAAAAAACCTGAAAACCCCCTCTTTCTGATGGGAGAGGTTTGTCTCGATTACAAATCGAACTGCAGGATCCACAAGAGACGCGATCCTGGCCTCGTGAGAATCAGCAATCTTCCGGATGAGGTTTAGCCAGAGAGGAATGAGCGAAGTGATGCCTTTGTGGCTGGTTAGGCCTCTTTCCTGCTGCTCCCATCCTTGCGAATTAAACAGTAAAGAAGGGCCATAAAGCTGGCTCAAAAGAAAAAGCGCAGGAATTAACTATATGTTGTTGGGCTGGAAGCAGAAGTGCACACTGCGCTCTCTTCGTGCCGTGTCAAACCTCTGGCTTCTTGTTTTGTTGTCATTGTTTATTGTAGTTAGCACGGAAGTAACTCGGTCCGATCTATCTCAACCCCCCCCCCCCCGCCTGCCTGCCTATCTTGAGCAAGCAAGCACTCTTCAACTCCTCCACATCCGCAATGATGCATAGTAATGTTTGTGGGGGGATAAAGATGGATATGAGGTGCAGTAAGGGCAGCCAACCTTGTCCTCTGGCAGCCGAAACCTGGTTGGCTGCAGCTCACGTTCGCGCGGGCCAAGAAAGCGGTGCAGAAAGTGGAGGAACCTCTTTGGCTCAAAGAGGGGGAAAGCATGACTGTCTTGGAAGTCGGATGAACGACGAGAATTGGCTGCGAACGGCTTTATGAGGACCCGAAGTGTGTAACGGACTGCGGTCTTACTCCACCATGACAAACACCTCCCTCATTGACTACGGCTCAACTTCCGTTCCTCTCAGCTCATCATCCACCTGTCAATTGTTGTCTGGAGAAACTGACAATGTTCAAACGAGGATGGCCACTGTTTGCCCTGGAACAGAGCACGGCAAGATCGGCAAATCCATTGCCCTCCCCTCCACTGCCCTTTCCAAACCTCTTCGAAAGCAAAACTCATGGCGTCGAAATACTCAAGGGAAAATGAAACCTCTAGCACAATTTGTTTGTCGTTTGATGGTCATCAGGCCGTGATCCTATATAATGTTCCCAGTGTCGTCCCTTGCTCTCGTCCTCTTCTTTCGTCCCCCTCGATTCTGTTGCCCCTCCTTCTCACTCTCCCTTTTCTTTCCGCGTTCCGCGTTCCTCCTGGTCTCACTTCCTCACCTTCCACATTTCCCCCATATCAAACCTCCAAAATCACGGGCCAAAAAAGCCTCAAAAAAGGGTGATCGATTCTCTCCAGTCCCTCTCTCATTAACATCCTGTCCACCCACCCTGAAGAAACCATGTCCACCCCCAGTGATTCCACATTGGGAGAAGGAGCAGGGGCTGCACAACCTTCTCCCTCTTCCTCCTTCTCCGCCACTCATTCTCCAAATGCCTCGTCTTCCTCGAATTCAGAACAGGTCGTCATCCCCTTGGGAGATCTCAACCAAGAAGATCTCAAAGATAAACATGAACACAATGAGGCTACCGATGAGGGAGAGATCGACTATTCTGAGCATGGCACCTATGAAGATGCCGTCAGCGGTCGGTGGGGCGAAGGCCCCTCCCCCGTGATCATTCCTTTGGCTGAGAAGTCGTTCAAGAACTTGGAACAAAAGCTTTCAGAGCGCTCATCTCTTTGTCGCACCGCGAGCGGCGAGAAGGATGCTGAGGATTTTGGAGGCGACTTTGATCTTACTTCCTACCTGGAGAATATAATACCCCGAGCAGCCAAGGCTGGCATTAAACGTCGTAACCTCGGTGTGGTCTGGGAAGACCTTGAGGTTCTAGGTGAAGGAATCGGCGCCCAGTACATTGCCACGTTTGCAGATCCCTTCTTGGCCATTGCCAATTTGTTCAACCCAGTCTTTTGGGCAAAAAAAATCTTCTCAAGAGGCCCCAAGGCCCCCAAGACAATTACACGAACGATCATATATCCTATGAGCGGATACTGTCGTGATGGTGAGATGCTCCTTGTCCTAGGTCGTCCTGGTGCTGGTTGCTCCACTCTGTTGCGTGTGCTTGCGAACAATCGTAAGAACTACAAGAAGGTGACGGGAAAGATAACCTTTGGTCCCTTCACGGCCGAAGAGATCATGAAGCACCACCGAGGAGAAGTCCTGTATAACCAAGAAGGTAAAGCACCACCTATTCAACGTCATTGACATTTAACAATGTTGGTTTTTGATGAAGTGCATCTAACCCAATTAGCACTGCAGACGACTTTCACTACCCTACCTTGACTGTTCGTCAGACCTTGGAAACAGCGCTCAAGACCAAAACCCCCGGGAAACGACTTCAAAAACATCGTAGCGAATTCGTTCAAGAATACCTCGATGTTCTGACCAGAATGTACGGACTGACGCGCCAGATCGAGACCCAGGTCGGTAACGCGTTCATCCGTGGCATCTCCGGTGGCGAGCGTAAGCGTCTTTCCATATCGGAACAAATGGCAATCCGATCCAGTGTCAACATGTGGGATGGCTCCACTCGTGGTCTCGACGCGTCTTCAGCTTTGGACTATATCAAGTCCGTCCGTGTCCAGACCAACTTGCTCAAAAAGGCGTCGGTTGTGACACTCTACCAGGCGGTAAAACACCAATGCACCAATGCACCATTGCCATTGCTGAGTAGAAATAATGTGATCGAGCTAACTTGATTCCTCTGTTAAACATTTCTCCGTTAGTCTGAGAACATCTACGACCTCTTTGACAGGACCATGCTCCTATACCAAGGCCGATGCATCTTCGTGGGGCCTGCAGATAAGGCCAAGCAGTACTTTATCGACATGGGTTTCTACTGCCCTCCTCGTCAGACTACGGCCGATTTCTTGACTGCTATTACGGACCCTCTTGAGCGCAAACCTCGTCCCGACTTTGAAGGTCGTTTACCTCGTACACCCAAGGAGTTTGAAGAGGCATTCAAGGCCTCGCCGTTCTGTACTCAAGAGGAGGAACAACGACTGGCTTATCAGGCTTCAGTTGAAGCGGCGAATCCCATCGAAGAGTTTAAGGATGCTACTAAACAAACCAAGCAGAAACACGTCTCGATGAAGGAACCTTACACGATCAACTTTGTCGGGCAGGTGAAGACCTTGACCATCCGTCAGATCCAGTTGAATCGTGGTGACATGCCTTCGATCTTTTCTCGCTATATATCTAACGTAGGTGATTTTGCCATTGAAGGTAGCCCGGGCTGACCGCGACATGACTTTTTTCTCTGACGATTTTCATTCTTTTTTCTGGCTTAAAAACAGGTTCTTAAAGCCATTATTGTCGGCTCCCTATTCTTTCTTCTGACTCGGGGTGCCAACGGTGCCTTCACTCGCGGGGGTGTACTCTTCTTCGCGTTACTCTTCAACTCTCTCCTCTCGCAGGCCGAACTGCCAATGGCTTTGCAGGGCCGCCCCATCTTGTATAAGCACAAGGGCTTTGCGATGTACCGCCCTTCTGCTTTTGCCATCGCTCAAGTCTGTGTTGACATCCCAATGATCATTGTCCAAATTCTGCTGTTCTCGGTGGTCTTGTACTTTATGGCAGGTCTGCAGCGCACTTTTACCAAATGGCTCATCTTCTGTCTCGTCCTCGCTGCTACTTCTCTGTGCATGACCGCCTTCTTTAGAATGGTAAGTGGTGACCTCCAAAGGTTTATTCAAATCGTCCATCATCAATCCAAGGCTATGACCTAAGTTTGCTCTTTTCCTCCTTATCTCTCTGTAGTGGGGTTCCGTGTCGGCTACTTTCGATACCGCCTCTCGAAACTCGGGTCTCATTTTGCTGGCTCTGATATTGTACTCTGGCTTTATGATTCCGTACCAGTCGATGCACCCTTGGTTTATCTGGATCTTCTGGATCAATCCACTGGCCTACGCGTTCAAGGCTCTGATATCAAACGAGATGAGGGGTCTTGAGTTTAACTGCACCGGTTCCAGCATGATCCCTTACGGCCCGACTTATACCTCCCTTGAAAACCAAATCTGCTCGCTGGTCGGATCTCAGGCCGGCACCGTTTTTGTTGATGGATCCGATTACCTAATGGCTGGCTTCCGGTACAACACTTCCCAAATGTGGCTCGATTTCTTGGCTGTGGTTTTGTTCTGGCTGCTCTTCGTCTCTATTACCTGCCTCGCGCTTGAGAAAATTGAGTTCGGTAAAGGTGGATTCTCAACCAACGTGTTCAAGAAAGGCACGGTCTTGCATGATCCCAACCTAGTACACGACGAGGAGGTTCTCGCTGGTGCTTCTGCTGCAACTGTCAACTCTGCAGTCGAACCCCAGGCTGTACATGCTGTGGGTAAGAATGCCGGCGAGAAGGACATGTCCGGGACTGAGATTCGTAATACGGACCTGGTGAAGGGATCGGTTTTTACCTGGGAAGGCGTTGACTATGTGATCCCGTACAAGATTGACCCCTCAGGAAAGAAACAGTTGCTGACAGATATTTCCGGTTTGATAAAGCCTGGAACCATGACAGCTCTGATGGGATCCTCAGGAGCCGGAAAGACCACCCTTTTGGATGTTTTGGCTCTGCGCAAGAATGTTGGTACGATCGCTGGAACTGTCGAGGTGGACGGCGAACCCCTTCGTTTGGACTTTCAGCGCACAACCGGATACTGCGAGCAATTGGATGTCCATGTTCCTCAGGCTACTGTCCGCGAGGCTCTCCAATTCTCAGCCCATCTTCGCCAACCCGCCAATGTCTCTGAAGCCGAGAAGGATGCCTATGTGGAAGAGATCATTCATATCTTGGAGATGGAGAACATTGCGGACGCTGTTATCGGCACTACAGAGTCTGGACTCGGTATTTCAGTCGAGGAACGCAAGCGTGTGACGATTGGAGTCGAGCTGGTTGCCAAGCCCAAGCTGTTGTTCCTGGACGAACCTACATCTGGATTGGATGGACAGGCTGCTTACAACATCATGCGATTCATGCGAAAGTTGACGGACCAAGGTCAGGCTATTCTGTGCACGATCCACCAGCCGTCATCCCAACTGTTCGCATTCTTTGATGAACTCTTGCTTCTCTCCAAGGGAGGCTGCACTGTCTACTTTGGTGGTCTTGGCCCCGATTCTGCAGAGTTGATCGAATACTTTGAGAAAAATGGCGCACCCACGTGCGCTGCCGATGCCAACCCCGCAGAGTATATTCTTGATGTTGTCAATGCTCGCCATTCTGGTTTGAACTGGCCCGAGATCTGGAACGAATCGCCAGAGAAGCAACGTCTGCTGACCAAGATCCAAGCTACACGCAAGAACGTTGGAACTTCTGCTGCTTCAGCCTCGACCACCTCATCCGCGGAGGAGGAGGCACTCGAGTATGCCTCTGGGGGGCGACAGCAGTTCAAATATGTCTTCCGTCGTATGAACAGGACTTTTTGGCGTATTCCCACGTACAACTTTGGGCGCGTCTTTATGGTGGTCGTCTTTGCTCTCCTGAACGGATTCTCATTCTTCAAATTGGGCGCGTCCAAGATTGACCTTCAGTCTCGTGTTTTCGTCATCTTTCAGATCCTGGTCATGACAGCCATGTTGGTCAACACTGTTCAGCCCCGATTCCACATGGAGCGTCAATGGTATTACCGTGAATTGGCTGGCAAGTACTATGGCTGGAAACCGTTTGCCGCCTCGATCATATTGGTCGAATTTCCTTATGTGATCCTCTCTGCCACGCTCTTCTTCATTTGCTTCTACTGGACCACAGGCATGGTCTCGTCCTCGATCCTGACGCTATACACTTGGTTGGTGTTGGTCATCTTTTGTTTGTTTGCCATTACGTTGGGACAAGCCATTGCCGCGTTCACACCCTCCAGTCAAGTTGCTGCGTTGTTGAACCCGTTCATTTTCTCTTTTCTAAATTTGTTCTGTGGTGTAATGATGCCATATACCTCGATGCCCAAATTCTGGAGAAGCTGGATGTTCTGGTTGGACCCTTACCACTACATCATCGAGGGCTTGGTATCCGTCCAACTGCACAACGTCCCAGTCACTTGCGTCAGCGACGAGTTCTCGGTCTTTAACCCACCTATGGGACAGACCTGTGGTAGCTACCTGGCCGAGTACTTGAAGACTGCAACAGGTTACCTTGACAACCCGACGGACACTGTGGATTGTCGGTACTGCGAGTATTCATTTGGTCAGGACTTCTATCAATCACTGAATTTCAACTATACACATCACTGGCGCAACCTGGGCCTCTTGTGCATCTATTTTTTCTTCAACATGTTCGCGATCATGATTGGCATCCGCTTCGTGAGATGGGATCGACGATAGTCAGAGGAGTCTTTCCTTTGTTAGTTAACTTCACTCGCTAGATAACCCCCACACAAAAAGTAAAAATCATGGCATTCTTTTATCAATTGGCTGTAATTGCACGCACAAGACGCGGTCGCTGAGAAGAGAAGAGAAGAGAAGAAGACTGACGCACGAGCATACCGTTGCACACACACGGTCCACACCCCGGTTGGCTGTGGATAAAACCCAACCGCGGTCCGGGACACAGGGGAAAGCTAAAGTGAGCAACTGTGGGGGGGAGGTGGTGTTCTTTCTCATTCTCTTTCTCTCTTTTTCATTCTCGTTCCTCTCGTCCATCCTTCCACAACACCCTTCTGTCATGACTTCCCTCTCCACCAACAAGCGTCTCGAGCAGATCAAAGACCACATTGCTGGTAATTGCATCTCCTGCTTCCCTCTCCCTACGCGATGCCGTCGTTTCATTTGGGTGCTCTTTTCTAAACGAATTTATTCCTCTATGCTGGCTTCTCAGGGAGACACTCCCTCCGCGAACGACTTGTCCACCACAGGCATCCTGATGATGTTGTGATTGTCTCGTAAGGCTGTAGCTCTCCACCTCTCTCTCTCTCTTCAGACTCGCTAATATATTATCACCAGACGATCCAACTCACTTCTTTACCCCCCTCGCCCATTGAAACTTTAGCGCGGTCCGAACGGCTATCTGCAGGGCTGGCAAGGGTGGATTCAAAGACATGTACCCCGAAGATCTCTTGGCAGCCATCCTGCGTGCCGCAGCTGAAAAGGCCAAGCTGGATCCCTCTCTTGTCAATGACATTCAAACTGGAAACGTCCTTCAAGAACTCGGCGGTATTAAGGTCGGTCGTGCCGCCATGTTCTCGGCAGGTTTCCCGTATACCACGACCTACGCTGTCCTGAACCGCCAGTGCTCTTCGGGACTTCAAGCTTGCAGTTATATTGCCAACGCCATCCGAGCCGGAGAGATTGATATCGGCATTGGAGCCGGCGTGGAATCCATGACCCATGATTACGGCTCAAAATCCATGCCCAAGAGGATCTCACCCGCAATCAAAGCTGGGCCTGGAGCAGCCGACTGTTTCGTGCCCATGGGCATCACTTCTGAGAATGTAGCCAGTGATTTTGGAATCAGTCGAGAGGATCAAGACAGATTCTCGGTCGAATCCCACGAGAAGGCGTTAAAGGCTCAGGCCCAGGGATTGTTTGATGCCGAGATTGTGCCAATCAAGGTTCAACAAAAGATTCTCATCAAGAAGGAAGGCGAGCCGGATCGGGAAGAGATCCGCGAGGTAGTCATTTCCAAGGACGAGGGACCCCGTGCAGGATCAACAGTGGAAAAGTTGGGCAAGCTCAAACCTGTTTTCAAGAAGGATGGTTCGACTACGGCTGGAAACGCGTCTCAGGTCTCGGACGGCGCTGCAGCGGTCGTGTTGATGCGAAGGAGTAAAGCGGAGGAGTTGGGCTGCAAGATCCTGGCCCGTTGGTGCGGCGCCCGTGTAGTCGGTTGTCCTCCAAGAATTATGGGCATTGGCCCTGCGGTCGCTATTCCTGCCGTTTTGAAGGACGTGGGACTACATGTGGATGATGTGGACATATATGAAATCAACGAGGCCTTTGCTTCGCAGGCTCTGTATAGTGTTCGCCATTTGGGTATCAAAACTGAGAAAGTCAATCCTAAGGGAGGTGCCATTGCCCTTGGCCATGTAAGTGGAGGTGCGGCTCTGGAAGTTTAGTTATAACCGTTGATTGACATAGGTCTCTCTTTTCAACTAGCCTTTGGGAATGACGGGGGCGCGCCAGATGGCAACCCTGATCTCGCAGCTGCATCACACCAAGGAAAAGATCGGCGTGATCTCCATGTGCTACGGTATTGGAGGGGTAAGTAGCAACAGCAGACCTGCTCCGAAGAGACATTGCGGAAGGAGTGTTAATAATATGAACAACTTTACTAATAATCGGATTTTTTTTCCAACCAGGGCATGGCTGCGGTAATTGTCAACGAGCAGGACGACTGACTTGAAGCGCCACCAAATTGATTTCTGTTGAATACGTAAAATAAAAAAAGGCAATTCGACACACTTTCATTCCTTACCTCCATTCTTTCATCCACCCCCCGTCTGCTGCATGTTGATGTGGTCGACTTTGCCGCATTGCCAGCCCTCGAGCACATGAACTCACATTCAACCGAATATTACTTGCATCAATAACCTCTCTGCATGGCGTCCTCCACCTTGGACCTGGTGTCCAACTTTTCTTGCCTCACCTCAAAAAGCAACCACGAAGAGGCCATGAAAATTTTGAAAAAAGTCGCCACAATGGTAAAGGCAGTCGCTTCCTTGGTTCTGTCTGACACAGTGCAACGCTCTGGAATCTCACTCTTTCTTTCCCACCCTTAAAACCGAGCAGGTCCGACCGATCATGAAAGCCCACGGCTGGAAAATCACTCATCTGGAAGAGTTCTTCAGGAAGGGGCTCCTCGGCATGAACACAAACCGCGGTTGGAAAATTCAGCTTTGCCTACGATACCACAATGACGAGAACCGATTCTTGCCTTGGGAAGAGATTCTGGGGACAATGTTGCACGAGTTGGCACATAACATTCGGGGACCTCACGACGAAAAATTTTACAAGGCGCTGAATGACTTGAACGACGAGTATGATAAGGTCATCGCTTCAGGATACAAAGGGGTGGGATTTGATACGGATGGTCACCGACTCGGTTCTCGAGGATTACGACCTACTACAGGAGGCTTTAGCTCTGGCTTCAAAGATTTGGGCGCCGGCATTCGTTTGGTCGGAGGCCCTGTGGCGGCTGAAGGACCGATCACAGGAGGCACGCGCGCAGCAGCGGTCTTGGCGGCCGAAAAGCGTAGGCAAAAGAACGAATTGATGTTGCCGGCTGGAGGAAGACGGTTGGGAGGTGGTCCTGGGCCCAACAGCAATGAAAACCTGGCAGGTTCAGGAGGCAAGCTGAACGAGAAGGGATTCTGGGAGCAGTGGCACAGTCCAGGAGAGCTGGCTGCGCTCGCAGCAGAGCAGCGCGCCAAGGACCAGGTTTGGTGTGGTTCATCCAATCCTTTGGCCAACAGTGGGGGGGAAGGCGGGGCTACTTCCGGGTCTTCATCCCCGCAGAGTTCAACATCATCGTCACCACCCAACCCAAAATCAACTACCCAAGTCAAGCTGCCCAGTACCCCCACCATCAAACCTTCAGCTGCGACTGCATACCCTACATCTCCCACTACTTCGAGACGACCAGAGGCTGTCAAGCGTACGGTGGCTCCGATTCCTGTTGTTGACCTGACAGATGATGCATCTGCATCAAATATACCATCTTCGAACAAAAAGTCCAAGGTAGCTCCCCCCAGTCCTCCTATACCACTGGAGCGAAATCAGCAGGATCAGCACAGCTGGACTCCATGGGCCTGTCCAGCTTGTACGCTCGTGAATCGACCCCTTGCTCTTCAATGCGAATGCTGCTTCACCGTGCGACCGTAGTTTCCATTAAATAAACGAGTCTTTTTTTTTTTCAAATGTGAAAGCTGGCGACGTTCAGCGCATGCACAACCTTCACTTTTTCCCAGAAATGAGAACGGACTCATCTATCCAGTGCAGCCCTGTGAAGCAAACACCAGGAGTTACAGTCCATTTTTAGGCAACATAGGAGAGGACTTTCTTTTGGTGACATGCTGATTTATTGTTTAAAGTGTCGATAACTCGCAGAGGACGCGGTAGTGGTAGCTTGAGTAACAATGATGAAGTAGTAATATAGTACAAAACGATCTTGCTCGATAGAAAAACAAAAAGAGAATGCAGAAGAGAGGAAATATATAAAACAAAAGTGCGGAATGTGGGGGGGAAACAAAGATACCGATCGTGAGGGGAGGAGGGGTAGAACAAAAAAATAAAGAGGGGTGGGGAATCATCAGTATCAAGAGTGTTCAATGGAGTAGGAGAGGAAGGAGAAAGACGACGATGACTTAGAAGGTCTTCTTGGATCCAGAGAATCCACCGAAGCCGCCACGGCCACCACGACCACCACGACCACCGCGGTCACCACCGAAACCACCGCGTCCGCCACCGAAACCACCGCGACCGCCACGGCCGCCACCAAAGCCGCCACGGCCACCGCGTCCACCACCACGTCCACCACCGAATCCGTTACCCTCGGGCTTCTTGCCAGCGAAATCCAAGCGGCAAGGGCGACCAGCGAGCTCGGTTCCGTTGAAGGCAACGGCAGCCTTGGCCTCCTCGACGGAAGAGAACTGGATGTAACCGAAACCCTTGGCCTGACCGGTCTCACGGTCGGTGGGGAGACGGACAGAGATGATCTCACCGCACTCGGCGAAAGCACCACGCAAATCATCCTCGGTAGCCTGGAAAGACAAGTTGCCGACAAAGAGGGTGTCGGAAGCATCACCGGTAGGACCGTTGTTGAAGGACTTGGCACCAGCCTCCTTCTTGGGGCGAGCCTCTGAAAGATCAACACGGATGGCACGGCCATCGATTTCCTTTCCAGCCAAGGCCAAAGCGGCGTTGGCACCCTCAGCGTTGGCAAACTCGACGTAAGCGAAACTATTGTCATGGAAAGAAACAAATGGTCAACAAAAGTGGACACAAAATTGAGCATTTGAGGGGGCCAAAATACCCCTTCAGGCTTTGAGTGTACAATTGACTTACCCCTTGGAGCGCTGGGAGTCACGGTCAGTGATGACACGGACATCGAGAATCTCACCGCACTCGGTGAACTCGGTGCGGAGCCAGTCGTTATCGACGTTCCAGGACAAACCACCGACAAAGACGGTGGCAGAGGCAGCGGGCTCCTCAGTCTTGGACTTCTTGACGGGGGTCTCCTCCTCAATGGCATCAGCCTTGCGCTTGCTTGACTCGGAGTCAGAGCTGGCAGCGGACTCGGAAGCCTCCTTGGTCTCCTCCTCGTCAGAGTCAGAGTCGGAGGACTCCTCCTTCTCCTCCTCCTTCTCGGAATCAGATGACTCGGAGGCAGAGGATTCGGAATCAGATGAGGACTCGACGGCCTTCTTCTCGACCTTGGCGGACTTGGCCTCGGCCTTGACGGCCTTGGCGGAGGACTTGGGAGCGACGGACTTGGCCATTATAAATATATGAAGAGGGGGATAGTGGGGAGGGGAAAGTTGGAAGGGAGAGAGAGAAGGAACAAAATGAAAAGGTCTATGGGGCCGTCTTAAGGCACACTCAGGCAAAGAGGAGGAAAAAAAAAAAAAAAGAAAAAAATTCGGCAGTCACGAGTTGTAAACAATGTGTTGAGTGGTTCGCAGCAACCGCGATGTTGGCGCGTACACGGCGCGCTCACTTGGCAAATTCGCAGATGTGCAACAAAGTCTTCGCAAGGCCGCGGTCTGTCTGTCAAGTCACGGATAATGTCTCTTTCTCCCATACAAGGCTCTGTTTTCACCTATTTCCAGGACGTGCTATTGACACTGTGAGAACAGGACAGACAAGAGCAATGATAGAGACAAGTCCAGAGTGCGAACGACTTGATGTACTTGTTTAAAGGTAGAATCGTGGCTCAAATCTCTGTCGTTGTATGACGGGCACCATCAAGGAAGTGGCTAAAGTTGGTCTTTAATTCAAACCGGAAATACCTGACAGTTCAAGGGAGGATGGGAGCGGCAAGAGTCTCGTGCAGGGAGTTTAATAAACGACCGAAACCTCTCTCATACACCTCATACCCGATGTTGTTCAATGAGGAAGCCCATCTATTAAAACCAAAAGAGATACACATAGTTGAAAGAGTCATACTTTTTGTGTCAGAAAAAAGCTGAGCACAAAGAGGAGAGAGGAATACGACAAGGTGTAATGGGGGACTCTGGCATGTGCCAGGTAACAGAAGCGGAGAGACTGGAGACAAAGTATGAGCCAAACGCGTCGTTCGGGGAGATGGACAGGTGGGGTGGCTGTGCGCGTGCGTTTCGCTGTGTTGGTCCGGCCCCTTGAAGGCAAGGAACTGACGACATGGTCACGCAAATGGGGTCCCCCGCCCCCCGATGTATCGTATCAGATCTCGAGAAAAAAAAAGGGCGTCCTCTCATACGGCGTCGCAGATCATCCCTCTGCAGATCATCCCCCTGCTGCATGACAGGATGTGGCAGGAGCGAGCCGCTGCCAGCGTCGCATCCTCCTTGGACGAACAGACGGACGGCGTGGTCAGCAAACAGCTGAGTCCAAGCCTCTCGCCCTCGCTCAGATGCTCGCTCTCCCATACCCAGTGCCGCCCTGGCCAATCAGCGTGGAGACCATGACGTAATTTTTTTTGATTAGCTTTGTGCGCACTTGCAGTCTCGCACACCTTTTCTGCACTTTGCTTTCACCTCTGCTTCTTTCCCAAACTCCTTCGCTCCTCCTCTCGCTCTCCATTGCATCGCATCGCATCGCTCGCTCGCATCATAGCTTCCTTTTTCCCTTTTCCCCTTTCCTTTCCCTTTCCTTGCTTCCTCCTCGCCCTGGCTACTTGCACGTCCTTTACAAGTAAGAACCCCTCTCTTTCTCTCTTTCTCTCTCTCTGTTACTCCGAGACCAAAGTTTCGGTTCCTGTCCGCTGCGTGTTTTGTCGGCATTCCCGGTCTTGGCTTCAATGGCAGCACCTCCCTTGGCCGTGGCACCCTTGTCTTGTCTTGTACTTTATTTATTCATCCATCCGCTGGAATGAATGTGTGCGTGGAAGAATGGATGTGTGTTTGCTCGCACAAACAAGCGAGAGCGGCTCTCGCGTGGGGAGCGTGCAATGATTTCATTTCGTCATTGTACTTCTGTCTCGCTCGTATCGCTGCCCCCTCCTTCCTGGGGTTTTTTTTCGTGTTGACGATGATGTCCGTTGCAAGGGAACAACAAACACACACACACCTACGCCCAAACATACATACAACACACACACACACACACACACGCTCTCTCTCTCTCTCTGTTTCTCTCTGTTTCTCTCTCTGTTTCTCTTTTCTCTCCCCCCTCCTTCTCAATCACGCAAGGCCGTCGCTTTCTCGCTCTCGCTCTCCCTCTTCACAGAATCACGTCCCTTTTTCTCCCCTCTTCTGTCAGAGCTGAGAGCTGCCTCCTGCGCACTTCCGGTCCTTGCGACCCCATCCTTCTGGTATATGAATGCCTGACTGCCCGAAGAGGAAGAAGCAGTAGACTTGAGCCTTGCGTTCCTTCTTTCGCTTCTCATTCTCAATTTCTCGGTCTAACGAAAGAAAGAAAAAAACACCGCCCCTTCCATCCCTCCCTTCCTTCTTCACCGTCCTCTCTGCACGAAACGTCAAGTCTTTGGGCTGGGCCAGATGGCTAACAAATGATTCTCCTTTTCCTCTCCATGTCTATTTTGATAGAGTGATCTACCAAGAAAAAGAAGCAAACCTCCGTTTTTGATTCTATCCAGCCCTCTTCCTTTACGCCTCTCCAGGAGACACTAAAATCAAAGAAAATACAATGACAACTGTCGGTACACTCTCTGCAGACCTTGGCCCAGGTATGTTTTGCTTTTTTTCTCGTCACCTGAGAGCGACTACATAGTTTTTATCTTACCATTTGCTCCTTCCTACTTCATTGATGTTTTTCTTAGACGACAACAATCTGGACAGGGCTCCTAACGACGTCGGAGGATTCTTACAGGTGACCACAAAACTGGATATGGAACCCAACCCGTTTGAACAAAGCTTCTCTGGCTTGAGTCCTGAGCAGCAACAGGCCGCCACCGCCGCGGCCTTGGCTGCAGCTGCTGCTGCTGCCGGAGGTAACATCGATGCAACTACAGCATCCGCCGTGGCTGCGACCGCAGGGATCGCTTCAGAAACATCCAACAAACCCGTCTTGCCCCCCATAGAATCCATGTCTGGTCGATTGGCTGTGTCAGGTGGAGATCAGTACAACAATGGATGGGACGCGCAATCTCTGAGAATGGGTCCTCTTTCACCTTCCATGCTGGAGGGGCCCCAGAACCCGATTGTGGTCGTTTCCAGTGGTGCCGCAGTGTCGACCGCCGTCTTTACCTCTGGCGCGGAAGACTTGACTCAGCAACTTCACGCGCCTTTGCCAGTGACTGTCGACAATGGGTTCCCGTTCTTGACCAATGCTCCAGGTCCTCAGATGGCAGGAGGCGATTCTATTCAAACCACAGAGCCCTACCCACCTCAAATGTACAACCAGGCGATTTCTCAGATACATCATCAACAGCAACAGCCCCAAGGAGTATCACGCCCAATGCAACAACATGCACAATTCTCGCAACATCCAAACGGCCAATTGCAAGAACGCTATATGGCACCGTCCTCCAATGACAGCAACGGGGATTACAGTAACCTCCATCTTTTAAGTCAGGCGACTCAGCGAGATTTGTGGATCAAGCGCGAGAGCATGGATGCCGGTCATCATCAGCAGCAGCAGCAGCAGCGTCTCGCTCTTCCCCAAAACGGAATGACCGGTACTGTAGGAGGACCTCAACAGCAACAACAACAGCAGCAGCAGCAGCACTATCGCCAACAACAACATCAACAGCAGCAGCAACCTTCTAAGGAAAGCGTTGACACGGGGTTAACCCGTCAGGTTCACAAGGATGGATTAGAGTCTGAAGACAACAACAGCGAGGATTCTGATCGGTCCAGACAATCGAGTGAGGGTGCAGCTAGTAGCAATGGGAAGAAGCGACCCGCTAGCGAAGACAAGATGGATGATGAGGAAAAGAGAAAAAACTTTTTGGAGAGGAATCGTCAAGGTAAGAAAACAAAAAAAAAAAAAAAAAAAAAAAAAAACCAACCCTGAGGTTAGCCAGCAAAGATAAAATCGTTGGTAATAGCATCCCTTACTGAATCTGTCGCGTTCTGTTTCATATTGTTATTCAGCCGCACTCAAGTGTCGCCAACGAAAGAAGCAGTGGTTGTCCAACTTGCAGGCCAAGGTCGAGTACCTTTCGACGGACAATGACCATTTGCAGGCTCAGACTGCGTCCTTGCGGGACGAGATCATTCATTTGAAGGCCCTCCTTCTCGCCCACAAGGATTGCCCAGTGGCCCAGTCGAATGGTGTCTACTCGGACAGCATTCGACTCCAGTCTGGGGTTGTCCCTCCTCATCTTTCTTCTTCGGTGGCAGGTACATCACAAGCACAACAAAGTATTAATAACCAGCGAAACAGTATGGGCCATCGACCGCCCCCTCAGATGCAAACAGGTGGTGGAGGTCTTGCCGTCGGCAGTCACCCTAACATTCATGGGCAAACCCAAGCGAGTGTGCGGTACTAGACTCTGCGACACTCGAGACCTCTTCTTTGGCTGTCTTTCTCGTTTTGACTCACTGTTTTCACTTGCTTGTTCCTTCTCCGCGTTGTATTTCTATTCTCCCAAAATATCCTTGCATTCAGTATTATCAAAATAAAAACAAAACAACAAAGTCATGTTGCAATCTGGATGAAAGAATGTTAAAAACAAACGTATGGTGGTATCTATTGCAAAGTTGGGGGACGAATTATGAAATCTAATGGAAAAAGCGAATAACAAAAACAGCAAGCGGGGGTGGGGATATGTGGGTAGATGTAGAGTTCTAGCAAAGAGTAATCATGAAAGGGGGACTTCCTCCATGTCCATGGCAGCAGTCTTCTCGACTGACTCTGCGACGTAAATGGTTTCCATCAACGACCCTGATCCGTTTAAAGACGTAGGCGGGCTTTTGATCGTCAAGCTTTCAACAGCCATGGCCTCTGGAGACGTTGGTATCGTCATTGACTCTGTGACAGTGGTTGCAGTCGCTATTGAGACCAAAGTGGCTGACGCAGACTCGGTCGTATCCATCTCCATGTTGACCTCCATTTCCATGCTCTGCTCATCCGTGTACATGGTCTCGTGCTGGTGTTGGTATTTCTCCAGCTCCTCCTGAGAGATATGGCGGCGTCCTTTAACGGAATAGTGATGTCCGCCTTGGCCGCTTTCAAGATCGATGTCCTGATCATCACTGTCCATATCATCCCCCTGGGAATGGTGATAATGGTTGTAGGTCTGGCCCTCCTCGTCGTCATCGCTGCTGCTACTGTAGTCCATCATCATAAGCTTTCTCCGACGAAGAGTGCGGCCCTGGTGGTCATCCTCTTCTTGTTCCCGTTTTGAGATTTCATTCATCTCATCCTCGTCTATATCCAAGTCTTCATCAGAGTCCGAGTCTGAGATCATGGGATCATGGTGAAGTCTTTGGCGCTGAAGACGATTTCCGTATTCCAACTCGTCCTCCGAAATCTCTTCCTCCTCCTCTTCCTCTTCTTCCTCTTCCTCCTCTTCCTCAGAGATCTCGTCGTCGCGGCTGATGCATTGGCTTGAGAGGGGCGAACGAGGTCTAGGAAACCAGGCTTGAACATCCTTCCAGGACTTGACCCTGGTCACTTTATCGGGCAAAGTTTGTCCGTCTGTCAACTTGTTCCACTTGTAGCTTCCATTGAGATCGAACAGCAGGACGGGGATGCCCGCCTTGGACACCTCGATTGCATTCTCGAGTGAATCGTCGATCAACAACTGAGCATGGACATCCCGACAAATAACCGACTTTGGCTTGGAGATGAATGTCAGTTTTTCTTGCTCGGTCAGGAAATGGTTCGCAAAGTAGATCGACTCAAAGATCCCGGGGTAATGACGATCCACAAACTTCTTTGTCAGATCTGCAACGAACTGCTGACGAGCCGTGACGATCACGAGGCTGAATCGGCGAGACTTGAGAAGCTACGAGGGGAGAACATTGTAAAAAAAAAAAAAAAAAAAAAAAAAAGAGGGGTGAGTCTTGTGTGCCTTGTCACTTCAGAGATGTGGATCAGTCAGCAATCCAGGCAGGCACGGAGAAGTTTCGCCAATTGTTTACTGCATGCAGCGAATCATCCATGCAGATTCGCTCTTCTATTCATTCATTCTTTCTGCTCTCACTGAATCCAATGTCCATCCTCGTTGTTGTTGTTGTTGTTGTTGTTTCTGTTGTTGTTGTTGTTGTTTCTGTTGTTGTTGTTTGTTAAATCCGCCTCTGGCTGTTGAGCCTTAGCAAAGCTCAGACGCAGCGTCTTCGGAGACACACACACAGCCCTCCATGTACAAAAAGAAGTTTGAGAACGTGTCGATCAAAAGCTGATTCAATGTACCTTGAGGGTCTCCAAACTGCCTTCGACCGGCTCGACCTTGAGAAAGTACGGGGAATCAAAGAATGTCCTCCACTTGTTGATGGATTCCTCTCGGGTACCTCCCCAGACCTTTGTGTAGTCGTACGAGATGAAGTCGGTGAGGGTGAGGGTGGTGCCATAAGTGACATTATGCCAGTCAGCGATGGCCAATGAGGTCTTGGCCAGGACCTCGTCCAGGTCGACGGCAATGACCTTGCGAGGAGCGTTGGGCTGGTGGCGCATGAGATTGGATGGATGCGCAAGAGAAGGGATCTGGAAGAGGCAATGAGGAGGAGAAGGAGGAGAGGACAAAGAGCAAAAGGGCAGAGTGGATGTGGAATCACGTCAATCAATCAGCAAGTCAAACGATCGATTGATCAGGCAGCGCTGGAGATGGAGAGAGAAAGGGAGAAAGGGAGAAAAGGAGGAGGGATGTTCTCTTCTTCCCTGGGAATATTTCTCTTTCCTCGCTTTTCAAAAAAGAAAAAAAAAACTTTTTTTTTTTTTTTTTGGTCCCTTCTTTCAGGGACAAGAGACACCCGACTGCAACGGCACTGGATGCACTTCTCTCCCCGCCGGACTCGGCCTCTCGCTCGCCCTCTCCCCCTCCTCTGAGTGGTTGCAACTTTTGGTGGTGTTTGCAAATCATCAAACCCATCGCTCAAATCGCTCCAATGGCTCTTCGCTTTTCTCGCTCCTACCCACGCCACACCACGCTGGCCGCACATGGCCATGCATGGCCTGTGTTCTTGACCCAAGTGCTCTCTTTCTGTGTTGCATCAACACAGCGAAGCGAGCACTTTTTTTTCTTTATTAAGATAGCTTTTTTCTGTCAGGTTGTTACTCTTTCCTTCTTCCTTCTTTTCTTATTTCCCCATTCTCGGAATACCTGACTACAGAGGACTAAACAAAAAAAACATGCAAATAAAACATACATGCAAAAAAAGCAAAGAAAACAAGTCATATCCCTCACTGCTCCGTCTCTGCAAGGTCATTGTACATCAGCCTCATTTGCACTGGAAAAAGCTCCCCCAGCACTTGGCGGAACCCGTCTCGAACTCCTGCCCCCCAAGACGATCGATCCGCATCTCTCAAAATACGTATCGTCTTCAGCAAGTTGATCTTTGCCGGTGTCGACAATCTCGGCTCATCGTCTAGGTTCACATTCATCAACTGGATCCCCGCCGCCGTCACCAACGAAAACTGGTGCCGCATCAACAAACATGGCTGGATCGTCATGTCTGGTATGTTCATGAGGTTCTCGGCCAGGGATGTCATGGCATTGGCCGATTGCGCACATACCGCACTCGCTCGGGAAGGCTGGCAAGGTGGATGACGCAGGTTCGTCCTCAGGAAAGGTCGGTATAACAGAATTCGGATCGTGTGGAATGAAATACCGAGTAACGTTGACTGAACCACATCTCGCCCATCATCTTGGTTGGTAGTCGACTGTAGGGGGTTACTACTGGCGGTTCCGATCCATTCCCGGTCCTGATTTCCTCCTAGATTGTCTTTGCTCATCGGTCGCTGTCCGCTCTTGCCTGCGCCCACGATACCAGACAGCGGGAACGACTGCCAGTCCGCCAAGGATCGATGCCAGTCATCTAGCGCTACGCTCAACTTTTCAAATTCGGTGGAATTCACGAAAAGATTCTCTGACCATGAAGCCAGAAAGCAGAGAATATCGTCCAGCAAGAGTGCCTGTCGACATTGCTGATCAAAATACGCTCGTGCACGGAACTGTGCCCCAGGGAGATTCGGAGAGATGTTCGTGGACAGGCCCGAACCAATCGACAGAGCATTCAACTTTGATGATGGTCGCGGCTGAACACTATCTGGAGCGCTTCCGGGGTTGAGCCAGAAGTCGGGCGAAAGGACCGAGGCTTTTACCTCAGTATCGTTGGTTGATTGAAAAAGCTTTTTGGGCTTTTGCAATGGGCGAAGATGGGTCTTGTCAAAGATATGTACAGGGATATTCTAAGCAACAAAGAAATAAAAGTGTCAAAGAAGGAACACATGGCGGTGGAAACCTATTCCCGACAGACAAACATCAGAACTTACCACTGGCCTGTTGAAAGCCACAGACATCCATCGATCCACGATAAAGCAATGCCACCAGCAGAGCCACTGGTCGTCCCCTTGAACTCTCGTCTCCTTCTTTTCTTGCCCAGTTTTTTGCTCCGCAGAGTCATCCGGAGGTGTGGTGGAGCTAGCTTCGTTGTTGACAGACACAAATTGGGTACGATGCCATCCCAGTTCCATGGCCATGGTAATGGCTGTGCCGCCGTACATGTACGCCTGCTGGTGATTTCCAGCCATGATGGCGTATTCCCGAAGCAAGAGCACAGATTGGACCACGGCCAAAGAGGGCTCCTCGTACTTGGCTCGTAGCAGCTCTGTGGCCCAATGGAAATATTGCTCTCCGCGGTCTCGGAGGTCTTCATGATCAATCTCACTCTGCCCATGCTCGTCCGTCGTCATCAGCTCTTGCAATAGAGACTCTCGGGCGGCGTTTTGACATTGCGAGTGCTGTTCCGCCGTCTGGAATTCGGCATTGATCAGAGCAAAGCTTTTTTGAATTCTCCTGTTTTTATCCTCGGCAGTACTTTTGAGCGGCGATCGGTCGTTGAAGTGTCGCGAAACTAGAGCCAGCATCGCTAGGAGCAAAAGCGGACTCGTCGATTGAATGCTTGAGCCTTTCTCGGACGATCTATACGCGAACTCCGGCAGGAATTTTGGTTGATTATTGTCGTTGCTTTCGTCGCTCGGTTTGCGGCCATTCGCGCTATTTTCTTGCATGATATGAACATGCAACTCTCGCGCTTCCGGAAAAGGCCCATAGGTCATCCAGAACTTGACGAGAAACTGATTTTTGTTCAAGATCATGAACTGGGGATGGATCAGCGTGAAGTATTGTTGCACCAGACTATGAAGGAGACCCGATCGACCTATTCTTTCCAAGCCCTCAATTGGCCCAGCGCTCTTCTCGTTGAACGTGCCACTCAGATTTCCAGTGCACCCTGAAGACGAATCGCCACTTTCGCACAGTCCTCCAGTTCTCGTCTGTTTCGCCTGTTCTGCACCACTACTTTGATCGACATGCTCAGACTCTTGCGCGTCCATGTCGACATCCATCTTGCTGAAGGAGGATAGGACGTTTTCGGGTATATAGACGCTCACTGCACTCACTGCCTCCATGTCTGCCGGGCGGGCTAGAGCTTTGATTTTCGCGATGTAATCTGAATACAAAAGACTTGCACGCTGAATGTTCTCTGTCTCATGAGCATTTTTGCGCGCGCGGATACTTGCACTAGAAAGCGAATAGAGAGGATCCTTTGGACCCTGGGCTTGCTCTTTAGCCACCTTTTTGGCCATCTTCCGCCTGGCTGCAGCATCACTGTCCTGACCAGATAGACCAGAGCCCGACTTTTCAGATGAGAGAGTTCGAGGAATGATGGCAGGCTGCAGCTGCCTGTCGTTGCTAGGCTTTGGCTGAACAATGCTCCCTAGGTTCCAAGAAAAAGAGAATCAGAGAACACAAATCAAAAAACATGATCCTCCTGGCTTCTCAGAAGGGATGATCTATGTCATACCTTGCTGCGAGAGTGAAAAGCGAGAGGCGCCGCTAGAAGTGGTTGAAGAAACATTGCTCCGCCCTGAAGAGGAACTGCGCGAGGTTTGCGTAGAGTTGGAAGAGACTGATGTAAGAGACGAGCCTACGGACGAGAAGGACGGGAGAACGACTTTGTTCTGAGGCGCTTGTCTGTCGTTCTGAGTCAGCTCCTGAAAAGGCGGGATCGATATGAGGGACTGGTCAGAGAGCGTAATCGGAGAGATGATCTGTGGAGATACTCTATGGATGATCTGCTTCGGAACGACGCCAGAAGAGCGTGACCCTACTCCTGAATTGGAAACAACACCTCCACCGGAGCCAGCAGGACCAGAGAGTGAGCCAGATCGCGAGCCCCCAGAGCCTGAGCCAGAGTCGGAACGAGAACGGGAACGGGGACGTGCAGGATGGGAGAAATCGGCACCAGACCCAAGTGCAGTAGAATGCCGCTGCTGTTGTTGATGGACCTGGTGCTGATATTGCTGCTGCTGGGAGTTATGATGTTGAGAGTCACGGTTACCAGAAATGATCTTGTTGGCGTTATTGTTGTCGTCGTTGGTCAGGAATTGAGGGGAATTGAACACTTCATCTTCACATGCAACTAAAGCATCGGACAGGCCTGTGCTAGTGCGTGTGCCTGTGCCTGTGGCGCCTGGACCATCGGCCAACATGGAGTCCATGTCTGTGGAGCTGTCGAGGTCAGCAGGGAGAGTGTCTCCGGACACATGGCCAGAACCCATCACATTGCTGCTGCTACCGGCAGACTCTGAACGGCAAGTAGAAGATGGTCCAGGAACTGATGGCGCAAGAGCAGAGAAAGAAGCAGAGACAGTGGCAGAGGTAGAGGTAGACAACGGGTTGGAGAATGTGGAAGTACTTACAGATCCAGAGTGATTGTCAGGATTGTCATGATTGTCGCTGTGATTGTCGCCGTTGGTATTACCGCCGCCGTTGCTATTGTTGCCGTTACCGTTGTTGCCGCTGTTTCCACCCGCTTCCAGCTGGAGGGCATCGATTCCAAAGAACTTCATGTTGTTGTCGCCCTCATAGTGACACCGCACTCGATTCTGCGTACATGACCGACAGGGTGATCCTCCATCGCAAGGGGTCCGCGACATTTTACAGCCTATACACGGCAAACCCGGTATCCGAGGTCTCGATAGGAACGTCCCTTGCTCGTTCTGCATTGGGTTCATTGAAATCATAGACTGGAACTGCCCGCCTGCGCCGTTGCCAGGAGATGTGGACGACAAGTCTACGCTGTAGTTCCTGCTTGGATTGAATCGCACTGAATACGGATTGTTTTCCATAGGAGGTCCTCTGCGATGCGATCGAGTTGGCCCCTCCTGGCTGTTGTAGTCGTTTTGGCCTCGATATTGTTGTTGCGGCTGCAGTTGTTGTTGCTGCTGTTGCTCCTGATCTTGTTGCTGGTGTTGCTGATGTTGCTGTTGCCGAGATTGCTGATTGTATCCATTAGAATACTCATTCGGCGCAAACTGGCGATTTGGTTGCTGCTGCTGGTATTGTTGTTGCTGTACTGGCTGCATCATTTGATGCTGACGCTGCTGATCCACAAACTGACTTGAGGAAGAATGCTGGATGTAAGGCTGCTGATAAGGGTTATGATATTGCTGCTGTTGCATCTGTTGCTGCTGAAATGGGTAGGAAGACGGTTGTTGCTGCGGTAGGACATTGTCCCCTCCTTGAGAGCTGTAAGTGCTGCTGCCAAAGTTGTTGCTGTTATTACTGAAGTTGAAGTTGTTGCTATTGCCGTTGTTGCCGTTGTCATAGGTGGTATTGTTGCTGCTACTATTACCCTGCCCGTAGTTGCCATCAAAGTTGTTATAATTATTGTTGCTATTGCCGTAATCGCCACCACCGTTCTGGTTGTTGTTGGGATTGCCGGCGTCACCGTTGTTGCCGTTGCTGCCGCTATTGGAGTTATAGTTGTTGCTATAATTGACGTTATTGCCAAAGGAAGTGGCAGAGGAGGAAGAAGAGGGATGTGGGTGGTGATGAGGGTCGGCTTGAAACTGATTACTCATTGTTTAAGCAGCCGGGATCATTCCTCAGCGATTGCGATGCACGAGGGGGGGAATTAAAATGGGTGGGGAGAGGGAACGCGAATCAGACAAAGGTGCCAAGATGGCAGTCAGACATGCGTGGGGTCGGTTGAGGAGCAGGTTGGACGAACAGGAAAGTTGGTCTGAAGGGCAGAATAGTCGACTAAGGACGGGTGGCTCGAGGGCTTTTGTTCCGCGATGAGTGTGAAAGGGGGATAGAAGAGAATAGAACCGAGATCGATGATAGAGAAAAGTGAGAAGGTGCTAAGGTATTTAGTGCGAAAGCAGTGCGAACGAGGACCAGAGGATTGAGAGAGAGAAGGAGGAGAACAAGAAGGTGAAGAGGCGTCAGGGGAAAGGGGGCTGACTGCAATCTTGCTGTTGGACAAGCGACAAAGCGGTTGACAACTGGGCCTGCTCTCTGCGCCCGACTGCTTTGTTGGCTCTTGGCCACCACTCAATGGGGCCTTTTGAGGGTCCTCTTTCTTTCTTGCTCTCACCACTGTTGCCTGGATCTGCACCTCCGGACAGCAAAAACCACCCCAAACCACTTTGTTGGCCTGGCTCTCTGCCTCTTTCCTTCCCTCGCCTTTCCTCATTCTCGAGTCAAGACGAACAAAAGAAAGAAATAGTGACATCGAGAGAGATGTGGAAGAAGGGCCCTCCTACACTCCACCGCGGAAACAGCGAGCTTCCAAGCCCTGCGCAATGCAAGCTTTGTGCCGCCCTCTCGTCCTTTTGCAGGTCCGATTGGGGGTCGAGGCGGCCTTTCGTGCTCGCCCCTTAATTTTTAGTGAGATTCGTATGCTCGTCTCCCACAGCGAAGTGGGATCGGTAGCCGGTTTTTTCAGCCTTGTTTCCATCTCTTTTATACCGGTGTTTTGCAGACAGCGAGCAATTGTGGGACCAGCCTTGCTTTTGGTAAAGTCTTTTCATTTGGCATTTCTTCCAGTCACACAACCCTTGTCGAAAAGCCACCTGTGAGGACGCGGTTTGCATCCTTCGCATCTCACCCTGTCAACTGCTCTTCCTGCTCCATCCCTTCCTCCCTTCCTCCCTTCCTCCCTTCCGCCCTTCCTCCCTTCTCCCCTTACCACCTTACCAACACACTCACTTGCTCCCCGTGGCACAACCCCGGAAAAGAACAATTGGAGACCATGAAAACCACTACAGGAACGACCACGAAAGCCTCAGAGTCACTTGCGTACCTCGATGACTACCTTGACAGTAACGTCCTTTTTCCGTGGCCATGTTGAAGGGCGAGCCAAAGCACACAGTTGCAACTAGTTGAGTGGGCAAGAGACTGACAGAGTTACTTCCTCTCCTTTTCATTCCATGTGGCACATTAGCGGTCGAGTCTCTCCCGTTGGAGTTGCAGCGCCAGTTCACATTGATGCAAGACTTGGATGCCAAGGCGCAATGTAAGAACCCCTCCAGCTCACTCAGCACAAGTTAACAATGTCCATTCACGAGACTTTGGGAACTGACAAAAGTTTGTACCTGACATTAGCAATCATGGCCGCCGTTGGGACGAAAGCCAGCGAATTTATTGAGAATGTTCAGAAATGCACTCCACAAGAACGAATCAAGCTCCTTCAGTCGCTCAACGAGATGCTGGTCGAAAGCTTGCGACAGGGCGAGGAAAAGGTGGCCTTGGCCACTGCTGCATACGATGTTGTAAGTCAACCCATCCTCAACCTGTTGGCTGTTTTAGAGGATATTCTGTTTTCTCTTTGTTTCCCGTAGACTTATACCCAAGTCATTTTATCTTCTGATGACAAACTAGGTCGATCGACATGTCAGGCGCTTGGATGATGACCTGCAAAAGTATGAGGATGAACAAATGATTGGACCTGGAAGACTCACTGGAACCAATGCAGCGAGCTCTGGATCCGCAGCAGCAGACCGAAAAGACGAGGCATCGAAAGCAGCAGCAACGACCACAACGAATTCTAAACAAAAGGGTGAGTTTGTACAGACCCATTATCAGGATGACTTTGAGCCATTGAGGTTTCGAGAGGGGAAAGATACTAACCTGCGCTTCCAATTACCTGCAATACAACATCAGCATCATCCACACAAGACGCACAGCCACCAAAAAGTAAGAGATAAAAGCTGTATTCGATCTGGCACGTACAACCAATTAACCCTCAACTCCTGTTACTCTTCATAGGAAAAAAGCCTCACAACGATTCAACCAGCAATGCAGCAGCAAACTCATCATCATCCAAGGACAGCAAGGGCAAATCAACCACCACTGCTGGCTCCAAGGGCAGCAAAAAGCCGTAAGTTCTCCTATTGGTCAGGATCGAATTGCCACCAAAAAAATGAATCACGTGACTCGACCTGCTGACAACCTTGCGTTTTTTTACTACACTTCCTTTCTACACTTTCTTCCCGTGGACTTTTTAACCCCTCCAGTTCTTCCTTCACAGAAATGCCCATCGATCCAAACGAACCCCTTTACTGCTATTGTCAGCAAGTATCGTATGGCGAGATGGTCGCCTGCGATAACGGAGATGTATGTCGAACGCGAATATCTTGCATGACCCAAACTATCGAGAGGAATCGCGCTAATGATCTTTATTCTTCTTCATTTTTATTCGACTTTAGTGCGAGATCGAGTGGTTCCACTTGTCCTGTGCCGGTCTCAAGGCACCACCGAGAGGAAAGTGGTATTGTAAAGACTGTTCTCAAAAATCGAAGAAGCCTCAGAAAAAGTAGTAGGGGAACAATGGTCTCTGAACATTCCCCTGAGATATCTAATAAAGAAATCGAACCAGATCTATTCCCGTTGGAGAACCAGAGGCACTGACAATGGCAAATCGCATAGAGCTTGCTTGTGAGTCTGACATCAATATCAATTTTGGACCTGACAGTGATGAAATGTGAATCACTTACGAACAATGCAAACGACCAAAATAGTCAGGAGGATGAGTGTGCAAGGTCGAGGGGTCCGAAGTTCGTGACAAATCACGTACTTTGGAAGGCCATATCGTCTCGGGTCCCACCAGTTTCTCCAGTCCCTGCCCTCGGTTCCATCTCGGAGACCCAGAGACGCCAGTCCCTGTGCTTCCAACTCTCTGCGTATGTGAGGGTCAAGGCCATCCGGCCCAGGAATCGTTTGGAGTGGGTAGCGTCTCTTTTGGCGAGGTTGGGGTCGTGGTCGTTCAGAAGCCGTGGGATTTTGGAAGATTGTTCCTGGATTCGTAGTGGAGAGGTAGTGATCTCGCAAGTGGACTGATTCAGGAACGACTGGCCCGTGTCCTGCACTATTTCTGATATGAAGTCCGAGCATCTCAGGGGCCGAGGCTGCGCGAAAGTGGGCTGAGCGGTTATACGAAGACTGGAGATCATCCTGAGGATTACCCAAGGGCTCATGAGAGCTCGGAGACGAGGAATGAGGGTGATAATGAAAGAACCGGGGTAGGACTGTGTTCTGAAAGATCGCCCCTGGCAGTTGAAGCCCTGCATTGATGGCCTCCAGAGTCGTGGTGGCACTTCGGTGGGCCAGATCGATTGTTGTCGGAACCACTGATTCAACCAGGTACCCGAATGCAGCTTTTCCAGTGGACATCATAAAGGTTGATATTTGCTCCACAGCCTCTGCTCCTGCTGAACCGTGGATCCGGTGGTGGTCAGAGCGACTGTGTTGGTGGTGGTGGTGGTGATGATCGCTGCTGGGAGGGAATGAAAACCTAACTGCACGGCGCGGAGATTCTACGCCCTGTCTCGGTCTATCTTCACAATCACTCTCGTCAACATCTTCCATTCGGACTCGCGTTGATAACAGAGATGAGGCACCGTACGTTCTCGATGAACGGATTGAGCCTTCATAGAGAGCGGATACCTCCTGATCTGTGTCCATTGACACCGAACGAACAGATGGCAATATATTCCAATATGATTCAAGCGGGTCAAGGGTCGATACTGGCGGTGGAGGTACTGTAGGACAGGTGTGTATAGTGATCTCTCCATCAAGGTGCCTTTCCTGATCCATCCTTCTTCTGTCCCCATGAACATGCTTTGGAGGTGCAGCCAATTCCAAGGCCTTACCTTGCAGCTCCAAAGACGAGTGCACCTGTTGCGTAATGCCGTCCGAATGAGAGTAGGCACAGGTAGACGAAAGCAGCGAAGGCGAGGTCATCCACTGCGGTAAAAACGGTGACGCGACTCGAATCGCCACCTCCGCAAATGACACGGCCGGGCTGCTGGCGCAAGTCTGTGCTGTACCTTGAGCCGTCTCTTGCTTGATTTCTGTATCTTCCTTGATAGTCAATATCGCCGCTGATGATTCACAATTGGGACAGTCCTCCATCACCTCCTTTGCTGCAACACCCTTCAATTCAGAGAAATCTTCGTCCTTGTCTGCCTCAATTTGGTGGTCGACTTGCTTACTGTTTGGAAGACGCTTTTCGAGATCCTCACAGAAAGTACTTGCTGTGATGAAACTCTCGGCATCGTCGTCGTAGTCTTCATCTCTGATCAGTGCTGGGGGAACGAACGTCTGTAGCCCATCCTGTGCAATGTTACTGGGCTCGAAAGGCGGATCTGATTCTTGAGTAGTGTCCGCTACGTGAATGGCGCCGTACGGATCAAGGCGACCGATCTCCAAAGTGGTGACAATATCCGTTTCTGTAGTGAGTGGAGGTTCTGGCCAAGAAACTGGAGGGCTGGAGCAACGGCCGTGCCATTGTAGGTCTACATGAGTAAACTCTGAGATCATGTCGTGTTCAATTTAAGGCAACAATAGCAAGAAGGTGAGGAAAGGAGAGTGTGTAGTCAAACAGATCCTTTACATGGGAGGAAAGAAAGGATTAAAAGTCAGAGAAATGAACCTCGACAGACACAAGGACGAGCAGGGACATGGTAGATAGCTGTGAGGTGCAAGGCACCGCCAAGCCTGATGCGAATAACTGAAGAGAGGAAAAAAGGGCGTGAAGATAGAAAGGCGTTGCTATTGTTCTCGATGTCTCCTTCGATTTTCATTTGAATATGAGGACGTGAAATCAAAAGCAACACAGCCGACCCACAGCGAAAAGCGCAAGTCGCGACGCGTCTACTGATTTTTGTACATACTGGACTCATAGATTCAACTTCCTCCGTTCTGTCACTCACTTCAGCCCTAGACTACCCCTGACACGACAATTGCAAAGATGCAACCCAAGGCAGAACGTGGACACGGGAAGAGTTTAAAGGCCCTAATGCAGGTACAACCACACAACCAAGCAAACAAACAAATAAACAGACAAAAACAAGCAACCCTTGTTCCTGCATTCTTCTGCACAACATCAGCGGGAATGTTTAGGAGCTTGATAGTGCTGTCCATTTCTCTCTTTCCGTTCCTGATGCGCAAGTTGATTAGGTCGGAGTTTCTGTATGGACCGGGCACCCACCCACCACATTGCACTCGTCAAAGGTCCAAGCGCATGGAAGCTACAATATGTACATCATTGTGCTCGGGTCTTCACCACAAACGCCCTCTTCTCGGAGGATGGGAGGTGTTGGATGCGTCCAACAACAGCAGAACACCCCTAGAAATACCTTGAAGCTGTGACCCTGCGTCTTGTTTCGAAATCTTTGACCCTTCTGCCAGCACCCACCCCCTTTCTCGAGGCTCATCCTGTTTCATTGACCAAGATTTCTCTTTGAACGTAAGCATGAAAAAAAAGTGAGCCCCGCGCAGATCAGAGTTGACCAGCTGGACCACAAAATGAACTCCTACATGCTGCATTTGAATTTGAACAGACCAAGTTGGTCTGGGCACCTACCTCGGTGCTCATGTTTTTTGCCACATGGAGAGAAGCGAGAGCTGCTGTCAGTTCTCAGCCACGATCTGAAAAGGGGCGTGTGGGGGAGCTTTGAGGCTGCACACTTTGCTCTTTCAAGCCGCAAAGCCGATTAAGGAGGATTTTCTTCTAATAGGGTGATACATCTAATCCTCCGTTCCTTTGAGCAATTTAGATAGACCATCTGTTGATAGTCGACAAGAAGGGGGCGTCAACGACATTGCCCCGCCGCCACCATCTTGACTATATGTATCAGTTGTGTTGACTATGTAAAATTACTATGCTGCCAAGCGTTTCTTGATTCAGGGGCTTGCCTCCGAGGGGCGTCGCCTAGATGCATGTACTCTCCTGCACACTGTACTGTACAGTACATACTGTATTGGTCCAGAAAACCAACCCAAAGAGAATCTCTGGAATGCAGGCGGTGTTGCCACCACTGGGTGGTCTGGCCCAACAACAACAGGACCCCAAACTTGCAATTGAGATATGAACAGTTCCGTCACATTTCCGCTTGGCCTTGTCGACTTTGTTACGACACAACCACGAGCGGCATCTCACACGCGCCTTTGGGTGTCAGACTGTTATGATTGTGTTCCCGTTCGAAGATTTTTGGGTCTCTTTCCTTCTGAGTCCGCCAATTTGTGTTACCATAGTCTTTAGTAAAAGACCTTAGTCGACCGTTGGATACACAGGCGGTGCCAAAGGACTGACATTCAAAAAAAATCTCGGCAGTTGTTTGTTTATTTGCCTTTTTTTGTTCAAGGGCCCCCATACCGCTAATGTCATAGAACTGCGGTAAGAAAGACAACAAAGAGTGCTTGAATCGCTCTGTCTACCCAATTGTTTTGTTGTTGTCCATTCCTCTGTCTTTATTCTGTATTTGCTTTGCTTAATTAATGTATGATCGCTGGCATCGATCCAACTGGTCACATTCAACCTCAAAATTCTTACCACATCCTTTTCTTTCATCTCAAGACAGACAAAAGGACCAATATCCTTCGATCTGCTGATAGCAATGACGATGTATTCATTCCTTTGGACATTGGATTGATTTGATTTTTTTTTTGGAACCCAGTTATCTATCTGTTCATCTCTTTAGAAGAATTTTTTTTCTTTTTCTTTCGTTTTCTTTTTTCATTTCTATCCATTTGCACATATACAAGCACACGCATGCCACCTCCACTCGCCCCCTCCGGCGTATGATGGCGTAGGGAAGAAGTATCATCCAAGATCGCACTCTGCAGGAGAGACCTATCCGTTCGTAAATTGAGATCGAACAAGGACCGAGGGCCGAGACTGAGATGCTGACAGGTGCAGGTCCAAATTAAAGAGGCGAATGCGGGCTCTCTCACTCCAATTGTCCCGTCCTCGTCCAACTCGCTGGACCACACCTCTCTTTTGTCCGAGCAGTTCATTTTTCCCTTCAGCCCCCCCTCATTTACAGTTAATTCCTCTGACCAACTGACCCCCTTGTGTCGCCGTCCAGTGTGTGGTGCCTGCGAGCAAGCAATTGTTTGTCCGAGAGAGTGTTGCTTGTCTCTGATTCTCCGTCTCTGCCGTGCCGCCCCTGCCCCTGTCCCAGGCTGTGTTCCCCTGGCCAGGAGGCAGGTCCCTGGACAATCCTGTCCTTTTTTGTGCTCCGAGCGACCCTGCACCTACCCCTGGTCACTCAGCAATTGCTCATCGTTGCCACCCTATATAAGACTAGGGGTCGTGCCCACTTTTTCTCTCTTCCTTCTTCATTCACTCACTCATCCTCGCCTTCACCTCGCAACCTCTCCCTCTCGCTCTTTCTCTCTCTCTCTTTCTCTCATCCAACTCACTCACCACACAGAGACACAGACACACAGAACACATACACAGTAACAAAGATGCACTCCAGTTCCTCCCTCCTCGTGGTCCTCTTCACTGTCCTGGCCCTCTTCTCCATCACAGTTGAATCGAAAATGTCAATCAAGTTTGGCAAGAGCTTCAGCGGCAAGAACACTTGGTTCGCTGGCAAGGATGCCCAGTCTGTCGCCTGCTACGGAGATCTCGAAAACGACTCCAATGTGAACGCTGAGGATTCTTGGCACATTGGGGCCGTGAACATGGATTCGTACTCTGGAGGAGAGAAGGCAGCCTGTTTCGAATGCGCAAAGATCACCTACAAGAAGCGATCGGTCATTGTGAGGATCATTGATGACTGCGCCAGCTGCTCTTCCAACCAGATGGATCTGTCCAAGGACGCCTTCAGCTCTTTGGCTCCATTGTCCGTCGGTGAGATCAAGACCACGATCCAATGGGTCAAGTGCCCCACCAAGGGTATCAAGTGGCCCGCGTCCCCCAAGGTCAAGAACTCGTAAAGAAAAGCGCGACTCATTCAGGGCCTATTTTGTTGAGAACTGGTGGAAGGTTTCCACCTCCCCTCTCCCCTCCTCTCCGTTTCCTTTCCTTTCCTTTCCTTTCCTTTAAAAGTTCAACGAAAAGAATGGATGTAGACATCCTACAAAAAAAAACAGCGAGAGGCGGTTCTGGCAATCGTCTCTTACGCACTTGTACCTATCCTCTGTATCTAATTTGTATCCTTTTACGACCAACAACCAACCCACCGCATGCCACAATAAAAAAAAAATCAGATACCACAACACGCGCTCGTGCTACCTTGTCTACTTTTTCGCTTGCAGCAGAGCTCTTTTTGTTTGCAATGGTCACCTCGAATCGCGCACAGGTATTTGCACGCAATTTCGTCCAATTGGGAAAGTGGTTTTGTCCAGCTGCTGGAATCACTCTTTGAACTGCTCCCAAATCAAGCCGGGAAGATTCACCGTTCCTGCTTTTTTAAGATTTTATTTCATTCAAGCCGTGCGTGACAACACGCCAAAACACCAAACTTCAGCAGGGGACAAGACGACCTATCGAACCAATTGCACCCAGATAAAATTATTGACATTATTGTAGGGCGTTTTATTGGATGCAATGTGCAAGAGTGAAGGATAAACGACTATGATACAAGCAGGAAACGCGTGAAGAAAAGGAAATAAAAGAGAGGGTAGAAAAGCAACCCGTTAAACGGGGATAGTCGACCCAATGTTTTTGGGCATGTGCTCAGGGAATGCCAAAGGCCCCACGATCAACATTACAAAGAGTGCCATCAGCAGAATAAATAAGGAACCGTAGCCCCAGGCAATCTGTCGCCGTTGAGATTGCAACTTTGTCGAGAAGATGGGCGCACGGATTTGTTTGCTTGGACGCAACCAGAACAACATGGTCGAGTGCCATCGATCGATCCAAGGGATCAGACAGATTGGGAAGAGGATGAAGAGAATGACATGGCCCATGATGAAATCACAGGCAAACATCGACATCTCGATGATCTTGCACAGATACTCGCGCAACGGTTGCGTAACAGCGTGCACGCCCAAACCGCGTCCATGCCATTTGCCTGTCCACCAGGCTCTGTTCGTCTCGTCATGCTTGAACTCGCGGGTCAGGAAGACGGTGATCAACACCTTGAACACAAATCGCTGGACAGAGATTGCCGCAATGATACCCAGCACTGCATGGCCTGAATTCCAAGACTCGAGTGCCCACAGAGCCTCGAAAAAGCCCAAGAGGGTGATAACAGAGATCGCGTGCGCCACCGCCGCCATAATCGATCCAAACTTCACACAGCACATGTTCATACACGAACCAAGAAGCATCGACATTGCAAAGAGGATCGCCAGGACAGCGGCGTTGACGACTACAGGGCCAAGGGCGAACACTGCCACCCGAAGTAATCCGCTTGTGTAGACTGCAGAGCCATCACTGCCCGCGACAGCAAACGACCTCACAAACATGTAACAGACGACACAGATAACGAGCTGCACCAAGGGGAAAACGATCTCAGAGACCACAATGACCCAAAAGTTGGCCTTTGGGATGTCCGCTCCAAGCTTCTCGGATGGGTGTCCAAGGCGTTTACGCTTGTACCCGGTGATTCGAGTTCGGATAGCACGGCAGTACGAGATCCAGGACGAGACATGGGTTCTTGAGTTTCCACGGGATAGCCAGCGCAAGAACTGGCGGTAATCGAGGAAGAACTCTGTCAACGCAAACTGATGCGGGTTGAAGATGAACGGTGAGATCACCAAGGCCAAGACCGTGACCCAAAAGTAGATCAAATGTGGCACCCACATTGTCAATGAGGCAAAGATGAGCATGATCAATGTTCGCATGCCCAGATACAATGAAGGTCCCGCAAATCTTGAATACAACAACGAAAAGGGTGTTCTCGTCGTCGCGAATCCACGGCCGGTGGCAATGTAGCGTGCGCCTCCAAAGGATAGGTTGGTCAGGATCGAGTTTGTGTAAATCTGGGTCACAAAGACCTCAAAGAATGGCGACAGTGACATGAAGTGCTTTCCAAGACGAATCAGACTCCGGATGAGGCCACGTTCCATAAACTCCTGGAGGAACAAGGGTAGGAACGCGATGAAGAAGACTATGAAAATAGAGAGAACGCATCGCTTGATCCAGTCGTACACCGGCACCAAGTTGACACATCCTGCTTGGGCGACGTCAGCGCAAACCTCAACCGAAGACGACATCGATCCGATGAAAAGCATCGAAAACATGAAGAGCTGGACGGCCAGCATGATGAAGATGTTGTTGATGTGGAATCCAGGATGGGCGTAGTAGAATGTGAGGAACCGATCCAGAGGCAATTGTGTTCCGAGGTAGTAGTATTCGCGTGACAACATCTGTTCACCCATTCCTGTTCCGATCTTGGTGTTGAAGTTGAGAATAGAGCCAAAACCAAGATCACGACCCTTGCCGCACTGGTAATACTCTGTATGCTTGATCCTTCCGCCTCGGTTGAATGCAGTCATACCAGCGTAGATATCCTCGTTCAAGTGCAGACCCTTCTGGGCTTTACTGACGCCTAGATGCCGGTGATGATCAAAGTGGTTAGACTCTAGTCCATCTTCAGGACATTAGCAAAAGACTGATAAAAGTTGCTTACCTCCTCGGGTCGTCATGTAGATGAAGTTAAGGAAATCTGGATGGCCATAATGAAGCTTGCCACCAATTTTGGCCATCATACGTTGTGTAAGAGTACCGAATGTTTGCTCTTTTCCGGCAGCGACATCTCCGAGAACTCCAATGTTTTCCGAGAAGATGTACTCTCGCGCACCGACAATGGCGACTGGCTCGGGCACATCCCTCGATGAGATCTGGTTAGAGTAAGGCGAAATAGGTGCCAAATGCATCTGCTCAAACTCTCCCAAGACATTTCTAATCTTGAGGGCCTCCTCGAGGTAGTTGTCTTGATTGGCATCGATCAGCTGAACGTACTCGCCACGGGTGAAGATAATGGCATGGTTTTGATTGTCGGACTTGCCATCTCCAAGAATAGGATTTCCAGGCAAACGAATACGGTACCGTGGACGTCGTTTGCCATCGGGCAGGAACTCGCATCGGCGATCAATGAGAACGGAGAAAACGACCGGTTCGCCACCTTCGACCTCTGGAGGACGCTCATCCAAGTACGCGATCTGCAAGTTTGGATAGGCCCTGAGCATGAACTCTGCGTTCTCGGCCTCGTCCTTGCTGAACTTTGTGTAACGCTGCATCGAGACCACAAACTTGAACTTTTGTTGAGAAAGTCTGTTCAGCTCCCGCTCCAGGCGGTCGCCATTGCCTCCGAACTGCTGGACGATCTCGGGGTTCTCGATGCGGTAGAGTAATTTGATTGCCCTGGAGTAGTTCATGAATCCCGATACGGTGCGGTACAGGGTCTGACAACGAAGCGATGCCCAGATACGGGTTCGCATGGTAAACTCTGGTGCTGCAGATTTGAACCCGACACTATAAAAAGGGAGATCGTCATTGTTGGTTGTATCCAGGTCGCGGTGAATTTCTTTGCTTCCATCCATTCCAACCACACTGACTGCTTCCAGCAACGCGGACTCTTCTGCCAAGATCTTTGTATCTCGCACAAAGTTGTCCCACTCAACAGGATGCAGCTGCTTGAGATACTCAAGCAGTGTAACCCTTGTGTTTTGATCTTCTTCCCTAAGAACCTCCTTGAGTGAGAGCAGAGTCTTTTCTGAATAATGTGGAACCAATACTGTAAACGTTGGCATCTGGTCGACTGGTACTGGCTCTGGAATAGGCGTTGACAGGGACTGAGCAAAGAATGTGATTCGGCGTTCGGCCTCGGACAGCTTGGTGAAAAACTCTGCCTTCACGGAGGAATCCTCCTGGGCGACAAAGAATGTGGGTGCCTTAAGAGTTCTCTTGTTATCCTGGTCGGATGGAACTTGCTGATACAGGAGGCGTTGGACGTGTTCGATGGAAAGCAGATGTTCGCGATACATTGAAATTACGATGGCGTTCCAGATCTGGGAACAGAGAACTTTGGGCTTGTACTTGATATCCATGTCTGCAGTCGCCAGCAACTTGGCATAGATGCGCTTAGGGAGTCTCGCAAAGACGTTTCTCCATGGAGTCCAGACAGAGACACCCAATCTGAACGATTGGACAACTGAAAAGACCGTGTTCCAAATTACGTACCACAGATACGTATCGAGGAAGAACAAGACCAGGTCCGTGACAAACATGATCGCGACCGTGAACACTGGCATTAGGGAGCAAAGGGTCTCGCCCAGGAATTTATCCTTGCAGTTGGGGATTCTCTGTGAATACAGAGCCTTGAGTGGATCCTGGAAGGAGCGAGCAAGGAAGAAGTAAGACTCGACCAGCTTGCAACCAAAAACCAATGTCCAGAGAAAAAAGGACAGGGCACGATTGGAGCCTTTAAGTTTTGGAAACGATGCCGTGAAGGTTTGCGAGGCCAGGTTTTTGCGCGAGGTTTTCGAAGATGAGCCGAAGAGCTGATTCGAAGGAAAGATGGCAAAGACGGCAGTCGTGATCAAAGAAACCGCGAAGTGGGCCATTCCGACAATCTTGGAGGTCTGGCCAGTACGGTTGTAGAGGCAAATGTAGACTGCCGGACCAGTGTTCAGAACAAGCACGATGATGAGAATGACCAGGCGTCGAATAAGCATAGATGAGTTGGACCATGTCAGCGGAATGAACATAAACTCGCAAAACACGCCTAGGAGCATGATCAGCGTTGCAATGGCACCTCCCAGTCCAACGATCGAGTACTGCACGCCGCTTTCATCAGCACCATCGTTCAGGTACAGGAAAGGCGCGTTGTAGGCGGTAAAGTACCAGTACATGACCACGTGGATGATCCAGATGCGAGTAAAGTTAACGGCGAGATGGAGCCAGGTGCGCTTTTCGATATATGTCTTGCGGAACGACGCCTCCCAATTGACGTGACCCAACGCATTCCAACGCTTGGCAATATGAATATCGACGAGTCTTTTCCTGTCTCCTAACTGGATTCGCTCGATTCCTTCTGGGCTCCAGAAAGCTTGGTTGATGTCATCGTAGCCAATCACGGTATTGTGATCCCGTTCTCGCTTGACGTATCTACCGCCCTGAACCTCGTATCCCTGGTCACGAATGAACCGATAGAGCGGAGAGATGACAGTACGAAGATAGTGAAACTCTGGAACTGGGTTCACGAGTTGCTGGCATTCTTGTGAAAGGTAATAGTCCTCGGCACACTTGAAGATGAAGCACAGACACTCAGGCAGGAAGCGGATTTGCGAGGCCTCTCCCCAAATCAGAAGATAAAGAGCCACCTGTCGAGCGCGGTCAAAATGAGACATCTTGTGCATCCTGGCCTTCCAATGTTGCTCCGCCATGGCCAGTGAGTCATGAGTTTCCACATGTTCAGCTCCCGGTTGGGGTACCATCGAACTTCTGTTGACTTTTTTGTTCTTTCCTGGAGCAGAGTGGTAACCCATGTGATCGTCTAGGTCCAACTGTGCAGCAAAGTACCACTTGCGATAGTTTGCATTCTCTCCTCCAATGTAATCGGCATGGATGGTTGTGAGAGCGTGGACTGGGATCATTCTCGAGGCCCTCGAATCCAACATGGTCATGAAAGCGTCATACTGGTTCCGCATGTTGTCACGTTGGAAACCGAATTTCCTTGTCAGGTCAAGCATGATGCCCTCGATCTCCTCTCGTGTTAGCGGAATACCCTTTTCGATAGTCCAAGAGGGGTATGGCGTTGGTGGTCTTTGTTGTTGGTGTTGATTGGCTGCAGGCAAGGTGTCGTAGCGGTATTCTTGTCCTGGGAGCGAGCCTGTCTTTTGTTCGAGAATTGAGAGAAGAGCCTCGGATGAAGGCGAAAAGCCCTTGTATCGCCCATCGTCTGGACCACGGAAGGGGCCAAACAGGTCCATGTCGGCATCGGTCAGGTTGGGCGAGTGGTCGTCCGTAAAGGTCTCAGAATCGGACTCTGAGAGACCTTGGATGCGACGCTTGCCCAGGGCAGCCTTGGTAGCGAACGGTTTCTGGTCTAATCCAAGGACCAAGGAGGGAGAGGGAGAGAATGAGAGAATAAACATACGGGACGTACTGGTTAGTTCTTCCATCATTCTAACGTCTCATCATCATCTTTGGCAAGATAAACAAGATAAAGCCCTCATGTAAATTGGTACTGCAAGGGTACAGAGCAGCATAAAAGAAGCATGGAGCAACCAATCACAGATGGTCCTTTTCGCGCTAGTTTTGTTCCTGAAAATACCCAGGGATGATTGCTCTCGATCCCCGGATCGCTGTGGTTGACATTCTCCTGAACCCCTTCCGAGACAATGCATTATTCTTGCTCCGTGCCCTGTCTGGCTTTTTTTGACTCCGTGTCTGTCTGTCTCGACATCTGTCTTTTTGTATGTCTGTGCTCTCTGCGTCCACTCTCTCTTTTTTTTTTTTTTTTTTTTTTGTTGCAACTCTTACCATCACTCAGTCCTGTATCTTGATTTTGGAAAAGCGAGTTCTGGGACGAGGTCGAGAAGAGCGTGTCGCGACGGTTGGGTTGGCCCAACTCATCCTCAGAGTCAAGACCATTCAGCGTACGGTCATAATAGTGGTTATTGAACTGGTTGGAGGACCTCATATTGCTGCCGGATTGGTAAAAGGCAGGAGAAGGGGGTGCGGGCTGCTGCATATCTCTGAGAGGAAAAGAGTCTGCTCCGTGAGGATGGGTTTCCCCGCCGGGTCCTCCCTGTCGAAAGGCGCGAGGATGGGTCTGAGGAAGAGGAGGACCAGCAGAAGGACGCCTTCCTTGGTCATGAAGTGTTGAGGGTGGGCGTTGTTGCTGTTGCTGTTGTTGTGGCGGCTGTGGAAGATGTTGCTGCGTGTGGGGTGGCCCATTCCGCATTGGAGGGGGGGCCTGTCTTCGTACACCAGGCCCCGTCTGCGGTGGCGGTTGTGTCCTCCCAGATGGATCCATGGTCGGTGTCTGTTCAAAAGGGAATCTTTACCACGAGCTGCAAGAAGGCAATGAGAGAAAGAGGTGAGTGTGCATCCAAGAAGAAGTAGGTAACGGTTGACGAAGATAATGAACGACAGAAAGAAAGAAAGGAGGAGAGAGAGTCGATCACGATCTTGAACCAGTGGCAAAGGTCGTGATGGCAAAGAAGAGTCTATATGTTTTCTCTTGTGTCGTCTTTACCCTGGAAGATCCTGTTGCGGCGATGGAGAGGGTGAATTAAGTGGGGACGGAGATGGAGTTGAGGTTGGAACTGGATCCTGTGTCGCTGTGTGTATGTGTGTGTGTGCGTGTGCGTGTTCTTGGTTAGTTAGATGAAGCAGGGCAAGGTGATCAAGAAGGTGGGGTATATTTTGGATCTTTTTTTTGGATATTGGAGATCGACAGGTGGGGTAGGTGGGTGAATGGGAGATATGGGGAGTGAAGGATGGCAGACGCGGTGGAAGGAGGAAGAGGCTAGCGACAAAGAAGAAGAGAGAAGGAAAGGAGGATGAGGGGAAGATGAAGAGAAAACGGAACAACAGAAAGTCACTGTGCGAACAGGAGAAAGGGCAAAACAAGAACAAGATAACGGGCGATCAAAAACGAGAACGAACGAACAAACAAACGAACGAACGAACGAACAGACAGACAGACAGACAGACAGACAGACAGACAGACAGACAGACAGGGCGGGAAGTGGAGTTGGAAAACAACAATAATAACATCCTCTGAAGGCATCTCCTTCACCATTGGCAAAAATAACGTTGCGGCCTGCCTCTGCCTCTGCCTCTGCCTCTGCCTCTCTGTCTCTCTGCCTCTCTGCTTCTCTGCTTCAATGTCTCTCTGTCTCCCTCCCTTCACTCACTGGCCCCACCTCCCATGTGCCATCCGGCCATTGCACCCAACGCTCAACGCGCTTGTTTGCATGACAGACACTTGTTTTGACACCGCGTTGTGGTCGAGTTTATTTTCTCCCGGTAAAAATAATTCATTCCTTCGCCCCCGGGGAATCGACTCGTCTCTCACTACACTATTCTTGCCGCCCCTGGATCCAAATGGCCCATCTTCTCAAACCAGTGGGTCTGGTTCTTTCGATCGTCATCCTCATCATCATCTACAAAAACTAAAAAAATACAGAAAAAAAAAGGTCTTTGACAGCTCTTGTTCTCGTACCCTGGAATGCATTTGCCCGCCGTCCAGAAGACCAGGGCGCTGCAATCCTTTCCCCGATGATGAGTTGCGGTGGAGCAAGTGCTCATCAACAAAGTTCAGTCAGGATGCACAGGGAAGCCTGTGATAATTGCAAGATAAAATTCCCTGTCCCCAGGTCCGTTTGTTTGTCGTCTGAGCTTGAGCACTTCGCTCTGTATCCTTGCTGGGACCCCCGAAAATGGGGCGCACCACCTGTCAAAGTTATTAAATCAAAAAGGAACTTCTCGAACTCGACGCCATCGTCGACAAGAGGTGGTCGTTCATGTCTAGAATAACAGTTAATAACGTCTTTTCATTTTTTCTTTTTCTTTTTTTGGTTTTGCAAAGCCGTAGAACTGACAGTAGTCATCAGACGTGTCGTTTATTGTGCATTTGACTGTCAGTGAACGGCGGTCTAACTAGGCGCACCATCTCGCGAGATCAGTTGGTACCAGCACTGATTCCCAGCAACAAGTTTCGTTGCCAGGCGAGGAGGAAGTGCAAAACCCGAGAGTTCTTCATTTTATTTTTGCGCTTTGAGTTTCATGCCCCGACATCGAAACAATTAACACAGAGGCGCAACCCACAGTCTCGTGCAGGCCATGCGCCTCGCTTGACGTTGCCCGACAGCAGTGCGTGCTCAGAGATGAAACGATATTGGCTGCGTCCTTTGTTCGAATTGAATCGTGCGTCGAGGGGAGGGCTGTGTGGGTGTCGTTGGGCGCGCGTGTCATGCGAATCACGTGATAGTAGATGGTTGCCAGCAATTGTACGAGTTCTCAGCCTGTTCTCTTCCTTCCTGTTCCAGAGAAGGAACTGATGAAGGCTCTTGCTCGGCCTGTGACAAGATGGCGGCAAGGGTTTGCTGTCAGGTACCGCTTAAAATACCTGGCACTTGGTTTGGTCCTGGCTCCGACGTATCAGATTCTGATCTAATCTTATCTTCGTTTGAACCAGAGCCGGGGAACCTGGCCACCAAAAGGTCGTTCTCGTCGTTCTCGCGCGTTATGTCGATGACAGTGGCGATGGCAGAGACGGGTGAGGAAGAAAAAGGACTCCTTGAGCTTTTTCAGCCATCTCTTGATCCACGCCGACTCGCGACTCGGGCACAGAACCTGGTGTTTATAAAAACGCAGTTTTCTTGATCCATGATTTTCAACCACTCTCATCTTCTCAACTTTGCCGCAACAAGTTGGCCGCCAGTCTTTAACCATTGTTCAGTGCCCTCATCGCGTCTTTCTTGCGCTACTAGCCTCCACCACACCCATCCCCCATTTGCCGTGCTCTATTTTTACGGAGGAACAAAAAGAAACTCTTCTGCTGATTCAATTACCTGATTCAAACATTCTCGTCTTCCGTTTTTCCTTCTTTGTTTCTGGCCAGTTTTCCTCCGATCTTTGAAGCGCTTGCTATGATCCGTCTTATCAGTGCCCCAACTTTTGCTCTCACAGCAACCCTATGCTTCAGCTTTGTCTGTGCACTCAATCCGATCACGATCAAGGGCACAAAGTTCTTCGACTCTGTCACGAAGGATCAGTTCTTCATCAAGGGTGTGGCGTACCAGCCACGGACCCTCTCCGGTTTTAGTGACCCTCTGGTGAAGCCCGCAGACTGCAAACGCGACTTTGGTCTCATGAAGGACCTTGGACTGAATACAATTCGTGTTTACCAGGTGAGTTCTTACTCTTCATGTTTCCTGAATCAACCTGAACGTCCAGCACTTAGAGCCCGTCTAACAAAGTTGTCCACCTGTCTGCTAGGTGGATCCGTCTTTAAACCATGACCAGTGCATGGCAATCCTTCGAGAGGCAGGAATCTATTTGATACTGGATCTGACTGTACCTAAGCACTCTATAGTCCGCTCCAACCCCGAGTATGACACCAATATCTGGAACAACGTCCGTAGCACTATCAACGCATTCCAGGGTTACGACAACACCTTGGGCTTCTTTGTCGGAAACGAGGTCACCAACGACAACAAAACGACCGTGGCCAGTGGATACGTGAAGGCACTTTTGCGTGACACAAAGAACTACCTCCATTCGACAGGTTCACGTAAGATCCCAGTAGGATATGCGAACAATGACGATCCCGATATCAGGCTTCAGGTGCAGAATTACTTCAACTGTGGACCTGAGGAAGAACGCATCGACTTTTTTGGAATCAACCTATATGAGTGGTGCGGCACTAGAACCAACTATCAAACCTCGGGATACGTGGAGCGCACAGCTGATATCGCATTGTACTCTATTCCTGTATTCCTATCCGAGTTTGGATGTAACCTGGTCTCGCCAAGGACGTTTCCGGAAGTAAAATCGATATTTGGACCAGATATGACAGGCTCATGGTCCGGGGGTATTGTGTACGAATGGTCGCAGGAAGACAACAATTATGGCCTGGTCAAGATCAATCCTGACAGCACGGTTTCGCTCCTTCCAGACTATACCAACTTGAAAACATCTCTCCGCACTCTTCATCCCACTGGCGTGAAAATGGACATTTTTAACGACCAGAGATCCCCTTCAACCTGTCCCGCCATCACTTCCACCTGGGAGCCCAGTGCCAACTTGCCTCCAACCCCATCGACCGCAGCTTGTGATTGCATGATGTCCTCGCTGAATTGTGTAGCCTCCGATCAGGCTGTGGCGACCACGGAGAGCTTAGGAACGTTGCTGAATACGATATGTGGCATGACCTCGTGCGATGATATCAGCGCGAACGGCAAATCAGGAGTATATGGCAGGTACTCATTCTGCTCTCCCGCCCAAAAGCTCTCTTACATGTATAACCTTTATTACACAAACATTGGCAAGAAGGCGGCGTCGACTTGCAACTTCAACGGTATGGCAAAGCTCGCAGTCTCATCCAAATCGTCCGACCAAGGGTGCTCCTCCATCCAGGATCCTAGTACAGGGTTCAAATCTGGGAGCTACAGTGCCGGATCTGGCTTCAGGATTGCGCCCACCGTAGTCTGCATGACCACGGCTCTAGTTGCCTCCTCACTTGGTGTAATTTTGTATTTTCAGTAAAAACACTGAACTCACTCGCGTTTCGCGAAGAAATTTTCTAAGCCACCGAACGGTTGTATTTCTTTGTGTCTGTGCCATAGCAATGGCTCCTTCCTTTCTCAACCCAAAGCAAAAATGGTTGGTCACGTGTAGTGATAGGAGACGCCGCATCCATGGGCAAAAAACCAGCACCACAACCATCCATCATCAGGAGGAGTACAATCGACACATCAGATACCATCATCCGGCATTATGCTCCGGGCGGAGGGACCATCCATGAGAGAAATCGATCATTCACTCTGATTCCGCATCCATGCCAAGATGGAGGCATGCAGGATGCTACACCTGTTGTCTTTTCAGTAATTTCAGCAAGCGGCTGGAATAGAGGGCTATTTGTTGAAGATGTGCAAATCGACCTTGGGATGGAATCTTGGGAACAGACAGCGATCGGAATCCATGTGGAGACTTTGATCTCTATAACGGGATCTTAAAAAATCATCGGAATGTGCCATTGAGCATGTATTTCTGCAAAATCTCCTTCAACCAACAGGATCTACAGGAAATGGTGAAATACAAACGGCGATTAGAGTACTGATTACTCAGGAGATTCCCATCGACAAACAACAGATCCCTCCCTCTTAATCCAGAAGCAAGAGATGAAAGTTGAAGAGAGACTAACCTCATCTTTGAACCCTCTCTTTTCCGTTGTAGTTGGCTGTCGACCTTTTGAACCCTTCCCACGCTCTTGAGCAGAAGACCCACAAGTTGAAGAGACTCGTACAGTCTCCCAACTCCTACTTCATGGACGTCAAGTGCCCTGTAAGTCAACGCGCCTTCTCAAGTTTTTTACAGAATTTACGGGATGACGGACGTCTTTACTGGGACGAAACACAATAAGGCTCCTGGACACTTGGCCGTGGAGGAGGAGCTCTTTATCATATTATGCAGCATCTCTTTTTTTTTTCGAGACAGCCATGGAAATTGAGGCGTCGTTTTGTGACAGATTTGCTGCGGCATCTCCCCTTCACTGCACCACCGAACCTCGGACGATCTGTGCAACACATCAGACAAACAGGACTGGAAATGATATGATGCTCTAGAGACTTACACATTCGATCTGCCTTCGCACTTTTTTACATTATTTTTATCAATAGGGATGCGTCCAGATCACCACCGTCTTCTCGCACGCCCAGACCGTCGTCATGTGCTCCAGCTGCGCCAACGTTCTTGCCCAGCCCACCGGAGGTATCACCCGCTTGACTGAGGGTAAGTTGATGTTGCGAACTTTGCTCTTTTTCTAGTGCAAACCTGTATGGTTTTGTACTACCAAGTGCAGAAGTGCAGATGTTGATTAATCTTTCCTCTCTTTATTGTATCCAGGCTGCTCCTTCCGCCGCAAGCAGGCTTAAGCGCTTGTTCTTCAAATGTTTTTTCATGCAATAAACAGCAGGATCAATTCTTTTGAGCGCTAAAGACTTTCCCATTGACTTCATGAAGAGTGTGCTGTGAGTCGTCAAATTGCTGACCATATTGACCGATCCTGAGCAGCAGCAGCACAGACAGCATCGCACAGCAATCCTATCTTGGCCCTTTGTCTGGAGGGATTTGATTGGCTGCCAGCAACAGGCGGGATAGAGGCGAATCCCATTGCTGATCGCCCCATTATTGTCATCTTTCATTCTCCATTCACTCCACTCCACTGTCTTCCACTCTCTTCCACCGCCTATTCATTCCCTCGAGCACCTCTCTCGCATCATGAGCTACGAGTACATTTTGCTCGCTGCTGCCATCATTGTGCCCTTGGGCGTCTTCAGCCTCCTCAAGGTTGGAGGCTCAACTCCTCAAGGACTCGCCACAAAGTCATCCCTTCCTGGAGCATTCGGAGACAATTCTCCTTCAAAATCCAAAAAGAAGAAGCAAAAGAAAAAGTTGGGAGCTGCTAAAAGCTCGACATTGTCCGAAAAGCAAGAGGAATCTGAAGAGTCCGAAGCTGAGGCCGCCGCTGCCCCCGCTCCAACATCAAAGAAGGAAACGCGCGTCGAGACTCCATCCAGCAAAAAGTCAACGGTCAAGGAAACAAAAGGATCCGTCAACAATGGAACCACCAACAAGAAGACCAGCACCACCGTTGAGGCTTCCAAATCCAAGAACTTGGCCCCTGCTATTCCCTCGCCTGCGATTACCGCTGTCAAAACGATCGTCTCTGACCTTAACAAGAGCGATGTCAAGAAAGTGAATGTGGACAACAACACCAACAAACCCGCTTCCGTAGAGAACTGGAAGAAGCAGAAACAGGAGCAAAACAAGGAGCTTCTGGCCAAACAGCAGGAACAATTGCAGTTTGCCGCCGCTGCTGCCAAGAACGCTGCTCATTCTTCATCTTCCTCCAACGTAGCCTCCATTCCCGGACCAGGTGCCATGGGAAACAACAAGAAAAAGAGCCGCAGCAACGCCTCTGCCGGACTATCCCATGCAGAGTTCCCTACACTTGGAACACCAGCGCCAAAGCAACCTAAACCACAGGTTGCCAAATCTCCGGTGCCTAGGAAGGTGGCAACTCCAGTCGTGAAACAGGAGAGCGACGGAGAATCGAGCGACGAAGAAAATGTGTCGGAAGAGGAGCAAGCGCACGAGGAAGAGGAGGAGAAGGAGGAAGAATGGACTACCGTTGAAAAGTCAACATCTCAGGCAAGATCTGGAGGAATTGACTTCAACAAGCCTATGGATCCGTGGGTTGCGCAACAGCAGCAGCAGAAGCTAGAGCGAATTGCAGCAGCAGATCCCCATGGAGAACAGACGACCGAGTTTGCACGGGTTTTGTCTATCAAACCCACTGTGAAAGAAGAGCGTATCCGTGAGGCGATCCCCGATGGTTTCTCCACCCAAAAGTGTAAGCTATCTCAGTAGATGCTAGTACTGATGAAGAAACCAGCTGTATCTCACAATCAAAGTCTTTTCCTTGTGTAGCCCGCTCGTCAGGATCATCGGGAGGATTCAGTCAACATCAGTCCGCAGAAGTAACCAAAAAGCAACGCGAGAATCTTGCCAAGGCAGCCAAAAGGAAGGAGGAGAAGGCTGCCCAGGATGCACTTCAGGAGCAGAGGCGGCTTGAGCACATGCGACAAGTAAAGGCAGAAAAGATGAAGGAGTTCTACAGGTCGCAGAGCCGGAAGCAGGCGCCGGTCGAATCTCGCTGGACTGCATCCAAGGGAACAGAACCTTCGTCTTCAGCTGTTAGTGGTGGCATGTCGTCCCAGGTTAACGAGAAAGGCCAGTTGATTTGGGACTGAATCAACGGCCGCAATAATATATTCCTGATTTTTTTGCGAAGTTATTATTATTTTGTTTTCTGGTTTTTCCGTTCTTGCTTGTTTTCTCTTGTGATCTCTTCCTTGTCTTTAACCTCTTTCATCTGCGAGCACAACTACCGTCAGCGCAATCAAAAGCGACGATCGGCATCGATGGACATTGACGACGAACCTGAAGAAGATTCCGTCGAGCTGGTAGCAGAACCGGTATGGATCTTGACGTAGCATTATTTCATGTTAAGCAATTGCTGGAATTAGCTTGCAAGTGGCTCAGCAAGAACAAATGCAAAGTGAGCCTGGAGATCATGAACTCACGACCAACCACGACTTATTCGCCATTCTGTCGCACGTCTGCTTGTAGCCCGTTCATCGTTTCCTCCAGCACTCGAAAGCAATGCTTCCTAGGTAGGCAGAGGAGGAGGAAGAGGGGGGGTGTATAAAAAAATCGCTATAACGGCCATGCATGCCAAAGGAATGGACCTTTCATGGAACCCAGAGCCCACTGACAACTTCAACCTCTAACACTCTGTACCTCGTCTTGTAGTCCTTTCGCAAAGAAGCAAGGGAAGGGTGTCCCTATTGCTGTGCCTACTGCAGAACGTCGGCAGTCATCCTACCATCCCTCTTACAACTCAGCACTAGTGACAGGAGCCAGAGATAATGGTGGCGTTTTTGGAAAGAAATCAAGCACCCCCCTGAAGAAAATGTCGTCCCCGACAGAGGGCAACCACGGAGGTAAGATCGTCAGGACAGTATGAAGGATCTCAAGCACGTACCTCAGCTTGTTTCCGGTTGCCACCAAACCCCCTGCCCCATTCTTTGTGCTACCTAACCTCGGAAGGCAAAAGGACTTGCTAAATAACTTATCTTTCGACCTATTCCTAGATTTTGCTATAGTTGGAAAGGCGCCAGGATACGAAGATTCGGGGAAACAAGAGGCAAAAAAGGTGTGAAGCGCACTTCATATTCATCTTTACTGAACAACATCCTGTTCTTTCACCTACTAACTCCAGTCAACCAAAATTCGTACTCTCCTGTAGTTGACAATCACGGAAGGTGACCGCATGGATGACAATGAAAAACGAGGTATAACCAAATGCAGAATATGCAATGGCGAGGAAGTGTGACACACTGGAACAATAGTGCTGATATCGCCATTGCCCATGATAGACCACCAACCACAGGTCAAGCGGAAAAAACTCGACCTTCTCGGTTTGACATCTGTCTCCACGCCAGCTGGCTCCGTGGTTTCCCAGCTGAGGAAACATGTGAGTACAAAAAAAACTCACATTTTGCAAAGCTTATACGGCAGTATAGGAGACTAATCGAAGCTCTTCTCTGTACTAGAATGCAAGTTCGACATTGGCAGTTCAGAAGGAAAAGAAGGAGGAGCAGCACGGTATAACAACCAATGCAACAAAACCGACAACGGCAAGCAAGTCAATAGCGGCCTCATCTAGCACCGATAGAACCCAACAACCCAGGTTGAGCAGTGTCAGAAAACCAGGACTCACATCACCATTAACAGAGAAGGCAAAACAGCTCGGCTCTGGGACATTTCCGCAGGTCAAACTGGAGTCCGTCTGGATAGCAGACTTCAAGCAGTATTCGTTTCCAGACATGTGGATACAGTTTGCTCCTGGAAAAATTGTTATTAACATTGATGGCAATCCAACCACCATTTTACACAAGGACATCCGCTATGCTAAGGTACGGATTTGCCCTTGAGCAAGACGAATAGAAACGCCACAGTATGCTAGCGGTTTCATATACTGAAACAGCTCTCGCCTTCTTGACATGTAATAGTGCTTTCCACATTTGGGCGAACTCAAGATTAACCTTTCAACCAAAGGCAAACTCCACCGATCCTCGATTCTGTCAAAGCATTACGATCCCGCTGGGGAACTCGACTCTCTGAGCCTTACTGTTCTGTCATCATCTCGTCACAAGGTGAAAGAATGGATGCGAAAACTTGCTACGGAGGAAACCCGCCTTGTTTCTCAGCCTCTATTGTAAGGAACTGTGATAATTCTTTCGAGACGGTGTAAACCACAGGAAATCATCTCTAACTAGGATTTTTTTTATTTTATTTTATTTTTATTTTTACTTTCCATAGGCCTTCGGACGAATCGGATATAATGACATTGACAGAAAAGAGGCAAGTTTGAACTGTCTTTTATTAACAGCCATGTCAACCACACAGATATCTGTAAACCGATTTTCTAATGGACCTCTTTCCCTTTATCTGTCTGTAGCTTCTCCATCACGGCCTCCTCGTCTTCCCCTCCTTCACCCACTTCGACTCCGGCCGCCAGTTCACCTTCCCCCCAAACACGTCGCTTCAAATCCGACGAAATGTATGGTTGTCTTGATCACTCTTTGTGTCTGTCGATCAATCTCAGGTTTCCTGTTACTAATTTTTTTATGTTTCTTTCTCTAGGCTCTTCACATACCCCTTCAAAGTCATCGGGAGATCGAAGCAAATTGCTGTACAGTCTGAGGATTTATCACGGCTAGACGATGGCGAGTTTTTGAACGATACCATTATCGAGTTTGGGTTGAAGTAAGACCCACTGCCTTCTTTTCAAAAGATTGATTTCCAGTGTTTTCTTTGGAACAAGGATGACTGACCCTTGTATGTCTTTTCTCCTTATCTCAAATGCTTTTAGGTATATCCACACCAACCTTGAGAAATCCAATCCTGAAGTTGCACACCAAACCTACATTTTTAATACGTTCTTCTACCAACGGCTTATTTCAAAACCATTGTACGCGTTTGAAGATTTGGTAGAGGGAAAGGAGGGGAAACTGGCGATGTTCTTCTGCATTCCAAACAACAACTTTAACTCACTTTTTTTTGGCATGCACTAGGACCGGAAAATACTGCTCCTACGACGCAGTCAAGAGTTGGACAAACAGGGTTGATATATTTTCGAAGAAGTATATTATTATTCCCATCCACGAAAAGTATGGTCCCCCCGATCTCCCTCAACCTGCTTTTGGGTATTTTTGACGGTTACAGTTCTGACGACAGTTACTTCTCTTTTGAAATCTACTAGTTTACATTGGTATCTGGCCATCATCACAAATCCAGGATTGCTACTTGAGCAAGGGTCCACTGCAGAATCCACCGAATCGAGTCCTGGCGGCGATCCTGAATTGAGCCCTCTCGGTGGGTCGAAACTGAGCGTTGCAGCTGAACCGAGTGACGAGAAAGAAATTGCTGGCTCGGCATCGTCCGCAGACTCCAAGAACGACAAGGCAGATAATGGTGATGGTAGTCGGAACGACTCCTCCAGTGACGCGTCTCCCTTTGGCTCTTCCCTGCTGGACAGTTCCAAGCTCCGAAGAGAGTCGAGAAGGAATAAGAACGGAGACAAGTTGCCATCGGACGGCGCCTTAGACGAATGGTTGCAGTCGAGAAGGAAACTGCGATCTGCTTCGGCGATTCCTCTAGACCCCGATGAACGGTAAGTTTCCACAAGACAATCTCTGGACGGTCAACTTCCTCGAATTGGTCTCTGATTATTCTTGAAAATACTTTACCATAGACCCTACATCATTATCTTGGACTCGATCGACGGCCATCACTCTGGAGTTTTCAAGACACTCCGGTCGTATCTACAGCAAGAGCTGTTGACACGCAAAATGATTGACAAGAACATTGGATCCGCTGAGATTGGGGGTAGATATGCGTCGAAATGTCCCAAGCAACAGAATCACTGTGACTGTGGCCTCTATCTATTACACTATTCGGAAGCGTTTCTTCAGCGACCTGGAGTACTTTTGGATGGGATTCTGGTAATACTCATGTTCATTTTGAGAGCGAAGTGTTATCTCTTGCCTCTATCTTCCATTATTTCTGACCTGCGCCATCTCTTTAATATCCTTAATAGAACAAATTCGACAGTGACAGCATGTGGAATTCAACTGACTTGCCGAAAAAACGCGAGCACTACCTTAACATCGTCCTGGATATTGCAGATCAGTACCGAGAACAACTTCATTCAACTGACCGACAAAAGCCAGGGGATTCTACAGATCAGACTGTCGCGTGTGTAATCCTTCCTAAAGCATCTTGAAAACATCTCTCTCTCTCTCTCTCTCTCTCTCCCGGTCTCCCTCTCTCCCTCTCTCCCTCTTTCGCCCTCTTCTTAAACAGAACACATTGTAAAATATAGTCAAGCGCATCCTGTGAAGTAATTGGTCTGTTTTATATTTTGGGTTCTATAGGGATGATGATGGCGCGTCTGCTTCAACCGTAGCAGGCTCGTCAACCGGGACTACTACCGCAGCGGCTACCCTTTCGGCTGCCTCTGCGTTTTCTGCTTCCGCATCTAGTTTTGTCTCTGCTTCGGGCTGAGATACTTCTGTCGAATCGACGTCGTCCTCTTCCTCCTTTGCCTTTTCTGCCTTCAGTGCTTCCCTTTCCTCTTCGTCATCCTCAAGTGGAGGATGGGAGATCAATCCACCGTAGATGCCTTCATCGAAACATTTCAGGATGTAGTCCTGAACCGCCCGCTTGTAAACCACCAAGAACCCGTCCATAATCTGTTGCTCATTCAGCACCACAGATCCTTCCATCCCTTGCAATCGAAACGGAGCTGCGGAGGATGTCGACGTGGCGGAATCTGACGTTGCTTCCTTGGCATGACTCCCGTTTGACAGGCCGTGCAGGTGAGGGTGATGGTGGCCAATCAGTGACGGGTCCTGATCTTTCTTTTGGTTTTTCAACAAACGTGAACGGAATGCAAAAGCGGCAGAGGGCGTACCCCGGCGATCTCCAAAGATGAACCGGTCATATTCCTCCAGAGCCATATCCACCCGGGTCAAGCTCTCAATGAGGATCTGACGCAGCGGCAACGCGACGGCCAAGGGTGCCAACAATCGGAGCGAGTTGAGTGCAGACAAGTAAGCGTTTGTAAGGTACGCCAAGGCTGGGTAGTCCATCAAACATGTCTGAGGGGACATGGAGGTCGAGCTTGTGCTCGCAGGACTGCCGACTCCAGGTTCACCGTTTGCGCCGGCTCCGGCTCCGGCTCCGGCTCGACTGAGTGTCGGTGACGACGCGGGCGCCCTTCCAGTGCCACCCAGCATCCAGTGACTGGGCAAGGACCAATCCGGGAGATTCTTGCCCTCGCCTCCAAGACTCTCCAAAAAGTCCTCAGCTCCTCTCTCGAATTGTCCTCCGACGACTCGGATAACAGCTTCTTCGAAAAGAGACGTGACAAGGTACCGAAGATCGAACCCAATCTTGGCCATGTTTGCTCCCAAGTACATCAGTTGTGTCAGGACTGAAGACAAGGCCGACGTATCGTGGATTTGAGGGATATGAGTGTGCAAGATCTGGAGCAAAGTTTGGGTCCGGTACGTCACAAAGTCTGCAAGAAGATTGTCTGTCGTCCAACAGTGTTGTTTCTGAGATGAGGACAGACCCGCAGAAGCCGCGGACGACAAGGTCTCTGTTGAGGAAGCCGTGAATGTCGAAGAGCTGAATCCTGAATAATTGTCGACAGAGCCAAAGATACTCCTGTAATAGGTCATGATGTCAAAGAGACACTCGCGCGTCACATCAATATACTTTTTCAGGAACCCAAACGAATCGCCCTTGTGAGGTACAATCTTGGAAAGTTGAAGATCCATGTAATGTCCTCTCGACTTGAGGAACAACATCTTTAGAGGCGTTTCGTCCTCCACGACTACACTCGATCCTCCTCGTTGGCCATGTCCTGATGTTGGTGGAGTGGCTGTTGTTGACAACGTCGTCGAGTGAGTATCCTCTTCATCCAAAGCAGCAGTACTGGCAGTAGTCGCGGTCGACAAGGATCCATTGAAGCTTCCAATCCTCCTCAAGAATCCAATGATCCTTAGCGCGACCGGCAGCTTGATCGGCTCCCTCAGCTGAGCCAACAACTGCACCAACATCATCTCCTTGCCCTGAGCGACCTTAATTTCAATCTCTTGAATGATCCCAATCCCCGGGTATCTCAAGACCAATCTCTGGACATGACTCGCCAACTCTAGGGCTTCGTTGTAATAACCGTTCCTGACACAGGTCTCCATCAACAAGGGAATTTCCAACACTTCCAACAGTTGAGAATGAGTGGCCAAAATCGACGAAAACACATGTTGTCGTTCCAAGATCGGCGCCACCCTGGCCGATACCCCCGTCAGCGTCTCGACAAACGTTGGGATGGTTTCCTGGAATCGATCCAAATGCTGTCCCATCTGCTCAAAGGTCGACTGGACCTCTTGTTTACAATCCTTGACGAGAATAAAGGCCTTGTAGTCCCGAAACGCCAGCTCGGACATGTCCCTCTCCACCTTGAGCTGCTCCTCCCGCAATTTCTCGGGTTCGTTTTGGAGGGCTCGGGCCGGCAAGGAAGTTAGGCGGTTGAGATAATCCTTGGACCAATTCGTCGAGAGCATCTCGCGTTTGGGGACAGGCACCTGTTGGAGGATGAGGTCAAAGAGGGCATCCTGGTCCGTGCTGCTGCTGCTGTTGTTGATGACGCCAGGATGGTGGTTGGAATGACTATGGACGCCATATGACGCATCTGGAGACTCGCCCTGGTCTTTCTGCGGGTAATGTTCCAATCCCTGGGTGGATGCCATATCCAGGGCCATGATGATTTACGCGAAGAGGTATAAAGGTTGCAAATGAATGATGTTCTCCACTCAAGTGAAGCAGGGCGAAGAAAGCGACTAAGTTGCACGTGACTCGGTTTATTTTACAGGTGGAGTAAGGAGAAGTTGTGAAGTACAAGAGAGACGGAAGAACTGACTGAGAGTGGTCGGCCCCTTGTGGGAGAAGCACAAAGAGCGGGAGGGACAGAGGAGGTGGCGAGTTGTCGCCTTGTCCGAGATATGGATGACAGACAGAAATATTAGAGGATGAAGAGGGGTATGGGGGTATAATCATATAAAAAAGAGTAAATGTCGCTCTCTCCGTTTTGTTCAGCGGGGTGGAGTACCGGGGGCAATATACGCTGACTCTGGATAATGTGCTGCCATGGCTGGCGGCTGTAGCTGGTGGAAGCTTCTGGCGGAACCGACGGAAGAAGTAGTCTTTGGATCAGAACGTATAGAAACTGTCGAGGAGCTGTCCCTGTGAGGCTTGGTACGGATCTCCAAGGAGACCCCTCCAACACCATGTCCACTGTCAATTCCCCCTTGGCTGGAGGTACAGTCGTCTCCTTCAGATGACTGCCCATTGCCAGGGCCGTAGCCTTCGCCTGCTCGTGTGACCTCTACAGAAAAGTCGCGGGTTACTCGATCTTCAATGTAGGCACTCTGTCTTTGCGTCAGTGGGCGATCGTATTCCATCCGCCTTGCCAACTGACGCGAGTATTGTTGTCGCAAATCCTCGTCCGTGTAGCCTTGATAATTGACCGTGTCCACCGAGAAATTCTCGTGAAGCACCCGCATGGGCTCGTCCATTGTGAGTCGAGGGTTATTGATCTCTGAGTGTGTCCGACCATAGAGGATATAGACCAGGAGACCAACTGCCATCCAGACCAGTAATCGAATAATGGCTTCGCGTTTCGCGCCTTGAAGTAGCAACAACGAACTTGCAGCACCAATACCAGGCACAATGAAAGGTCCTAATTGTCAACAGTAATAAAAAAGGAATGAGAATAAATCCTCTGACTCTCTTCTGGGGGAGTTCAACACTTGTCCAATGTTGAGGCTTCTCATTATGTTCGTACCTCCCGGGACTTTGAACCTCCGTGGGACAGTTTTTCGGGTATAACGTAAAATAATCACGCCAATGTTGACGACAAAGTAGGCAAAAATGGTTCCAACAGACGATATGTCACTAAGGACTGATATTGGCAAAAGTCCTCCACAGATTGAACAAATGACTCCAGAAACCAAGGTGCCCACGTATGGAGTCTACAATACAATGGAATGATAGTGTTGGTGATTTCTCCAGAGAGCCATTTCGTGTCATCAAGTCACTCGAAAAGAGTATAACATTACCTTGTATTTTGGATGCACTTTGGCAAAGACGCGAGGAATCAGGCCGTCGTTCGCCATCGCGTAAAAGACACGAGGCTGCGAAATCAGCAAGACAAGGATGACAGACGTGGTCGCAGCAAGGGCTCCCAGCTCTGTTAACACTACTAGCCACAGCATGCCCGTTTGACGTGTTGCATCAACTACAGGGGAGCTTCCAGTCAGGTTCTTGTATTGATACACACCAACAGTCACAACACTACGGGATGTGAAAGTTTCTAGTCAGCAAAGAAACTCATACGCCTTTTCATACTCGACATGAAAACGTTTGAACTTGCCTAATACCGACATAAAGAAGAGTGCTGGTGACAATCGTTGCCATGATTCCAATGGGCAAGTTGACTTGAGGGTCCTTTGCTTCCTGTGCCGTCGTACTGATACTGTCGAATCCAATATATGCAAAAAACACCGTAGAGGCCCCTGCCAGCATTCCAGTGACTCCAAACTCTCCTGAGGGTGTCAGCGGTGGAATATATGGATGATAGTTTTCCACCTTCACAAATGGAACCATCGCAAAAATCATGATGACGAGGACGATGACCTTGAAGATCACAAGGAAGTTGTTGATCCTTGCTGTCAGGTGGATGCCAAAGTAAATGGTTGATGAGACCAATACCGAGATGAAGAAAGCCGGAGCGTTGAAATAGTCCCCGGTGTAGGTAAAATTCCCTCCGTCCCATGTAATAGGAGCATTAACCCATTGTTTTGCGAGTTTTACGTGGAACGCGTCTTCAAAAAACGCGACCATGTAGCTAGACCATCCGACCGACACAGTAGCGGCGCCAACGAGATATTCGAGGATGAGGTCCCAACCAATAATCCAGGCAGCCAGCTCCCCTATTGACGCGTACGCGTATGTGTATGCTGATCCTGCGATGGGAATCATGGATGCCATCTCTGCGTAAGATAGCGCTGCAATTCCCGAAACGAATCCTCCGAGGAGAAACGATATTGTTACGGATGGACCTGCTTGAGTGGATGCAGCAGTACCTGGAATCGAAGCAAGTTACTCAGTGTCAGCAACAAGTCTTGCTGAGTCAAGTGACAGAGCTGTACACATGTACACCGCAAGAGTACAGGAGGGAGAGCAACTCACCCATCAGCACAAACACGCCTGTACCAATCATTGCACCTATAAGATGGGTTGGAAGCAAGAAAGAAGCAGGGCGACATTGTCAGGTTAGTAGCAGGATAGCAGGATAGCAGGATGATGGAACTGTTCTCAACCGAACTGCAGACTGCTGCCCTGTATTGGGCTCAAGGTGGACTGATTTTGGCTTTGTCATAGTGCAACCGTTTTCGGCAGCACCCGCAAAGACTCGCTTGTCCGCCCTGCAAATTCCCTCACCCAATCCTATCGCACCAGAGCAGCCATCGAACACGCAAGGCAGAGAGAGGTAGCTTGTGGCCGGTGTTACCAGAAACTCAAAATAAAAAAGAAATAAACACAGAGAGAAACCCGACAAGATGGTAAAGGGTGGTGTGTTGAAGGATCGACCCAGGAGTCTTTGCAGCAATGCGCCAGGCCTGCTTTAGATAGCACCTCCTCGGTGATGTTCCAGACAAACAATTGATGTGAGGGAGGATAAAGATGGAAATAAATAGAAAGAGTTGGCATGAATGTGAGGACAAGTGAGATTAAGAGATGTTTGTTGTCTGGGCGCAAAGCAAGACAAAGACAGACGGTTGGGACCCACAGAAAACACATAAAACCAACAGTACAAAGAGCTCTGATTGGGACGAAGGACAGGGACTGGGGGTTGCTCGTCTGTGGGTTGTGTTTGGGTATCGAGCATCACTTGTCCACCGACCTGACAGGTGCAGATAGACGTGGAGCTGCTAGATGCGAGGCTTTAACATCTAATAGGCAGACCAGGATCTAGGCATGCTGCAAGCAAGGTGAGTGTAGCAAGCAAGCAAGCTGTTCTCTCCCCTTCCCTTCTCTCCCCCCTTTCTTTTTGCCCAAAAGTCCACAAAGGAAAAAGGAAAAAAAAAAGGGAACCTTCTTCTCGATATATATGTCGAATGCAGTCCATCCCCTCCAACGGTCCTGCAAAAGACAATGCACGCGCTGGATGCACCTGTTGTGCTGTGGTTTTTGATATGTAGAGGGTCGAATCTCCGATGGCAGGGAAAAAGGAGGAAGAACGTCGCTCCTCTGGTCAACCCCACGCGGCCATGAGCGGAGGTTTCGGGTTCCAGAATTGCTTCCCAAAACCGTCGTAGTGCGGAGAAATAAGATAAATAACAGTTGATGCAAACCGAATTGTGCGGAAAGAAAGACAGAAAGAAAAGGTCTGCTTTTTTGGCAGGACATGCACAGGCTGCTGTCGACGAGGAAAGAAGAGAGAAACAGAGAGAAAGAAGAGAGCAAAGGGAAGGGGAGAGAGAGTGAATCACGAAAGAAAAAAAAAGACCTTACCTAGTCCCACAAAGGTGAGCTCGACGGGGCCGAGGGCCCTGTTGAACTTTGTCTCGGCCTCCTCGACAGTGTATTCGAGGCGACCAAGGGTCTGGATCGAGATCAGCCGCCGGGCGTGGAATCTGAATTTGGATTCATTCGGCTTGCGGAACGGCGTCTGGCCAGTGTAGTAATAGCCCTCATCAGTGTCGTCCATTTGCTCCTCCTTGTGCAAAGAGAGCGAGTGTTTGGGTGTGGCCTTCAATGTGGGAAGAGTGCCGGGGGGGGAGAGGGGGAAATGAGGCGAGGGGAGGGGAGGGGAGGGGAGATGGAGAGAATGTAGACTGAATAGAGTCTGAAGAGGACGGGTGAGGAGTGGAGTGGTGATAAAGAGAGGGACAAGGTGGGTAGGAGAGAAGGCGAGCAAGGTTGAGAAGGTGGATGCGGGAGGAGGAGAAAGGGAGGAGGAAGAAGGCGAGGAGGAAGGAAATGGCAGGCTGGGGAGGAAGGTGCTGAGCAAGGGAACGGAAGAAAGAAACCAACACACAGACACACAGACACATCCATCGATTCAAAAAGGTGGTGATCACATCCATCATTCACTAACTTGAGTCAATCCCATCTCTGCAGTCTGTCTCTGCTAAGGCTCCCGAGAGGGGCAGGGTTGTTTATGAGCTTTGTTGTGCTGTCCAGCTGCCCGTCTGCCTGTCTGCCCTATCAGCCTTGAATATGAGAGCGCACGATGAAACTGCAGCGCGTGCCTTGCCTGCCCTCTTCAATTGTCAGCCTGGACTGTGTGTCTGTCTGTCTGTCTGTCAGTCTGTCTGTCCGTGCAAAGAAAAGAAAAACCACTGCATGTACCCCCATCGGCGTGTTCTCTGTCCTCCTCCGCTGCTTCCTGTGTCACCTCGGCTCTCCAACGCAAACAGAGCGTCGCGCACCGAAACCATGTCTCCGACTCGGACCCTGCGCGACTCCAAGAGGACCTCGGATCAGTCGTTCCCTCGGACGGGCTCGATCGGGCCTTTCCTTGAGACCTCTGGCTCAACTTTTGCTCGGAGGTCATCCACGAGTACCGGTTGCCAAAGCCTCCCACTAGCTGCAGCAGCGTCTGATTCGGACATGAGGCTTGACTGACCCTAGCGTCAGCTTTTGTCTTTGCACATGCTGCGCCCCTGCTTGCAATGGTAGGTTGTTCAACAGCATTGTACTTCGCTGAAGTTCCTGTTCGCGTTCGAATATTTCAATGGCGAGGTGCTTTTCCTTGGGGATTGCTCAATAACGATCTTTATGTTGTGACCTGACTCATATGTATCAGGCTGAGTGTACCTCCTGTGCTTTGACGCGAGGACCATCCTTTCCACAACTTCGCGTAAATGTTGCTCAGTCGCAAGGGAAATGTAGATGTCAACATCCTCATCGACTCTTCCGAGATTGTGTGCGCGGGCTAGGGCAGACTCGAAAGAAATGAGAACCCCATCCTTTGCACAACTTCGCGTAAATGTTGCTCAGTCGCAAGGGAAATGTAGATGTCAACATCCTCATCGACTCTTCCGAGATTGTGTGCGCTGGCTAGGGCAGACTCGAAAGAAATGAGAACCCCAAAAAAAGATGTAGTTAGTGGATCCAGAGAGTCAAAAAAAGAATAGGTCGTAGACGACATTGTTTGCAAACAACTTACCAACCCAGCCAGTCTTGTCAGCAGAGTCGTTGCATCGTAAAGAGTCTGCTTCGGTAATCCTCCTTGTCCACCTGCGCCTCCGTCCTGGTCAGACCCCCCACGACCACCCCCTTGGTGCTCTGTTCTTGATCTTTTTTTGGGACAGCCCATTAAATCCAGAGGATCGGGTGCAATTGCCTCCTTTTTGGTACGCTTGGCGGTCTCCTGACCTTGGCATTGAAGATCGGCTCGATGCAGGCCTCTGCTCCATTACTTCTGATCGCTTGCAGAAAGGTCGTATTCCTGGTCCCTTTGGCTTTGATCTTGATCCCTATCTCCTATTGACGAGGACGTCTTGACAGAAGAAGGGAGGAATACCTTCACAGGCGTGGCATGGGCGACTGATCGTGGTGCTTTCCGCGGGCTGTTGGGCATTTGTGAAAACTTGAGGACATGAGAGGCTGAGGTAGCTTTTTTGACGAAGGAAAGCAGGTGAAGGGACCTCAACCGCCGATCATCAATAACATCGAGTGCCTCCTGAACACGTGACCTCAGAAAATGCTTTTTGTTTTTTTTTTTTTTTTTTTTGTTCTGAACAATGAGAGTATTCCTGTCATATGAAACTCACTGGCGCATTAATTAAGCCCCCAGCAAGCGATTAAGAGCAGGCGTTTGATCGCAAGCAATTAGAAAGTTCGCATTCACATAGACCAAAACGATCGCGCGAGGTGAAGTGTTGATTGCTCGATAGGCGGCCCACAAGCACAAAAACTGTGCAAGCAGTCCGCCGAAAACATACAAAGTATGCTAAAGAGAAAAAGAGTGAGCAAGAAAAAAATTCGAGGTGTATCTCAGCTCTCTTGTTCTCGCAGTCACCTTTGCTTTGCACCCACTAGGGGTACGTCGTCCTTGCCTGGTTTCCAAAAACTGATGAGACCCAGCGAGCACACTCTGCTGCAATTGAAGCCAACAATTTCAATTGGCACAGAAAACCCCGGTCGAATCCCTCTTTTTTTTCATTCTCACCCTCAAAGCTACAAAAAAAATCCGCTCCGAACAACCCCAACTCCCCCAAGCGGGCATCCTCTTTTGCGCTTTCACCCGAAGTAACAAAACACACCAATTGCTGAAAAAAAAAAAGTCTATGAAAATTTTATTACAATGCCTGTCCTAAAGGCCTTTTACTTCTGCTTCGCTTCCTCCTTCCTAAAGATTCCGCAGATTCAGAGAGAGAAAGAAAATGACGCCCGGTCAGATACTCACTTTCGCTTCCTGTTCAGTCACCTGCTCTAAAATGGTGTAGTTACTTACTTGGGATCGCTGACATTCAACAACAGCGTATCAGCGTCCAACATGACGCGGTTGGAGGAATGAGAGATAATGTTGGCAATCTCGCGAGCAACCTCAATCTTTCTCAATTCGATGAAACCAGGCTTGTTCTTGATGGCTATTCAAAAGAAAAGAGGAAAAGGCTGTGTTCAGTAATCTATCAAAAGAACCATGTTCAGAAACATGAAAAGTAGCAGGCAAGCAACTGTAAATTTACCTTCTCCGAGAAGCTCAGCAGAGCGAGCCTCTCCCTCAGCCTTGACAATAATAGACTGCTTCTCCTGGATGGCGCGGTCAACAACAAAGGCAGCACGCTGAGCCTCCTGCTGGGCGATCTGCTTGGCTTCGACAGCCTGGGTGAACTCGGGCGAGAAAGCCATGTGGACGATGGAAACATCATCAAGGACAATGTTGAAGCGAGCAGCACGCTTGATCAAGTTCTCACGGACCAGACGGGACACACGGTCACGCTGGGTAATGAGCTGAGAAGCGTTGAACTGGGCAACAACGGACTTTGAGACCTCGTTGATGATGGAGGGCAAGACACGCTCATCGTAATCCTGTCCCAAAGTGCGGTAAATCTCGGCGAGGTCGTTGACACGAGGACGGGACAAGACACGGACGGTGATGTTGACCATCTGCAAATCTATATTCCGAAAACATCTTTTGTGTTAGCTCAGTGTGAACAAAAAAATTGCATTCCGGCATCCCTGGTACAGAAGTGCACGCATCCGAGCTGCCTCCAGTATTTTATCCATGATCGTCCAAGGGTGTGCAATTGTTCCTGATCCAAAGTGTGTAAAGCTGACAAGGTAGGCTGCAACATACCCTTGGTTCCGGTCAAAGAGGCGACGTTTCTAGGCTTGGCACGGACATCGTAGATGATGGGGGTCTCGAACCAAGGGACAACGAAATGGGTTCCTTCGTTGTAAACCTCCTTCTGAACTCCAAAGACGCGGGAGTACTTGACAGCACGGTGACCTCCGTCAACTAGAGTAGTAGCGAGAATCAATCATCCGAGTTAGTTCATTGTACGCAAGATAGGCAACGTCGACACGGAGGTCGTTCCCGAGGGGGCCAATGTCAGCTCAAAGAGAGAGCGCAGTGTCAGCTCTTGATTTGGCATGTTACCGTTGAAGAGGGAGGCATTGACACCATAACCAACAGCGCCGAGAGCGATCAAGGCGCCGGCACCGCCAAAGATGCCCTTTCCGCTGCCCTTGGGGAAGATTCCGCCGATTCTGTTGAATACTTGAGCCATGATGTGAGATTATGTGGAGGAGAGAAACGAGACGAGGAATGGAATGGAAATGCGAGTGGAGATGCACTCATGGCCCACACACACACAAAAGACAGTCCCTCATTGTCGTTTCTCCCTCTTTTGGCAACTTTGACAAGCAACACAAGCCACCGGGGGACGCGCCTCTTTCTCGCCCTTGCACACTTGCACTGCTGCACACCGCCACCACGCTTCGCCCAGCTCATTCCCTCCCTTCCCCACACACACACATACCCTTGCCACCCCAACCCATCGACCCTCGAGTGGACAATACCCCACAGTCTCCCCTTCTTTCCTTCCGTTGGCCACACCCTCACAATGGTAATAGTCGGAGTCATTCCTCGACACAAAAGACATGGCTCCCGCTTCTAACAAAGGCGGAGACTCGACGCATCCAATAGAGACCGCTGCAACATGCAAAATGTGTGCTTTTATCTTCAAGAACTCGACCTGGGCAAGGATCCTGCTCGACTGTTCTTCGTGCCTATGCAAGTCCAGCGCATACCGAAGAGAAAAGAGAACGACTGTTTCCTAACCGTGTCTTTGGAATCAACATAGGCCATCTCAAAAAACTCGAAAATGATGAACCTGATCAACTTCAGACTAAGGATTACATTATCGGATTCTCGGGTATTGACAGGGCAGATGTTGGCGTTCGATAAACACATGAATTTGGTGCTCGCTGACTGTGAGGAGTTCAGGAGGATCAAGCCAAAGACAGTAGTAAAATCATCTGGATCTCAAGAACAAAAGAGGACTCTGGGCCTGGTCATCCTCCGCGGAGAGATGATTGTTAGCTTGAGCGTTGATGGACCACCACCACCAAGCGCCGAAGATCAAAGGGCACGCATGTCACAGGTAACCAAGAATAAACATCCAACAGTACGATTTCATACTAACTTCACCGTAAATATCAGAGAATGAACCTGACCGTGATTCTTCTTCCAATAGTTGTCGGTTGGATCTGGAATTGCAGCGCCTGCAGGACGTGGTGTGCCAGTGGTCCCTGGGACAGCACCAGGATTAACAGGACCAGTTCGCGGTGTAGGCGGGCCAGCACCAGGAATGATGTTGCCTCGTGGACCAGCGGCTGCTGCACCACCAGTGTCATATGGACGCGGAATGCCCCCTGGCATGCCTCCAGCAGGATTCAGACCCATGGGTGGTATGACTCCTTCACTAGGCATGCCTCCTGGTATGGTGCCGCCCCCTGGTATGGCACCACCCCCTGGATTCCGCCCAATGGGCCAACCGGGCATGCCCCCACCTGGCTTTCAGCCTCGCTTAGGAATGCCTCCAGGAGCACCGCCACCAGGATTTCCCCCGGGATTTGCCCCTGGGCCACCACCAGGGTAAGATGCTAGACACTTGTTGCTACCCCCCCCCTCCCCCCTTAGATGTTGCTAAATGGCAATATTGTGAATCGGATAATAACTCTTTCTCTAATAGATTTCAAGGACCACCTCCAGGCTTTCACCCCCCACCCCCAGGATATCGTCCTCCTCAATAGAGAACGATCAAGGGTAACATTTGCATAAACTTGTTGAAAATCGCATCACCTTGAAGGATGGAAATGTATTCCAATATTGCTGTGAGGAAACTGTTGAGACCACTCGAAGTTTGGTCTATGGGGGTACAGACATTGATAACGGAGAGAGACGGCTCTGGCTGATACCCAAATACGCACAGATTTGCGACTTTCATACGGTCTCAATTTTGCATCTTTCCTTTGCGAACAGGGCTGGCTTAGATTCAAACGAATCTCTTCTGAATTCCATTTCATCCTGAGATCCCTTTGTAAGAAGAGAACCGATGCAACGGCACAAACAATAAAAAAAAGTAGATAATGAAAGAGGAGGCTTGGTGAGCAACCTTTCTGACGCTTCCTGCATCAAAAACGCGTTCGATCATCGCGAACCCTCTTGCATCTCTTCAGTTCTTGATCCCCTTCCTTCACCTCCTCCTGCTCCTCCGCCCTGTTCTTTTCCTATTGTTCAAACAAGGTGTAGCCCTTTATGGCCTTTGGCTCCAGTTTTGCGGCGCGCCTGTTCGCCAAAGTGAAGCAACAGGTTCTTCCTCCCAACCAAATACCTCCTTCTATCCACCCCACCCTTGACAGTCCTCTGATGCAAAAAGATGCATTCCCCATGGCGATGGCAAATGAGGACCCTCATGGAGCAATGTATCAACAGGACTTGAATGCAGTTTACCACATTCAACAGTTTGAAGTTCCACTACAGGAAGGAGAGCCTTCCGCTGTACACTCGCAGATCCAATTGCAAGATCACCAATACCAACACCAACAACACCAACAGCAGCCGCACGTATTATCCAATTCCACAGAGTCGGATCCCTCTGGTCCAGGGATTGAAGTGAGCAATCGTCTTACCGAAAAGCTGCAGCTCCTTGAGGATAGGAATGGCGATGGTAACGATCTGCCTCACCGCCAAGGCATCTTGTCCTCCGACGGACAGGACAGACGCGTCTCCAGGCCACAAAGCATCGAAACCATAAATACCCAGCACTCAGCCACTGTCCCCAGCCTGCAGCACAGCCATAGCCTCAACCATCTTCCAAACCGACCCAAGCCGGAGCGGCTCCGCGACTATGCCAAGGTCTTTCCCGTGCGAAGTAGAACAGGCAGTGCCCAGGAACACCTGTATGGTCGCAACTCGCCCTTCACACGCTCTGGCGAAACCCTCCAAGGTATTAACAGCAGCACGAGCGCTTCCTCTGCGACGATGCCACAGCAAAGCAGCAGCGGCATGTCCTCTCCCATCGTCTCCACCCCAATAACGCCGCTGTCCCGTGGCGAGATTGGCTATATGGGCAACGACACACTAAAGGCCTTTAATGCGATCCCTCGCTCGGCCTCCATGGGGTATATTGCTGTCGTGAACAACATGAACACCAGCAACGCTGTAGTTTCTCCCTTTACATCGGGTCCGGTCGCCAACTCAACACAGGGATCACCCGTGATCAACAACGGTGGCTCTCGTGACGGCACCACTACCCCCAGCAGCTTGAGAAGTTATCGATCAATGTCGAGTTTCTTTGCACAACAAGGCAGACTTCAGAGTCCATCGGACGCTTTGGCGGCTGAAAGGAGTTTGGATGAACATTTGAAGGCGATCCGCCGTCGTTCTTTTGCTGCAGAGGTGGCAAATAGCCCTGGGGGAGCCCCCAGCCCTACTTGCATCGACATTACATCTATGAGGATCGATCCGTCAAATATAGGCCCTCTGGACACTGACCCAAGCAGCAGCGAGGACTTTGGTGGAACCCCGGGATCCCCCCGATCGGCAGGTCCTTTTCGAGGCAAAGGAAGTTTCCGGATGTCGTTTTCGTCTTCCGCGGCCCTGAAGTCGGTTTTAAACTCGATCGTGAGCTCTCCTGTTGCTTCAGATTCGTCTTCTGTTATATCGTCTTCTTCTTCAGCCTCCTCCGAGGAATCCTCATCGCGTTTAGTGGAAGCTCAGAGTCATACTGAGGGCTCAGGAGCGGAACAATCCGAGCAACCATCCTTGTCTTCACAGGATCTGCTCCGAGCTGAATATGGTGGCATCTACACGGATGTGATGAAGCAACTCTCGTCTTTGTCCATTGACAATGAGCAGGATCAGACCATGGTCCAGGACTTGGACGCCAGACTACAACCATATGTTGATGAGTCTACCCCGACCCCCACTGCTGCCAGTTATCAACAGGGCCTTCTCCAGAGCTCAACACCCTCCTCCGTCTCTACCTCTGGTACACCTCGGAAGCACAGGTCTCGATCTGGATCGGTTTCTTCTACTCGGACAACTCAAACGAGCTCGAGTGGCTCCTCCGACTCGAATACTTCAACCCATTCCAATCTGACCTCGCTCTCGAATGAGGACCGAAGGAATTCGATCCATGGAAACAACCATGCAGCCTTGAAACCTCCAGGACCGCCTCCCACGGCTATGAATCGGACACTTCACAATTACAAGCGCCATCATAAGCCCCGACCGATGCTTTCATTGTTGAGAAAAGGAAGCTCTAACGATAGTATCCACACAGTTGATCTTGGAGACGTCAAGAAGAACCGACTCAGCGGACCCCGTTCTGGAAGCACGACCCCAGTTTCCAAAAAGTTTCCTTCTCAGGGCGATCTTTCCAGCTATAGCTGGGATTATCGTCGGGGGCTGCCCGTAGATTGATAGTGGGGAGGACAGTAGAAAAGAAAAAAAAAGAGGTGGTGAGTAGTGTGACAGCAAGAAGAAATGAAAGGGTCGACCAAGAGGAGGAACAAAAAACTTTTTTGTATTTGTGCTGAAAATAATATCATAATATCCGTTCGCAATATTTCATTCTTGGAGGTTGCAGTCCACGTTGACTTTGAACAATCGTACAGGCGACTTAACGTCCTCCTGTAAGACCCAACCTGTTTTGTCGACGCACTCTCTCCGCTTGGGGGCTATGGGCCAAAGCCGAGCTCACAGTCTGGTGCGTTTGCATTGTAAGAGTCGCAGCCGTCTGACCGTCCTGTACAATTGTATGAAGGTGTTTCCAAAACATGCTGTCGTCCAAACAGCCCAGAGACTTTTCCACCACGTGCCCATTCTCCGAGTCGGAATCAGACAGCAAAGGTTGGACATGGGCCAATTGATGCAGACTCGTGACTACAGAAGCCACAAAGCTATCGCCTGCCCCTGTAACGCTCTCGATCTTGTCCACGCCATGGGCTGGAAATCTTTGCATATTCCTCCTGAGAGATGGATCCGCCTTTGTGTTCTTGATTCTGTCCACGACAAAGACGCCTTTTGAGCCGCGCTTAATGAATAGAGTCGGGATAAACAGAGAGACTGTAAAAGCATCCCGAAGTAGAGCCCTCGTTTCCTCCTCTTGCTTCTCATCTCCTCTGTCCAGTTCTATCAGGGAAGACACTTGAAGGTCCTCTTCGTCTTTAGTCGTTCCCAAAAGCTCTCTAGCGACCGTACCCATGGCTTCCAGTTCAAATTCGTTTGGGCTGGCGAAATTTAAAGCATTGCTCTGCAAAAGGGTCTTTAGAGAAGAATCCAGCACGCGAGTACATTTCGCCACGGATGTAGGTTCGAAAAATGCTGTGGCAGAGAGAAAGCGGGGAAAAGTTAGGTACCGTCTTGTCTTTGCTTCTGTTTGGCCGCCGAAGCGTCACTTACTGAGAATATTTCTATCGCGACATGTCTCCAAAATCGTCCGCATGCATTCCACTGACAAGTTTCCATCAAAGCAGACTGTTCCGGGATGATTGTCTTCAATTGCATACTTTACCTGTTCAAGATTTCCAAAAATTAAAAAAAAAAAAAAAAAAAAAATTACATGTGAACTTTCTATGTTTGTTGATGAGAACTCCAAATTCCTCCCTTCAAAGGACTTACTTTGACAGGAGGCAACATTTCAAATACATCCATATCTGCGACAGCTGATAGCAAGTTTCCTGTGGCGTCATGGACTGCCGTATAGGTTGCAGTACGCGCTCCATGAACCACGTGGATTTCATGATTGTCCTATCGTTCATCCAGGTTAGAGATTGATTTGAAGTAAATATGAATCGATGACATTGCTTTGTGATATAAAGCCTTACCATGCCCCTTCGAGCAAGCTCGCTTATAAGCCAAGGTCCGAAGAGATCGTCCGAGGCGTCTTCTTTGCTATTTGCTTGCAATCCGGTTTCCTCATCAACGGTCTTCTCTCCTCCGACGGCAGAAACAAATACACAGGGCTCACCACAAAGAGCAGAGATACCCTCAGCCACATTCCGGCCCACGCCACCAAGCGAGATCCTTGTTGCTCCTGGGTGGGAGCTATTCAACATGGTTGCAGAGGACGCATCAGTCGCCGTTGAGGTGATGTCGACCACTGTGCCGCCAATAACCATGATCTATAAATTCAAAGGGGTAGCAACATGGCAATACCGAGGAACAATCTTGTTGAGAAATAGAAAAAAAAGGGTTTTATTCTACGTGACGACGGCATTTGGAAAACACCTGCGTCAAGTATGTGCCGCGTGTGGTTTCCAATTGCTTAACTTACAGGTCGCTGGGAACTCTGATGGAATTGTCTCATTCGACGAGCCGAAGTCGAAAACGAGCGCGTTTGTTGTCCAGAACGAAGGCTCTACGAATGGGATCATAACGTGTTAGTTTTTTTTCACCTCTTCGGACAACGATTCTTGATGTTAAGATACAACAATTACCAAGCTAGACAAGTCCTTCGCGATTTTAGCTGCCACGGAGGCATTCTGTTTGACGAGCGCGATGTCTAATGAAGGACGCGGGATAAAATCTTAGAAACAAATCGATATGATGCTATATCTTCCTTAATTTTTCTATGGCAGCGCATCTCTTACTAGATTTGAGTGAGTGTCCTCCTGTCAGTTCGTTTACGCGCTTGAGCAAGAATGGAGTACTCTCCTTGCCAAAGATTCCTTGCTCACTGTTTTTGAGGGAAAATTCACTCGTACTTAGCCTCAGTCGTTGTAATTTTGCAAATAAAATGTGCACGATTGATCAAGACAAGCTCTTACTTTGATTCCTTCACTGCGAGATCAATGGCTTCCCCAACGAGTCTGTCATCCATGGCATCAATCTCTGCAATGGGAACGCCAATGACAATTCCGCTTTGAAGGTCAATAGCATGGTTGGCAGCAATCAACTCTGCGGCTTCCCGTGGCGTTTCAATGTTGAGCATGCTCTACAGTCGATGAGATGGGATCAGAACCACACTACTTTCGCGCGGCTTGTACCTACAATAGAACAAAGGCATGAAATCATTTTTACCTTAAAGCCACTAGTTCGGGTAAAGAATGCCGGAAAGTCTGGAGTGCTTCCGTACGTGGCAACGGTGACACCCTGGGTCTCCAAGAACTCAAGCGTCTTTCCAATGTCCAAGATTGACTTTACTCCTGCACACACGACCGCAACTGGTGTTCTTCCCAGCTCAGTCAAGTCTGCACTGGCATCCAAGCCTGAAAATGAGAGGGCAAAGTTAAATGATGAGGGTCTCTCAAATAAGGCAATAGGGCACATGGATGCATCGTTTCCTTACTGTTTTCATAGCCACGGTGAACACCTCCAATGCCTCCAGTGGCGAAAACATGAATCCCTGCTCGATGTGCAAGAAGCATGGTCGCGGACACTGTCGTTGCTCCAGTTTGTTTCTAAGGTCATCGATTTATTGAAATTGTCAATCATTGATCCGGATTATTATACACAAGGTTGGGCAAACAAGAAAGGAAAAGGCCCTCGTTTACCTTGGACATGACAACCGCAAGGTCTCTCCTGGAAGCCTTCACAGCACCCCTTCCCAACTTTGCTAGTGTTCGGATCTGATCGTGAGAGAGTCCAATTTGGATCTGGCCGTCAAGGATCGCAATCGTTGCCGGGATGGCTCCGTTGTCTCGGACAACCTTCTCGACTTCAATAGCGGTCTCATAGTTTTGAGGATATGGCATTCCATGAGAGATGATGGTGCTCTCGAGGGCTACTAGGGGCTTCTTGTTGTCAAGTGCAGAGCGGACCTCGTCCGAGAAGGAGAGCGTCGAGAGGGTGGAGAGAGGTCTCGCGCGCGAGCTGGCGTGGGAAGAAAGTCGAGACCATTGGGTGGTGGAGGATGTGAGCGATGTTTTGGGCACCTGATTCAGGCGCAGAGAAATGGCTGCACGTAGCATGGCGAATAGATGAAGATTAGATTGGGAAAAGAAGGAGAGATTCGGTCATGCGACACGACCCCCAAGCATGCAAAAAAGTCAAAAAGTACCATTGAAAAAAGTGGCGCATAACGTGACTTGCGACGCGTCTACAGAAAACGTCTTTGCGAGCAGATCTTTGGTCAACATCATCCCGACACACATGACGGTACGTGCTGTAAGAGGTTTGTATTTAGACACGTGCAAAAGCCAATGGTGCCTCCAACTCTCACTTTGTGGTTACCCGAGTTCGCACAGTCTTGGAGAGTCCCCAAATGACCTCAATCAAGGCTTCCTAGACAAAAAGCGAGCTGTTCATTGTGACAGAATCAAGTTTTGAAGAATGGATAGAGTGGGAGTGGGAGGAGCTTTTCGTTCATTCACTCAACCCTGACTCACAGACTTCGCTCCTGCAGACAAATGTGTTCATGTCCTTAAAGCGACTCTTTGCCTATCTGGTTTTCTCATCTGCCGAGTCGAGTCGAATATGAGCCTTGTTCGAATTCGACTCGGCTCGACTATACATGAATCGACTTCTACTCGACTCGATTGTGATTCGACTCAACGTTCGCTGCACTGCACCATTATTCGACTCTACTCTGACTTTATCTTGTATTTATTTCATAGAGACCCACCCTAAGGTAACGAATCCGTCCGCAACTCGCAATTAGCCGTGCTTTCTTTTGTTCTGCGACAGAAATAGAATTAGTGTCGAGTCGAGCAAAAGTTGAATTGAACAACCATCGAGTCGAATACATGTCGAATCGAACATAAGTGCAACTCGCTCGTGTTCGAAATTTCGAGTAGAACACGGTCGAATGTCGAATCGAAAAACGTGTTGACTATTCAACAAACTTTGAGTTGCTGTAATCTTTCATGTAGGATCTTCCAACGCTTTGGTGGGGAAGCAATCTTTCTTGTTGCACGGTTGTTGCACGGTCTTGTCCGTAACAATCACTATCTGACACTCTTGTGACTATCTGATAAAGTAAAGAAAATATCGACGACCTCTTTGTTTCTTCAGCTCATCTGCATTGGAGAACCTAATTCAATGACAGTGTTCAAGTTTGTAATCTGACCTGCAATCTTCTGACGCCCCAGAATTTCTCGTAGATATCGACATCTTTTCTTTATAGTTGTGTTGTGAATGGAACAAGGAAAGAGGAGATATTCGTCGCGCTGCCATTTTTACACATACAGAATCATCTGATACATACATACAAGTTCCTACACAATCTGTGGCATCCTCGCAACAGAATCTGTCGGGTGCATTGTGGAGCCCCTTACTGTAATATCCACTCTTGCATGTCTTGCCAGCGGGAATTGTCGTTGCCACAGAACTTGGCACAACATGTTTGGCGACAGTCTATAACAGACTGATTCTCGCGAAAGAACCGACAGATGCTTCTTGCGGAGGATTTTGCACACGCTGCAATTGCCCCAAAATATTCGTGAACGACATTCTGCTCAAGGAAAAAAAGGATACCAGCTGACAGTGATGACCACCGGCGTACGAGCGCCGAAGAGGAAGCAGAGTCCAAACAGCAGCAGCAGCAGCAAAAAAAAAGTGCTCGCCTGACGGACGAGCAAAAGAAAGGGCCGAACCGGGAATTGAACCCGGGACCTCTCGCACCCTAAGCGAGAATTATACCACTAAACCATCCGGCCAATCAACTTGTTGAAAACCAAGGTTTTGAAACATTGATGGTCCCAGAGTATCGAACTACAGTCACGTGAGATACAGGTATATCACGTGATCGATTGTGAGGGCGGAGGTATAAATTTTTATAATTTCTTTCCACTCCAACAAGTTGATTGGCCGGATGGTTTAGTGGTATAATTCTCGCTTAGGGTGCGAGAGGTCCCGGGTTCAATTCCCGGTTCGGCCCTTTCTTTTGCTCGTCCGTCAGGCGAGCACTTTTTTTTTGCTGCTGCTGCTGCTGTTTGGACTCTGCTTCCTCTTTTGATCCTTGTCGCTCGCGATGGAGATCTACGCGCATTTGTGATCTGTTTTCTGTATCCAGAGGTCTCTCATAGAGAGGAAACATGAAGCTGCCAAGAACTGTTTCTAGCTGTAGTCGAGGTTGAGGAGGACTAAAAAAAATTTGATCCGCCCTATTACGGTTGGCGGCACGTTGATGAAGAGTTAAAAAAAAAGGTCTGTATACCTTTTTGAAGTGTTTTGAAAGTGTTGTCAATCCACATCGAACGAGGAAAAAAATAACAGTGTTGTGATCCAGTCCATATCCGAATTAAAATCTGTAGTTCAACATGAAAAGACGAGGGTTTTAATGACAAAAAGGAGATCCTATTTCAGGTTTAAATGATGATACCATGGGGGATCCATAGTATCGGATATGAGATGGTCCGTCAATTGACAGGAATGCAGGTTCGTGATATCGTTGAAATTTAAACGGTGTTCGCAAAGTCGCCTTCGACACCCTCCTGCATGAAAGCTGCATGTCCGAGAATGGTCACTGCACTGGCGCCTATATTTCAGGGTTCAAAAAGGGATTGTCAGACTCTGGAATAGACCTTTTAAGCAGAAAGTGGATTTTGAAAAGCGAATCATGCTTACCAATAATGTAGAAGATGGTGCCAATGGTAGAGCTGAAAAAGAAGAGGGGTACGGCGACGATCATAAGGCCAGTCTGGAGCTGTCGAGCGGAATAGGTGGTGGATCCGATCACGGTGCCTTCTGGTGGCACCTTTGAGATAAAGTGCATGCCTCCCACCACAACACCGACACTGAACATCAACATGACATTTGTAATCCTATTGAAGATGAATACACTCGTCAGCATCTACCGACTTCTTCCAAATCAATGCACCTGCATGCTCTTACAGACTATATGCCGTGATTCCAAGAAACAGGAGCATATAATTGCCCTGGAAGTAGGATAGGTTGTAATTGAAACGAGATGTTACGCCTAGATAGAGAGTCGGTGAAAAAAAGTGGGTCAGTTTTATCTTTGAATGCAAAGACCAAGATTATTGACACGCTACTTCATGACTGAGCATGGATACATACTGGCAAGGCCTGTGGGCTTTGAGAACCGATTGGTATCAAAGAACTCTGACATTGGTCTCAGGGACGAGAGACGCTCCTCGCGAAACTTTTTGATAAAGCCCAGGCCAAGGGTAGCGGGGGATTCATCGGACGGTGGCAATGGAAACGAACCCGAGAAGGGATTTGTGGGTACTGGAGTGTATGCAGGCGCAGCCATGACGAAATCTTGGTGGAGGAAGGGGGATTCGATTGGGTCGAGGAAGGAAGGAGAGAAGGGAAGAATGGATGTCCAAAAAGATGCCCAAAAATAAGAAAAAAAAGGAGGGCGGGATTTCCTTTTGCGTCTCAGAAGTCGTCTTTCTTGGCGTCGTGACACATTGCCGCCATGATGCGGTTTGCTGCCTGCCTGTCTGTCTCTTTCATCAATCACACTGCACGCAATGGGTCCATGGCACTTGAACGCCCTCTCTCCCCTTCGCATGCACACCTTCCTCTTCCCTGGCAGCAGGCGCCACTGCCATCAGCATTCTCTCACTTGTCCATGTCTCGTAGCCATAAACACACATTGCCGCGTGGGTGAAGAGTGATGTTGCTCGCGGGAGGGGTGAATTCCAGAGGCGATGAAGAGTGGGGGGAGAGCGGCGAGAAGGGAGGATGGAAGGGGCCGGTCTGTCTGTCTCCCAGAAAGCAGGCAGCAAGGGCAGAGAACAAACAACCCACGGAACAAGGAAGGAGGGCCTTCTTGAATATTGATATATGTAGCACGTCCACACAGACAAAGCGCCGTGTTTTATTTTCACACTTCTCTCTCGTTTCCTGTTTTTTTTAATCTCTCTCTGTCCATCATCCTCCATCTGCCCCACTCCTTTCCTTTCCTGATCCCTTTGATCCTCCATCCTCTCCTTCCTTCTCCTCTCTCCTCTCTGCATCCCCTCTTTCTCTGCCTTGCTGGCATTCGTCCTTATTCCTTGTCTCTCCCCCTACTCCTACCCCCTATTTTCTGTCCATCGGCTGATTCGTCACCCGTTCTTTGGCGCCACTTTTTGTGTTTCCCTCCATTTTCCGTTTTGTTCTTGAGAGGTAGGTAACTGTAATAGCAATCATGATCTCCGCATCATGGCTCATTCTTGTCCCGACCACGTCATGGACTTTTTCTTGAATGCATTACTGACCTCCATTGTCTCTTTGTCCCAATGCATCCAGGCACTGCGACCACTCCCAACGCAAACATCCAAAGGCAAAGCGGCTTGTAACCAATCCTCAGGGCGTATGAATCCACCATGAGCTTGATTGATCCTGCCCAAACAAACGCGAGCAGGAACAGTGGCAACAGTGATGGCATGGATCATACGGACGACAGCAGCATCACCTCCATCACAGACACACACAGCTTTGCTCCACAATCAGACTCGCAGACGGCCGAGGGTACGTTGCTGTCCACCTCTGGTGACACGGAGGCAGGCGGGTCTGAGCTCAGTATAGGCGATACAGCCCCAACATCGACGTCAATAACAGGCAGCTTTAGTACTAGCAATGGCGGTATCAGACCTATGCAACCACTGCCGGGAGCGGGAGAAAGCCTGTCTAGCGTGCGAAACTTCAAGGTTCTGTACGATCCTTTCCTGGACACGAGCAAAACGAGGAATGCGACACTGATCTGTCGCTACCAGGACGATCTGTTGGACGAGGTGAGGATTGCGCCAGATTGCTCGGGTCGCCCGGTCTGTCCACTATGGCGAAAAATGGAGGACAGGTGGAATAACAAAGTCTTCTTTCTTGCCATCGATTAGGATGCACAGGAGCCGCAGGATCCACGTCGAACTGCTGCGAATTACAGCTACCTCGTCTCCAAGACTAGAAAGGCATTTAAAGGAACATTGACGCCTGTTCGGTTTGAGGTAATCAACAGTTTATTCGTTTTCCCTTCTAGTTCGTTGTATCGAAACATCGCGTTGCTTACTTGTTTTCGTCAATACGATAGCGCGATACCAATTCCATCACACAACACGCCGTCCTCATCTCCCACCTGTCCTTCATCACCACAAATTTGGATCTCGAAATTCTCTTTGCAGGATGTGGAGACATCCTCGACACCATGATCGAAAGACACCCAGTCACTGGAACAGGGCTGGGATTCGGTCGCGTTGTGTTCGCAGGACCAGGAGCCGAAGCAGCTGCCAAAAAAGCAGTGGATACATTGCATGGAAAACAGTTGGAGAGGGGACCTCTCAAGGTCATTTTAGATGGCAGCGGATCAAAGTTTAGGAAGGCAAGAGCTAACGTTGCTGCCAGGATCGAAGCGGCAAAAGCAAAGGCGGCCCTAGCGGCCGAATCTAGTCATGAGAGGGATATCTATGCAAACGATGACGATATGGAAATCGATGATGCCTCTACCCCACCTCCAAACGACATGTTTTCGCCTTCTTTATCTCAGCCCTCTGTGGTCGAATCAACGTCCTTAATAGAGGTCAACGGCGTGAGCTCGTCAAACACCACCGCTGGAACTGCAGCGCATATAACCTCTACAGGAGCGACTTTGTCAGCAAAAGGAACTTCAGATCAATCTACAACACCTGTTAATGGTTCGCAACCAGCACCACCCAAGCGCGTTCCTATCCCACTCCCAGCAAACCCACGAACTCGCATTCCCTTGCCCCCAATCCCACCCCCAGAGCTGCACCAGGTCAGAGGCAACAAACCAAGCAAGGAAGAAGGAGAAATCGATGACAAGTCCGCAAAACACTCAAAACCCATTGGAATCGTTACTGGGCCAGGCGCTGCTCGGATACCTCCGCCTGCTCGTCGCGATTGGGAGAAGCAGGCAGAGTCAGGATTTACATCTCCCCCGCCTGACCCTTACAGAATTCCTTTGAAATTGCGGGACGCGGATGGCTATCGTCAAGGCGCAGGGCATCTCCCCTTACCATCTCCAGCAGCAATGGGTCGACCAGAGTGGAGCAAACAAGGGGGACCATTATCAGCGCAGATACCAAGGGACGAGTTTTATGACCGTCGTGGAGGTGGAGGGTACTTTGATGATATGCCGTTTCCACCAGGAGCGTACGACCGCTATCCTCCCAGGAGGCGTACAAGCAGGAGTAGGAGTCGGAGTTGGTCCAGGAGCAGGAGTAGAGATCGGAGCACTAGTCCAAGTTGGGGTCTCGATCCGAAAGCTCATGGTGCAGCATCGGTTAGGCGCATTGGTCGAACTCATGGCGATAAAAGGGGCTCTGGATATGAGGGTGAGACCTCTGGATGGCAGCGCGACCTGGCATGCCTAATCATTAACCGAGATTGTTTGCCGTTTCATCGAATCTCCCTCGATGACATGAAGCGAGAGTTCGACAAGTTTGGGCCAGAGCGGGTAAGATATCAGCTAAAGTTTGCTCCATTCATCTCTATACCCCGGTTTTCTAATATCAAATATCACCTTCTGTCAATTTTACTTACCAGATTGAACGTCATGACGAGAATTGGTATATCCGATTCGTGTCGCTTGCGCAGGCTAGGAGATGCCATGTCGTTTTGGATCAAAAGCCTCTCTTAGGGCAGAAAATCTCGATCACACTCCACGAGCCAGGTGATGACAAGCTGCCACCAGAGCTAATGCCACGACGTGACAGTTTCAAAGAGCAGGGTCGCCGTCGTCCCTCCGACACAGGAAGGAGATCACACGCATCAGCTGCATCCAACTCTCGTGCAAAGGCGCCGTCAAAGGACGAATCGCTCGTGCGGTCTGCCTCTGATATGATCATGAGGGAGCTATTTCAGGTTTTTCTGAAGGATCTCGGAAATCGTGTCATCGCACCAGCCATCTACGACTTTTTGAACCCTGCGACTCGCAAAACGAAAGCGATTGAGCATCGTCGTATGCCCACAGAAGTTGTTGAAAGGAGCGAATCAAAGCTCAAGGTCGATGAGAGTGACGCCCTGAGTTCGTTGGAGGATCCTTCTGCGGACTTGAATGCGGAAGAAGATACGAACGAGAGCCGTGGCTTCAGTATGCACGGACAGCCGCAAAAACCACCAGAGACAAAGCTATCAGTGAAAGCAGAAGTGGCTAAGAACGAGTCGAGTAGCCTGAATCTGCAGAGCCTAGATTCGCTGCCGAAATTCAAGAAGAGACCCCAGGCTAATTCTGAGATTGCACGTGCGCCTCGTGCGGACAAGGGCGTGGCTCGATCCCGCAAGACAAAGCCGTCTGCACGCCGATCGCGTTCACGGGGTTCCTCCTCATCACGATCCAGATCACGACCCAGTCAACATCGGTACCGACGTCATTCAAGATCCGTTTCTCGATCGCCTTCTCCTTCAAGATACCACGGTGGTTCCAAATCTCGCGGGCGTTCTGTTTCGCGTTCGCGTTCCAGGAGTCTATCCGCAGGACGAAGCCACTCGCGTGGTCGACGCTACGCAGGTTCTGGTTCTGATGTGGAGAGAGTCAAGTCTGGCAAAAAGAAGACATCAAGGTCTAAGCGTTATTCCGGGGTTGAAAGCGATTCTAGTCAAGACGAAGCTCGTGGCACAAATGGATCCAAGAAATCTCACAAGAAGGGCAGCACAGCAGACCGATCTAACAAGAAAACTCCAGGAAACAAGAAATCCACACAGCAGCGACTTCGGGATTACATGAGTAGCAGTGACGATGGCCCAGTGGACGATTTCCTAGAAGAGTTCCGTCAACGTCAGCCACAGGGAGAGAGCAGTGATGAATACGATGAAGGAGAAGACACTTCATTTGTCGTTGAGGATGGGGATGTGGTCGAAAACGAGGACGATGCCGAGGGTGATGGTACAGAAGTCGACGAGGTGGAGGCTCTAGGCGGTGCTCTCAACAGTGACGCTGAAGAAGAAGACGAGCGGGACCGTAGACGAAGCAATGCGGCCGTTAAGCGCAAGCGTTCTGGCCATATTCGAGCCCCCAGTCTTGATCTCGATTCAAAGCAGGAAGATACTCCCACAGGACACGGATCTGGTTCAGACGTGGATGCAGCGATTGAAAAGCCACGGAAGCCCAAAAAACCGAAAAAGGTTCCAGGACGTGCTCCTGCAAAGAAATCTCAGGCACAGTCTGAAGACGAAGAGGACGTTGTCATGGAGGATGTTTCAAATCTGCCAAGATACGATCAGCACGTTGAGGATGATCGGACCAGAGACGAAACACCCGAGTACTCTGACTCTATTTCTGTCACTGGCTCCGAGTCCGAGTCTGATGCTGACTCTGATTCTTCGTACTTTGATCTATACGAGCCTTACGAATCAGGAAAGGGCGTGGATGTTGTGAGTGGCCGTAAGGACAGTACTATGCCTCTCGACCTTAGTAATGGCGATGATGAAGACTTTAGATTCATGAAAGCGGCCTTGGAAATGGAGAGAAAACGCGCCGAAGACGAAGAGTATTCTCGTAGGAACGGTACGTCTTTGGTTCCTCGAAATGGACGCGGAGAGCGTGCGAACCAATTGAGGGAGTTAGAAGCTACCCTCACGTCGCAAGACAACTCAAGACTTGATTCCGAACCGTCGGCTCATCGTACAGGATCTGCCCGCACAGAGGGATTTTACAAGATTTCAGATATGGCCAAGGCTATCTACCTTCCCCACCGAAGTACTGCCAAGGTCAACACTGCGACGGCCAGAGTTTCCTCTCGTATGAACAGAGTGAACAACCGAAGGATGCTGGTTGGTATGGCGACCGATTCGGATATCATGAAATTCAACCAGCTTAAGGTCCGTAAGAAGCAGCTCCGGTTCGCAAAGTCACCGATTCACGATTGGGGCCTGTTTGCGATGGAGAAGGTCGACGCGAACGACATGGTGATCGAGTATATTGGCGAGGTTATTCGTCAAAAGGTGGCTGATCATCGCGAGAAACGATATGAACGCATGGGTATTGGCTCAAGTTATCTCTTCCGAGTGGACGACGATACTGTGATTGATGCAACCAAGATGGGCAACATTGCCCGTTTTATTAATCATTGCTGCACTGTAAGTCTTTTTTTTTCTCTTTGTTTTCTGAAACTCACTGATTCTTGGATGTGTTCCATCTGACTCACAAATCCTTGCATGTACCTATCCTCTCTAGCCCAATTGTAACGCCAAGATCATCACCGTGGACGGTCAGAAAAAGATTGTCATTTACGCTAAACGGGATATTGAGGAGGGCGAGGAGATCACGTACGATTACAAGTTCCCTATCGAGGCCGACAAGATCCCTTGTCTCTGTGGTTCTCGAGGATGTCGTGGCACATTGAACTAAAAGACATTATTTTTTGATGACAATGAAACGACACTCTTCTCAAACCAAATTCCGTTGATCTGTCCTAGGATATGGAAGAGGCTGTAGGATGGGTTCGAGTGATTTATTATACAATTTTGGAGGGTCTAAAATCGGGTAGCAGTTGAAGAGTCGTGACATGGGATGAGGGGATGTGTTTGCTTTATCCACTGAATCCAAAAACACGCAGACTTCCTGTGCTGACCATGTTTCCACCAGGTCCCCTCTCCATTTCATCACCAGCGTAAGCCAGGAGGTATTTGTTTGGATGCCATGCGATAGTGTTCATGGCCGCGCCACATTTAACTTGATGAACTGACTCTCCGGTCTCCACCAACGACTATGAGGGAAAAGCAATAATAGTAATAAAATCAAGCGATACTGTCAGTGTTTTTCAAGTAGAAAAGAACCAACATCCGTCAGTCTAGTTCCTTACAATGTCAATGGCCAAGTCCTCTGATCCTGACGCAATGAAAGCGCCATCGAAGCTGAAACTTAATGTCCGAATAGGCCAGCTAATACAAAGATACATGAGTGCGTGGCGAAAATAAAAAAAGATCAGTATCACAGTTGAAAGAGAGTGCTTGCCAGTTGTAGCCAGCAAACCAAAGTCTTGTTGAGAAGTACTGGGGTGATCCGTTGGGCAAGTCGACTTACTTGAGCTGTCCAAAAGTTCTCACACACACGTATTCATCCAAATCCCAAAGGTTCACTGAAGCATCCGCACTTCCACTGGCCAAGTACCTAGGGACATAAAAAATGTCAGCAATTAACATATCTATCGATATCCAATGACCAGAAACAAAAGACAAAAAAAGGAAGGGAGGAGGGGGGGGGGGAGGTTACCTTCCCCGAGGATCAAATTCCAAACAGTAGCAGTTGGCCGTGTGTGCATCCAGAACGTGCAGCTCTGCCATGGTGTGATAGTCCAAGACCTTAACTGTGCCCTGACCTGTCGTCAACAGGAATAGATCGCCTGTAGGGTTCCAACTGATCTCGTTCACCTCCACATTGAACTGGGCCGTTTTTTCAATCTTGAACGTCCTCGTGTCAATAAAACTGATCATGTCTTCCTTATTCCCGACAGCGATACTGTGTCCATCGGGGCTCCATGCAATGTTGATGTTTTGTCCGCTCGTATCGACCTTATGAATACATTTGCCAGCTAGTGGGGGAATTTTTCAACCGAAGAGAGAGAAATAAGAATGAGACGAAAAGGAGGGATTGCAGCCAGTTCGGCCGTATCTTTCTTCACTGTGCATTTGTCTGTGGAAGCAGGTCCGGACTCGAGTAAGCGCACAAAAATATAAAGGAAAGCTACTCACAGCGAGCATCCCAAATTCGAACTGTTCTGTCACAGCTAGCGGTAGCCAAATGATCCGGATGAGTTGGGTCCCAACGAAGCTGATCAACGCTTTCAGTATGACCTCTGAGCTCGATTGAAGTTCGGGGATCTGACTATTGTCAATATCAGAGAGTCAATTGGATCAAAAAGAAGAACGGAAGCTCAATGGTTACTCTCAGGGTCCGGGATCGGCTGTGACTGTGAGGATACAATTCACAAAAACGATCCTGCAACACTTACACTCCTCTCGGGGGCCCAGATACGCGCTGACTTGTCTATTGATCCCGAGGCGAGTCTTCTACCATCGCAGTTCCAGCCTACTGTGTGCACATTGGACTTGTGGGCCTTGTAGTCACGCGTCTTCAAGAGCGGGAATCCTGCAATCGTCTAACAGAAAGGAACAGGAGAATCCATTTACAACCAGGTTAATTGACCAGTCCTGGATGTGCAGTGGGAGTCGTCCATACTGTCCAGAATAAAGAGATAATTAATGTCTTTGGCAACCTTTTCCAGCTGGGGTGTCCGTTGAAACTGCATGGTCGGTCGCAGTGGGTTATGTCGAGGGATGGAGGGAGATCAATGCGAAGGTGCGACAGCTTTTCAGAGAAAGAAAGCGAGCAGCGTTCACGTGATATAGAACAGCACGTGATACACGGCGCGTCTCTCAAGCGCAAGGATTCAAGGGACTGCCATTTCTTTCAGTGAATGAGGACTCCCGAAGGTGACGGGTCACATCGGTTTTTTTTACACGCACTCCCACGACGTAATAAATTGATTAAAACAAAAAAAAAAGGATTCAAGGGAGACGAAGCAAGCCAGGTCGACTATTGCTCTGACCAAAGGAGTGTGTAAGGCTCTTGCTGCAGTCGATTCCCATCTTTGGCACAAAGTCCCCCGTTTGCAAAATAAACGGGGTTCAAGGACAAAGGAATTCCCTATTTCGTCTCCAAGTTCTCACCAAGTGTGTGTTGTGGACAGAAGTAGGGAAAGACTAGATTGCCGGGGGCGAGAGGGGATGAAGGATAGTATCCTATTGATATCCACTGCAGTCAATATTTCTGTACTGAACGGCAGGCTTGGGGAATAGGATTCATCGCCGCGTCCCATCGCCCAGATCATCCTCAAAAATAAAAGTGGCAGTGAATAAGGAGCGGGTGCCTTGCTTTAGCCGCTGCCTCTGAGTCCTGCCTATAGCTGCGATACATATGTTATTTCGCTTGTATGGCGTAGGACTGGATTTTTCTGCTGTTGGTAGCTGTGAACTCGTATCCAATCCGCCAAAGATGTCCTGATTATCTTATGTTTTTTGTGTTTTCTGTGTTTTCCTTCTCTCTTGAGAATGGCTCTTTGTCAAGAAAGAAGGACCATCAACAACGCTCCAGATCGGACCTGATATTCTCCAAAGGGCGTCTTCCACCTTTCCTGTTCCTCTCTCTGTTGTACGGGCGGAACTGGTCGACGCTTGTCCTTGCTATACAGAGCCACTGTTTCTAGAGAGGCGGAGAGAGAGAGAGAGGGTGTGTGTGTGTGTGTTCCATATGAACAGAAAAAAAAAGAGAAATCTGTTCATTCGCATGAGACATTAGACATGGGAGAATGCAACCGCTGCCATGTGGATCTCCATCCTCACGCGTTCATGTGGCCATTTGCCACCCGATTCCACGAGGCCCCGTCGTCGAGAACACTAGAGACAGAGCTGGTGCGCTTGCCAGCTGTTACATAGGGCTATTACAAGGGCTATGACATAGGGCTTCCATCCTCCTTTGAAATCACGGACCAATCGCCGTCGAGTTCACCGAGGATACAAACAGTCAAACAGGGTCTACACGGTGAGAAAGACAGGGGACCGCTATTGTCAATTTCCTGGCCCAGCTGTCGCCGCCAGCTGCACACACATAATCCACCGTTTCCAGCTTTTTTCTGCTTTTCCCTCTCTCCTCACTTTCGTCCGCACACCCTCCTCCACCTCCACTCCCATTCACACTCACATTTCCATTCCATACCCGCCATGTTGCATCCCTGCCATGGCTCAAGGTTGCTCAAGTAATGCTGCTGTGCGTGCTCATTGACACGAAAGCTCAGCACGCGTGTTTTAGGTATGTACCGAAATGAAATCCAGCCAAACAAACAAAGGCACTCCCCTGCGCCCTGGCCAATTTTTTCACACTGCACTCCATCTCCTACTTCTTTTGCACAGCCCAGTTCGCGCACAGCAAAGTACGCGCCGCTGATCGTAGATACACCAGGCCCTCGTCGCGGCCTCTCCAGGGCACCGCCCTTTCTTGACGGCGGCTGCTGGCCCTGTGAGGCGCAGTCGCTGAAAAAACTTCTCTCTGCCTCAAGGGTATCCAAGGGTCTACCTTTGTGTTGATAAGCTTCGCTTCTATGGAGCTCTGTCCTCTTTGGTCCACCAACATCATGGAAGCATCGGCAAGCTTCGCTTCTGTCCTCTGCGGTCGGTTACACCCCAAGAGCGTCTCTTTTCCTGCTCTGCAGTGCTTGTTATTGAGGCTGCGCCTCTCGAACGTCAGGCTCAACTCTCTAAAGGTCTCCTGACGGCACTACGAGTTCCTGTCCACCAAAAACATCTCTCCTCAAGTACCCACGGCTGCCCTCCTCCTCCCCCAGGCAGACGTTGCCTTTTATTATCTGCTGCGGCAGTTCTCACGATCTTGGCAAAACGAGAAGCTGGTACCCTTAAGATTTCTCCGGTCACGTTACCCCCCACCCCCAGCATTGGTAAGTCCTTTTCTCTATCCCTTCCTCCCCTTTCCTCTTATCCCTCCTCGGGAGGGACGCCACATGAAGTGAGAAGGGCCTGCCAGTAAGTAACAACTAGAGAGTATCTTCCACTCGTTGCTCAGCCTCCCCGGTTCGTTCTAAGCTGTGTGCGTTCGGCACATCCTAGGCGGAGAAGAGTGCGCAAAAGCCAGATGGTGGGTTGGATCGAACGACTCTAGGAGTCCTTCACTATATCCTTCACAGCAGACTGGTGTGTACTTTTAGCTATTTTGATGGTTCGGATTTGCGCACGAGCGGTGAGCCATAGCCGAGGTTATTACATGACAACGTACTGAGTAGTGATCTCTATTTCGTCCATGCCAGTTAACTCTCTTCCTTGGTTCTTCCTCGGTCGATCGAATTATTGCTCTTATATCTCCTTCATTGGTTCTAGGGTTGTTCCTAGTGATGTATAATGATATTATGATATTAGAGAATTCTAACTATTTTTTTCATCTCTCTCCTTTCCTCTGTCACGCGTAACGCGCCCCGATATCGGTTGACGAGATTTGCGCTAGGAAGCTGATGAAAAAACAGGGTAAGTCCAATATTTCCTTTTCTTTTGATTTCTTCGTTTGTCCGTAGGGTTGCTTCAGATGAGGTACTGTTCATGGAGAATGCTAACTTCTTTTTCATCTCTCTTCCCCTTCCTCTGTCGCGCGCTCCGTTGTCCGCTGCCGAGATTCTCCTTGGGAAGACGATGAAAAAACAAGATAAGTCTATCATTTCCTTTCCTTTCCCTTCCTTTCCTTTCCCTTTACACGTTGGGGAGAGATGAGTGTAGTCAACATGGGACAACTATAGGCTCCATTCAATTCCAGCCCTCACAAAGCCCCCAGTCCGGCCCTCTATCGTAAACCTTCCTTCTTAGGCGAAGAAGAGTGCTCTTTAGGATGTACAGTGGGGGTTGATAACTCTTCCCTCCTGTACAGACGGGAGTTAATACTTTTTCTTTGTTATTTTGATGGTCGGAGCGTAGATGTGGACGGCTGGTGGTTGGGCTGGTGGGTCTGAGGGTCAATTTTTCGATCGTGGTGGCCACCGCTTGTTCTCCTTTTCAGCGATGCTCCTGGTACTTACTTCGATGTGATGTCAATAGAGAACGCGATACTAAGCTTCCTTCGTTCCTTTCTTCTTCCTTGCTTTTTCAAGCAACATCGGCTACTGAGATCCCGCCTGTCCTCCTTGTCCCACGTAAAGCTGTCGGTCTGTTTCGCGTTCAAGATATCGAATCCTGCTCTGTTGGACTGTGCTCGCTATGCAAGAAAGAAAGAAAGAATGAAAGAAAGAAAGAAAGAATGAAAGAAAGAAAGAAAGAAAGAAAGAAAGAAAGAAAGAAAGAAAGAAAGAAAGAAAGAACCTCAACCTCAAAGTCAGAAAACATCCGAAGTATCCTATGTCGATTCTCTATGTTAGGGGACCCTGGGCCTCAATGCAACGGCAGACCTCCAGTAATAAATGTTGAATTTGAGAATAAGAACTAGAAGGCCTCTCTCGAGATGGGATCCAGAGGAAGTTCTAGTACTCTCCCTCTTTCCTGGTTCATCATTTGATTACTTCGATATTGGTGTTTTCCCTTCTTCAAGTAAAGATCCTCCATCCTCCCCTCTTTCTACTACGTTGCCTGTTCACCCAGCAAGGGTCTCCTTTGCACGCTCTTGTCGCACTTGTTCCCAAAAACTGCAAAAAGAAAAAACGCGATTCGCCAAAAGAAAAGAAACTTTAAAAAAAGCTGGTGCGACACAGTTGCAGGATCGAGACGATCTTTTTGCAATCGTAAACGTGGGATCCTGTTCTAAGCGACAGTAATTGTCGTTCGGAAGTTGTTTTCCTGTTCTGTGAACATGTTGAGAATGTATATCCTTGGGACAAGTGTGAATGGGCAAAGCAAGGAAGGCAGGTTTACCCTGAATTCTAACGAGATGCGATGTTTCGAGTCCCAGGATAACAGCAGTCCATGGCAGGGGGGGGGGCAGTATTCCAAAAAGCCATGGAAAAGACTGAAAAGGGGAAAGGGAAGGAACCAGTCGTTTCAATTGCCTTTGTTTGGATCCTTCGTTGTTGCTGTTTTTGTGGAAGGGCAAACGTGCACTATCTTTTTATTTGTGGCTCATAGTTCGTGATCGGCCAGGAAGGGAGGCAGGGGAGGGATGTTCTGGACAGTCCTCAGAGCTGATTTATTGTTGCGGCAGGCGCAAAGTTCAAAGTGAACACGACGAACAAGATACAAAAGGGTCGTTCCGAGGTTTGACGAGGATGGACAAGACGAGGTGGCGCAAAGGACAGGAACCAGGAACAAAGAAAGTGAGAGGAGGAGGAGGAAGAGGAATGAGGACAGGCCAGGATATAAATAGGCCAAAGCCTCTGAGAAAAGATGGCGGGCGGGAGAGAGAACAGCGACGACAGCGGAAAAAAAGAAAGCGACTTCACCGATGTGTGTCCTTTTCTGTTGCGTCTTTGCTGATCTGTCTTCCTCCCCTTCCCTTTCCTCTTCTTTCATTTTTCATTCATTTGCATTTATTCAACTCTTCATTCATTCACTCATTCACCCTCGCACTCAACCTTGTCACTCACTCACTCACCTTTTCATTTCATTCTTCAATCCCTCGCTCCTCACTGCCCTGTCCCCCTCCCACATTCACTCACACACGCACACGCACCCCGTTTTTGCACTCTGGCGGTGGCGTGTCTTCGAAAACCAGGAACGACTCCTTCTCACCTCCCTTATCCCATTGATATCTCTTCTCTCTACTCCTAAGCCTACTGCTTCGAGAGGTAAGCCAAACTCTTGGCCAGTTCCCTGGGTAGCCTCTCCTTTGCTCTCAGATTTCAGACCTTTGTCACCCACTCAACCTCAAACGCAAAAAGGTCTTGCGGTGTGTGATAGGGTGCATGGGCGTGGGCACGGGCGTGGTGGACACACTTTCCGACTGGCAACCTCGTTTCATGATCTTGCAACAGAGGAGGGCAAGGAAGACCCACAGTGCGCCACCTGACAAAATAATCATCCAAAGGGCGATTCAATTCTGCCTGTTCCTGGTCTTCCTTTCTTCTTATCGATGCAATTTTTGTGGTTTGCGCCGCTCGCCCGCTCCGTTGTTCTGTCGTGTGTCCCTAACCTGTAGCCCTTTCTTCCTTCCAGGAGACACCACCACCGCACCACACCAGTCAGGGCATCATTGAAACGCACCCACCGTTCACTCCAGCACCCGAAGAGCGTTCACCTCGAGTATAAAAATGGCAGGGGCCAGCTGGATCGGGCATGCAGCAGCATTGAGTTTGCTGTGTTTTTACGTACTCGTGTCACTTTCACTCCAGTGCGTCGATGGTGCTGCAAGCACTAGCTCATGTCCGCCTTGCGACATTGTCGATTCTATTCTCAAGCCGTGTAATACCTCGCTTGACATGGATACATGGCCAGGCACGCTAGTCTACCAGTAAGTACCTGTCCCTCGAGCATCGAAATTATAACACCCCCTCGCACGCATACCCAGTCAAGATGGGAACGACCAACCGTCGCAGCTTGATGCAGTACAACACTGATGACCAAATGTCCCAAGGGTGCAGCTCTTTGACGAAATCTTTTTTTTCTCTATTCCCAGACCAACACAGGCACAAGCGCCATGTGGATGCAACCAAAACTACTATGATCAGATCGTGTCTTGCCTGAGTTGCCAATCCTCTAGTTCCGCGCACTATTCTGTCAAGGCTCAGTCTGATTACGAGTTGGTTTGTACATCTTTCAACCAGCCTTGGCAGCAAATCTACGTGCCAGGACAAAGCGCCACTGCATCTTCGACCGCAACTACAGGAGCCGCATCATCCACAATATCGACATTGCCATCTGGAGGAGCGACTGGCGAGAAAAGCTCGCAATCAAGTAATCTCTCCTCTGGCGCCTTGGCCGGAATGTAAGTGATCTCTCTCCCCTCTCTCTCCCCTCCTCTTTGTCCAGGGACCTGAGCCCCTGTACTAAAATGGTGTACAATTTGATGTATTTACCGTTCCTTGTCTTCCATACTTCTTTAATTTCTTTTGCTAGCATCGTATCTGCAATTGCCCTTGTTGTCGCACTTTCAGTCGCCGCCTATGTCATTAGCCGACGCAGGAGAGATAGACGGAAGCAAATGTACGACACTCAATACAAGTACAACGATCCCCATCATCGCGATTCATATGCGGAATCGGGACTTCCGCAATATACCGGTATCACCTCTGTTCATCCAATGTCGTAAGTGGAGAGGGCGGCTTTCTTTTACGCTTGTTGAGTAGATCTGTCTTGTTTACTAACTCCACCCTTCTTCTTGTTGCTTTTCAGAAACTTGAGGGTGATGAACCCGGACAGCGACGACGAAGGAAACGAGACTGGTCGAATCCCAGGTCACAAGCAGGAACCCTCGTTCGAGGTGAACCGCACAGCCTCGCCAGGCTGGCGCCGGGGTAGTTTTGACGACGATTAAGTCGCAGGAGCATGATACTACCATTTCTTGCACATAGTATGTATATAAGATCCACAAAAAGAAAGGAATAAAAAGTCTCGCGTTGTATATCATTATCCCGGATGGACCGTAGACAGGATTGTTCAAACCCTCACTACGGCCCGCAGTGTTTGCGCTGGGATAGGTTTATTTCCCCACAAATCCTCAGAACACAGAACAACAAAAAGCACGAACCGATTCACGGCCAGCAGGAGCCGTTGTGAGATGGCACGGCTATAATTTTTCCTTGTTCTACACTCAAAGTGAAGAGGGCAAACAAAACAAAGCAACAAAGAGGGTCAAAGAACAGTCATCGAGCTATGGGTCGGTCGGTCGAGTTTCGTTTGGGTCGTTCAGCAGCTCGGGTGTGTTTGCTGCCCCGAGAGTACACAGATGGAAAAAGAAAACCCACCACTCATAAAGCGAACGCTTTCCCCTCCATTCCCTCTTCTTCTCTTCTTCATCTTTTCTCTTCCCTACCTCCTTCACCCGTCTTTTCCTCCTCTCCCCCCACAACTTTTTCCTTTTCTGAATACTAATCTCAATGACTGAAAATCTTCGTTTCGATGGACGCGTCGTAATTGTGACGGGTGCCGGTGGCGGACTCGGCCGATCCCACGCCTTGGCCTTTGGCGCCCGCGGTGCCTCGGTCGTCGTTAATGATCTCGGTGGATCCCATACCGGTGAGGGAGCGTCGACCAGGGCTGCGGATGTGGTCGTGGAAGAGATTCGAGCCGCTGGTGGCAAGGCCGTCGCCAACTATGACTCTGTCCTGGACGGTGACAAGATTGTGGAAACAGCCATGAAGGCCTTTGGACGTGTCGATATCGTCATCAACAACGCCGGTATTCTCAAGGACGTTTCCTTTGCGAGAATGACGGATCAACAGTGGGACATCATTTTCCAAGTTCACGTTCATGGTGCTTACAAGGTCACCAGGGCCGCATGGCCCATCTTCAAGAAGCAAAAGTTTGGTCGTATCATCAACACCAGTAAGTGGGGGGCACACCCTCGCCTGGCCTACCTTTTCACTGTTTCTCAGTGAGGTGGGCTATCATCGTATTGAGAGTCTCTCGGAAAACTCACCTTTGCTCATCTCAATTGGCTCATAGCTTCCGCTGCTGGTATCTACGGCAACTTTGGTAAAAAAGTGTTCTTGAATATCAGAAATTGACATTGTCAAAGCAGCCTCATTAACTCAAACGGATATGACTTGTAGGTCAGGCCAACTACTCTGCTGCCAAGCTCGCCCTCGTCGGTTTCACCCAAACCCTCGCTCTTGAAGGCAAGAAGGACAACATCTACAGCAATGTCATTGCCCCCATGGCTGCCTCCCGTATGACCGAGACCGTCCTCCCCCCAGACATGCTCGCCTCGCTAAAGCCCGAGATGGTCACTCCTTTGGTAGAGTATCTCTGCCACGAGAACTCGACCGAGAATGGTTCCATCTTTGAAGTCGGTGCCGGCTACGTCGGAAAGCTCCGCTGGGAGCGTGCCGGAGGCCATGGTTTCCCCATTAACAAGACCTTGTTGCCTGAGCAAATCCAGGAGCGCTGGGACAAGATCACCAACTTTGAGGATGGTCGCGCCACCCACCCAACCTCGACGCAAGAATCCATGGAAGGAATCATTGCCAACTTTGAGAACACTGCTGGCGATACCACTACTGGTACCGATCGCCCCCGTGTCGTCTCTGAGGATGGAAGGGTCGATGTGGATGCCGCCAAATCCCTGACGTTTGGATCTGAGACGTTTGAGTATGTCGAGCGCGATGTGATCCTCTACAACCTCGGTGTTGGCGCAACCCGCAAGGATTTGCACCTTGTCTACGAGAACTCTGAGAACTTTACCGCCGTCCCTACGTTCGGAGTCATTCCTTCGTTTACGGCCATGAACGCTGTTCCCTTTGGCGATATCCTCCCCTCGTTCAACCCCATGATGCTCCTTCATGGTGAACAGTATCTCGAGATCATCAAGCCGTTCCTCTCCCATGGCAAGTTGATTTCGACTCCCTATGTCGTTGATATCCTCGACAAGGGCAAAGGTTGTGTTGCCACCATTGGTGTGAAGACCACAGATGAGAACGGTGACGATATCTGCATCAACGAATTCACAATGTTCATACGTGGTGCTGGCAACTTTGGAGGAAAGAAAGAAGGTGCCGACCGCGGCGCCTCCACTGCCGTGAACCAGACACCCAGTCGCAAGCCCGATCACGTCGTTCAAGAAAAGACCCACGAGGACCAGGCGGCGCTCTACCGTCTTTCGGGCGACTGGAACCCTCTTCACATTGATCCAGAGATGGCCGCGGTCGGAGGCTTTGACATCCCCATCTTGCACGGTCTTTGCTCATTCGGCATTGCAGGCAAACACATCTTCAACACCTATTGCAGCAACGATGCCAACAGCTTCAAGAACATCAAGGTCCGCTTCGCGAAGACCGTGAACCCAGGCGAGACCCTGGAGACGTCCATGTGGCGTGAGGGCAACAAGGTCATTTTCCAGGTCCGTGCCGTCGAGCGCGATGTTATTGTGATTTCCAACGCAGCCGTTGAACTCCAGGGTGAGGCCTTGAAGTCAGCTCCAGCCGCCCAAACGGCCTCGGCCCCCACTTCCGGTGGTGCCTTCAAGTCGGACGCTGTCTTTGAGCAAATCAAAGCCGGCATTGAGGCTATGTCGTCCGCGGAGCGCCAGACCCAGGTCAAGAAAGTCAAAGGTATCTTCCAATTCGATATCACCAACGATTCCGGTCAAACAGCGACTTACCACGTTGATCTCAAGAATGGCGAGGGTCGCGTTGGTTCTGGACCAGCTTCTGCCAAGCCCGATGTGGTGATCAGCGTGAAGGATGATGTCTTTCTGGACCTGGCCTCTGGCAAGGCCAACGCTCAAAAGTTATTCATGTCGGGTGGTATTAAAGTCAAGGGTCAGGTCATGCTCGCCACCAAGCTTGGTGATATCTTGAAGGCCAACAAGTCCAAGTTGTAAATCGTTGTCCCTCTCCAATCCCCTTCGCGCGCGCAAAGCGAAAATAAATAATGTATTTTTCATATCCAATCATCCTTGTTGCTTTGCAGCGAATGGAAGCGGATCAAATTTGCTCGGCGACATTTGATCCGCATTCACTAAGGCGCGAAGACGAAAACGAGTATGATGGCTGTTACCAAGCTGGAACCACAAGGTGGACTTGGTAGTCAAGAGAAGGCGGCATGGCAGTCAGCCGATTGAGTGTTTCACCAGATAGAGAGGACTTGTTGGTTGGGTCCAAAGCGACCATGACGCGTCCAACGGAGTTCCGTTCATTTCCTTCCTTCAGGTGAGAGAGAAGCTGCTGGATCACACCTGCCCGTCGATGACGGCAAGTTAAGGAGACAGGAAAGAAGGAGACAACGTTCTCTCCCTACGATGATGACATGGTCTAGTCTACACCATCACCAGAAGTGGGAGCAAGTGAGCACACTGCTGTGGAGGGAGCATGGGCGTGTGAACAATTGATTTGCCTAGGCTGACGCAACGCTCTGACACGCGGCTCTGCCCGGAAACACGAAGAACAGGAAAAGGAACAAAACAGAAGAAAAAAAAGAGGCGCGCTCTGGCCTTGTGCGTCTTCGAGTGGTTGTGGTGGTGTCCTTGTGTCCATCTTTCCTTCTTTCTATCGGCCTTCTTTCCCCTCCCTCTCGTCGCAGCCCTTCCCTCTTTTCTCTGCTCCCTAACCTTTATTCCAGCTCGACCTGATTCCCATCTCCATTGCCTCCCCATTCGCCTCCTCATTCTATTAAAATAAAGACGCACCCGTCCTTTGTCCATTCTTTCCCACACTCCCTTCCACGCTCTCTTCCTCAACGGCTCTGCAGAGCGGACGCTCCCCCTTCCTTCCACTCCCGAGGAAAAACGACCGACGCACAAACAAAAAGACCCTTCCGCTCCCAAAACTGCTGTGACCCTTGGACCCTTGCAACCATGTTGCACATCACTCCCATTTCAAGACCCGACCGGTTCCTGAACGAAGAGATGCCCTTTGTGAATGTAAGGAGAAGAATGCATGCAGATGCAAACGTCTTCTCTCTCTCTCTCTCACTCTGTCCCTGCAGGAACACAAAAAACTCACCGGACGCGTTTCCTTTTTTTTTATTTCATGCTAGACCACGGGAAGCATGAACTTCAGTTTGACTTCGCCCGGGCTTTTACAGCTTGAATCCTATCAAAAGACCCTCAAGTCTCTCATCCAGGTCCTACAAGCTATTCACGAAAATAACGTCAAAGCCAGTCAAAAGAAACACCCCGGTAATGGTGAAGACAAGCCAGAAGAGTCCGTGGCAGCGTCAAATGGAAACAAGTCGACGCTCGAGGTGTCTTTCAGGTCCGGAGGCGTGTTTGTGTTGGACCTGTCCGTGATACCCAGCCAAGCATACCCTCTTACGTTTTTGTCCACTTCCTTGTCAACCTCACCGACAGAGGTCGGGCCCGGGGGCAGTGGCGACCATGGAGTGGCACTGTATTTTATCTATCTGCCCTTGAACCCCATAACCCATCCGATTCAATGCCAGTTATCGGCGCGACGGTTGCATGCTCAACATGTCACGGTTCTGGACAGGATCCTGAGACGGCTTTGTGATTCTTCCCCTGGCGCCTTCACGGTCGGATACAGTGACGGTATCTCGGGTGTCGATCCAGGCAAAGAGGTTGTTTACTCTGGTGAAAACAGCCCGATGCATCTTCTCGGTCAACAACAACAACAGCAACAACAACAATCACAACAGCAACCGCACCATCATAACAACCTGGAGAAGAGTATCGCCCAGGCAAGAGATCATGGCAATATGGACATTGACAGTCGACTAGCGACCGTGGTTGTGGAGCATCCCTCGTCGGCCTCTATAGCTCAGACATTACCATCAACCTCTGGTTCGACACCCTTCTCAAAATCGTTAAAGAGCGTGGTAGCGATAGGGGTCGAGGATATGGTCTCTTCTCTTGGCGTAGCCATGACCTCTTCAATGCTCACGAAAACAACGATGTTGCCCTCAACCACAACAGCACCTACAACGACAACAACAGAGGCAAGCGACGATCAAGAACAAAAGGCGTTGCATGAAAAGCTCTTGGCGGCTGATCACTTTATCGCAAATCATGACTTCGGGATGGTGGATGATATCGAACAGTTGCTCGATGTCCATGGCAGCATGGACCTGGACAGCCTCCACGATATACTTTGGGTCAATAATTAGTTTCTTTCCTTCTCTGTTTGTCAGACCTTCATTGCTTTTGTTTTGCAGTTCTCCATCCATATTCAATGAACAAACGGATATTTTATTACAGGGCGAAAGGGAGGCATTTTTACATAAGACGTATAGGGTTGTTGTGGATGTGTGTAAATCAAAGGGCGGGTTTTTTTGGCAGGGATAAAGATAAAGGATAGTGAAAAAGACACGCAGTTAGAAAGGATGAACGAGAACTGCGAATATAATGGGCTATCAATGCACTACGGCAAGGAATAGTCCCCAAAGGTGGTGTTTATCGAGACGCTCTCTCCTCCACCGTTCGAGTCATCTCATCCAGCTGTTGTGCAGAGTATCTTAATCGCAGGAACTTTTCAGAATCTGAACATTGGCAAAGCTATTGGGGAATGACAATGTTGTGTTGTCAGTGTCAAGCTACAGTGAGGACATTTTGTTGTTGTAGTTATAAAGCTGCCTGTCAATGATCTCACCTCAGAAATATGGTCGTGGCACACGACTTTGGGTCCGCAGCTGCAGCCCACTTGAGACAGATAGATGTAGGCGTTGCAGTGGGTACACTGAACTTCCTCCTCAGGTCTATCAACCTCCTCAAGTATAATTCGAATCTCTGGCAAGAGCTTCTTGACTTTCTCTCGTTTACTCAGCTCTCGCTTCACCATGCCCTTCATCTCATGCTGCAGCCAACGAGACGTCACAGTGCTGGTGTCTCTCAACGCTGTGGTGACAATGAGTTCATCATGAGAAAAAACGGGGTGCTTCTTGTGCTCCTTGTAGCGTTCGGCGCACTCTATTCCAAACTGGCACCAATCTGGTGGCGCAAAGTTCACGGCTTCTGCAAAGTTGAACTGGTTTAGAAAAAAGAAAAGAACAGGTTAATTTTCCTGTAATGGAACGCCAAACATATGAAGAAAAGATGACTTACGCCGTGATTGAAGCCAGCATGATACGCTTGCGGAAAAGTCACCACGAACTGTCCTGGTCGCTGATCAAGGGCTAGAACCTTGACTCCGTTGGCCACAAGCCGCTCGGGAGAGAGCATGGTCACCAACTGAAACAGCAAATCGGGTTGCTGCTCAAACAACTCTGGCACAGACTGCCGCATGGTCTCCTCAAATTTGAGGGCATCCGAGGCCGGGATTCCATACCAGGTCTTTGTCTCACCCCAGTGCATGTAATTGATCGAATACGTGTAGTGGTCTTCGTTGTGCCAGCAAAAAGTTGAGAAGCACATGCCCACATAGAGCCAAGGGACCATAATTCCAGGAATATCGGCCTTGATATGAGAAAAGAGCGACTCTGGTAGGACCGCGATGTTGTTCAAGTTGGATGGATGGGTGGCATACTTGTTGTTGGGATGGCGATTGCGACAGGGGAATCCACTATCGGCGGTCGAAATTAGGAAAGTGGGGAAGTCAATATTTGCATCGGCATACTAAACATGGAGGGCGGGTACAAATCAAAATCGATTCAATTGTCCATGCATACCTTCCATGATGTTGCGAATGCAAGTCAGCGCCGTATTCCACCTCAACATCCTCGTATGCATTCTCTACAAGTCTCCAAAACTCGCGCTCCACAACGTCCTCTGGGACTTTGCCATCTGTATATCCAAACTTTTCGAACCAGTTCTTTTTGAAGTCGTTGCACTTTTTCTGGAATGTGCTCAAATAATATTCGCCACCGTCCTCGAAACCAAACTCGTCGCCTGCGATCAAACATTTGGGACAGTACCAATCCCCTTTGGGGATGTGGTGAAGTGGAGGATCCAGGCAGAACGTATGGTGGCCAAGTTCGCATCCATCACAAATCAACATCTTGTCCAGACTACCACCCTCATGGCAAAGTTCGCATATCGCTTTTGCCAGGAAGGCTTCGTCCAGCTTGGTGTTAACCTGCTCAACAGGCGTGTTCTCTGTTTGGGAGGTCGCTGGAGACGACGGCACAGATTCTAAGAACGTGAGACACGTCCACGTCCACGTCGTGTTAGCACTGCGCAACTTGTGGGGTCTAGACAACAAGATAGTATGGGAAAATGTTGCATAGGCTCTTACCACTGTATGAGATGGGGTCTTTTTTGATGCGCTTCGATCGTCTTGTGGGAGCCTTTTCTGCTGCTGTACTGGGAGGAGAAGCAGCAGGCGTGGCGAGACTATCCTGGCTCTCTTCCATCATCACATCCGTACTGGCCTCCCTCTTCACACCAGTCAAGGGACTGGGCGGCGAGTGGGCCTCAGAGCTGGCCTGTTTGTTCTTTGCCAAGTAGATTTCATAGGGCATGATAATATTCAAGTAGGCGCTCTTGAGTGCATTTGACATCGACGTGCACTGCTTTCTGGTATAGGAGAGTCCACGTCCAATTTCTGCCCATTTTTTCCCAGCGGTCACCTGTGCCGTCAGAACAAGAAAAGGAAAAAATAATAAGAAGATAAAATATAAGAAACTGGACCGTCAGCTACGGCTGCTGCCGCGTCAGAGTTCGACTTTGGACCAGGGGTTGTCCCGCTCCAAAGCATTTCTGTGAGTGTGTGTGCATGTTTTTTTTACCTTATGGAAGCCTCCTCGAGCTGCAACCTCCTTTTTGAGTTGAAAGAGGTCCATAGGACGCTTGTCAAGGCGAGGGATCTTGAAGACTGGGTGGCCCTGTTGATGATGAAACTTGTACAGCTGCTCCAGGTAGTTCAAGTTTGTCCGTGTCTGACCTTCCATCGTATTGAGCTTTTGGATTCTTGTTTTGAAATGAAAGGTCTATAGCCAACAAGAATTATGAATAGTAAGGTAAATACATGTACACTTGAAAAGACATCCAAATCCTCCATACAGGGGACCGCGCAAAAACTTGGGGACCCGGGCAGACGAGCGCGGCCACAGGACTGCACAGGTAATCTCTAGATATAGCACTTGCCTCAGTGTCGAGTGCAAAAGGGGGCTTCCAGCCTTCAGGAGGGATGATTTTGCAGATACCAGCAAGCTCTGCCTCAGGTCGGATGCTCTCGATGTACTTGAGAGGGTCGTTGAATTCTTCTGCAGTGGGGTAGAAGCAGGGCGCATCCGGCAAGCCAAAGATGCGGGTGGGTGGGTTGGCAGGTTTGTTTTCTGGTGGGGCGGTGGTGGGGACAGTACTCATATCCAATGCAGGGCCCCGCTGGACAGGAGGAGGAGGGACCGCAGGGGCCGCATCGATGGACAAGGGGTCGACTGGCAGCGGCGCCGGTCTGGGCATCATCTTTTTCATCATGTTTGCAAGGTGTGAGTCAACGGGAACCACGGGTCGAAGGGTCCAAAGAGGTCAAATGTGTCGTTGTTTTCGACCCAAGGCAAGGAGGAGAGCGCAGGATTTGTGGGAGAGTAGCAGGAGGAGAGGGCAAGAGGGCAGGCAAGAGGGGATTTGGAAGAGGGGAGCGAGTGTGGGAGCGGGGATCTTTATCCTATGAATCCTTCCAGCCTAGCAAGAGCAGAGGTAACCACAACAGCAGCAGCAGCAGAGGATGGATGTTGCAAGGGAAGGGAGTGAGGAAGGAAGAGAAGGGGGAGAGGCGAAGGGGAAATAATAATAACAAAAAATATCAGCACAGAAAAGTGTCAGTCTGTCTGCCCTCTCTCTCTCGCTCTCTCTCTGCCTGCTGGTCTGCACCCGTCCCGTCCAGAGAACGAGAGAAGCGACATCTCCCTCTTTCATTCGAATCTGCCTGGAGGCAAACCTGTGTGCGACTGTCCACAATCGGGTGCCTGCGTCTGGATGGAGGAGGACGAGGCATCCCCTCTCTTGCTCTCACTCTCACTCACTCTCACTCACGCCTGGGTGGAAGGACATCCATCGGCCAGTCGGTCCCCCAGCCAGACCAGACCAAGCCAGGCAGCCTCCTCAGAAGAACCCACACGTCTCTCACTCATTTCGCTCATTCTCATCACGCCAGCAAAAGGTGCTCGCATCTGCGCCCAGGACAACTTGAACTCACCTTTCCGCGCCCCGTAATAATATCAACGAGCCGTTCATTTTTCTTTTTTCCCTCCAACTCGACTCTCTCATCTTCGGCTCTCCCTTTGGTCATCATCTTGCTGCTCACTCGTCCACCTTTCATTGGGCAGACTCCTTTCATCCTTGCTTGTCAGTCAGTGCAGGGTCCCCCTTTCCTCCTTCTCTTCCCCCTCTCCTCTCATTCTTTCACGCAACTCCTGGACGCGCTTCACTAGTCACCTACCATGGAACAATTCAGTTCCTTCTTGCCTTCGTTTCCTCCTTCGCGGTCGAGCTCCAGGCGGGTCTCTACCCTGACTGTCTCGTCCCCGACTATTAATTCCCCGTCATTGTCTCCCGAGCCCGTCCCCCCACCAATGCCCCATCTAAGCGCCAGTCGAGTCCTCTTTGAAGAAGGCCCCTACAGCGATGTCACTATCACCCTTCAGGTGCCTGGATCCTTGAAAAAGACGCTCCGTCTGCATTCACTTATCCTTGCCAAGGAGAGCGAGTTCTTTGCGGCCCTTTTGACTGGTAAAAAGAACCTGGGAGACAAGGCCATTGTGCTCCTTGATGAAAAGGACAGCCACGGCTCCAAGGTGATTGAGATTCAGTGCGTTGACGCTTCCGAGCTCTATGCTTTTGAGTCTTCTCTCCGTTTGCTCTATACTGGAAGCTGGTGTTCCGATCGCGACTTCCAAACTAGTGCCTTGGATACACGCCTTCGTCGCGGTCTGGATGTCATGAGCCAGGCTGGTCGTTTGGCCCTCAAAGGCACAACTACGGCACTTCTTCAAGAAGAAATCACTCAAATGTGCCAGGTTTGTGTTTGCGCCACCAATCTCACTACATTGCACAGGAATCCAGTTGTATGCACACATTAACCTTGCCTCCTTTTTGCGTTTGCTGATTGCTTGCTGATTGCAGAGTCAACCAGATTTGCTCGAGACCATGAGCAAATCTCTGCGCGCCGAAGATCGGGAGGACGATCAGTCAATCCTCAAGTTTGACAAGGATGCGTTGCAGCAGATGTGTCGAGTAGCGGTGAAAAAGACAGAGATCAGGGACCACTGTGAGCTGGTTATTGCACGCAATCTATATGGACCTAAAAAGTTTCGTGATCTGCGTATGGCCGAAGTTCAGTTGTCAGAACTGAGGTCTGGATACCTGTTCCCACCCGGAGGACAAGAGTCCATCTATCTCTTGAAGGGCGCTCCATCTCTACCACTTCATCCGTGCAGAGCCTCAAATGTAGATGCGTTAAGGCAGGTCGTGGACTTCTACACAGGATACAACTGCCAGCAGCCACTACGCACACGCGACTACTATGTGATCCCGGATGAAGATGAGTCTGAGGAGTCGGAGAGGAAGAAAGCGGCTGATGCTCAAGTCGATACTTTTTACCGCATTGCGTTTTCGACAGGATACCAATGGCTCTTGGATCAAGTGATTAAGGTGCGAGCTCCGTTTGAACTCATTATCCTCATGCTCAAAGACGCCGTGGATGAGAATGCCGATTCTCGCAGCAATGTATTCTTCGGAGAGTTTGCCACCCAACTGGACGGAGATGTCTACCTGCAAGGTGTCAGCTATATCGCAGATGGGCTATTACACGCATTCCAGGATCCATCACTGGAGTCCTTCAGGAATCCCGGTGCATCGGGATCGTTATTGAACATGATTTCATACGGCGTTAATTCGCTCACAGATCTGCCGCCCCTTCGATCCAAACCCGCATCCGAAAAAGGCGACTCTGCTCTTAATCACCAAGAGTACCCTGCCTTGCCTACCCTTGTCATGGAGTTCCTTTGGCAGATGCTTGAGCTTGCCTTGAAGCGACCCCACCACATGGAGTTTGTACAGTTGCTGCTAAATTCCATCGCCAAGATTGCTCCGCTGTCGCCCTTCGAGGTCGTGGACCGAATTGAAGAGCGCTTGGCAGAGCTGCTCGAGGAGACGAGAAAAAAAATCATGGAGCAGCGTGGGGAAGCCCAGCCGGATGACCACATCATTGGAGAAGAAAATGGTTCTGAGACGTCCAGTGTTATTGGCGACACGATCAAAGTCAAGGAACAGACGTTCTCCGACAATGGCCGTAGCGAAATATCTGTGGGACGATTCGAGGATTTTGAAGACAGGGCGTCGATGGTCAGCAGTGTCTTGTTAAGCAAGAACGACCCCGTTGAAGAGGAAGAGATCCAGGATGAGACGGTCCAACAGGAAGAGCAAGAGGAAGTGGAGCCTGAGGCTGAAGCTGAGGTGGAGGCGGCATGGATGCGGTATGTACTTGTACTTTTGACGTCTACAACTTTATATGATGTGCGCATTTTAACGACATGCTCTGCCCTGATATTTAGTCCCGAGTACTTGCAACCGCTTTGTCTCCAGCTGTTGACCAAGTTCCCAATGACCATCCAGTCTTCGCTGCTCTGGGCCATCCACGACCTGCAACTACTGTAACTTTCATCTTGATACCCTTGGAACAAAAGCAGTCACAGTTTTAAGTTCGAGCAGCTCGAATAAACACTTCATCTGCACCATTCTCTGCTTCTCTTGCTTTCCTCACCATTGTCCCTGTTGTAGTTTCTGTCACCATTATTGTTGCAACTGTTGTTGTCATTGTTGTTGTTGTCGTTGTTGTTGATTATTTTGTCAATCAGTCGGCAGCAGTCTAGATTCCCCTCTCTTTGCCCAACCCAATCCATCTTTTCTTCTCACGGCCAATCTCCAACACGCAATCTCTCTTTTCTTTTTTCTTTTTTCCCTGCCCCATTGTTTTCTACCTTGGGTATCTTGTTCTCTACTACCTTTGTTCAGCTTTACAGCCTCTACCCGTTGCCACTCATCGTTCCTAGTTCTAGCTCCAATATCGGACTGAACCTCCATCTCCAATGGATCCATCAGAGCCGCAAACAATCGTTCCTCAATCGTTGGCAACTGCCTCCCCCGCACCCGTCAGCTCCGCTGAAGTGTCTGAAGACCATGGCGCCGAATCAAACAATTCCAGCAGTTTGAGTGTGCCCACGAATGGACAGCCTTCAAGTCCAGCCGCATCCTCTTCAGCACAAAACGACCCACAGCCGGCTGAGGGCTCTGTGACAAACGATTCAGAGGCCAGCAAAGCACGTCCTAGGAAGAAGAAATCCAAAGCTGCCACGGTCCCCATCCATCTTCCTGGACCTCTGGCTGCTCTTCCCAACACAACGACCCTGCCCGACTTGGAGAACTTCAATCTAATGCCAGAGCAGATGAAGAACCCGCTTTTTGTCGCCATTTCCAGGATCTTGATTGTTTACGGAAATGCTTGGCAGAGTGCCAATGATCTTGTCGGTAAGAATGGAGTCTTTGGAGATGCGATGGAAGCAGCGATGACGACAGTTGATTGGAGTGTGTATCGATTGCTTACAAAAGAATGCCTTTTTCTTGACCACAGATGGAATCCGCCACTTTAATCTTGCAAACCTCGGGTACGACTATTCACAAGTGGACATTGGACGTTCAACTAAGCATTCATGGAATGAGAAGGCTGTTTGCCAGGATGGAATATTCTAATTGTAGCATGTCCCTCTGTGGAAACATTCATCTCCATCTTTTAGTGGTCGGACACCCAAGGGTACTGTACAAGGTGCCATCTCCACAGGTCTTGCTTTGGCAAGCGCACTAGGTACTTTTGAGCCCATCGAAAAACAGCGGATGAATGGTACCACATACTATCGTATGGCTGCCCAAGCTATGGAGCCTCCTTCTTCAGGTGATTCTGATGCAGAGAAAGGTAAATTCTCTATGATGATAAGCCTTGATGCTCTTTCACCCCCTTCGACCCATCATTTGCTGATCAAAATGATGGCGATATCTCACCGGGAAAACAACATAGGCAAGGCCAGAGTCAAGGCTAAACCAGTGCCGACGAATGCTCGCCGAAAGCCCAAGCAACAGGGCAACAACGATGGCGCAAAATCCAAGAAGCGACGACCTGTTACAGCCTGGAACTCTGACACGATGAGCTCCGATAGTTCTGACGATGATGACAATGACTCGCCTAAATCATCAAGCTCTTCAAAGAGAGTACGGACAGGAACTCCATCGAAACCACTCCGGCAAGAGCCGGTTGTCCCCAATGGATTGAGAAAGCTCCCTAAGGGCTATGTATATGATACTGAAATTCACCAGTCTTCGCTCATGAACCTTTCTATCAACCCGACACAGACAGGGGAATACATGGAGCATTTGAGGTATGCGGCCAGTTCCTACTAAATGTGAAAAAAGACAGAGATTCCACCTGAATTTATTCTCACAGCCTTGCCATTTTCGACAATCTAGAGGAATCAATGCAATGGAGAATGACTATCCAGACAGGAGGGGAGACTTTTCTGTCGATTTGAATGAAGAACCTTCCATGTTTGCAGTGGAGCAGCAGACAGGATACACATACCCCCGACTCCGAACCAGCAGCCGTGAGCGACTTCAAAAGGCAGACTGCGAGGATGGCTTTGCCGTGTCGGACCTTAGACACGACGGTGGATTCCTTGGTCGGCTTTTTTGCATCACAGACGGGCATGGAGGTCAAGGCTGCTCCGCTTTTGTCATTGCAACGGTACCCACTGTTATGCAAGTGATCTTGGGCAAATACAGGCCTGCAGATCTGTCATTACCTCATATTCAAGAGCTGGTCAAGACTCAAATAACAGACGCCATTCGCCTGATCGACAAGGAATATCTCGATTACAAAAAGCAACAATACCTGCAGTACAAGGCGAAAAAGCTTCAGCACGACCCTGGCAGCGATGGAACCACGCTCATAGTCAACATCTTTATTGATAAGTGGATTATTTGCGTCAACGTGGGTGATAGCCGTTCTATTCTTTCATCACGGGACCAGTCTGGACGTTGGAACGTGAATTTCCACAGTGAAGACCACACGCCTTCACTGGAACGTCTCGCCCAGACCATCTACGCTAATGGAGGAGAGTTTGTGACACACGACGACAAGCTCATCAAGTTTGACCCCACCTTCAAGAATGACAAGAAACACCGCCAATCGCTCAAGGAAGCAAGGATACGAGTAAAGGATGCCTCCTCCAATGTTTACGGCATTCCCTACCGGACACGTAATGGGCAGTGCGCCTCTGTTAACCTTGGCGCATGTATTGGTGATGTCCTCTACAAACTCGATCCAGTCAATCCAGTGCTCAACTGCACGCCTGACATCACCTTCATTGACATCAGCAATATTCAACACGGCTATTTGCTTATGGCCTCCGACGGACTGTGGGACTATGTACTCAGAGGGGGCAAGGTCCAGGATCAAAACGCAGCAGTCTCTCAGTTTGTTGGTGACAAGCTGGACCGCGGATGGAACCATCAGCGTATTGTGTGCACGTTGTCGGATCGTGAAGGCGAGGCTGGCCTTTACTCAGACTCGATCCAGGAATACGACGATTTCACAGCCATCCTCGTCACTGTGGGCAACAAACATTTACAGGAACATGGTGAAGAGGAACTTTTGCGTCAGAAAGAGAGTGCCCGATTGAGAGATGCCATGATGGCACGGAAGGAGAAGATGAAGCGAGAGGAAGAGGAAGGGCGAAAGCTGACGTCGGATCGTCAAGGGTCGGAGCCTCAGCCAGAACCAGAACTAGCACCAGTATCAGAGTCAAGCACGGAAATTGTCAAGGACGACGTGACGCCGCTGGGTACGGAAGGCGAGCCTCTTTTGGACACTCCAAAGGCCATGGATGTAGACTCTGAGCAAACTACCCCATTAGAAGACGCATATATCCCCCCACCCTCCCATTCACATTAAAAAATCTCGAGGGTCCATCACTCTCTTTCTTGTACTTTGTTTATTGAATTTACTGAGTCTTGATGGTCTTTTTGGCGGCATTGACAGATGGGATGATAATGATGGGCAAGAAAACAAGAGCCATCACGACGGTTTCTATTGTTTGCGCACGAGATTGTGGGATCTGAATTAGTCGAGAAGTCGAGAAAGCCCACGGATGAGTTTGCTCTCCAAGATGTCCAGAAAAAGAGAGATGATGGGGGGAATAATTGTGTCTTTTACCTGCCACCCAGAATCCGAGAAGAGGAGACCATTTGCTGTCTCTGCTCAGGATATTGCCTCTATCCATCAAGTCCCAAAGGTTCTCGGTCATCTTTGCCTCAGGGTCGTTCTCGAAATATCTTACAATGTAGGCTCCAAAGACTAGAACAAGAACGATGTGATTTTCTGTTAACAAACCATTCTAAAATACATCTGTGGACATGATGCTTCGAAAGGGTCTGGTTCTTGGGGGCTTTTAGACTTACGAGCAGAAATGATGATGACATCCTGAAGAATGTAGTACGCACAAGTCAAAAAAAACCTGGACTTGTCACCGGGCGCCACCAAAGTGTGGGTTTTCATCCAGATGTAGCAAGGGATGTAAGCCGCCTAAACATATAAAAACAAACACTTGTCAGGTTAACGACCGGTCTTTTCTTTTCCTCTCTTGATTCTCAAAAAAAACATACAGGGATAAGGATGACTCCCATGGATAATAGCGTAAAACACATGCGAGAGAAAAAGAAATCCGTCAAGGGAAACGTCACTCCGGCGTTCCAGGCCTTGTAATCGGAAGGGTACATGAATCGGTTATAACCCATGCCCAGGATGGCAGTGAAGCAGCTGTAGGCATGGATCCAGTATTTGTGGTAACTCATGGGTATCTTTGGGCCTTTGGGATAGCTCCTGATCTTCCTGTAAGTCATGTAGTATCCAATAATTCCCAGGAGAACGTTGGTAAACGCAAAGACGGTGGGCAAGATGGCATGGATTTCATTCTTGTCGCCAAGCAAGAACATGGATTCCCACCCGGGGTTGTCCCAGAGCAGGTAGAGTCCTGAGGGCGCAAAGATAAGGGATAGGAAGAGTAGGTTGTAAACAAAGGATGGCGTCATCCAAAACGTCTCTGCGTTCTTGAGCGATCCTGCCGAGGTGGCGGCAAAGAGGGCTCCAAAGCTGAAGGACCAAAATACGTCAACTTCGATCATGGTGGTGTTGGAAAGGAAAGTGAGGAATTGAGGAAAGAGAGTGAGAAACAAAAAGAAAACAAGACGGAAGATCAAGACGACTGTCTTTGGGCAATTGAGGCAAACGAAGGCAACCTTAAAGTAGAAAATGCTCTTTTCCTTCCCTTCTCACAGGATTGCAAACAAGACTGAAGAAAGAGAAAGAGAGGATTCAAAAGTGGGTTACTGTTGCTGTATCGTAGGTCTATCTCATGGAGGGGAAGGAGGAAGGGCCGTGTCGGATGGAGCAATAACATGTTCGCTGGCACTGGTGACACGGACGGAAAGTTGTCTTTTGCCTCTTTACCCCGCATCGCCGTCTGCCTTTCAAGTTTGGGTTGCTGTTTTCCCTCCCTCCCTTCCGAGCCGAAATCGCGATGCGTTCTCCACACTTGGGGCTCTGTTGGTGCAGGTAAACATCAACATCATCAATAATATCACAACGAGCTCGCCTCGGTCGGTGAGGATGGCTGGTTTGGAGCTCAAAAGACAAAGCTGCCAATAAAAACTTGGCGCATGGTTCTGTTGACGCAGCCGAAGTAAAGCGATCTTCCCTCAGAGGTTCTCCTTCTGCTCGAATTGGCGAAAGTCTCTTTTTCTTTCTTTCTTCCTCTTCTTACCCACTTTTATCGCTCCATATCAACAAAAACACAAGGCCCAAGATGGCCAGCCAAGTCCAAATGGATTCGAAAGCCGAAACCGTAGTCTACGTCCCTGCTACAGTCGCTGCCCAACGAGGAGGGCTTCTATACGACAGGACAACCGTTCGACTGGCCACCTCAAAGTATATCCCCCATCGTCTTGTCGAAGCTGGTATCCTTTTGGCCGAGGTATTTTGCTTGAACTTTCCAGAATGGATCCTTGGTGAAAAGAACGGAAACGCCCCTCCAGTAGAGAAACGTATCGAGAGCTCGATCGCAGCAAGTCGTTTGGCTATTGCTTACGCTGTGGCCAAAGGTGGACGACGCAAAGTGGCGGTCCTTACCGGTAAGCCGTGAAGATTGAAGTTGCTGCTGACATGTCACACGGCAGAATGCACTAACTTGTGATGACCTCTGCAGGCGGTGCCAGTGGACTAGGACTGATGACGGCTATGGCCATTGCACAGGCTGGATATCATGTTATCATTGGCGATCGAGCAACGGAGATGGGCATCAGGGCGGTCGAGTCTATCAAAGAAAAGACGGGAAATATGAACGTCGAATTTGTGTACCTGGACCTTGGTTCGTTCAAAGACATTCGATCGTTTGTGCAGGAGGTCGAGCGGCGAACCTCGACCATTGATCTCTTAATCAACAGTAAGAACCCAAGAAAATGTCGTCGATCCTTGTCAAGAATATTGCGATATGGCTCGCACTGACAAATCCCACACTCTGTCTCATAGATGCCGGCGTGATGGACCTGCCCAGTTTCCGACCCACAGCCGAAGGGATCGACAGCCAATTTGGAATCAACCATTTGGGCCACTTCTATCTCACACATTTGCTTCTTCCCAGAGTGAAGAATGCACCCAAGGCTCGAATCGTTATGACGGCTTCCTCTGCTCACTATGGAACAGACAAGATCAACTACAAGGGCATCACCTCTGCAAAGGCGTACGATCGGATCAACAACTATTGTGGCTCCAAACTGGCGACTGTCATGTTTGCACGTTATCTCGCAAAGTCGTTGGCCGAAACCCACCCTCATGTCACAGTGAATTGCCTCCACCCAGGGTCCTGCTATACGAACCTGTTTAAACACTCTTGGTTTTTGTACGGGCTGACGACAATTGGATTTCAATACTTTTTGAGATCCCCCGCACGCGGCGCCAGGACCATCACTTATCTGTCTTTGAGCGAGGAGGTGGAGGGGATCACGGGAGAGTACTGGTTCGACGAGAGGATCCGACAGCGAAACCCGGCTGCAAACGACGTACAGATGCAGAAGGAACTGATTCGATACAGCCAAAAGCTCGTCGGTTTGCCCGAAGACGCGTGAGTGAAAATAAATAAATAAATCTGAATAAAAAAACTCAGTATTAAAATATTTAAGGGGTCGAGTCCAAAACCTGCGGCGCATTAGCCTGCGCGTGCATGTCCTTTTCATCTGCCTTCCATCATATCGTTCGCTGTCTTCATCCTCCCCCACGTCATTACGCCTCTGTGCTTTCGCCGCCCTTATCATCAGCCAGTATATTGCACAATTCATTAATCTGTCACGTTAAAGGTCTCTTTCTGGCGACTCGTACTATCGTTAAGGTTCGTAATGCAATTTGGCGTTGAAAGCTCAAGGATGCCACAAGTGAAGGACATAGATCATATCCATCCAGTCAATATGGGCTAGTGCTGTTTTAGAGAGCTTTTGTCAGTAAGCGGCAAAAGGGGGGTATGGAAAGTGGAGCGCGAATGGATGATATGGTCAGCGTTTGAACTTGCCACCATACCTGGTACTTTTTTAGCGAGCTTTTGTCAGTGCGCGGCAGAAGGGGGTACGGAGAGTGGAGATTGGGGGAGAGGAGTTCACTGGGTAGTTCTATCCGGATTCTTGCGATCATGTACTAAACGCGCAATCTTCATCCTAGAATTACTCAACAACAGACAGTTCCCCAGGCGCACTGGACTGGCTGGAACAGAAAATATCTGAGGGCAATTCCATAACCATGCCCGAATTCGCCGACTATTTCTCAAAGGAAGATGCAGAGCAGGGGTTTTTTTTGGCTCTCATGTCAAAAAGTTTATTGCGAACTCGGTGAAAAATGGTATATGGACTAAGTTCGAAAACTGGAAACGCAACAGCGGAGACAACTTTTGGGCAACTCGAGTAGCAACTATATCAAAAACACGGACGGCACAGAGTTGGTTGCTGGGAGTGTTCCAGTGGCCAAGGGGTTGATTTGGGATAGTTCTTCATCTTCACTGGATGAGGTTAGTCAGCCAACATATGAATGGGGGTCGAATATTCACATTCAGGACGAGCAATCCATTCAGACTTCGAAGGGAAAAGTGGGGAGCACACGGCAACCATTCATGAAGCAGTTCATACAGAGCTAACAGCATTAAAAAAATACCGTAAGGTCAAGAGTCCTTTTGTTCTTACATGATTTGCTCAATAAAATGCAGAACCCACTGTGACTGGCGGAGGGGATGGTGACGAGCCTTGAGATGCTCACTTCTCCCTCCTTCATTTCTTCATTTAAACACCTCCCCAACGCGCGACTCCACACCACTCTGCATTAAAGAAGAAAATAGCTCTCCACTCACTCTTTCTGTTGTTCATCACCACCATCCTAAACGACTGTCAATATGGACCAAGCTTGGGGTTCCCGCAAATCGTAGGTTGAGAAGAGCTCACCTGTCTGGCATTCGCGGCGCTGATCAAAACGAAAACTTTAAACAGACGCTTGTCCTCTTTCATTTTTCAGAACCCGCGTTCAAGGCGACAGTGCGCCGCCACCACCACCTTTGTCCTCCTCGTCCACGTCCTCTGGGTCCTCCAAGTTGATCCAACTGCAACGTCAGAGCTCAGCCACGGGTGCCGCCCTGACCTCATTATTGTCGACCAACACTCATCCTGCACCGCATTTAACTACCAGCCATTCTTCAACCGCTCACAGCATCCCAACAGCAGCAGCAGCAGGATCTTCACATTCAGCATCTTCAACCCATAACACCAACACTAGCAGCTCTAGCCATTTCAACGGACCCATGATCTCTGGAGGCGCACTAGATTTCAGTCGAGGAGAGACTGCAGGATTGGCAGGCACAAAATCTTCAGGAGGAGGACTTTCAGGAGTTAACGGCATTCATCACTCCTCATCCTTGACATCGTCAGAGATACATCCGCTTCACTTCAATTGGGTTTTTTGGTTCATGCATCGTACTCCTGGCAGCAAAATCCTCAATTATGAAAGTTCCATGAAGAAGATTGCGACTTTTGGCTCGGTATGTCTTTTCACAACGCAAAAAAAAAAAAAAAAAGAAAAAGTCTATCAACAAGCCAGGAATGAGACAGTGTGCGGATTGTTTCGATCTGCCCCCTTCCTTCTGATACTAAGGCTATCCACTTTCTTTTTTTTGTGGTATCTAGGTGGAAGACTTTTGGGCAGTATATTCTCATCTGCGTCGACCACACGAGCTGCCTAATGTGAGCGACTATCATTTGTTTAAACAAGGAGTGCGGCCAGTTTGGGAGGATGCAGCGAACATCAATGGAGGAAAGTGGATCGTCAGACTGAAGAAAGGTCTTGCCAGCCGGTACTGGGAGAACCTGGTAAGTGTGTTTGATTACTGAGTAGTTTGAAATGACCTTGGGAACCAAACCAACACCTCCTTTCCTCTTTCGGCATTCACCGCTTCCCTCTACAGGTCATGTCTGTGATCGGCGACCAATTCGATGTGGGATCAGAGATTTGTGGCATTGTCTTGTCAATTCGAGGTGCAGAGGATATCCTGTCGATCTGGAACAAGTCTGCACATGAAGGCAGGATCAATCTGAAGATCAGGTATGGCGTTTGATGAATGGGTCATTGTGCCGTCAAGTCATCTACTGTTTACCTAACGCCTTTTATCTTAGGGATACAATGAAGCGCGTCTTGAACTTGCCAGCAGACACTATCATGGAATATAAGACCCACAATGATGCTTTGAAAGACAACACGAGCTTCAGGAACACCGACGTCTTCAGGTGAAAGCTGCGCGTGTTGTGCACCTAACCCTGTGGGCAAAAACGTCCAAGATCAATAAAAGACCCTCCATTGAAGACATTCTCTTTTTCTCTTATCTGATTTACTTTGTGTGAATGTTTCCAGCGCAAAAGACAAAACTATCCAACGTCCATGCTCGGCGGATAGATCTCGACCAAAATGTGCAAAAAGAAAGAGCAATTCCCAATCCGGGGTTCGAACCCGGGCCGCCTCGGTGAAAGCGAGGAATCCTGACCACTGGACCAATTAGGAGTATTTGATTCTTGAGGAGTCCTGATTTGTCTATTTGAGGATAATTCCGTTTGCCATTATCACGTGATATTCTTTTATGTAGTATTTGCGTAATTATTGAATACCACGACAAGACACACCGCTCCCGGAGAGGGAGCGCCCTTCTCAACATATTTCTACATCTGTTGCCGATAACTTGTCGCTTTATCCTCCACCGATTACCCTCATAATGTTTGCCCGCTCCCTCCGTATCCCCTTGGCCCGCGCCACCCTCCGCACCGCCCCCGTTGCTCGCTTCTCTGCCCTCTCTGTCCGCTTCGGTGAGTATCTTACCGTTCACCGCACCCTTTTTTTCGGACGAAAACTCCACCGGACCAAAATAAACACCGGAGAATTGGGCTCCACGGAATCCGACCTGCCCATGATGCTGATCCATGAGAAAAAGTCACCTCAGGGCGGCATGTCATGAACCGACCATTTTGCAGGATTCTATCCCTCTGTAGCCCAGAGTGAGGACGCGGACGACCAAGAACACATGAGATGAATCCAGACAAAAGATCAGCTCCCAGGACATTTTACTTTTTGACAGAGACAAAAAGAAAAATATTTTTTTTTGTCGCGACCAAATCTCGTGTTCCGTCTTTTCCACGCCCATTCTCCTCCTGAGAGAACCCAGCGATACAACTTGGCTCGTTTTGTCCTGAACTAATATCCTTATCTTTTTTTTCAACTTTCTAGGTGGTCACCATGAGGCCAAGGTGAGCCAGGGACCTGGCGCTGCCGCCGGTACCATCCCCACTGATTTGGATCAGTCGACTGGTTTGGAGCGTGCTGAACTTTTGGGAAAGATGCAGGGCAAGGATATTTTCGATCTTGCTCCCCTTGAGGTCCACGTCCGTGGCACCAAGGCCAACCCCACCATCATCAACTCCCGCGACCCCATCCGCTACGTCGGATGCACCGGTATGAAGAAGATGGCCCTCTCTCTCAGGCACGAAGGATCGCGTTTTGATTTGTGAAAGGAGATATTAACCCTTCATTGGCCATCTCTGGCGTATCTGTTCTTTCTGTGTAGGTGTTCCCGGCGAGACCCACGAGGTCAGCTGGTTGCTCATTGACCAGTAAGTACCCTCTTTCCTTTATTTGTCGGATCCGAACCATCCATCGTTGAGCAGGAGGGCAAATGCGGGAATATGAAACCGGGAATAACAGACCATGGAAACTAAATCACCTGACTTTATTATCTTTTTTCCCTCCCACAATTATAGGACCCACGAGTTCGACCGTTGCGGCCAGTGTGGCAACGTTTACAAGTGGACTGCCTACGAGCCCGATGAGAACTTCCCCGGCGACAAGGGTCACCACCACTAAATCTGATTTTTTTTCTCCTGACAAAGAAGAAAAAGAATAGAAAAATCCTTTTTAAAAAAATGCGGGAAGAGAGAACAGAAGATAAAAAAAGTCTTGCTGTTTTAGTTGTTGACAGGGAGGCGAAGAATATACACCCACCCGCCCACTCACTCACTCACACTCCAAAAAGAAAAAGAAACGTAGAGTATTTTTTTTTGTTTCCAAAAAAACCACACATTATTATTACCATTATTTAACGCGTGTGTAATGATACAAAGAGGTACAAATGTTGAATGATGATCTACAAAAAAAAAGGTGGAGTGGAAATCGGATGCTTTTAGATGTCCTTAGATAATTGAAGATGCCGATGAAGAGAGGGGAGAAGCTGGTGTGGTGTCCGTGGGCGAGATCAGTCTTGATGAAGAGACAGAGGACGTGGATGGGACAAAGTCAAACGTGGGCTCGATCTCAAAGTCCTGCAGGGAGGCTTCTTTAAAGTCGATTCCGTACTTTGCAAAGTGAGTCTTGATCTCTTCTGGGGGGGATGGAGGCGTCAGCAAGACAGTAGTCAAACTAATGGTAGAAGAAGCAAAAAGCAATTGTGGTTAGGGACAAGAACTCAGATATCAAAACCATACAGACAAACACACGACGCTGATTAGATTACCCTTCGCGACCGTTCAGGAACTGCTTGAAGTACTTGTTATAAACTCTCTTCAAGTCCGCAGCGCCGACCTTGTAAAGGTAGTGGTAGCTCTTTGTCAACTCCTCGACAGAAGAGTAACCCCTGACGGCGCCTCGCAACACCCAGGACAAGGCACCACCAGCAGTGGCGCGTTCCATGCAGGTCTGATAAGCCTGCGAGGCCATGGCCGTCTCGATTTCAAACTGTCCACCAACGGTCGCCTCCCAGTCAGTTTCCATTAATCGAATAATGTCCAGGAATGCATCGTAGGCCTTGATAGGGTCCATGGCATCACGAATCTCAAATGCCATTTGAGCTGTCCAGAGGTAAACCGAGATGGAGCATCCATAAGCATATCCCTGGCCACGAATGGCAGAGTACAAGGGCCCTTCACTTCTCGAGAGAATCTCACACAATAACACGGTTGCAAACTGATCCAGGTGGTTCTCCTCTGTCGCAGTCTCGGGGTGGTAGACAATATCGCAGGGAACAATCGAAACCAGATAAGAAGAGGTAATCGACTTGAGAGGAATCAACACACTGCTAGGTGCAGCCGCATCCTTATCTGTCGAGCGAGCAAGGGGTCTGTAGGGCGTTCTTGGAAAGGGGAACGGCTTGAGCTCAGTACGGCGTGAGGCTGACTCTTTGACATTGTCGTCCAGGGTCAAATGGGACGCCTTGATTGTCGCCTCAAGCTCCTCCTTCAAGATCCTAACACTGGGCTGGTCCTGTTGCTGATGAAAAGGTTCCGAGGGTTTTCTCTTCTTGCTGTTCAACAGATTCGCGGATTGGCGTAACAAAAGTCCAGATGTGGCCATATAAAGGGCATACTCTTCATCCCAAACATCGGTCAGTGTCTTGACAGGGTTATCCGACTCTGTTCCTACAAATGATCCAACCCCAAATCCAATGGGTACGCCCAATTGCGCAAATCCTGCCGCAGGTGTGTTCTCGTTCCTCGTCGAGTTCACAATCACATCCGAAAGAGATTGGAGTAAGGCCTGCTTGATCCTTTCCAGCTTCGCCAGGATGTTGGGGACCTGATCCGTCTTTTGTTTCAGTTCCTGAATGACTCGCTTCAAGAAGTTCTCTTGGCGGAAGACTGAGATGGCCATATCGTTACCCAAGATCGGCGTTGGTGACTCGAGCTGAGCAGGGTGGGCCTTTGGCTGAGGTGTCGTGTTTGTCTTTCGGCAGTACTTTGTCGAAAGCTCATAGCCTCGCACGGGAGTCGTCATCCGGGTGCTCACCATCGCCAACATGTCGGCACCATCACGCTTTAGTTCCATAGTCTGCGTCACGAGGTTCTTGGCCACGGTTAGGATACGATCTTCAGAAAAGACTGTGAACATCAGGATTCGAAGCAAAAGCTGACATTGCTCCTTGTACTTTGAACGCTCTGCAGAGCATGCTAGGACAAACAGTTCGGAAAGCCATGAACAAGCAAAGATGTCGTTTCCAAAGCCCACAGCAGCCTCATGAGAGACCAGTGTGTTGGAGACCAAAGTCACGACAGCCTGGTAGTCCAGATGCTCAAAAGTAATCTCCTCGGCGTTGTCCTCTCCTGTCACGTACTTTGGAATGGCGCAAGATGACTGGAAGACCAGCTCCTGGAACAGAACAAGATAAGGGCGGAGATCTTCGTCGAGATGGGTCAGGGGCAGGCAGAGTTTGACATGGGTAAAGAATGTGTTTGTTTCCACCACCTGGACCAATTCAAAAGGCCGGGATTCTCCTTGCTTCTCATTTCGAATAGAAACGTATTCGGAACGAATGGGGATCGTTGGAACCTTGGATGCGTCTGGGATAGGAGGCATGGTGGCAATGATCTCTGGGGTCATGTTGACCTTGTTGGCCTCCACTGCTTCCGTGACCATCGTAGCCTGCTTCAGCAGACCCTCCGTTCCGAAAGAATCCACGAGCTCCTTGTGCTTTAGAGAGACGGTGGCCTTGATGGTCTTTCCGAGCTTGCTGTCTGGAATCATACAGACCTCGACCATTGAAGGCTCAACAAGCCATTCTTTGGCCAAATCTTTCCAGAACTGAGGCTCCTTGGTTTCGAGATCGTCAATGATAGTGAAGATGTTGGAGCGGGTCCCGATCGAGGCCGGTTTTGACTTGTCTTTCTCGAGGTAAGCGTACGCCAAAATGTCAGGAACTAGGTACGAAGTCGCAGCCTCATGAGGATCATCTTCGATAGACTCGTTAATTTTCGTCCGGTGACGGGCAATGATCCGGCTCATCTCTGTTGGGTCCGAGAGTCCATTCTCGACGAAATCCTGGAAAACGTTCAGCACCTGCTGATGGTAGTATCCTGGCTCGAACAGGTCCTGCGCCTCCTCTTTATCGTCGGTGTTGGGCTCGGTGCCCTCTGTATCGCTGAGGTCCTTCTCGTCCTCATCCTCGTCCTCATCCTCGTCCTCTGATCCGTCGTCATCCTCTTCGTCGTCATCTTCGTCATCATCTTCACCTTCGCTTCCTTCTTCATTATCTCCTTCCTCCTCATCTTCGTCTCCCGAAGCGGTATCCTCGGATTCTACTTTGGATCCATTCTGTTCCTTCTTTGACGCTTTCTTTTTCCTCATGGGTACTCCTGAGAAAAGCAACAGGAGCGAAGTATCCATGCAGCCCTTTACATCGAAATCTACATGGCTGGCAATAGGATTCCGCCGCTCGACAAATGCTTGTGCAAAAGGCGAGGCCGAGGTTTCGTGCAAGAATCGGAAGAGAATATCCAAAGCCACCATAGTCTTGATATCAAATGTGGTAGGGCCCAGCCATCCGTAGCCAATGGATCCTACATCTTCATCCGCTGAGGGGAAGTGGATGGTCCTCGAAGTCAATTTCGTCTCCTTTGACATGATTGGCGCGTCCTCCCGTCCTTTGGAGAGGTCCATCTCGGCAATCAGGTCTAAAGCAACAGCAGAAGACTCCTGACTCAACTCCAAGTGGTTATTGCCATTGAGAATCTTTTGTTGAATCAAGGTATCGAAAATTCTCTCTGGTTGAAGTCCATCTCCTGCGACAACGATGGTCATATTGGAAGGGTGGTAAAATTTTTGGTGGTAGGCTCGAATATCGTCGTTGGTCATTTTCGGGATCTCAGCCGTCAATCCACCGCATTCATAATAATATGTTTGTGATTTAGGGTACAGCAATCTTCGAAGTCCAAGATCTAGCTAAACACAGCAAAGACAATACATGTTCAGCGTTTTTGATTACTACAGTCTTTGAATCGAAGCCTACTGTGCGAGTAAAAGCCCTTACCAGGTCAGCTTCCGAGTTCTCTCTTGAGGCCATTTCTGAAAAGACGACACCCTGCTGCTTTCCTTCTCCGTCAACATGATAAACCTCCGTTACATATTGATCGTCCCTCAGCGTTGGGTGCAAAACGTGGTCCAAGAATACTGGCAAGATCTCGGCCATTCCATCCCGACCAGCCGTTGCAATTGTATATCCGGTGTAATCTTCAGTCTATTATATATAATGGTTTGTTAGCTCAAATGTGAAGAGGATCCATCTCTGGTTTAAAAAAGAAGGTCTGAAGAACTGGTTCCTGAGATATGAAACTGCCGAGTCTGGAAATTTACCGTGTATGCATTGGTGCCAGTCGATAGACACCGGTTGGCTAATGAGTCAAGGTATCCTCTATTGGGGTAGTTCTTGGATCCACAGAATACCACTAGCATTCCAGAGAAAAGGAAAGACAGGTGAATAACAGGGGAAATATATCATCTTCATTGTCTGTACATACTCCTTGACAATGGCATTGACAGTATCAACTCAAATCCAACTGATTTCTCCTGCTTGAAGCACAAATGATGACTTCACATCTTTATATCTTTTCCGAAATTTCCTTACAATGTTCGAGTGTGTGGGGAAGACCTCTGGAGTCCTTGCAAACCGTAGGCACAATAATGGTGGCGGTGGCCTGAGGCCCTGCAATGTCAACAAACACAAAGCGCATGCTCGTCGCATGATGCTTATAGACTGTGACAGGAGTGGGCTGGCTAGGCCCTGGGAGAGACACCTCGGACTCGAGCAAGAAGTGATCCATGGAAAGTGGGTAATGAATGAGAAAGAAGGTGAGTTACCAAAAGTAAGTGTCCAAAAGAAAAGATACAAAAAAAAAAAGGCGAAAGTGACTGTGTTCTGAACATCGAGTAAAAGTAAACAGGGAATCTGACAAGGGTATTTATTTTTTATTCATGATGCGGTCCACCTGGGAAAACACTAGATTTTCTCCTTGACATCGACTGGCGTTGATGATTCGGCAAGGCTCTCACCCGCAGGGTAGAACCGAAGGTTAGCAGCGCCATTACTGGTGCTGACCGTGAGGTTGGAAGGCCCACGACTGCGCGTACCGTGCTTGCTGTTCTTCTTGTCTGTATCAAAGCTCAGGTCTGTGCCTTCGACTGTTGCAGAGCCATTCGAGGTGCTCACGTCGAATCGACCCTGGAATGCCTCAGTCAAATTGCCAGTTACGGAAGCATTTGACGATTGGAGAGTACCCTTGAAGGGCTGATTTTGCGGGACCATGATCGAGGCAACCACGCTGGCATTGGACGTCTTGGCAACCACCTCTAAAGGCTGGCCAGTTTGTGAGGCATCTAGGTTGAATTCAATCTTGGCGTTGCCCGAAGTGTTGTGGATAAATGAGGGCCGACTTGAGCGTCCCAGGAGGACGCCGACGATCATCTTGGCGTTCTTTGTGGTAGATTCCATAGAGAGACCCTGGGCGGTACTCGAAGCATCGACATGGAGGTTCACAGAAGCGTTTGTTGTCTTGGTGCTAACCCTAGATTGTTTGCCATCTTGAGCTTCGTGGATTCGAAGCTTGGCGGAGATGGAGGCGTTGGAGGTCATCAACTCGACATGGCCGGCCTCGAATTCGCCAGAGATAGAGGCGTTGGAAGTGTGCAAATTCAAGTTATCGGCGCGAAGAGCCTGAAGAGCAACAGTGGAGTTTGTGAGAGAGCAGCGGACACTGTCCCACAGCAGGTTCTCGAGGTTTTCGCCAGAGAAAGATGTGTTGGGGGCAACGAGGGACAGACTCTGCATATAGCTAACAGATCTTGGAAGCTGGATGGTAGTTTCATGATAGATATTCAGAGCGCTGAAAGCCGTGGGACCGTCGAGGATGATCGACAACGTCTTGTTGTTGGTGCGAGTGCTGATACCGACCCCGTCCTTGTCATTCTCTTTGGTGACCCAGACGCGGATCGAGACCATGCCCAAACCAGAGTCGTCGTCTGTGCCGTGGATGAGACGCAGCTTTCCCTGGACTTTACCCTTGGCAACAAAGTCGATCTTTGGGAAGTCTGCGGGAAGAAAGGTAACGTCGTCACCGGGGACACGGATGGCGATACTGGGCTGGTGGATGGATCCGACAAAAGCAGCGAGCATGGCGATGATTAGGAAAGGATGTGCTGCAGAAAGAAAGGAGAGAAAAGTGAGGGAGAGAGAGAACGAAGGAGCGGGGGTCGCAAATCCAAGGCCGTCTTTTATTTGTCTGTGGGCGAGAAGTTTGTTTCGTGGCAGAATGGTGAAAAAGGAAAATCTCCACGCCAAGGATCAAAGACAAAAAAGAGCCAAGACCCGTCGCTGGTCCATCTGCGCTCTCAGACGTTCTTGGCGCGGACCTTTGTCTCGTTTCCCGCCCTTTCGTCCCTTTTTCCACTCTTTCCTCTCTTGCTCTTCTCCTGCCTTCCTTTTTTTTCTCAGGTTGTCTTCTTCACTCTCAAGTTTGTTTATTAGTCTCATCTTCTGAATTATCTACACGTGGGGGCCCAACGTTGCCTCCTTTCTAAACTCCAGTAACGATCATTGACATCAACAGGATAGACGCCAGTACTGCCCAAACTGCCCATTCCGAGCCTGCACTCGCCACCATCCCCGTCGCCCCGTTTCCTTTCCCAGTGGGCGTGGGCGAAGGTGTAGGGGAGGGTGTGGGTTTAATACAGGTGATGTTGAGAGAGCTGAGAATCGTTGGGAAATCACTCGTAAAGGTACTCAGTTCTCCTAACTGACAACTGGTTCCCGAGCAAGGCAACGTCCAGTTGAATTCAAAGCTTGAGCTGCAAATACAGGTGTGAAACTGAGGTGTGGATTGTTGGGCAGTGTTTGTCAAGTTGATGCCGACGCAATTGGGTAAGGTCGCCAACTGAGTCGTCAGACAGTTGTCGCAAGGGACCGAGAGACCGAACTGAGCGGAGACCTGGTTACCGTTATTGCTGAGGAGAACCAAGCTGAGGGTGAGGAAGGCAGCAAGAGCTTGTGCACTCAATGATTGTAATCCAGTCATGACTTTCCGGTTGAGGGGGTGCTGAAAAAGTGCGCTGCGATGAGAGTAAGTGAGAGAAGGAGAGGCAGAAGGAGAAAGAGAAAGGGAGAAGGAGAAAAGAGATGGGAGGTTGTAGAAGAGTCGCGAGTCAGTGGAGAACAGACGGGGCGCGTGCTGCAGCTTCAAGGGGTGAATGTGTTGATGTCAGCCGAAAAAAAGAAAAAGCGGAAAGGAGGAAAGAAAGAGCGAACTGTAAGTCCAACATCTGTCAGGACCTTCCGCAACGGCTACATCGTCCTGTGGCCACAGGGTGAAGAGGAGAAAAGGAACTCAGTCCGCTTCTGTGTGACCAAGCCCAAGCAGCCAGAGTTGTTTCGTGTTGTGATTCACTGTCAGGCTCTTGCCCGATAGTGGTTTTTATTATTATTATTGACAATTTGCATGAAGGTTGGTTATGGTATGCACAGATCTATGATCCCAATTGCTCGGTCAGAAGACGGATCACCGTGTCGTTCTCCTCAGGTGTGCCGACTGTAATTCTTAGGCAGCCCTCGCAACCGATCTCCGTGCCTCTGAATCGGACAACGAGACCTTGACGTTTTGCCATGTCGGTGTAAACGTTAAAAGCATGTTCGTTACTGGGCTTGCCATCCTTGCCCAAGACTTCTACGAGTACAAAGTTGGAGTCATTCGTGCCCAACACTTTGCCCAATCCTGCAATGGACTTGAATGACTCCAAGAGTCTGCCTCTCTCCTCAACTATCACAGCAATGTGCTTGTGAAGAATGTCGAGGCCGTTGGGCTGAAGTGCTTCCTGTGCTACTCGTGAGGTTGTGCTGGCAATGTTGTAAGGGGCCTTAGTGGCGTTCATGTACGCTGCAATCTCGGGTGTAGTGATGGCGACTCCCAGACTGATTATGAAAAGCAAGAGCAGGGCAAAGGCGAATTAGGAATCAATTGAACAAGAAAATCATTCATCTCGATGCTCTCTACAACCGCTCAGATACGCAGACACTTACCGAACTCCAGCCAAGCCAAAGCTTTTGCTCATTGTCTGCATGACGATCAGATTGGGGTATTGAGTAGCCCAGGTTGCTGTCGATCCTTCCTTTCCAGCCTCAATAAAGTCCACGTATGCCTCATCCACGGCAACAATACCTTTGTAGTTGGGCAACGTGAGCACACGACGAATGCTTTCGTGCGAGAGAGCTGATCCAGTAGGGTTTCCTGGACTGCACAAAAAGATGACTTTGATATTGGGGTGGGCATTGACCTGCTTCTCGATCTGAGCAAAGCAAATAAAAAGGTAGGACAAGGAAGGTCAGTCGGTCGTTTACATGTCAATGGAATGTAATCCTTCAAGTTTATATCACAAAGTAACTCTAGTACCTCCTCCACGTTCAGCTGAAAGTTGCCATCGAGGGTAAGCGTGGCCTTCTTGACCTCAACATCGTTGATCTGGGCCGAGACCGAGTACATGCCGTAGGTGGGAGGGGTGATCAAGACGGCGTCCTTGCCGGGAATACAAAAGACTCTGAAGATCATGTCAATGACCTCATCACTGCCCACGCCGAGGAAAAAGTGCTCAGGACCGGGAATGTTTCTGAACTTTGCGAGCAGGTTCTTGAGATCAGTTTGGTGAGGGTCAGGGTAGCGATTGATGTCAAGTCCAGCGCTGGCGACGGCAGCATCAGAAGTAGGATGCAGAGCAGGGCCGTAGGCGTTCTCGTTGGCGTCAAGAAGGACTCCTGAGGAGAAGTCATCACGAGCACAGCGATAAGGCTTCAAGGCCAAAATATTGGGTCTGACGATGCTCTCGAGGGAGAATGTAGTGGCAGCCATGGAATGAATGAGACTGGAGTGAAGCGCAAGGGATGGGGAAGAGATGAATGGGAGAGAGTGAAGAATGAAGAATGGGAAGAGAAAGATAAAGGAGTTTTTCTGTTGTTTGTTGGCTTTGACTCACCCAGAGTCGGCGATCCATTTGGACAGGGTGGGGGAGAAATGAAAAAAAAAGTCTCCGCACCGCACAGTCACCGGCCTGAGGGGAGGAGTGCAAAATTGGTGGCAACGACAACGATCGGTCGGGGCGTGCAACTGAACTGTCCACCCTGCTTGCTCTCTCGCCGGCTCGCTTGTTCGCATGCTCGAGCCCATCTCTTTCTATCATTCCTTCATTCCTTCATTCCTATTTCCTCGTTCTTCGTCCTCTCTTTTCTCCTTGATCTTTTCATATTTCTTTCACTTCCTACCCAACGCACTCCACACAATGTAAGGTGCCAACTCCAGTCGCGATTTGACGCCTAAAAGACAACCGCTTGTCAATTGGAGCCACATTTATGGATAAAGCGATTTATCTAACACGGTCCCACATACACCCTTTTTTTGCCTCTATATATCACGCTCATAGGCTTATTCAAGGCAAGACCTATATCGTCACAGGAGGTAGTTCCGGACTCGGTAAGAATCATGTCGCATCTCAGGTTATCAGCCTGTTGCTCAAGACCAACTCTCTCTGTCTCTCCCATTCCCACCCCACAAACCACGACCCGATCTCCTCAATCGGCTCACAATTTGTTTTTGCTAAATGGCACACCGCTTCCTGTTTTTCTCACAAAATACAATAGGCGAGGCCACTGTTCGTGCCATCGTCGAAAGAGGTGGCAATGTCATTGTATTTGATATCAACGAGGAGCGTGGCGAGGACCTTGCGGCAGAACTTCAAAAGTCTGTCCTTTGGCCCGGCGCCACAGATATTGCCAGCGAGGAATCCGTCTTGGCCTCGATGGAAAAGGGTGCTGCGAGGTTTGGAAAGATCTCGGGTGTGATCAACTGTGGTGGTATCGGCATGGCCCAGAAGGTATACGGAGGAAACTGAAGTAGAAAGTAAGACTACAAAAGGCAACAGGCTAACAGACATTTCTCTTCTTCAGATCGTTTTCAGGAACGGTGAACCTCAGCCCTTGAACATCTTTGAGGAGGTTGTGAGAATCAACTTGGTTGGCACTTTCAATGTCTGCAGATTGGTTGCTGCCCACATTATCGCCAACATCAAGGCCGACGCCGAGAAGGAGGGTAAGAGTATTGGCCGACTCTTTGATTAACAGAGTCGCTATGGATTTCTTGAGACTAACTGAAGCAAGCAATTGTGCTATGTAGAGGATCCTGGCGTGATCATCAACGTAGCATCGATCGCTTACACAGAAGGGTAAAACTCTTTCTCCTTGTCTCCAGAAGCGAAAGTGGAGAAAGTGGAATATAAAGGACAGTGTATGATGTCCTCAGTCAACACTAATATTTCCTTGCAACGACCTTACTCATTTTTTCCTCATCGGCAATAGACAAGCTGGCCAGACTGCGTACTCCGCTTCCAAAGGTAACGCATCTCTCCATAGAGGGAACAATACCTTCCTGTGTTACCTGTGAATTCTAAACATGTTGGGAAAGATAGCTGACCAACTGTTTTCTCATTTGTTCTGTTAGGTGGTGTTGCTGGAATGACCCTCCCCATGGCTCGCGATCTGGCTGGTCAGATCCGCGTCTGCACCATTGCTCCAGGATTCTTTGGCACACCCATGGGCAATGCTGTTAAGGACTCCAACCTGGAGAAGCATATGGTCCACCCTTACCGTATGGGCAAGCCCAGCGAGTTTGCTCACTTGGCTTGCGCCATCATCGAGAACCCAATGCTCAACGGAGAGATCATCCGTATCGATGGTGCTGTCCGTCTTGGCAAGTTGTAAAAAATAAAATAGGAGTAAATAAACACGCGTATGTCTTTTATACGCGTTTCTCTATTGGAATATTCTTTTCTAGGTGAGGGTATGTTGCTTCGTGTGCCTCTTTGATGAGCTCACTTCTTCCTCTTGGAGGCCCTTCCCCACACCTTGACGCTGAAATCCGCGGAGCCAGAGGCCAGAACGTGATCAATTGGATGAAAGTCCACATCGTAGACACGGTCTGTGTGACCAGCCAGCTTTTGAAGAGTGTCGTATTGTCCGTCACCCGTACCCACATCAAACAGATATACATAAGGGTCCATGCTGCCAGACGCTAAGAGCAGACTCGAATCCAGCGGCACATCCTTGTCAGATATTGTCGACTGCGATTGTTCTCTATCGCTCCCGCGGTGTTTGCCTGACCTCCTGCCCGCAGACCCAGCAATATCTAATCATTGAAGGATGAGGTGGTTAGAATGGAACAACCTGCGGGTAAATCACACGATTCAAGGCCCGCTATACACTTACAATCTTTTCCGTGGAAGAAGGCGCTCTTGATCGGCCAGTGCTTGTTTCTGTATCCCTTCAGGGAATGAATAAGACGAGGCATTGTCGTAGGTGGCTCAAATCCTCTATCATATACCCGAATAACTATTAATAGAGAATACAATACCGTGATGGAGGGTTAGCGGAAGAAGTCTTGCAAACTACTGTCAAGTCCAAACATGCCGTGTTTCTGTCTCTTACCACTATCGTAGCTGTTAACTGCCAACCATCGTGATTCAGGTTCTTCTACTTCTGCAAAATCTACCCCGTCTGTTCCCCGCTGTTTGGAGACGGCAATGTGCGAAATAGGCTTCTTGGTTGGTTCGTTGAGAATGGACTGGAGCACCCTACCCGTTCTCACGTCCCACGTCTTCATGTAACCCGAAGAATCTCCAGATATAACTGTCAGTCCATCGTGGTAGACATAACTAGAGGCGGACAAAAACAAGAGTAACAAGAAAGAAATGTTAGGAATATAGCACACTAAAAAATTGTAGACTCGCGCGAGTAACCTTGCAATATCTTACATGGAATTGACCATAGAGTCGTTTTTGATAGTGACGGCCGATCCAGCTCCACCGTCTTTCCTGATGTCATTCATGAACAGATAATTCCGGGTCGTGCCGCTGAAGAACACATTGTTATCTAATCGCCCCAAAGTAGACCGTATCCGTATCATGTCAGTTCCAAGCCGAGAAAGATAATTTCAAAGTGAGTGCAAAAACTGAGGTAATGACGCACCTTGCGGATGAAATCTAACACACTGTACAAAACCATCCCCTTCAAAACTGTCTCGCAGCTTTCCAGTCTCTAGATCCCACAATTTGCATGTCCGGTCATAAGCCGCCGAGAGCAAAAGTGAAGAGTCGTGACCCCAGGCAAGGTCGGAAATATTCAGGCCATGACCCTTGAGCACGAACAGCTATGCAAAGAATTACCAAGGAGGCATGGCGAAAATCTGTAAGTGTTCTGTAATCTGCGGGAATCATTGGTTTCTTGTATTTACAGAGATCTCGCTTCAATTGATTACCTCGTTCTGGTTTGTAGTTCCGTCCCAGATTCGCACAGTTTTGTCGAATGATCCCGTCGCAAGGAACTTGCCATTGGGCGAGTACTGAACGGCGTAGACGGCTCCCTGATGGCCCTTGAGGTCGTTTTTCAAGTAAAACAGTCTTCCATCCGTCTTTGATCCCGAGTCCTGTCTTGCGACTGAAAATAAAAAAAAAGTATGTTACCATCCACAGGCGTCATTTTTTGTCCCCTCTGATTTCATTCTGGAAATGATAGGCATTCTTACCGATATTGCCCATATTAATTCGGCGAACTCCCTCCTCTTCGGCCTTGATCAGATCTACATTCTTCTTGGTATCTGTGGTTCTCGAGGTAGACTCTAAACCTTGACCGGAGCTAGCAGCCGCCGCGTCCGTGCTCTGGTTTTGCTGGGCCATTGAGAGGTTGGACAAAAGTTGGCCCATCGCAGACACCATGTCGTTGCTATTACTCCTGGCCTGTGAACTTTGCTGAGAAAGATTGGTCCTTGCCGTACCGTTTGTGCCTTCATCTTCCTGCCCCGCTGATCCATTGGCCCCTGAGGGCTCGTCTCTTTGACCGGCTGGATCCCCATTGTGTCGGGCCTCAATCTGAGAAGAATAGATATACGAGAGATCATAGAGACTCTTCTTCAGCGCTCTGTTTTCAGCCTCGAGTAGGTCAATTTTGGTCTTGAGCGACTTGGTCTCTCGCACTAGCTTCTCGATGGCCGGGTCGACCTGTTGTGATGAGGACGATGACTGGTGGCCCGTGACATTGGGTGCAGACATCGTTTATTGTGGGGCGGATTGCCAAGCGAATGGAGCCGATGAGGGGCGCTGTCGTAAGGGAGTTCAGAAAAGAACGTGGGTATGTGGGGATGGCAGAGGACATTCATGGCTCCACATTCGCAGAAAAAAAAGAAAAAATGCCCAATTGGGCACGTGATCCAAGGATGAACGCGATCAAAGGCCGACCTTTTCTTGTTTTTTTCAAGGCGACGGTCGAGGAGTATGTCCAGGGGATCCAATTCTGTAAGGTCCTCCGACTTCTTCGTCCTCAGGGTCCTCCCAGTACTCAGAGGCATTCGATCTATCGTCTTCATATTCTTCGTCTGTGTACAGCAAGTCAGTCGTTGGACCGCCCTGGCTGATCATTTCGTGATCAGAGTCCGTGTACGCGGCGTGGTCTCCGTCAAGATGGACGACTCGGTGGTTTGGGTGGTGTCGAGCAAAAGTGCGAGTCTGGTGGAGCTCCGGACTTGAAGACCCATCGTGAGCAAGTCGATCGCTGAATTGAAATTGTTGGTGTATGTGATGTGTTTCCTCGTCAACGTCATGCACGTACTGGGATGGATCGACATAATTATCATCCATGTCCAGTTCCATATCATCATTGTCATCCTCCAAGTGCTCCTGTTCCGTTTCAGATGGTGTCCGCTCTTCAGTTCCTTCACGGAGTTCGGCTTGTCCAGGAAAGCCATTGTCATCCTCCTCCTCTTCGTCGTCGTACCCGTCATCGTCGTCCAGGCCGTCATTAAGGTGGTGCTCGTCACGTTCGCTGTCATAGTCCTCCTCTACGACATCTCTTTCTGTGTTTGGATCCTACAAAGAGTGCCAAAACAAAAAAAAAAAAAAAAATGGTGGCGTTTTCAAAGTCAATACTATATTGGTCGAATGCGAAAAAGAATGCCTGCCCATGTACATTACCACGAAAGGAGCTGTGAGAAATGGGGGTATCATATGAGATCCAGAAAGACTGGCCGCCTTCATCTAGAGTAGATGGAGTGCATTTGTAAGTGCCTGACGCGACACTGAAATGAACACGATTGCCGATAGCTAGAGACCAAAAGAATCACCTTTTTACGAAGAGCCTTTTCTTCTTGAAGCAGCAACTCATGCAAGTCCTCCAAGGTATGTTCGCGAGGCATCCATAGTTTCTCCACTCGAGGAGGGGCCAAGGCGGCCCTTTGAGGCAGGAATGGGAGATGGGCCATGTTTGAAAAGAAGATGCATGCTTCGCGTCTGCAGCACAGAGTTGAGTGGAATGGCCAAGCCGCAGGAAAAATCTGCTCGCACGTCCTGCAGAGAGCGGCGCTTTTCTTCACAAAGGCGACGCGTTTTTTTTTTTTTTTTTTTTTTTTTTTTTTTTTTTGCATTTCGTCCCTGCATACTTTTCTGTATTCGTTCTCTTACCAACATGTTTATCCACCAAAGAGCTAAGCGCAATGTCCTCTGTCCGTCAATTGATTCTCTTGTTTATTTTCCCTTGTACCTGGTATAGTATGGATGATCTTTGTCCAGCTTCTCTCGGCTGTTTACCACTCTGATACCTCTCGCCTTCATTACCGTTACCTGCACTGGATCTGTAATCGCAAGCTCATGGCCAAAGGTCGCCCCTTCCATAACCAGCGTCTTCAAAGTTGTTTGCAACGGTATGGCTGCCATGAACTGCTCCACATCCTTTAACCTGAATGCAGGGACGTGAACCTCTAGATACTCCAGCCGGTTGAAATCCAGCAAGCTCAAAAGCTTCAACCACTGCGCAGGATACAACGTATTCGCGACCACTAGCAACTCTAGTTTCGGCAACAAACTGATCACACCTTGAAGCTGAGCAAAGTGAGGGTCTTCAAACCCGCGACCCCGCACTGTGACAGTAAAGTCTTCGACAAGAATCGCGGATTTGCCAGCGGCTTGCATGGACCGCAGCAGCGAAGAGAGTGGTAATGTCTTGGCCTCCATCGAACTGGAGAATCGGAGTCGGCGTAGATGCTGCCATTGGATCTCTGATACAATCTGAGCGTCTGGTGCAAACGCCAAGTCAACTGTTAGTTCCTGCAATGGACTCTGGGCAACCACTTTCCGCAAAGCTTGGGAGCGAAGGACTGTCTTTTGTTCTGGGGGCACCGCGATTGACCGCTCAATGTCCAAGATCTTGAGACTAGACTGCTTGGTATCTGTCCGTGTTGTTGCCAGAGCCAGGGCGAGAGCAATTTCCTCGGTGATTTCGTTGCACAGACCCAGATTCGTGATATGATGTCCCCACTTTTTCAAGAACTCGGGGAAATCGTTCCAATCGATTTCAACTCGATCACCCTTTGGGATCAACATTTCGAACCACACTCCCAGAGACGACTCTGTGGACCCGAATTGGACTTTGAGAGGGACAGAATCTTCCCATCGGGAGTCTAGCAACTCGGCAACAGTAGTCAGGACTTCATCATTATACACGTTAAGTCGAATCCGCTCCAGGTTTGGACTTCTAGCGGCTAACGTGCAAATCCTGGCGGCATCTTTTTGCAATGAAGCCCATTCATCCATCTCAAAAGTCGTCAGGTTTGGGTAGTCGTCCTTAGGTGAGATCCCGGAACGATGAAAGAAATCGGCAGGGACTCCACGAAGATGGACACTCTTTAACGCCGGGTGTTTGAGCATCGATAGGATAGGATCGTTTCGACGTTTCCCTGACAGGTTGATTCCAAATGGCCCTCTCTTCAATTGCAGATCCAATGTCAGAGTCGTGACAGCGGATTTCTTGATTGCATCCTTGAGCTTTGTCAGGTCCGAATTTTCTTGGTTCCAAGCCATGGTGAGCTCCAGTTCATATATGCCTTGAGATTTGAGGAGTGCGTCGTAAAGCTGAGCTGCAGCAATGGCCGACTTGATCGTCACCACCACTTTGCCTACTTGCTCATCCACAACGCCTCGGGATGCTTTGACAACATCGCAAAGCTTTATGTTGTTTGCCGCCTGGTAACCTTCTCGGTAGTGGTCCTTGCAGACCCACTTGACATGACCGTGTTTGGTTGTGATCCGATACAAGTTTCCCAAGAGGTTGTCGGAGTCGCCCACTGAGAGATACGACGCCAACTGACGTAGATCGGCGCCTTCAAGGCCCTTGACACCCAGCAAGTACTCTGCGATTTCGTTTTGGGAAGACTTTTGCAGATCAAGCGAGCTCTCTTTGTTCTGCAGCTCCTTCACACGGAATTCTTCCAAAAAGGATATGGATTGATCCACACCATCAATCACTTGTCGAGTCACTGTCTCGCAGGATTCCTTGACCGAATCCACTACATCCACCACCCTCAACGTCGACAGAGCTGGGACCATGATCCCAGCAATCGAAATACCATGCTTCAAGAGCGTTAGCATCACCAGCAGATAAGGACCATAGTCGACAAAGAACTTGTTTGGTTGTGTAATCGTGTACCCTTCGTGTTTGGCCAAATGCAGATAGTGTGGGATCTTGCTGCCAGGTTGCCTAGTGTGTTCTCCACACTCGCAAATGAAGTAAAGTCGGAATTTTGTCCCCAGCAAGTTGGAAGGACTCCATTTTGAGGAGGGAGTCTCTGGAAGGACGATGAACAATCGCGGGATGGTGTACTCAAGGAGCTCAAAATTTTGAACCAGGATCGCTTCCGCTTTTGTTTGGATCAGGGCCAACCGATCCAGAGCCTCCTGTTGCATGCGAATCATTTGCTCGGACTTATCCACTAGTTCCTCAAGCCGGACATGAACAAATTGCTTAAACTTGGGGTTGTCGGCGGAGGGCAGTCGATCGACATCGATCGGCGAAGAGGAAGTTGTTTCCTCTGCAACTGTTACTGTCGTTGTCGTTGTCGTTGTAGCCGATATTGCTGTCGACACTGCTACTTGTGACTGAGGTGCTTGCGGCTGATCCACGACGCGCTCCACGGCTGGCAGAGATTCCAACATTGGCACTGCCGACGTCGGGTCTGTGTCTTCAATTGCCAGAGCCTGAACTGCCTCCGAAACCGATGTTGGGTCGATGTCTGCGACAGCCGCGGGATCTGGCAACACCAGTGGCTCTTGGTTTGTCGCAGTAATCGTTGGATCCTCAATAATGTCAATAATAACACCAGGCCGACAGGGGATCCGTTCTGGAAGGTATCTGGAAAGACAGATCGAGTTAGCTTCTTCTCAACAATGATCTGAAAACGATTAGTCAAGTCGGCTCAAAGAACTCACTTGCGATGGTCGGGTCCTCTCATGAAGGGGATGACAACGGTGCCTGCTTGGAACCTGGCAGCCTCGGTATCAAAGGCAAACTGGACATCCTCGAGGAAAACGAAGCCTTTCTCTCCCTGGATGTCTGAAGTCAGGGTCTCGAAATCCCGGATAAGGGCTCCGAGTCGGAATCGCTGCGTGGTCCCATCCATGCCTGTTTCGTTGAGGGTTGCCATTGGCGAATCAGGAGGGCGGAATTCAGATGAATGAAGGAATGAAGAGAGAGGAAAGAAGAGAGGAAGCGGTGAGATGAATGAGACGTGAAATGCCTGGCCTTGCCAGGTCTCTCTCCAGCACCCATCCCGATCCCCCGCCCTGCACTGCCTCGGCTCTCAGGGACACCCAATGCAAACCCTGGCACCAACGACGAGGGGTGCCATTTTTAATACACACACATGCATCCATGCACAGTGAGTACATGCTGTAGATGCTCTTTTTCCCCTTCAGAGCGCGCGTTCCAACGCCCTGAACTCTATTTCAGAGTCCACTTTGCCCGGATTTGCACTCTCCGTCTCATTCTTGAACTCATTCACTCATTCACTCTTCATCATCCACTCCCCCTTCCCCTCCTCCTCTTCCTTCCTCATGACCCAAGATACATCTGGCCTGCCAGGCATGCAGCGCTTCCGGATGGGCGCCGTCATCAAGGACTTTGAGCTGATCGACTCTGATGTCCCTGGCGAAAAGAGCTTTGTGTTCCTGGAGGACGTGTTGTACGCCTTCAACATTGAGGTAGCTCGCCTCGAGGCCGGCACCATGGCCGTACCGTTCATGCGTGATCCAGGCCATCGCAAGTGAGTGTTTTTCTCCTCCCTTTTGGACGCTCTTGAAGAAGCATGGTTACTAACTGAAATTGTGCATTGCATTTCAGGTACGTCCCCGAACGAATCGCTTGTCGGCCAGGCTTAATCATTGATATCGTTCAGAAGCCAACTGCTACAACAACGCCACCAATAGCTGCAACCACTACGCCCCCAGCAACCGCCACATCGCAACCCGCGCCACTAGAGACAGCGCCATTGGCACCAGCACCCCCTCCTTACTCTGAGTCCTTGTTACCTTCTGCAACAGCTACTGAGGCAACTCCATCGCAGACCCCAGCACTCGACCACCCATGTGTCATCACTCAACCACAGCAGCGAGAGCCTCAAGCGAGTGCTATTATGGATCCAGGTCTAGACGATAGAAAAGGCGACCTAACTTCCCCCATAGTGGACAACTTATCCGAACAGGCGATTTCACAACTCTCCATCCAGGTGACAGGAACTATTGCAACGGCAACATCCACTGTTGACACCTACAATCAAGATACAACTGAGGCGCTTTTCGAGGGCTATGTCCAATCAAGACTGGTGCATCTGGTGGGAAACACAGATACCATGCTTCGACTGCAACAAGAAACGTTGGACCGCTTGACGATCATTCAGACCAAAGCAGAGGCAATATTGATCCAGAACTTTGAGTTGCTCGAGTATACCATCCCACGCCTCTTTGTGGTTCTACCAGATACCACCTCTTCTCGATGGGATCCATCGAATGTATTGGGTACCAAATTCCGCCTCCACTTTATCTGTGAATGTGGAGAGCATACTAGAACGGCTGCGAGCAGGATCCCTCACCACTTGCACTTGGCCAAACATGATGGGTACGAAATCCAGGAAACGAATGCGTTCTTTACCAAATACGCAATGTTTCTCACCACCATGCTCGAGATCTTGAAGTTTGGCCTTAATATAGCCGGGTTTGTTGTTCCGGCCTTGTCGACATTGAATCTTTCGCAAACCGGAGACGCCTCGACCAGTTCAAGAGATGGGGACGGCAAGAACCTCGTGCAGGGAGTTGACCGATCGATTTCATTTCTTGAAAAGTTCAGGGCCGATAATCCTAGCTCTTTGGCTAGAGTTGGAGGTCGTGATGCCGTTTCGACCTCAGGTGGGAATGCAGACGTTTTGGAAGGACTCGAAGGAGTGGATCTGAGACAGCTCGCGACTTATCTGAAAGTTGGAGACTCGGCTAATATGCTCGGCAATTTGTACCGCATGACTACCAAGGAAGGCCGCGTCAAATGGGTCTGTCGAGACCATTACCGAGAAGGATATCAAGAGGCCAACTACCAAAAACTTCACGAGATTGTCAATGCGGCAGGTGGAACCTTTGATGAGCAATTGGGCAGGATCACGGTTACGATCAAGTCGGGCATTGCCGCCGCACAACTTCACGACGCAATTGGGACCACCCGTGGAATTCATGAACTTGTGTTTACAATGGCGTGGGATCAGGACAACAATGATCTCGTCAAGCTCAAGAACATGATCAAAAAATCCAGTATTGTGGCACTGACATTGGATCTGCAACAAAAGGCCGGCTCTGGGTCAGATTTTAGCTTGACGGGGAACAAGCGGTACGACCCTATTGTGGCCATCATGCAACTCTCCTCCATCACTGCCATTCATATCCTCAATGGTCCCAAGGATTTCTTCCAGCGAGTCAACTTTACAAAGTCGCAACACTACTCTAGTCTTCGGTCCATCCACATCGGAGACTATTTCAAAGGATGGGATACAATGACCCAATTTCTCCGGCGAGCACCTAATATCGAGCGAGTCACCCTCAAGGCCTATGGTAACAAGCTCTCGTCCAACTGCTTCTGGTTGTTGTATTCACGAACGGAGCATCATCAACGCCCTCTCACCGTCCAGTTTGGAGACAGCCCAGACCGACTTTGGTTTCAGTTCAAGCTGCCTACTGGATCCGGAAAGCAGGCGTCGTTTACTGACATTATGCACAATTTCATGTCCTTGTATGGAGGCGATATCCAATTGCTCAGCTTGGACAAACATATGACCAACAACGATGCCATCGTTCTAGCAGAGGCAACTCGTAAGGGATCAAGTTTGTTTAAAATTTGCACCGAAGGATTCGAGTTTAATGAGCAGGGTAGTCAAGCCATCGGGAAAATCATGATGCAGAGTCCATTGACGATTGCAGCCCTCTCGGTTCATCAAGAGTACGATTTCAAGCCCATGTCGTCCTTGCCTTGGGAGACACTCCGGAATCTCTATGTCGACAACCGGTTCTCGTCCAACCTACTGGGTTACGTCGAGTGTCTCATCGCCAGCATCGAGGGTTATTACAAGAGTAGCAAGAAACCCATCTTGGATCGACTTTTGTATCGGGGGGTCGGCGTCAGCATGGACTCGTTTGTGAGGGTAGCTCATTTCCTGGCACAATTTCCAGCGCTGTCGCGAATTGAGCTGTACTGTGGCTTGACGTTGAAAGTCTGGGTAGCATGGGTGCCGTTGCTTCTTAAACGACCAAAGTTGGAGATGCTTTCCATTGGGCTCGACTGGACGCCAGAATCGGTGCAACATGTTTTGAACACTGTACCAGCAAAACCATACTTGAAATGTTTGGTTTTGAGGAAAGCGCCCTTGACAGCAAAACAAATCGAAGCGATGAGGGCAAGAGGCATTCATTTGTGTGCGACAGGGTCCATTTGCATAGACGAAATGCCACAGGCACAAGCACAAGTTAGAAAAATACAATAAACATTCAGTTTTTTTTTTTATTTCCACATTTTCTTTGCTTCGAACAAACATTATTCAAGAGGATGGCTTCCTTAGCTGCACGCGGCAATGTATTCATTGTAGGTGAGCCGTGCCTTCTGACTTTGGTATCGAGTGAGGATGATGGCTTTCAAGAATTCGTCCGTTATTGGACCTCGATGGCCGCCTTTTCGGAGCAAAGAATCAATTGTCTTTTGCTTTGTCCATCCTTGTTCCTTTGCAATCTCGGGAAGATAGGTCGCAGTCTTCTTTTTTCCATTGTTATCCCTGAACTCGATCCAGATTCCATGTATGCCGATCTGTGAAATATGCGAAGCGTGGAAGAGAGAGAGAGAGAGAGAGAGAGAGAGAGAGGTTCTTGGGGTTAAACCAAGAAAGGTCTTCTTGAAAGAAAGCCCAAAAAGTCCTGTTTGTTATCCTTACCTCCCAATCGAGGTGATCTTTTCCCTTTTCGAACTCGATCAGTAGTGATACCCTGTAAAGGATACGAATGGCAAACTGTCAGACTCCATGTAATCGTCCAAAAAGTAATAAAAAAAGAGCATGCCTCAAAAACTAAAGAATTAAAGGTCTATTCACCCGCAGACAAGCGCTGGAACTTCCTTCTTGGCAATCGGGGGGAATCGACCGTCACTGAACGCACTATGAACATGCAAGCAAAAAAAAAAATGTGTTAAGTCAATGAACATTTGACAGCTTCAACTTTGACAGCTTCCTTTGGAGACTGTATCCACACACCTGACAAGAGCGTATTCCTTGAGACCAGAGTGTAAAGGCATTGCTGAGAAATTGCCGATACAACCTCTCAAGACCAGCTCATCCTCATCGTGGCGATCGACTTTAGACCAGGTAACAAAGAGTGGACTATATTTTACAAATGAGGAAAGAATAGGGAGAGAATGAAAAAGGTCAAGAGAGTTAGCAATGACAATTCATATAGGACCATTCCATTCATGCATGAAAGCATTTTGGAAGAGAGGGGTCCCATGGGCGGCATTGGAGGGGGGCTTTCATGCGAGATGCATCGACTCAACGGACAAGGGGCTGTTCTCGAATGCAGGCTCAAGGACGGGTCTGCCTTCGAAGTGGGCCACTAGCGAGTCGAAGCAGTAGAGACAGTGGTCCTTGGACATTTTTTCTGTTGTGTGAGGACGAGAGAAAGAGAGGAGAGAAAAGGGACGGGCAAAGGAAGTAAAGAGGTAAAGAAAGAGAGAGAGGAAGAAAGAGAAAGCGGTTTGCGAAGCCATTGCCCCTGTGGTTCACTTTTCTTTTTTTATTCTTTTTTTTTTGCATCGTGACCAACCACGTAACTCACAGTGCAATCAGCACCGCCACTAACACAAGAGCCTGGGTTGCCCAGGTACGGCCACCGCCAGCTCCCTTGGCCTCGTTCTTGACAGGCTGGACGGATTGGATGGGCTGGACGGGCTGAACGGGCTGGACATCGGTGACATTTGAACATATGGCTTCACTTGTTACGTTGTAAGCGGTTTGAATCGCGGTCGCAAAAATGATAGAGCACTGGGTTGGGCTCACGCAGGATGTAAGCCAGGCTTGAGAAGAGGCCAAGGCACAGAAACAGCCTTTGAGGTCATCATTGTCGAGTGAACTGAGGTCTGCGAATGTCGTAGGGTTGAAGTTTTTGATGGCTTCACACCCGGGTACGGTCTTGACAGAAGAGGACAGGCAGCTGAGGCATCCTGTTTCTGGAGTGGGCGAATGAGATGGTTTTGAGGAGGTGCTCGTGGAAGTGACCGAGGACTGAGCACAGACATGAAGATCGCGACGCGAGAGAACAGCCAACAGTAACATCAGGGCTGTAGCGATGGTATAGAAGTAACGCATGGTTGAGAAAAGGGAAGTCAAAAAGGTGGGGTGTGTTGGGTCAGGGAGAGGACAGTTATGAACGATTATGAATGCAATTGGGAACAGATGGACACCTGCTGGCTTTATATGGATCGCAAATGAGCGACTCAAGAAGAGCCCCCACGCTTTGATCGGAGCCCCTGTCCTGGGTCGGAGCCCTTTTTGCCCAAAACAAGCGCAACCTCGGGAACAGCCTTCAAGTGACAGGATGGTCCAACAACCACCAGACGTTGCGCCTCTCCTTTGATCTGCTCTGCTAGTGGTAGCCCAGGCAAATCATTGTCCATCACATATAGAGTAAAAATGGGCTGGTGGCCTCCATCTTCCGCCCTGTTTGCTCACGCCTCTTTGCCTTGTTTTCTTGTAGAGATCAATCGCCCTCTTTTCTCTCTTTATCGTCTTGTTATCTTCTCAATATTCCTTGGTGAGCGTGGCGTACCTGAACTTGTGGGCTGTGCTCCTCACAACCCTAAAATGAAGGCACTGGATACCTTTTTTTTCAAACGGAGCCTGAGAACATTGACAAATTCAATGGACGACGCCAAAATGGCAACAGCCCCCTCCTCAAACCACTTGTGTTCAGAACAAAGGTCAAAGGTATTTTGTGACAAACCCCGTCCGAGTTCGTTGCCCCGCGTCCTATCGACAATGGCAAATCTAGGCGTCCGCTCCTGCAGGCAGAGAACAGGAAGCATGGGACGACGCGACAGTCGTGAGGTGGGGCTGTGTGCTTTTACATTTGACGTGTGTCTTCGCGTCGTGTGAATACTTCAATGACTGCACTCTGACCTAGAAGACTTGTCAATTGATCGCCTTGTATTCCCATGGGATGATGGGAGGTCCCGCAGGAGATGCAGGTACACTTTTGAAAGGTATCTTTTTATTACTCTGTGAACATGGGCTGCATGTGAAAGTTCGAATGAATGTTTTTAAAGGAAGCTTGCACCAACGGCGGCAACAACGGCAAGCGCACCCATGACCTCTGTTGTCCAAGGCAAGTAGCTAACGGCGCCTGCATTGCCCTTTCCGGCAGATGCGGGAGCAGAAGTAGAAGAGCCAGCGGGGGCCGAGCCTGATGCAACAGGCAGTCCAGATGGAGAGATGACCGGGTCTGTTGGCGTAGGAATAAAAGTAGGCGTGGTTCCGTTGCAGTCCAAGCCAAGTCCCTGCAACTCTTGGGCATAAGCCTGCTGGAATCCAGTGATATCGGGGCCGCAAGTCTTTGTACAGGTGGTAATCCAGGCACCGTCGAGAGAAGAGCAAAGACAGGCAGCGTACTGAGGGGTGACCGTGGGATCGAATGAGCCGATGGTAATGTTGAGTCCCACACACTTTGGCAAGGCCATGATGCTGGTCTGAAGACAGGAGGTGCAAGCCCCGCCTTCTGTAGAGTTTGTCTGGGCAGAGATAGAAAGGGCCAAGACAGCGGTGGCCAAAGCAATGGTGGGAGTGAACTTCATGTTGAATTGAAAATTACTTTGAGTAGGGCGAGAAAGGTTTTTTGAAAGATGAAAAAAAATAGAGATGAATGAATGAACAAGATGAGGAATGCAAGAAAGCCGAAGAGAACCTACTCATTCCTCATCCTTCTCCACAACGCACAGTGACAATATTCACCCGACCCGACCAAGGCAAACCATGACTGAGAGGAGCGAGCTTCTGCATGGATGTCTGACAGGTGCATTCCTCTCCTCGACAACATGCAAAGCAGGAACTGAGCACCACTTTCGCCGACAGCAGCAGGACACATGGAAAGGTCTCTTGTTGCTTCTATTTCCCTCCACGGATTATACTTCCACCCTCCGAAGAAGAAAGGGCTCGGGCTCTGGCCAATTGCGAGGCATGTGCCCGCCATCCATCACAGCCCTCGCCTTCTAAGCGTGGCAGCCCTTCAATGGTGCCGATAACCTTACTTCTAGGTCTGTATTCGCCGAGAGGTACCTTTTGGCATTCAGTCCAAGACTACCCGAGGCGGAAAAGTCCAAAGGCGAGATCCAAGAGACATGTTCCAAACGGTGGCAAGGAGGACAAAAAGAAATAAAAGTTCTGATCGAAGGCCGTTGTGTGCATGGCACGGATCTCCTTCTCCACACTAATTTCCTTTTTTTTTTTTTTTTTTTTTTTTGATGATGATGACATTTGCAGTGTGTATCCATGGGGGGGGGGGCTGAATCCTCTCAGCAGGAGACAAAACAGACAGGCAAAGGGCGAAGCGCCATGCCCAGAAGAATGTGGCAAGGAATGCAAAAAGTTAGAAATATTTCATCCGAAAAGAACACCTCCAAAAAATAAAATTCTTTAGTTCAGAACCCGTTTTTTTGGACCCTGTTCTCTCATTTTCGCGATCGAATGTATCTCGTCGCTTTTCGCATCCCTCCTTCCACTACCTCGCCTACATACGCGCGCAAAGTACGTCGCGCCACCATCATGTCCCTGGGTTCGTTTAGTCGTAGAGCAACAAAGGAAACACGAATAGTATGTCCCAAAGAATAACGTCGTAGCGTTGACGTCCAGGTGTCAGTGGATGAGCAAAGAACCAAAGGGTTTATTCTGTATACGCAGCTTCCAGAGGCCAACAATGGATCTCATAGTTTTCTTTAAAAAAAAATTCCAGGCGGACCCACGCTGTTCCACCTTTCACACTCTCTCGTTCGTCTCTTAAGAAGAGGAAGCTGGGACAAAGGTTGGTTGAGCACCGCAGATCAAACCGGCGTCTTGGATGTTGCCGGCGTAGGCAGACTTGAAGGAGTTGATATCGGTACCGCATTCAGCAACATCTGTGCAAGCGTCGATCCAGGCACCGTCCAAAGATGAGCAGAGGCATGCGGCGTAGGCAGTGCTCTCGCCAGGGTTGAAGGCGCCGATCGTGATGTTCAATCCTTGGCAGAGAGGAAGAGACTGAATCGATTGTTCAAGGCAGGCCGAGCAAGGGTTGGTACTTTGACCAGCGACAAGGGACAAGACGACGGCGGCAAGGACGGTGAGAGAAGTGAAGGTCTTCATGGCTGTATGATTTTTGTGTATGGAACGGAAAAGGGTATAGGGTATAAGGGTGAGTGAGAAGAGAGAAAAAGAGAGGGGTGACAGAAGGGGAAAAAAAAGGAGACATCCAAGCCCACCGATGTAGCTTTATAGTCGTGATGACAGCAAAAGGAAAAGCCCTGCCTCTCACTTCTAGACAGCCAACAGTCGAAAGACTTTTTAGTGCAGTTCGGTGTGCGGATGCCTTGTGTGTGAGCTCCCTTGTTGTTTGTTTTCACCGTTATTTTACGAAGGATCATCCTGGTTCCTTACAATGGAAGATCAAGTGAATACTCTTGAGCTCGTTAGCTTGACTCTCATGTCCCCTTCTTGGGGCGAGAGAAACGCGAGAACAAACACAATTTGATCAGGGTCCAGACTTGGGGTGATCATTGGATATTGAGAGCAGAAGCATTGTCCTTCATTGTGGACAACGACGGCGAGTAGAATAACCCCAAACACAGACGTGCTTTCGTCCTTTCAATCTGTCGCAGAGGTTCGGGCCGTTCCCTTAGATCGGTTTTTCTTCATCAGGCCACCGATCCTCAACCCATTCTGTACGCCCATCCGTCATTAACTTGTGGTCTTTGAGAGGAGCTCGAAAAGATGGTCTCTCAAGTTTGTCCCAGTGAGAGGAGCACTTTTGCTCCACGCTTTGTCTTTGTCATTTGTTTTGTGGAATGTTTTTTTGTTTGCAGGGACCGTTGAGCAACGTCTCAGAAGAAAAAAAAAGGTTCAAGGGGCAAGGAGGTCTTCTACCAGAGATGGCGCGACAACAAAAACAAGCAGAAGATGGAGTACATACATTAAATGGATGTTCTTTCACCCAACGCCTGCCACTGCCCATTACACAGATGGATCTATTGAATTAGCACAAGCGGCTCAAAAACAATGATCTTTTGTCGCAGGCCCTTTTGACATGTGCTCGTCATTTAATGGCGAGGAACAACAGAATAACAACAGAACAACAATCGCGGTTGGATCGATTCCCGATTCCCCACGGGGTCGGCAGACTTCCACAGTTCTCAGGACACCTTTTGATCATCGATTGAAGAACTTTGAACAGTGAAGTTCGAAAATTTTCACCGGGAACGAGAGCAAATGGATGACAAGGACGCGACCATGCTCTCAGGAAGCGCGCTTTGAATGGGGATCCACTCCACGTCGCGTTAATCCGAAAGACCAAGAGCCAATAGCGGCTAGTTACCGGACAGGCGTGCATTCGGAAAACATTCTCAAGGGAGATGGACCCTCTTTTTTCCTTTTTTAGGGCGCTCATCGTTAGCGTTCTCACAGACTTTTACCCATCAATGAGCTACTTGATGGACGGCTGCTTTAATCCTTCTTTTCTAGATGATGAGATAAAATATATGACCCTCTTTTGATGGGAAATTTCCGACCCGCGAATCATGGGTGTCGCGAGTTCCCAGGGGCACTCAAAGTGTAGCAGTATCCGACCTTTTAGGTACCTTCTTGCTTCCAACACTCTTGCTGGACCGGAAGCTCGCCTTAGGAACCGTAATTGTTGTTGTTGTTGTTTTGGTCGCTTTACTTGTTTTAGTCGCCACTGTTGTTGACATTGCAGATTCAGTGGCCTTGACAGTCGTAGCCACAGGACTTCCAGGCCCCAATCCAGGAGCAGTTCCATTGCACCCCATCAAGCTGCTCAAGACAGCCAACGTGCTAATCTGAGCCTTCACCATGGATACCGAGCACTGGTCGTCACATAAATTCATCCATCCTGTGAACGTAAATGTACCATTGCCAGCACCCGCCATGACTTGTGTCGACGTCGGCGTCATTATTGCAGTGGCATTCGCGATACACAGACATTCTACCGCTGTAGGATAGAGGCTCTTGAACACTTGAATCTCGACGGGATTAGTTTCCGTATCTGGAAATGCTGGAGCCGTTGCCGCGATGCGGCAGACTGGAATCATAAGCATCCCTTGAGCCAGACATTGTTGACAAGGGTTCGGTGACGACTGGTCATCTTGTGAAGAAAGTGAAGGTAGTACTGCAGTGGCCATCGATAGAGAGTTTTGGGTTGTGAGGACGAGGCAGAGGAGGCAAAAGATCCCCCATAGCACTAGGGTGGCAGATTCACTTTGCGATTTCAACATGAGAGGCAAGACAAAGACCAAAGACAGGAAAAAGAAAAAAAGAGGACTGGGAAAACAAGCAGAGGATCAGATGAACTCTGGAGGTTATCACCACCAACTAAAGAGTGGAGGATTATGGGAGGAATGGAAACAAAAGGTGGTTGCGATTGTTGGGGGTCGAAACACCGAGGAATCGGGAGTTGATAGGTATCAGAGATGCAGAGAGGGGCTGGTTCTGTCCACATCAATTGTCACAAAAATTACTGATCTTGCCATGACAAAAGCTATTGGCGCCCCGAAGATGGGATCCACACCAGAGATGAAACGTCGATCAGGCCTGTCGACAGCACAGATACACGGCACAGGAGTGACAACTGGAGGCAGGTCCTGCCAGCGATTGTTTTGAGTCGTTTTTTTTTGTTTATTTGACAAAGGTGAGCTGGCAAGTAACTTTTGGCATTTGGCATGATATTCGAAAGAGTGATGTAGGGGGCATTGACAGTATGTAAGATATTCCTTGAGGAAATGAAGAGGGCATTAGATAGGAGGGAGAAAGGGCCGGAGATGAAGGAGTCCAACCAATGTGGCGAGTAGGATGAAAGGAAGAGGGGCGAGTGTAAGCAAAATTGGCACTCTCTGTCTATTGCGCGATGAACAAGGGGGGGGGGGGTAAAGATAGTGAAGATGGGGCGAAGGTATTATGGCAGCTCATGAGCTTTTGGTATGAATAAAAATGGTGGCGATACGAGGTTACGAAAGAGGAAGAAGAGGCGAGTGGCGATGAAGACAGAACAGAATAGGAAAAGAGAGGGTTGATGTTAATCGTAGTGTTTTTCTTGTCATTCTGCCATTTTCTCTCGCTGCCTTCCCTCTGCCTCTCACTCCTCTCTCGCATCGATTCCTCGATTGGGTGTATCCATCCAGCAATTTAACCAATAGTGCTCCGTGCCGCTTCATCATATAATGCTTCATACTCTGATCCACCGGTGTGTTGAGTTTGCAGCCGCTGCAGAGGAGGGGAAGTTCCGAGGCGGCCTCCATTTTGCTGCTGGTGGCCCATCATGCCGTTGCCATTGCCGTTATTCCGTGCTACGATGGGGGACGACTGTTGGCCGGTCGCGGAGGCAGGTGCAGCATCGTGGGGGAAACGAACACGGATGCTCTCAAACATTTGAATAATCTTGGCCTCGTTTCCATTGAAGATGTCCTTGACCGTGTATCCGTCCGTGGAAACTCCGACACGTTCCATAAACTTGAAGGCCGTCAACAAGTTCTCGAGCATTTGAAGGGTATACGTGGCATTAGGGATCCTCTTGTCAACCTGTTCGCCAGACAGGGTTTCGATCAGGCGCACAAGTACAACACCAGAGCGAAGGGATTGGGTCATGTCGTTCACAGGCCCGACAGAGTCGGGCAAGTTGCGGTTCATCCAACGAACCCACTGTTCATGAGTCCAAGGACCAGCACCATTGTGGCTCGATTGATCTTCCTCGTGATGACGGAAGGAATCGAGTTCGCTGTCTGGCCGGAATGATTTTCCAGGGTTGTTGTATTGCTGCTGCTGCTGATGGTGTTGCTTCTGGGCTCCATAGCTCTCACCATCCTCATCTCTCCAGGGATCATCATCATTTCCATGACCGTTTCCTCCTTCAGAGCCGATAAGACTATGTCGCTGCTGGGAAGGTTGGACATTCAGGTGCTGGAGGACAGGACTTTCAGGATGGTTACCGTTCTGGTTGTGGTAGGCTCCATTCATTCCATTGGCGTGGTGGTTGTTGCCATGATTTCCATTTTGAGGGCCTTGGCGTCCATACTCGTTTTGGAGATATTCCTCTCCTTCTGAGTCTTGATCGTCATAATCTAGAAGCTGTTGTTGTTGCAGTTGCTGTTGTGGCAGTTGCTGTTGTGGCAGTTGCTGTTGTGGCAGTTGCTGTTGTGGCGGTGGCTGTTGTCTTTGGTGCTGTTGCTGCTGATACTTCTGGTCGTACTGCTGCTGTTGCTGTTGCTGTTGGGGATGCATTGGTTGTCCGTTGGGTCCCAACCCGCGGTTTCTCTTAGAAGGCGAAGGGGGACGAGGTGCCATCCGTCTAGCGACATGAAGCGGAATCGTGGGAATGTTGCTGGAGGAAATAACAGGAGCCGAGGGGTCACGGCCAATCGTCACCTTCATAAGAGCCTTAAGCCATCCCTTCATGTCGTGTTCGCTCTCAGTGTAAAAGTAAAAGTTCCTGAGATCTTCATGCACGGCCTTGAAGCAATATTTGCCAGCGTAGATGTTCTCGTCTTGGATAATCTTGTATCCCACCAAGTTGATGTAGTCTTTGCTGGCGTTTTCCTTGGGCGAATTCATGTAGTAAAGTGTGACACCCTTGAGCATGAACCAGCGACTCTTCCAAGTCCTGTACGTGTCACCTCTCTTCTTCAGCCATCCGGCATAGTCGGGTTTGCCAATCATATCCAAGGTCACAACCTTGTCGCTTGGATCCGCCTTGCCGTTCTGCTGGCGGTTAGCATCGGAGGGCACATGAGTCTTGCGCCTCTGGGGTTGAGCTTGTTGTTGGTAATCGTCCTGGGGGAATTGATCCTGGTGCATCATATCAGGACTGGTAGGTCCATTCATCGACCTTGGGTACTGATCCATGGGCGGTGAGCCGAACGACGAGGGCTCCTCCTGAATAGGTCCACGCTGTTGCTGCATTTGCTGTTGCTGCTGCATGCCGGGGCTGGGCATCTGAGGAGGACGAGGAGCATTACGTTCCCACTGGCCACGCTGAGGGTTGGAAGTGGAAGAGTAGGCGGACGCAATGCTTTGGCGTTGACCTCCACGGGCATGGTTATCTCCCATACTTCCTCCACTGATTGATCCCATGGTGTCAGAGCGGCTCAGAGCAGCATTGCGGGCATGCATGTCATACTCGGAATGTTGTGCTTGGTGGCGCATGTTGGGAGACTGAACCGACGCTGGTGGAGACATTGGTGCACTGCGAGGGTCTTGGTGGCGAGGATCGTGTCCGTATTCGCCTCGTGGGTCAAATGATGATCTAGGACTGGGTCCACCGGCGGAGGCCAGGCGAGGGGGAATATTGGGTCCACTTCCGAACATGGAGTTGACCGAGTTGGAGTTGGAGAGGCCTCCGTATTTCGATCCATTGTCACTCTTTGTGGTACGTTTCAAGGTGGTGATGGCATTCATGATGTTGAAACGCTTTCCGAACGAGTTGATGTCCAGTTCCTTCAAGTTGTTCAGGTTGAGTTCCAGCAAAATGGCTCCCGAGATCTCGTTGTCTATCATTTGTGGGACGATTGAAAATTTAGCTACATTCAAAAAAAAAAAAAAAAAAAAAAAAAAAAAAAAAAAAAAACAATAGTAAAAGCGGTGACCATTCTTACCAACAAAGCTCGGCACCACATTGCCGAATCCACAGTAACGAAGCCAAAAAGCAACCTGCTCAATGGACCAGCCCGTAGGATGGCCGCTAAGCTGGGGCTCGGTCAAACTATCCTCAACGGTTTGCGCAATGACCTTGCTGTTGGAAGACCCACCGTTCTGGGACGGCGAGGGTGCAACCCCAAAGGCTCCACGGTTTCCTCCCATAGGCGGGCTTGCAATGGTCGGGTTCTGATTGATGTGCATGTTGCTTACGCCGTTAGCAAGAGCATTGGCACCAAACTTGGCGCCGGAGCCATTCATGACGTTGTTATTGTTATTGTTGTTATTGTTGTTGTTATTGTTGTTGTTGTTGCTGTGGTTGCCATTGTTGCCATGGAAGGGTGGGAGATCGTTTGACGTGGGCGAGTCGGGTTGGTGTTGCTGGCTTTGCTGAATAGGGGGATCTATGATGAAGTGGAGGAAAAGAGCAGATGAGGATGGGGTTAACTAAGGCCAGGCTCTCGGGTTGCGCTCTCGATGCTCCGCATGGTGCAAGAGAGTGCTCTCAATCTTGCATGGGACGTTGGTGGGTGAATGGTGTGTATGTGCCTCCGTAGTCTGGGTGCCGCATGTTTGGATACAGGGATACTGGTGGTGCACGCTCACTTTGAGTATTATCCCATTGACGCCTCTTGCCCCAGCTCTCCTGGGGCATAGAGTTCCTGGGACCCTGACCTGCGGAAGTTAACAGTCGTTTTTCCACAGCCAATTGGTCACTCTATTCATCCAGGGCTGGAGAGTCGTCCAGCTGCTGTTAACGCCCAGTGCGCCTAACCTGTTCCAGAGTCTAGCGTGAAGTGTGTTGCAGAGGGTTGAGCGAGCAACGGTGAGAGCACCGAGCAAGAACCTGGGTCCTGGCTAGTTGCAAACTAGCTCAAGACCCCGATCAGCGTTGAGCAGGTTGTGCTCCCCACAGATAGAGAGCGAGAGAGACAAGAGAGAGAGAGAGACAGGGAGAGAGAGAGTCCGCTCGTTTCTTTCTTCCTGGTTTTAATCTTGCGCCGGATGAATTGTGTTGGGTATGTCGATGTGAAAAAGAGAGAGAGAGAGAGAGAGAGAGAGAAAAGGAGGTTTTCTTACCAGGCACGGTGTAGTTCATTGGGAACAGGCCGGTCTGGCCACGCACGTTGGTACCCTGTTATTAACAACAAGGTGCAAAGATGGCAAAGACAAGGCGTCAGTCAATAAATATCCGAGACAGGTGCTTTACGCAAGTTGGGGGACCACAGGATGGAGAACAGGCCTCTTTTCTTTTGTTTTCTTACCTCCCACCAGCCGTCTTGGTAGAGCTCATCCTTCTGGTTGATGACAATAGGCTCGCCAATATGGAAAGAGATTTCATCCTCGGCCTCGGCCTCAAAGTTGTGAATAGCCCAGACTGTCTCGGGCATGGCGTACTATCCTTGTTTACTCTGTGGAGAGAGAAGACAGAGAGAGAGAACGAAAAGAAGGGAACAAACGGCGGTTAGTCCACAGGAACAATGACTGGATCGCCCGATTGGGCAGAACGGAAGAGACCAACGACAGAAGCCACAGAGGAGAAGGAAGGAGGAGGAGGAGAGGGTTCTTGTGGGGTGCAGGAAGCAAGAAAAGGTCAAGCAGGCAGGCATGCAGTAATAAGGAAGGGGCGGAGCGAGAGCGAGCATGGCTGACAGAGACTGAGAGGAGTGTCTGTCTGTGAGTGAGTGTGTGTTCCAGTTCCTGTTCCTGAGAAGTGCATGCGGGGTCAAACTTGGTTTCAGTGGAGACCCATGGAGATGGGATCAGGGTCCACAGGAGGAGTCAGGAACCAGGAGTGAAATGGAGGAATGATGCTCTGCTTGGTGCTCGGGAGTCGAGTCGAGGTGCCTGCTCGAGGAAAAAGCGAGGTTGGAGGGTATCTGGTTACATGTCTGGGGGGGGAAGAGGAGGGGACAGGAACGTACTTTGAACAATAAAGAAAAAAAAAGAAAAAAAAAAGGTGTGCTCTAGACAGAGGGGAGAAGAGGGCTAGGGCACAGCAGGGGAAGGGTCATCAAGATGAGGGAGAGGAGGAGGAAGGCGGGATCGTAACGGGAGGGAAAGAAGGTGGAAGAAGAGGATGGGGATGGGGATGGGGATGGAGGGTAGGGGAGGGGAGGGGGATGAGCAAAGAAAGAGAAAGAGAGAAAGAGAACGAGATGAGGGTCACTCTGCGCAAGGAAAGAGGCACCGACACCGGCACTGACACTGACCAGGGCCCTCTTCCTCTCTCTCTTTGTCCTCTTTCTCTCCCTCCCCTATAATGCAAAATGACATCCGTCCCTGTTGTCCCACCGACTTTTTCTTTCTCTGTTTTCGTCCGCGTGTGGTCGCCTCTGCTGCTCTGCTCTCTTCCTCTTTGCCTTCCTCTTTCTCTTGTTTTCACTTTCCCTCAACGTTGTTTTCGCTCTCAGTCCTATCCTGGTCTGGCCTGCCTGCTGGTCTGCTGCCCTTTCCCCAAAGTCTCTTTCTCTGCTTTTTTTCCTCCTCTTCCTCCTCTTCCTCCTCCTCCTCCTCCTCCTCCTCCTCGTCTCTTCCTCCCTCAATTCACCCGCTCTCTTCCGTTGTGGCGTTCTGCGGCCGCTGCACCCCCTGTTAAAACCAGAAGGGGCCGCAAATTGAAATTGAGAAAAAAGTAATAATCGTCCTAAATCTGCGGACCAGACCAAAATTAACGCTGTTCTGTTCATTTCTTCCGTCAGGTACCCTGCTAGACTAAAGCCGGCAACAGACTGTGCTGTAATTCAATTGGCATTGTCCCCCTCTGTTTGGCTGGTCCATGTGAAAGAATTTAAAAAAACCGTTATCGAACACACAATCGTGAGCCCTGCACTCTTGGTTTTCCTTTAACCCAATACCACCATCTTTTTTTTTTCTGTTCCACAAAGGAATTGATTCTGGCACGAAGAGGATCACGTCGTTTTTTTTTTTTCTTGTACTGTCATACGCACAAACATTCAACAAATATCAATGACCACCTGCCACAAGAGGTCCGTGAAAGAGGAGGGAGAAGGATGCATCTTGATGTCTGTTCATCAGGGTGTGTGGTTCCCAACTGTTCGCTTGGATCTGCTTTGGATGGTATTTTGATTTGTTAAACTGAAAAACAGGGAATGAAAACAGACACAAGCAGGATTGCTCACGTATCCTCGCACAAGTTGTTTAATTGTCAAGGTTGCACAAAGAAAGGCTGAGGGTTGGGCGAGAGCTGCCAGGGCAACAGTGGTCACATGATTAGTGTGGAAAGGGAGGCTTCTAGTAGACACGAGTGGCACTTTCTCATCGCAGCTATAGTCAGAACATGAACAAAGACCGAGGAAAAGAACAACAAGTCTCTTGCAGGTGAGAAAAGGCTCGGATTTACTGGACTTTTTCCACACTTTTGTTCTCCCTAACAGAAGCTTTATGACAGCCGCCCGAGAGAATTAATTGTAGGTGTTCGACCTGGATGGCCAAGGTAGATGACTGCCAGATCCTTATTCCTTGATATTTGATATTTGTGCATGACTGGAAGGTCAAATATATTTGTTGTCTCCTCATTACCACTCTCAATGATTTCAAGAACCCTATCAGTGTTCGTTGTGGCTGCACTCGCTTTCACTCCAAATTCTGATACCGCTTGCCTCTGCTTACCATTCAGTCTTTGACCATTTACCACATAGCATTTGATTGCTATGTCGTCTTTGGAGGCATTCAACGATGTTACAACAGTCCATCCAATGCCCTCCCCCGCTGCACCATCTCTAGTCGACTACCTTCTGATCAAAATGTATATGAGCATCACTCTATGGGAGGGCAGGCCTATGCTTTTGGCACTTCTATCGTCACTCTGCAGACAGTCGAAGGGGATCCTGATAGAGTCCTGATAGCTACTTCCAGGGAGTGTGCGAGTATGTAATACCAGAATGCCCACAAGTAAAAGTAATAAAAAAAAAAAAGACGCGTCCTCAAAATTGGTGGCGCACACACGTTTTCCTTCCAAGGCACAAACAGGATCGCATTCCCGCATTCTTGCATTCATTCACTCCTTCATTTCTCTTGCGCCTCATTCCCTTCATCCAATCATCCTTTATTTCCTTTCACCCTTTCATCCATCCATAGTTCCATTACTCTCTCCTCTACAATACAAACCATGCTAGGCCTATATACGCGTGCCCTCGCCAACTATCCTATCGCCACCCAGGCTCTGAGTACAGGCAAGTCGTCCGCCGCCCAGTCCTTCGGCCTGCTCGGCCATACTCTCGCGGCAATTGCCCCAAAACAAGACTTTTCTAACAAATCTATATTCTCCTAACCCCCACACCACACCTCTCCATGTCCCAGGTGTTCTCTTTGGTAGTGGAGACCTCATTGCCCAATTTCTGATCGAGAACAAGTCAAAAACATCCCCTTCTTCTTCTTCCTCTTCCTCGTCCTGGGACATGGCCAGGACAGGTCGCATGGCACTTTTTGGAACCTGTTTTGCAGGCCCTGTTCTTCACCATTGGTACAAATTCCTGGACAAACGGATTCAACTCTCGACCCCTGGAAAGTCATTGCTGGGCCGTGTGGCGATCGATCAATTCTTGTTCGCACCCTGTTTTATCGCCTCGTTCTTTGTCGGTCAAGGACTCCTCGCTGGCCAGGATATGAAGACGATCCAGGGGCGGTTAGAGAAGGTAGGAAGAAAAAAAAATGAAAACAAGGGGAACAAATACGACTAGTGAAGGAAACGTTGTTTACGAATGCATTGTCGGTATAACGATCCATTTCGATACAGGGATACCCTGGGGCATTGAAGAGCAATTACATGGTCTGGCCTGCCGTCCAATGCCTCAACTTTTGGTTCGTGCCACTTCAGCATCGCCTTATGGTTGTCAACACATTCGCACTGGGTAAGAGAAAAGGGTCTACAAGTCACCTCAGGAAATTCGCAGCGTCGTATTGTTTCGGTGGCGTTCTCGTACTAACGTCCATGGGTGGGGATGGGTATCCTTTTTGTCCGATCTCAACCGTCTTTTTTTCTAGGATGGAACACTTACTTGTCGCATGTCAATCAAACCGCATCGGCTGCAGCAGAACCCATCAAGCAATAAACAAATCGTTTTGTATGAATTATGAAAAAAAATGTGCTTTAATAATGGGGTGGAATGGGTGATGTTTTGGATGATTCTCATCCTCGCTCGTTTCTAGCTTCTACTTGTGTACATGTACAAAAAAAATAATTGGAGTTGAGGTTCATTCTCTATGTGATGAACTCCCCTCTCTTCCCTCCTTCAGATCCTCAAGAAAAGATACTAAAAAGTAACTTAGTACTTGTAGATCTCCTCAGGCTCACGTCCACGGAGGAAAGGAACCTCAGTTCCCTTCTGGTAAACGTGGGTGAAGAACTCGCTCATGTCGGGCTCGGGGCTGGCCTTGGACTCCTCGACGGCCAAGTCAACCTCAACACGGGCAGCCTTGTCAATGGCCTTCATCTCATCCTCAGTGATGATGTTGAACTCCAAGAGGCGCTGCTTCAATCCAGTGATGGGATCGTTGTTGGAACGCATGTGCTGAATCTCCTCACGGGTACGGTAAGTGGTACCGGGGTCAGACATGGAGTGACCACCATAGCGGTAGGTCTCCATCTCCAACACAAGAGGTCCCTTGCCAGAGACAGTCCACTCCTTGGCGTAGGCAACAGCCTGGTGAACAGCCAAGACATCCATGCCGTTGACCTAGAAAGAAAGAGAGGCAAAAAAAAAAAAAAAAAAGAGTCAATTGGCAAGGTTCAAAAAGTGCCGATTCTTCAGTTGTAGAGAAAATTTGATCCATCATACCTTCAAACCGGGGATGTAATCACCACGCTTGAAGTAGCTGGTGTTGGCGGAGGAGCGGTTAGCAGCTGTTCCCATTCCGTAGCGGTTGTTCTCGCAAACAAAGACAGCGGGCAAGTCCCAGAGCTTGGCCATGTTGTAGGCCTCGAAGACCTGACCCTGGTTAGAGGCACCATCACCATAGAGGGAGAAGGTGGCGGCCTTGTGGCCGAGGTACTTCTGGGCAAAGGCAATACCGGCACCCAAGGGAACCTGGGCTCCGACAATACCGTTTCCTCCAAAGAAGTTGGGGGTGAACATGTGCATGGAGCCTCCCTTGCCTCCAGAGATACCAGCCTTGCGTCCGAGAAGCTCAGCAAGGATGGAGGTGATGGAGCCTCCGCGCATGTAGGTGAATCCGTGGCAACGGTAGGCGGTGATGATCTTGTCCTCGGCAGTCAAAGCGGTCTCCATACCGACGGCAACGGCTTCCTGTTGAGGCGGGACGCCAGGGTCAAGAAGAGAGGGCACAGGGGTGAGTACATGTTCATTTGCAGAGCAGGCAGGCCAGTAAAGCGCGGGCAGATGAAAGAGCGACCTCGCAGTAGAATCTCAGTCCTCTACCACCCGCGGGAAGATCCGCTTTGCCGCTCCACGCTGTCGAGCAGATCGGAGGCCCGCCCTGGAGAGCGCCGATTTGGGTTTTGTTGGGATCCTTATAATTATCGTGGCCCCTTCGTTCCCTTCTCCACGCTCTCTATCTCTCCCTCTCTTTCTGTCTTTCTCTCTCCTGTCTTCACCCACGCCCTGTGCTGCGCGCGCGAGCACGGTGCAGTCCGGGCTGGAGCAGGAATCCAAAAAGACAAGGTTCCTTTTTTCTCATCAGCTTCCCCTCTGTCTCTCTCTTCCTCTCCTTGCTTCCGCGTCTTTCCTAAATACTCTCTCGCTCTCTCTCTCTCTCGAGCACCCAATGACACTGTCCCATGATTGCATTATTGCATTCTCTTTACCTGACCAGTGCACAAGTGGCAGAAACCGCGGATAAGCTTGGCCTTGTAAAGACCATCCGAGGCCATCTCCATACGTCTCATGGTGACCATGGATTTGTACATGCGGACAAGCTCCTCCTTGGAGATGTCAACCTGGAGAGAGGGAACATCGCAGTTGTAGGACTCGAACGAGTTCTTGTGGAGATCAATGCTGACGTTGCGAGCAGCCGAGGTGGCAAAGGTGCGAACGGTCTAGAGGGAAGACAGAACAAGGAAATAAAACACGTTAGGGCAAAGAGATCACACATTCTCATCAACTCGTGCAGATCCGGGAACGGGAAGTAACTGTGGGTGATCTATCTTGTCGTCTCGGAAGTTGAAAGGGGATGGAGGATAGCAGAGCGATAATCGATAGGGAGAGATGTGGACTGTGGCTGGATTTGAAGTATATACAGTAGGGCGCCTCACTCCGTTTGAAAAATAACAAAAAAAAAAAAGTAGGAAACGTCTGGCGATGACACTGATCATTCCTGCGGGTCGATGACCCTAATGAAGAGTCTTGATGTCTCTCGTGGTGTGGACCCTGCCTGAAAAAGATGAATCCTGCTGTTTGTTGATTCCGCTGGGTTGATTTTGGACGTGACCAATGTCGATGTTGGTTTGGTTGTTGGGGGTGGACACTGAACTGTGTTTGTTGGGTAGGCTGAGCAGGGCATTTAAAAGAGAGCAACACAGGGGGGACAAAAGGACCAGTGGGCAGGGGTATTACCAAGGGGGAGATGAAGGCCTTGGCGGCAACCTTGGCGAGGCTGATCTTCTGGGAGGACAACATGGCAGGAGAGGGGAATGTGATGAGGAGAGAGAGAGAGAAGAGAGAAAGAAGAGAAAGAGAGATGCGGAACAGGCGGGAGAAGAAGGGCAGGGGAGACAGGAGGGGTCGTGGAAAGAAAAAAAAATACGAGAAAACAGAGCTGAGTTTGACAAGAAAAGATTGCGATAAGATTGCCGCTCCTTGTGGAGCGAGCGCATTCTCTCTCTCTCTCGGGCGTGGGCGGGCGGGCGGACGGGCGGCCTTCTCCTGTCGGCCTGTCTGCCTGCTGCTCTGTTCCTGCCAGATATGGCCAGTCGTGGTGTGTCGTGGCTCTCGCTTTTTCTTCCTCTCTCTCTATCTCCCTTTTGGTTCTCCCTAACCTCTTTGCTTGCCATGTACCCTTCAATTGGCCCAGACCACGTTCATCGTCTTTGAGATAACACCCTACTCTCGGATGTGGATATTTTATTGAACAAAAAAAAACACTTGTGGACTACATGTTCAGTGGTCTCTAACTCTGCTGTTCTTCCGAATGCTCGGCTCCTGCAGCCCCGCTGTTGACATTGTTCGACTCGCCAGTAGGAAAGTCGTCTGATTTGAGGGCACTGAGCAGCTGCCGGGTAGCCTGCGCCTGTTGCTTCTTTTGGTGGGCGGAACTGGAAGCAGCAGCCGCAGCGGCAGCGGCGGCGGCGGCGGCGGCCGAGGTATTGTTCATGTCTGAATTGGTAAAAGCCACGTTCAACATCCTCTCCGCCAATGCCCTGTTTTGGGATTGCAACTCAAATTCAGCTGGAGAAAGCTTAGGGATCGAGGACGACGACGAGGAGTGCGAAGGGTAGACCAAGGTCTCAGTACCATCTTCAGCAACGCTTAGGTGGACTCCATGATCGTGTGTACCCCGATTGCTGTGTCGGCCATGGAATTCATCGTGGTACTGCTGTTGCAGGAACGAATACTGGGCTGTCAAGGCTTCGATAGCTGCCTGCTGAGCGGCGTCATTGATTTCTTGCTGTTGAAGCATCGCCCCAGTCGTCGTCATAGACGAGTGTGGATACGACGACGAAGAAGAGGATGCACCAGTGCCTTCGTCCGATTCTGCTAGTTGAGATGCGTTCAACTGAGATCCGGAGGATCCGCGACGGCGTTGTTGGATCCGTCGCTCAACGTCTTCCATCATAATCTTGACAACTTGCTTCAAAGTCATCGAGCGGTAGCCCTCAGTCTTGCAGCGCGAGGACATGAATGTGCGCGCAATCTGGTTGGCAGCCGGAATCCTTTGCAGACTGGCCACAGCCTCTGCCTGAGCAGCGGCCACAGCTGCCGCCATGGCGGCAGTCGCTGCAGCGGCAGCAGCAGCGTTGGTATCTCCATCCTGAATCTGCTGTTGCTTCTTGGAATCGAGCTGGTCATGTGTCTGGATGATCTTGGCTAGCTGAATCGCGTTGCTCTCCTGTACGTCGTCGCGCAAGCGTTGTGCGATATCGCTCCAGTTGATGTCGACATGGTCTGTGTATCCATACTCTTGGATCAAGCGCAGAACATCCAATTGCTGCTGCAATCCACCGCGTCGACGAATGGGGCCCTTGGGTGCCTTTGGCACAAAAGATGGAAGGGGGAGAGATGCCGCTGCTGCAAGCGCAGCTGCCGTAAAGGGGTCATTGCTGCTAAGTGGACCAGGATGCATGTCGCCGCCATGAAGGTGGTCACCTCCGGTCTCTCCCATGCGGTTCATCGCCTGTGACCACAAATTGTTGCTGTCAGGAGTCTCTGGAAGAACCCCCTGGAGAGCAGCTGCCAGAAGCATGACATCCTGGGCGGATGCGGTCTTGTTCTCATCAGTGCGGTGGGGTGAGTTGGCGCCACTCTGATGGTGATGCTGCTGCTGTTGCTGTTGGTGCTGAAGCTGTTGTTGTTGTTGCTTCACAGCGGCGGCAGCAGAGGACGCGTTGGCAGCCACAGCGGCAGCGGCGGCGGCAGCGGCCGAGCTGGGACCAGTCCACTCTCCACGTTCCAGCCGAGGCTGCAAAGTTTGAGAGAATCGATGACGACACTGATGTCTCGTGCGCGTGCCCCCCATTCGTTCAGAAATTTGAGTCCACATAGGGTTGGAGTCCAGAATCGATGCTTTGCCTTGCTTGAGGGCTAGTTCTTGCATGATCCTCAACAACTGTTCGTCCTCCTGAGGCTGCCACGGTCCCGTCACCATGGTGCTTAGGTCCTTGAGATGGTTACGGTAACGGTCACGACAGCTGTCAGCCATACGTCCCAATTCCTGTCCAATCGTAGTCCACTGGCCCTTGTGCTTGGCATGAAGCTCGACCAACTTGTCATCGTCCTCTTTGCTCCAGGCTCCGACATTGTTCTGGGGATGGAACATGCGCCGTACGTGCAGATAGATGTTCAAGAGCGGCCGGGTCTGAAGTCGAACAGCTGTAAAGAAGAGCACAGATATGTTCCTGTCAGAGGTGCATTCTGATAGAAAATCAGAGGTTCGTTTGAAAGATAAACAACTTACCAATCTCAACCCACAGAGCTTTCAGATCGTTCTTCTCCAATCGTCCACGTCCAGAACTTCCATTATTGAACCAACGTTGAATGGCATCCTCGGGCATTTTGTTTCGAATGACATATTCCTTGATTGTTCTTCTGATGATATCGTCCTCGTTTGTGCTAAAGGTTCCCGTCTTGTAGGCAATTCCTGGAGGTTTGATTTCATTTTGGTTAATTCCTGTTGAAAACATGCCACGTTCTTTTTCCTCCGCCGTTTCGATTCAACAGCATACCTTTGTCTTTCAGGGCTGTGGCCATAAGCCACTTTGTGTGCAATGGGTTGGTACTCGTTCTGACTGCGAGATCAATCTCCAGCTGCTGCTCTAGCGTCCTTGCAAGTGCCTCCGGATCTGTAGTAGGGATCTCCGGGCTTTCAAACCGTCGTCTAATACCAGGACCGCTTGACTTTCTGTTACTGATAATAGGAGGAAGGGCCTCTTCGTCATCCTGGGCATGGGCTTGATCGTGTCCAGTCTCCTGTCCATTGAATTCCTCCGGAGTGTCATGTCGACTACCATGGTGGACGTCATGTCTGTCCGACGACTGTTCTGCATCTTGGAGATGAAGACTTGGCTTCAGACTTGCCAGAATTGCAGAGGCATCGCCAAGGTTCATCAAAACCGAAGTCGCTTCAGCAGTAGCAGCCGCGTGAGCATCCATTTGGCGCAGGTGAGCTCTGTCCTCAGAAGTGTCATTGTGTTCTTGACGCTGGAAATCACCTTCTATGATCTGCTGCATGGTTGGGATACCGGTCATGGACTCCATGATTTGCTCGCGGGTGAGGCGACTGTTGGCCTCCGGTTCAATCTGTTGCTGAAGTTGTTGCTGCATGCGAAGCACATCTGCGCTGACGCCGTTGCTGCCACTATCATGGTCGTGGTGTTGTTGTTGTTGTTGTTGTTGTTGCTGTTGTTGTTGTTGATGATGATGGTGGTCAGGGATATGGGCATCCTGTGAAGGGGCAGCGCTAGCCAGCAGGTCAGCCATGGTTGTCAAGGCGGCAGCGGTCTCTGAATTGTTTGCGTGGAGAGCCGAGTCAGAGGCGACCTCTTCGGCTCGTGGAGTGTGAGTCTGAACATCGTCCATGGCATTGCTGTCGTGTTCAGCTCCCTCTCCTTCAGCTCCAGAATAGCCATCGGGAGAAGTAAGAGTCCTCTTGAAGCCAGTTTCGGATTCTTCTTCCTCCGGGTTTTTTCTCTTTCGGCCTCTGTTTCTGTCCATCGTATTGTGACTCTAGCCTTTTTGTGTTTGTAGGAGAAGGGGGGTAGGGGAGGGGAGAGGGGGGATATACAGGCCCGAATGCAGAAACTTTCTGGTGTGTTTTGAAGACGTTTTCTCTGTAGGAGTAAAACTCGTCGTTTCGAGCTACACTATATTCATTTTCGAAGGCAAAGCAGGCACCAGTCAGTCGTTGCAACGGTCGCCTTTCAGAGATCTCCGAACTCACTGTCGCGACATTAATCAGGCAGCATGGAACACTGCAGGTTGCGCAGATGATGGTCAACGACAACAACAACTGCCGATGAGCGAAATAAACAGAAGGCTCTGATGTGGGAGATGGGTCGCGTCTGCTCGCGCTTGACCATTGAGTTTCTCCATTTCCGGTCGACAATGATCACCATACCTTGATATTAAGGGTCGAGGTAGGGAGTGGAGAAGTGGGTTAAGGGTTGGATAAAGTCGGGAATTCGAAAAAATGAAAAAGGCCCCATGATGAGGGTGGCTTAGCATGCCGGTGCATAATTCCGCGCTGTATCACGTGGTTTATTTGAATGTGCGTACGCTTTTGGTGGCGTCTTTTAAATGTCCAGGGGCCAGTTGTCCTTGTAAAAGTTCAGGCCTTCGTCGTCTGGATTATCATCCACTAGCCTGCGCATCGTCACTAAGGAACCAAAACAAAGGGGGGTTGTTAGTTCATCAAGAGGTGTTGGCTGACCAAAAAAAAGTTGAGCAATGCCCCACAAATGTATAACCATAGACCTACAAGCAATATTGACAGCAAATGCCAGGAATAACGACGCAAACAGGATAGTAGGTCCAATACGATCATAAAACTTGACATCTACCCGCATCTGCTCCATCCATCGATGCCTTAGATGAAAAATGGTTGTTGCATACGCCAAGGTCGACATGGCTACCAATACCAAGAACAGACCGACTTGCATCCCAACATCCTTGCCAAAGCTCAGCAACGTCAGAGCCATGGACCCTAACAAGAGTCCAAACTTGATCCAATGCATGAAGGTACGCTCATTGGAGAAGAACGCTTTGGAATCCGGTTTCTTGGGTCCCTTTTTACCGCCGACAAGAGGTTTATCACACATGGTCCCCTGTCCTTCTGTTGAAGGAGGGGCATCTTTCCTATAATACCGAGTTGATCTTTTTGAGAGCTCTTTCAATGTGGGCCGACGCAGCTCTCCTTGACTCCCATCCATGACCATTGCAGGCGGGGTAGTTGGTGAAAATTCAAGACTTCGTTCCTCTTTGGTCAAGTCACAGCGGTCATGTCCAAGATCGGAGGCGATGCCTCGTGCCCAACGTACATAATGCCTGACGCCTCTGGTACTTCTTGACGCAGACGCCACCGACTCTGCTGCCGCTGAATGGCAAAGCGTGGAGGCAACAGATGATCCCGTACGTGAGTGAAGTGAGGTTCTGTAGGTTCTACTGGAAGATGCGTCTTGGGAAGCAGTGCCCGAAATCCCTGTCCTGATGCACCTGTTAGTGGGTGTCGTTGAATCTGTAGGACAGCTAGAGGTACCGGTATTGTGAGAAGTGGAGGAGGGTGCAGGTGATAGAGACGATATCGTGGTTGAATCCTGTGATGAACGTCTAGGGCCCTTCGATTGACGCGACCGTTGGAAAAGGCGCCTTTGTCGATCTACCAGATAGTTTGTCTGTTGGTCGGACACTGTCATCTCTTGCGATTTATGTTCAGAGTCTTCATTGGTATCTTGGCCACCAGGTTGACAGATGGGGGCCCGTAGAGACTCGATCACAATGCCGCGAAGCTGATTAGGGCTAGCAACAGGTGTAACATTGCAGCTTGTTGATCTGGAAAATGTTTGCAATGGCTGAGGAATGTCGACTGTCAGCGCTCGATGTACACTTCCCTTACTGCCGTTGTCCTGAATCTGTACCGTTACGGGCGTGGTCTCCGACACTTCAGGAGTGTTTTCTGATGGAGAGAGAGCTAAACTCTGGCCGGTTTCTAGCTCATTGGTGCTAAGAGTAGATGTCGCGGAGACTGGGGGTTGTACCGGTGCGACGGGTAAAAGTTGACCGACGTTGTTGAGATTGGGCTGCGACAAGACCAGCTCATTGTCGACAACACTATGATCTGCAGAGTGGGTCAGTACACCATTCAAAACATATTGTGTCGCTCAACGATATCCACAACATCCACCCTAGGCGCTCAGTTCTCACCTTGACCAAGAGTATTGAAGGACGCTGACGATGTCAAGGGCGGAGTGCGATCGGAAGGGTGGAGGGTATCTTGATAGCTGTGCATGTTAAGAACCGAACTTTGGCGATCAAAGGCAAAACAATAAGGGCGTGAATGGCGATTTCAGAGTGAAGAAGCAAGAGGGTAAAAGGTGGGCGACCGTGGGACAGTCAAAGCATAGGTGACAACGGCTTCTCTTTCGCCTGCTGCAGCCATGAGCGGTGAGCGATGAACAACTGTTGGCATTCAGGCCAAGAACGGCTGGCCAACTGTTTGTAATGTCATTTTGTACTGACTGGAATGTGGAATCTCGATGGTGCGCCTACAGAACCGACAGCGTTCTTGTCCAACATGTATGCCACGTGGAGGGGACAGTGTGTGTCCCAGTCCCTGAGCAAGTGATGCATGCGCGCCATGGACAAGGGTGGAGAAGTTGTCAAAGGGTGCTGTGGCTGCCCTGTGCGGAGCGTCAACGAGCGTTCAAAGAGCGACTGAAAAGTTAAGGGTCCAACAAGGTGTTTTTCACATAAATGGTCTCTGCGGCGCAGAACAGTCTGGTTTCCTCCTCTAACATATTCGGTAAATTTTTGCCCAAAACGCTGCAATCCATCCATCCATTTGTCCCAAGTCATTGTTCCGATCCATCCATCCGTCTCGACAACCATCCGTCTGTCTGTCAACAACCGCATGATGCGATCTCTACCTGTTGTCTGAAGCATGGAAGGACCAAGTCTTCGGGATTCATGGACACTCATTGATGGCTCATCTGCTTCAGATTCGAAGATGCAAGATCAAGACTTTTCAGCAGGTCCTCTCCTGTTTGAGAATCTTGCTCCCAGCAGACTCGTATGAACAGTGACAGTGAATTCACGACAACAACAACAACAGCAACAACAGAAGCAACTGGATCATCTTGAAAGATGGAAAACGTTTCTTTTTTTTGGATCTCTTTCTGACAATCCTCCCTCCTTCTATATTTTGATATATATAACAGAAATGGCTACCCTTGCTCTTCCTGCCGGCATTGAGACCGATGGCGCTGTCCGCCTTTTCAACAAGTGGTCCTACGACGATGTCGAGGTCAAGGATATCTCCTTGATTGACTACATCCAGGTCAAGGCCCCCGTCTACTTGCCCCACACCGCTGGTCGCTTCGCCTCCAAGCGTTTCCGCAAGGCCCAGTGCCCCATTGTTGAGCGTCTCACCAACTCCTTGATGATGCACGGTCGCAACAACGGAAAGAAGTTGATGGCTGTCCGCATCGTCAAGCACGCTTTCGAGATCATCCACCTTCTCTCTGACCAGAACCCCATCCAGGTTCTCGTTGATGCCATCATCAACACCGGTCCCCGTGAAGATTCCACCCGTATCGGTTCCGCCGGTACCGTCCGTCGCCAGGCCGTCGATGTCTCCCCTCTCCGTCGTGTCAACCAGGCCGTCTCCTTGTTGACCATCGGTGTAAGTAGTCTCTTCATTGTCGAAGGAAGGAACGAAAAAAACGGGAAGACAGGAACACCATGCAATTGGGAGAGCATCATTTGGGAATTCAAGAAAAGAGAAAAGAGTAGGAGATATGGACTCTTCAGTCAAAGGGTATCTGGAGGCTAAACTCTGGACTACCATCCCTGAAGTATTGACCCCTGTCATCCTGGACTTGTTCTCTTTTCTTCAAGACCCATTGCATTCTCTCTTTTTTGCGCATGCTGTTGCCTGCAACCGTTAATTGAACGATGATTGATGTACCCTCATCTTAGTTCAGTGTAAGAGGTTTCGCCCCTTACGGTTACTAACGTTCTCATGAATATTCATTATTGCTCCTAATAGACCCGTGAGTCTGCTTTCCGCAACGTCAAGTCCATTGCTGAGTGCCTCGCTGATGAGCTCATCAACGCTGCCAAGGGCTCCTCCAACTCCTACGCCATCAAGAAGAAGGATGAGTTGGAGCGTGTTGCCAAGTCCAACCGTTAAAGCGCCTTCTTTTTTCGGTCTCTTGCAATCACTTTTTTTTATGTTATTTTCGAAATAAAGTAGCATAGAATCAGAATATCTTGTCCACATGTCTTTGAAGGAAGATGAATGATCCTCGCTGTGTCACAATACTGGCTTTGCCATTCTTCATGTCTGTTGCTCAGCCCTAATGCACGTTTTTTTTTTTTTTGTCTGGAATGGTCATTGTTTGAAACGAGCGAGCATAGTCGCCGAAAGAATTATATTTTTGGGGTGAGAGTAAGGGGTGGGTGTTGTCGTTATCTAAAATTGAAAGTTGAACTGAAATCCTCCACCACCAGCCTGGCCAAAGGGACTTCCGCCTCCTTGTTGGAACTGGAAAAAGGGGTTGCCGGCAAATCCTTGACCAAAGGGGTTTTGCTGCGACTGAGGGTCGTTTGGATCATCGCCGTTATCGAACCGTGCCTTGAGCTCTGGATCGGTCAAAACCTCATAGGCTTCGTTCAATCCGGCCATCTTCTTCTCGACCTCTTCGGGAGTCAGCTCACCGCGGTAGGTATCAGGGTGCCAGAGCAAGGCCTGCTTGCGGAACGCCTTCTTGATATCGCGCTCGGACGCACTCCGGGGAACGTCCAAGATCTTGTAATAGTCCTTTTGTTGAGATTGCTTCAGCAGCCGTTGGGCTCTTGTCAGCTTTTCATGAATCTGGCGATCTTGACCGCCCGCCAGCTCTTGTGCCTTTGTGAAATCTCTGATTGCCTCCTCGAAATTATCGTCCAACATGAATGCCATACCACGGCCGACCAGACCATCAACATTGGATTCGTCCAGCGACAGTGTTGATGTGCACCATTTAAGAGCGTTCGTAGCGTCCTTGTTCTAAACACATAGGCAACATACAGGCGGAGAGGGAGGGGTATGTTAGAGCTGAGCCCTTATATAAACCAGTTGCCCGCTATATTCAGATATCATTCTCGCATTCTTACCTCAGTATATGCTTTACAAGCTGCAGAGTAGATCTTGAGCAGCAACCGCTTGGGCATCTTGCCCACGGCATGGTTCTCGTTTTCCATGGCAGTGGTCTCGGTCTCAATGCTCTTTACCAATGACTTTTCGCCTCCGATAGACTTGTTGATCACACCGGCCCAGCGCTTGTTCTCGATATCGCTCATCAACTTTGCAATTTCCTTCTCTGTCGTCTTCAACTTTCTAAACAATCCCTTGCACAACTTGTTTTCTGGGTCAAATGTGATACACTGCTTGATCTGTGCCAGAGCCTGCTCAGGCATGTACAAAGAGTAGTAGCTCATGGTCGAAAGACGATGCATCAGCTGGGGGTTGGTGGCTGCGTTGTGGGTTGCACGTCTAGAGAAAAACAAATCATGAAAAAAATGAGTCAATATATACAAGTCCAGAATACACATCCGAAAGGGTTCTTTTTTGGATCCATGCAAGAGACAGGGTTTCCTTACGCAAAATCGTTCACGGCCTCTTCAACTTCTCCTCTGGCCAAATGACATTCGGCGCGCTGCATCCTGAAGGGCACGAAAAGGGGCGAGACCAAAATAGCCGATCCCAAGACATGGACACACTCCTCTGTCTGGCCCTTGGCGACGGCATCCTGGGCCAGTTTGTACGCATGTGAGGCGGCTTCGATACTCTCGAGGAGCGCAGGAATCTCCTGAGCTTGGGTGTCACCCTTGTGGGTCTCATAAAAGGCCAAGAGGTCTTCCTTGGCCTTTGAGAACTCTCCTGCCTTGGTGTAGATCTTTCCGCGCTGCAACAAGGCCTGTCCAAAGTCGGGCTTTAAGCGAAGAATGGTGGTAAAGTCAGCCAGAGCCTGATTGTTGCGTCCCATGGTGAGGTAAGTGGCGGCACGCTTGAAGTAGGACAGATAGTTGGAAGGGTCCCGATCTAGAATCCAGCAGATCAGAAGAGGCGGGTTAGACGTCGGACAAAAAGGAAGGAGAGGAGGACAAAGAATGTGCCCTTTTTTTTTCTAGTTCAAACTTGTCTTCTTTACCGATAGCAGCGTCGTAGCTCTGGAGAGCCAGGTTGAACTCGCCCTTTCCGAGGTAGAGGTTGGCTTGGTCCAGATACTGCTGGGTGGTCTCGGGCTCGGCGGCCACCTGGTGCAAGGCCAGGAGGGCGGGCAACAAGAGGAGATGATGGAGTCTCATCCTGGGTTTAGATGATTATGACAAGAGGAAGGAGAGATGGGTTTGCGCGCGATGCGAGGAAGGGTGGGGTTGCCTTAGGAGAGTGAGCTATGACTAGAGAGAAGGGAAAGTGGGGGTAGAGTGGAGGAGATGAATGAATGTATGAAAAAAGAGTCGGACAGAGAGTGCTCTCTGCTGTGGCGGATTTTGATAGGCTCATCTCATGTCCACAGTCACCAAAGGGCAATCAGAAAGGCTGCATTCACCCCACGCAGGACATTGTTGCAAGGACACACACCGCACACACACACACACACACACAGCAGCAGCAGGGGCAAGCGCAAGATGTTGGTCGAGACGCCCTTTTGGCAATTCAGCCCATACCAGCAAACGAACATGTCCAGCCCACACAAACCGTTGGAGACTATTATTTGTTATTGTGTTTGTTTTATACTGTTTTTTGAATTTATTATTTCTTTTTTTTTTCTTCATTCTATTATTCTGGGATCTCACCGACCCTCGTAGCCGTAGCCCACGACAGTGTGCGAGGGTGTGCCTGGAGATCGCGTCGAGAGGGTGTGGATTGGAGGAAGCTGCACCTTCTCGCCCGTCTGTCCTGACGGCCCGCGCGAGACCGACGGCAAGATCGACGGCAATGGAGTCTGCTGCTCCCGAGGCGAGTGGTGGCCGTGCGCCATCATCGACTCGGGCGGTGAGAACGGGTGGGGAGGCGAAACATTGCCACCCTCACTGTGCTGGGACGACATGGATGGCGTCCGGCTATGGTGTTCCTGCTGACCACGGTCGTGGTACGGGCTTGGAGCGTAGTCCATCTCGTGCTCGTTCAGGAGCGCAGAAGGGAACCCATGACGACCAGCGTTCACAGGAGGATGACTTGAATGTACAGGTGAAAGGGAAGGGGACAAATGAGCAGCGCCCATTGGATGTGACGGAGCGTAGCCATATGAAGGAGATCCTTCACGATAATGGCCGTGCTCTTGGGAAGTGTATGACATGCGACGACGTTCAGGAGAGCGAGGTCTGTCGTGGGGGCCTCTGGGGTAGTGGCCTGGGTAAGCAGGGTGATGATGAGGAGAGCTGGCACCATAGGGGTGGTAATGGTAAGGATGGCTCTGTTGATGAGGGTGGTATTGAGGAGGATAGCCGCCATGGTCATGTCGGTAAGGATGCCCCTCATACGACCGTGAGTAGTATGAAGGGTGAATATCCGAGCGATAGTGGCCAGGATAGGCTTGCGAGGGATGATGGTGTTCGTACCGCCTCGACTCCTCAGCCATGTAAGGGTTGTGATGAGGTCTTGAGGGACCTGATTCTTGACGGAGGAAAGGACCAGGGGACGAGGGGGGAGTTCTATCCATTGGTTCAGCCGAGGAATGGCGGTCGTGGCGCATCTGCTGTTTAGGGCGTACAGCAATTGGGCGTGCATGTGAATAGCCGCCAGAGGGGTAAGCGACCGACGATGACTTGATACGCTTGACGGGCTTGTCGCTGTCGCTGTGTTCGCCCTCGTGGCTCGACATGGGAGGACTGTGCATGGATGACCCCTCCTCGGCATCGTTCTCCTCAGACATGGCCTTCTTGGGCTTTACATGATGATCCTTGCGGATGCGGATGCGGACGCCTTGGTCAGAGAAACTGCGAGACAAGAAAGTGGACTCTGACATGCCAGGGAAGGTCTTGCTGGGGTAAACCATGAGCGCGTTGGAAAGACTGGTCATGACATGGACGACCTGGCCTTCAATCAACTCGAATAGCGAGAAGCGAAGGCGGAAATGGCCCTCAATCCGAACAGAGATATCACCAAACACAAAGAAACCACCATCCGAGTTGTCGACATCCTTCAGCCTGTTGAGCGAGGAAACCACTGTACCGGCCAGGGCGCGATGTGCGGGGGCAACAATCTCGCCGTTGGGGTCATCGGCGTGGACCAGATTGCAGCACATGAAGAGATATGGACTTTGGAGGTAATCCCTGGAGAAGAGGCAAAAATAAAACAGATTAGCAAGAGAGCAAGGAGACGTTGGTAAGGAAGGTGTGCTATTTTCGTTTCATGGCTTGTTGCGCAAGGAGTGGAGTCGGCCTTTGTTTTACATACTTGTTTCTATCGGAGGCAGGATCGGCGAGTTTGATCTGGACAATTGGAGGGGGGTCGATGGGGCGGCGGTCGCGTTCCTTGAGGCCGCAGACCTTGGCGCGTTGTGGTTGTTGACGAATGGTCAATACATATTTTGATCTAAGGTGACAGGCAGTCAAGGATGCTGTGAGTACATGACTACATGACGGCCGAGAAGAGTGCGAGATCTCGCACAAATATGGACATGAAGGGCGATACGATAGCACAGAGGCACAGAGGGGGGGGGAACTGCATGGCAGAGAAGCCGAAACCCAAACGGGAAGGGGCATTTATCCGGGGAAACACACACACTCTCTTTTTCCAAAAAAAATTTCGTTTGTTGCTGGACTGGCTGTGTGGAGCAACCGCACTGGGGGTATTTGAGCGCCCGTTTTCGTCTTTTTGGTGGGTGAGTCGTGTACTTACGAAGAGGCGATATTGGAGATTTCAGTCTGTCCACTGACAAAGCAGTATGGAGCTGAAGATGATGACTTGACCATCTTTGTGTGTATACGAGGTGTGTGGAAACGAAGGAGGAAGGTGGAAGATGTTCAGGGCAACGGGTGTTGTCCTAGGCAGAGAGGGGTAGTGTGAGGGAAAAGAGGTGTGCGCAGAGATGAGGGGGGAAGCAATGGGACCGAGGGCGTGTGTGTGTGTGTGTGTGTGTGTGTGTGTGTTTGTGTGTGTGTGTTTGTGTGTGTGTCAGAGATGGGTAATGAGGTCAACACGCAGAGAGATGAGTGTGTGTGAGAGAGAGGAAGAGTCGGTAAGAGTGAAAGGAAAACAAGAAGAAGAAGAGGAGAAGAGACGAAAAAGAAGGGTAAAAGGAAGGAAAGGGTCTGCTGCCAAGGAACTTCAGCAGCGCCGAGATTGGACAAGGCCACTGAGGAGCTGCCTTTTTCCGACAGGTTGGTGCAATTTCGGGCCGGGCGTTGATTTTGGAGGCACACAGTGGGCAGCTGGGCTGGGGGCTGGGCCTCCGACGACGAGTCCATCTGTGATTGCACAGGGCGAAACGAGACCACCCAGCGGCCTTGCTCTGCTGTCCACTGGGCCTCATTTTTGTCCAGCTGGCCCAACAGACCTCGATATATTTCCAGCTGCGATTTTTACCGAGGATTCGAACGAGTGAGGGGCAATGGGTAAATTATGGGATTGGATTTGCGAATCGAGAGCACCTTTTTGCCCGCCGCTCTTCGTTCAATTCAATCCGTGCCTTACTTTACTCCGCCTGCCTATCTTTGCCTCCCCTTCCCCCCTCCCCTGCCACACTTGTTTTGCCCCTCCCTCACTATACAGCCGCGTCAACTGCGCTGCCCAATGACTCCGTGAACATGAGATATGTATGAGAGATGACACAACTGTCAACAGCAAAACGCTTCCCTGTCCTCGCTGAAGAGTGGATCATTGTTGTCTCTGTCGTCTGTACTGTAGCCGGTAGCCGGTAACAACCTTCGTCCGTTCTTTGCTCAATCTTTCAATTTATTGCCACCAGCCTGCTCACACACAACGTCGAGAATACAATCCAGACTCACGCCCGTACTGCGCTCCTTCGTGGCCGAGAACAACCTGGATTTTGTCCCCGCTCATCATCGTCGGGTTGATCGACAGTGGAGGGAAAAGGTAGGGAAGGGGGAAGGAATGAAGATGGTCCGCCTTTCTCCCCGGATAGTCAATGGGCACACCATATGGAATACACTTGGTCAGCAAATCACCCCTCGAAATAGAACAAAAAAAATGCCTCAGTGCTAAACAAAAAGAAAAAATTGGAATCATTTAACCCAGCACTCCTGTCGTGCTTCCTTGGGTCAGAACTTAATGAGAGAGCACCACTCACCTGCTATAGGGCTTGAAAAAGGAAATCAAACGAGGCCCAGGGCTGGAATCCGGTTCAATTGGTCCAGCCTTGGCTCAAAACAGCAAGGGACCAGGTTGGGTCGTTGACATTTGTCCGTTTTGGGTTTGTTTTTGAACCAAGAGAGCGCTCCGACAACGACACCAATCCCCAGCCAGCCAGTCGATTTGCTCTCCCCGTCTGGAGCTCAAAAAAATAAAGCAACTGTCCAACTGCCACTTTTTTTTGCTACTCTTTTTGTGTTTTGCTGCTGGTGGGACAAGAGAAACCCCTTCCACTCCCTTCAGTCATCTGTCCACGAGGACAACCATTCAAAGCCCTGCTGATGTTTACCCAGGACCCAAGACTTTTTCCTTTGACCTGCATGGATGTTGGCTCAAAACGACTGGTTGAACGAACGTTTGAAAAGTGTGTCCCAGTGGACAACGTTTTGTGATACTTTTCCTCGGGTCCTCCGGAAAAAAAGGGTAAAATGTCCACTGTCCATTCTTCTGCATCCACGGAGTGACACGACATCTCACAGACTAGAGCAACAAGACCCAAAAGTCCCAAACTCTCTTGGTTCACCTGCACCTCCTTTCGTCATAGACTAGTCTGATACATCTCTCTGTTTCCCACCACTATCATTTCGCCGCCATTACAAAAAGAGATTGCTGGCTTTTCGTAGTTAGGGGTAGTACTGTAGTTCCGTAGGGGTCCAGACAAACAGCAGAGAAATCAAATGGCCGTGCATTGACATTGTCAAATAGAGAGTCGAACAAAACCAATTAGCAGAACCCTCGGATTTTCCTTGATCCCCTCCGACGCAGGAACACACGGGGCGAAGCCAAAAAGAAAAAAAAAAACAGGGATACCCACGTTCTCTTCGACGTTTTGTAGACAACAGCAGTCACCCAAAGTTGTCGGATTTACCCATGAATCTTCGGCTTTTTTTTAAAAAAAACCCTATTATGTGTGGGCTGTGAACTGCTCCAACAACAAATTGATGCGCCCGACGGGCACATCCTATCAAAATCGATTCTGCAGAGGCCTCCTCACTGAAAGATAGGCGTTTATCCGAGATGGGGGGTGGTGCTCACCAGCTGCAGCAATAATTTTGGTGGCTCTGTGTGTGTACACAAGGAGAGAGGGCGTTGGGCAAGAAACCAAAAAAGACCCGGTAAAAATTCGATACAAGTGTGTCCACCCTGCATGATAACAAGTTCAATAAAGGAAGGTCCTGTCCATATGCCAAAATTAGTGGCGCTTCTCCAATTTAGTGGCGTCGCTCTCCAATGCTGGCCTGATCTGGGCACGTGCAGAAATAGAGGGCCACCCCATCGTCCCCACCACGTCGTGGCGTGTCCACCAAGCAAATAGCCAGGATTCATTCAGACAAAAAGACCACTTCTGCTTACCCGACAAAGCTCAGGGGCCCCCGCATCTCGACTGTATGACCTTGATCGACCAATGGATTGAAAAGCGGCCGCTTTTCATGATTGTGAGGTTAACACGTGGACTCTCGAGTCTGGATATATGAGCAAAGTCGACAATCCTCGGCCAGAAAAAAGCGACGCACAGTACGATGACACTAGTAGACTCTACCGTTCAAAGTCGAGGGTAGCCTGATACTTACGGTAAGGTCGGGCGAGAAAATGGATCTGAAAAACAAAGTCAGCATACGCGTTTGCAGCTCTAGCGAACCCAAAGTTTCATCTGGATAAGAATTTCAACACTTCCAAGGCGCCACGACTCTAAGACGATGGTTCAACACTCTTCATCTATTGCCAGCCCCTCCGCCGATCCTTGTGAACCATGGGGAGGCCCATATCAATTCTTGTCTTCTTAGGCCTTCTCACAACAGATTGGATCGGATCGGACCTGCCGAGAGACCACCACAGCTCCCCATTTGGAGGATAGACCAAGCGTTTGGCCCGGTCATGAGTGATTCCGACGACTTGCAGGGATATCTGGAATTCATTCCTATACGGGACGACCTCTTGTGACGCCACAAATACCCTGGATTCGGGCGAACCGTCGTACAACGATTCTTCCCTGCGTCCAACACTCTACAGAGCTCCTGGGCCAAGACACCTGGGCCAAGACACCTGGATCGACACCACTGAGTCTCTGAGCCAGCGGATCAAATCTTACGGTCCACTACCGGGATCAGACATGAACCTGGACAACATGTCCACTGGAGCTCTACAAAGACTGCTCACAAAGAGCAAGGAGAAGGAAGAGGAAACTGCCCCTCCTAGAGACCACACCGCAAAAACCTTACAGCTCAGTTTCAGGATATATTCTGGAAGGTTGACCTCCTACCCAACACTCACATGGTATGGTGGAGCCTTCTAATCATCAGCTTCCCTCGCCACGGTTACACTCTATCATAGAAGAGACCTCGGAGTTCTACACAATCTACAAAGCAGCACAGGAGACCAACAGCCACATGATTTTCACATGCCCGCGGAAACTCCAAGTTTGGCGCATGTCGCTGGATAGCCACACACATCGGAGACATGGATTTCTCATTCGGACTCCTCCTCTATGGCGAACATGATCAGATCCTTTCCACGAGCAATATTAGTGCGATTGCGCTTCGAACAACCGTCTTTCATCAGATCTGGATATTTCACTTTCTCCATATCCTCGAAGACCAACCTTTCGACGCCACCCAGGTGACAATGTCCATTGACCTTGCGGTCAACGAATTGTTCACCAGAACGAGTATCGGCGCCCCGTACAGGAGGAACGCAGTCCAGAGCCACCATTTGGTCCCAACTCGGGCCCCTCAACCCCCCACACCTAGTATTTTCTTTTTATATCTTTTTGACCTGTATTTGCATCTCTTATGAATACTCCTCGACGAGAAACACTTAAACGCACTTGGTCTCACGCGTGTACAATGACTTTTTACTAGTCGAGATTGCTGTTCAAAAGATGGATATCACCTGATAGTTAAGGTAGGATCGAACGAGAAAATGGATCTGAGAATCGGGTGGTTTTTCTCGGTCATGGGTGAATTTAAGGGATTTTCGATTTTATGACCTAGATCGATGCTCCTCGATGAGAAACATTCGGCGCGCTTGTTCCTACGCGTGTACGACGACTTTTTACTAGTCGACATTGCTGTTCGAAGTCTATGATCACCTGACACTTAAGGCAAGTTGAAGCAAAGAAAAAGACCAGGGAATCAGGCGTTTGCTGTGGGTGCAATCAATGGCATGGATCTGAAGCATGGATCTGAAGATCAGCAGTCTCTGAATGGGTCGGACGAAAAACATAGGGCTTTTATTTCTATGACCAGGATCGATGCTTGTTTGATGGGAGATTACCGCGTTCTTGGTCCCTCAAGCGCGTGATGTCCCCTTGCCAGCTGTCATTGCTTTTCAATAGTTTAAACGTTCTCACATCAACAGCCACATCAACAGCCTGGTCATATTGGTGGAGCGCTCTAGTTTCTGATCCCAGAACATGCGAGTTCCTATCTTTGAGGGGTGTGAGCAAACAAGCAATCATGAATGGAGTTCAAGGGATATCACGACCGCAGTTCTCCGCAAGTATACCGGATATGCCTAGTGCCAGTCTCAGATCAGCAACATCCAACAGCAAAGGAGGCCGTGGCATGGTCGAGACCAGATGTCGCTTGATTTTCTCGTGGAATAGCATTGAAATTGGTCATAAGATAAAAGCCCCGTGTTAGGTGATCGTAGACTTTGAACAGCAATGTCGACTAGAAAAAGTCATCGTACACGCGTGGAAACAAGCGCGCCGAATGTTTCTCATCGAAGAGCATCGATCTAGGTCATAAAATCGAAAATCCCTTAACTTCACCTATGACCGAGAAAAACCACCCGATTCTCAGATCCGCCCCCGCACTCAAAGTTACCGTAACTGTCAGGTGACCCTCGACTTTGAACAGCAATGTCGACTACTATAGTCAAAAGTCATCGCACGCATGTGGAACCAAGTTCGTTGGATGTTTCTTGCTGAGGAGGATCGGTTTCGATCGTAAAAACGATATCTATGTTTTTGCGTATGATATTGGAACCTTCCTGATGGGATTCTTCATTCATGAAATGAGAGAAGATCCCAAAACCTCAGTCTCTAGATTTAGGAACGACGGACAACATTCAGCATTTTAATAACAGGATCGGAATCTTAGACCCCACTTGACTACGACCGCGCTCACGAGATGTAGCTTCAGCGTAATGTATATAGTAATTTCTCGCGAACAATGATGGGATATTTCAAAACGTCGAGAATCTGCTGTGTTCTTCTCTCTCTATCTCTCTCTCACACACACTCACACACACTCACACTCACACATACACTCACTCACTCATATATACACACGTACGCACGAACTCTTCAATTCTCTGATATCTAACCATGATACACCTTCATTATAGAAAGACCGAATCGGCCTTGTCCCCTCCACTCTCACGCTCTAACCTTCTCAACCATCCCCTTCTTTGGTTATTTCAACGGTAATTGTTCGTCCAATGTGACCATCGGATTACAAATGAATGGCAGTCCGCAAGACACTACAGCGATTGCAATTTGCGATGGATTCTCACCATCAGGTACATGTACCGCAATTGAAGTATATTTCTTGCACCGAGTGGCAGTATAGATTTCTCTTAAATCCTCCTCATCATTAACCATCAATTGAGAAGGCGCGGCAAACAAGTTCATTTTGCCACCTGTACCAACTGCGAGTTTCACGAATAACGATGTCGAGAGGAAAATAAAATGAGGCAACGACACAGATCCAGGAGTAGATTTAGGATGTGGTGAAGCAATTGGCGGGAGTATTGAAACACAAGTCAAAAAGTCTGGTCATTGGCCTTTCAAGAGAGGAGCTGCAGTTGGGTTTGGACATCAAGTTCTTGCTATCCGCTGGATCTTTCCTCGGTTTGTTTACTTGTTTTATGACGTCTTCTGCCTTCTCACCTAGAGCGATACGTTCGACGAGGTTGTTCCTTTAGCAATGTGCTAGGAGCTGTTTTGGCCTTGATCTTGCTTAGTCTGTCGCGCTTATAGTCATGGAAGGCGCTTTTCGAATCTCATGCCGCTCACCACGTATGATCTTGTGCTTGCGATCTTTGCACCGTGTCGTGATTCTTCTTGATCACTCTTCGCTTATGATTGTCATCCTTTCGTCTGTGTACATTTCGGATTTCATGTCCTGTCTCTTTTACAGTCTTCGTTTGCAATTGCGACCGTCCCCTTGACAAGGCACTACTGACTATTCATGAGAGGAAAGACAGCTTCCTGCATGGATTGAAAGGCCAACAGCTCTTTCTTGACTTATCAGCTTATCAGCTCGACAGCCAATGAGCAAGGTCATTGAGACACCGTGCACTGCTGGAATGCCACATGCAAGGATGTGCAGAGCGATGCCCCAACAGAGCGACATCGTTGTTTGTGCAAAGGAGTGGGAGGGGATATTTGTCACACAAAACATTTGACATCCAGATTGCTCTGTGGAATCGAAAGATCAAAAAAGGACTTTGAGGGTGAGCGTTGTCTTTACTTTATCACAGAAAGTAGGCTGTTCTTGGTGGCAGGAGGTATCAACGGGGGGGGGTATCAATGGTAGGAAGTCTCAGCGGCGAGGATGCAGGGTCTATCATCGCTTTGAACGTTGGATGGGAAAAGTAGAAAGCCAGAAATAGAATCATGTTACACATGCCCTAGCCATTTTTGTGTAAAGGAATGCAACGCGTCGCTCTCGCGAGGTGTTTCTCCACACCGAATGCTGCCCGCATTCGTGTATCGGGCGAACAAGCGCGTGTCTGATCAGTCGCCTCCAAGTACGCGCTCGAGCGATGCTTGGTCCCCGGACCATTGCTATTTACTCTCGCAATTGCATCTAGAGGGGCATCCCTATCTCTGGAACTCCCTATGTAACCCGCATCCGGGTCGTGGGTGTGGATCAAATGCACGTTCCGTATCTCCTGTTCTAGCCGTGACCCAGCAAGGGTTCATATTCTTGGCGATAGTAGCGGCCGCGAGGATGTTTCTATGTATCAGATTTGTAACTGGGTGCCTTGAAGTCACAATTGGTCGTCCGCATTGCCAAGTCTTGAAGTTGTCAGCCCACACAATGGCGTTACGCTGCCGCTGGCGACAATTACAGTAATGCAAGTGCAAGATTGCTGACTCTGGACCGTCTTGAAGGATTGGCGCGATGGGTACCTGTTTGATTTTACCGACGCGGCAATTATCCATTTCGATGAGCGACTCTTCCTTCATGCATGATGTGGCCCAAGTTGGTTGGACTCTTTTAAACAACATGCGTTAGTCTATTTGATTGCCTTTTTGCTTTTCTTCCATGTTCTCTCTCAGGGCAGAGGAGGCGCAGGGTGTGTCCTCTTCATGTACGACACCTCAATTGGACACCCCTCTCGTTGTGCTTTTGTTCCCTTGACTTTTTTGATTCCCTTTTTTCTCCCTTTCGCTCCATTTGTGACGGGTCCACTGAAGGGGACTTTTTTTTTTTTTTTTTTTTTTTTGGGTCTGAGGGAAACGGACTCAGGACTGAAGTTCAAAAAGAATTTTTCCTGTCAATACGAAAAATTTTTGTTGAAAAGGGCTGTCAAATCCTCAAAGGAAAAAAAACCTTGTGCAAAAGTGGACCGAGGACCGGTCTGCGCGGATATTCTCTTTGAAATGTTTCTCAGCAGCAGGGCTCGAACAAAAAACAGGAGCGGACAAAAAAAAAAAAACACAAATCGTAAAAATAATCTCGAGCACGACAACAGCACGCCTTCTCGTTTTAATAACCATAGTGGCTGTCTCTGTTGTTCAATTGAGTTCTGATCCTGCCCTGTTCCTGGCCACATTGCAACACCTATGGTGCGAGCGTATTTGGGTGTGAACCCTTTTTTTTTTTGGACTTGTTGCTGGTTTGGCCCACCTTTGACATCCTCTCAACCACCACCTCTTCTCCTTTCCTTCCCCCCATTGACCTTGAATATTTTCTTGTGGGGTCTTCTGTTTGTTCACTTTGTGTGCACTCACGCCACAATGGGATGGGAATAGGACACGAGGCAAGAATTGCCTCAACTCTAGAGAACGGATGGGTGGGTGAGAGAGGTTTGTGGACCAACCACAGGACGCACCTTCATGCTCTTCCACGTCCCTTCATGCCACGCCATGTTCATTAGCCATGCGAGCCCGTAGACTGCTCACTTTGTATCTCGTCTTTCGGCTTCCCAATTGGCAGATGCGGTTGTTTTTATTTTTTCTTGTGTCCTTCACGCTCCATGTAGAAATCCCTCCCTTCTGGATATGTGGCCAACCAAGGTTCACATACGTGAAATCGGATCAGAAAACCGCGAACGGACGAGCAATTGGATCGCATCCAGAACCAAAACAATAAAAAAAAAATTGCACAAAATCGGACCCGGCAACCCTACGCCGGCAGAGGGATCGAGGAGATCTTCCCAGACAGCCAGGGAGAAGAACAGGAAAAAAGACTTTGCTCTCTTCCCTTCTGTTGTTTCGTTCACCCATCCGCCACATCCCCCGATTCCGTTCTCATGTGCCGTGCCCGTGTCGTGTCGTGTCGTGTCTGCGGAAGGGCAGAAAGAAAGCAGAGGAAGGGTGCGAGAGCTGTCAGGGAAGGGCAAAAAGAGTTCATTTGCGCGGGGTTCGGTTCTTGTTATCTGCAAGTCTGCAGCCATTCGTCCATTGGGACGCTATAAAACCCGCTTTGTGTCCCTCCGGTCGTTTTTTCTCTTTTCTTTTCTTTTCCTCACAGTTTTCTGTACATCCCACTTTTCCACCACCATCTGCCCACCAGCATCAACAGCTACATCCTTGCTTCCCCCCCCCCTTCTTCTTCTATTCCCAACCACCACCCCCAGCATCCTCTACCAAGGATCCTCAGCTCTCCAACTGTTACTTTCTCTAGTCAGTTCCCCCCGTCGCCACTTTCAAATCTGCTAGACAGTGCACAACCTTTCTGTTGTCTATTCTCTTCTTCGTTTTTTCTTTAAAAAACACCCCCAACCACCACCTTTCTCCCTGAAAAGAGATCCCCGGGCTTCCACCCATTTCCCATCTAGGCAGGCCGTTCACCTTCGGTTTGCTATTAACATCACGGCGCTACGCAACAGTAAAATCAGTTCCATTCTCTTTCGGCGATCGCCTCCCTGGCTTCCCGAGAACCAAGGTCTTGTCTGAATTACTCTTTTGTCTTCAGGCACACCTTTTCAAAAAACGAACCTCGTTTTCCGCTCTTCTTCTGTTATCGCACATCCTATTGGGAAGCTTTACTTCCGTCTTCTAGTCCCCCGTCCGTCCCTTTTGTGTCCTCCCTCCCTTCAACTCGTCTCGAAGCCCTGTCCAGGCCCACCCGAGAGAGTCCCCCCCTTCCCCTAAAGCAAGAAAACAACCCGCAGTAGTCCTGCTCCTCCTCCCCGCGCTTTTTTTCTATTACCTTTTCCCCCCTTTCCCCTGTCGTTTATTAAGCCATGATCGACATTTCGCTCCAGCAAGACCAGTTCGAGGTCGTCCCCACCTTGGTCCAGCCCACCCTGGTCGAGGTCCTCAAGTCCCGTGTCAAGGCCGACATGGCGCGCGAGGCTCAATTGCCCCAGGTCCACACCCTGCCCATCGACCAGATGTTGCACGCCCGTCTCGCCTCCTTTGATCCCGAGAGCGAGGACGCCGAGGCCGAGAATGCTTTCTACGTTGCCGATCTGGGCGAGGTGTACCGCCAGCACCTGCGCTGGAAGGCTCTCTTGCCCCGAATTGAGCCCTTCTTTGGTAAGTCAATAATCCAAGCCGCTCGTTTGTTTTGCAGGAATGAGAAGAAAGGTGGTTTCGTTGTGGCTTTCCAGGGACGACCCAATTGCATCCTTTTTTGGATTGCGCACAGTCGGCTTCAGAAAGATTTTTTCCCTCTTGTTCCACGGACCCTGACCAAGTCATTCCGACGGGGACCGATCTGTTCTTTGTGTCTTGTGTGTCGGTGTTTGTCAACGGAATATTAACACCGATCCCCCCCTTTATCTGTCTTTCTAGCCATGAAGTGCAACCCCGATCCCATGGTCATGCGTCTTCTGGCCTCGCTCGGCGCCGGTTTCGACTGTGCTTCCAAGAACGAGATCCAGTCTGTGCTCGAGATGGGTGTCGACCCCAGTCGCATCATCTACGCCAACCCTTGCAAGCAAAACTCGTTTGTCAAGTATGCCCGCACCAACAATGTTCACATGATGACCTTTGACAACGCGGAGGAATTGCACAAGATCAAGCGCTTCCACCCCGATGCTCAGCTGGTGCTCCGCATCTTGACCGATGATTCAAAGTCGCTCTGCAAGCTCGGACTCAAGTTTGGCGCACCTTTGGACACGACTGGATTCTTGCTGGCTACAGCTAGGGAGTTGAACCTGAACGTCATCGGAGTCAGTTTCCACGTTGGCAGTGGCTGCTTTGATGCCAATGCCTTTGGTGAGGCTGTCATCCGTGCCCGCCGCGTGTTTGACCAGGCCAAGGAGTATGGCTTTGAGTTCAACTTTTTGGACGTTGGAGGTGGATTCCCATCGGCTCATGTGACTGAAGGGATCACATTCGAGAAGGTGGCCACCATCCTGGGTTCGACCGTCGACTCTTTGTTCGGCCCCGAGATTCGTGTCATTGCGGAGCCCGGCCGTTACTATGTGGGCTCGGCTTTCACGCTCGCGACCCAGGTCATTGCTCGTCGTACGATTGCGCGCGACCTTGGCGAGGTCTTGTCGGCGGAGCAGAGCCAGAACCCCACGCACATGTACTATGTCAACGATGGCATGTACGGTTCTTTCAACTGCATCATGTTTGACCACCAGGTCTGCGAGCCCAAGGTGCTCCTCAAGGACGGAGGATTTGCCTACAAGAGCGCAGTGAACGAGCCCCATGGTTTCGCTTCGGTCTGGGGCCCAACCTGTGACAGCATTGATTGCATCTCTTCAAAGTCGAGCTTGCCTCTTTTGGAGACGGGCGATTGGCTCTACTTTGAGAACATGGGCGCTTACACGATCACGGCTGCCAGTCAGTTCAACGGATTCCGCAAGAGCGAGATTATGTACACCACCACGGAGCAGGAGGTTTCGTTTCACTTCTAGGGAAGGAATGAAAAGAAAACTGAGGAACTCCTACATGGTGTGAAAATGATGATAACAAGGACAGTTATCGTCTACAGAGTCTCGACTCGAGTTTGACGACCTTTGTGCCCTGGCTAAGCGAAATAGTTTTTCGTTTTTTTCACTCTCTTTGATCGTGTTGTTTTTTCAAACGAGAATAAAAACTTTGAACCAATTCTGGTTGTCTAAAGACTAAAAAAGACTCGAGTCCGTTTGACGTTTGCTTGATTCCGCTCCACAACCCGAGAGAGAGAGAGAGAGAGAGAGAGAGAGAGCCCCTTTGAACGTAGAGTGGGCAGAAGAAGAACAGGAATTCAGGCACCAGGGGGATTTGTTGTGTTTTTGCCACCAAAAAATGAATGTGACCAGCCACAACACGCGCCAACGCGTTCCTTCGCTTGCTTCTTTGCCTCTGGTTTTGTTCATTTGCCCCTCCCTTTCGTCCTTCCTACAGACCGCGACTAAACGGCCCATTGAATCGATGCATCCGCAGGAGCCAGTCGATGACCTGAGCCTTGCACTCACGCAATCCCCTGTCAGGAATGCCGGAGTTGGAGCAAGAGCCTCAGGTTCATCAGCACCGCGCACGCAGCAGCAGCAGCAACAACAACAGCAGCAGCAACAACAACAAATGCCACGCGCACAACAGCGTCCTACAGCCAAGGAGCCAAGATCCCGCCCAAATGGAGAACCACATCAGCACCAGCATCCGCCAACCCCTGCAATGTCCATCTCGGCCGCTACTTCCACTAGTGACAACAACATCGCCCCTCCTTCCACGAAACAATGGGCACGTCCTCAGGCACCAGCACAGAGGCCAAACAAATCGGATTCAACTTCGTCCGCATTTCCTCAATGGAGCGCCTTGGAGGCGGCCATGAACACGGTGCAGCAGGTTCAGTTGATGGAAAAGAAGTCGCAAGGTAATCACATTCTACCTCCTCACTGTCAATGCCTTTTTGGTAGGGCGGTATTTGGACAGAGAGAGTTAACACGTAGGATGAATTCACTCGTTCCCCACCCTAAAAAACACAACAATGATAGCTCTAGAAGATGAAAACCAGAGGCTGAAGGCACAACTGGCAGAGATGAAGACCAACGCCATCAACTGGTGCATGCTTGCGAAATCGTACCAACAAGACCGGAACTATATTGGTGTCCAACTCTCAGAGCTGGAGATCAAGCTTGCTCAGGCTCAAAGGCGACCAGGTTCTAGTTCGGATGGGACTTTGACAAAAGGAACAAGCGCAACAGTACAGACCATGGCCGAAAAAGGCAGCGCAGGAGCAGACACGACTATGGATGATATTGTGAGCCAGTCTATCTCCCAACTCTTGGACACCGTGTAAGGCTTCTTGTTCCTCGCGCAGGAGTTTTGGTGTTATCACAATGTTTTTAAAAACAAAGACTCACAATCTTCCGTTTGTAGAACCAATACCAACCATGGAGTAGAGCCAAGGTTGCCACCGCTCAGCAAAGGACACTACTCACTAGAAAAGAAACGCACCAAGGATGGTTCCGATGGATCTTCTACCTCTCGACAACCGGGGTCTCTTCGCTCTGTACTCAAGACATCGTCCTCCTCCAAAGTCAGCGCGTGCACCTGTGGATGCCAAGAAGAGCTTCGTGCATGGAAAATGCGAAGCGCCTTTGCAGAGAACCAGATTCCAATCCTGGAAATGCGTTGCGAGAAGCAGACAATCATCTTGGAGGGCTACAAGACTAAATGGACCCAATGGAAGGAGGGCCTCCTCCGCGCCCAGTATGAACGTCGACTCAAGGCGGCCATGCCTCATCACATTGCCCGACTCGAAGCGACATCGGATTTACAACATGGAACGCTCCCCCAAGGTTCATTGAAAAGGACGAGGTTTGCGACTGACGGAATGCTCGATAGTACTCCAGAAAGGAACGCCACCACACAACAAAATACGCTTTATAATCAGTTCAGCATTGGACAACCCATTCGCTCGGCCAGTCCTGTTGGCGTCTCTAGCAGACCTGGGGTCCGCTTTGGAAGTGGCTCGGCCACAGAGCCACATATTCTCCTGGATGACAATGACTCTGACGACAGTGATAATGCAACGCGAGGTCAAGGCAGCCACCTCCCAAATACATTTGTGGTCGATTCTGATGATGACGTCCACCACTCTGGACCAGAGTATGTATCTCAGCCAAAGTCACTTACATTCCCCTCGGATCTGGCTCTTCGTCGGCGCCGGCTTTTGTCACAAGAGGATGATGACGACGAGGACGAGGACGAGGATGAAGATGAGAGCCACGTCAGAAGTGTCTCGCCTTCAAAGCGGTCATTGCAGAGACGAAGTCTAAAGCGGCCAGTCTCCCGAGTATCTCAGGAACAACTAGCAGCAGAGGCAAACCGAGCGGACAAAAGACATGGGGTGAGTCGAGGAATGCAGTCATTGGAGTCCGATCGGTCCTCACCACCAATGTTTGAGTATAGCCGTCCTCACATCAAAATTGTCGAGCGTACGACCGATTCTGCTGTGGATGAGGTAGGGGAAGATGGGGTGGCTGGAGAGATTGAAACAGGAGGAGGTTCATCAGAAGAAAATGGTCAGACAGAGTGTCGTTCGTCAGAACCAAGAACCGTGCCACCTTCAACACCAGCGCCCAATCAACCAGCATCTGGTGCAAGAAATAACGAGTCCACAGGTGGAAACACCGTGCACAAGACGACACCTGAGAAGGCACAACCGCGAGTCTATGTCCCCGAAACGCCACTAGAGTTTCAAGGAATTACTCCAAGGAAGGATGATGGCCCTCATAGTGCAGCTTCTGGGTTGGTGGCCCCCAAACCACAACACGATATCATCCCCCTTGACGATTTCGATGAGGCTCCGATTCAGCGCCCTGTTGCAAAACATCCCGAACATGGCCAAGGACAAGACCAAGGAAATGAGCAGGATAGAAGTCGCGTGGCTAATGATCAGGATGACTGGCCGGGCCTTGAAGATGACGAGAATCCTAGACTTGAAGAGCGCGAAGAAGATGATGATGGCGCGTTTATGGATGGCGGACAAGGAACATCCCGTGGTGCGCAACAGCAGCCAGTTGGGACTGGTGATGAACGTATCTACAACTTTACTGAGAGACGCAAGGATAAACGAAAGCAGATGCATGGCCATGATTGCGCATGCTGTCAAAGGGTAAGAGAAAGGAATCAAGTCTTTTAGTTTCCTGGCCATTGTCAAAGTAGGCCAATCGCTTGGATTTCTGACGCGAACATGTTTGTTTTTTGCTGGATGGGTTATTAGTTCTACAAGATCACTGGCGCGTTGCCACTGCCAGACGGATACAACGCCTTCTTTACGCCTGCGCCTCGACCGGGCCAGAAAGAGGTGTGGGAGCAAACCCCAGAAGAGCGACTGCAGGATCGTATCCAGCAAGTGTCTCGCCATCGGGTGCAGCACGAGGTGCCATTAACGCCTCCCGGGTTCTGGGATACAGACTTTCCTCTTACGCCTGAAAGACTTGAATGGGATCGAATCGCGGAGGAGAGGAAGGCACGCAAGAAGCAGAGATTGGCCCATGAAGAGGCAATGCATGATCAGGCGCGTCGCCACGGGCAGAATCGTGGTCGTGGTTAAAATCCGTAGTCGTGATGGACATTGTCGCGTCAATCATTGGCGGACGAGCGCTCCATTGAAAACATAAAATATAAAAAAAATATAATACATAATGCCCACTCTGAACCACAGACACAATATTTTCCCTGGTTGCAATACTCTTTTGATATTTGACAGATCTACGACTCTATGATTTGAGAACATAAATACGGTCTTCTTTCTTGAGCAGGATCCCTGGCAAGGGATTTGTGAAAACAAAGGGATACGAGTTGTTCAACTCCACGTCCGGCGCACGGTAGAGTCCCAGGGGGACGATACCAAACCGAAGCGCAAAGGCCTGAAAGAGCTTTGAGAAGCATTGGCCGACAAATTCCTCGGGAGTGTCCATGAGACAGATGTTTGAAGAGTCAATGCCCAACATCTGGTCGAGCTCAATCGCCTGCTTGAACCGGACCCCACAGCACAATTTGATCAAGTCCAGGATATGGGTTTTGGAATACGCTTGGAAGAGCACGTTATCGAGCAAAGAGCTGACGAGGACTTGTCCACTGGCAAAGATGGGTGTCATCACGAACGTGCTTCCACTTCCTTGGTAACTACCTCGAGCCACGGTGCCGTGACGAGATCTTGCAGTGAGATTCTTCATGTTCAGGAACCGAATGTTGCTTCTCTCCGCTAGAGTGGTAGAAAACAAAAAATGAGGGTCAATAATGAAACTCGTGGAAGTGACCTAGGAAAAAAAAAATGTAAAAAAGAGCACACTTACAGATTTCGACAATGATGTGCTGTCGGTTTAAAAGGTCGCGCTGCCTCAAGGTCTGGTAAATCATGTGGTGGGCCATAATTGCTGTACTATCTGCAAACTCGTCTCGATCCAATCCCGCAACACTGTGGGACATTACCACGATACTAGACGCTCCCAAGATTCCTGCTCGGACGAGATCGCGTTGATTGCGACAGTTGCCCTAAAAAACCAAGGCGGACCAAAAAAAAAAAAAGTAAGCTTTCTTGAACTAAGGACACTGACGCGTGTCTTTGACTTCAAATTCGATATTTCGTTCTTACCGAGACCCAGAACACTCGAGGGAAGGACAGGATCTCATCCCAGTCTCCTCCGCCACATGTACTATCCTCTTCAGCTCCAATGGAACTTCCTTCAAAGTCCACAATTCCACTGTCAGATGAAAAAGTCTCCAGTGGGTTCCTGGTCAACACCACAATGGTCTTCAAATCATCTTTGCCGATCTGTGCCAATCTCAACGTCGCCAAGAAACGGTACAGGTTCTCGCCCACGTTTGCGCAGACCACGATATGGTTCATTAAACTCGACAGGTCCTCCTTGATCAAGGGCTTGACCGTCTCTGGCGGGTGAATCAACAAGTGACAGAGAGGCAAATCCTTAGTCTCTGATCTCGTCACCGCAGTTTGGCCAATGTATGTCAATTCGTCCAGTGTTGGGAAACATTCTTGGACAGAGCCAGGGCTTACAGCTATGCCTCCCATAGCACTGCCAGGACGAGAAGATAGGTTGGGTGAGACTGAAGCAACAAAGGAGGCCTGGGTATTGTCTTTTGGGGTGTTCCCTTCCAGATATTCAGAGACAACGGTCCTAGGAGTTGGTGCTGGTACTGACAAAAGTGACGATGGCTGGCTTTCTTCCTGGACCACGGGGGTGTTGTCTGTAGTCAATAGCGGGGTGCTGCTGGTGGTACTAGAGATCATCGGAGACCTTTGCCTTCGGCTGGGACTCGATAGCAGTCCACCTTGGGCGTCTGCCATGGCGGCAGCTGCAGCATTCCTCTCGAAGTTGGAAGGATACAACGCTGAGCTCTCAAAAGCCTTGCTGGCAGACATTGGGGAACCCGTCCCTGAAAGAGAGCCAGCCCTTTGCATGGGATTGCTCCAGAATTTCGAATCTGACAATGGGATCATGTCTCCAGTTCCATGGGCCTGCGACCGTGAGGGCGCTTTTGCTAGGCTACTAGCTTGTGACCTTTTTTCCCGCTCCAACGCGCCGCCCATGAGTTTTTCCGTGTCGCCTTGACCACGACCCCAGGATTGCTTTTCCTTTGTTCGATTATTCCTTTGGCTTTGACTGCTCATCCGGCTTCGATTACTGTGACCAGACTTGATCCTCTGCAGGCTGCTGCTATCGCTCAATGAGTCGTCCTCATCATCATCGTCGTCATAGAGTGCCACATTCCAGGCGGGCCTTGCCTTCTTGAGTCCTTGATGTTTCGCTTGAAAGCTGTTTTCTCTTGATCCCATATGACGCAGTTGTTGGGGAGAGTCCTTGGGTTCGCGTTCGTTCCATCGATCATTGGCAAGCAGGGTCTCCATTCCATGAACGCCAGATGCATAGCTGTCGTTGACGCTGTTATTGTTGTTGTTGAGTGTGCTCAGACTGTTTGTAGTGGGTACCTTTAAAAATGATCCACTGGCAGACTCGTGGCCTGAACGATGTTTCTTGCCTTTCCTATGCTCGGCTCGTTTCTTGGCTGCCGCCCTGGCCGAGGCTCTTGATTCCCGAAGGGTATTGTACATGTCCATGGCAGCCGCGAAATCCAGCCTCGAATCGTCCAGACTTCCCTTTTCGTCGCTCAAGATCCGTTCATACTGTTCCACTGTGAACTCCTCAATGGCATCTACATCGTTTGGCGATTGTGCGACGTAGATCAATTGGTCGAACTTCCCGAGTAGATAGCTGTTCCCGGGATTGAGGGTGAGATGATATTGTCCTGAAGGACATTTCTTCTCCTCCGTATCATATCCTCTGTAAGCGGAGGAAGCTCTCGACTTTGTGCTATGAGGATCTAGCGAGTCATGATAATGGGGTCCATTCCGTTGTCCACCTGCGAAAACGCTCTCTGGACTCAAAAAGATATCCACACCAATGAGGATACATTGAAACTCTTGGAAAATAAACCAGGCCGCCTGAGCAAATGTCCAACCAACAAAGACATCTGCCACGGGTCCCACGTAAAGTTCGTTGCCAGTGCCGTCTCCATATTGTGCTTGCCATCCATTATCATAACTATTTGCAGGTTCGGAGGGGTGCAGGAGGTTCAGGATCAAGGTGGCGGTACCACGATGTCTACAATTGTACGCCAAGAGGAGCTGCTTCATATCGGCGATGCACATTGACTGCTCCACAATTCCCCATTGAAAGGTCTCGGTATCAGGCAAGAGGTTGTAGGTGAAGATTCGAGTTGCAGGGGCATAGATATGAAGAGACCAAGCAAGAAGCGTCGTCATTGTATCCTGAGATTCGAGATCCGAGGCAGGTCGATCTAACAAACAAAAGATAGACGGCGCTTGTTAGAAAAAGTGTAAACATGCAAACAAAAGAACGAGCAATAAAAGGATTCAGTACCAGGAATGACAAAAACGCCTGCTGCATCTCGAACTTGGCAACGCTTCAAATCGACCTCATCCAGCCCGTTTCCGACGAGCATTGTGACCCTGTTTTTGTGCATGGGCATTTCCAGAAGCGTCTTGACATCCTTGGAGGGTTTGTTCCTGGACAAGAACACGACGCGCACATCTGAATCTGAAAACTCCTTGTTGAAGAATCCACTCAACATATCAGCAACGCGCCTTGCGCTTTGGAAATCTCCAATCATGGCCAAGTACTGTTTCGTAACGCCATTCGCTCCTCTGCTCTGGATGTAGGATCCTCCCCCGGATCTCGAGGATTTCAGCGTTTCGATCATCCCAGCAATCAGGCCTGGCACCACAGAGAGTGTCACAATAATGAAGACCATGATTACGAGCTTGGCCTCTACTGACTTTGGTGTAATATCTCCATATCCGACCGTAGACGCCGTAATCAGAATAAAGTAGAATGCATCCAGGATAGTGTGAGGTGGATCGTCGGTCACTGCAAATTTGGTTTCGCAGTACAAGAACGCAGTCATGCCATTGTAGATAATCGCCATGAAGTATGCCACCAGTGCAATCAGCTTTGCTTTGACAGGGTCAAAAGGTTGGTCTATCGTCGTCGAAACACTCTGCGTCAGTCACTGTCATGTCGTCCCCATATTTGTTTCCTACAAAACAAAGACAAGCCGGGGTACTGTATTACCTGATATTCCAATGTCGACACCGATGCTCAGTGCTCGTTGCAAGCGTGAGATGACACTCCAACTCCGAAGGAAATATGGAACATAGAGGAACTGGCCACCGGGCAGGAACCCTCCGGAAATCAGAAAGGGTAGGGCAGTGACCGCATCTAAAAGGGTCTGAATTGAAAAGATGAATCGCCACCTAAAAGCAATTAGACAAGAGAAATGAAGAGTCGTTAGTTGAACCTTGTCTTCTCGCGGGCCATTTTCCCCTTTCAAATTGGGTAAATAATGATTTCATAATCGAAAGTGACGACCGAGGTCCCCTCACGGGAACAAAAAAAAAAAAAAAAATAAGAACCACAGGGGTTTTACGCCCACTGATAAACCGTACTTGCTGTCTGCAAAGATAAAGCGAATCACCGCCGACATGAGATTCCAGCTACTCATGGCCACAGCAACTACCCAGATCGGCCTTGGTCGAGGTACAAATAGCCAGTAGGGGTCAGGGTAGTCGGTGTCACTCTTGGAGGACAGATATTGAGCCTCGACCAAGTAGAGGACGCAGAACAGGATATCAACCACCAGGTCCATCATGATCTAAAGCATGGAGAAAGTCAGTCCATTAGTTTGTCAATTGTCCGAAACGGAGGATGAACTCGGGTTTTTTTTCTCCGGTGCTACAAAGAGGAAAAAAGAAATGACCACAAGACTTTACAAAAAAAATGATCCGGGCCTTGGAATTGAGCAGGGCCATAGCTCGAGCCTTGTACAGATCATAATCCAGACTTAGTCGGATCGAGCTCATGACATTACGAATGTCGCTTTTCCGCTTTTCGGCATAGTGAAGTCGGAGAGTGGATCGGATGCTGTTGTACGAGGTATCCTTGCGGTTGGTGAGCAGCCGGATGGGTCCATTCTTGCGTATCTTTCTCGCCTCCTGGACGTCCTCCATGCTACAGTAAACAAGCGATAGCAAGGCAGGCACGATCAGATGGACTGGTCCGTCTATTTATCCAAATCATAACGAATCAGATTGGGCTTCCCTCCCCCTATTTCCTTATTCCTTACGTGTTGTCAAGAGAGTCCCAGATGAACCCCTGAGATTGGCTCTTGCGGATAATGTGCAGACGTTGGGTCCAGGTGGGTGTTGCACTGTGGAGAGTGCTGTCATATTCTTCTTGACTGTTGGATCGACTGTCGAGGGTGCCAAACCTCGAGAACTGAGTGGATGCGCGCTGTGACCATGGTATGGGTCGAGTTGGTGGCGGGGGCTGTGCTGTTGTTGCGGATGATTGGGCTGTCGAGGCAATCGACGGCCCCGGTGGCGGTTGAAGGATGTCCTGGATCTGGGTGGGATGCCGTTGCTGCTGCTGCTGCTGGTGTTGTTGCTGTTGTTGTTGTTGTTGTTGTTGTCGTGGTGTGGGTGTTGGCAGTGGCGGTTGTGTTGAGGCAGACATGGTCAGGCACAGAAAGAAAGGGAGTGGTGACACAAGGAACCGAAAAAAAAAAGAAAAAAAAGAAAAATAGGAATGGAGGTGAAGGAAGGAGAGGCCGGGTCGAATGAGAGAAGGACCAGAGGTGACAATGCGACAATGAAGAGAGGAAGGAAGGAAGAAAGGAAGGGAGGGAGGGAAGGAGAGAACGTCAATGAGTGAATGAGTGAATGAACGAATGAATGAGTGAATGCAAGCCGGAGAAAGAAAGTGAAAAAAAAATAAAGAAAAAAAAAAAAAAGACAGGCGCACAGCACTCCAGGTGGAGGGTGAGTGAGCAGCAGCAGGCGGTCGCGTGGAAGGGAGGAAGGGACGAAGGGAGGAAGAGGATGCTGGGTGCAATGGAGCAGGGATATCTGCTTGACCCAGCTCAGCTCAAGAACAGCAGCAAGGAGCGGACTCTTTGTCTTCTTTTGGCATCCATCTTGAGGTGTCTTGAGGTGTCTTGAGTGTCTCTTTGTCCGTTCCAAATTAGCTTCAGGTCATGGATCTTCCTTCCCTTCCCTTGATCCATTATTATTACTAGACTAACTTATTATTATTTTCATTCCAGCCGACCAATCGCCAGGTCGTCGGAGGGGCAGATGCTTCTTTATTCTCTTCTTTTTTCTTCTTCTTTGTAACTCGACAGTCTTGTTTTCTATATAGTCTTGCTCGTACGGAGCGAGCTGGAAACAGGAGGAAGGAGAGTCGACGCAGTGACCTACGCCTTTTGAATGAAAGTTTCCTCGTATCCAACCTGCTGCTGGTCCACATCGTGCTGGTGCTTGACCTCGCTCGTGTAGCGACTGGCCACCCATCCACACAGGGACATGACCAGCAGCTGAACCGCCAATGCAATGCCACTCGTCAGCACCACTGTCTTGTAGCACGAGTTCACATCGTCGCTCAATTGCCCCGCATCCACATTGCCCGAGTTGTACTTGTCCGTCAACAACAGCTCCTGTTGACACATCGATCGGATGTAATCCTTGGACGTAGCCCCAACAAAGATCAGGTTGCATATCGCCAGCAAAGTCACCGCGATCGTCACCACCCACCAAAGGGTTGAAAAGTTCTTGGCCAGCCCGTACTTTTTAAAGATCACGCAGAGCATGCCGCTAAAACCCAGAACCGCATAGACAACGGTCGAAACGTAGGCCGCGATCTTGGAAGATTGGTCTGAGGAGCGAAATCGGTCGAATCGTAGGAAAAATGGGGGGATAGAAGGGATAGAAGGGATAGCGCGAGCTTGGGGGTTAGTGGAGTGAAGAGAAGAAACTTGTGGTAGGGAAAAACGCATAGAAAGGGCCACCTGCGATTAAAGAGCGATGAATAGGACCTTACCATCTTTGCTCGAGGAAAGACCATTCCAAAGGGAGAGTGCTCCGAGCGCAATTGCGATGACAGAGATGATGAAGACGGCAAACCGCAATGGAATGCAGCAGCAGCAGTAGTCGCGTTTAGGGGCCATTGTAAGTTAGCTGTTGTAGTAGTAGTAGTAGTTGTTGTCGTTGTTGAGAGTGAAGAGCAGGGATTGACAGTGATTTGGAGGAAGTGGTAGAGAGGTAGGCGTGCAATTGTGCTGGAGGCTGACAAAGAGATGAAGATAAAAAATCTTGACTTGCCCACGTCCTTTTATACCTTTTTCTTTTCAAAGCTCGGGTAGTCGTGGTTTTCCTCTTTGCTACCCGAGGTCTGAAAATCAACTTGCATTTCCAGCCCAGTAATTTTTTTCTATTGCGCCTACGATATAACATTCTTGCTACAAGGGTCCACAACCTCAGCCTGGTAGTTAAAAGAGCTTTGCTAGTCTTTCATATACATGGACGCAAAGAGATGCGATCTAGACCCGGCTACGCTTTGGGGTGTGGACGATCACTAGCACATTTCATTATACGGTTTTGAGCTGCTTGGGCTGAGGTGACATGGACGCGCCTCTGTTACAACAACGACATCATCATTGGTAGCAGGAGTTCAATAGAAGAAAGGACAAAAAGCAAATGTGGATTAAACATGTTCAGTTTAATGTCCACGAAGTCGATTGACACGATCCCATCCAGTTTGCAGGTGGTGTATATCTCGCGGAAAAAATCAATTGGGGCTGAGGCAGCAAGGGATGCAGCAACAATGTCAACTCTGACAGGAGAGGAAGAGCACGAAGTCTATGGGGTTTAAGCATTTTCTGGAACATGCACTATTGTGGGACAACGTTGGGCTGCAGATAGTTTCTGTGGCAGGAGCCATTGCCCTTCCCGCTTTTACCGCAGCTGAAACCTCGTGGGATGAGAGCATTCTGTCGTCAACACCGCCTCCTTCAGGTACAGTGCGGGGCTGAGGGCAACGACTTGTTGCTAGCAAAATCTACGCTCCTCAAGAAAAGAAAAGGAAACAATCATTTGTAGGCTGAGGTCGAATTCTTGTTCCGAGGCAATTGTCATCCCAAAAGTTCAAAGGTGTGTTGATAAAATTAGGGTGTTTATATCAAGATATATCGAACAAAGTACAATGTCATCATGATGCGGTATTAGATAAGTTTACAGGTCCATCAACATCCAGTGGGACACTGTTGAACGGGACGCGTCCTTGTTTTGGTCTTCTCGTAAGCCGTTCAACCGTATCTCCACCTAAACCTCGCCTTCATCCACTGCCTTCAAGGCCTCGGCGATGGCCGTGTCCTGTGTGACCTCGGTCAAGAACCGTTGATTCACCCATCCGATGATGACCATGATCACAAACTGGATCGCCAGCACCACTGCCGATACAATCACAGAGGTCATGTAACAGTTGTCTACCATCGAGTCAGTGACCTGGTTCCCATTCAACGGTCCCAGGTCCGTGTAGCACTCTTGTTCAATCGCCGCCTTATTCTTGACAATCAAGTAGAGACTACCGATCGACAACGCCAAGACGGCAAATGTCAAGGCCCACCAAAGTGTCGTGTACACCCTTGTGATGGCCACGGATTTCGTCAGGGCCGAGAAAAGCCCCAATATCGCAATCAGAACCTGAAGAGAGCAACTCACAAAAATCACTGTCCTTGCAGTGCTGTCCTCTATGACAAGGCGTTGAAAAAGAAAATGACGGGTGAGTTCACTGGTTGGAATTGGTTACAGAGCCGAAACAAAAGGGGAGCAGACTGAAAGACGAACCAGACTTGTTGGCTTCGTATTTTTGATAAGTAGAGGCACCAGTAATGAGGAGGTAGACGAAGCAGATGGCTGTAACGGCTGCTCGCAACCGGATGCAGCAGCAGCACAGATCCCTGTCTTTGGTATCGGTGGCCATGATGGTACTTGAGGTGTTGAGGGTTGTTCGTTTCAAATATAAACTGGGGACTGCAATAGAGAAGGAGTGGTGGGTCGAAAACGAGCGAGCCTTTGTTTCTCAAAGAATTCTTATGGAGGAGAGTCAACAGGCAGCAGGAGGAGGAGGGGTCTGTGAATTGAAATTGGCTGGGAACAAAAAAGAGTCCCAGCGACAACATTTTCCCTTGCTTTTATGGACGGTCAACTGCTCCTATCCGAAAGAGTGGCGTGAGCGTGGTTAAAGAAAGGGGTTGAGTCCGGCCACCGTTGATCTGTTCACGAGAAACAACAAGAAAACGTCCAGATGATCAAAGGGGAGGAAGGGAGTACAACCCAGGGGGTCGAGAATGGGCAAAGGCTCCTTTCACGTCGTTGCATTTGCGCGCGTGGAGGGCCAAAATGTGGGGTGTGATCTGTGCCCCTATTTCATTCCTTCAACTTTAAAGTAATTTGGCGCGTGCCACCATTGCTTTTGACGATCGCTTGAGTGCAGTTTTCTTCATTTTTATTGAAGACAAAAGGTATTGTACTGTACATGATTGAAACTATGCTAGTCTAAACGTCCTATGTACCCACAAAGGGTTAGATTCTCTTTTGAAAGCAGCCGTCTCATTTTTGGGTCATGGCTGCAACGGGGACAATCTCGCCGAGGAGTTGAAAGTCAAGTCGATGATCAATCCGAGCCCAGGAACATTACAGCTCCTACATGTCGTGTCGTCCTTGAGGGCACCTATTGGCGTAATGTCCTTTTTGTTGACACTATAAACAAAGCAAAGGGCGATCAGCAATTGATATGAAATGAATTGGTGGCACAAACATCAAACTGGAGATCTCTCATACCTTGAAGCAGGTAACATCCTCAACATTCCTGTATGTTGGTACGTCGCCGTCTCCGCGAGGGATTTGTGGCTGCAAAACAAGTGAATAAAAGAATATGTTAAATGACAATTATTCAATATTTCGACCGTTTGGCTGGCCATTGGTTACATCATTTGCCATAGGAGTTTCCCTTACCTCTCCTCGGTCTCCACTGCGGTCCTGTGGCATTGGTCGTGCTCCTGTTCCGTCATCCCAGTTTGGTGGAGGCAACTCGTATTTGGGACTAAAGACAGGATGAAAATGTGGTTAGGAACTGTGATTATTTTGAGCCATCGTCGCGATCTTTTTACGATCCAGACAGCGAGTAACTTACTGTCCATTCGGGCAGTTGGGTCCCTGTGGACACCATCCTGTAATATAGTTTTGACAAATCACTTTTCGAGTATGTTTGTGCCTGCAGTTTGGTCCGTGCTTGCAAAATCCTCTTGCATACCACGGGCAATCCTTGATCTTGCTTTCTGGATCAATGTGAAGGTACTATTAACGATTAACGATATAATACAAAGTCATGTTAGAACTCGAGTCACCATAGCTAGATGGGTTCGTCCTAGCATCCTGATCTGTTTCCTCGGGCAGCTGACTTACGATACATTCCGCGCCGTTGTTACATTCTCCAAACTTGCTATAGAACCAACACTCTGGCATCTTTCGCAAGTTGTATTCGTGCAAGAACTCGCAGTTGTCGCCTTTCTTGCACAGTCCACGGAGCCAATGCTTGCAGACGACAGCTTTTGAAGGGTCTGTCCTGACATGTCGGAACTGACAGTTGTTTCCTTTTGAGCAATGTCCTTTGAGGAAGAATCTACAAATGTTGTCTCCAGTTTCTACTCGAGTAAAAAAAAAGATGAAAAATAAAATGAAATGAAGTTAGAACACATTTCTTTAACATAGAATGCGATTAAAGCGATTAAGGCGACCATTCTCGTTTTCAAGAAGACATTGTTCTCGACAAAAGTCGAATCGCGTGTTGAAATGGGAAAACCAAGTCTTTATTGATGAATTACCTCCATTCTTTTTAGCAGAGGAGATGATATCGAGACCCATCTCGTTCTTGACATATTCCTCAAAGTCAAAGGAGTACTCTTGAAAGTCGATTTCCGAGGGGAGGATGGAGTAGGCCATGGTCATGGTGGGCAGAGAGTGGGTGTGTGTAGTGGGTGTAGCGGGTGTAGCGGGTATAGGGGTGCGATGGGTGGGTCAATTAAAGACAGCGAACAGCGAGGTGCAGTCAGTCGGTCGGCGAGTACTGATATCGAGTAGCAAAGGGAGCTTCAAAGTAAAGTATGAGAGTGATTGATGCAACAGGAAGGAAAGAGGGAAGAAGGAAAGCACATGCCGCACATGCACACCCAGAAAGACTCTTTATGTTCATGTATGCCCTGGTGGCTTAGTCATCATCCACACGTGACCAGGCTGCACATGCGCCACCAATTAAGGCAAGCTCCAAAAGGGCTCTTTTCCAGACAGACAGACACAGCCCCGCCCGTTCCCTCTGTTCCCTCTGGTCCCTTTTCCCTGGCGTGGAGTGGAGTGGAGTGTCCAGACTATGTATTGGATGTCCACAATAATGCACCCTGCCTTGACTCGTTTCCCTCCTTCACTCCTCTCTCCTCTCTCTTGCCCCCTCTCCCCTCTCCCTTTCTCCCTTGAGAGCCCTGTCTGTCCCTCTCATTATTCTTTTCATTCCATCCATCCCTTCCTTCCTTCCTTCCATCTCTTCCTTCCTCTCCTTCTCTTATTACTTTTCCACGGGTCGCCCCCAATCTCCTTCTTTGCACTCTCTCATCCCTTTCCATTCCCACACACCTGAACACACAACTACACAACTCCTTCTTCTTCTCTCCCATGGCTGGCTCACGGCCCTTTTATCTGGTCCTGACCCTCTTCCTCTTTGTGCAGACCGCCACCTTTCTCTGGCCTCGCCACTTCCTGCGCTCACATACACATACCCATACCCCTTCTACGTCCTCTCACCTCTGGAAACGAGACCTCCTGCAAGACGACCCACAGGTACACACATACACACACAAATCACACACTCGCGTTCGTCTTGGCGTGTCACCTTGTTTTCGAAACAATCTAACGGACAGTCACCCTGCTTTGCTCTGCTCTGCTCTCTCTCTCTCTCTCTTTTCCTTCTCTCTTTTCTTTCTCTCCCAGTGCCAAGATGTCTGGTCGCATCCCGACCAATGCGCCTATGTAAAAGAGTACTGCAGCGACTACCCCGCTGGACTGATCAATTATCTACACTTTTACTTTTGCGACCTTCGCTCTGCTCCTGCTGCGGCTGTGATCATCCTGGTAAATAATTCAAACACTCTTTGCCCCTCGTGCGTCCCACCCATCGACAGCAGATTTGTACCCTCCCCCGGGGATTCTTTCCTTCTTTCCGTCCAGCTGATTTTTATTTTTTATTGCTTTGTTTGTTGCTTTTTTTCCTCCTCCTAGGGCGTCTGGATGGTCTTTTTATTTGGCTTCGTTGGCGTCGCTGCCTCCGACTTTTTTTGTAAGTTGCATCATCATCATTATCATCATGCAGGACAAACTCTTTGGCCTTCTTATGATGACATTGTAGCCCAACAAAACTCTTACTCATCTTTTGCTTGAACCATCCGCCTAGGCCCAAATCTCAACACCATCGCAAAGAAACTACATCTATCCGAGAGCATGGTTCGTTCCTATCTTCGCCTTCCGCCTCGCACTATTTTCGTCCGCACCCATCAGCTTCCATCAATCATTTTTAACACTTCTCATCGACTTGTATTCTCCTTCATCAGACCGGAGTGACATTCCTAGCTTTTGGAAACGGCTCTCCAGATGTCTTTAGTACCTTCTCCGCCATGGGCGCCGGGAGTGCCTCTTTGGCCATCGGAGAGCTTGTCGGTGCTGCCTCATTCATCACATCTGTGGTCGTAGGATCCATGGCCATCATCAAGCCATTCAAAGTCAGTCGAGCCCCTTTTCTGCGAGACGTGATTTTTTTCACAGGATGTGTCTTGTTCACTCTTTTTGCTGTCATTGACGGGAAAATCACATTGCTGGAGAGTCTTTTCCTGATTGCCTATTACATGTTCTATGTGTCATTTGTCGTTGTCGGCAACTGGTGGCACCAAAAAGCGAAATCAGAGCGAGAGCTGGAAGAGCGAGCTAGGAATCTCTATGAAGATGAAGACGGCAATATTGCAGGAGACAGCGAGGATGAGCTGCTGATACCGGACGAGGAGCAGGATCTCCTCAGTCCTGCCGACCCACGGAAGCGCAGTATGTTTTTTCTGGAATGTTATTGTCATATCTTGAGCAGGTTGAGATATTTCCATACTGACTCGTTATCGTCCTTTCTGGTATCGCAATCAACAGAGCCTCTCAGGATAAACACTCAGTTACATTTGGGGCCATTCGATGCATACGAAGACGAAGAGCATGATGACGGGTACATTTCTGCTGCTGGGAGCATGTCTGCAATTGGACAGTTTGGTTCAGATCAAACCCTAGTCGGCTCATATGACAGCGGTCATGTTAACCATCCACGGTCTCCTATTTCTCCCAGCAGAGAGGGCGCCGAGGATTCAATCTCGTTGCGACCTCCAGGCACCCCCATGCGGCGTAGACCGTCACTCCTCTCTGCGATCGAGGCAAGACTTTTGAAGTCGATCAGCTTGGATATGAGGCCTTTGCATGTTCGTTGACGTTTATATCTAACTCTCCCCTCTTTTCTTATAGTTTCACGATGTTGTTCGTTCCTTGACACTTTCGGGATCCAGAGGTCGAGTCGCTTCTTATGATCCAAGTTATTATGGTCCAAAGTCCTCTGGGCCGAGGACACCAGGTATCCACAGACAGCATTCTGCTAGATCCACACATTCCCATCCAGCATCGGCAGGTGTTTCTCAAATTCCTTCTCCTATTCCAAGACCAGTATTATACCCTGGCAGCTCCTCAGACCGCTCCCATCCCACCATCCGTGATCTGTCCTCTTCGCCATTGCCTATGGACTCTGACGATTCAGATCACGAACGGTCCTCCACGGACAGACAGGCACACGCGGAAGAAATTGCGGCACTTCACCATTCCTTAATCCTGCCAGACCACCATGATCATGCCAACCAGCATCTCGGTCATATCCATGATACCCCCGAATTCTCGTCTAGATCGACAGTAGTCCCCCCGCGCTCGATACTCCAAAAGCTGATTCATGGATTCAAGAACATCCAGCCCATTTACTTCCCAACACTTTTGGACTGGGACCAAAAATCGACGTTCGTAAAGTTCTTGGCCATCACCTCCATCCCTATGGTCCTTCTTCTTACCTTGACACTTCCTGTGGTGGAACTCTGCGAGGACGAGGATGACGACGAGACGATCAATAACCTGGATTCAGAGCGTGTGCCTCGGATCGTCATTGAGAGCGCTGAACCCGAACACAAATATGATGGTTGGAGTCGGACGGCAACCACGACTCAAATGCTTCTGGCTCCAATTTTTGTCGCGACTGTGATCAGCAGTAAGTCTCTTTTGTGTTCAAGTTCTCTTTTCTTTTCTGATTTTACAAGCAACAGGCTTCCTTGTCGTGAATGACGTCTCTTAATCATACATCTTCTTTTTCATATCAGGTGCGGCACAGGAGGGCTACTTTTCCATCCTCGGGGCCATTGCACTTGGATCCATCTGTTCGTTTGCTGTGCATCGGTTCAGTAATGAGGAGGAACCACCTCGATACTACGGAAGTCTTTGCTTCGTGGGATTTATGGTCGCCATCACTTGGATTTTTTTGGTTGCCAACGAGGTGGTGGGTATTTTGCAGGCCTTTGGTATGATCTTTGGCCTGAGCGATGCTATCCTGGGCTTGACTATTTTTGCCATGGTGAGTGCAAAAGAAAAGAAAAAAAAGTCCTTTTGGATGAGCCTCTTTTTTATTGCTAACTGTTTTGTTTCTCTGTTTTTGTTTGTAGGGCAACAGCTTGGGCGATTTGGTAGCCAACATCACGATTGCCAAGATGGGCTTTCCTCGGATGGCATTTTCTGCCTGCTTTGGCGGACCACTCCTCAGTAAGCTTTTTGACAACAGAGAAGTTGGTTTTCTTCCGCTCTGTTATATCTGACCCTTGACGATTGTTCAATTCCCATATTGTTCTTTTGCTCATAGACATGCTTTTGGGTGTTGGTATCAGTGGAACGTTCCAAACCCTTAGGACTGGCGCGCCGATCCCGCTCAAGGTCTCGCCCACACTTTTCGTTTCGTTGATTGGCGTCCTGTTGACTCTTTTAGCTGCTATTGTCTTTGTGCCCAGAAATGGGTACAGAATGTCTCGAGCCTGGGGCTGGTTCCTCGTCACCGTTTACCTGATCTGTACTGTCACCAATGTGATTGTCGAAATCATGTCTACCGCCAAGGCCAATGGATCCTCACTGTAATCAATAAAAACAATATGCATACCACGACATGAACAGTGAAAAGATTCCCGAGAAATCCAACTCGATTTTTATTGATATTATTATGAAGTTTTTTTTTTTTTTCATTCGAGCTTGGTACGCTTTGACGATGGTTCTTTCAATTCTTCTTCTTGGATAGTCGTCGTCGTAGTCGTCGTCGTGGTTGTCTCTCCTGTTGAAGGATCTGTTGAGGTAGTCTCGACGACAGTTGTTGAAGATGAGGCAATGACCACGGGTGCGGCAGAGCCCTCACGACTGGCATTGTTACTGCTGTTGACCAATTCCTCGCGCTCGCGCTTCAACTTTTTCGCCTCTGCATTCTTCTTTTCCATCGCCAGCCTTTCCCGTTTGGTCATGGCAGCCTGGACAGGGAAATCAATGATCTTTGTCGCGGTCAAGAGGCAGCCACCGCCACCCCAGGTCGACATCTCTGGATGCGTACGGCCGGGAAGTACCTGCGATTTCCTTAACCAGCTCTCTGTCAACTGGGGTGCCAACAACTCGGGGCATTTCCTCATCCAGGTGCTAGTCTCCAAAAGGGCCTCCTTTGCAGTATGATAGACGACTACAGGACGCGATCCGCGGATGAATGGCAACAGCTTTTCAAGAATCGACTCTGGCTGGTACTGTGATGCAATAACCAATCCATCAAACTCTCCAGCATGCAAAATCTTGCGAGACTCTTCCACAATCTTGTATGCCTTGGATCGACGATGGTATCCCTCCAGATCCTTGCCAGTCAATTGTGTCACATCCTGAAGCTCATCTGGCGTCTCTATTTTTTTGAATGAAGGGAGGGATGGTGGAAAAGGTGTCAGTCCTTGGTCATTCTTTTTCCATTCTGCTCAACAGACCAATAAAATTTCCATATCCAAAAAAAAAGATCCTTTTCTAGCCTTCTTACTCTCATCGACGCCTCTGTACATCCGCAGCCAAGACAAGACTTTGATAGTCTCCTGGATCTTGTCGTTAAAGTTCATGTACTTGAGAATATCATAGTTGGGAGAGTCGCCGTCGTACATTCCCAAGATGGTGCCATTGCCGCCCATCCGCTCTGCCAAAGCCGAAACCACCAATCCCTGAGTATCATCCACGACCAAGAGTTTGCAACCGGAATGCACGTTGGAGTAAGACAGCAATTGCGAAAGCGTATCCATGCGCATGCCCCTGATCTTGTCTGGATTCTTGATATAAAAGTATTCGTTCACAGAATAAGCCGTGGGCTTGATGGGTGTAAACACCTTGTGGAACTTTTTGCCCTTCTTTTGCAAGTATTTTGCTTGCGAGTATGCCGTCTTCTTGTCAAATGTTGCGTGACTCTCCTTCAACTTGTTGACGATTTCCTAATTCATTCAAAGAGAGATGTCCAAAGTCTTAGAGAATGCAAAAAAATGCTGGCGATTCGTGTAACGATAACTCCAGAAGCTCCCCTCTCCCAAACTGAAACGAGAGAAAAAAAAGTAATGAATACCTGTCCGGTCAATTCTCCCTTGAGACCCTCATTCTTGAGGGCCTTGATGTCCTCCAATGTCAATTTCTGAGAAGAAGCATCGTCGACAATCTCCCTGTTGTTGTTCTCAGTCTCCTCAATCTCGTTGATCTCGTCCAGATGATAGACACGCGTCTTGTTGTCCCGATCGTAGATTTCATAACTGTTGCCCCAAGCGTGGCCAATAATGTCATTGGCCTTGAAAGATCCAAACTTTCCTAGTGCCACGGTGCTATCAGCGAGAAAGAGGGTAGTGGTGAGTACCGAGTGAACGTGCCTGTGCCTCAATGGCTTTTGTAGAGAATGAATGAATGCTGATCTGCATTGGTTCGTTCCAGAGAGGTTGGAGGCGCAGAGTCCAAAAGATGTTGTACCTGCCAGGCTTGAGGACGATGCACTTGACATTGTCACTTGGCATCTTGATAAAGACATGCTCTCCGGCATTGATGGTATCTGAGGGGTTTGCCGCCATGGTAAAAGACTGATCGACAGGGTGGAGGGAGAACGATGGAGTGAATGCTAGCGCATGCGCGCTCTTTTACCTCTTTTTCCTGAAAAAAAAAAGAAAAAAAGAAAAGCAAAGTGACTGTTCTCTTGATCTTCATCACGTGCGCTCGTCTACCACTTGAAGTTTGAAAAAGGCCCGGTTTGAGTCGGCAAGAGCACCGCTTCGTTGCTCCCTCACTTTCCCTTCTCCTCATGCCTCTCCATCACCACTCGCGGGCCATGATCTCCCGGGCCATTCAAGGCTCGAGCCAGACCCTCACAGGACAATTCGCTCTTACTCAGACACAACCACAGAGGAATGTACTCTTTGCTGAGAAGGCACTGCGCGGTCAAACTAAACAGCCCTTTTGCAGCAGAACGCGCGTATTTGGTCGCGCCATGGGTCCCGTGGTACACCTTACGAGTCCAAAGAGAACGTCAACCTTACAGCCATCCCGGTATCAGCAACAGGGCTTTAGAGAATTCAGTGTCTCTGCTTCAAGCCAATCGAATGACGGGGAGAAAGGCTCTGGAAAACATGTCCCTGGATCCGAAGCGAGAAGCAGCGGCCTTTCTGGTGGAACGCGTCGATACACGAGCGAGTTGCCGACAAAGGTCAAGATGATCTTGGATACTCCAGGTAGGGTACACACAAAAAAAATGACACACCTGCATGGATCAGCTTTTACTCATCTCGGTTTGTAATATGATCCTCGATAGGTGTCTACCCAAAAGACCTCGCACCGGGAACAATCAAGGAAGCCAGCAGGGAGATCAGACAGTCCTTTGGAACCACCTACGGGTAAGCCGGGATGTCATGTGTTTTCTTGTTGCTGGAATACTTTTTCTTTTTTGTAGCACTGCGCAAGTGCGTGGGTCGTACTTACATCCACCTCTACGACTTTTGATACAGAGGAAATTATAAGCTGCAGTGGGAAGATGGGGGACCAAGGACGATCCTGATCATCAAGAAACCGTTCGACGAAAAGACTGATAAGGCTCTAATCGAAGTTGCTACGTGAGTCTCGTGCCGATCGATAAACACGCTCTCAATTGCCCATTGTGACTCAGCATCGCACCCTAAACCAAAATCTCCTTTTTAAATGTTCTCCCCAGCTGGATCCACACCAACTATCCCCAAGCCAATATTGTCGTCGAGCCGGATGTCGCGGTTGAGTTTGCAAAGGAATTGCCATTTGCGTATGTCATTCCAGGTAGGCAAGCCTGCGTCTCGCACAAGGCAGAAAACAGAAGAGGAAGCCCGTCTTGAAAGTGTCGATCTAACCACATTCCAAACTCAGATGGTAAACGTGTAGAATACACAAGGGTGACAGATCTGGTCGTTACACTTGGGGGCGACGGCACCATTCTTCATACATCGTCTCTCTTCAACTCTGCAGTGCCTCCTGTAATATCCTTCTCAATGGGCACTCTTGGATTCCTTTTACCCTATCGTAAGAAATCCTTGTCTGAAAGGTGTTTGCAGTGTGTTGTCTCTGGCCAATTCTTATCTTACTGAGCATGTCGTCATGTCATATAATCGCAGATATCAACAACTACAAGAATGCGATCCAAAGGCTTATGCACAACAGCCACGCCTCACTTTTACTAAGGATGCGTCTAAAGTGTACACTTCATGGAGCAGATGGGCGACGGCTACAAGCCAAGGATGGATCAGGACGCATCAATGACTTGACTGTCATGAATGAAGTCAACCTGCACCGAGGACGATACCCACACCTGACCTCCATTGGATGCTTTGTCGATGGACATTTGATCACGGAAGCTGTGGCCGATGGGTTGATTGTCGCGTCACCAACGGGGTCAACGGCGTATTCACTGTCTGCAGGAGGATCCATTGTCCATCCTTCCATCCAGTCCTTGCTTTTGACACCTATTTGTCCCAGATCGCTGTCTTTCCGCCCTGTACTATTACCACCTAACGCGACAATTCAATTGAAGGTAAATCACCTTTCGTGATGAAGTCCTGCCAGTCACTTCCACCCTCCTTCCTTCCCTTTACTAAAAACTAGTATGGTGCATCCTCCATCTCCCAAATAGATTGGAAACAAATCCAGAGGACCTGCCGAGGTATCGTTGGATGGCAAAGAGACATTCTTTTTGGACAAGAACGAGTTCCTTCAAGTTTGCATGTCTCCTTTCCCAATGCCATGTGTCAACCGCGTCCATGCAGGCGAAGATTGGATCAAGGATATCAATGACCTGCTAAAGTGGAATCAGGGGTTCGATAACAAACAGACCATGAGCCATTACATGTCGGAATAAAAGCCAACTTCCTTGCAAGATATTGCAGCTGATAGTCAACACGGAAATCGCTGATTGACGATGTGGATTCATCATTCCTCTCTCTCAAATCATTTTTTTTCTCACGTCGACACTTCAAGTATATTTTTGGTCAAGATGAGGCTGCTGTGGCGTAAATATCATCCTCTTCTGGTTCAAAGAATCCTGGCACCCAGTATTCGTATGGTTCAGCTTGTTGATCGATCCACATTAGACTGTCCTCCAGCAGGGTATTCTAAGGCAGCAACAAAGGGAAATTCCGGTCAATTCATGCAGTTCTCACATTTTCTTGTCCAAATATCGCTTTTCCGAGTAAAAGTGAGAAAAAAGAATATACCAAAGCTGTAGTCGTCCGTCCCATCTCCCATCCTAGTTTTTCGCACACAACATTGACATTGACATGTCCATTTGTTTTCTAAAAAAAAAGGTTCGTCATCAAAAACCAGGATCATACAGAGTCAGTATCGGTATTCTGGGTGCACTTCCAGTAGCGCCAATAGCAAAGATCCAAGGATGGGATGATGTACCTGTACAAGACCAAGGATCACAGACTGATCTCGATTCAGCTCTCGAGGGACAGAGCTCACCATCTTTTTATCTCCAATCTGCAAAACCTGGAATCCACTTCCCAACGGTGCCAACGTCTTGACGGAACGCAAGACATCGTCCTCTGTGATCTCCATATTCGTGTTCTCCTTGTTTTGGCTGTTGGAGGAAGCCGCTGCGGCGGCAGAGAAGGCATTGGCCCATTTGCTTCCCCCACTACTGTTGGTCTGATTTTGTGAAGTGGACGGGTTCCTGATACCTCTCATCCGTTCAACTCTTCGTTTCACCTCGGACAGTTCCATGAGTCCACCGTTCAAGGCCCTGGTCGACAGACAAACGTCAATGATCTGGATCCCTAATTCGTAATAAAAGTCTCCTACTCCAAGAAGTTCCCCCCAGTATCCTTTACTGGCTAATAAACATAAAAAAAAAAAATACTCACCGATTAGTCTCCTCAAAAAGTGCTCAACCTTTCAACCTCCTGCACTCTTCCAAGCAAAGTAATTTGTCTTTCGGGGTCGTGCATCAAAAACAAAAAAAAAAGAAAACTTTACAGGCCAGGGGGTCGACCCCAATGTTTCCGCACATCTTCTGAAAGTGCATACGAAAGACGGGATCCTTCTGGATATCTTTACGATGAAGGCGTGCAAAGGACTCGAGGTTCGCCCTAAACGTCTCCATTTGTCTCTGTAGTTGTTCCATTTGATTGTCAGATATCGTTTGACCGACGCGCTGATAGGACTCCTGTGTCAGGCATGGAACGAAGGAATGGTTAAAACAACATGCATTACACGTTTTGGCCACCAGGAACGTGTCTCTTGTCCATCAATGATGCATTCTTTCCGTGTCACTTGCATTCGTCGCATGCAGACGCTCCGCATAAGCTCGGCCTCCGACTTGGCGTCTTCTGTTCATGTTGTGTTGTTGAGGTGTTGCTTCAAGAGTTTGATGGAAGAGATGCAGGTGAACATGCACTCAAAGTTCTTAAAAACAGCCTTTCGTCACGGGATCACTGCATTTTGCGCATTTTTCACATTTCTTTATTTCATCTTTCCAGTGGTGTGTTTTAGCACGAACAGCGTGGCCATGGCGAGCGCAAACGCGTGTTTCATCGCAAAATAATTTGTTGCGGCCCTTGATCTGGCCATACTAGACTGGAAGATCGGTCGCGTCTGGAGAGATCTCGGCGAAAATCAATCCAAGGGGCTCCAACCTTTTCAAAGTAAGGTCGCCTGTGATTTTGGTCACAACATCACACTTCTGACCAACATCCATGTAGGACGCCAGCCTAGGGGATGCAAGGAATGGGACTTGAGTCGTTAGTCATAAATTAAGCATCATTGGCAACCCTTTCCAAGAATCCCTGCAACGTACAATTCCAGATACAAGTCAGGGCTGAGCGACATTCCGGAGAGGTTCAAGATCAGTTGAACACTTGTGTGGCCTTTGTTCTGAAGAGCTCTGCTTGAAACTTGAGGGGTCACCAACAGCCCATGAACTGCTTCAGATGACTCGGCCAAGCTTGCAACGGTAAGCTAGAAAGAATCCAAAGAACGATATTCAACATTGATTCTTTTGATGTCTGACAAAAAAATGAGAATCAAGTACCACTTACGACTTTGGCTCTCTTCTCCAGAGTCTCTTTCAGATGGGCAGTCTCCGTTGCGTCGCAGCAGATAACGACAACCGCATGGTCCGCGCTCAACGCGACGGCTCGTGAGAGAATAGATTCTGTCAGAGACTCGTCCTTGAAGCAAAAATGTCGCGCGAAACTCAAGTTCATATGATCGAGACTGATTACGGCTCTTCCGTCATCAAAATCAAACGCTTCGGACGCCTTTGCTATCTCTTTGGTGCCAACATGACAAGCCAGGATGACCTGACACGTAGAAAGCTGACGAAGAGTCGCGGCAATACGCCTCTCCGAACTTGAGGTTCGCAACACGTATTCTGCCTCAAACACCAGCAAGATACCCACGTTTTTGACCCTGATAACCTGTTGGTCAATCAGAGAGGGGTAGAGCTCGGGTGTGGTAATGAAGACTGAGGGCTTGTCGAACGCATTCGTTAGGCCAACACTGTCGACGAGGCTCCGAATCAAGTGCACATCGACGCGAGTCTCGGAGAACCTGATGAACTTTAGGAGTGAATCGACCATCGACCGGGTGCCTTGGTTGTCCCAGCGGCTCACCAAGACCACAATCTGAGTGTCATCGGCTGCACCGTCGACCATGTCAATGACAGAGTAGCTCGCGTAATCCGCCAGCTTCTGCCCTCGCAGCTGAAGGATCGTATCACAGCCTATCATCAGCCGTTATAACGAGTTAGCCTCCAAAAACGAGTTTGCATCCAAACCTAAAGCAACAGTTGTTGATCTGATCTCTGCACAGAAACAAATATTACCTTCGATGAGTGGCTTGAGCGCGCATGTCTCCAGGTAACCTGTATCGGTCGCGCTATATTCAGAAAATGAAAATGAAAGTGCTCCCTTCAGTACATGGTCCCAATCTCCAAGATTACAGTGCAAACAGGCGTCTCGTGGAATTTACCCATTGGCATCGAGGCACCTCAACGTGGCATCTTTGAGCTCCAATGTACTCAAAGAATCGACCGGCTGCAAACCTGCAGGCTGAAAGATCTAATCGTTCGTTTCCCCGTCAGTTCTCGATTGATTAATACGCGCAGCCATTTCAGGGTAGGGTACGAGAAGGAACAAAAAAAAAGAAAAAAGAGAATATAAGCTTACTACAAGATCCCATTGATGCCTGATGGAAGAATAGTGGGCCCGTTTCCCCGCCTTTCCTTTCTGTGTATTTTGCAAAAAGTGAGGGCCGCGTCCGCGCGGAGACTGACTTTGACCTTGAGAGCCAGTATCTTGCCGACCCATAAGCGATACGGCGGCAGTCGCACTAGAGACCAGGTTCTCTTCCGCGAGTATTTTTTCGAAACGCTCCATACCAAGGACGAGCCGGCGCAAGCCTTGTTTGAGCGCAATAAACTCGCTTTCGATCGTCTTTCTTGCAGGATGGCTTGAAGGAGCCGCTGCTGTAGCACTAGAAGTGCCGCCAGGCGCTGCAGTTTCGTGATCCAGCCTTGGGGGAAGGTCTGCAGCCAAAGAGGCATCCTCGTTGAAGGTGTCTTGGATGTGCGTGGCAACACTGCCAGAGTCTTGAGCAGTTTGAGGCACCCCCTGTATCTTTTCGGGCTGGGTAGAATCTTCAGTGGCGAGCATGGTAAGGAGAGAGATACAGTCTGGTAGAGTCAAAGTGAGAAGAGCAAGAAGAGATGGTTCATGGATGAAAAGAAAGAAAGAAAGAAACGAGGGAGGCTGGATCCTCCAGCGGGTATGCTGGGTTGATCAAAAAGGCGTATGATGGTGATATTAGGGATAGGCTTTTTATTGTGTGGTGGGGTATTTTGTTCTATGTCGACCAGAAGTTCAATACCCAGACGACGCCAAAGAAGATGCCGACCTTCCATATTGGCTGAGCCCAGAGGGACTGGAAGGTCACCGGTGCTGCTGAGGCATCGGAATCGCGCGAGTGGTCTCTCTCCCTGCTGGCTTCGTGGTTGTTGCTATTGCTGCTTCCCGGGCTGTTGTTGGAGTCGATCAAGAGCGCCACTGACTCTTGCAGTCTTGCTGATTGTTTGCTCTCGCCTTGCGCCGGTGATTTGTCGAGAGAATTGCTCAAGTCAATATCCCCTGACGATGATCCCGACTCGGGTTGCTCATTCCTGGTAGCTGTCTCCAAGCGCAGGCTTGCATCCATCAACTTGTTCAGGACATCCGGCCCAGCAGGTCCAACGGCCCCTGCAGCGATAGCAATGGGCGAGAGCATGACGGACTGTCGCTTGACGGGCACCACGGTTCCTTGTGTGGACGCTGGCCTTTGCCGTGGTGTAGTGTTGACAAGTGGTAGTGTTGGTGGAGGGGCGGGATGGCCTTTGACTTTCGGTTCCCGTCCTGTAACCAGCCAATCGGTCAGTTCTCCAGTGGCACCACTGAGTTGGTTGGAAATGACAATGAAAAGGATCGTCGACAAGACCAAGTTGAAAGTCCAATATCCTGTGCCCTCTAGCCAGGGGGAAATAACCAGCAAGCCCTTGGTATCTCCTGCAAGCCACATATGGAATTGACAGATGAACGTCTCGAGCGAGCACCGGCCAATGAAGGCAAAAAAGGTCGAGGTCGTGTTGCGAAGTTCGGCGGTACTGTTGCGGAGAACCACGTAGCTGAGAATGGGGATCCAAGATATATAGGGGTGGTGGAGGTTATACTCGCGCTTCTCCATTGTGCTCTCAAAAAGGAAGAATCCGAGCAGACCAATGACCGACGAAATAATGGCCATCGTCCTGGCTTTTTCCCAGTGTGGATGGGCAGTAATCGACATCTCCTGCGCCATGATGAAACCGTAAGCAAAGAGTGATCCTGCGAATACAATCCAGACGTCAAGCTTGAGACGGAAACGCCACTCTGCTGCAGACCAAGTGATGCCGAAGAAGAAGCGCAGTACTGCAAAGGTGGTGTCGAGAACCACTGGCGCGTAGATCATCGATGCAGTGAGAACGGCAGTAGCGGTAATCTTGCTGATCATAAATGCTGGCTTGTGGTTGTGAGAGTGTCCCAAGTACATCATCCCGTAAATGGTCAAGTAAAAGAACGAGACCAATGGTGCGAAGTAGTACGAGAGGTAGGTCGTGTCCATCGTGTATGCAAGCAAGATTGTAAGGAGGTTGAGTCTCGTCAGGATCATGGCCACTCGCTGGAAGCCAAAGTCCGCCTTTTTGTAATAAAACACGAAATGGCCGAATCCAGTCATGAACAGATAGCTGGCTACGAGAACACGCACGGGGTTGTAGATGCTTGACACGCTTGACGCTCCCATGTAGTGGTAGATTAAAATCGCAATCTGCATCCATCCTTTCCATTCATCTGTTTGATCCCTGCTCAAAAATGGCTGATCCTTGTCCGCCTTCTTCAATGTAGCAAAGCCGGCCACGAGACTGAGGAAGGAAAGAAAAACAAAAGTCGATGTCGAGTACGACTTGCTGATTTTGGCAAACAATGTAGTCCGATCTGAATAGTACATATAGAGGATCGATCCTGCCATGACCGCCATTGCTCGCAAGACACTGATATTTGGGAAATAAGCCGCCAATGGATGCTGCTTATAAACTATGGCGACAGGGAACGCGAAGAGAACATACGTTAGAATGGGTTTCAGCTGTATACCAGGTTGAGGAGGGTGTCAAGACAATCCGACATACAAGTCTGGATGATAAAGCCAAAAGGAAGCCAGATCATGAAAAGTGCCAACATCAGGCTTTGGACACCGCTGTTGGATGGGTATTCGTAGCAGCAGGTTGCTGACATGGGTGCAACCTTGGGTAACCGGTTATTGCACACAGAGTTTAGCAAAACATCCGCTTCGGCTGACATGACCCTTTCAGCAAAGTGCAGGCCATCGTTGGTGGCATCCTGTGCCGTCTCTGTCATTTTGTTCCAGACAAGAGGTACCGTGACAATGGTGTTTCGAGTAATAGTCTTCAAGTACGTATTCATCTCCTCAATGTCCTCGGGAAGAAGTGTTTCGTATCGAACATCAGACAATTTGTCTGGATTGACGGATTGAATTGAAGAGATAAAGAGATGTTTTCCAGGAGGCGCTGAATCGGGGTCGTTCATCCTTCCGACAAGATTAGCCATGATCTTTTTCCACTGTTCGATTCCTCCAGACCATTCTCGATACCGAAGATACCACATCCCACTTCCAACAAGGAAAATTGTCGGGGTGTGTGAAGCTGGCCTCTCTGCATACTCTCCAGAAAGCAGTTCTTGAATGAGGGTGGAGTTCAAGACGGGATCCCAGTAGAATTCAAAGGTTGTTCCTGACGCTGGGTCAGTGTGGATGATGTTTGCGTGTTTGTCCCGATCCGTGGCAAAGTCGGGTAGGATTTTTTTGACGACTGAATAAAAGAGCTGGCGAACTACAGAGTCGCCAATCATGACAACCCTCGAACCGCCAAGGCAAGAGGTCGCCGACTTGGGTTCATAGTTTTTTAGCATGCATCCCTTTGGTTGCCACTGTGTCCGTTGAGCATCGAGCCAGGATCCACCGTCTTTTAAGAGACTCTCGCAGTGAGTCTTATTTGCAGGGTCTGGTTTGACATCAGGCGGAGGTTAGTAATGAGATGCGATATTTATACCTCGATGTTTCTCCGTGCAGAGCAAGAGTTCGCTTACCGACGACGGGTCTGATGGCAGCCAGAGCCAAAACAGCCACAGCCAAGGCCCAGAAGAGTGCACGAACACCCTTTTGGTATGATGCAGATGTGAGGGAAGGAGCTGCGTGCATGATTCAGATGACCCGAGACTGTGGTGTCCCAGATGAAGGAATATGCTACTACCGAGTGGTTTTGTCCAGTTCAGCCCGGGGTTGGAGGGAGGAGGGGGAGGAGGCCTGAGGGCTTCAAAAAAGGGAGGGTAGAGAGGAAGAGGCTGAGGCTGAGGTGACGCCTGATGTGAGGATGAAGAGCAACAGTCGAGTGCGATGCAGGCAGTGTGAGGTGAGGGGCGGTGAATGAGAATGGAAACAAAAGAGAGGAAGAAAGAGGGAGGGTTGATGGTCTGGCGAGCGAGAGAGAGGGAGAGAGAGAGAGAGAGGAGGAGCGTGGAAAGAGAAGAGAGGGAAAGGTGTCGAGTGTGGTGTGTGCCTGTGTGTGTGCCTGTGTGCCTGTGTGTGTGCCTGTGTGCCTGTGTGCCTGTGTGCACTACTGTGCCTGTGTTGTGTGGGTGTGGGTGAGAAAGTGCTCTCAAAGTCTCAGGTCGGATGGATGGAGAAAGAAAACAAAATTGCAGGGCCAGTTCGCCCTCGCCTCTTCTCTTCCTGACCCCTGCCAGAAGGTGCTTGTCCTCCCTGCTACTGTATCGGCATCTCTGCCCGTCCCTCGCCCTTGACACCGACGAGACGAGACGAGACAAGACGAGACGAGCCCTGCCCAACGCCGCATTCATTCATTCATTCATTCTCGGGGGCACTGTGGAGGACTGGCAGATTCCACAGAGAATACATGTGGTGGCGGCGTATTGAACATTTCAAATCCAGTTCTGCGCAGGGCGAACGTTGCGAAGAAAGGGACCACACCACAGGCGATTGACATGTTTTTTTGACCAGGGGCAATTGTGACAAGAAAACGGACCAAGAGTCAAGGCAAAGGGCAAAAAGGGAGGAGGCTGCCGTCATCGGAGGAGGCTGCCGTCATCGGAGGGTTTGGTTTGGCGGCAAGACGAGGCATCCAATTAGTCTACCTGTCTGCCTTAGCGCAAACCGAGCAAGCATGGAAGGTGTGGAAAGGATACCGAAAGGAACGTGAAATGAAATGTCGTTTCATGTGAACAGGGCGTGCAACTGACTGGGAGAAGATCGAAACCTTGTTTTGCTGGATGGACTTCTCTCGTGGGACGAAGGCGACCTAAAATTATTGGTGGGATCAGGGAGGGGGGTCATTGCTCGGTGTTTTCATCGTTCTCCTTCATCATCTTCAACAACAACCGCATCAGGAGCTCATCATGGAAAAGTTTTCGCGCTGGAGGGCAAGTGCCTAATCTCGTCCGTCTGAGGCACACTCTGCACCTGGACTGGAGCGGCTGACTGCGATAATAACCGATTCAGGGGCACCATTCATTCCATTTCATCGTCATTAGGATCAAGGCACCGGCATTCAACCCTTTTTGCCGCCAGTGGTACGAACAATCATTTCAGTCTGCCCTCCCATCTTCTTGCTAGGATATCGTAGACAGGTTTGTCATTGGCGTCTACAGGTTCTGTACGGTCTATGCTCACACCCTCTTTACACCTTTTGCACGAATAGCCCGCAAACGAAGATCATTCGGCCCTTCAAACAGGGTTGACCACGATCTTGATGATTGTCAAGCCAATTCTCGGAGCAGCAAAGTTTTTGGTCCTTGGCATGGTGACAACGGGATTGGTCTTCCTCGACACGTTAGGACTAGCCTTGGTACGGATCTGATTCTATTGGTAGTACATGTTGGCCTCGGGAGCCCGCCACTCAGTTGTCCTTTTCAGCTCTAATACGTACTATTATTTCTCTTAGACCCCTTTGGGTCCAGTTCATAAGATGTATCACAGGGTCATCTCCGCTTTTTTCCTGCGAATCATCCTTGGACTTTTGGGCTTCTTCTGGATAAAACATGAAGTTGTCACACTGAAGCGCGGGTAAGTTCTGTCACACCTGCAAATAGGACTGTCAAGCAAAAATGAAGAAAGCCATGACTGACCCTAGTCTTATTTGTTATAGACGGGCTGCTGGATCATCGAATAAGCAGACATCCAGAAGGAAGACGAATACATCTGGAGAGTTGATCGTCAGCAACTGGTCATCGTACATCGACGTTCTGTACTTGGCTTTCAGGTACGTTTAAGCTACTCCGACAATGCAAACCATCAGGGCGATTGTAGTTTGTGGTTCCTTGTGTTGACTTGTAATACCTGATAGATATGACCCCGTGTTTACCCAAATTTACTCCGACACCCTGACTGTGCGCCAAATCTCATTGTACGAGGCGTTGCGCCTCTCAGGAAGTTACCCAGAGTTGTCCCCACCTTCTGGAGTTGAGACAATGCCACTTCTGGAATTCGTCAAAGCCATGCACAAGAAGAACGCTGGACCTGTAGTAGTCTTCCCAGAGGTAAGGATATTTGTTTTCATTTTTCGATTTGTTTCTTTTGATTCAGTGCAATAGCGGCAACAGTAGCTATTTGGTTACTGATCATGACCACAACATCTTTTTTTCAGGGCACGACAACGAACAACAGAGCCATTCTCAAATTTGTACCCATCTTCAAGGACTGCTCTGTCCCCGAGACTTCGATCAACATCCAGATCCTGGCTCTCAAATACGACTATCACAAGTTCGCGCCTACTTTTACGGTTGGACTGGGAAATTCTTATTATTTGGGCCATTTGTTCCGCACCTGTGCTCAGTTGTACAACCGACTCTCGGTCAAGTCTTTGAATCCTGAAGAATCTCCTTCGAACGCAAACTTTTCGACCATGGACGGGCTTGCCAGCACCCCTTCCAACGCAGCTGCGGGTGTTGTGGAGGCCGTTGAGGAGGATGTCCTCGGTGGTGTCATCATGAATCTCATGGGCCGCCTGACCAGATACAGGAAGTTGGGCTTGAACGTCAAGGACAAGGCCGACTTTTTGGATTATTTCATCCTTCGTAACAATGGCATCAGTAGGAAAGCGCCTTCACAAAAGTCCCCGGTCTCACCAGGAGGGTCTAGTAAATCCAAGAGACATTAGAGAGCCGTGCCTCCCTCTCTCTCATTAAATTCCTCTTTTATTCTGTGAATTCCGGACGTTTGATGTTATGTTGAAGCAGTACCTGCATAGCTGTTGGTAGCTCAGACTCGTCCAAACCTGAATTCTTTATTCTCAATTTGCATGGGGAGGTTGAAAGCTGTTCGTCGTTGCTATTTCGGTTTCAATGATATGAAGAATTTTTTCCTTGGGTAGCACTGTCACCACCCCTTTTTTGTTCAGGACACCCTTCAGCATAGCATCCGTTTCTTTATCAGAATTTAGCTCTCCAGTGATATATTGCAGTCGTGGCCAATGTTCCATCATCCAGGAAACATCTTTCAAGTCCAATTCTTGAGATATACGATCCAATGACAGCTCTCGCAACGCTCGCAAGCCTCCCAAATCCTCCAGACCATCGTCCAACCGAAATCGTACGCAGTGATTTCTGCCCATTCTTGAATATAGCTCCAAATACCTCAGGTTTATGAGAGTTCCAAGACGTTGCGTTACAATCTTTTGAATCGTCGGTCCGTTTCCTTCCGCAAGGTTGATCCCCAGCTGAAGATGCTTGAGACCCAAACAAACCCAAGGCCTAGGGTCTTTAACCAGGTGTGAGTGTTTCATCGAATGTGCCGTCAGTTTCTCGAGGCCCGTCAGACTGCAAAGTAAATCTTGTACAAGGCTGCCGTCGAAAATGGTCGTGCCCTGAAGCTCTAGAGTCCGTAAAGATGATCCATGTACAGTCCGAATAAACTCCAAGGCTTCCTTGCTTAGGAAACAAGTCCGGAGTCCCAAGCGTTGAAGAGGCAAGGCCAAATTTCCCGTTGCTTTTAAAATCGGAGCCAGTGCATTCCTGTTGGTGACTCCAAGACCCAAAGTGATGTTTACAAGTTTCGGGCAATGTCGAACTTCAGTCGCAAGTAGTTGTCCAAACTGATCACCTGAAAAGCGACTGAAAGAAACAAACCAGACGAGACTTTCTAGATCAGGGCAATGTTTCAAAAGCGCCAATTCGTCCTCCAGGTTGGCTATATTCTGAGAATGGGACACATCCAGGGTCTTGATCCTCATCGGTGGCTGACAGAGATCCTCCTGAGCCAGTAATTCCGACAAACTACAAAGCTTTCGTTGATGCCACGGAGAGTTATTATGGTCAGCAGTGTCCTGGCCATTGCGGGCCGCGCGGAGGGGGGAAAAATCGACGTTACAAAGACGCAGAGAGGTCAGACGCGACCAGAGCGACCAACAGGCGGGCCAACTTGAATGCGTCACGTATACCTCGGATATCGCGAGTGTCTTCAGGGATGGGCAGCTGGCAATGGTTTGCCAGAGGTCATCACTACTCTTTTGCGACCTGGAGTCTCCATCAGATTCAAAGTAGAGGACGAGGTGAAGATGAACGAGGGTGAGTCGATGTCGCTGAATATAGTGGGCCTGAAAAACATCAGGGCTGAACAACGCCAAGGTCTCGAGATTTTGGCAATAATAGCCACTGACGGCGGTAAAGAGAAAGCTAGAATAGCCATAGAAATTGTTTCTGATGTCGAGCTTTTTGATGAGGTGGGAGTGGTGGAGGACAGAGTCGCTTTCAATATCTGTGACATTGTGGTAGTAATGCAGTTTGCCCATGACAAGAGTGAGCTGCTGCCAGAGAAGAGGCAGGCAGGCTTGATTCCATGTGTGGGAGACACGCGCACAGACTGCGAGGTCATGCTGAGTTAGGAATTGAGCAATGATGCTCATAATCTCGGGGAGGTCCAAGGGATGCATGATGGGTGGAGTGATGAGGGGAAAAGGGGCGATGAACATCGATTGAGAGCAAGTCTCAACACATGCTAACCTTTCGAGGACCAGACAAGGCAGGGGTGTAAGGTGGCTGAGAGAATGTACTGAAGAGGATGGGTTCAGAGCTTCAAGTGCCACCAATGCGTACAACGCCACCAAACGGCGTCTTAGTGCCACCAAAACCAACTTTCTTGAGCTTTTGCGCTGTATAGTCCTGGTCATGCCAACTCGCTGCCCACCTCGCCCGGCACTGATCTTACAAATCGCCTTAAGAGTATTTGGATTTTCCAGAGCAAATCTGGACGCACGGCCGACTGTACGAGAAGAGGTTACCACTATAACCAGCTTGGGAAAGTCCAATTCGAAGGAGATTGGGGGGATTCGGATCAAGACTGCAAAGACGATTGTGTGAATAGAATTATCGGTTCACCCAGAGAATGTGGCACTTGGACAGCAGTCGGTCCCTTGCTCTCTCAAGGCAGCATTCTCAGGAATATCAACTCACAAAAATAGGAGTCAAGCTTTTGTTCTCTTCTGTTCTCAAGTCAATAAATTTGGACAGAGACCCTCCACTGAACTCTCCTTCACTTGCAGCAAAATGGATTCCCTTTTACAAAGACCCTCTACTGAACTCGCCTTCTCTTGCAGCAAAATGGATTTCCTTTTAGTGAATACACACGTGGGTACTCGAACGCACATGCAAAGATTCAAGCAGAGACCAAGACGTGACGATCTTGTGGCAGAAGCCTCAGAGCTTAGGACAGCAATTGTGGATGCCTTTCGTCGAGACGGTGTTCAAGTTATCTTTGCGGAAAGCAACGGCGTTACAACTGTTATAGTTGTGCAAACCGACGTTCATGACTGGGCAAATATTTCTTCCAACACAAGACATGCATTCAACTCGAGTAGACTGCAGGAGCGCTGTATGTGTCCCTGAAGAGATCCAGAATGTACCACTCGCGTAAACTGAAAGATTTCGACTGATACAATTGCCAAAACGCACAACAACAGTGCACAATTGAGCGACAAATGGCAAATATATTATTGAGAGGAAACAACTATATAAAAACACAAGTGTGCCAGGGTTCGGAGGGCTAGAAATTTGAGGAAAATAACCAGCCAGTTGAAAAGTTGTGAACTGGAACACAAGTCTTCCTTTGGAGGTAGGTCGTCCCACAACACGCACTGGTTGTATGCAACACTGTCCGATGGGTAATCAGAGAAATCGTGGATCCATGAGAGGTTCAATCGATCCATCTGGTAATCGCATTCACGAAGGGACACTTTCAGTCTCTGCCAGGTGTACTTGCATAGACAATAGGACACTGCTTCACACAGGGGATAGGCGCCTTGACAAACGGCTCCAAGATGTAGTACTGCGATTAAAAGAGTGGTGGTTTTCATCTTATCCCACATTTATTACTTAGATTTTCTGAAATCCCCCTCTAGTTCTCGCCGTGGCAACAACTCCTTTCTTCAACACGCCCTTCGGCAAAGCATTCATGGCGCTATCAGTCTGTAGAGGACCGCATACAGTTTGCAATCGCGGCCAGTTTTCCATCATCCAGCGGACGTCATGAACGCTCAAATGTTGAAACAATGGCGCGAGAGTCATGCAATTGCGGCAACTATACCCCGAGGATCTTGCGCAAGAAGGAGAATGTGCAGAGCGATTCATCGAGAAGATCGACGTCAAAACGAGCAAACGAAACGAGAAGTTGATATTTGAACAGGTTCGTCTCGTTTCACACAGAAGGAAATTTGCTCGTTTCAAAACGAGCAAACGAAACGAAAAGGTGCACGTTAATTTTAAGGAGAGCCAGAGCAAGAAATCCTGCACGAACCGATCGTGCCAAAACTTGCCCAAAGATCTACAAAGGATTACCATTAGGACCACAAGATAGTTCATAGTCATGTCATTCAAGAAGACTGTTGCTCCTATGTCTAGAAGACTAACATTTGCGCCTGTCTCTGAATCGCGCGCGTTATGTATCACCCAGCCAAGATAAACGACCTTGCACCTCTCACCGTTGCCACCCCTCCTTTCTTCAGGGCGCTCTTCAGCAAAGAGTTCGTAGTGCTATTAGAGTGTAAGTTCCCCGTGACAGAGTGGAGACGCGGCCAGTTTTCCATCATCCACTGGACGTCCTTTAGATCCAACTCTTGAGGCATGGATCTTAATTCCAGTACTCGCAGCTCCTGCAAACCTTTCAAATCCTCCAGACCATCGACCAGTCGAAAGCTTGCCCGGCATTGCTGGTGCATGATTGATTGTGATAGTTCCAAATGCCTCAAATTCTTGAGTGTCCCAATCCGTCCCATAATCATCTTTCGAGCAGGAGGTTCTCTTTGTCCTACGAGACGGATTTCCAAATCAAGATGCTTGAGTCCCAAACAAACCCAAGGTCTAGGATCCGGTAACAACTTCTCACCCAGGAACGGTAGCGATCGTGCTACCAGCTTTTCAAGTCCAGTCAAACTGCAGAGGATATCCTGCACTATGGCACCATCGGAAAGGGCGGCTGAGTCAAGCTCCAATGTCCGTAAAGACCATCCATGCATGGTCCGGACCAGCTCCCAGGCTGCTCTATCAAAGTAACATCTCAGAAACTTTAGTCTTTGTAGAGGTAGAGACCAATCCTGCGTCCTCGTCTTCAAAATAGGAATAAGTGCATTCTCGTTTCTCCTTCCAAGGCTCAGAGTGATGTCGACGAGTTTAGGGCAATGCCGAGTTTCCACTGCAAGTTGTTGTCCATACTGTTCAGCTGTCGAGAATTTGTCGCACGGGATATACCAAAGAAGGGTCTTGAGATCGGGACAGTGTTTCAAGAGCGCTAGCCCATCTTCAAAAGCGCACGGCCTTAAATTGTAAATGTGCAGGGTTCTGATCCTCAATGGTGGTCCACAGTTGTCCTTTTGAGCCAGCAACTGCGAGAGACTACAAAGCTGTTCGTGATGCAGTGGCGTATGGAGGGGCGAAAAGTTGATATTGGAAAGCCGCAGATCAGTCAGGCGTGTCCAGGTCAACCAGCAGGCGGACCAACATGAGTGCGTCACACAAGCTTGCGCTATCGCCAGCGACTCCAAAGAAGGACAGGAGGCGATGGCTTGCCACAAGTCAACGCTATCTTGCTGTGACCTGAAAGTCCACTCCTGACAGGAGAGATCAAGATCAACGAGGGTGAGTCGATGTCGATGAATAAAAGAGATCTGATCCACAATGGGGGAGTACAAGGTCAAGCTCCCGAGGTTTTCACATTGGACATCACTGTCGTCGCTAAAGAGATAGTTGGCCAGATATTTGTGGTTTTTGCTGTTGTCCAGCGTTTTGATGAGGTGAGAGTGGCGTAGGAAAGAGTCTTTGCCGATGGTTGTGAGCTTGTCGTATCGCGTTTGATCATTGTCAATAATGGTGAATTCTTGCCAGAGAAGGGGCAAGCAAGTCTGTTTCCACGCTTGAGAGACACGCGCACAGAGCGCGAGATCGTGCTCTGTCAGGTACTGGGCAATGACGCTCCTGATTTCAGGTAGGTCCAGCGGATGCATGGTGGGATGAATGATGGAGAGGGATGATCAAGAATCGAATGAGCGATGGTCAAGGGGTCGAAGGGACTGCTCTGCCACGGTTTTAAACCCTTTTAATTTATACCTGAATTCCGTTTTCAAGGTGCTACAATGCCTAGAACTGTATATCATCTACCTCTGGGCGAAGATCCTGCAGCAGTCCGAACCACTGCCTGGCTCCTTGGAAGATGGAGCCTTGTCAATCACGATGGTGCTGTGCAAAGTCCAAGGTTGTACTCCTTGGAAACCCGCGCCAATGGTCCTTAACCATTCGTTTGTGGAGATGAAGAAAGAAAGTCCAACGAACTCGCAAGAACTGGTCATGCCAAAACTCAGACATGTCGTCTTCCTCAACATGCCGGTCCAGTTTCAATGGGTATCCAAGGCTCTTCATGTCAACAACATTTCCAGCTACTCCTTTTTCCTCGAGGGTCACTTTGCTGGAAGCTTGTCGCTGAGCTCTATATTACTCAGACAACCCTGAATATCTTCTGCTACTCTCTGTCACCGCTCCTCTTTTCTTCAGGACACCTTTCAATAAAGAGTCGGTCTTCTTTTCAGAGTTGCAATTCTCCTATGACCTCCTGAAGTCGTGTCCAGTTTCCTGTTATCCACTGGACGTCCTTCAAATTCAACTCTTGAGGCAGGGATCTTAGGGCAAGCACTTGCAACTCCTGTAAGCCCTTCAACTCTTCCAGGCCATCAACCAGTCCAAGTCGTAAATGAAAACTTAGCAGCCAACTAGTCCTCCGGTTTAAAGGGAGACACGTTCAGAGATTTGATCCTCAATGGTGATTGACAGATATCCTCCTGAGCCAACAGTTCTGAAAGGCTGCGAAGCTGTCGATGCCACGGAGATTGTCCGTGATATTCACCCAGGCCTGTACGGAGGGGCGAAAGGTAATGTTGGAAAGCCGCAGAGAGGTCAAGCGCGACCAGATCGACCAACAGGCAGGCCAGTTTGTGTGCGTGGCATGAACTTCGGATATGGCAAGTGACTCCAAGGACGAGCAGCAGGTGAAGGTTTGCCGCTGGTCATTGCTGTAACTTTATGGCTTGAAACCCCCATAACCTTGAAACGAGGGGTCAAAACTGACAAGGGAAAGTCGATGACGGCAAAAAAAGGGGACCAGATCATTCATTGGAGAGAAAACGGTCAAGGACTGGAGGTTTTCAAAGTGGACGCCATTGGCATGCTAAAGAGAAAACTAGCCAAAGGTTTGCCGTCCTGGCTGTTGTCCAGAGTCTTGACGAGGTGAGAATGGCGGAGGAAAGAATCCTTATCGATGTTTATGACCTTCACGAAAACTGATGCTACGTTGTCCGCAAGAATGAATTTTTGCCAGAGAAGAGCGCAGGCAAGTCTGATTCCAGGTTTGGGAGAGACACGCGCGCAGACAGCGAGGTCATGCTGGGTCAAAAACTTGGCGATGACATTCCTGATCTCGAGCAGGTCGAATGGATGCATGGTGGAAGGAACGATGGAGACAAATGGGGCATGGACAAGAATCGGTGAAGAGCTGATGACAGACATTCAGGCACAAACGGACTTGATTGCTCCTGTCACGTTCTACCAAGGATCCTTATTCTACGAGCTGCTGCCTATTTTCTCGACTGACTGCGCCCAAGCTCAAACACTTTCCTTCTTCCCCTCTTTTTGCCATGACCACATCTCATTACTTTACCATCTTTCCCAGCTTCCATCCTTTACATCATTCCTTTCTCTTTATTCACATCTTCCCTGGCTGTTCGCATCGCTCCCACCCTTTCATCCTCTTTTCATGAGCCTTCATTCGCAAGAAAGGGCATGAGTCCACGCTGGCCCAACCAAACTCTATGCATTTCTAACCAACGGACAACGGGCCGCTCCGCCGTGTCGAAACTGCTATCCGAAAGCACATCATGCCCACCAAATATATTCCGTACTCTGACGGCCCACCTTCGCAGGAGAAAGGTGCCACCAATGTTCACTGTCAGGAGATCCGTGACAACGTTGTGAAAAGGGCTGAGATCGACATTATCCGCTTGGAGAATCGAGTAAGCACGAAGCCGACAATGCGCAAGCAAGTCTAGACGTCGAACACGCCTTTTCCAAGTCTTTGGCTAACAAGCAAGGTCTGGTAGAGTTCCCACAAAGAAGCGGATGGTCGGTGGTCACTTGTGAAACCGAAGCCGATATCACGATTGCGCGCGAGACAAAGTATCGAGGGACACCACAACGCGGAGACTCTTTGGCGGCCTGAGCTCCTTGTATAGAGTTTACTGTTACGCTTCCAACAGCAACTAAGGCATTATCAAGAAACTGGAAGGGGAAGGTAAACAAAGCACTTTTTTGCTTTTTACTTTTTGATACCCCGTGCTCATTATGTTGATCCATCTCCACTTTTGCGTACTTTTTATCAAATAGATCCAGAGTGACGTCCTCAGAAGTCCAGCTCAAGAACTCCAGCGGTCAAACTTTCCGCGATTCATTGCGAGTGTTTGTTCAAAACAAGCAGATCGTCCTGTTATCTAAGGCATCGTCTTTGCTATCCGCAGAGGGAATGCAGATACAGAAGAATGCAGGCATCGACATGGCCGTCAAACATGGAAGATCCGGGCAGCGGCAAGACATCTTGCTGTCTTATATGCACAAAGGGTCTATCATTACCAATTGATCCCATGACTACCTGCCAACCATGCCAACCATTGATCTCCGGATCCGAAAACAGAGGGAGAAGGGTCAGATAGGAGCCATTGGTGGACAAACGCATGAAGTCCAAACAACCTTTGACACCATTCGATCCAAAGGGAAAGGGGAGAGCGAAGGCCACGGAGCAGCATTTGTCAACAATCAGGCCAGCATTGACAGCATCATTCTCGGTGGTGCCAGAGGTGCAAACGCCGTTCATCGCTGAGATTGAAGGTGGCAAGAACCGCGAGGGGAAGGTCATCGAGAGAAAGAAGAGACACGTCCCCGCTTCAATCAGCAGTTCGAGGCAATGGCAAAAATATTGGATCGACGAACCTTTGGACTCTTCAATACAGCGATAGATGTGTGAAGGATGTCTTGATAGAAACATCAAGGGAAATTGGTGCCGGACAGCAGCCTTCTTGATCGAATCCGAGAATGAAGAGACGGTTATTCTTCTCTGATGATCTACATGTCAGAACCATCCACCCGCAAACTCTTCATGTCGGATGAGTGGTTAGAGATTTCCAATGCAAAATATTAGTCCGCTGCCAGAGCTCCCAAGTTCGCTCATGATGTATCTAGAAACGTTCAATAAAAACCACATTGACGATTCAGACTCTGTATGATATGCAAGCATCGAGAACTGTTTCCTGAATTGCAGACTCAAAGCGAAGTGCTCGCATTCACTGGTACTGAGGATATTCAGGCACATGGAGACTTGATTGCACTACAACGTTCTTCGCCATGATGAGCCATAGCCACAGCAAAAAGCCATCATGGGACAGAAAAGGCGCCAATAAAAGCTGTTTATCTTTTATCTATGGATGCTCTGCAAGAGTTATGCAGTCCACGTCCAATTTCGATGATTTTTTATCATCGAATTTGATTTCCCCAGTCAGTCGCACAAAATCAATTCAAAAAATATAAGGATTTTGAAAATCTTCTTCGGGCAACACAGACGATTCACGAGTACTGTACGAGTCTGGCCCAAGCGAGTTTTTTTTCTGACGATTGAGCACAAGGAAACCTGAATTGATTTTGAAAATCTTCTTCGGGTAACACAGACGATTCACGAGTACGAGTCTGGCTCAAGCGAGTTTTTTTCTAACGATTGAGCACCAGGAAACCTCGAGTTTTTATATTTTTTGAATTGATTTTGTGCGACTGACTGGGGAAATCAATTTCGATGATAAAAAATCATCGAAATTGGACGTGGACTGTACATGAATGGATGATAAATGGAGACTGGAGTCAATCGAGATCTGTATGATTTATTATTAAACAGTATAGCTTCTGCTTAGGTCACTTTTGCAGGAGGACCCAGCTGGATTCCCTTGGAACCCACGTTTCCACTCGTCTCAGAAGCGCGATTAGGAACTGTCTATCTTCCACATCCAGATTCAAGTCCTGAGAGAGTCGCAAAAGTCGGTTCACTGTCTGGCTTTCCTTGGAAAAAGTCGAGGGAGTTCCAGCCTTCTCAAGAACAATAACATCGGGCAAGGCCAAGGTCATTCTTCCCAGAATCTCGCGTCGATAATCTGGAGCCAGATCACTCTTCTGTGCAGGTGAAAAAGAAGAGTCCAAGGAGAAGCTCTGCAAGAAACGGCCATGCCAGAGCTCGAACATGTCGTCCTCAACAACGTGGCGGTCCAAATCCATAGATCCCCCGCTGGCACTCAATTGATCCCCCTGGGCCTCATGGTCATCTGCCATGGCCAACAGGTTGGATTCCGCCTCGTCAACCGCCGACAATCCCACATTAGATCCAGTGCTAGCGGCAAGGCGACCATCCAACCCAAAGATCCCCTCGAAATCTTGACGAGCCAAATCAGATCCGTTCCACCACAGGAGAACAACTCCCCCCAACAAGAACTCGACTCCGGCCTTGAAGACAAGAGTTTGACTCGAAATCAAAACCAATAAATCCAAAATTCTTTGCAGCCAGGTCATTTTCAGGGCCTCTTGCTGCTTCTTTTTTCTGTGATTCTGCTCCGTCTTGTCCAACTTGAACCCTTCATCGACTCCAGCTTCCATAGCATAGAGCAAGACAGAAATGGCTGACTTTGAAAGCTCAAGGCTCGAGACGGCAACTGGGTCTTCTGATCCCGTAAGGGAAGCAACAACCAAAAGTGCTGTCTGGGCGATCTGCGTCAATCGTCCTTCTTGCTGAGACGACAAATGTCCTGCACGATACAAAGACGATATACCGATGGCTTCCTTCAGAACCCTGGCGCCAGCACTCGCCTCGTAGATGTCCCTCGATTCCATGTGAGCTGCCTCCAAATGCGAGACCGATGTCAAGGAAAGATCTGCAAGACGTCGCAACACCCTCTGTGCGGTCCCAAATTCTGTAAATGTAGCCTGATGGAAAACTCGCAACATTGCCGATCGGATATCACCCAGAAGTTCCCTGGCGTCCTCTGTTAACAAACTCATGGCTTTCTTGCCTCCAGAAGCGGCCGAGCGTCCTTGACGGTACTGCTGTAAATGGTTGGACAGTGTGTCCAAGAACACAAGCTGCAAAACTTCCAGATCCGAATCCCGCCCCTCGCCTTGTCCAGTGAAGAGCACGCCCGCCAATTTCTCGACCAGGTCCACAACTCTCGAGCTGGGCAAAGTGACTTTCTTGGCAAGTCCGTCCAATCCACGCACTTTGTCCAGTTCAGCAAGCGCTTGATCGCTCTCGAATGATATCAGGGGCAAGCCTCCAAGGGTCAGGATTCGACCCAGGCCTTCCTCGCCTACAAGTAATTCTTCTGCAGACATGGTCATTGACGATGACGTCGACGAAGTTGTCTCCTTGTCCAATTTAAAGCCAGACATGACCATGATCAAAAACTCCATCAGAGATGTCGAGGTGTTGGAGTGTCTTGACGCCAGTTGAATTGAAGGAATAAGCAACTCGGGCTCGAACGTGACGAGTTGATTCAGAAGAGGGAACCAATTGACTGCTGGCAAAGGTGTTGGCAAGGCATGTACAGTGTACAACAGTAGCTCCAGTCCCATCCTGTATGACTTTTGAGCCTTTTGAGCTGTTCCCATTTGAAGTGGCTCCCATAAACCGTCCCAAAGGCCTCGCAGCCAGCTGGTCGAAACGGAAAGTCGAGAGTAATCCTTGGGTTCATTGCTTGTGCCGATAACCTTACCACTATCGATGTGGCCTAAACGATGGATGAGAGATGCGACTTGTCCAAGAACCAGTGCCGCCAAACGGCCAGCCTTCAGATCCTGTAACATCAGCATAGACTTGGGTGAAGGAGTCTTGAAGCCGGGTACGACCGAGGCGAAAGAATTTGCCAAAGGAGTCGCAGGCGCCGATGCAGCCTCCGCCGACACTGGGGTAGAAGTGATAGAGACGGCCAAGCCGCTCAGTTCGATCAATGTACTCAGGGCCGAGTTGGTTACATTGGCCATAGCAACTGGGTTTGTCGAGGCAGTCAAATACGAAAACAAGCCATGACTGCCAACAGAGGTTACCATTGCTCCTCGAGACCAGTCAATACCAAACAGAGATCCTAGAGCAACAACGGCTGTGTGTCTGGCAGCCGAGGTTGGGGTAATCTTGATGAGGTTAACGAGTGCATGGATGCGGCCAGTGAACAGAGAGATTTCACTCGATGCGGGGTTGCGGACATCCAGGTTAGTGTGAATCATGTGGCAAAACGGTATCGTAAAGTGCGCCAGCTGGGGCTGAAGATCTCTCTAATAGATTACGGAAGCATTGTAAATTCATGTTGGTTAGTGGAAAGTCCCTACGACCTTGTTGGATTGGGTAGCTGATACGTACTCGAGAGGTAGCCGCCAACAAGGCTCCGTCTAGGAGTGCAGTATCCGACTTGCGGTCTTCCGGTGATGCTTCTGTCCTATCCGAGAAGGCAAGGACCCAAGGAGCTCCTAAAAGTCGAGCAAGAGCTTGCGGCGAAAGAGACTGTTGCTGGTCGTTCAAAAATGACTCAATGTCCTTCCGAGCCATGTCCTTGATCTTTTGTATAACCTCCGCGTCTGAATCCTCACTCTTGTCCCCGTTCTTTTGTGGCGAGGAAGAGGTAATGGCAGATGACAATCGCGAGAAAGCGATCAAAAGACCTAAAGTCAGCGTGAACGAGGTTGTGTGTATCTCCAGAACAGCCAGCAGCTGTCCAAGGGTCTGATGGCAAATTTCGTTCAGTTCTGCTGTCTTTGTAGGTGAGTCGACAAGTCCAGCCAACAAGTTGCACAGAGACCAGCCTGCTCCAAAAGTAGCCCAGCTTGTAATTTCGCTATAATGACATTTCCATTAATTAGTCTAGGGTTACTAGCAACAGAAATCTCGCTGTTTCTATAGGCATCAGATAGCTTACCTAGACACATTGGGATTGGATGCGTCCTCCTCCAGCCTAGACGTAAACACTCCAAGGACTTGTCGGACTAATTTTTCATCCACGGCTGCCAATGGTGTAATAAAGCTCAGTGACACAAGGACCGCAAACTGGACCTCATCACTGCGTCCCACTTCCGTCAGAGCCTCAGGTTGAACGTAGTATTGCAATAAATGTTTGGCCAATAGTGAGCCTTGAACTGTGGACGCGGGATGAGAGTGCTTGTGTAGTGAAAGAATGATTCCTAAGTTCCAAAGATACATGGTAAGAAAAAAGAATGCGACGATCGAGATCAATCAATTGAGATGCACTCACCTGTGATAGCGAAAAGTGCGTTGGCACAGTGAGCAGGAATGTAACCCTCCGTAAGTTTTTTGTGAAGATCCCCAATCAAAGTCTCGCCGATAACCAGGGTCTGTGCATCGTCGTTGGGCATCCAAACGTTGTCAAAGAGGGCAGTCCACCCCTCGAGAGCGGTGATTCTCTCAACGATATGGTCGGTTAAGGAGACATCAGTCAGGGCCGTCATCACGTTCCTGTATCTCTGTCGAGCGCGAATAGCCTGGACTGATTCATCCTCTGTGGGAGTATCGGTGGTAGCCATAACTTTTGAGGATGGAAGTTTGTCGACCACAGAAGAGCACAACAAGCTCGACAAGGCATACCCAATACGAAGACCAGGGTTGACATCACCAGACTGCCATTTCTGCAGGATGTTGTAGGATACAACAGATAGTACTCCGTGCAAGCGATCGATCTCTTGCATTCCTGCCTGAGCATCGGACGATGATTTCTTGACGGCAGCATCCTTGAAAAGACCTCGTCTCATATGCAAAAGCTCGTAGCGCACCACTTTGTCAAGAATTTGCGAATACTCGTCCGCAACCATGGACTCTGGGGCATCAAGGATACGCTGCCGAATAAAAATCAGAGGCGACTCTACGTCAAGCAAGTCCATTATCTCAGTGGCATGGAAGGACTCCAACGCCTTCAATCCAGACGCGAGAATATCTGGGTCTTCGGAAGACAGCAATGGCTTGATATAGTTGGCGAGTATGGCCTCTCGCAATTCCAGGTACACAGGTGTATCTACATCGGCATCCATAATATAAATGAACATGAATGCTGGTTTTTTTTAGCGAGTTCCATTAGTTTAACCATAGTCTTACCTTCGCTTCTTGATCCAACGATACTATAAAAACGGCACATCTCACGGATCATTCCTCTGTGACCGGTATTCATCGAATGCTCAGCAACGTGGCAAAGAAGTACATTCCATGCTAAATAGTGCAAAGAAGACCTCTGGTCAGATTGCACGCTAGAAAGACGTCACTGGTCCAAATTATATCATACCTGCTCGGGGCTCGACAACATTGGCCTCTACTGTGAGATTCATGGTCTCGATAATAATACAAATGGACGAAGCATATAGCGTCACCGATCCCAAAAGCGTTGCAAGAAAGGGAATGAGGACCTCGGCATATCCAGTGACATCATATGCACAAATGTCCCTAATTTGTAGTAGTTCAGATGACAGAAGCCAATTAGTGGAGAGCGTTGAAGTGATGGGTTCTACCATTAATATGCTCTGGACTCACCGAATAGTCGTCAAGACAGCAACCTCCATGTCGTACTCAGGGTCGCCTTTCAAAGGTGTCTTGATCAGTCGAGGACGACTCTCCGCCCAGCTGTGGATGACATGGCGGAGTGTCTTCCAGACTCGAGGCTGCCTCTTCCAGATCAGGAACAAAATCCTGACTCCAACGGCGCCCATGTGTGTGTTTGTGATTTTTGCTCCAGATGGCGCATTTGGGACCCCATTGATCAAAGTCAGGATGGTTCTCAACACGCGAGCGGTGACCATTTCATCCTTGGAAGTAACAAGCGTAGGGATCGCTTCCTGTAGCAGATGCAGCTTGACACGAGGGCTCGAGTCCACGCGGAGGACGTAAAGAAAGAGCACCAGAGTCACTAAACGCCCATCCTCAACCTCAGCCAGCTGTGTGATCGCCTGTATTCTCTTCTCCTCGTCCGGATGAAACATGAGTGTAGTGTAGATCAGGCTTGAGAGAGTACTGTCATCCTCCAAGGAAAGCAGTGGCCCTGCATCAACAGAGTTGTCCTGCTCCCAGTTTCTGTAAAGGTGTGCAACATCAGCATGAATCATGGCGGCTACTCCATTTGGATTGAATGGTCCTGATGTGGGCTGAGCTTGGACTGCGACGGTCCTTGGGATCGTTTCCAGCTGTTGCAGAACCTCGGAGCACTTTTTACTAATATCCTCTGCCTGAGACTCTCCCATGACCTGAAAGATTGGTAAAAAGGCAAGGTTGGCGGTAATGGCTTGAACATTATCCTTAGTGTTGAGGATGATTCGGTGCATCAACTCCACGACAATGGTTTGCTCGTCCAATGTCGGAGAATTCATCAAAACGAATGAGAGCAAGGGCCAGAGGGTGTCGAAGGGAAGGGATGGTGTCGCATATCCTTTCTTTTCCTTGAGGAGAGTTTGCAAGCTTTGCAATAGAGGGAATGTTGATACCTCAAAGCGTCTCATATCGGTAATCCATGACAGCAGAATCGTCAAGAGATGGCTTCCCAGTTGCTCTTTGTATTCCTTGGTGAGCGAAAGTTGAGTGGCGGGTAAGCAGTAAAAGTCGACGAGGGCTTGGATCGATGCCATCAATGCCGTACTCGGCTGCGATCGGTCGAGAGGGAAGCGGTCTGGGACTGAGCAGAGATAATCAAACAGATGAACCAGTAGAGGCTGCTGGCCCGAGTCCAGTAGGCATGCGTTTATCGTTTTGGTGATCCAGAGAACAATCAATGTCGAAGCAATAGTGGTCCTCTTTTGTTGGTCCAGCAAGCAATAGTCCAGAAATGGGGCCAAGATCTCAAAGACTGTAATCCGGTAAGCGGCCGAGTCGGGTTGGTGTCCAAGGATTTTGTCTAGCTCGGCGATGAGGATCGATTCCACGTTCGGTTTTGTAGTGACCAGGGCGATTAGTGGATGCCGATTGTTTTTGACTCCAAAGACCTTCTTCCTACTGGTCGCGAGTTTTGACTTTGCAGTAGACCCCAGAGCGTCCTCTGCAGCCTTGATGAATAGCCCGCCAAGGGCGTGCACGATGTTGGCCAACGACTGTCCCTGTGCCGAAGTCAAGGCGTTTTCAAATCCTTGAAAGGCATCATCCCAGTCTAACGCGTCTTGGCTCACGAGGTCGACTATGGCGGTATTTGCCACCGAGGAGGTGTAGGATGTTGATGAGGCGCACTGGGACCAGAGTCGGGCGAGGGTAAGATGCCTTGAACTATTGTGCTGCGTTCCTGACGCGGTGCCCGTGGCGATGAGCTGGTTCTTTAGGGTTGTAACTCGCTGGACATTGACTGATCGATGAGGGGTTGCGGACGAGACGGTGGTGATGTCCTGGTCCGCGTCGGCAATGGGGTGTGTCGCCGGGGGTCTCCTGGATGCAGCGGCCATAGGTAGGGATGCTGAAGAGGGATTAGATGCAGCAGCTGGCATTAAAGGAGGGAAGTGAGAGGTGCGGAGGCGCGTTACTTAAGGGTGTGATGTAGACTCCAGCAGCAAAAGGAAGAGGTGAGTGAGAGTCCATCAAGCAAGGGTTCGTTCGACTGATAAGGAAAAAAAGCTGATCAGGGCTTTGAGCCCGTGCAGTGCAACGAACAATCAATTTTTTGTTTCTTTCATTCCTGCATCGCACCGCATTACGTTACATCACCCCTCTCTCTCTCCACTCTCCACTCTCCTCCCTTCCCTCTTCCATCCCATTCACATCATGACTGCATCAACTCCATCAACCCCCAATACCCCCATCGCTACAAAGATCACTAGTGAGGTCAAGGAGGAGGTCCGCGAGCTGCAGCAAGGCGAGGTCGACACTGTCGAGACCCCTGCCCGTTATCTCGCCTACCTTGCCCGTTACAAAAACCTCTTTGTCGCCTCCTCCCGCTATCTCGCCTACTCCTCCGATGTCGGCGAGGCCTTCAGACCTGTTACCCAACCCTTCTTTGTCAACGCCATGTACGGAGTTTCGTTTGCCTACGTCGGCTTTGATGTTGCCTATGAGGGCTACAAGGCCAAGAAAGCCGGCGCCAACAACGAGGTTATCGGCATGACTGTCTTGAAGCGTGGTATCTTCCAGGGCTTGGCCTCTTTGCTCATGCCCGCCATCACCATCCACACCGTCGTCCACCAATCTGGAAAGATCTTCAAGAACAGCGCCAATGCCACCTTGAAGCGTTGGGGTCCTACCGCCATCGGTCTTGCCGTCGTTCCGGCTCTTCCCGTCATGTTTGATCATCCCATCGAGACAGCTGTCGACAAGGTCTTTGAGATGTTGGAAGGCGGCGGCGGAAAGACCCTCCCAATGAACCCAACAGAAAAGGAAAAAGTCCTCGACGCCGTTATGAACAAGGAAAAGACAGAATAAGCGAACCTGGAATCTTCTGATCATTTTCAAACATTTTCAACCCCGTAATGACTACCCAACGATATAGGGTCACTAGGCGGCTTTGTTATAACCTCGCGACCTCCCTCCTCCGATAGACAACAATAAACACAACTGTTATTTTTGAGATGTCAAGAGTTCAGCCAAAAGCATAGATGTTCTTTTTGGATGAAAATGCAACAAGATGTTTATTCTGTAGGTGGTATGGAGGGGTTTCAAGAAAGGCGCAAAGTAGTCAAAAGGTCACCATGGCTCTCCTTAGCAGGTGGTGTTGTTCCACTTGGCCTTGACATAGGTAGGCCACATAGTGTTGGTATCCACACCGACGCGGTAAGGGAGGGCCTCGTAGCTATTGGCTGGATCCAATTGCTTGAGGATGGGCAACATGAGGTTGGTGAAGAAGCTCAACCAGACAACATCAACCAGGTCTGTATCAGCAAGTCCCGTTGGCAAGGGCGAGGAAACATAGTTGGGAGCAGGAACATAGGGGATGGCACTGTGAGGCCAATCATCTCCTCCCAGACCGAAATCGTCCTTGGTGACATAACCGGGGGTCAAGGTCGCGTTCTCGGTTGTCGGTTTACAGGTTGGAACGGCGCGTTTCTGGAAGGGGGCCTTGTTCAATGCATTCAAGATGTTTTTGGCAGCCTGTTTTATGAAGAATACAGAGGTTAGTTGTCAAAGAGAAGACTCTTGCGGAAGTATTAGAGGCGCAGAGTAAGATTGTACCTTGAATGGAACGGAGGCATAGGCAAAATCGTCATGGAAAGGACTGACGATGAAGGTATCGTCGTAAGTGAAAGGTCCCTTGGTCACATCGAAGCGCTGGCACCCAGAGTTAATGAGAACAAAGGCAGGGTTGGGGCGAGTCTTGTCAATGACACTGAAGGGCAGGATCTCCTTGGTGACCAGATCGAAAAGCGAGCGGCTATCCGTGTAAGGGTAACGGCTAAGGTAATAGTCCTGAGGGGCGCATCCAAAGGCGTTTGAGAGGTTCAATGACTGACGGTGGTGCGTAATCTCATTCGAGATCTTGCGGCCTCTCCAAGTGTCAAATTTTTGGCGAGGGTGAGCAAGCGAGTGGGTCTTGTACGTGTGGACGTTGGTATCGAGATAGCGACGGCTGACTGTCAAGTTCTTGCCGACACAGTTGGCCTCAATACGGCAAGCACGATCGTGGATACCAGAGACAGACATCCAGCCCAAGGTCTCCATGAAACGACCAGCAGAGAGACCAAAGGCGCGAGCATCGTAGGCGGTGAAATCACGAACATGCAAATGTCCTCCAAACAGCAAGATGGGTTTGGAAGGATGAACAGCACGGATGGCCTTGATGACAGCCAAGGATTCGGCCCAACGGACAGGAACGTGTCCAACAATCAAGTAGACATCCACATCCTCTTTGAGAGTCTTCTTGAACCATGGCAAGGTCACAGTGACGTTCGAGGGCTCAATGACGGTATTGTTGGCAGCGCCCACAAAGTTGTAGAGGAAACCGTAGTTCATCACACGGGTTCCAAACTTCATACGGAACTTGTTGTAAAGCTTTCCAATGGGGACTGTCTTGTTCGAATGACCATCCTTAATGAAAACGTTCGAGGTCAAGTAACGCTTACCCCACTTGGGTGCAAAGTTCTGGGGTTCGGTAAATGGAAGACAGATGGAAATTAGCAATCGTACAATGGTATTAGCGGTGCAGCTCCAAGTGAAAAGATCTACCTTGTAGGTATCCTCGGCGATCTCGTTCAAGTAGAGCTCATGGTTACCAATAGCGAGAGCGTCGTCTAAAGGGAGAAGGATACACCAATAGTTGTCAGTCCAGTGTGATTGCAGCCTGGTCGGTTCGGCTCTAATTTCCAGATCTACAGGGGGACATACAATTGATCTACAGCGGACAAAGAGTTAGTCGTTCTGTATCGTATAATGGCTGCTAGCAACTCTGGTAACATCAGTTCTGCAATAGGTATACCTTCTGGAAGATGGGGTTCGAGACTTGGCCGTCGAGAGGAGTGGCGTCCGAGAGACCGTTACCATCGTGCAAATCTACAGGCAATTGCAACAACCATCATCAGCGGATGCAAATGAATGATACTCGCTATCTGTGCTTTCTTGTTACCTCCAGAGTCGACAACCAAGAGATCCTTGCGACGGTGGACAGCTTGCTCGCGCATGTGGGAAAGGAAAGAGGAGAAATCACCAAAGTCTGCAGAGTAGGATCCCTCCTTGACATGACCTGACAACCAACCATGAGTGTCGGTGGTGGAAATGACATTAAGGTCACCCCACTCAAGAGGACGGAGGTCCACTGGGGTTGGCTTCACAGCGCCTGGCTGAGAACGGGGCTCGAGGTGATGGACATGAGCAGTAGCGACTGCCACCAAAGAAAGGAGGGCAAGGAAACGCATGTTGACTCAAGAGTGGAGGAGGGGGGAGAAATGGGAGGAGTCGTGGAGAATCAAGGCAACAAGGAGGAGTCATGGCCCCGCTTTTATACTTGCGAGGTGACACTCCTGGTGGGCACAATCGTATAATACCCTAGTGCAAACTAAAAGTTGGACCTGCTGCATTGATCCCTGGTAAAAAAGAGCCGTTGGTCGACGTATGCGGGTGTCTGGGGTGCTATTGCTCTCAACAAAAAGCAACCTCTCTCAAGTCTCAACCCTCCCGAGTCCACGCACGTTGATACATCTGTTTGTCCACGCTTGCTCGAGTTGCTTCCCTGATTTCTGGCTCCCAAACGGATCTTTTAAGCATGCAAATCGGCCAATAGGGTGCTGTTCGGTGAGCCCCTGTGCGATGGGCGGACCCGAAATCCCTCGGTATGGTACAGAACTGCACATACTGTGTTCTATGGTGTACGCCGGCAAAAGCAAAAGGTTCACACGCCAATGGTACTTATCCTGAAATAAGGAGCAACGAGGGTCGGAGTCGAGACCATTCGTGAGAAAGATGGCTCTCCGAGGGAAAGATCTTGTTGGTAAGCAGCGTATTCCTGCTGCGATGATGCTGCAGCTTGCTCTTCGCCTCTCAAGCAGCAATGCCAGCAGAATGACTCCAGATCCATCAAACCCAGGTAACGGCCTGGCTTGTGTGAAAATGGATGGCCAATCAGCTCTGCTAGAGCTGACGCGTGAGATTGAACTGCATGTCCACAGGGCAGGGTGTCGTCACCGCTTCACCTAATCGGAGCATTGCTCTGAAATGAAGGCCGCAGTGCATCTATCCCCAATGTCGTTGAGTCTGCAGGGGAAACCACGATCGGACCAGGGTCAGACCATTCGATGTTGACACGTTCTCATAGGCTTGTCCTTCCTTGGATCATATTCCTGCATTCAATTATAGGTACTTTCGGAAGCATCCTCATCCTATCAACTTTGTGTGCATCAGCGACATATTGTTCTCTCTAGCTATAATGAAGTGGATGTCTACAGATCGCCCGCTGAGCAGAGGTCAATTGCTTCTCCAAATACGTGTGCTTTTCAATTGCGCCAGTCATTGATTTGCACAACCACGCAAATTGGTCTACACCCGCAGCGATTTGTAACGTAGAGGGGCATGCGATTATTTATTTTCCTTGAAAGCAACCATGTTGGTGGAAAGAAGGAGGAGGAGAGGAGAAGAGAGGAGAGAAGAGGAGAGGGAGGGAGAGTCTATTTGTGACGATCCACAGGCGCTGCTACGGGCTTTTTCCCTTTTTCACCCCCTGTCTATTCAAAAAACCAGTGGTGGAAATAAAGATTCGGACTTTGGCAGGAAATAGCGGTCCCCGCTCCAGTTTCCTTCGGGGGCGTCTCCTCTGTTTGTCTGCGCATTCAGTCTTTTTTTCATTTGCTCATTCGGACATCTTGCATCCATCACTGAACAATGTGCCACAGAGTAATCTGCCCCGACTGTGCAAAGTATACCTGGGAAGGTAACCAACAGTGTTGTTTGTTTGTTCCACCATGCAACGACCGTGTCACTCACGACTCTTTTTGTTTTTTCTGCTGTAGGTTGTGGTCTACATATCGCTCAAGCTCTTCGAGGTCTCTCTCTCGAGCAAATATGCTCTTGCGACGACGATGTGGACAGCGAGCGTCCTCTATCAATCTCGGCCAAGAAGAGCGCTGTGTTCGTACCTGCTTCATTCTCAAGTACAGCAACTGTTGTGGACAAATGGACGTGCAACAAGGACAAAGACCCCTCTGCAGCCTGCCAAGAGCCGCCGTCACCTGTAGAGTACAAGCTTTCCAAGATTTCAAGCACCAAGGCAGCCGAGTCTGCCTTCCGACGGGAACAACAAGCGGAGGCGCTGGAGGAGTTGCGTAGGGCCAAGAGAGAGAAGGAGCAGGCGCTCAAGGATTCCAACCGGAGTGCGCTTGAGAAATTGATGCAGGGTCTGGCCCAGGCAACGGGGGCGGCGTGAGTGTGAAGGTGTGGTAGAGTTGAAAAGCAAGCAGGGGATGGTCCATGTAATATACCTCTTTTTATTATACAGTTCAAAGCGAGACAATGCGAGACAACGCCAGAAGAGAAAGGCTGAGTTGCAAGCGTGGGAGAATGGAATCGAAGGATGCATGCACCTGTTCAGCCACAGTGGCCGTTGCCCAAAGAAAAGAGAAAAGAGAAGGGGCAAGGACGGACAAGGAGAAACCGCAACTCAGCCACTCGAAGCAAAAAGCAACTGAGTAAGACCCTGTGCCGGGGGTTTGGTGCATGTACAGAAATGAAATTGGCATGACAAACATGCACAACAAAAAACACCGCAAAAAGAGTGTCTTGCTTTGACCTGCTGTGCTTCTTCCGCTTTCATCCCAACTCTTCATTCCTCATTCTCCAGTCTGCACACATCCCATCACCGCTCCTTGATTCCCTCTTCCCTCCTCGCTTCTCCCTCTTCCCTCCTTCTCCAACAGTCGTAATCACTTTGGGACTCTGGTTTCTGCCATTCAAAAAACCTGCGCAGGAGTGACTGCATGGGATCAATCAATTCACGAGAGGCTGCCGAGGATGCAGAGCAGTTCCATTCACCAGAGACACACCATGAGAGCCGACCTCTTCTTGCCCGGTACTATCACGCCGACAGTGGGGCCTCTAGACCATTCCCAACCGCACCAGTGACCGCGTTGGTCAAGGAGGCTCGCTATTGTAGGTTCTTGTGTCCCTCGCGAGACAACGCTCACAACGCCACCAAAGACAACGGCCTGCATTGCGTGAAGCGAAATGAAAAAAAGGGCTGACAAGCGACCTTCTTCTGCCATTCCTTTTCTCTCTATCCACTGTACAAAACTCACTTCATCATAGCCATCATCAACGCCTTGGACACGTCGCTCACGCGTGATGAACTGGGCTCGCCTGAAATCTATCTGGCGCTCTTACTGCCCATTGTTCGGAAATACCGCGAGGAAAGGAAGGAAACTGCTGCTGTATATTGCTTTCTGCTCAACCGGTGGCAGTTTTTGAAGGATGCAGAAGGGGATCTTGCCAATGCGCGACTGAACGAGACCAGGTAATCAACCCCTGTCCCAGTCTCATCGAAACAAAAGGGTGCAATCGAAATCCGAGCTAACGATCCTTTTTGTGCAACGGTCGCCTGTGCCGTCATTTCCACAGGGCCCATGCATGCGAGATTGTCGCCACAAAGTATGTGATTATCCGACGAACAAGTTCTTGAATCTGCCTGCAGGTCGTGGTTTTACTAATCATCTTCTTGTTGTTAGAGTACTCAAAGCCTTCTCTTTGCGGCAGTTGATTGATGTACTAACGTACGATTTCTCTCCCGTGAAACGTAAGGAGCAGTCGATATGAAAAAGATGATTACTCTTTTCAACACCAATATGACTGGAAACTCACGGCCTAGTCTACATGCTCTATAGGGAAAGATGCTCGGTCTCGACTATATCTTCCTCACTTTGAAGGAGAGCCGTCTACAGAACCCATGAGCGCATTGGAGGTGGCAATCTCAGGAAGAGCAAAACATTTTATTTCAAATCCACTGGTTCAAGAGATCATAAGTAAGCGCCGTATCTCATTGCATCCTTTTGAGTTGTGACGCTGAGCTGTACAAGTTCCTAATACATGATTACCATAGACCAGATTTGGTTGGGACAGATCGTGTTTTTTTCGAATGCAATCGACAACCCCGACTCTTGCTTACACGCGTCACAACAGGAAATTCGCACAGTCACCATCTACGACAACAGAGACATCAAGTTCCTACGACTGTCTAGACTACGTGTTCCACGATACAAAACTACATTCCAGATGGTGTCCTTCACAGCATTCATTCTCGTCTATACCTTGGTCACGTTTGCGAAGGAGACCGAACTGACAACCATGGAAGTGGTAAGTCGACGGGTGTATGAATGTTTAGACGATACCGGAACTATGGTCCCGCTCTAACGCTTTTGGGTTGGACATGAATAGATCATGGATTTGTTCGCATTGTCATTCACCTTGGATGAGTTTCTGCAACTCAAAGACTCTGGACCCTCATTTTACTTTGAAACAGTATGGAATCTCTTTGATGTACCAATTTACCTCATTTTCCTCGGGTTTATGGGACTTCGGATCAGCACCTTTTTTACAGGATCGGCCGAAATGCACTACTTTGCATATGACTTTTTGGCATGCAACGCCATTCTTCTCTGGCCGAGGCTTTTTGCGGCGTTGGGTAAGGTTGAATACATAATGTCATCATGGAAGCGAGTATGTGGGAAAGCAAAGAGAAACTAACGTCATTGTGATTTTGTAGACCATTACCGATTCTTTGGAACCATGTTGATTGTATTACGCCAAATGCTATTGGACGCCATGTTGTTTCTTGCTCTTTCCTTCATTTTCTACGTCGGCTTCCTTCAGGCATTCTATGTAAGAATTTTATCCGCAAAGGCGACTTCAGGCTACATTGTTATCATAGTCGATGTTCCTAATGTTTTGCTTCGAATGACCTAGACCCTACATGACAACACAAAATCCTATGGCGAAATTGCCTGGCTGTTGCTACAAGTGTTCTTTGGATCAGCGTTTCTGGGATTTGAGCAAGCAGACGAGCTTTCCTTGCTATTTGGCGCTCCGTTGATGGTGTTGTTTGTGGCCATCTCGGTCCTCATGTTGTACACGTTGCTTATTTCTATTTTTTCACAGACATTCTCAGAAGTAAGTGGCGTGCCTTGTGGTCAAAGACTAGTGCGACTGAAGAATATTAATTCTTCATGCCCTGACCTAACGACGTGGATTTCTTATTTATAGGTGAGCGCAAATGCCAAAGAGGAATTCATGTTTTTGTTTTCGGTCAAGGTTATGGAAGAGGTGAAGTCGGACGCGCTCTACGAGTTTCAGCCGCCCTTCAACATCATGGCCGGAATCTTTGTATGGCCCTGTAGTTTATTCTACCCGCCAGAAGTCGTTGGACGATTGAGTCGTGTACTCTTGCGGTTCTTTTATTTCCCAGAGTTGATTTGCATTTGGCTGTTTGAGACCCTGGTGATGCAGAAGCAGAACCTATATCTTCCCGTCCGTCCTGGAGTCGTTGGGCACGAAGGTACCTACGGAGCGGCCCCGTCAATAAGAGATACAGCCAGCGCTGTGGTTGGAGGAGTCGCGAAACGAAGACAGGAGGCTTCTAATGAGCTTGTGGAGGCATCGCAGGTCGAGCCTACGCAAGAAGAAGGGGGGTCGTCTATAGAACCTGGTGATATGGTCCTGGATAATACATTACAGACGGTGACCTCTCAGCAGCTACATCATCTCACAACCAATGGCCTCAACACAAACAACCAGTTGGAAAACGAAATCCTATCACCGTATTTCGAAAACATTCGTCGGTTCAGGGACGCAAGCAAGTCAAACTCGACAACATCGATGCAAAGTGGCAGTGAGCACGATCAAGACCAAACGCCATACACTCCTTACTCTTACCATCCGCCAATGCCAATTGGTATGGGTTTTGGTATAGGGCGACAAGGAAGTTTATCAGGCTATGCACGCGTTCGTCAGGGGACAGAGGCGACCCTTGCCAATACCTATCAGAGCATGTGGCCACCTCATGGGATGGCGGGTGATATGTCATCCTTTTTGGAGACTGGTTCTCACTTTCCCCAGTCATCGCAACAGCAACAGCATCAACAATGGTTCATGGATCAGGAGACACAACAGAATCAACCGCAAACATTGCTCCAATCCAATGATGCACAGGAGCTTGCTCGATTGATGGAGGACCGTTTCTCGGAAATACGGATACGAATGGAAGAAATGGAATCGAAGCTTGAACGATTGATCAACGCAATTATCGTCGCGAATGACAACAAATGATGGGAACTCCACCTGCCTCCACCAACTTTTTTTGTTTTTTGCTTGCTGAACAAGTCCCCGAAATCTGATGAAGGGCTACTCTAGACATGTTAACGTTTGGCTCATTGCATTTATCGTTGACAGCCCTTCACCTCCCCTCCAATAAACAAGAGAGTCAAAGGAATTGCTGGCAAGTTGGCAGGTTTGTCCAAGGTGAATGGATACTCGTGAGGTGTGCGTATAAAAGAACTTGTAGATTGATGATCCGTCGGTCATTTGTCCTGTACACCACCGTTCCTTTCCCGCCCTTCCCATTCACATTCACAACTCCAACACCAAAACAAGGAAACTCTTTCAATTTTACCATGCGTTCTTTCATCGCCTTTGGTCTCTTGGTCAGCACTCTCTTCCTCGGCTCCATTGCTGCGGCCCCCTTGGCGACCGACTCGGATACTACCGAAGCGGTCAAGTACGGTCACTATGGAGGTGGGCGCTACGGAGGTGGACGGTATGGCGGTGGGTACTATGGTGGTGGACGATACGGAGGCGGCGGCCGATACCGTTACAAGCGCGAGGACGTCGATTCGAGCGAGGGCAACTCGCTCTACTATGACCCTTACTGGCGTGGCGGTGATCAATGGGGTGGATCTTACTACGGAGGCGACTACGAGGGATACGGTCATCATCATCGCCACTACTAAGGGAGGTGCTTTTCCCCCTCCCCTTTTTTCCTCCCTGCGCCCCCGTTGGTTCATTGCCCCCCCCCCAAAAAAAACGCTTCAGTTGATTACCACACGCAGAAAATGTTGGCCTGAATAAAACCTCCCATTCATGGGGGCAGCAAAAAGGGAAAATGATCTCATTAGGTGTATTATTGGGGGGTAGTCATGACAAACTTTTGGCAGGAAGAAAGGGGGTCTAGTTGTGATCGACAATGATCATCTCGACAGCAATATCATCATCGTCACCCTCATCATCCGAGTCGTCCTGTCGCAACTCTTCCTTATCCCCTTCATGAACACCAAAAGGCGACGAGCGTCCAGGGGTCTCTGTCACGACCTGCTGCAATTCCAAACCCTGTTGACTCTGTTGTTGTTGTTGACGATAAGTCATGGTCGGTTGGGCAGCAATCACTCGGGTGGCATGAGCAATCGTGGGGGTAGGTGCTGTTGAAGCGTAAGCCAAATCCTTGATATGTTGTTGTTGTGGATCTACTTCCTCGTCTTCAAGAATCTCTGCCTTCTCGCCTCGAGCCATGAACGGATTCTTGGTGGCCGCCTCCTCCCGAGCCTTCTGAGCAGCCAAAGCATTCAGTTTCTTGCGATGTTCAAACAACATCTTGTTCTCCTCCACCAACAGATTGACCCATTCCATCAACCGTCTCTCTGCATCCTTGACAGCCGTCTTTCCAGCCAACTCTCTCAACAACGGGTACACATGAGGCATACCCTCCGCCATGTAATGGTACGTGACTCTGCCTCCAGTGCTCTGATAATGGTCCACGAACCGGGCTGCATCGTCTCTCAACACCTCGGCGGCCGAGTAGATCATTGCCAATTCGGGGAACTTTGAATGATCCTGAACATAAAACGGAGACACATGAGGGTCCGAGAATTCTTTGGGTCCTGCGTATGATCGTGCAATCTTTTTGAACACCTGAGGAGGCAAGAAATCCGTCTTGCGGTTGTGCGCCATGGATGGGGACGAGTTCTCGTCCGCATCAAGACGGATCCAAGGAGAGATGCAGAGAAGAGCGCGTGGTGGGGGAAGACCTTGTTCACGAAGGATGTACGTCGCATTCAAAGTGATGTTGCCTCCTGTGCTGTCTCCACCTACAAAAATAAAAGAGCAGTAGAAGAGGGAAGGAAAGGTGTCGTTAGCACATGAACCGTTGGGCGTCAATAACAATAATTTGTGTGCCACACACAAAGCAAACAAACAAACAAAAAAATAACGTCGCGCACGCGCCGTTCATAAAACGGGTCCAGCGTCTATTTGCGTGTTATCGTACCAAAAATGATCTTGCGAGGATTCCACTTGATCTCCTCGACCAGGAAGCGATAGGCAGACAGGAACTGGTCGCGTTGGTGAGGGAACTTCTTTTGAGGAGCGAGGTCTGAAAACAAAAGAGAGTAGATTCAGTTTTAGTGTGGGTTAATTCATCAGTGAAGTGGGGCGGACGATGCGGGCGTGGAGGAAGAAGATGAAGGGGGGTCGGAGAAGGAAGGAGGGGAAGAAGAGGAGGAGACATCTGACATGTGCCCGGCTCACTTGCTACCCAGTTGTGTGCGTGAAAGATTCAAGTTGGGTGGAGGGGGGTTCTTGCACGCAGTGAGTGCTCTCAAGAAGTAAAACAAAAAAAAAGGAAGAGGGAACCTGCTGCAGCTGTGGGAGAATATGGATCGGATGAGCGAAAAAAGAGAGCTCGGATATTCCTTCTGTCTCCTGACAAGCAAAAGGTAGTCGAACTTGTCTCTTCTTGGTCCCCAATAGATACTGTTTGTCATCTTCGACGTTTGTGTGTACAGGGTGCTGCGAGTTTCCCGTGTTTGTGGGTAACGATTGTGGACGTCCTGTAATCCTGGACCTTTTTCAGCTGAATCCCTTACCATAGTCCACAGACAAGATCCTCAGCTTCTTATTGTGCACAGTCTGGAAGTGTTCGACCCACGAGCAAAAGATGTTGTTGTACATCTCTGCATCGCCAAACACAAATCCACCTCCATGAGCGTACAACATGATCATGTCCACGCCTTTCAACGACACCTTCCATGTTGGGTCTCCACCTCTGGTCTCGGCCGGGATTTTCTTTGTCTCCAGTGTTCCGACCCAGTAGGCTGTCCATCCTTCTCTCTTCACTACCATGGATCGCTGTCCGGGAACCATGATTGTTCTCAAAGCCAAGGCAGGTTGATACCATTGATAGGGGAACATGGCGGCAGCCAGATAAACGATACGAAGGAAAAAGTGCGAGTGGAGAGGAACGTGATTCGGCCCACGGAGGCGGAGGTAGAGGGCGTAAATCATGGTGGGGATGATGAGGAGAATAAAGAGGATCAGACCCACAAACGTGTGGAGGACCACTCGAATGTACTTGAAGACCTTTGGAACCGCCATGATCGAAACGACGTATAGTGAGGGAGGAAGGAAACAGGAGGGGAGGGAGGGAAGGAAGGAAGGAGGGGAGGAAGGGCGGGTGCGGCGAAGAGGAGTGAATCTCGACTCTTTGGTGCGTAAAGATGAAGTGGTGGTGGTGGCGACCTAATGGGAACGTGGAAGAGATGGAAAGGAAGACAAAGAGAGAAAAGAAAGGGGAGAGCGGATGGGGCAACAAAAAAAAGCAAAGAGTCGGCCATCCAGTCATTTGCAACTGTCTTCCTTGCGCAAGACCAGCTAGAGCAATTGTGGGTGGTGCTTTTAGACGATATAGGATAGAGGGGGGAGAACCTTGTCCTAGCAGAGTTCAAACGAGGAAGGAAAGGAGACATGAGCCCGTCTTCGTTGAGATGCGAGAATCTTTTTAATGATTGTGTGCGAGACGAGAAAACCGAACAACAGGGGTTAAAAATCCATGCTGTCGCTTGATCTTTGTCTTTGCCTGCCTGCATTTCCCTCATCCCCTCCATCAAGATCATCGCCCTCGTCATGGTTGCGCTCATCCCGGATGTGCTCGCCGCGATTATACTCGTTGCGGTTTTGCTCTACTCGGCTGTGCTCGTTCCTATCCGCTGTCGAAAGACCCAATGCCTGGCGATCAATCTTTGCAAAGGCCTTCTTCAAGCTCTCCAAGCTCACTTCCATTGGCACAATCGTACCATGGATTCGAATATTCATTTGTACAAACTCATCTTCTCCTCCTTCTTGTGTCTGATCCTGTGCTTGCTCTTGCTCCTGTTCTTGCTCCCAAGGCTCGGGTGATTCCCTCCTTGTGATCGCAGCCGCAAAGTTTCCTGACGGCTCCTCCTCCAGTGTGCTGTGGCCCCGGCTGCTATGACCACCACTGCCACCACTACCAAAGCCGTTTCCGCCACCATTGCCATAAAACCGATCTCTGTCACCCATTTGGTTCCTTTGATCCAAGACCCGCAGCTGTCGGAACGTTTCAGTCTCTGGGATCCGTACCTCTTCTGGTTCAGGCATCCTGGAAGCTGACGCCATATGTCTTGCCAGTTCCACCCTCACGAGCGGGCCAGGCCAAGGAATGAAACCTTCCTCTGCAGCAAGGGCTTGGATTTCCATGGCTCGGTTGATGCGATCTAGGGTCGGTGATCGAGCCCCATAGACCAATGTAACACGACCCCCGAGTCCTCTTCCACCAAGATGACTATTGCTGTTACTGCTGCTGCCACCGAGACTGCTTCCAACAGTCGATTTCCGAATGCCGTTCGTCGCTGTTGCATGTCGACCCAAAATACTGCTGGCGCTGCTACCGAGACCAATGCCACTGCTGCCTTGACCTCCGCTGATGCCGCGAGAAAAGCTGCCGGGACCACTGCTGCCTAGAGCACCACTACCAGAACCAGCCGATAACCCTGAAGAACGCATGATATTACTAGCCCGAGAGGAGGCCAACATGGAGGGTTCAGGCGAGGGTTCAGCTTCCAACGCGCCGCCGCTGCCGACGTTGCTACCATCCGCGTTCCTGACATACAAATACAAATGCAGGACGACCTCGTCGCCCTTGATATTATTCAACCGCCTGGCTTCCTTGCGCCAAGTACTCTCAAACTCTCTCAAGTAGTTCTCTTCTGTCAATTCGACAAAGTTCTTTTGGTAGGTGTTGTGGGTTGGTTGCAAGTAAGGACCTCCGTCGGGTCTCAGGACCACATGAGGGAGTCGACTCAGATAGCTATCGATCCGCGCTAAGAGTACCCCAAAGGAATCCTGAACTCGGTTAAAGACCCAGGGGGCTGAAGGGGGGAGTTCTTTCAGGAGGCGCCAAGAGCCGCGTGGGGCACCCTTTCGATAATCGAGTACGATTTGGACCGTAGGGGGTATAGGGCATTGGTTGAAAGACAGAGAGGGGGGTAAGGCTTGGGCTTGCAGGGGGGCTTGTTCTCTGTTATCATTTGCAGGCGGCTCTTGAGGCTGTTGGTCCCATCCCTGGGCAGCACCTTGTGGCTGTGGTGGTGGCTGAGCCGACATGGAGAAAGGTGCAAGGAGGATGTGTGTTGAAGGAGGAGGATGTATGTAGATGAGGCGAGTGTGAATGTTGAAAGAAGGGAAAGAAACAAAAGGAAAGAAAAAAAAATAGTCCCCAGGAGAAAAACTGGCACGGGACCGTGCTAAAAGTTTAATCACCTGATCTGATGCCTGATTAAGGGTTGCAGTGCTATTTCTGTCTCCGGCGGTCAATTTTGACCTCGTGCAGATTCGTTTTGTGCGCCATGGCTCTGTCTTTGATCCGAGAAAGGCTAGAATAGATAAATTATTAATATTTATTTAATTTCATTTTCAAACAGTTCAATCATCAATGTATAAAATTCTACTCTGGTTCTACGGGTCGCGCCCTTGATGCGGATCCTTCCGACGTCAGCGGATGGGAGACAAGGACAGGGGACGATGCCACCGAGCCGTGAAAGAGGATCGGCGACGAGGCCGAGGACATTGACGTTCCTTCAGTTAACGGATCCTGTTTGGACGCGTGAAAGCTCCGACCAAGAGATGCCTGCGACGATTGCCGACTCAGTGTGCTCGGAGGATAAAGAGTTGATGTCGACAAGTTCATGGGCATGATCGAAGGCGAATGAAGCGGTGTTTGAGCCAGTGGACGACCCAGAGACCCGCTCTTGGATGGCCGCAGCAACAGCGTCGATGACGATCCGGAGGCAATGGACTTGGGCCCTGAAAATGATCGTTTCAGATCCCTGGGTCTTGTCGACGCCCCCGATCCAGATCGACGAGGAGTCGCCTCTTCCTCACCCTTTTGTTGATAACTACCTCCCCCACCGCCAATCGGCCGCGACTTTGCATCTTCTTCGCCACTGTGATCCGCGTCCTGATGCTCCAGGACTGGCTCTAGCGTATCTGAACGATAAAGGGAGTGCATGTCTCCAAACTCCTCTTGTTGCTGCCGTTGTTGTAGTGCTAGAATGGCCGCAGAGACCCTGCCTGAAAAGGTAGAGACGGACTCTTCATCGTCACTGATCACATCGGAATCATCATCATCGTCCTGATCTGAAAACATGCGGTCCAGGATCTCCTGCATTCGACCCGCACTTGCCGCCACGTTGTTGCTCTGATGACCCTCTGTTGGACTGTCAGGTCGGCTTCCAGAGCGACTCTTGATTGACGGTGCTGGCTTCAGGTTTGTGTCGATTTGAGCAGATTCAAAGTGCGGGCTGCGTGCTGTTGTTGGCAATGAATCAATTTGCAGAGATTCAAAGAACGGGCTGCGTGTTGTCGGTAACAGCAGCAAAGGTGGTGAAGCTAAAGGATGTGAAAAATTCTTGATGTCACGTTCGGCTGCCGCACCGGGATCCGCTGGGGATTCGACGTACTGTCCAGATTCCTTGTGCCAATATTGAACTGCCTTCTCAGGTCCTTTCGAGACCTTCAAGATGCCACCACCTTGCAGTTTCAGGGGTGCTTCTGACATCATGGCTTCTGCGATATTGCTTTCAACAGAGTTACGGGCATAGACTGGATGTGCGGTGCTCAGCGCTGAAACCCTTCGACTTTCTGTCGATCCTTGTTCAGTTTCCACTCCTGACAACACTGAAGCCAGGTCGGCGCTCACATTCGGAGCTCCCCTCAGTTTGGATTGGCGCTTCAGTGTGTAAACCGAAGTAGTAGCAGAGGCGGTCCTGTTCAATGGAGGTGCAGTCGGAATTCCAGAAACAGACGATTGCAGACTGCCAGCCTGAGAAATCATGGCTTCTGGGTTGGCGACAAACAGACTCCGGTTTCGTTCATAGTTGCCACTTGATTCCTGAAAGAATCGACTAATTCCTACAGAGTTCAGCTCTCGAAGATTATCATCTCCTGCTTGTGATCGAGTATCCGGGCTATCCACGACAATCGGCTGCCTTGGTGGACGAATGACTTCAAACGCCTTGGGCTTGGCACCATCTCCAGAAGTTCTCTTGACAGATCTCTTGCCAAAATTGATGATCCCTCCAAAAGATCCCATGACAGAGGTCCACACGCTAGCTTTTTTCCCCTTCTCATCCAGGTCGTGAACAGAGGAGCCCAGGGTGTTGGAAGGTTCGTAAAGGTACCGTCCGTCTCTAAAAAGTTCAGACATCCTTCTTGTCCTAGGGTCGGGTGTCTGTTGATGGTTCATTCGCTCAAATTTTGCGTACGATTCCCGTGGAGGGTTGAGTCGGACAAATGAAGATTGTGCAGGTTGGAGAGGGATCGAATTTCCATCCAATGATGCAGCAGACCCAGGTGAGATTGGCGGTGGGGAGCTGGATCGATGGGACATGGGTCCAGCAGAAGTCGACAGCGGTTGCACTGCCTCCGATTGCAATCCGTGTCTATCCCCTGACAAGAAGCGAGAGCGGCGGGTCGTCATTGCGGCTGGCTGGTGCGACATCTGGTACACCGATCTGTGGCGGAAGAGGTCGTCCTGGGATCCCTCCATTAGGTGGCTCTGGTGTTGTGACAGATCGCTCATGGACGTGTACGGCTGGACAGTGTATTGGCGAGTCTTGGGGGAGTGGGATAGAGATGAGGCTGTAGGTCCATGGCTCTCGGGTCTTCCTGTTACTACCCAATCTGGCTCGATCTCTGCCGGTTCCTCAAAGTCATAAGATTTTGTTGGTCCCTTCCATGCACGCAGGTGCCTTGCTCGCCAAAACATGATGATCTGAATTGTGTTCCAGAGAACGAGCGCAAACATGACCATGAATACTGTCAAGTGAAGGGCCATTTGGATGTAGCCAAATAGTTGGCGGACCTCGGTATCCGTGTCCAGCTCGCGCACGTATGCGATCGAACATCCCGAGACCACAATTCTAACCATACCCAAAAAGAGATGGAATTTGTTGTCGCCTGACTCTGAATAGGGCCACTTGAGGGCAATCACTACAAGGTACCCAAGCTCGACCGCCATGGTCACGGCCACTTGAGCGACTCCATAAGACGACAGCATTGATATGGACAATGCCCAAAGAAATCGAACTAGCAGCGTGACAAGGAAGAACAGAGTGCCTTCTTCAGTCAGGGTGTTGTAAAGCGGACCATACTTGAGAAGCGTCCCCAGATCCTCAAAGAGTAGTCCACTTGATGCCGCGTGGAGAGTTCGCCAAGTTAAAAAGATTGTCATTCCGACAGACAAAATTAGAATGGAAGCGCCGGCCACGACAATCATCGCTGTGCCCCCGGATATGGTGAGCTGATACATGGCAGACAGCGCAAGAGGCGTATAAAAGAGCGTCCAGACACGAATCAGGTTTCCTAGAGAAGAGAGCTCTGTATGTTAGCTCGGTGTCATTTCAGGGCAAAAAGTTGATGTCTCTTGACGCACGATTGCTTACCAGACACAAAGCTCAGAGCGTGCTGAAGCGTCTTTCCTTTCTGGTGACTCTCTGTAGCCATGAACCAAGCCATGATTAGGAATCCGGTGGACAAAAATAGAGAGATTCCTCCAGCGAGGATAACATTAACCAGCGTGCACAGAAACAGATCTGCTGGTGAAGCCCCAAAGGCAGCTGCGTAGGCCTCAATACCAAATCGTGAAACGTTGTACTGTTTTGAGCCATTGATGTTGTTGAAAGGGTCCGTAATGACGGGTGTGATAGTAGAGGGTGTTGGTGTGGCCGTGAGTGATGTGGTGGTGGTGGTAGTGGAGGTGGTGGGAGAAGCAAAAGTCGTACTTTTCCTGGCGAGTGTGCTTTTAGAGGTGGTGCTGGTGGACGTGGATGAATCAGTGCTAGAGGCCAGAGATGGAGAGGCGCTCGATGCAGGCACCGAAGGGCTCGGTGACGGGTCTACTGATGCTTGGTGGCTGGAGGTCATTGGAAGCTCGCGTTTTCTGTAAAATAAATTAAAAAGACATCCTCTCCATTAAGAAAAATCCATTCAGAAAGCATCGACAGGTTCAAGAACATGACATACCTTTGGGTTGGCTCAGCTCTAGTAAATTTTGAGAATGAAGTCTTTGTGGCGTACAAAGGCCGAGAGGAAGCATTCGGCAACCTCCAGTGATAGTCTATGCCTTCCAATGGAAGAGCCATCCTTTTCCGTAGACTGAAGTTGTTTGTTTCAGCTGGCGAGCTTTTTCCCTGGTTGGCAGATCCAGCGCCTCCATAAATCAAAACATTAGTCGAGTTCTCGGGTCCTTTGCCAGCGAAAGAGTTGCGGAACTCGAGGAATGACCAGTGAAAAAGTGAAGTAAATGTTTGGTAAAAGGAAGGGTAGTTGATTGACATCTGTCCTGTCATGAGCATGAACTGTGAATAAAAGAGAATGTCAAAGATGCCCGGTGTGTGAACACTGATGACCTCTGAAGTCGCCGCCAGTCCATATGTTGCCAGTGCTCCCAGAAAACCGTTCCCGACTGTCGCTCGCATGATGATAGAGATGAGACTGATGGCTCCAGAGTAAAATGCCAGCGCTAGAGGCAGATAGCTGACAGCGGTATTAACTTCTGGCATCGTCTGTTCCAGGAGTACTGCCACACAGACAACTGTGGCGTTGTTTGCAGTGGACTGAATCTGCAGGTTGATCAACAGTTCCGTGAATGGTGTATTCTGGGATATCGTATAGTTCTAGGTCCGTGTGAAAACATAGCGCCAAGAAAGTGAATAATGGCAAAGGTACTAGCACAGTCAATCAGATTTACAAGTCCAGCACATACCGTCGACATGGAACCGGCACTAGGGGTTGTTGGACAGCCTCCCTTGATGATGCCACCGGCCGCACATGTTGTGCTTTGGCTTTCGTGTATTGTGGCACCCATGTTGGTGGTGACGATGGAGGTCCTCCCTACGAGAATAAATAGGAGTTGTCAGTCGTTGCCGATCCACGTTGGCACGTTGGAAAATCAAAAAAGGGGGGAATGAATGTCGCACGCACGGACACTTTGAGCGTGAGTGCCTGCTGCCAGGAGCATTGCCTCAGCCCACTGGTTGTCTGCCTGCATTGTCGCGTGTGATGATGACTGTGCATGCAGCACCGTCCTCATGGTCTGTCATATCCAACTCTGGCTTTTCTACCTCCTAGAAGCTATCCAACATGTTGAAGAGTGTGATTTCGTATCCACTGGACACATAAATCACATAAATATAGAACCAAGCGGACTATTGCGACAATTTAGCTCGCTCTGTGTTTCCACTTTCTGGACATTCATCCCCTGCATGGAATTGTAATAGAGAGCCTCCTCGCATGAGGGCGAGGACAGGGGGCACGAAAAAAAATGAAAGAGAAGGGGGGACGGGGAAGTTGCATAGTAACCCAGCAGCAGTTGGTCGAGTTGGAGGGATATAATCCAGCAGAAACGATCATGGAAAAGTGGATAGACCTACAGGAATTGGTTGCAGCTGCAGTGTAGCCCTGGGCAAGGAACGAGGTGGTGAAGTTGCCCTCAAGGGCAAGGACGACATCCTTGGAGGTTGGGTCAATGTGGGCAGAGAACGAGCTCAGTTGGAAGATTGGATTCAGGCCAGAGCAGTCGACATAGGGCCATGCGTTGACCTTTTGCGGTGAAAGGGAGAGAGCAGCGAGGAGACAAAGGAAGAGGAGAGTAAAGGAGGGCGGCGTGCAGGAGGAATTGGAAGGGGTGAGTGGAAGGGAGAACCTCGGACGACGCCACCAACGGCTGCAGCGCGCAAACAACAGGTTTCGGACGATTGTCGGCATGCTGCAGGGGAGGAGACTGGATATATTATAGGTGGGGTATAGGGAAGAAGAGAAGAGAGAATGAATGCGGTCTATGAGCAAGGAGAGAGAGGAGACATGTTGGAGGCGAGACGCTGGGAATGAATGGACAGATGATGGAAAGGGAAGGAGGAAGGGGGGAAAGAGAGAGTTGAGTTAGGGGTAGCTGAGAAGGAATAAGGTCATAAGAGGAGAGGAAGAGAGGAGAGGAGAGGATGGGCAAGGACAGATGGAAGAGGATGAGAGATGCCGAGGGATGAAGGAATTGGATCGACGAAGAGAGGGAATGTGGAGCGGAGAGACGGCGAGTGAGTGAGCCGAGGGGCGGGGGATGGACAGGGCAAGGAGGAGTGTGAAAGAGAGTGTGCGAAAGAGGGTGTGAAAGAGAGTGTGCGAGAGTGTGTGTGCGCACAACACGCGCGTGGGACGTGGTGCCCTTTTTTCTTTTTTTTTTTTTTTTCTCTCTCTTCTGCCTTTCTCAGGCACCACCACCCTCACCCTCACCTTCACCTTCTGCCCTTCCTCCCTTCCTTCCCTCTTCCTGTTCTCTCCTCCTTGCCCCTGTCTCCCACCTGTCGTGTGAACAGAGCTCTCTCTCCGCCACACAACCCAGCCAGCAACCGGGCAACTGGGGCATCCAACAAGAGAAACACGCAGACAAAAAAAGTCCGCGCATGGGTGCCTGTGGCACCGACCGACAACCATGCTGCTCTCTCTCACACACACACACACACAGACACTCTCACAGACACACACACACACTCACTCACTCACTCTGCATCCACCCCCCCATCCCTTCCCTTCGCTTTCTCCTCGCCTCGCCCGTTCCCCTCTTCTTCTTCTTCTTGTTCTCTTTCTTCCCTCTTCCTCTCAAACACAATCCCAATTCCATCGTCCCGACATCCTTCTCCCATCCATCCCTCCATCCCTCTCATTTCACCCTCCATCCTCATCCACCCCATTCCTCCCTCTTTCCAGAATGACCGACAGTGTCCCTCAGGAACAAGGCCCGCCTGCCCTTGACGACTTTTTGCCCTCTTCCTCTTCAACCGCAAAGGCCCTTCCGCGCCCGCTCTCCATCCGCCACAGTCAAAGCTACACCCCCGGCTACGGTCAAGACTACTCCCCAGGATATGACCATTCCATCCACAGCCCTACCTCCCCTACCTCGCCCACCTCTCCCTCGACACGGCCAGAGACCAACACAGACCACCAGCGGAGAAACCTTGCTACGTCGCGCTCCTCAATCTCTCTCCACTACATCGCCTCGACTTCCTCCCCTCCTGTCACCGGCCACAACAGTAACAACATGCCTCCCTCTGCGCACTTTCAAGCGGACCCCAGTACCTACCCTAACAATCGTCCACAAGCCTTGGCCACCCTTCGCTCCTCACCTTTCTCAAATCCCTTCAAGAAGCTTCAGAGCTCTTTTGGAAACACTACGAGCTCCAAAAAGAGCATTGACCTGCAGTCGCCCCCGAACTCAGCCCACACCGCTGGTCCAAACACGCCTCCCAACTCTCGATCAACAGACAAGCCCATCTCCTCGTCTTCCTCGACCAGTTCGCTCACCTCGTGGAAATCTAAAGGCGCAGAGATGCTATCCAAGACGTCTTGGGGGCGAATCAGAAAGAGTATGTCGGGAAAGTGAGCCAGGGAACAAAGGCGGGCAGTGTGGAAACAAACAAGAGGCTGGCAGAGAGGGTGTTTCGCGTGCACGCGTGCTTCCTCCTTTCCGTTATCCTTTTATCTTCTATGAAGAGCCTTGTGCATCATTGATAGCGCTATCGAAACTCTCACTCACACACATTTCTCTCTGGTGTCTTGACGAGTAGATTCAGAGCCGCTGCTGGGCAACACCAGTCAGACATCGACATCGCCTGGAGGCCCCGTATTTGGAACCAATCTCGAAGACGCGGTCCGGATATCCCATATTGCAGGTGCGCCTCTTGTGCCAGCAGTCTTGTATAGATGCGCCGAATTCCTGGAAGCCAGAGGCGTGGATGAGGTGGGCTTGTACCGGTAAGTGACACATCATCGATTGTTTTTTACCACGACACATGCAGCAATGTTCAGTCCCCAGACCTTTTTACTCGTGGATGGGATTCGCACCCTTGGCCAAGCAACGCACAGCGATTTTTAGAGCAAGGAAAAAAAACCCCCGCGGGAGAGCGAGCATCGTCCTTCCCTCAGTTCCCTTGTTCCTTTCGCTTACACTCTCAAACCTGAATGAATGAAATGCGTGAATGCAATTTATGTTTGTGCAACCACATTCCATTTGGGTGTGTTGTTCCAGTCCCAAAACTGTGGAGGAAAGAGCAATTGATTTATCATTCTCGTGTATTGAAAAAAAAAGTGGTCGCGACGAACTGGACTTTATTTTGGCAAAATAATTTGCCCCCTTGAGGAGCGGAGGGGTACATGGGTAATAAGGACAATAAGTGTGTAGAGCAGCCTAACCTGACTGGGTTGTATTTCAATAGAGTCCCGGGAAGCCACGCCAATGTACAGCGACTCAAGCGTGTGTTTGACTCGGGAAGGGACTACGATCTGCTTGCTGTAGGCGGCATCGACCCCAATGATATTGCCACACTACTTAAGCTTTACCTTCGAGAATGTAAGTTCGTGACGGACGGAGGCATTCTCAATCACCCAATTTCAATCCCGTATCCCGTTTTACTCTTTAGTATCAAATGCAATGTTTGGCGCTGACACTGCCTTCCCCTTTTTCTTTTTTTGGATAGTACCAGCGCCACTGTTACCTCCTGCAATGTTGGAGCAATTTCAGTCGTTGCTATCGACCGATCGACACATCTGTCACACCCTTCGAGGCATTCTCATTCGACTACCGCATACCAACTACGTCGTCCTATCCTTTCTTTGCCATCATCTTTCCAAGATTGCCTCTCACTCTGAAAAGACAAAGATGACAGTTTCGAATCTTGGCGTGGTCTTTGCTCCCACTCTGTCAATTGGGAGCGTGCTTTTCAGGGCTTTGCTCGGTGGATTTTATGATCAGGTCGACACAAACGAGAATAGGGAAAAGGGTTTGAAGATCGTTTGGGGTGGCCTACTTCAGGAAGTAGGGTATGGCTCACAGGAATGGCCTGAGGATGTAGATGAAAGCACGGATAACCGAGATCTCTCTCGAGACAATGTAGAATACCCTGGTTATCAACAACAGCTGCAACATGTCCGCCATCAGCAATCCATGCCGGCTCTGTCGCCATTCAGTGATCAGTATGCAAACAACGCTCCGCTCATTGACTCTGTAGGAGAGTGTGGTGGGGTAGGCCCTCTAGATCCCGTCGAGCAACATAGCCCAAAGAACCCCTTCAGTTCAGATCAGCCCGAGAATCCCACGAGCACAAACGAGGATGCACGGGCAGAAGAGTCTAGACTCATGAATGCCATGCTGCTCAGAGAGGAGAGCTCGAACGGAGACCGCACTCCAAGCTCGTCCAACTCATCAGCAGTGGATGTTCCAGTGCCTTCCTTTCAGACCTCGACAGCCCTGCCCAACCATTTTCAGTTCACGACCATGTCTGCTTCTGCTACTAGCAGTGTAGACAGCAGCAACAGTGGAGACAGCAGCGAACAGGAACTGGTTGCGTCACAACATCAGTCGCCCCCGCCGCATGTTTCGATTGAGACAGGTAAAAGTTCGACATCGCAAGGAACCCAACCTATCTCACCCTCCAAAGTCTCGACCGAGGCGCCGCAGCTCCCCCCGATCAAGAGACTGTCTATAGCTCTCTAGAAAATAATGACCACAATTAAAAAAAAGCTGGCAATTAGAATCTACTGTCGTCCGTCCATCGTCCTTGTCCAAGGTCGAACTCGTCATTCTTGCTCTTCCATGTTTCTTGGGACCAGGTGTGAATAATAGCAACTTTTATCGATGTGAGGCTGCACACTGCGCTGATGGGTGGTGATGGATGAAATTGACTCGAGCAATTGTTTTTTCTTCTTTTGTCCATGTTATTCACTGCTGTTCTCATCATCTGTTTCTCGCTTTTGTTTTCGTCTCCTCGACATTCTTCTTTTTTTCACATCTCCTCATCCACCCACTACCAACAACCATCAACGCCACTCTTTAGGACCATCTACCAAATCTGCTTGTCAGGACAGTCTCTTCAGTATGCAGTCCGGATCAACACCACCAAAGGGCGGCAGGTCCCAGATTGGTTCACAAACTTCAACAGACCTTTCGCTCCCAGCCTGGACCAGAAATCGTACCTCCAGCATCTTTGCACAAGGCAACGAGCCTGTTAGAGATCCGCGTACACCACAGACCCCTCGGCCATTTGTTTTTCGACCCCCCTCCTACCCGCACAAACGACCCCAGGCGTCATCACTGTCGGCGACTACAGGCTTTTTCATTTCTTCAACAGCGCGTCCTTTGTTCACTCTAAAGTCCAGTCAGGATTCGGCCTCGATGCAGTCCTCAAGAGCAAACTCTGAAGTGGCCCGTTTATCGACAAAGAGTGGGAGCAGAGATACAATACCCTTAAAGGTTCCAAGTGACTCGAATACGGTAGAGATACCGCCCTTAACCTTGAATGGACATGTTGATACATTTCAGACCCCCCGTATGCCATCGCCGGATACAATTGAAAGCCGCTTCCGCCAAGCTGATCAAGAAGATGAGAGCGCTTCTGATGTTGAGGTAACAAATGATGAACTGCTGTCTCCTTGGCGGTGTAGAACAATTGATACTTATGGAGCTCTTGGTAGATGGGGCAACTGGATGCTCAGCAGCAACTCGAGGAAATCGAGGAAATCGATGCGACAGATCTAAAGTGTGTCTCGTATGTGCAGTCAGATATTCCGAGCCATCACCGCCAAGCAGACATCGACGCAACAGACTCTACCGATAGCTCAAATGTAGTCGAGGACCAAGAAGAATTCCACGTTAAAGTTGCCTCGGAAAAGGTCGACAACCTTTCTTTGACGGACGACGGCATCGAAACGACCGTTCTTGGATCTAGCCCGAATAGTGAAGCCCTGAAGACAAAACAACATGCTGCCATCGCGGGGGAAACTTCTTTGAGCTCATCAAGACTCAGTTCTCGGCATCACGATCTGTCGCGTTACGTGGACTCCATGTTCACAGATCTCACCCTTGAACTACAGTCAAAGGATGAAAAGATTAACCAACTGGTACATCATACATGACGTGCTGATACGATGCAATGCTTTTGTCAAATGATGGCTTCAACACTTACAGGCCCTGCTTGATCATTTATTTAGAGAATAACATTGGAGAATACCAAGCTGGAGTTGGCCCAGACGCTTCAACAGAGCATCGAGCTGACGGCTAGTGAGAAGAATGTGCGTCTCTGGAGCGAGCACCTCCAGAAAGAAGGGAATGATCTTCGATCCAACATTGATGACTTGCAAAGACGAAACAAATCACTGGAGCAGTCAAGATTAGAAGCGACAGAAAATATGCGACTGCTGGAGATTGGTAAGTTCATAATCTACAGATGGCTGGATCACCTCCTCTCACGATCTTTACTTGTTGTCTTATTATTGTTGCGCTGGCTTCATAGATCATCGCAGACTGGATGAAAACAACAAGCAACTAAAACAGGATGTTGTTAAGCGCGTTGAGTTGATCAGGCAATCGTGTCTGGAGGACGAAAGAGCACTGGACGAACGTTCGGCTGAGGTTTCTTCTTTCCGCGAACAGCTATTGTTTTTGAAAGATTCTGTAAAAGAGTTTCGAGCACACCAAGGTAAGGTATAAACATCGGACCACAGTTGACTTTATAGTTCTACTGGTTACTTATTGCCTGACCCGATATTTCTTTGGTCTATTTGCAGACAATCTAGGGGACTCTGTCGAGATTGCACGGCAACATTTAACAGAAGGAAGAAAAAGGTTGGAGGAAAAGTGTGAGTACCTCCAATCTGAGGTATTTACAGCCACGGAGGCGGGGTCTTTACTGCAGAAAAACTTGGGGTCTGCTCGCGAGAGGTATTCAGAATTCCTCGAAACATTGGTAAGAATCAGCAAACTCTTTATTAACCATCAATGTCCATAGAATAACTTCACTGGAGGAGTCGTTATCTTTTGCGAACAAGAAGGCGGAGGATCTCAGTGCTGAACTGCAGAGAAAAGGACACACGGTAGAGATGTTGACAGTGAAGAATGCCACGATGGCCAACCAGATCGATCTGCTTTCGCGTAGCAAGGACTACGAGAATGAGATATTGCAAGCGCAGTTCAGTCAGTTGAATGACCTGTAAGTCGCCACATGAGAAGCAATATGATAGCCTGATATATAACGAGAGCTGACTTTGTCATAAAATTAGATACCAGCAAGAAGAACTGGATCATACAAAGACCAAGAGTATCATGGCTATTCTGAAGTCAAGCATGGAAGATGTGGAAAAATTGTGAGTTTGTCAACATGAAAAAAAGTGAGATTACTTGTCTTATCTTGCCTCGCCTGACAATATCTTTTGATTCATAGGTACTTCGATTTGCAAGAGTCAGCAAGGCCAGAGTGCACCTCCTCCTGCGTCTCCACCTCCGATGACCCGCAGTGCGATCTGCATGCTCGATTCCTTCGACTTGATGCATCGTTCTGTGACTTGGAATCCAAAACTCGAGATCACGCGCGTCAAGTTGATGCCTACACAAGTCTGTGTGCGTCCCAACAAACAATCAACTCGACATTGACGCTCGAATTAAATGTAGGTCAAATGAACGAAGATATAAGTTCCCAAGCTACATTAGATGCAATACTAACTTTCTAGGACAAGAATAGGCATCCACAGAGCGATATCAAGATGCCATTGCGCTCTTGGAAGAAAGGTCAAAAGGTCTCCAAGATATGGAGAAGGCTGCAGAATCAATGAAACAAATGTTGAGTTCTCAGGCGTTTGAGATTGAGCAATGGAAGAGTGCCATAGCTGATGAGCAGTCAAAGGTAGTAAACCCAATCGTATTCGTTTCTCATGTTTGCATGAAAATGATGATTAATTTCTGAAGAGTGACAACGATAGCACCTAGGCCAAGTTGCAACCAACATCAAAGACCTAAAGAAATACTCCGATGACATGGCATCGCGCCAAACGGAAATCAAGGTATAGCCTAACCTCGCTTCTGGAGAATATATACTGAAATGGAAAAATAACAAGTTGTTCACTTTAGATACTATCGGATAAAGTCCAGGTTCTGGAAAACAACCTTCAAAGAAGAGACAGAGAGGTTTTCTCATACCAGGAGAGATCAATGACATTGGTAGGTCGTAGTTAGAAGGATACAAGGTCACATTCTCTGTATTAAAACTCCAGCTTGGTTATTATAGGAGCAGGAGCTGAAATCAAGTATACAAGCAATGGAAGAGTTACAGAAGAAGCATCACTGTAACCTTGCTCAGGAGCGTCAAGCGCACAAAACAGTCTTGGAATCTCTGCAATCTGAGATGAAGAGGTTGGCTGAGGCCTCTCGAGAAGTATCGGCAAGTTCAATCCCCAAAGTGCATGAACAATTCATTTGGCTGAGGCCCATCCATCTAACACTCCCCACTTATAGAAGCGCGAGATAGGGGGGCCTCCAATGGGACTCTCTCAAATTGCCAGATCCTTCAGTCAGAGCATGCTCGTGGAGGGCTCTTGGGTCCATGATTTCGAAAGCAGAAAGGAAAACTCGGTAACAGGAGAAAGTGTTGTAGGTCAAGGGTTTGATGTCCTTATATCCCCAAAGAGAAAAAAGGAATCAAGACTAATGAGACTCCATCCTTTTGCATTTTTTTAACATCCAAAAGTCATCCACAAAAGGCGCACCTCAAAAGGATAACGACCCTCCTCTTTCTCGAGAAAAACGCGTCGCACACGAGAATCTCCAAATTGACGCTCACAAAGAATCAGCATCCCCGGACTCTCTAGGAAAAAGAAAGGTAGGGTGGATAAAAAGTTTTTGCTCGCCTCATAGTAATAGAGGTATACTCACTTTAGTTTGTCGATGTTTATTAGGCCCCTAACATGGAAGACTGTTCTGGGGAGAGAGAAACGAGCAGGTCGAATCATGGTGACGCAACACAAAACACGGTTATTCCCTTCTTGGTTGACGATGCTGCAACGCTACATGTCTCATCGACAGTACCCAATGAGGGGGCCATGTCAACCACTCAGCTTCAGGCCTCTGGTCCGGCAGATTCAATTCAATCCACTCTGGAGGTAAAGGCGGAAGAGGAGGACGTTCCTTTCACAAGACTTTTGAGACCACGCAGCAAGCGTGTTCGTGCATCATTAGCGATGGCCCCACCGCCAGACTCTATTGTCGTGGTAGTCGACCCAAACGAGGGCGACGAATTGTCACCGTCCCGAGTGCCAAAGCCAAGAGCCAGACCGGTCATAGTTTCCAATGGTCTGAAACGGGGTGTGTCGTCCGCATCTGGACGGAAGAGAGGCGGCAGGGCCTCCTAGAGAGTTGGATGATTGATTCCTCAAGGGTTACAACGCAATTCTCTACCACCAACAGCCACCGCCCATGACATGACACTTATCTTTATTCGATTTATTAACATTTCAAATATCGACTAAATATCTTTTGTTTCTGTTGCGGATTGCCATGAATAAACAAAGAAAAAAAAAGTTTAAGCATGAACTTCTTTGGAAGAAAGATCACGGTCATTCGATGACCCAAACGGGTGATGTAGTTTCGAGGACGAGGAAGCTCCGTGGCCTGCTCCTAGACTGGAGGGGGTGGAGATCAAGGGAGTTCCAGTTCTAAAGATGGATGCGGTTGTAGGTGCCGGCGGTCCAGAAGATCCAGAGAGCGAAAGACAGCCAACAGAAGCAGAAGCGGCGGTGTTCAATCCTAGGTGCGGATGATATCCAGAATGTGATGGCGATGTCGGTTGTTGATGATGATAATGAGAAGTCAAAGAGCCTTTCCAGCCAGGTCGATTCATGGGCAAGACCCCTGCTGAGCTGGCACGTTCCATCTCGGATCGGCTAAGCGCTGGTGCTGGGGAAGACGTTCCAGTGTGAGAAGGAGCGCTAGTCTTGGCAGGGAATGTGAACAAGGAATGTCCTCCTGCTCCACTGCTAGAGTTTCCAGCCGTGGAGGGCATTGGCGACATGAATGGAGTGGCCGAACCGTGGAAGCCAGGACTTGAAAACGATCGTTCCATCGGGTTCACAGAGTCGACACTCTTCTTGCGTAGGTACCTGGGCAAGGCCTCGTTCAGCGAAGGCATGGGCGAACTATTCCGACTCAACGCCGCCCATTCCTGGTGACTCAACAAGTGCTGGTGGGCAAGATGTTGTTGTTGTTGCGGGGTAGGCGTATCGGGATGATGATATAGATGCAGTGCATCCAAGGTAGGCGTCAAAGCCGTCGTTGTGTGATGCGCAGGTGTGGATCGTCCTGACACCTTTGTCGATATGCTTGGCAAGCCAACATCTGATCGTCGTCTTCCAAACAAGCCGCCAGTACTATTACTGCTACTATGTTCAGTGCCTCCAGAGCTGGGGCCGGCAACTGCACCCGGCAATGAAAGCCAAGGAACCGGACCCATGGATCCTGGTAATCGTCCAGGCGAATGGGCACCGACTTCACTGTGACCGTTCTCATAAAACTTTGCCAGGAAGGCTGGCGACTGAGTCGTGGATCGAAGCTGACCGGGAGCATGTTGATGAGCAAGCTGATGATGATAGTCGATCGCGGTCAAGAATGGAGAGGTGGTCGTTGAAGAATTTGCAGAGATCTTTGTGGGAGAAGATTGTCCCGAGCTCAAGCCGCTCTGTGGAGGAAAGGGATGGTGTTGCTGTTGTTGTTGCAAGGGTAAGGCTGACGTGGAAGTCGAACGTCCCGTAAATCCCTGTTTAGAAGTAGAGGAAGGGACTGCTGATGTGGAGGAGGTGCCAGAGAGGGAGGTCGAGGACTGCGAGGAGGGAGTGGTCTTGAGCATGCTCAATCCCGATTTCGGTTGCACAGCCTTGACGGCCGAAGCTTTGGTCGGACCTAAAGTGGATTGTTGTTCCTGTAGTCGACTTTGCATTTGCATTCGTTTTTGGTGCTCGTGTGCCTCACGAAGCGTCTCTGTGTCTGCCTGCAATGCAGCATTCCCCATCCACCAAAAAAAAATAAATAAAGAGGGGTGGTGGGGGAGGGAGATCAAGGAAGAGTTCAAAGGAAAAGGAGGAGGTAGGGGTGAAGGGTAGCCATGGGTATTCAACAGAGCAAGGACAGGACAACAGACAAGGAGAATAAATGGGGGTATGAGGTTGGGGGTACAAGGAGGTGGTCAGTGTTTCCGGCCGGAAGATCCAAATATAAAACATTTTTTTTGGCACTTCTTTCACACGCTTTGGAGTCTTGTTGGTTTTGGTTCTTTCTATTCTCAATGATCCATGAGCATGACTTGTCGTACCTGGATACCGTATATTGTCTCCATGGTGAAGCGATTGATCAAAAGAAGGAAAGAGAAGGGAATGTATGAAAGAGAGAGAGAGAGAGAGAGAGAAAAGAGTGAAAACAGAGAGAAGAGTGCACGTAGTAGACACAAAGTGGTGAGCGTGGAGTTTGAAATTGTTTGCTAGGAGGTACGAGGGGGTGAATAAAGAGAGATGGCGTTGGACAGATGGTCAAGGAGGTTGGAAGAGGAATGGAGTGGAGAAAGAAGAAGGAGGTCTGGAATGAGCAGAGAGATGTCGGTGGTGAGAACATGAGACTGCAAGCAGGGCACCTTTGCCCACCCACCATGGCTGGGGTGGAACAAGACCCTTTCTTTCTCTCTCACCTGTCTTTCCTCACGTCAGTGCACCGCACGGGCCATTCGCTGGAAGGCGGGTAAATGGCCCCTTAATACCTTAATCAAGGCATGCGAACGCATGGTACAGTGACGTATTTATCGCCCCGAATGCGCTAATCACTTTGCGTCTTCCTTTCTGCTCGATCATAATCGGCCAAAATACACTGGCACACTGGCATGTACAATTCTTGATGCTGGGGTAGATTAGATGCAAGTCGTGGTGATATCGATGGTGGTTTATATATCTGAGCAGGACATCGTTGGTAAGGACCCCGTAAAATATGAGTAACGGCCTCAGTGTAGGCGGGCGGATTTTCGGATGCATGCCCAAGACTGAACATATCGAAATGCATGGGTAGACTGGCAGTAAAGATTGGAATAGCCTTGGGGAAAATCACCGAGAGAGCGGGAGAACCAAATGGTTTACCAATATCGAGCCAGCCTTATCGATCTTTGACAAGCACAGCACGTGCAGTCCAGGTGCGTGGGCGCGTTCCTCGTTCAGAAAATAAAATCTCGGGATACAAGGAATCACGGAAGCCTGGGTCTCTGAGAGCGACAGGGACCTCGGGGACGATAGAGATAGTGATTACCCTTGCAGTGCGGCATCAATCTTTGAAATAGAAGTGGCCAACAGCCCCTCGTTCCAGACATCTGTTGAGACAACCTCAATGAGTGATATATAAATCTCCAAGAAAGGCCATTAAAGAAGTACTACTCGTGAGAAAGAGCCAAGTGTACGATCGTTCTCTTGACAGAAGGGGGGTGCTGGGTGCAAACAGACATCGAGAATCAGTACAGAAAGAACAGCAAAGAGGACGAAGAGCTGTCGCTGTCTTCAAATAAAAATCATCTCTTTCGAATGCTCTGTAGACAATTTCTTGGTCTTTATTCTCCGATGGTCCAGGAGAAAATCTATCGCACTTGGATATGCACTTGGATACTAGGTGTTGATGAAAGGTTGATAGGAAAAGGAAAGAGAGAGTTTCTCCTACATACATCTGTCTCGCACGGACCAACGCAGGAACGCAACCCCTTAACGATACGAGTCGCGTGAACTATAGCCGGATAGGCCAGAGAATACGGTGACGTGAACATTTTTTTGAGGGTGGGTCCTGGTCTAGACCCCATGGCAGGACCATTGCATCCCCTCATTTCCCTAACCGTGAATTAATCGCCCAAGGATGGACAGAAAACGCACCAACGGTGGAGTCGCCACCGCATCCGTAGGGAGCACACCTCGACTACTGCAGCAGGATGAGGTCCCTGATGAGGCATCCCTCTGGTCCATGACCCTTCAAGAGCTAGTCAGAGTTGCAGAGTTGCAAGATAAAAACGCGATCCTATCGGATACGCTAGAAAAACTACCAGAGGGTGAGTTGATTGTCTATTCTGATCTTTGTTTTCTGGAAGGTTCGCCCTCTTGAGTGTGACCATGGATTTTAATAGAGGGGGAGATGCTTTATCACTTGTACTTGTACTGCTACAAAGGAAGAAATGGAGAAAATGTGGACATGGGATTTTGCCACTAATTTTCGTCGATTTTTATTCCTTTCTCTCCTAGGACGACCTAGTCGGGCATTGACCACTATTCAAGAAGCAACAGAGAAGGCTTTAGAGGAGCGAGAGTAAGTAACTGGTTGGGGACGCGTCCAGTTGTGCACTCTTGAAGTGTTGTAATTATTGACTCTTTTCGATTACCATTTATCTAGAGCAATTCAACGAACATTGGAAGGAATCAACCTCTTGTTAGCTATGCGAGATGCAGACTCCAATAACGGTAAGGCGATTAACCTGCATTAGTTCACGGAATGTTATCCCTGCACTTTTCAGCCAATCGCCAACACATTGTCATTTCTCTACGACCTCTCTAGATGATTCTCCGGAGGGTAAGCGTAAAAAGCGCAAGATCGAGGCTGAAGGTCTTGTTTCCAACTCCAAAAAGATGCGAAGGTAATGGACGTTTCTCTGCGAGTGCTCGGTCGTCATGATTCTACTTTTATAACTGTCAATTGATCTCAGCATTGACGTCTGTTTTTTTTTTTTTTTGCGATATTCATTAGATATTCGTCTGCAGAATCGGGTGGAATCATCCCCGTAGGACAACAGGTACTGTAGAATTTTTTTGAATGAGCCGCACAGTGCTCAATGCATAACCCCGCTGGTGTTACGCAAAGAGCAATTTCTAAGATTGGACTCCTTTTTTTACTTTAGGTCGCTGCCCGGACACCCAAGGACAAGAACAAAGTGGAAGAGTGGATCTTGGCTCGAGTATTATCATACAGTGCCGACAAGAACAAGTATGCCTTGTTTCGACATGCGAATGTACTAGTTACCTTTGATCGGGGTCCGAGTCCATGACCAAAAAAAGAACTGACGGCGAGACGACAACATCTATTACTGTTTTAGATATGTTGTTGAAGACGATGAAGCAGATGACTATGGAAAAAAGATGTATGTTGGCCACAAGTATCAGGATTGGTCGAGATGTTTCCGCCCTTGTGTGCTTTGTGAATGCACAGTTAATCAACCTACCGTTTTTCATAATAGGACGTACACACTTAGTGCCAGGAGTGTTATCATGATCATGGACGACCAGGACTCTGTCCCAGAATTCCTTGCTGGTCACACTGTTCTGGCACTTTATCCTTCTACCACATGTTTCTACAAGGCTATAGTGGTTCAACCACCCTCAAAGGTACCGTAATCTCTGACCAAGGAAAAAACGTTCAACAACAAAAAATGTTTTCTCACCAGTTTGGACTGTTTTGCACCTAATCGCAGAATAAGGACTATACGACACCATTGTACCGGATCAAATTCGATGATGATGAAGGGAATGAGAGAACAGCCCCCCCTAGAATGGTCTTGGATATGCCCAAGCTCAAGTAATGCACCCAACCCTGGACCCCGCCTCCCAGACAACCTTTTTTGAATCTACTAATTGCGATGACTTCTTTCTTGGAGAGCGACCTCCTTTGCTTACCCCCGATACTCCCCACTCAAACCTACCCTTCCACCTGAGATACCGGGAAGTTTTTGTTGTAAAATCACACTCACACACGCACAAACAAGACGCACCTCTTATTATTTGTTAGTACCCGATGCTTCTTCCCCCGCCCTTCCTATCATTATTATTATTCCTTCTACCAGTAGCTTTTGTACGATACGGACGAAAAAAGAAAAGAAAAGAACAGATCAGTAAAATTAAAAGATAATTTTTTCCACATCTTCCTCTGTTCTTGACATGCAGTTCATCCACTCATTGTTGGCGTACAATTCTTCCGCACATTGTTGGCGTACAACTCTTCCGCACATTGTTGGTGTACAATTCTTCTGCACATTGTTGGTGTACAATTCTATGATGCTTTAGTAAAAATGAACTATTCTTTTTTCTTCCATGCTGTCCAGCCGACAGCCTGATCTATAACACCTTCCCAGTTCTCCAAAGCAATCCTTTGATCCTCGACAAAAAGAGAGAAATAATGTCCAGAAAGACTTGTCGATCCAGAGAATAAGGTCCAGTAATAGATCCGCCTTCCCATCCTGCACCCGAGTCTTTTTAACGTCTTGGACGCTCTCTGACAACCATCTTGTTAGGATGCTTCCTCGTCTTGCCTCCCTTGGACAAGACACCCCATGGACTCCTTGGATCCTTTCCTCCCTTTGTCTTTCCCTTTCCTCCTCCGTGAGGATGGTCGCAAGCGTTCTGGGCAACACCACTGAAAAGTAACAGGAAGAAGGAAAAAAAGAAAGAAAATTCAGTAAAAATTGAACGCAGTTTTCAAGTATACAAGTTCATGGCATCCCATTGAGATCCAATCTCAAAACAAAACACTAGAAAATAAAATAAAAAAAGAAAAAAAAAAAAAAAGAGAAAACATACCGAACACTGGGACGGATACCCATCCAGCGGCTACGACCAGCCTTTCCCAAGCTCTCGTGCATGTTTCCAGGGTTGGAGACGACTCCGATGGTGGCACAGACATCCACAGGGAACTTTCGGACCTCACCACTCGACAAACGGACGATCGCATGTCCAGTCTCTGCGGTCGACAACAACTGAGCATAAGTACCGGCAGAACGAGCCACCTGAGCGGGACCATTACGCTTCATACCAATAGCATGAATAATCGTTCCGGTCGGGATCCGGGACAAGGGCAAGCAGTTACCCTTATCGATGGGCAAAGTGGTGGTAATGCCGTTTTTAGTCTGGTTCCAAGAACTCTTGTCCAAGAACGAGTGAATGACCGAACCAGGCTGAAGATCATGAGCGGCCAAGACGTACGACTGTTTACCAGTGACTTGATGTTTCAACAAGGCGATCCAAGCGGTACGACCGGGATCGTACTCGATTCTCTCCACCAGTTGAGGTCCAGACTCGCGACGGTACCAATCCAAAAGACGGAGACGACGTTTATGTCCGCCTCCACGATGACGGACCGTGATCCGGCCCGTGTTGTTACGACCGGCGGTGGAACGCTTGGCGACGGTGAGGGAGCGAACGGGCTTGCCCTTCCAGAGATGGTCCCGAGGCACACGCTTCAACCAACGACGACCGGGCGAAACGGGCTTGTAGGTTTTGAACTGGGGTGTGGCCGACGAGGTGGTGGCTGTGGCGTAGGTACGGGTAGTGTTGTTGTTGTGGAGAGCAGAGAGAGAGGAAGAGGAAGAAGAAGAGGAGGAAGGAACGGCCTTGTTGGAGATGTGCATGTTCCTGAAGGTGGAGAGGAGACGAGCCTCGGACTGGTGCATGGTGGCGGTGGTGGTGGTCATGCGAGTCAGGCCCGAGAGGGCAGGTCGCTGCAATGACCGGGCGAGTCCTGCAAGGATCTGTGACATTGTTGCTGGATGGGGTCGAGTCTTTCCTATCGACAGAGAAGAGGAGAGGGTGAAGAGTGGAGAAAGAAAGAGCAAGAAGAATGAATGACTGAATGACTGAATAATGAATGCACTCCTCCGTTCGTTTCGCTCTTTCGGCGTCCGTCCGTGTTCTGTGCCTGTGTCTGCAATTGTTTATGGGATCGAAGACTGTGACTGCCGATCCATCCACGCCGAAAATAGTATTTGCGATCAAAATGTTCCACTTCGCAGTCGATTTCATTTTTATTCAGAGTTTTTTTTTGGGTTTAAAATTAAAAAAATTGAAAAATGGATCACCTTTGGGAAAGATAGAGCAAGTTGGGTGGGTGCCCAGCATGGGATTCCGCCCTCGATCCTGGCCTTGATCCTGGCCTTGATCCAGCTTGCGACCCTGGCCGGGACTCAGGACGAGACCCAGGACGAGACCCTCCAACCCCACCTCTGCCTCCTCCTTCTCCTCGTGTGCCAGAAGCGACAGTAGAACCAACAGAGTCAGGAGCCGCGACGAGCCCAATCGTAGACGTAACCCTCTCAAAGCTGTTTTCACGCGTCCTGTGGGGTCCCAAGGATCCACTATTGGGCGGATGGCTCTCATAGTCCTCATCGTCACTGTCCGTAGAGTCATCGTCGTCATCATCATCGTCCGAAGAAGACAGCGACAAATCATCGCAACTGGCTCGAGCACGATGGTTGCTGACAGTGGCCTTGGGTGTTCCTCCAGACACATTGTCGTTGTAGCTACGTCCAAGGTTGGAGCTGGACTGGCTTCCAGACTGGCTGCTTCCTGCCCGATGGCGGCTCTGAATAGTGGCGGTTCCAGGAGTGCCCTGACTGCCACTCAGATTCCTCGACACCAAGGCTGCGCCGATTCCTCCTGTCAGTCCTGATCCTGATCCAGAGGAAGATCGATGGGTATGATGTCCGTGACCAGGGGCGTACAGTCGAACTCGTGAACCCGCGGAATGAGATCCTCGGCCTCCTGCGCCTCCCGTACTTGAAGAAGACATACCAAGTCCTGGCACAGGTGATCCCAACCTCGGTCCTGATCCTGCCGTCGCATCCTCAGCAGTTGCTGCACTCGTAGAGGATGAGGTCGGTGCAGAGGTTTCCATCAAGAACGAGGATCGAATTGAGGAGTAGGACCGATTGATTGACAGACTCTTGTTCAAGATCTCGGCTGCCATCAAAGTCGACTCTTCCTCATCGTCCTCCACAATCCGGTCATGATGAGGTACAGAGAATAACGATCCAAACTCATCCCGACTGCCTTTGCTTCCTTGACGATGATGGCGATGACCTCGAGTGAATCCATGTCCACCCACAGTCATCAGACCTAGCCCTTCCACTGCACCATTCGTTGCACCAGTGCCAACAAGACCGGTACCGCCCATCTGTTGATTCAAGGCCGGGTCGCCTGCAATCAAGCTACGGCGGTATCCGTTCCAATGTTCGGGCACCTGAGTCGCCAGTTCTCCAAACCCTTGGCCTAGACCATAACCAGCGCTCTCCCGCTTTCTAATGTCACCAACTCGGGCGCTCTCTGCGAAATGCTCCGTCAAGTCATCCAGCGTATTCACAAGATCGCCATACTGGTGATGATCGTGATGGCGATGGTCCTCCCGGCCGCCTCTGTCAAGACTATAAGCTGCTCCGAACGCAGGGTTGGAGTCCATCCCAATAAGCATTCCATCGTGGTCCACAAAATCCATGTTGTGCACCAAAGGATGGCGCAAGTGCATCGATCCATGTTCCTGCATCGTCTCCAGATCCGCACCCCAATAGCCCATGCCCGTACAGGTCAGCACCACCGCGTTCACATTCGCCCGCGTCATTTGCCAAAACTGTTCTCGCCTAGGCTCTGACCAAGTATCCGACATTGTCCTTCGCTCCAATCCAGTACCTCCCCCAAGGATGCCCTTTGTCATGTCCTCAAAATTCAATCCAGGCGTCTGCGCATCGGTCGGTACTCGGATCTTGAAAATCTCGGCCGATTGGTCCGACAAGTTCATGGCCGCATCCAACACCTCCAGGGCCTCGGTCGCGTACTCGGCATCCAGAAGCAATCGCAAAAGTGGCAACACTAGCTCGGGTCCAATCTCCAGAAACTCTGTCCGGGTCGTATCCACCAAAGGCAAGAGCAACTTGAGACATTTCAGCGCCTTGTGTTTGTACATCCCATGGCTATTGTAAAGGAGTCGCATAAAGAACAAGATCATCTCGGCTTGCATATCTCGAATAAACAAATCCCTCAACAAAACTGCAATCTGTCTCCAGAAATCCTCCTGGGATCGGAATCGTTGCTTCGCGTACACCCCCAAAAGATGAGAGATACCAGGGTAACCATCCCGATCGGCAATGATCGCCAAATCTGTGGCCCATTGGAGACAGTTCTCATTAATGTCCTTGGTCTCGAGTCCCTCGGCCAAAAGAGGCAAGATGCCCAGGAACAAAAACACAACTCTGAAATCCGAGGGGTCAATCAATGCATTCTCGGACACAAACATGATCCTTCGCAACAGTCGCAACGAAATTTGTTCGGTCGTCGTCGATCGAAGACCCTTCAGCAACAACGGTTGGATCCCCATGAAATCGCTATCCCATTGCTCCGGAAAGTACGACAGCAAGAACTCGAGGGTCTGGGCATCATTCAAATTCAGGCGATTCGTCACCACTTCCAAGATCTTGAGTCCCTCCAGATACTCTTGGTCGTGGCCCGTGTAAAGACATGCGATGGAGCCCCAAAAGATCTGAGGGAACTGCATCATCCTCGCAGAATCAAAAGTCTCCATGATGGACTGGAGCGATATCAAGATCTCCATTGCAAAAGCCTGAATCTCCTGACTCTTGTCCGCAATCGTATTCGAAAGACGCGCCAGCATATCTGCCAACATGTGCTGATTGAAGCTCGGCGACAGAGCTCTAAAGATCTGGAAGGACCTGCAGGCGATGTGGCGGACGGGGCACGCCGTTGCCCATTGAAGCGCAGTCTCTCCCCACTGCTGTCGAATGTCCACCTCAGAGGCCTGGAAAACTTGAACGGATCTGTACACCAGAGATTCGAGCTCGGGAGAGTCGCGCATGCTGAGGCTGATGATATCGTCATAGGCCCATAAAGGTTTTCCTTCCTTGGTGTTCAAAAAGTCGACCAAGTCCGTCGACTCGTCAATGACATCCAAGCTCCTGGACTCTCGGATAATGATGGAATGTATAAGATGGACCAAAAGTGAACGCGTCTGATCGCAGATCAAGGCCGTATAATGATCCAATTGCACAAACAGCGCTTGAAGCAGCAGAGGCAAATGTCGACGCAATTCAGCTCCAGCCTCCACCGCCAAATCCACCAACAAAACCGTCGCCAGTTGACCCCGTGAGAATGCCGGCCTCTTTTCCATGCCATTGATCAAACTGTCCAGACTGGCCAGATAGAAACTGGACACAAACGGTGCTTGAATATGGTTCCGCTCCTGTTTGAGTTTCGGGACCATTGCCTTGGGTGAAATCTCCTCGACCAAGATGTCGACCATCCGAGAGCATGCCGTCGTGCGTCCCAAAAACACAATTACCTTCTTGGCAGGATGCACAAATTCGGGGGTTCGTTTCTCAAGACCAAGATCCAGCAAAAACACAATGATAGGCCGAATGTTTGCAAAGTTGTCTCCAGCCACCAATTGAATCCACAAATTCTCGACCTCCTTGACGTGATCATCTCCGTACTTGACCGTTAGGTAGAACAAGTTCGTGAGAACCACAAAGGAGGTCATACTGAGCTCATCGTCCCGATCCACCACCAATTCCACATTGCCCAGCCAAGGTGCGATGTAATACAACATCTCGCCCTGCCAAGCCGTGCGGACCAAATCAAACCGCATCATGGCCTCTGATAGCAGCGAGTAGGTCTGTTCCGGTCGGTCCTGAGCCAATCTTGCCGAAAGGACATACTGCGCCTGTCGGTAAATGGTCGGCAACTTGTTGACGATTCCAATTTCGTATTCGCCCGCGCAGGTTTCAGGAAAGTAACGAGCCTCAATCACTTTGAGCAACTTGATAGCCAAGGCTCGGATCTGGATGTTCGAGTCGCCACATTTGAACAACGCGAGACTGAGCATTTGATGAACTTGACAAGGATAAGACTCGATCCTCAAGATGATATCCACCAGGGCTGTAAAATGTCCTTGAATAAACTTTTGAGACATATCGCCGGCATAACATTGATGAAGAGCATCCTCCAAGAGTTCGCTGCGATCCTGGTTGTGTATCAAGAGCGCCTCCAGTGCATTCCTACAGGATGAAATCAGGTTGCGGTTAGTAGAGGAAAATAAGAATCACCGTGACGGTTGTCAAGTGCACATTTGCTATTTACTGGGCAATAGAGTGCAGTCTTTCATCTGGGCTCCTGAAAACACTTTCAATCCAGCGGAACACCTCGTCAACGTTGAAGCACGTTCTAGCCCTATCGGGCCTCGTGCTCGGTGTCGGGTTGTTGATCGGTCCTTGCTAGAGACGCGTTATAAAAAAACAAAGTATGGTCCTGAATTAATACACGAATGATATGATCATGCCATAGAGCAAAAAGGGAAGCCAAACTTACACAAAGAGATGCCATGGCTCTCAAGGCCGCCAGTTCCAGATCAAACTTTTCGGCCAGCTGGATCTCATTTGCCAAATCAAGACCAAACCAAAACGACTTGTGGTCTCCATCCCGGCTAAAGCTATTCGGGCCATGTCCACACCAATCCTCAAAGACCCGGAACAATGCCAGTCGAAGATCAAACGGCATGATAGTCTCCATGTTACCAACCTGAGAGATGGCATTGTGCAGGTGACAGACAAACCCACAAAACTGAGTCCTCAATTTTACAAACTCCCACTCGTGTTGAACCTCGGAATCCAAAAGGAAAATCAAAGTCTCGCGTACGTAGCCCTTCAGACTCGACGTGATGTGTTCATCCTGCACCAATGCATTGTTCTGCAAGAGGGGCGCCGTCAGATCCAAGATGTGTGCAATCTCGGCCCGGAGTCGATCCAGCTTTTTGTTGCGCTTGCCCTGATAAGGGGGCTTGAGACTCGTGCTCTTGGACCGAAACTCGTCGTGGACCGAATACAGATGCGGTTGAATATCCTCCAAAAGAGCCTTGTAAAGGTGAGCGTTGATCCTTCCCAGGGACGTCACCACGGACTCTTGAATCGAATAACGATCACTGTACAAAAGGGGGAGAACCAACCGAAACAGATCGCGGGCACAGGTAATCTTTTCAGACGGTGCTGATTTCTTACGGCCATGTCCCGGAGCCGCAGGAGACTGATGATCGTGTCGAACCATTGTCGAACAGACAAAAATGAGATATGTCCTCCATTGCTCCACCATCTCATCCGTCGCCACTTGGGTCGTCTTGATTGAAAATTTGGAGGCCAAGGTGCCGCCATTGAGTGCTAAATCCGTGGTGGTGATGACAGCAGGATAGAAAAGCATCAAGCGCCTGCTAATGGTGTCCAGACTTGAGTCGCAAAGTCCAGGAAAGTGGTGAAAGATCTTTGTCACCAACAAAGGAAAACAATGACGCCAGATCGCGACATCCACGCCATGCTCACTTCCTGCCAGAAGTGAAAAGACTTCTCCCGACCCCTTTTGGTGGTGAATCTGTAGTCGAATCAGCTCGTGCAAAGCAAGCGGGCAATCTTTGAGAGCGTTTCCGTATTCATCCACTTGCAGAAGCTCTTGCACTGCATTCTGAAGTAAATGAAAGATCCTGGTGACCTCCAGACGAGGCCGAACAGACACGCTAGCAGGCATTCCCGCATCTTTTGCTTCTCCAGAGCCACCATTCGACGCCTCTGGGCGATCAAAGGAAGCTGCAAGCTGAAGGATATTGATGGCGTATCGACGGATGACAGGTGAAGGGCTGCAGAGAAACAAGAGTCCATTCTCCTCGGTGGTGTGCAACTGAGACGCGATGCTCACTTGTGGTCCATAAGACGAAAACGAGCGGGATCCGTCCGTGGATGTAGCCGGACTGGAAAGCGCACCTGTGGATATTTGACCGATTTCATCCAATTTGGCATTGAAATCCTGAGGATTCTTGTCGCTCGTCTCTTGAATCCAAGCCTCCAGAATTTGAATATAGATTCCCAAAAGACCACGCTCCGCCGGCATCCCTGACCCTGCTACTGTTAATCCTGCCAACAGTTCAGAGAGTCGATCCTCTACAGTGCCGATAAAAGCCGAATATCCTGCAACAGCGACTTGAGCATTGCATTGCTTGGCAATACGGACCAATGCAGCGGCAGACGCCTTTCGAAGTTCTGGGTCCACATGTGCCGTATACCGCGAGAGCATTTCCACGAGCTTGAGTAAAGGAATTCCTGAGGGCATGCATCTGGGTAGACATGTCACCCATGCAGTCATCAGATCAAAGTACACCTGCTTGTCTTTGGAATAAGAGACTGCCAAGGTCGAGTATTGGTGGACCGTTGATGCTCCTCCATCACCTGTCGCCGTCGCCATGAGTGCTGCCGCCGAGAACATACTCCTGGCGGTCGTGTATTTCTCATCCAAAATCAAGGTGTGTCCATAATTCCGATCGCAGACAATGGCGATCTTTCCAAGGACAGCCGTCATCTGATCATAGGTGTCTCGCATTCCCGCTCGGTTGATGACACTGGGCTCTAACAAGTCGGAAGATGTCGTTGACTCGGTGGCACATGCAACAGGGTCGCCAGAGGTTGGGAATATGGGTTTGTTGTGTGCTTTATCCAGGTCTGCTAGAATGAGCATGAATGACCGTACAGCAATGGTCATCTTTTCAGGAGAGATCATGTCCATGGTCAAGTTTGTGAAAATCACGTTCGACAGCGACTCGAGATTCAACAGCAAGAAAATGATGGACCGAGTGGCGTAATCCGGATGTCGGGATCCAATGAAGTGAACGATCCGGACCAAATGGCCGAGCGATCCATCCAGGACTGTAGAAGACTTTCGACCAGAAGGAAAGAGCATCTTGACGATTGTATCCAGTGCCCTGAATGTGCTTCCTGAGCTATCCGAGCACCGGAATAAAAAGACCCAGAGCAATTGGGACGCACAGTTGACGGCAATCAGTCGCATAGCCTTGTCCTTGAACTTTTCGCGGCAAGACTCAAAGACCGACATCCAATGTTTCAAGAAAAAGTCCTTTTTGCTGACACACAAGAGCATGGTAACGAGGGGAAAGGCCACTTGGACATGTCTAGGTTTGTATGTCATCTTGCGAGCCTTGGGGTATATAAGTTCCACGGTCTTGGACCAGTTGGGATGGTTGACTTCAGCCACTGCGACCTATGGAGGGACCGTTGTGACATGTTAGAGGCGCTTGCTGTGTTTAAGAAATAAAAATCTGTCAAAAATCAACCCCTGGACATTAGGCAACAAAAAAAGAGTCAAACCTTTGCCACTGGGGTAAGTAACTGAACAAATAGTTCAGCATAGGCGTGCTTGATCCGGATACCTCTAGCCATTTTGAAGAATCCTGCACAACTCTGCAAGAAATCCGCCGTCTCTTCCAAGCAGTCCTCGGGATACAGCTGTTGGGCAAATTAAAGGAGTTAGTTCGGAACTGGATCATGACTTAATCACCCCTTCCCCCATGCCCATGCCCCTACAAAGCTTGTGACATGAAAAAAAAAGACTTGCCTTCAGGTTCAAGTATCTCATTCCACGAATGAGCATCTCCATTCGCAGTTCTCTGTCCTTGTCTTTGACAGGAACTCCAGTCTTGTATTTCTCAAGTTCGGCGATAAATCGGTCACTGACGGTGGCAAAACGCACATTCGAAAGAGATCCCATGAGTTCTACCAACGCGTTCATGTTGGCTGTGCGATTTGAAGAGCGTTGGATAAACTCACTGTAAAGATAACAAAAAAAAAAGGTCTCTCGTCAATCATTGCCAGCCCCTGTTCGACGTTCGGCGTTCTGTGTTGAAGACTTACGGGTCGACATTTTCCAACTGACTAAAGACTGTCTCTTCAAGTCGAAAACCAAGCTCATTAGGTAAAGAGTCCTTTTGGACCTGGCTCACAATCTCGATGAGAGATCGTGACATGATGAATAACGAAACCACCTGGACAGAGGTGGCAAAAAAAGCGCGAGTCAGTAATCACTGTCGACAAGAGTATAAAAACAAACATTGAAGGAAAGGTTGGATGATATTCTTACAGATTTCCGCTCCTTGATGACAGCCTTTGGATCTCGATATTTGAAGTTGATGGACCAATCTCCACTGTGGGAAAGAAAAAGTAGAGGTTCAGCAAAAATAGGTGAAGTCGGTGAAGTGCTTTGTACAGAAGAAAAGAAGGGAAAAAAAAACAAAACGCACTGCCGCCGCACGAGCATGGTCCATGCCCAAAAAAGAAAAAAGAAATATCCTTACGAGGCTGATTTCACAGAGGGATCGTCAGAGGACTCGATCTTTCCTTTGCGCCAAAGCATGACGCAATCAATGACGGGCTTGGGCCGATGTCTAGCGACCGATCCTAAGGATGCCAGCAGTTTGTCGAACTTTGGGTCCACACCTTGCTTCAACGGCGAAAGAATATCCGGCTCTGTATCTTGCTATGGAAAGACGCGCCAAATTGGGATCAAGAGCCGATCGCGAAAAAAGGTACTTTTGTCAGAAGAGACGATTCGGCATAATCTACCTAAAATCGATCTGCTAACTGTTGACGGTTGGTTGATCCTCCCTCGTTTCAGTCATGCCTTACCAGGGGAAGATGAACCATGGCGTTAAGCTTGGCCTCGGCCATTTTTACAAACTGCGTGAATAGCATCTTGAGCGCAAACTCGGACGGCGTCTGAAGCTGATGGGGAAGAGGGGACGAATGCGGTTGAGGGGGGACTAAGGGCGGTGCCGGAGGGATAGGGGTATGTCCTGGCTGGGCAATGTCATGTTGGAGCTGGTATTGGTATATTGGTAAATGGTGCAGCAACCCTTGGCGATCGACGCTTTCCTGGCTCTGGCTGTGGCTATGCGTGCTTCCTTGGACGCTCTGTGCCTGCTGTGTCGCGCTCTGTGAATTGTGCATGGAGCCGCTATCGTGTAGTGGCCCCGAAAACGGATCCGTTGCCACCCCACCGTCTACGGATCCGATAACGGAGTAGGGCGACCTGGGCGTGTTGGTCCCGTCTCGGTGCTGGTCCACATGCGACATGAATGAGGACTGTTGCTGCTGTTGCTGTTGAAATCTCTGTTGTTGTGCTTGCATTGCATAAGACGACATTGGATGGTTAAAATAGTCCAGTGGTTGCTGTTGTTGTTGGAATTGGTGAGGCTGTAGTGGGGCAGGGGAAGAGGGAGCGGCATTGTGTTGATGCAGCTGGGGCTGTCCTTCAAATTGACCAAGAATGTGCAAGTCGGCGGGAACAGGTGTGGAGACCCTTGGGGTGGCAGGGAACTTCCAGTCGTTGAGGGCAGGGCGATGGCCAGCGCCGATAGCAGAAGGCCCAGGAGCAGGCCCAGCAGCAGCAGCAGCGGTTCGGACTCCACCATAGTGGTCGCGTGGTGGAACTCCTGTTGGGCCTCCACTTGCACTTGAGGCAGTGGTTGTCGCGTCGAGGTCTGTTCCGTTCTGAGCCATTGAAGCGAGCCGTTGTGGGGAGGAAGGATATACGAAAATGGCTCAGAGTTGCGTGGACAGCAGAGTCAGTAAAACAGAAAAGATTCGAGTGGTGCCGAGGACAGAAGAACAGAAGAACAGAAGGAAGGAGAGATGCAAAGAGAAAGAGAAAGAGAAAGAGTAAAAGAATAAAGAATAAAAAGAATGAATGAGAGCGGGCGGATGAATAAAGAGATAAAAAGAGATGAATCAGACAGAGCAGAGAAGGAGGTGCATGGGAAGAGAAGAGAAAAGAGAAGAGAAGAAGGGAAGAAGAAAAGAGCAGGGAAGGGAGGGAGGGAGAGAGAGATGGGAGGAATCAAGGGAGTGAATGAAGGGTACAAATGTAAAAAGAAGACCCAGAAAAGAGCGACCAGAGAGAAGAAACGCACGCACGCAGGGTGCTGGGTTGCAGTGTGCAGTGTGCAGTGTGCAATGGTAAACTATATACATTGTGTCCCAGTGAGTGCACACTGCACTCCCACAGGAGACAACTCAACACACACAGGGGGACAAGGTCGTCCACACTCACACTTTTCCGGAACCCCCTTCCTTCCATTGCAGGGTGTGGATCTCTCTTTCTCACTCTCTTTCTCGCTCTCTTTCTCTTTCTCTCGCTCAATTAAGGGTCTACCCTTCATCTTTCCTGTTCGCCTTGTGCAACCATGACAGATGTGGACGGAAACCGTATGTAAAATGAACTCCCTTTGCTGCTGCATCAGTATTCTCTGGTTGTATTGCCTGCCACCCGTGAGAAAATAGATCAGAGGCGCCTACAGCATCCTTGCCTCGGATCGGTCGATCATCCTCGTCGCGTTTCCGATTTCGATTCAAATATCGTACTCTACATGACCTGTTACATTTCACTGCCAGATCGGTGCTGTCTGCTTCGTTCTTGTCTTGTCTTGGCCCTCAGTCCATCCTCCATCGTGCCTTTTCGGCTCTTCTAACCAATTCTTTTTTTTCGGGTCAGCCACTACCTCTTAAGTTCCTCCGAGTAGCCTGCTTAAGAGGAACTTGGCAGCCGTGGGAGAATGAACAGCTGTGCTATATAATGCTTGCCCCCATGTTCCCGCTTCTTGTTCTTGTTTGTTCTTCAATTTCCACTCCTCCTCTTCCTCTTCCTTCTCCTCCTCTTCCATCTCCACCACCTCTTTCTTTCCAGCCCGTCCACCAGCCTGTCATCTTCCACCTCCACTTTTCATCCGCCGCCACACCCTGATTTCGGTTTACCCCAGACTGCCAAAACCAAGCACGCGAACGTAAACCCCCGACTGTGTCCACCTGTCCCGTTTTGCCGGCTTCCTTCCCTGTTGCCCCTCCTTCTCCTCGTTGGTCTCCGTCAAGAATTGCGAAACTCCGTCCACTCAAACGAGTCCGTCCTCTCTCTCTCTCTCTCTCTCTCCTCCCTTTCCCCGCTGTGCTCACCGCTTCCATCTTTGCTCGTTGCTTCTTCTTCCATTCCCCTCCGACTAAATCCCCATTCACATCATCATGCACTCCACCGTCGACGAGTTGCCCCAGAGAGACCTCCCGGTCCTGTCCGACTATGACATCTCTCCAACGACAGGCTTCCTCCCGGTCGAGCCTCCACTCCAGATCTTGCCTGATCCCTACTTTGCTCCATGGGAGGAGACCTTTGAGCAGTTCAATGGACTGCTCCTCGCCTCGAGACTCCGTCAGCGTGTGAATGAGGTAAGACCCTTTGTCGACCAAATGCACTTGCACATGCACAGACACAGACAGGACCACACAGACAGGCACACACAGAGAGGCACACACAGATAGGCACACTCTGACAGACAGACAGGAACAGGCACAGCGACAATGAACAAATGCAAAGAAGAAAAGACCAAAGGGCTAGACTACAAAGGGGGGAACACAAAGAAAGAGAGAGGTGCAGGGAGGCATTATCGCTCCTATTCATTTCCCCGGCAGTCGGCCTTTTGTGTGCCACCACCGACCACCCACCCATGTCCATCGATCTCACACCTCCCAAAGAGCGCAGCCATGTTGCTCTGGAGCTTTGACCTTGTCCTCCAGCCTCATTTATTACTGGATGGATGGAGCAAACCACAACCGACAGAGATCCCTCTTCCCGGCTATCGCCCGATCTTGACCGTTGCGGATGAACTCACATACTCACGTAAACCCCTTGCTTTTAGCTCCCTGTTCTCGATGCCGCTCTTTTGATTACAAAGGCTGAGCAGCGCCGTGGCTACCTCATCCTCTGCATGCTCTCCCATGCCTACGTATGGGGCAAGCATGAGCTTGCAGCAGAGGTAAACATTGCATTGTTTGATGATCATTTTCACTGGGTCGTGTATCTACAATCAGCGATCCTAACTGCTCCGCTCTTTCTCTCTGTTTGATCCAATTGCGATTAGTCCCTCCCTGCTTCGTTGGCCGTGCCCTGGCAAAAAGTAGCCGACATGCTCGAAATTCAGCCCGTGTTGACCCATGCTGCCGTTGTCATGTGGAACTGGAGACTGTTGTACAAGGATGGCCCAAGAGATCTCAGGTATGATAAACACAACATGAAATGAATGAAAAAAAAATGGATTCGTCATGTTGTCCTGTTGTGTCCCACTTCCGATGCGCAACAATACTACTAATTGGCAAAAAAAAGAAAAGTTATCGGATCTCGGCTCATTCTCCGACCCACTGACCTGACCTTTTTCTGATTGTCGCCAATTGCTCCTCCTGGATAATCTAGCAATCTTGACACTTTGGCGACCTTGTCTGGATCGAGCGACGAGTCTTGGTTCTACCTGGTCACAACCGCCATTGAGGCTACGGGAGCGCCCGTGTTGATCAAGATCCTGCAGGCGATCCAATTCGCCCGTGAAGACGACTTGGTCGAATTGACATGCGAACTCGAGGGCATCCGAGGCATCATTGAGGAATTGGTCACAGTATTGCGCCGTATGTTTGAAAAGTGCGATCCCTATGTCTTTTACTGGAAAGTTCGTCCCTATCTGGCCGGGTGGGAAAACATGGCCGAGGCCGGACTTCCTAATGGAGTCAGATACGAGGGCGTTGACGATGGAGAGTACAAAAAGTTGGCAGGAGGCAGTGCCGCCCAGAGTTCATTGATCCACGCGCTTGATGTTGCTTTTGGTGTGGAGCATTTCCCAACTGGTCATCGCCCCAACAAGCCAGCCGCCCATGGCGCGTCTCATGGAAGCACTGGAGTCGCCAATGGTTCCCATACTGAGGCAGCAACCACGACCCCCGCAACTCCCAAGGCAACTACGCATGCAACAGGACCAACCAACTTTATCAAAAAGATGCGCTTTTACATGCCAGGACCTCATCGCAACTTTTTGACTCATTTGACCGAGGTGGCCAACATTCGTCAATATGTCACGGCCAAGGCTGCGGACAAGGAAAGGTCCACCGAGATTGAAAAATTGATTGCAGTGTATGATGAGTGTGTTCACCAGATCAAGGTCTTCCGGGATGTCCATATTCAGATGGTGACTCTGTACATTGTGATGCAGGCGAACCGAGGACCGTCCATCTCGCACGGAGGATTCGCCTCTCCCGCCAAGCCTGCTGCTACGGAGACACATGAAAAGAATGCCACCACTACTACGGCTGCTGCTGCTGCGCCGAGCGTACCTGCCACTGGAAACAACACTTCCGCCACGACAACCAACAAAGGATCGAGCATTCTGTACCCACAAAAAGTCTTGTTTGGACAGCCCCACGGATTGGCCAAAAAGCAAGAAGAAGGAAATGATGTTGTTCGCGGCACCGGAGGCACTGACTTGATTCCCTTCCTTCGTCAATGTAAGTGCTTTCACTTTGGTCAATTGTCCGAGACGGGCTCGATCGATCGATCGATTGAGTTTTTTTTTTCCTCATTTTTTTTGTTGATCTTCTTTTCCCGAGGCAACCGTGAGAAAGCACGACATCTAACAAACTGCGCTTTTCATTTCCGGTCGATCCCTTTTCTTTGCTCTCTCTCCGATAGCACGTGATGAGACGAACGAGACCAAGATCGTGGCCACTCCTTCGACGGCGACACCTTTCCGAAAGCCATCAACGAGTGCATAGATGCAAATCACCTGTTTCTTTTCAGCCCCTCCGAACCCCCTTTCTGAGACTATTTAGCGCCTCCTCACAATACCATGTGCCCTACAACTTACAACTACTACCCTTCATCAGTCCTTTTATATAGATATCGTTTGAAAGACACCCTCCAGCAAAAAAACCCCCAACCCGCCAAAAAAAAACAAAGCATTACATAGGAGGCTGTAGTTTAATAACATCGAGTGTACACCAGTATATCCATATCCCGTTCTTGTTCATTTGAAGAGTGGAGAAGGGGGCGTGGTTCTCGTTTGCTTTGAGAGATTTCACGAAAACGCGATTCCTTGTTTCTAGGGGAATCTTGTGTTATGGTTATTTGCTTTTTCTCTTTTGTCCATGAGAAATAATCCCCCTTCCTCCCTTACCATGCGGACCAAACTCTTTTTTAGTTTCAAAACCATGAAACCATGATATCCTTCTATTCTCATCCCACAAGGATAGTTTTCTACTATTTGCACACTTTTTTAGATTTTTTTTCTTTCTTTCTAAATGACAAGGAGAAGATAGAGTCTCCATCCCTCTTTTTCTCTTTTTCTCAGATTTCTAGTTTCTAGATCTAGATCAAAGAGGGTTCAACGCCCCTCTCTTCCTGACTCGTCTTTTAATCGAATGCAGGAAGACCGAAAAACTCTGGATCAAACTTCTCCAAGGAATCCAGACGGAGTGTGGGACCGTCCAAGTGTGGGTAAAGACGTCCAATGTTCTCATCGGGAACCCACAAGACCTTCATGGACGCGTTCACGCCTGCTTTGACGCCAATGGGTGAATCCTCAAAGACCAGACAGTTCTCGTTCTTGATCTCTGGGTGTCCAAAATGCTCTGCCAGACGATCCCGAGCCACGTAAAAGATGTCGGGGTTAGGCTTGCCATTCACAATCGCGGGATCATCGCCACAGACAATCACATCAAAGAGTGTAAAGAGGTGTTGGTTGTTGGTCGCCTTCAATTCAAAGTTTCGGCGGTAGGAAGATGTGGCGACCTAGAGATTTTGAGAAAAAAAAAAAGAAAAACAGAGTTTAAAACGATGATGTCAAGTATGACCTTCATTTTCCCCATGTCGATCCATGTTCCCGAGAGGACTTACTGCAATAGGAATATTCTTTGCCTTCAAGTGCTTGATCAGACGCTATTGAACCCAAAAAAAGAACGGGAAAGCCACAACAGTTGAGACGATGAACATATTCATTTTGCCCGTCATCCTTTGCTCCGACTTTGAAACAACAGTCTTTTTTCTTACCAGGACACCGGGGAGAGGTACACAGTGAGGGAAACGCTCCAGTTGCAGCAAATGACGCTCGTGCAAGTATTCCTCTGGGGTCATGTCTGCGCCCGACTCCTTCACCAAGATCGCTGCAGACTGGGTAACACAATAAACTTTTTAGATCAGCTTGCATGACTCTTTTGTGTTTTCTTCGGACAGATCCTAACAGACTAAAACATGGAAACCCCGGAGGGAGGGGGTCCTTGCGGTTTGTTTCTCATTTACCTCTTTCTCACGGAGACCCATCAACTTGGCTTTGAGCTCAAAATCATATGTCTTTCCATAGCGGCCCAAAATCTCGGCTATTCAAGATTAAAAACAAAAAATAAGCGGAGGAGATTGTCAGTCATCTTTTTTTTTTTCCTCTCTGATTCTGTTCAATTGTTGGATGTATCCGTGGGTCCAGATAACGGCTCTCAGGCTCAAGGACTATCCACTGGATAACTCTATTGAACACGCCTCACGAGAAAGGGATCACTTTTTCTTTTCCCTTGGTGGCCCTGCCCGCTTTGTTTCGTCCTTTGTTTGCTTGTCAGTGTCTTTATCTTCCATTGATGATCTCTTCAAAAAATGGTGACTATCCATAGGTCCAAAATGAATCTACCGCTTGATGCTCAATTGATCAGACCAGACAAGAAAGGGCAGCGGACCGTTGGGGATGATAGGACAAGATGGGGTAGATCCTGATCGGACCTCCTCCAAGTCCAGACCAAAAGAGTCAAAAGTCCATCCAGTCCATCCAAGAGGAACGGAATGTAACGGAAAGAGCGACAATCATGAAGTATTGCAGGTAGACAGAAGAGTGCCAGAAAAGGAGAAAGAGAGAGAGAGAGAGAGAGAGAGAAGGAAGGAGAGAAAGAGAGAAAGAGATCCCTTCTCAACCGCAGTCAACCCACTCCACACAGACCCCAGCCGCACACAACGTGTTTAGTCTAGCGTGCAGACAGAACAAGAGGAGACAGAGATACAGCGCTCAGTTGCACAGTGAACCAACAAATAGAGGTCCCTACCAGTGATCTCGGTGTAAAGGGTCTCGGTGTTGATGAGGAGACCGTCCATGTCAAAGATGCAGTGGGTGATGTGATGCGGTGCAGAGACCGACTGGGTGGTGGTAGTAATGGTCATGGTCATGAGCGGAAGCAAGGAATGTCCTGAGGCAGAGAGTGAGAATGAGAGGAAATAGAAAGAAAGAAGAGTAGAAGGAAGGAGCAAGGGAGGAGGAGGAGGTATACAAAGAAAAAGATAGAGAAAGGGAAACGGACAATGGAGAGAAGGAAGGAAGGAAGAAGGAAAGAAGGAAGCAAGGAAGGAAGGAGATAAATAAGAAAGAGGGACAGGCCCACAGAGACTGAACTCTGAAATGTGGCCGCACAGGAACCGACCGATGTGGTGTGTGGTGTGAGAGAATGGAGGTGGACAACTCTCTTTCTCTCTTTCTTTTGCGGGGCGCCAGAACGTGGCGCCCTCTGCCGTTCACTTCCTTCTCTCTCTTCGCTCTCTCTTTCTCTTGCCTTGTCCGCATCGAGTCTGGCTCCCCCTCACCATGTGCTATTAGTCTATTTGCAATCAACAATACCTGACCAAAGGCACCCAACTCAGCCAGCCAGACTTCTCAGGTCACTTCGCCCTGGCGCCCTTTTGCCCGCAATCGTCGATCTTTTGCCTCCTTTTGAATTAAGGGGTCCCACACCTTATTTCATCCTTCTGCCATGCTGCTATGTGTGTTGCCACCAACCCTTCTCCTCCCTTCTCCTCCGTCCACCTCCTCATTCACTGCAAGCAGGCCATGGCATCCATGGCCCAACCTGCCTGCCAGATCACCAATGCCGTCCTATTAAGCGTCTACCCCCATCTCTACCGACTGCACGACTTCCTCACTGCTCATGTCGGCCACACCGTCGAATTCGTGCTCAGGTCAGACCCACGCGAGTACAAGGACCTCATTCACAACACCCTCGTCGGGACCCTCGGCGGAATCGAGATACGGCCGCTTCCACCTTTCAAAGGGCCTTCGCCGCAGGCATGTCAGGACACTGTACGTTCCTACTCTGTGTATTATAGCCGAGGTTTGCTCATACACAGACCAGTTTATCTAACCATTCTTTTAATCCTAGACGGTAGATCGTGCCATTGAACTCACGAGTCCGCAGGCGCGAAACGACGCGTGTACGAATGTCCTGGCGACAGGCTATTTCAGCGTAAGCAGTAAAGATGGAATCAATGCAGTGAGGGGTAGAATCTTAGCTGACATCTGTGCCCTGATTCGTTCCAATAACCAGCTCTCGACTAGACCTATCAAAAATATTCCCCGCAACTCGCTCGAGCCATTTGTTAGATCTGCTCTCTGGGAGACTCTTACTAGAAGGTATCGTAGCTTGCTCTTGTCTTGTATCATCCCTAGATTTCCTCAGTACTCACTCATATATCTTGCGCTACACTGATGTATTAGGATTGGAGAAGATGCAATGCTTTACTTGTTGACTTCAACCTCAATATTTGCCTCGCTACCTAATAATTGCTACTGTCAGATCACTGGACAAGCCATGAATGATCTCATCGGACCTAAAACGCCACTCAAACAACACGTGCCGTCGTCATCGTCGGTCAGAAAGCGACCTGCCGCTGCTTTGGAGGCTCACAGTTCCAACGGCTCATCCATTCGACCGACAGCTTCTGATACATGTCCTTCACCATTAAAACCATCCAAAAAGAAAAAAGGGAACGAAAAGAAAGCTGCAGGCAAAGATTCAATCCCTCTAGCAAATATCTTTTTCAGGCGGGGAAGGATGTTTTACACTCAAAAACGACGATACGACGACGGGAAATTTCACTGTGAGTCCAGTATACTTTTTTCGTCCGCCGCAGGGAATGAATCGTAAATGCAAATCGTACTAATACGAACACTGGCCATAGGGAATAGGGATAATTCTGTGGACTCTCTGATGAAAAAAATGTTTCCAAGACAGCACGGACTGAAGAACGTGTTCCAGACAAAGATTCCAGTCTCGTCGTCAACTGCTACCAACGGCCCGCAGACAAAGACACCAAATCGAACATGGCGCCTCCGGCAAATTCAGGTGTTGGTGGAAGCTATGCTCAAGCAGAGTCACGAATGCAAGCAGAGACTTTTACTGCTTCACTACTGTCCCGTCAAGGTACGTTGCGCTTGAAGGACGTGACATTGAAATCCTTTTCAAAGAAAGCTAAAACCACCATCCTTGACTCTCAATTCTAGGCGATGGACGACGCAGACGGAGGATGGGATGCCTCCTCGGCAGAGTTGCTGAAGAGCGACTCGTCTTTTGATGAGGCATGTTGCTATGGCAGTTTCTTGGAAACGGGTGACAACGCAAATAGATATTAACTTGTAGAGCTTCCTGGTGTTCTTAGGTGACATCGTTTGTTCATTCAATGGTCAAAAAAATCATACCGCTAGCAATGTTTGGATCTGAGGAAAACCGAGCCGTTATCCTGAGGAGTAAGGATCTGCAACCGCCATTTGCAATTGGATAACAATAAGCTGTAAGCATGGAATCCTTACCATACGTCTCTCTTAGCAATGACAAGATTTATTCGCTTGCGCAAGCTTGAAGCCATGTCGCTGCTATACGCACTTCAAGGATTCCGTTTGAGCGACTGTGAATGGCTCCGAGATCAAAAGATTCGTCAAGCGGATAGTGGTGTCCACCATGTCCCACCTACAGCCTCTATGAAGCAGCATGAGATATTACACGAGTTTATCTATTGGCTCTTTGAAGGCTTTCTTATACCCCTGATCAAGGTATGTAAGCGAGCCATCTTTTTGGGAGTTGCACGCTATTGTTCCTAACAGATCCATTCCATTGCTCGCACGGTGGCAGTCAAACTTTTACGTGTCAGACAGCTCGTACCAACGAAACAAGATGCTTTACTTTCGCCATGACCTATGGCAAAGGATCACCAAACCTGCTTTAGCTTCACTCAAAAGCAAGATGTTTATCAAAATGCAACAGGTATTACAGGCTTGTATAGCGCTGATGTAGAACATGATCTCAATACTTTGTTTGTAATCTCAGAGTTCTAAGAAGTGATATTCATCTTTATTTTTGTACATTTCCAGAATGAGATCGAGGCATGCAACAGACTGTATTCCACACTACGTCTATTACCAAAGGAGCATGATCTGCGACCCATCAGCAACCTACGGAAGAAATCGAGCAAGCTTGTAAGTTTACGTATATATTTTCAAGAGCGAGCAGGAACTAGCCTACGCTTCAGAACAAGCCTGACACAATCAATAATTTCTTTGATCCACACAGGTCAACGGCATGCAGGCTTTTGGCGTGTTTTCAGCGAACCAGCAAGTGGCCAACACTTTTCAGGTTTTGTCATTTGAAAGGACAAGATATTCATTGAACAGCTCAGCCAATGGCATGAGCGACCTATACCAGCGACTCAAGCAATTGAAAACAAAACTCGTCGACGCGTCAAGGCCAGTGCCGTAGGTCTTGATTCTTCAGCTCATTGGGTACTTGTTGTATGATGACTTGGTATGGTAGTTGATTGTCGTCTTCATCTTGTGTTTTGTAGGAAAAAACTCTTCATGGTCAAGGTGGATATCAAGAAATCGTTTGACTCTATCAATCAGACGAAACTCTTGGAGATCATGGACACAATATTGAAGGAGGTCGGTCCTCCATGCTCTCTGACAACGTGGATTGTCGCAACCGTCGTTTTGCATCTTTTCCAGAGAACGCTAACGTGTGCCTAGTTTTCATCTCGTTCCAAATCATAGGATAAATACCTGATTCACTGGCATTCCAAAATGATTCCATCCAGCGGACGAATCTCAAAACGGTTTATCAAGAGGGCACTCCCCGTGGGAGGTGTACAACCTTTTGTAGAGTATGCCAGCGAAGAGGCTCTGGCCTCCAAGAATGCCATCCTTGTTGATAAGGTAAACGGCATTCTCATTCCCGATATTAAACAAGAAGAACTGTTGAAGCTCGGGACTGATCAACATTTGCCTTGCTTGTTGTTGTAGCCACGTGTGTTTCCAGCATACCAAAAAAAGGGCGACACACTGAACCTTCTCAGAGACCATGTTCAACAAAACATTGTCAAGTTTGGCAAGGACTTTTATCGTCAGACCACTGGAATTCCCCAGGGATCTGCTCTTTCTCCCGCGCTCTGCAGGTAATAACACAGGAATGCACCCCACCCTATTTAAATGATATGTTGCGGAAGTTTGTTTTAACCGACCTTTCCAATGTAAATTTTGGTAGGTTTTTTTACGATGAGATGGAAAAGAACTCTGTGGGTGAACTTGCCCGCTCGATGGACAGTGTAAGTGTTCCCTTCTTACCCACTGTCTCCCGTCTGTTGTCGTTACCCATAACTGATAGCGAAATGTCTTTTTATCTTTTCGTAGGCTCTGGTTAGGTTGGCAGATGACTTTTTGTTTATCAGCAAGAATATCGACAAGGCAAAGTCGTTCCTGAGTGTAATGTCAGCTGGTCATCCAGAATACGGTTGTTACATCAATGAAAAGAAGACTATTGTGAACTTTGATGTCGCCCTAAATGGATTTCCTGTTCAAAAGATCTCTGGCAACGGTAAACAAAATATGAGGGAAAATTAGGAGACGATCATGGTAGAACCATATCTAACAGTTTGTGCTATATTGATTTTGTGTAGAATTCCCATATTGCGGTCTATTGTTACATACAAGAACCCTGGATATCAGTGCAGACTACGTACGGTATCATGGTGAAGGTAAATGCAAGAACAGGGTTATATCCTTGCGGGAATACTTTCGTCGCACTGTTAAAGCAATATTCCTTTATTGGTGTCCTTCACATAGACGTTCGCGATTTGCTGACCGTCGGACGAGACAAGCAACCAGGAAAATCAATCGTCTACAAGATGAAAAAGTAAAGTTATGAGCTGGTTGGTTGTGCAGAGGCGGTTGAATTTTGCTCGTGGTTTGAGCTCTAACAAGAGAGCGCGCATATTTTTTTTTTGTATTTTTATTGATTTAGGGCGATGCAGCACATGTGCCAGATGGCTTTTGCAGACACGACCCACAACTCGACCCGGACGGTGATGAGGAACGTATATCAAAACTTTTTGTTTTGTGCCATGAAGTTTCATTCGTATTGTCAAGAACTTTTGCGGGATCCCAACACGCGCCATCATCTCCAGCCGTCATCGCTTCCCTTGGTCGTTATGGGCATTTTCAAGGCCTGCTTTGGACTGTTGCACAATGGCTGCCGTTCGACAATTGGAGTCCAGGCTGGGGTTCGATTCCAGGTGCCGGAGAGCCATGTGCATTGGTTAGGGGCGATGGCGTTCTGTGCAACGTTACCTCGATCCGAGATCTATGCACCCTTGAGAGAGGCACTGCAAGAACGGATTCTGAACCCGATGGATCGAGGAAGGAATATTCAGATCAAAAAGATATTGCTCTCGGTGGTCAAGGATCCACGTAACAGGATTATGGAGGGGATTCGGTATTAGCGATATTTTTCAAATAATAAATCTGCCCTCTCCCTTTTGCGTTGTTGCAGTGTCCTAAACTGACATCTCGGGTAGCTCATGTGAAGCTTTGAGACGGCCCTTTTTCACCTGCAGTTCAATCTTTCATACTTTTATTTTGAAAACCAAAACAAGATACAACGATACAAAGATCATGACCACCAAAGGACTACAGCTCAATCAATGGTGTCTCCGCGACTGGTGGGGCTGGAGGTGCAAAGGCTAGTTGCTGCTGCTGTTGTGGTTGCTGTTGTTGTTGATATTGAGGCTGGGGCTGGGGGTGGATAGGAGGCAAAAGTTGGGTTTGCTGAGCAATGTACTGCGATGGAGCTGAACCGGAGAACTGCTGGGGAATAGGTGCAGCAGGCTGCTGCTGCTGTTGAGGCTGCTGCTGAGGATCAAAAGGCGCGTACGCCTGCTGCTGCTGTGGCGCTACAGAGGCAGGTCCCAAAACAGAATGCATCGACTGTTGCTGCTGCTGAGCAGGTGGGGACTGGATTGGCTGCTGTCCTTGGATTGGTTGGTACTGCCCAGGGGTAGCTGATGGCTGAGCCATGGGAGGAGAAGCCGTCTGCAGTTGTCCTGAAACGGCTCCGTTGACTTGCTGAGGTTGGAACGCGTATTGGTTCTGAGGGGCTGATGTAGGAGGTTGCGATCCTGGGGCATTTGCAATGGGAGCAGTAGTGTAGGGCTGCTGCTGCGGTTGCTGTTGAGGTTGTTGTTGTTGCTGATACTGCTGTTGATCAACAGGCGCTGGGCCCGTAATGCCATAAGAAGCAGTCGGCTGGGACTGAGGGGTTTGGTATTGATATGCGGGCTGCTGTGGCTGTTGCGGCTGCGATTGCTGTACTGAGGTCTGCTGCTGTGCTGGAGCTTGCTGGTAAGGCGCCTGGAATGCAAGCTGGGGAGTCTGGGGAACAAATTGATGGCCATTGGTCGCAGGGGCATATTGCGGGTAGCGAGGGTCCGCGTTCGGCAACTGGGGGTATACAAGACCGCTTTGAGGGGTTTGAGGCACTGCCGAACTCTGGTACATTCCTGGAGCATTATATCCAGTGGTGTTCATACGTCGCTGATATGAGGCATTGAGTTTCTCCTGCAGCAAGTGGTCGTACATGCGAACTGCATGGTCAATCTTTTCGTTATATCCAACAAATTCCTCTACAAATTGATATAAAAAATATAGGTCAGTGGCACATTTCATAGGCTGTGGTGAATTCATGGCCATTTCCGCGCCGTAACAATCAAGACATACGTTGCTTGCGAGCAGATTCTTCGAGACTGAGTGCAACCTTCATTTGCAGCTTGGAAATTTGCTCGTAAAGAGCCTGGACTTCTCTGTTTCCAGAAACATCGCCCTGCATCATTTGAATCCTATCCACCAGCATTGAGAACATCTCGATATTGGACTTTTCAGTCTCGGTCAACTCGTTCACTGAAGCAACAGTGGCCTATGAGAGGTCAATGAAGAGTGATTAGAACCACGGAAATAACAGCAGCACAAACTCAAATCAGGCAACAAGCTAGTAGCGATGCTTTACATACCACAGGTTTCTTGTTGTAGGTATATGAAGAATACGATGATTGGCGCTGAGAAGACCGAGGCGCCTGAGCAGCAGACGATGAGGACGATGATCGAATGTTGGTCTCTCGCAAGGAAGCCTCGATAGCAGCCTTCAGATCAGCATCTTCCTCTTCCTGAGTCGGAACTGGTGCCTTTTTGACGGGCTCTGTGTAGGACCTCTTTGGAGCTGAAAATCCTGGATGGTTGTTGGCTTCCTTGAGCGACAGTTCAATAGCCTTTCTGAGATCCTCGTCCTCTGTCGACGCTGCCGATTTTGCAGGAGTCGTCGTAGCAGCCTTTGAAATAGTAGTTGAACGAGGTGCTGTCGAGCTTCCAGTCTTGCTCACACTGGGCACAAACTCTGGCGCTCCACCCAATCCATGACTTTCCAGTGCGACCTGGCTCTTGTGACCGAGTTTCTTCTTCATGTAACAACCATCGCAGACACGGACTTCTTGAGTCACACCGAGGTTGGGCAGGGCCATTGTTTTGCTCGAGCATTGTCCGCAAAAAGTTGAACCGCAAGCTCGGCAATGGTGCTTTCTGTTGGTGAGCGTGAATTGAGAACGGCAACGGACACAAACATCAGAGTCCGTCCAATCTGGGGGCTAATAAAAGAGAGGACACATGAAGAGTTTTGGGTTCAATACACTGCTCCACCAGGCTTTCTCCTTGAGCGTTCACCAGAAAGTATATAGTCCATCCCATAAATTGGTCAAGAAGGCCTTACCGCTTCAGATTCAACCAAGGCAGCTCCAATGTTGTCTGCGGGGGGGAACTGAAAACCCTCATGTTGAAGAATCATGTAAGTGTCGCAAACGTATCCAAGTCCGTGTTTCCCTCTGAACAGTTGGCCCCAGGTTTGAATCAATCCCAGGATGCGGTTCTTGACCTCATAGTTGCATCCAGTCTAGAGTATGGTAGAAAGCAAATGAAGAGATTTTTGTTAGACGATCAAATACTCTCTTTTCTAAAATCCCAATGGTTGGTCTCCTGAAGGATCCTCAACTTTGCTCTCCAGTCAAATGAAAAAAAAAACTCACAGGCGCCTTGAGAATAGAGGTCAGGTTGTCGATAAACTCGCGAGCTGCAATTTCAACCAAAAAGTGATGGCCTCCATTCTTCACGCAGACATCCGTCAACTAGCCCATGTCAAAGAATTGTACGTTAGTAAAAAGTCGTCAATGCTGTCCCCCATCTTTTCTTTTTTTGGCCTCCGAACACTGAGCTCCTCTCCTTCGGTTCTGTCAAGGCAAGTGCCATTACCCCGAGGGCTAGCAGCTGGACATTAGGATTCTTGTGCCCAATGCGCCTCTTGAGAGCCTTGGCAGCATCCTTTGACGAGACCTGCTTGGACCGAATCTGGTCGCAGATTTCCAGGTTCAATGCCAGGTCTTCGTTCCCGGCTGGTGTGTTCTCAGATGTCGCTTTGTCTACATTCCCCACAGACAGAATAAAAACCAAGCTGGTTAGTTAATTTGTCAGGTCAAGGAGCGTGCATGACGCCCCGACTGTGTTGCGCGTCTCCTTGGGAACGGCTGGTCCAATGCCAAGTGTTTCGTGTTACGAGAGTCGACGATGGGAATTGGATGGTGCAGTGCCTCATTCTTACCGACAAGCTCGTCAATGGCAGAAGTACTCCAGAGCCAGGACATTGTGTATGTGAGGGGAGGAGAATGCTGGAGAGATGGATTGTGGTTGGCAAAGACAAAGAAAAGAAAAACGGGAAAAAAGAACAAACGGAAAAAAAGGGCGAAAAAGAAAGGACAAACTTTATTGGCGCGTTTTTCGCACCATGGCGATGCACTTGGACATGGAAGCAGCGTCGACCCTCTCTTGCCTTGCTAATCATCATCGTCGTCTTCCAGAACAATCACCTTATGTAGCCACTCTGCTTTCTCCGCGCCATCGACATTCCGTCGTCGTCGACCCTTCCTGTACGCACCGCGCAAGACTCGGAATGTCATAACCTCTTCCTCGCGTATCTCCTCGATCGAGTTTTCATCCTCGAGTATCAACAGACACTCGGTTATCAATTGCATTTTTTGAGCCTCTTCATGTACCGGATGTAGAGCTGGAAACTATGTCCGTCATGGGACAAATTACAAATGAAAATGGGTCAGAAATGCAAGGGAGATATAAAAAAAGGAATATATAGCTCCGAAAGGCACGCCTCCTCACCTGTTGCCTGATGAGCGCGAGGACTGCAGAGGAAATTCCTTCATCGCCCTCCATGTCAAAGTATGAAAACGTGGTGCCTTCCCGAGGATTAAGCCACTCGCGCAAAGTCTGAAGAAAAGTATCTTTGGTCGCCGGAGGTTCTGTTGCTCGCTCCTACATCATTGTCGATGACAGAAAAGGCAAAATTAGAATATTGTTTTGGAGGATACAAGAATCTCCATGCTTCTGACAATCATACCACTTCTTTTAGGATAATATCTGGTAGGACGGGTTCCTGTGTGTATGCAGTCTGTTCTTGGTTCAAGACTCGCAATCTAAAAACGGTTTCATCGTTGGGATCATTGCAAGGGACTAGAAGGATATGATACACACGGATAGAGTGGTTTTGTTATTAAACCTGTGAACCTGTGTTGCAGTCAGATATCCATCCATATGAACAGCGCGCAAGCAACTCGGGACATTTACCGATTTTTCCGGGTAATACTGTCAATTGCATCTTCCGAAGGTACGCTCCTGGAGCCCCTTGCACTCTGACGACCTGCCCAATGCTGTACATCTCCAAACCCTTGATGGCGTTTGTACTGTATAACATCTTGTGCTCCTCGGGTATCCAGAGAACAACCTGGATGGTTCCTGTGCCATCATCCACTGAAGCGCGTGACAACAACAACAAAAAAAAAAGAATGCTACAGGTGAGCAAAAAAACTTGGTGGCAAAATTTGGTGGCGTAAGGAGTAACAAAGGCTTACAGGTGTAACTGTAGTGGGTCCCTCGGCGAAATACTTTCTGGACCACACCCATGGTCTCAACCATGGGAACAGGATGAGAGTGGTGAAAGTAGATCCCTGTATATTGAGGAGGGAGCAAAAGAGGCGTTAGTTTCACGCGCCTGTTCCTGGCATAGAATAAAAAAAAAGAGGCAGCAACAATGTACCTTCGTGCTCTGGGAAAGAGGTCATGGCATTAATTTGAAAGATCATAAGTTGCATGGGTACATGGAAAAGGGGATCCATGCCCCAGAGGATTGGCGGTCTGCTCATCGGCGCAGCATAGTCGCGTGGAGATGATGGAGGTTGAGGAGAGAAAGAGAGAAGAGAAGGCAGAACTCGCGAGTTGCAGACCACAACCATTTCCTCAGACAAGCCACAACACCAAAAAATATCTATTTAAAAAAAACGCATGCAATGCTTTTTGTCCCGTTATAATTCTCTGCATCAAACAACCATGGAAGACGACGAACTTGAACAAATCCGCGCTCGGTAATAACAGGACTACAGGAATCAATTGGCTGACTGCATCCATTGCAAATGGTCAAGTGATGTTCTCTTGTGCAAAACAAGAACTCTTTGACTAAACTAACACTTTCCCACCATCTCGATGCAACACCATTCCGTAGCCGCATGGCAGAACTCAGAGCTCAGGCTGGAGGTAGCTCTGGTGGCAGCAGCATGGGACTTCCCGTAAGTCTGGGCAATGCCGAGTTGTGGGGACATACTTCACATAACAGACAGCCTTGGAGTGAACGCCTTTCTTTTATGGGCTTGAAACTAACGTGATTGCGTACTTTTCTTTTCACATGGTAACTAGGCTGGAATGAGCCCCAGCAAGAAGGACGACGATGAAAAAGCCAAGAAGAGGTAATTCCACGTCTTTTGATATCACCATGTCAAGGAGAGCTATCAAGTTGATACTGACTTAAAGCGTCACTCTTTTTTGCATAATAGTCAAATGGAGGAGATGCGTCGTACAATGGTGAGGCCCGCGCTTTTTTTTTTTTGTTCGCGCTCGCGCGTGGACAGTCTGCACTGGTGAACACGGAATATTCTTTCTCACCTCTTTCCCACACCTCTTCTTGATAGCTTATTCAAATTTTGGATGGAGAGGCTCGTGAGCGCTGTAAGTCAGAGTTGTCAAAAAAAACAAAGATCGTTTTCAGGGAAACTCTGTCAAGCTATCCTAAAACTGACCCACTAACTCTTCAATTGTTTATGATCTACCTTCTGCTTCGGTTATCTAGTATCTAGAATTGCCATTGTCAAGGCTGAGAAGGCTAGAGCTGTGGAGGACCTTTTGATTCGCATGGCCCAGGGAGGACAAGTTCGATCCAAGATCACGGAATCCCAGCTCATTGAGCTCCTGGAGCAAGTCAACCAGCAGACTAACAAGGGCACCAAGATTGTGGTATGGGAAAAAGAACATGTCTTTTACGCCCTCCTTGAAATGATCCTTGATCCCGCAGATTTGGTACATCCGTTACTGACATCTTGTACTCTTTTTTCTTGGAAAATAATACACTCGATAGTACAACCGCAGACGCTATGACGACTCGGATGATGACTATGGTCTTTAAGGATTCTCTTGGATGCAGTAGCGCAAAGATTCAATACATTTTTTTCTGTCTTTATTACAACTCTTCGGCGCCATGAACAAGTTATCGTCGATAAACTGTTCGAGGTCATCTGGATGCGTTCGCTTTTGGATGCTCAAGTTGTGTCGCCCTTTTTCAGCACCAATTGGACGCTACTTTTTTTTGTACAGAGATGGAGAGAGAGGAAGGAGGAGGAGCAAGAACATGGATCCACTATCTTATTGCTGCTGCTGAGCCTCCCATTGAGCGGGCGTAAAAGATTTCTAAGGGAGGAAGAGAGGATTGAGAATGGCTCTGTTAGGTAGCAGGAAAAGCGTTTTTCGTCCTTGATCGCTTCGGGGCCGAGTCTCCCAAAGTAAGAAACAATTCTAAGAAACAACTCTTACCTGGGAAAAGGCATGGACAAGAGCAATCTGTTCCTTTAGTGCCTCATTGACCATACGGTGCTTCTGGAGAGTGGTCTTTCCCTCAAACATGGGCGACACAATCTTGATTTCGAAATTTTGTCCGCAGCCCCCTATCAATTGATATCCCCCCATGTGCAAAAAAAAATCTGATAAGGAAAATGGCTATCCGTGCGCTTTTCCGTGCCGCTTCAAGACAGGAAAGAATCAAAAAAGAGCAATTGCAAGTGATTTATCATACCAGAGATATCTTTTCCCTCCTATAAAACGTGAAATACAACAAGCAGAGGCAAAGTCAATGAGTTCAATGAAAGATGGAATTCCTTGGTTCATCATGGGTGCGGACATTTCAAGCCAAAAAAAAAGAGCGTAAAACCTTACAACATGAGTAGCGCCCAAACGGGCCGTGCATGCCTCGGTAAGAGACTCGATTGTAACAGAGGTGGTGGGGGTGGCCATTGTGTGGTACTGGTATAGATGGAAAGGAAGGTGATGACAAGAACCTGGACGGAGGAATGGGAACAAGAAGATTGAATGAAAGAGAAGAAAAAAAATGGCACGATTTCGAATCAGATCAGTCAATCGTTTTAGTCGCTTGTGCTTCGAAACCTTAACGAAATTTCAAGTTCCTGGTGGCGCTCTTTGGCCCCGAAGATATCCGCGCGTTTGCGGGGACGCGGTCATTGCAACATCGATGGTTTGTGTTTTATTGCCTTCAAGTGTGCTCGAAATGTGTTGCCTCATAGATGTGTCCTGGCTGCACTCTCGTAATCGCCTGCAATCCGCATTTGTCACCTTTCACTGTACGTGCCTATGGTGCAAAGTACTGCTCCACTTGAGCGATCAAATCGTCCTTCTTGCCAGCATATGGTCTCTGCACAGATGCCAAAAATTGCTTCAGCGTCGCCACCGTCGCCTGGTCATCGCAAAGGGAGATTTCGTTAGAAAGATGTTATTTCTTTTCAAAAACTGTCATTGTCCGCTACATGCCGTCAGAATGTACCTTTTTTAGCTCGCCACTGTCATATTTCTCCTGCATCTCCTGACGCAGTCCTTCGTCATCAGCAGGCTGACTGCTCTTGGACTTCTTGGAACCCTGCGATGCCTCAGATGCCTGTGATTGCTGTAGAGTAAATGACCACGAAAGATACAGTTGATTAATGAAAACTGCAAAGATCAAGCATACATCCTCAAGTCTTCTCTCCTTGTTTACCGAAGCTCGCTTGCGAGGTGCTGGCACGCTTGCATCTTCATGAACGGGCAAGTCCACGGTCTCTGCAACACTTTTGTAGTTCTGGATGTAGGCTCCAGCACGCTAAATGAGCCATCACAGTTATCACTTGTTAGAGACTCAAATTCTCAAGTACCCATGATCGAATTAACAGGCTACTTTACATCGTGCATTTGCTGGGTTTTTGGTAGTGTCTTGTCATCAATGTCCATGTCCTGTTGGTTGAGGGCCGTTGCTTGTAAGACCTTGTAATGCTTTTGAAGGGCTGAGGGACAAATGTACGGTCTAGAGTCAATACAGAGCCAACACTTAAAGATGCCTCTTTTTGTGGTACTTACTCGGGTTTTCGTAGTTGTCTGGCTTAAAGCCCCTTTTCATGTTCAGCTTTGAAATGATGGCCTTTGCCGCCTCAATAAGATCCGTTGGTGCTAATATTTCAAATTGATATGATTGTTAATAAGGGTCACAGTGCCAACTAGGACAAGACTTGTCAAGAGAGAAAAACTTACGTCGATAATCAGTTTGAATGGGCAGGGGTCGAATATCATCAGCCCATGGAAGAAAAATAAGTTGAAATCCGGGAGGGAGCTCTTGGCCGTGCTCGCTTACAACCTCCAGCTAGAGAGAATAAATGACGTTACGCAAATCGTGTCAATTCAAAGACTTCAGTGCCAATCTTACAATCTTCTTTGCTATGTGACTTACTTGAGGGATCAAGGCAACCAGTCGGGTACTGAAGTTGGCGCGCTGTGTAAACGAGCAAATCGCGACCTTGTCCATTTCAGCCATCGCTGTCAATAAAGAAGAAAAGGCTCGAGTACTGCCCTCATACGAGCTTTCGTCAGGATACAAGAACATGGAGTGATTGATGTTAAGCTGCATAGGGATCGCGTCCTTATCCTTGAAACCGATCAAAGCCAGACCTGGGGGACCAAAAGTCTTCATGGCTGCTATCTCTTCCTTTGTGAACACGACTTTGGCACCCCCAAACTCCCAATAGTACTTGAGATCCGCCGGAGTGATGTATTGGGTTGTATCGGCGCAGATCCATGAGGTAACAGTTTCCACCTCACGAACAGCTTCACCAAGAGTATAGACGTTCCTGTGCGTTCCTTTCTTTTGACTCATCACAAGGTTGTATCCCTTGACTCCGAACTCCAGGCCTGGTCCGAGCTTTAATGGAACATTGAACAAGGAGCGCTTCTTCACTTCCTTCCGTTGGATTCTCTGAAGCAACTCTTTGAGCTTGGCGTTGGTGTTTTCAGCTTCTTCCCGCTCATCCTCTTCACTCTCAAACCCGCCAAGTAAGATATCCTATCAAAGATAACATCGGTTAGGTATGAATGGCTAGAACTTTCTCCATGTAGCACAATTCTAGGCACCTTGTAGAAGAGACTGCGGTCAAAACGTTCGTTGGGTTTGTCAATGTCAAACAGCTCGATCTTGATGCCAAAGTCCTGTAGATCCTTTGCCCTGACTTTGGATGCACTGCGCAATGAAATGTCGCCGCGATGAGGGTCGTCCTCGTTTGTCAACAAAAACATGCGCTTAGATCCGATTCGTTGCGCACTATTTGAGGAAAAGAAAAAAGAAGGAAAAAATGTTAGGCCTGGCTTTGCAGAAAACGTAGCCACAGATGAATAGATTCGTACTCACCTGCTGCCAAAGAGATTGGAGGCTGTCCAGAATACCTCGCCGAGAGTATATTTCCCATCGCTTGATCCAAATTCTTCGTCAAAATCAATGGTTCCTAACCAAGAGACAGTTACAGCAGAGTCAGTCTGAGAGTTCATGTGACAAATGGATAGAAACAAGTTTTGAAAGAGAGAAATCCATACTGTCGTCGATTCCTTCAAGTTGTTGAATCTTGCTCACGTCAGGCGCGTCAAGATCCTGAAGTACGTAGATGTTTTCAAAGTTGGTCAAGTTCTTTGATTTTTTCTAATAGACGGATATAAGGATTAAGGATGGAGACCAAGTGTACACATCCACTTCCTTATTACTGTAGCCAGTACTGAATACTAGGTTGCGAGGAAACTTACGGTGCCATAAAGCAGGATGCCAACCAGGTCCGAGTCACTGCTGATAATCTTGTTCATTTGCACGGTCATGGCACACTTGATGGCCCTGTAGAACGGGATCTCTCCATCCTCCGCGGGCTGGAGCATTGCTGGAGAGCAATCAATAACAAAAAGGATGCTGTCTCTGCTACTCCATTGTGTCTAGGAAATCAATTCCAAAGGAAGTCAGGGTCCACCATGCGAATGTGGATGAATTTGGGTTCAAAAGGCCTACCTCCTGAGCATCCGTTACAATGTCATCATCACCTTCCTCTTCCTCATTGTTGTCATAGTTGCTATGCCAGCTTGCGGACATTGTAATGGCGAAACTGTGGTGGGTTGACTGTGGTTAATGTCCTGAAAGATGCAAACGGGGGGGGATGATGCAAAGAATTCCATTTTTAAAAAAAATGGTGGCAAAAATTTCAAAGGCCTTTATTTTTGATGTCTTTGGCCCGCGCAAGGGCTGGTGTTGTGGAGAATGAATAACATGGGCGACTGACAAAGACCTTTTGTTTGCACAGATGATAGATATAGATACGAAGGGTCGATGAGTGAAGGAAAAGATGAAGAATAATAAAAATACAAAGGCGGACAAAGAAAGACGACCATGGCGTTAGATATGGAACTCGTTCTGAGGCGTCCAGATGAAGCGGGCTAGCTGAGAAGCCCACTCAACTTCGTTCATGCCACCATCGTCATGACCCCAGTCATTGAAGCCGAGCTGGGACGAGTTCCAAATCTGCTTATAATCCTCATCAAAGGCAACCTTCTGCGTTTCATCCTGTGCGCTTTGGGCTGTTGAGGCATAAGATTGTTGTGGTCCCTGAATGGTAATGCTTTGGTGATTGTCGTTCAAGGCATTCAACGAATCCCAGGAAGCCGCAGACGAAGAGCGCAGGTGATGTCGGTGTTGACGCTGCACTTGAGTCCTATCAACCGCGACTTGGGCTTTGTTTTCTGATAGCGGCAAAGTTGAAATGGAATGAACATCTTCACCGAGACGAACTTGACCCCTGTCAACGTCGATTTGCTTTGCCAGCTGCGTAGGATTGAACATGGTTTCACTCTTTGGGACACGGGGGCGCAAGCACTGCGGTTCAGGAGTATTGGTAGCATGTCCAGGCCCGGGTAAGGGGCCAGAGTTGGCACGAACTCGGGGCGCTTGCTTGGGCGAGTTCTCAAACAGGATGGACAGTGGCACTCTAGATTCTTCTAGACGATGCACAAAAGTACATCGGTCGTTGTATTTGCAGTAGCCATAGGTCTGGTAACTGGTGCAGAGCTGGGTCTTATATCGAGGGTGGCGGGCAACATGCTGTAGCTCCTGGCGACTATGTGCAAACTGACACTGATCTCCGTATCTATACCAGAAAGATCAAGAGAGGTTGTGTGGGAGAGTGATCAGTCGGCGATCAATAGAAAATTTGACTCTGTTGTCACTGGTTGTGATGGAGGGTGAGCATGAATGACAGCACAAAGCGCCTTTGCGCGCTTACTTGCAAGGATGCCCAGAGGTAAGAGACACGCAGAGCTCGGTCTTGTACAGTTCGCTTTTTCGGCCATTCTCTGCCAGAGTGGATCGACGAGAGCCCTGAGACCGTTTGTTCGAAACTTCTTGTTCCCCTGTGGGCCCGATATCTGTGCCTTTGGGAGCCTCGGGACAACGAGACGGGATAGACTGGGCGAGTCCTCGATCGGTATGGGTGACTCGGGATGCACTTGTTGCCGTCGGTACAGAGTTTTCGAAGCTTGTGCACCAACCTCGGTGAAAGGCGTCATGGTCCTCTGAATATGTGTCTGAGCTCTGTGGAGATGCAGGTGGATTCACACAGAAAATGACAGCGCCACCGAGATCCATACTCGTCCCTCCCAAAGACTCTCGCATGGACTGTTCTGGATATAAAGTGTCGGCACTCTCTGCAAGGATCAAGGCTCGAGGGATGGGGCGGGCTGTTCTCTTTCGACGACCCAAGGCTCCAGCTACTGTGTATGTGGGAATGGTCAGCGCATCGGAAGCACCCATTTTGCGGCAGAAAGAAAGAGTGGTGACTGCAAGAGTAATAAGGTGGGGAAGCAAGGATGAAAGCAAAGTGGCGATGAGGTTGGGATGTGCGGAAACAGAGATAGTAAAGTCAGAGACTGGTGATGAGATGAAAGAGAATGAAAGAGAAAACAAATCGTTGATGGCTGTGCCTTTTATACGGTGCTCTTTGTTGAAAGGAAACAGTGAACTGCCTTTTTTAGACCAACTGTGGCGATGGATGTCAAGAGTTGTCCGTGCGCGACCGCACACAACGGTATTCCTGACAGACCTGTCCCCGGGGACATTGATGGCGGCATGCATGTTTCTTCCTCAAAGGCGTTTGCAGTGTGAGCTGCAACCCGCAGCTTGAAGCTCTTTTCGCGACAAACAAACAAAGCGTGCAACGCGTCCCTGAGCCTGGCCCTGCTGCAGGCTGCAGGTCAGCTCCGAATCACCTGACGACTTAATGTTCGCTTCGCGTGCAGGCTGACCGAAAAAAAATGTTTCATTGCGAAAGGGTCCAATACCTTCAACTGCATTCCCTTTCTCTTTTCCAACGCAGACCCCAACACCCCCTGCTGAAAAGCAGCCAGAAAGAAAACCCACAAATAATAGCACCTCTCTTACTTCCCTCCATTATCGTCATGGACGAACTGATCTTTCCTCAACCTTCGCCTGCTCCACTCATTCTCCCTCGGAGACTCTCGACTCATGGAGGTGGGGGCGGTGCAGGCCATCGTCAAAAAGGCCGCAGACTCCACATCCAACAACAGCAGCCTTTGCCATCCGCGAGCGAGGAGAAGGCATCGGATCAACAAAATCGAGACAATCAGTCCTTGGGTGGCAATAGCCTGACCCACTGCTTTTATTATCCCACAGGTCTTTACCCGCCCAACTCCAACACCCACGCCGTCTCTCCAGGAGATTCCGTCAACCCACCGGCAATCTTTAGCTTTGGAAACGACAAGGGGATGGAAGGGTTTGTCAATCCCTCAGCCGACTCTGCAAACCCTACATACCAGTCATCTCTGACAACTGTTCGTAGACACTCTGTTGCAACGGGATCACCGTGGGCCACAGTTCCGCCACGACACGCTCTTCACATGCCTGTTATGAAAGTCAACCCAGAAATCTGGCGTAGTGAGAATCATCAACGGGAGATCCATCGTTTGATGCGAGAAGGACGAGATGAAGAGGTGATGAGGAGACGAGATATTCAGAGTGTTATGGACACGATTAGTGACGACGACGAGGAGAAAGAAATGTCTGGCGTGGTTCTCACAACTGATCTTGGTGGCTTCCGGGAAGCTGAGGAGAAGGAAAGAGTAAGTAGGGCGGGTGTACCGACGATTTTCTCGCAGTAACTGCTTTCTGTGTCATTCTCTCAAGAAACTAACAGCGTTATTAATATTCCTTGGGCGGTAGGGTCGTATCCAGGAGGAAGTTCGACAAGAGTGGGCACGGCAAGTTGAGTATCAGAACAATCAGTGGCGTGCACAAGAGTACCAAAGAAGGAGGAGTTGGCCCAATGTGTTGGACCATCCACATCCTGTGCAAGTTTTACAACCGAGGCCAACCATACAGCAGCACGGAGGAATGCAGCGGATACCGGACCAGTTGCCAGCACCAAGTCTACAGCGCAGATCGTCCTTTGGGCGGCCCGACAGTTCAATCGGCGGATCTTCTGGGAGGTACACGCGATGGGGCAATAGCCAGTTCAGCAACTACCGAGGATAAAGAAGAGGAGGGGAAATAAAATTGGAAGAGCATGCAAGTCACTTTTGGGCACGATCGAGGCATTTCCCAGAAGGAAAGATTAGTGAACCTTCCGTCGGAGTCGGTTCGTGGGACAAAAGGCGGACGATCGGGGAGTGGAGGAGCAAGAGGGTGGGAGAAAGTGGTGTCCAATGTCCATCGATCTTGCGCACAAGCTAAGGTCCGGGGCGAACAAAGAAGAGAAACAAATCGCAAGACACACCTCAATTTGTCATCACCTCTGTCGAGCACGAAAGAGTGAGATCAGAGACAGAGCCAGAAAGATGAGGTTTTACCGCGGAATATAAAAGGGTCCTTTCTTTTGTTCTTCTTCTCTTCTCATTCACTTCATCCTCATTCTCTCATCCCTCTCCTCTCCACCACTCCATTCACTCATCTCTCATCATGTCTCTCGGTCGTATTGCTAAGCTTAACACTGGTGCCTCCATCCCCTTGGTTGGGTAAGTTTTCAAATCACTCCCCACACAGTTCTCAGTCCTTTTCTTGGTTCATAGCTATGCCTACGCTACAACGCGTCTTCTCGCTGCTCAGAAGTGGTCGCGAGCTGCGGGAGAGGTTCTTCCGGCCGCAGCCGCGAACGGACGACAAAAGGGGAAAAAATCCTCCAAAGGAGCAATTGTGCAGTTGGGAACGTGCACAATTGCGGGCTGAGTGTTGTACTGCACCACTTTTCGGACAATCGTAGACGACAGCTGCTAACCATTTCTTCCCCCTTTCCACCTGCTAGTTTGGGCACATGGCAGAGCAAGCCTGACGTCGTCAAGCACGCCGTGAAGGTCGCCATTCAGTCTGGATACCGCCACATTGACGCCGCCTGGATCTACGGAAACGAGAAGGAGGTCGGTGAGGCTATTCGCGAGTCCAACGTTCCCCGCGAGGAGCTCTTTGTCACCACCAAGCTCTGGAACAACTCTCATCGCCCGGAAGATGTTCTCCCTGCCCTCGAGAGCTCCCTGAAGAACCTTGGTCTCGACTACGTTGACCTCTACTTGATGGTATGTCACTAGCTGTCATTTTTTTATAAGTCGACGCTTGTTCACCCCCGTCCCCCCCCCCTAACACCTCTTTTTTGTATTCATTCATATAGCACTGGCCTGTGGCTTTTAAGAGTGGAAAGGAGGCCGTGGCCAAAGATGCTGATGGCAAGATCCTCTTTGAGAATGTCGACATCACCGAGACCTACAAGGCCATGGAAGCTCTCGTTGCCACCGGCAAGACCAAGGCCATTGGTGTCTCCAACTTCTCCATTACCAACCTCGAGAAGCTCCTTAAGGTTGCCAAGATCGTCCCTGCCGCCAACCAGGTCGAGCTTCATCCCGAGAACCCTCAGTGGGGACTCTTGGAGTACTGCAACTCGAAGGGCATCCACCTCACTGCTTACTCTCCTCTCGGTTCGACCGATTCTCCTTTGATCAAGCGTGACGAGGTATTTTGTCCAAGAAAAGAAAGAAAATTCACTGGCAAATTCATTTCTCCACTTCAGCTGCTCGTATTATTGTATCCACTCACATCTCTGTCGTTGCCCATGTCCAAAATAGATCACCAAGATCGCAGAGAAGCACAACAGCTCGAACGCCAACGTGTTGATTGCCTGGGGTGCCCAGCGTGGTACCAGTGTCATCCCCAAGTCTGTGACGGATTCCCGCATCATCTCCAACTTCAAGGACATTATCTTGGACGAGGAGGATCTCAAGGTTCTCAAGAGCTTGACTGAGGGCAAGGCCTCGCACCGTTACTGCGACCCCATCAACTTCTGGGGTGTCAAGGTTTTTGACGATTAAGTACGTGCACACCCAAGGTGCCGTTCTGAACATGTAAATAAAAGTTTTTTTCCTGGATGCCAGGAAACCAATGTTTGCTCATGTCCATACTATGTTCAGATACTTGCCACGATTGATGCGAAGGAACAAGGTAAATGGAAAAAAGTACCTGTGCAGTAAGCGATATGATTTGGTAAGAGGCAGGGCGGCGTGTACGAAGGAGTGGACCAGGCAGGGTAGAGTGAGGTGAGTGAGAGGTCGAGAGCACTGGAGAGCAGGGCAGATGAGCTCACAATCGATTGGTCTCAAATGTTCATTTGCGTACCTGGCCACCTTTGGGAAGGCGCGAGATTGGATGCAGGCTGGCATCACCCATCGGTGGAGCGGGCGCAACGGGACCAAGTCGGAAAGATGGAAGGACAGACAGATGTACGGACAGACGGAGGTGGTGGGACTTTTGAGAGGGAGAGCGAGAGAGATAGAGATAGAGATAGAGAGAAGACAGAGAAGAGAGAGAGAGAGATACACTTGCAGACAGACAGAGAGATGCTCTATTTTGAGCGAAGTGAGGTGAAGTAAAGTGAGGTGAGGTGGGTTACAGCCTGACATACAACAACAGACATGCAGACAACAGACAAGCAAACAAACAGACAGAAACAGAAACATCGAGTGCTGACATTTGACCGTTGGGACGAGCAAGGGCGAACAAGCGCCTTTCTTTGAAGAGATGAAAAAGGGATGGCCACGACGGGACATGCAGACTCAACAGAGACCCACGAAGCTTATTCGCGAGGTCAGACAGAGAGTCGAGTCCAGTCAAGTCAACAAGATGTCAATGGGAGGAGAAGATGCATGCATGGACAGACTGAGGTTGGACTGAAGGAAGATGTGCCTTTTTCTCTCTCTGTCTCTCTCTCTCTCTCTTTCTCTCTTTCCTCTTCTTTTTTTTCTTCTCTTCTCTTCACGACCCCCACGTCCTCTTCCCTTCCCTTGCATTCCTGCTCCTCATCCCTGTCATCCCCGTCCTCATCCCTTCTCCTCCTCCTTTCTCCTCCTCCCTCCTCCTCCCTCTGCCGTCCTCTTCACTATCGCTACCTCCTCTTCTTGACGAACTACCGCCTCGCTCTCTTTCACATAGACTCGCTAACCATCGTCATCCTTCTACCCACACGACGCGTCCCTTCGTCACAATTCCTTCCTTGGCTCCTTCCTTCTTTCCCTCCTTCCTTCCTTCAAAACCTTGACCCCGTCCCCTCCTTTTCCCTTTTTTATTCTCCCGCGTGCGTTTTGCTATTGTCTCATCCTCATTTGGCACTCCATCAATTGCTCCGCCCAACTTCGAGACTCGGACGTCAACTTTCGCGCCACACACCCTACCTACCCGCCCGCCCTTACAGCTTACTGCAACCCCCGCTTTCCCTAAAACAATGACTTCTTCGTCTTGGATTGCAAAGACCTTGGTTCCCTTGGCCGTCGTTCTGGCCACTGTCCAAGGCGCCTGCGTGTCTCTCGCAGGCTCCAAGGTGTGTCCTGACTTTGCCAAGCAACAGGTTGACACCTCTGTTGCTCAAACCTTGACTTCCTGGACTGCGGGCATCAACTTTCCAAGCTTCACAAATGTCGCCACTTTTGATAGTGCAGTCATGAACGCGACTGCATTCATGACCTCTAACACCTGCAAAGACTACAGCTCCTCTGATCGAATCCCCTACCAGAACACTGTTTTGTGCACTATGGCTGTCCAGGACCCAAAATCTGCGGCTTGCTCAAAAATAGCTGCCACCTCCATCCCTAACATGTGTTCGGACTCGTGCAAGCAGTACGTTACTGGATACTCGGCTATGGTGAACAGCCTCTGTCCAACCGATGCCACATCTCAAGCAAACCTCAAGACCCTGACTCTGATCTGTACCACTGGAACCAGCCCCCCATCGTATACTGGCCTGAACAATAATAACAGCGGGTGCTACAACGCCACAGTCAACGAAGCAGCTACATGTGGTAAGTGGCCTTGGTTCTCTATCTTTTTCTTTTCTTTTTATTTTTTCTCCCAGAGTTTTGTCGGGTTTGGAGCTCCTCCAGGAACAAAGTTTAGGCCTAATGGATATAGTCTCTCGACCGAGGATATCAGGATCTTGGACGCCAACCTGCTCGAAGGGTAGCGAGGTGTCGACTTGCTGAGGATTTGCGCAAGGGTGTCTGCACTTTCAACCTTCATCCTTTCATGCACTCTTGTTTACTTCTTCCGGAATGGAGTCAAGTGAAGTGTTCGTGTGAGCTGGACACAAAACTGTTTGTGTAGAGTCCCTCTTTTCGTCACGACAAATGTTCCCAAAATCAAGGGCGAACAAGGTCCTGGCCCAGCCGTCTAATTTAATTAGGTGCAAAGCCAAAAAGAGGACCCAACGGCCGAAGGAAAAAAAAAAACAACAGTAGGGTATCGCACCAGTGAGGAAGTTGTACAACCTTGTGAGCAATTTATTATTATTGTTGTTTTTGTGCGTCGTTCATCACTTGTTCTTTTCTTGTCCAGGCGTTGATTACCTATCTTCGGTCAGTGAGAGAGCAGAGAAGGAAAAAAAGGAAGGAGGGTCAAGAGGGAAGCATGACCTTTGCCCAGGTTTTGCCGTAATTTTCTGCTTGGAAACTATGAGATCAAGTTCTTTCTACCGGTTTTTGTTCGTTCTGTTATGAGAAACCCTTTTCTTTGCTGACGGCAATAATCTATGCATCATCCTGCATGTGTCCGTAATTTAAGAAACATGTTCAGGGCCGAGATGATGATGGTCACACCCAAGAATAGACAGACCATCATCGAGAATAATCACCACTAACGTTTTGAACTAATTGACCTCAATTAGGATTGGGTAGCCAGGTTGACATGTGCGCCTACTGCTCCAAGAACCCCACTAACACCTGTTGTGCCACTACTGGGGCCACCTGTGTCGTCCCTACCTCGACGGCCACAAGCGTCACCACGATCCAGGGCTTGCTGCCACCAACCCCCTCTGCCTCCAGTGTCTCCACCGCAGAGACAGGACCAGGAACCGATAAATCCGCATCATCCTCTGGACTCGCCCAACCTGTCCTTTATGGTATCATCGGAGGTGGCGCTGCCCTGGCCTTGATTCTCTTGACCTTAATTATTTGCTGCTGTCGTCGTAAACGCTCGCCTTCCGTCAAGCCAACCAATGGCGGTCCCAATGGCAACAATTTGAGTCGCAACATGTCCAACTCGAGTGCCAGTCGGTACAAGATCTCTTCGCCCAAGATCCAGGAGGAAGCTTTCGCCGTCGCGTCATCTACTCCTATTCCCATGACGTCCATCACGCCTCCCGCAGGAATCCATCACACTTCCAACTCCTCGGCCATTGTCGCCGCCGCTGCCTTGGCCGCTGCTGGAAACGCGTCTCGTCTCTCCAAGGGAAGCTCGGTCGGAGGCGGTGCAGCGGGTGCGAACGGAAGCCAGCTGCAGCAATCTTATTGTCAGGTCTTGTATCCTTACCAGGCCACTTTGGCGGATGAGTTGGAATTGACTCCTGGCGATATTGTCAATGTGCACCGTGTCTTTGACGACGGTTGGGCTGTGGGCGTGAACATGAACACGTCCAATGAAGGTGCTTTCCCAGTGGTGTGTGTGATGTTTGTGGACGAATCGGCGCTGGACGACGATTTCGAAGACGTAAACATGCATTCCATGACCCCCATGGGCCACCGTGAAGACGATCAATCAAGCGGCAAACGCGGTAATTCCCCAGCACCTTCCTCCAACGGCTCCCGTGCGGCCTCACCCGTCCACTTGCCAAGACGCCACTCGTCCATGCTCCGAGATAGCGCGGTCTTGCCCGGAATCAATTCGCCCATGACGAGCTCCCCTCTTGCCGGTGGAAACGGAAAGGCGATGCCACCGCCAGTGCGTGATACCATGATGAGCGATGCTAGCTCAATTAACCGCTGGTGGGATGGTGAACACAAGTAGAGAAAATATATAGCTTGTGAAAAAAAAAAAAAGTGAACGCTCCCAAGGAACTGGATATTGATGACCCAACGAAGAGAGTTGTAGGAAAGGACTTTGAAGCAAAGAAAGCTCTGGATAGCCTTTGCTTTACACAGTTACATTAAATATTGCTTATTACTACTATACACACTATCTATATACATCGTTCTTGTAGGGATCTACGCTATGGAGTGGGTAGAGATCCTGTCGGTGGAGGACATGGGACTTGTGTTTGGTTCAGGATCCGAAAAAATACCACCACCACCACCTCCTCCTCCTGCTCCTCCTGCTCCTCCTCCTCCTGCTCTCATCCTACCATTTAACTTTGCCATCCTTAATGCATTCTCGGCTCTCGCCGCCATGTCCTCCATGGCGCGTCTGGTCACCAGACACCGTTTCAAACTCTCCGCCTCTGGGTCCAGAGTCATCCGCACAGATCGGTACTCGCGCTGAACTCTGTCCGTAACCGTTCTAGCCTTTTCTCGAATGGCCCTCATAGACTCATCCAGGTCTTCGTAGGAGATCTCGCGCTGAAGAAGTAACTTTTGTTGCGTACGCGATTGAGACTCTATAGGGGTCCAAGGATCTCCAGTCCAACTACTGGCGCTTGTGTAGCTGCCATTACTGTCATGACTGTTCAAATGACGTAGATTGTCGCCGGGCCGATAGTCATGATACGCGTCTTCAGTGTCAGATCCGTCCATGCTTCGTCCATGGTAGGCACCGTCTGCTGCTTGGACACCTCTTTCCGATCCTGCTGGAGAAATTGGGGTCAGAGGTGTCATGGGCGTCACAGGCCCATCCGGAGGAAGACTGGAGGCAGCGGTCGTCATCCTGAGACTGGCTGGGATCCTGCGACGACTTGACAAGGACGAGACCCGATTGTTGGCCATCATCATGTTGCCACTGCCGATACTCGCTTGACTACTGGAGCTATTGGATTTCTGATGATGGTGACCGCCCCTGATGCCTCCAGGGCTCGTGTCTTGTCCAGAATTAGTGACAGGTAAGAATCGAGAGATGACATGATGATCGTTCGTGGCAGTTCTAGGGGGGGAGGCTATGGTGAAAGTGAAACCCCCTGGCATGCCGGCGTGTCCACTGCCGGTCCTGCCCATGGACGTCGAGTACACGGATGATGCGGTGGCAGCGGTCGATGATGATGGTCCAGATGCGTGGCGTGCATGATGGCGTCTAGGAGATCCAGCTTTCAAGTGTTGTTGCTGGTGCTGTTGCTGGTGTTGTTGCTGGTGTTGCTCCAGCTGTCGGGCAGCAGCTGCGTGCAGACTGACTTGTGAGTGTGATCGCGTAAACGGTTTCAAGAATCGAGACACAAACTCAACAGCAGGCGAAACGGTTGCCGCCATGAGTCCACTGGTCGCACCTTTGTCTTGTTCGATCTGGTGACTGGCATGGTTAGGAGGCGAACTGAGTGCAATCGAGGCTGCCTTCGGGCTGACAACCGACACAATGGGCTCCGAGTTAATCTTCGATAGCGTTGGAAGCGAACCCGTTGTAGGACTTGGATTCAGAAGCCGTGCCAGTCGTTTCGGTGTTGCAAGCTGGATAGGTTTTACTTTTCCGACTGTGGCGGGCTCTTCCAGAGGTAAGGCTGTCACGACTGATGTAGATACCGGAGGAGGAGTGACGACTATAGTTGTGGCCTGCGTGCCCGCCAGACCGAGCGCCCGCGTGGCATTGTTACTCTCGTCAAACTGTCCCACGGGTTGAGTGACAGCTGAATTTCGGTCTTCAAGACCATGGTGTGATAGAGGAGAGGGCTCGGACAGCGCGATCGAGACCGTGGAAATCACAGGGTCTTGATGCACCGCGGCGGCGAGTGACTGCAGGTTCTGCTGCTGCTGTTGCTGTTGCTGTTGTTCTTGTTGGTGTTCTTGCCTCTGCTGTACCACAATTTGCTGCTGTTGAAGCTGCTCTTGAAGGCGCTGCTGTTGATGATGCTGCTGCAGTATCTCCTTTTCGCGATCCCGCTCCAAGTATGCCATTTGAGCCTGTGTGTGATGAGATGTTTCTGTTATCGAATCTGATACGGCAGTTGTCGACGTTGGTAGTGATGGCAGGAGTTGCTCTTTTTGTGCAGGTGGTTGCGCACGTTCATCTGTTTTGGTTTTGCTCAACTGCATGTCCTGCATCGGTTTGACTAGGCCGAACGAATCGAACGAGGCCGCTTGTTCTTCTTCTTCCTTATCTGTTGTCGGCCGCAGGTGATCATCATCGTGCGACTGCTGCTCGTTTGCATAATGGCCCAGGCCATTGCCACTTACACTGCTCTTGGTGTTCTCGCCGCTGTTCTCAGAAATGACGGAGATGTCTTGATGGCTGCGATCAATGCTATTGGAGATACTTTCTGAGGACGGACAATGAGGTATCTCTTGGTTTTCGATCTTTGTAGTTTTGTGAACTCTTGAAGCACTTGAACTCGCATGCGAATGCGAATGCGATTGCGAATGGGAGTGTGGTAGGGGATATGGATCGTGTCCGTGTTGTACTGATAAATAAGGATGGCTACCGTCATGCATCAAAGACCTTTTCCCATCTTGCGGATCGTGCGTAGGGTTCTGGTCTGGATGGTTACCGCTATGATCACCTTCACCGTTATGACCTGTAGACTCTGCGGGCACTTCTGGATGTCCGTCATGAACGACTTCTGTGGCGATGAATTGCTGTTGCTGTTGGGGATGATGATGGCGAAGACGAGGATGGGGATCTTTTACTCTTTCATCTTCCTTTCCTTCGACAGTGTCGGACTCATCATCTTCGTGGTCGCCACCAAAGACAAACTTGGCTCTCCTCCGTCGCTGTTGGGGTTGGGGGTGATTGTGGTGATTGTGATTATTGTGATTATTGTGATGAAGGGCTTTGTGCTTAGGCTCCTGACGAGCGTGGGAAGAAGATACTCTGACGGCAGGCCTGGCCTTGATGGTGTGGCCTCCGGGATGGCTGAGACGCCTGCCTGTGGATGTTGTTGTAGAAGAGGTAACAGTTACGGCTGCGCCTTTGGGATCAGCTAGCGGTGGTGGCTGTGGTCGTAGTGGCATGTGTTCAGAGGGGGATGAGACAGAGAGGATGAGACGGAGAAGGTGATATGGCGATTGAAGGAAGAAAGGCAGGAAGGGATGAAGGGAGTGAAGCGAGTAAAGGGTGTGAAAAGAGGACAGAGTGTCCAAAGACATGAAAGGGAGCGTGCGTCCGAGACGCAGACCCGAGAAAGAAAGAAAACAGCGTGACCTCTGTGTCTGTCTCGTTTCATTTCTCTTTTTTCTTTTGCTTTCTTTCTTTCGTCTCCGTGCTGCGCCCATGCACATCCGATCCACCGATCCAGGGTCCTCTCTCTTTCCTCCCTCTTTCCTCCCTCCCTCCACTTGGGCGAAGCAAGCAAACAGATTGACAGCAGACAGACAGCAGACAGACACACCGGACCCATTGGAGCAAACCACCCTTCGATGCACACAGCAATCCCTTTGTTCCTTGGATCCTCCACAAGTGCTGCGGCGGCACGAGCGCAGGCTATGCTGCTAAGCCGCCAAAAAAAAGTCATCCATCCAATCCTCATCCTGGATCTGCTGTCACTCCATTCTCCACAATCTCTCCATTTCTCCATCCCCACATGAACACTGGCACGATCACACCATCGGCAGGTGAACACAGTGCCCAGATGAACACGACTGATCTCAATGCGGTCGATTCCCTGTACGTTTTTTCAGCCTCTACAAACTGAACCTTTCCTTTCTCCCATCAGCTGGAAATTCACTAAACAGATCTTTTAATATGACTTCATACAGGAAACAGCCAGTATATCCTGAATTGGACTACATGACGCCCAATGTTGATGACCACAAAAAACTGCTCGTTTCTATGCGCAAGGCTTGTGGCTGGGATGCCTGGAATGTAATGTTCAAAAACGCCACCAAACTCTGTTGAAAAACATTCCTCCCTCAGACACTAATCGCGAATTTCTCGATCTGTTCTTGACAACAGGTACCAAAATGGTTCGTGCAACAAGATGAGGGTCAGCGATTCATGGCCATCTTCTTCCTTCCGGGAACTACGACTCCTGTGGGCATGGGAGGCGTTGAATACCAGGATTTTGAGCACCAGGACAAAGATGTGGCGGATCCCGAGACTCACCGGGGGTGCGTTGTCTCCTTGTTCGTTTACAAGGAGTATCGTGGCCGTGGTTACCTAGGCAGGATCTTGGAGATCCTGGAGGACATGGCTCGCCAGAAAGGATTGAAGACCTTGACACTCTATGGACTCAGCAAGGCTTTGGGGTATGAAAAGTTTGGGTACAGGTTGTTCAAAGTCGAAGTCAGGAACTACGGTGGAGACACCAATTGGAAGACGACATTTCTCGAAAAACCCCTTTGAGCACCCAGCATATGAGCAGGTGGAAAAGTAGAAGTGTTGCATAGCGATTCTTCGCTCTGCTGCAGAAAGTTAAGGAACTCTAATATACCAGCCTTGGCATGTACCTTTGTGTCCGTCATTTCCTTTTTGAGATGAAGATGCCAAGACTTGTGATAGTTTCTTAGCAATTGTCCCATTGACTCTTTGGATGCTTTCATCTAGACAAGGTCTATGCTGACACTAGCTTTTGCAGGGGCTCAGTAGCCTTCTTGTCAGGCCAGTCACTTTTTCTCCTTTTTTGAAATCTTGGACTGTGAATCCCAAGCACGATCAAGGCGCAATCAGGGTGCAGGGGGGGGCGTATGAGGTTCCTTGTGGACGTCGGGATTGCTCAACTGGGAAGAAAAGGAGACGTAACTTGGAACGATCCCAACTTCAAATGTGTTAGAGTGTGTCCTCCAAGCGTCTTCCGGCTTGGCGAAGATTCACGGTGAGATTGAACCAACTGGAGCGTAAGTGTAAGAGTGTGAGGAGGACAGGATTTTGTTCTGGCAGTCTGGACCCAACACTCAAGCCGTACGGACCAATTGGACATGAAAGTGTAGTCATCAGTGGCGGTGCTTGTTGTCTTGACAGAGCATGCTTGTCCAAAGGAGACAATGGAACATCGTTTGACTAGGTATTTTCGCGCTTTCCGCCCGGGTCTCCTCAGTCATCACGCAGCTCGACTTCTGTACAACGTCAAAAGCGGCGTATCGCAGCGCCTCACTTTTCCCGAGAACACATAAAATAGACGCAGAACATCGATTTTCCGTTTCTCCTCTCTCCTCTTTTCCGCTCAACTTTTCTTGTCCCCACCTCCTCCCCATTGTTCTGTTCTCCGGCCACATAATAGTCCGAGGAAAAGACCTGCACAAGCATGCAGCATCCAACAGTCGAGTAAGTCACAGACCCCGACTCCGGACGAAGCGGCTCTCGAGGCAAAATGGAGGGCTGACAGCAGAAAAGTAACATTCCATTTACTTTGCCATTATAGAACGGTCGAGCGAATTTTGCCTTTGGCGTACACGTTCACCTCGGCTTTTTTACTCTTTGTCCTCTCGAGGAAACGAATTCGTTTGAGCGACCAGTCCAGGTCTCCCCCCTACGATGAAAACGACGATGAAAACGACGAGGATCTATCCGAAGGAACTGCCACAAATCATGGTCAATTCCCTCATCAAAGTGTATCCAGCGTTGGTATCGACCTCGCTCGGCTGGGTTTGACGACCCTCGAACTCGGACTCTCCCTTCTCCTGGTTGTCTTGCCCTCGCATTCTGAGCAAGATCAATGGTCGACCGCTTGGGAAGGGGCCCGTGTTCTTTCGTGGTCCTACTTTTTGTTTCTTTCGTTTGTTCGACTGGTGCGACCGGTGATCGCATTCCAGTTTTGGGTTCGGCCTCAGATGGACTTTTTTTACCTTCTCCAATGGGTTCTGAGCTCGGTTCGACTCTACGAGGTCAGGGTCATGGTGTTGAATGAACCTCTGTCCGACTGGTCCTTGGATCTCAAGCTGGAAGCTGCCAATTGGATCACGATCTCGCTCTTGCTTTGGGTGGCGTTGGTGACCCGCCCTTATCAGAAGACTCTGTCGCGCTCTGAACGCGAGAGCCCGAGGAAACCATCGAGTGAATATTCGTCTTCGTTCTATTCCCAGCTGACGTTTGCTTGGGTTAATCCCTTGGTGTACGCTGGATACTACAAGTCTTTGAACGACATTGACTTGCCAGAACTGGAGACTGAGGACAGAGCAGCGGTCACCGCCAGCGAATTCTCGCTTGTCAAGTAAGAAACGCTCACTCTGTTTGCGGGCTGTGGTTGAACAAAGATTATTTCGTCGATGCTCACATGTCATGTTCTCCTGTGTCCCCACTGCTTTTTTTTTCTTATCCGCAGAAGCAAAACGTTTGCCCGAGCACTTTTCTGGCGCCTCAAGGGAGAGTTCTTTATTCAGTTCCTCTGGGCGGTGCCGTGGAGCATTCTGGTCAACGCGTCACCTTATTGCATGAACAAGATCCTGGAGTACATGCAGTGCAAGGATTGCGGCCCTCCCACTATGGACAACTACAAATGGGTCTTTGGCCTCTTGTTCGCGTCCTTTTTCCAGTCCATCTGCTACCAAGCAGCACTGCATCGCGGTCGTCGCATCTATGCTCATCTCGTCGCCATTTGTAACACTCAGGTGTACCAAAAGACCCTTACTAGAAAAGATCTTTACAGTCCTGCTGAAAAGGAAAAGGAAGATGACAAGGACAAGGACAAGGACAAAGACCAGGAGAAGAAAAAAAAGCTGAATGTTGCCAGTAAGTTTCGTATTTCTTGTTTAAAGACGCGTTGACTCTGCAGTTCTCCGCTCGTGCTTACTCACCTTTACTTTATTTTTCTTCTCTTGTTATGTCTAAGATCTTATCGCTGTCGATCTTAATAGGATGGTGCACACCTTCAGTTACATGCACCAAATCTACGGACTCCCATTCCAGTTTGTGTTTGCCGCCATTCAGCTCTACTGGCTTCTCGGGTACGCAGCTCTGGTCGGCATTGGGTTCATGATGGTCTCTTTCATCATTCCTATTATGCTCTTCCTGGCCATGTCGAAGATTTTCAAGGCGATCATGGGCACTAAGGATGAGCGTATGAACCAATTGAACGAGATGTTATCTGCCATCCGTATCGTCAAGTTTTTTGGGTGGGAGACCAAGTTTGTGGAAAAGATCCAAAAGACCCGAACCAAAGAATTGGATCAAACTCGCCAAACATTTATCCAAGGCGCGTTTGCCGGTGTGATTTGGATGACCGTACCGCTGTTGAACATTCTAGTTATCTTTTTGGCATATGTCAAATTGTTTAACAATGAACTTTCGGCTGCCACCATGTTCACCACCTTGGCCCTCTTCAACATTATGAGGGGCTCGCTGAGCAGCATTCCTTTTACAATCCAGTCGACCATGCAGACTATGGTCAGTTTGGGGCGTATCAGTGATTACATGATCGAGGAGGACATTGTTCGGGACACAGTCATTACCACAATAGACCCCAAAGCTGCCAGGCGACTTCTTCAACACCAGAGCCATGGTCACGGTGCCTCTTCGACTATGATCTCTGAGCTGCCCACAATCGGATTCGAAAATGCATCGTTCAACTGGCCCAACAAAGAGACCAATACTACCGCTACCACCAAAGAGGGAGATAAAAAAACATCAAATCAAAAGGGGTCTGCCACAACCGAAACATCCATGTCTTCTTCCTCAGAGCCTGATGTCCAGGAACGGTTCCAGCTCAAGAATATAACCTTGGATTTCCCTGTCGAACAGCTTTCCGTGATTGTCGGTCCCACCGGATCTGGAAAATCGGCTCTGCTCCTCGCCCTTCTTGGAGAACTCGATCGTACAGAAGGAGCTGTGTATTTACCTCGATTGGACGCTGGTGAACATCGCGTTCATGGACAAGGATCTGGAATCGCCTACGCAGCGCAAACCGCTTGGCTTCAGAACGCGACTATTCGTAACAACATCCTCTTTGGAAAGACATTTGACGAGGAGCGATATGAAGCCGTCATGGAAGGATGTGCCTTGAAACCGGACATGGGGATCTTTGAATTTGGCGATGCGACCGAGATTGGTGAACAGGGTATTACCTTGTCCGGTGGACAGAAGCAGCGTATCGCATTGGCGCGAGCCATTTATTCGGATGCCAAGGTTCTTTTGTTGGATGACTGCCTCTCTGCAGTGGATACCCACACGGGCAAGAAGCTGTTCCAGACATTAACAGGTCCACTTTTGGAAGGCCGCACGGTCATCCTGGTAACCCATCAAGTTCAACTGACAATGAGTGCTGCCACTTTGGTGGTTGTTCTGAACAAGGGCGCGGTTCTCGGCTATGGAACTCCGGAGGAGGCCATCCGACAAGGATGGATCGATCAGGTCTCTCTTCCGACCATAACCTCTTCGGATCAAGACAGTGAGGTCAGCACTTTGGATGGCGAGGATAGAGTCAAAAAGGCCAAGACATCCGCAGAGAATGTCTCTGCAACCAAGGCGACTCATAAACTTGTCGAGGATGAGAAAAAGGTCGAGGGATCGGTCGCTTGGAGTGTTTATCAAGTCTATATCGATGCTTCTGGAGGGATCCCTTTCTGGTTAGGCCTGTTCCTAGTTACGATCAGCCTTCAATTAGTCGAAATCGGTAAAGATGCCTGGTTGGCTGTTTGGGCCAACAGACTTGCAGAGTCCACAGGAGAACTCGTTCAGGACACCTTTGAAAGAGTCATGCCCACGCTTCTCGCCAGATCGATCCAAACAGCCTTCTCACCCATTCATGAGAACGAGCAGTACGGCCTCAGTTCCCCTGACCCTGTTAGTTTTGCAAAGTATCTTGGTATCTATGTGATTATCAACTTCGCGTGCATGTTCTCGACGATTGTCTTTGCGTTCTATTCTCTCCGAGGCAGCATCCGTGCCGGACAAGCATTGCACGACCGCTTGCTCTACAAGATCTCTCGGGCCAAGCTTCGATTCTTTGACAAGACCCCGATCGGTCGGATCGTGAACCGGTTCAGTGCCGATCTTGAAGAGGTCGACGAGCAGGTCATGGGAGGTCTGCAAAGTTTCCTCCACGGTCTTATCCAGCTCATCGGAATTATTGCCGTGATCTCTGTCAACTCGCCCTCATTCGTGTTTGCTGCTGTTTTCATCGTGGGGATTTATGGAGTGATTGGTATGCTGTATGTCCCAGTCTCCAGAGACCTAAAGCGATTGAATGCGAACTCCAGATCTCCGATTTTGAACCACTTCAACGAGACTTTGACCGGATTGGCAACCATTCGTGCATATGGATTCGAAGGCAAATTCTCTACAAAAAACGTGGATAATGTGGATGACAACAACAGAACCTTCTTCTTGCTGTGGGCAACCAACCGTTGGTTGTCCTGGCGCGTGGATTTTGTCGGGTCTTTGGTCGCCTTCACAACAGGAATATTGGTCCTCAGGAGCTGGGGTTCATTGGCGCCAGGTTGGGCTGCCCTCAGTTTGACGTATTCGCTCATGTTTACTGTAAGTTCTTTTGTTCTGCAACGTCTTTTTTTCTTTCCTTCATCCTTCCAAAGAACTACGGCGCCTGACATCACTGTTCCACTCTCTTGCTACCGCTAGGACACGATTGTTTGGTTGATCCGCATCCACGCCGAGAATGAAATGTCAATGAACTCGGTTGAGCGTGTCTCCGAGTACATGGCTCTTGAGGAGGAACCTGCGTCCATTATCCATGGGTCGCGTCCCCCACCTTCCTGGCCTCACTCTGGGGATATTCAAATCAAGAATCTGACGATGCGCTATTCCCCCGATACGCCCGAGGTTCTTAAAGACATCTCGCTGCATATCAAGGCTGGAGAAAAAGTTGGTATCGTCGGTCGAACTGGATCGGGCAAATCTACCTTGGCCATCTCGTTGTTCAGATTCATGGAGCCTACGCACGGATCGATTTGTATCGACGGTATCGACATCAGTACCATTGGCCTGTTGGATTTAAGATCGAACTTGACCATCATCCCTCAAGACGCGGTCCTGTTCAAGGGTACTCTCCGATTTAACTTGGATCCATTTGGAGAGCGCAAAGATGAGGATTTGTTGCGTGCTCTCCGCCAGAGTCATTTAATTCCCGAATCCATCCTCCCTGATGATGAATCTTCCTCCGCCGCTACTTCGGCTGCCAGTCACCCTGCCGTCGTTCCAGTAGAACAGGAGACTTCCTCTGCTGACGATGCAACCAAGGACAAGAAGAATGGTACTGAAGCTGCTCCCGAGAACGAGCTTGTGGATCCTGCCAAGATCACACTGGACACGCCAGTGAAAGAGAATGGCTCCAACTTCTCTCAGGGTCAACGTCAATTGATCGCCCTGGCTCGTGCCTTGGTACGTCAGTCCAAGATCATAATCATGGATGAGGCAACCGCCAGCGTGGACTTTGAGACCGATCTCAAGATCCAAAAGACGATCCGAGAGGAGATGGCCGACTCGACTATTGTGACGATTGCCCATCGTATCCGAACCATTGCGGATTTCGACCGCGTGGTGGTGATGCAACAGGGCGAGATTGTGGAATACGATCGTCCTTGGATCTTGATGAACCAGGAACAGAGTCTGTTCAGGCAGCTGTGTGAACAGTCGACGGAATTGGATGTGCTGTTGGCCATTGCCGAGGCGGCGGAGCAGACACGCGGAAGATGAGCAGTGAGTGTTAATAAAGAAACGAAGAATTATAAGATCATGAAACTGAAATAAACACCACCAGCAGGAAGGATCCCTTTTTTTTATGGATGGTGCTCGTCCAAGTTGGAGCAGCAACAAGAGCCCATGGCCTGTGTGGTGTACAAGTTTCGGACATGAAGAGTTTGAATGGAGGGAGGAATCAGCATGCATGTTTACTTTAGTGAACATGAGCAAGAGTGCGCACGGGCCTTTTGGACTGTCCCTTGAAATTTGTCACACACACTTCACCGATTCATGTTCGTTTCGATCAGGACAAAGATATTTTTATAACTTTTCAGCAAGGCATGTCAAAGAGGGTACTATTCTGAGTTGCGTTCTTGATGTTGTAGAAACGCGTCGTGGTAAAGGTGCGATATTGTTGGAACCAAAAGTCATATCGAACGAACCGCTTCTGGGAGTCGATAAAAACACTTACGGGGATACCAGAATAAAAGAAACTCCAAGTCTCGAGTTGACCATACATCTCATCCTGAGTCCAGCCTGCAAAAACGGCACCATTGTCTTGCAGAATTGTCTTGTAGAACATTGGGTATGCAGGGACAGCAAGTCTCGAAAATTCACACTGAGGACCCTTGCTTAGATCCTGAAGCACATAGTTCTTGTTCAGGTATCCGTCCTTGGTGACGTTCTTGTAGTCGAAGAGCGAGGCCTGGATGATGCCGTCATGGGTATTGTCGATGCGGGCCTTCATTTTCGAGGCGGACATGTAGATGATGCCGGAGGTGACGTGGGACATGCTAATGTTGTTCCATTTGTGCTGCATGAAATTGGCTGAGAAGTCGTCGATGATCAAAGGAGGAGAGGGCTCTTGGAAGTTGGACGAGTACACCTCCATGCTGGCCAGAGCAGGGGCGAGGAAGAGACCGAGGATTGCAAGGAGCTTGATCATGTTTGTTTGATATTGTTGTTGCTGAAGATAAGATTGAGGGAGAAAAAAATAGTGGGTGTGGGTCGCCACTTTATAGTAGACTGAAGCAAGGCCAAAGAGCGATCAATTGCTGGAGAGGGGCTGCATTCCAGAGATAAACAGAAGGCCAGTTGGGATTGTGTGCGGCGCCAAGAGAACCGGCTTCTGTGGAGTGGGTGCTGTGGTGCCAAGAGAAACAGCCAACCAAAGAATTTTTTCATCTGCCACTGTGCACTTCGGAGTCCATTTCAGTAGTCTCACCGCGACAGATCTGCGTCCAATTGATGGGCTCCTCTTTAATGTCAGCCAGCTTGATATCCTGGGTGTCTTCAGTTGCCAAGTATACACTTACGACCACGACAGATCCGTCTTGGCGCAACAGGGCAATAGTCCGAGCCGAGTTCGAAGTCTCTACTGACAACATACAAAACGTCACTGGAAGAAGATTGCTTTCCTGCATTCTGCCGATGGAATATCACACCACTCACCCCCCAAAGACAGGCGAAGCTGCGGAGCCATTTCCTGGTTCTCGATCAGGAGTGTGATCGGGATGCTGGGGGTAACGGGGTCACAAACGGTTTGCTGCTTTGTTTGCGTTATTGATGATGCTACACTCGACAGCCTCCAGGAATAAAGCGAGCATCCAATTCAGGACAATACTTGTTGATTTGTACTCTGGTTCATCTTTTCGCCGGTTATAGGTGTATACGAGCTACTCAGAGGAAGCATCCAAAATCTGGCCGAGCCCATTCCTCCAATAAATTCAAAACATCGTAAAGATGGCCAACATTGACCTAGTCTGCTGATGGGGATCGAGTCCTTGGTCTTCATCTCGATTCGTTCCAGGTAATGTAACCGACTCAACAAGCCAACAACATGAACGAAATCTCTGGCCTTTCAATCGATAAATCCTTCAGCAACGGGCAAACCTTTGAAAGAAAGCCAAACACCGTAAGAGATCCATCTCCGGTGGTCGTGATCCTGGTTTCTAGAGCCTGGCATGTCCAAGGATCATTGATCTTCATTGTGAACACCCATCGCAATGGATTTGCTACCTATATCCATTCATGCCTCGAATTCCTTTCCATCTTCTGGTGGTCACGACTGTATATATCCAAAAGTCTTGGATGTTGGTCGTCATAGGAGCTCACTTCAAACGTGTGCCCCGGGATTATCGCTCCCTTCAATTGCAAATGGCGAAGGATCGGGCGTGAGGGGAGCTTGGAAAAGGTCGTGAAATATCAACAACGTCGTTCCTGAAATCCGTAAAGATCCAAAACTCGTCCAAGCGGGGAAGATGTCTGACCAAGATCGGGTACAAGATCGAGCGAGTCGCGAGTGTACCTGACAAACTCAGAGTGGTGTGGTTAACTATCCTTGAAATATTCTCAAAAGCTCCTCCATCTGCTCAGATGAGAGAATTAAAGTAGAGGATGACAGATTATTGAATCGAGCCAATGAGTCCAGATAAAATGGTTGCAAGATGGATGGTTGAATGGAATGGATGGACAAGCAATGAAAGGAAGCTCCTTTTTTCTGGGAGCTCTCGCGTCAATAACGCGACTGAGCTTTTCTCTTCATTTCTCAAAAAAAATATGGTCATCAGCTCGTTGCTATGGCTAAATCTCCGGGCCCAACCACCTTTTCAAACTTGCCCGTCTTGACCTCGGGACGGTATCGGTGGACCATAATGTCCGGTTGATCCCGGTGGCGACCCCAAGCGGTGGACTGTATTTGCCTGGGCAGATACAGCTCTCTCAATCGAGGCCAACATCCTCGGCCATTCCCAAACCCGGGTCTTGCACGCTCATGCAGCAACTCTATAATGTCATCCAGATAGCCAACGTCTTTTAGATCCTCTTTTGTCAAAATTCTATCAGGATCAATTGCGCCTGATGCTAGATGGCCTGTCGAATGGGATCCCGCCTTTGGGTCCTCGTCTTGGTCCTTGAAGTCATGGTGGCTCTTCCGTAACCGTCGCGCCTTCACCAGCCAGCCCAGCTTCTGTAGTGCAGTTGGGTACCTACAGATCCACTCCAAGTCACTCAAGTCGCCGTACTGAGCCTTCATTTCTACTCTTTCCAAGTGATGTAGCCGACTCAAAAGACAAAACCCTCCCTTGAGAGAAAGACTCTGCCGCTTTCTTTCAATTGACAAGTCCCTCAGTAGAGGACAAACTCTGGACAGATACCCAAACAATACTCTAGAGTTGTCTTCCAGTTGAAAGTAGAGTTTACGTCCCACGATCCTAAGATGCAACGTCTCCAGAAACCGACAGGTCCATGGTTCCTTGATATGGACAGCTGGCGTGATCCTGGGTGCGTTCCCAGCGAGAATCCATGCAGAGGCCGGGTTCTCCTGCACATTTCCAAGAGCTCCTTCCGAATATCCGGCAGACGGAAACCAGTATCCGACGCGGTCCACCTTATGAAGAGAGTTGATATCAAAATTGTCTCCATAAAAAGCCGTCGCCTGTAATCTTAAATGGCGAAGATCCTTGGCACCGGGCGAGGTCAAAAACATTTGAAGAGTCCTGAGAGACGGAACGAGTCCGTTGGAGGGCTTGTCAAGGACCAAAAGCTCTTCTAGCTTTGGTGTCTTCCTGCCCAAAATTGCGTACACCTCGGGATTGACGTACATCTCTGGAATGCTCAAGAGGGACAACTTTCCGTGAAAGAGTGATAAAAGATCCTCAATCTCTTCGGGGGACATGGTGATGTTTGGGATATGAAATCCATAGAGGAGAGGACAAGCATTGACCAAGTCCTCGTAGAATCCACGGTCATAAGTCTGATTGTCGTGTGTGTGCAGGACAAGGTACTTTCGAAGGCGTGGACATTCTTTTTGGATCCGCTTTAGGGTCGAAGATGGAGTGTCGGCATTCATGAGAAAGAGGCTGGTCAGAGGTCGTCTCCGGATCCTATGGAGATTGTTCTGATAGGACATGTCGAGCTTCTCTGCCACTGCGGCCGCTCTGATGATTAACGGGCTTTCGTGCTTGGAAAGATCAAAAATTGGCCTTTGTCGGTCAGGGAAATCGGTCAAGATGGTGGCTTCGAGGTGCAGATCTTGCAAGTTTGGAAAGACTTCGAGAAGGATTTGCCAGTTGTACATTGGCCCAGCTAGTCTTTCAAGCTTGAGCGTGGTCACCGTTTCTGGGTTTAAGAAAGTGAGCAGCGTCCCCAATGCGGATATTCCGTTTCTACCTCCAAGGATGACCTTAGGCAAGGCTCTGAGAGGACGCGTCTGTGTCTGCTGCATCTGCTGCTGTTGTACTGGTTTTTGTTGGGAGCGTCGTCGCCTCCCGAATATCCAGTTTCGTTTGCTTGAGCCGTTGCCACTGTCAGCCGTGAACGCGTCCAGGAGAGTCTTTAACCTCCATTCTGCCCGTGGCCCGTATGTCTCACACAAACAAGAGATGCCAGAAATGGGCACTCGAGCGAGGAGATCTGTGCTAATGTTGTTGCCCAGAGCACAGCCCTCTGTCACACTGAGCATGAAGACGATACGATTTCTTGCCACGGCTCGCCACTGTTGACACACCAGAGAGGCAGCGTAGGTCAGATCGTATGAGCCCAGATATGAGAAAATCTCGTCCAAAAGCTCTGGAATCATAGCAGCGGCCGTGGGCGTCCTCGGGCGGTGGTCGTCGCGATGCATCTGGAGCGTTCTCCTGAGCCACGTGGATAGTTGTCCCTTACGAGAAAGTGTCGGGTTGTCGAGTGTCATTGTAATTGTAAAGATGTAGAGATGCGTGAATGGAGGCAATGGACAACATGCGATGGATGGCACATGAGCACCCCATCCTCGGCATACGCAAGGGCCTCCCCCTCCTCCATGTTCCTGAATCTGACACTGCGTCTGTGGGCGCGAGATTTATTTTTTTCTTTCCCACAGGGGGGACTGCCACCAATTGTGTCCTGGGAAGAGTTCATGGGATGAATTTTTAATAGCTATGGATGGATGCGAAAATTAACATGAAGGAAGGGCTAGAAAACGAGCAAAGGAAGCGGAAATAAAAACGATGGAGGAGAACCTTCTTAAATAACATAGAACTGATCCTCCTCTCTCTTTCGGCTTCTTCGTCCGCCACAGCACCTCCATCCCGAGATGTACTCTTTCCACTCCATAATCAGCGACTTCTTGAAGAAGAGCAAGAAGATCCAGAGGCCTGTCGTCGAGACCAAGCCCTCTGCGATCATCATGAATATGAAATCTGGGACATGACCAGTAGCATACCAATTTCCACACTGTTCCTGGTCACCCCTCTGCGTAAAGATGCACAGTTGCCAGGTAGACATCCATGACATGTCCGTCTTGGCGCCCTCCACCAGATAAAAGGCCCAGTAGATCAAGACTGAACTTGACACCACGAGGGCCAGCAAGGCTGCACGCCATTGAATACGAATGGCGTTCATGACGTGCCGACGATGGGAGATTCTGGCTGCCCGTCCTGAGGAAAGAGTTGAGTGCGAGACCGTCTCCGAGTTTTCGGCCTGAAGGGTGACACGAATGATATGGGCAAAGGTGGCAATGTGCAAAAGTGTCGAAGGGATCATGACCACGCCCAGAGGGATGAAAAGCAAGGCGTTGGAGGTGTCCTGAGTCGCCATGCACATGTTCGAGTTGTTCCATCCGATGGACTTTGTGATCACAGCAATGGCAGCAAAAGCTGCAGGGATGATCCAGCCGATCACATGCGACAACCATGCACGTCTTGACAACCAGTTCGAGTTCCAGACAGTGTGCAGATGCAAGTTGACAATGACGATTGACAGCCACGCAGTCGTGGCAATGGCTCCAAAGAGCAACCAGGCACCTTGGATATCGCAAAGTGTGTTGTTGTAGGAAGTTGCAGTCGTAATTCCATTGGGGGCGCACTGGATTCGCCTAGGGTTGCCATAGGAGGGAGCGACAGCAGAGGAAAAGATTGCGGTGGCGATGGCAGCAAAGAGAATCAAGTTGGAGGGGTGTTGAAGCTTGTCGGGCAGAACCACATAGGAAAGGGCGAGAATCAATGAAAGACCGGCAGAAATACCCTTGAGGACATCGGTGATGAAGAATCCCTTGTCAAGGATGCCAGGCTTGTAGAACGAGTCGGTCTGGGGGCAAGGCAGACAGCAGCCGCTATAATACAAAAAACATTTGTTTGTGGTGTTAAAATGAGAGACCTCGCGCATATGACTGCTTGGAACACCCGGCAAATCCTCTTACCATCCACAGTTGATATCATCGGTGTTTTGTTGACCATTAGTCTGCTTGAAAACAAGATCCTCGACAAAGGGAGAAATACATCCCGGCAAAGGTGAGGAGCATGTTGAATTACTGCTTTGGACTGGGAAGAGAGCGAGAGAAGAATAGAACACCGGAGAACGTTAATAAAACTTTGCCATGCACAATTTGTTTCTTTGATTTGCAATAGAGATCTTCCATCGTCGGGTTCCAGGGGTCCCTGGAACCGCTGACTTGAAATCTTCAGTTAATTAAAATGAGACTTACAAGGGATTGCGTTACAAGAGCCATCGGGCTGGTATGGAAGGGGCCCACCGGGAAGTGTCTCGGTATTGGGAATGGTAGTGGCACAGTTGGGCAAGAGCTGAGTCATGTTCATGAATGCGAAATCTGCTGCACAAGTCGCTTGGACTGCCTGGCAGGTCGATTCACAGGCAAAGAGTACATTATAGCTGTTGGCTACGAGATACAAGGGGAAGTGATATCGGGGTTAGTTTCTCTTTATCACAGTGGTACCTTCTTGCTAATCAGAAGTTGCAAAGACTTACATTGGCCTGTATGTACTGGCCGAGGATAGGCAATTGAGCAGGCGTATGACATATAAGTCGATTGGCAAGGGTCGGGCAAAGCAGCAAAGTTCTCAATTCCCTCCTTAATCAGCTGCTGATCAATGTCATTGGTAGTCGTATTATCTGGCAACCAGACCTGGTAGTCGATGAACCCCTGTTGAATTAAGAAAAAAAAAAAGGACATGGTAGACACATGGGTGAGTTATTGCTCTTGACTTTTACACATGTTGACTGAGGCGATTTTTGGCGAATGGGGCCTAGAGTCACTTCAAAGGAGAGCGGACTTACGTTGCAAACGGAACCATTATATGGGGCCACTATTTAGACCAGACACACATGGGACAACAAGTGGGAGAAAGAAGATGGGGTCAGTCAAAAAGTCGAGTCAACCCTCGTTTGTCGCGCAACGGAAAAAGGCTCATAATATTATTTTTTTTCACGATCAGGCTTAAAAATAGTTCAAAGGCTCCTCCTTCCCCATGACCGGTTTCTGTGCTCCTTCCGGTAGTTCCTGCCTCGATTTGAACATGATTGACAAAGGAGATCAGGAAAAAACGTGTCCGTCAAAGAACGAATACAAAGTGAGCAACGGCGTGTCAAGGTTGGAAAGGAAAAACTGAAAAAAAAAAAAAAGAAAAAAAACCAAAGGTGATAAAGAACTGAGAGCGCTTATGTGAGATGCGACGTGAGAGTGTTGGACAGAGAGTGAATTTGAAAGAGGATTCTAAAGGAGATGAGCGAGTACAGAGACGAGGATACGGCTTGCGAACCTTGACTGTCCACAACAGCCAACTCTTTTGCCTCTTTAGGTGACGAAAGGCGTGTTTGTCTGTCGCGCACATCGTTCAGTACGTCCCCTGCGCTTTTAAACTGTCCCTTGTCCCTGCTGACAACAAGCATTGCATTGCATTGCTCAAGTGGCGACTGCAGCATCAACAACAAGGTCAGAGGGCTGAACAAGGGTGGAGATGAAAGAGGGAGAGGAGGACAGCGGGATGTGGGAACCTAGTCATGCGGTCTGCATGATACCAATCATGTTCTCCTGGAGCAGCTCATACACCACTGTACGATCGATCATTTGATTTCCTCGATGGCGAGTTCTCTCCTCCACTAGGCTGCACTTTCTTTTGAGGTGCCGTCGCTCACCAGTGTTCTAGTGTCAGGAAGGTGGTGCGAGCAAGGTGTAGACAATCGCTCACCCTTAGGTGCTCTCGTCCTCTCCTTCCGTCATCTTGAAAGAAAGCCCTCCCTCGTTGTGTTGTAGAGAAAAAATTGACGCCCAGCCAAACGCAAAAAAGACACCCAGGTCGGCTCTCAGTCAACTGCTGCTAGACTATGGGTAAACGAACTGAATTCACCGCTGGAGCCACACGCAACAGAGAGAGAGAGTGGTCCATAATTACAGTCTCTGTTTTGGACGATTAACCATAACCGTAATCGCTGCCAAATCAAATGAACTCTTAGGAAAAGCGCGGAACGTGAATATCGAAAGAAGGGAGAAGAAGAGAATAACATGTGGCAGGGGACAAGCACACGAGAGGGGTTGGGACAAGATGCATCGAGGGGAAGAGAAATGAGGTTGGGCCATGGGCGCATGGACAATGCAAATGCATGTCCTCCTGAACTGATGCGATCACCACGCAGGGTGCACCCCGACCGTTGGGCGGAACATTCTGTCCCGACTGCAGCGATCGACCGGATCAAAGAGATGGAAGGGATCAAAAGATCAAGACACACGCTAAAAAACACCTACTGGAACCCAAGGCGGAGACGTGCTCGACGGACGAGAGCACCGTGGCGGCGGCGAGGAGGGCCAGGCCCATGGTAGGCCTGGTCAAGAAGTCCAAGCCATGCATTGTGCGGCGCGTGTGTGGAGAGAGAGAGACGGTGTGTGAAATGGGAGGAGGATTGTGCTTGTTGTATGGGAGCACAAGGGCGCGGGAGATGGGGTTGGACGTTGTGAGGTGGTACGAAGACGGAGAATTGATGAATCGAGATGGGATGCAAGGAGGAGGAGGAGGACAAGGAGGGTGACAAGGAGGGTGACAAGGAGGGAGGAGGGAGAATCGATCCAGAGAGGAAGTGGAAGGAGGAAGGTGGGGGTCGGACAAAGAGAAGAAAAGAAAGGTGCAAGTGGAGGAAGAGAGTCGACAGATAAATGACTCTCTCTGTTCCTGCCCCTGTCCCTGTCCCTGTCCCTGTCTGTCCCTGTCTCTGTCTGTCTGTTTTCTATCTTCTCTCTCTATTTGACCTTCATGAATACGAAATCTTTGCGTTTTTTTTTTTTTCAACACCGACAGGATGGATGGTTTGGAGTGGAGTGGAGGTGGGCATCCCTCCGAAAGCGATGGGGCGGAGTTGCGTCCTCCTTCACTATCATTTCGTTTGCATTATTTGCAGATTTGCAGGCCGACCGCTGCAGTGTCTGCTGTAACGTACCACAAAACAACAGAGAGTGGTGTAAGCAACCCAAACCATACCATGCAACCTCCGTCAGATGACTCTTTCATTTCTTTTTTTCTTTACTGTATTAATTACTATACTACATGTATCCTTCTAGTTGTTGTTGATGTTGTCGGTGCGTTGCTGCCGTTGAGCTAGATCGTATCGGTGGGTTAGTAGCCTGCCGAGTTGGGAGTCCCTGCGGCGCACCCAAGAGCGCCCGTCCATCCTCGCTCAGTCCAAATCCATATCCCCCCTGAGGATCGCTCAGTCTCTTTGGAACTGTCGACAAGGGCGGGACCGGGTGTCTGTCCGTGTTATCAAAGTAGAGCGTCAATGGGTTGAAACAGGACACGTCCGAATTAGAGGTTCGGGACGCGTGCTTGGCCGCCCGCTCTGCTTGCCTTTGCGACTCTTGCTCAAACTCACGCTCCCGATCATGATCGTGGTATTGGTCCAAGTAAACCCCAAGACTGCTTCCTACGCCCATTCCAATGCCTGGGCTCCCAGTCGATCCTCCAGAAGACGCGGTGACAGACGAGAGTGCAATTGGGGGCCTATTGGAATAGGGACGAGGAGGCAGGGAGGGAGGTTGGGGAGAATGTTCTTGATCATCTGATTCCGATGGCAAAGACTGTGGATTGTTGCCATTTCGGGGAAAGTATTCGTTCGTGAAGGGTGACTCAATGTCGACAATTGCATGTGGACCGTTGGAAAGACGCTTGACAGTGCCGTCGCTGTTGCGTTGGGCCAAGTGATGTAAATATATTGCGTCCTGGTGTTGCAAAATCATGGCCGATGAATTGCAAGGAAGTGGAGGGGGAGGAAAGTAACCCGATCCGTCACTCTGTCCGGATTGGCGAGCCCCTGCATTGACGACCTTCAGCTCAGAGCTGTGACCGTATTCACTAGTGGGCAGGTACTGCAGCGTTCCAGGGTTTGATAGATCTGAATATCGGCGGCTCTCTCGTGGGACTTGCAGTCCATGACCATATTCTTGTGTATCAAGCGATTCAAAGTGGCTGGTTGGTACCGCATTTGGAAGCGGTGGAGGTGGTCGTGGCGGTGGTACCTGTGGGTAGGACCCATGCAACATTGCATACTGGCTTTCGTGAGGGCTCTGTTGAGAATTGTAAGGATCGTGAGACCGGCCCGTGCCGCCGACGTAGGGGCTATAGAATTCGTCTCTTTGGCTCTTAAAGTTTGAGCCACGTCCATCCGTTCCGCCGTTCATACGCGACTCTTTTTCCTGGATTCGTTTCTGTCTCTCCACTAGCGCAAAAGCAATAGCAATCAAAAGAACCGCTGCACCCGCTGCGATTCCGCCGATCGCCGCTTTAGAGATGCCTCCTTGGTCAGGTACCGTACCTGGAACCAGACTCGGACCACTAGCGGACGTATTGCTGCTGTTGCCGGGTTGTGTCGTTGTCGCGGGGGCAAAACTACCGGTGGGTGTGTAATTTGACAGCCAGGTTCTATTCGAGATGGAGAACAGTAGCAGCGCCTCAGATCCGAGGGGAGTGCCGTTGAGCGTGTTTGGACTATAAAAAGAAAAGGAGTGGGTTCTCGACGTCAGGATCGACGGGTACCCCTTGCTACTGCTGTATACCACAGAGCCACCACCCTTCTCGGATCAGCTCTTGTAGTCTGTGGATTACCTTGCATAGAATCCGCCCCAGATGAGAACAGTGTCGCCCGCGACAGTACATACAGTGTTCCCTCGCCCTTTTCCTGGATAAGTTGTTGATGTCCATGTCCAAGAGGTCGTGTCCAGGATATAGATTGTATTGTCCGCGCTTCCTGATCCTCCGATAAAGCCTCCATACACGATGACCTTTGAGCCGTCAGAGTCTAGAATCCGTAGGTTGGGATGATTCTGGTTAGTCTGTCCCTCTGCGGCCAGAACAAAGCTCACCGCACAGCCACTTCCAAGAAAGAAAGTAAAACAAAGCATCCCGCCGCTGACTTTTCCGGGAAATGCTGCACGATCTGTTGGACAACAGACATAGCCCAGGATTGGTCGTCTCCCCCCCCCTTTTTTTTTCTGCTACTTTCTTTGCCCTCATGATTTTTTTTCCCAAAGTCACTCCCAAAAAAGGGCTTTCTCCTTGGTCATTTTTAACTTACTACTGGCAGCGCAGGCAGAGGTTCTACCAAAGGCAAACGGCCCTGTGGTCGCCTAAAAGAAATATCCGGCCAACAGTAAAAAAGCAATGTTAGTTTCAAGGGGAGAGAAGGGAAGGGTCATTAATGATACCACGATGAGGTACGTTTTAAGCTAAAAGCTAACGTCCATAGCTTGCATTTTTACCTGCACAGTCCATGTTCCTGTGGCGGCAAGGTACATGTAAAGAGCAGTCGGTGCAACCGTCGGTGCGGCCCCTCCGATAACCAACATGGCATTCAGTCTCGGCACCCACGCTGCTGCATAGGTCGAGAGGTTTTGAGGCGCTGAAGGAAGGTTGGTCGATTCCTTGAGCGTATTCGTCGCAGTCTCGTACACATCAAACTTGTTGCTACTAATAGCACCCGCGGGTCCTGCATCACCGCCCATGAAGTAGATCCTGTTTAGACTCGGGTTTGTCACCGCCACGAAGTCCCGTCTAGAGTTGTCGGCCATGACAGGATCCACAGAGGACCAAGTGCCGGATTTGATGTTGTAGGCATTGACAAAATGAGGGGGGATGACCTGTGGGGCGGCAGCAGTGTCCCGTCCAAAGGTCAAGAACGTCGAATTATCGGCCGAGAATCCGCCCGAGTGGTAGGCATTGGGAGGTCCCAGAGGAAGAGAAGTCCAAGCTGGTTGTGCAGTTGTCCAGGACTTTGTCAGATCCAATGACCAGAACGATTGCAGGATGTTGTCTCCCGAGAGGGCTCCTCCTTGGACATACCACTGTGTGCCTACAAGGGCCGCAGCGGCACCTCCGACCGGCTGTGGTTGACCATGGATGAGAGCAGAGAAGTTGCCGAGAAAGAAGATGAGAGCAAAAAGGAACGATTGACTGTAGAGCGGCAAGGGTGATGTAGAAGTGGAAGGGGAAGTGGAGTAGGACGCCGAGATGGAGGGGTAGGAAGAGGAGGAGCGGATCTTGGGCTGAACCCGAAGCATGGTTGCCACGCCAAAAATAACGATGGAGAAAGGGTCGTGGTTGGGGAAAGGAGACGGACAGCAAAGAAGAGAGAGGCAAAGAGAGGGAGAGAGAGAGAGAGAGAGAGGAGAGAGAGGGAAAAAAGGGTGTGAAAGGAAAAATCAAAGAGGCGGTGGAGGCAAAGGTCACAGACGAAGGGATGAGTCGGGCCTACTGTCCCTGCCTGGCCATGTGTGGATGCTGCATGGGGGTGTCTGCCATGGCTCGATTCGGGAGGAAAGAATGTCTTTGATACACGTCCCTGTGAACAGCGTTGTGTCCTCGATATCGTTAATGCGACAAAGAGGGATCAGGCCCGTTGGAAAGGGCAAGCTGATTCATATTTGATCTGGAGATTTGAAAGACGTAGAAAACAAATTGCAAACTTTGTCAGCTCGAGCGCACACAGAAAATGACAGGGCAAGGTGCAGGTTTGGCGATCGTTTGGTTGAAAGTCAAGGAATGAGAAAACCATAGTGATCGAGTTGCACTGAGAGCAGTTCAGTCCTAAATTTGTGCAACGTTGGGTCATTTGGTTGCAACAACTCAAGCGCGGCGGAATAGGAGGATTGGGCGGACAGGAATGAGCTGTAGACGCACAACAACAACAGCAACAACAACAACGACAAAAAAGATAGAAAAGTGAAGCAAGAGAAGGGGGGCATGCGTGCAGGTATCTCTCTGAATATATTCTTGAGAGCAGAGATAGACAGTCTGACTTGTTGTGCTTGGCGGGGTTCTCTGCAGACAAGGAGTCCCAAAGTCCTGTCGAGTCGTCAATGAGCCTTTGCGCCTTTTGGATGGTTCTCTTGTATTTTTTCCACTCAAACGGTTCTTACTGACCGTTTATTGTTCTTTATATTAGGCAGCTTTGGTAGTGCAAATTAATACGCAAATGAAGTTGAACTCAACTACTACTGAAATGGTATACGCCGTCTCTCAGCGACGCGCAAAAAAAAACCCCCCAAAAGAAAGCCAGGATACACGAGACCTTACCCTGCCTTGATCGTCGTAGAGTCAACGATATTCTCACTCGAAATCGTGCTGACCTCCGACTCCATCTTGGACTTTTCAGCAGCAGGAAGGCCGCGTTCCAAGTCTCCCTCTGCGATTGCTTCGATCTCCTCGACCGTCTCGATCGGCAACTCTGCAATTGCTGCCGTCGCCGCCGTATTCTTGGATGGAATATTGGGCTTGTCCCAAGGCAGCAGGATCAAAGTCAGACAGAAGCCAAGGATTCCAAAGGCCGCAATCCCGAAGAAAGCATTCTTGTATCCTTTCATCAATTGAGGTCCACCCTGAACTTGACCGGCACTGTTGCCATTGGTCGAGATGGCAATGGCATTAAAGATGGCAATGCCAAAAGGAGCTCCCATCTGCAACCCAGTGTTGTAAATCGCACCCACCAACCCTTGATCTTTGTTGGCAGCGTCTCTCACGGCTGTGAGTTGAACCGGAAGATAAGAGAATCCCATTCCAAAGACGTGGATGATCAAGGCTGGGAAGGGAATGGCCCAGTACACGGTGTTTTTACTCACGAACGCAAACATGAGAGCGGTGACACATCGCAAGAGGAAGCCCACCATGATCAACGGTTTGAGCCGCAGACGGGGCATGACGCGACCCAGGACTGTAAAGACGACAATGGCTAGCAAGGAATGGACCAGGAACCCGAGAGCGGTCTGGATTGCTGTCCAATTGTAGACCTCCTGGAAGAAAAGATTGACAAAATAGATGGTAGATTGCATGCTGGCCATGGACACGAACGCCAGGATAACCGAGGACGAGAACGACTTGGCCTTCCAGATCCGAAGAGGCATTAGAGGCGAGTGAACCCTGGACTCTGCAAAGACGAACAAGGCCAAGAGGATTACACCTGCAAAGAATATAGGCAGTGTCTTGGGACTCGCCCATCCTTCCTCCACACCAGTGGAGATGTAGTAAACCACGCCTGTGACACCCAATGTCACTGTGATGGCCCCAATAAAGTCCACTTTGGGCTTCTCGGCCTTGGGCGGGGTCAGAGGGATCGAGAGAAATCCAAGGACGAAGAGCAAGTACCCTGCAATGGCCGAGACCCTAAAGATCCAGGCCCAACCGATACTGGCGATCAAGCCACCAGCCAAGAGGATACCGGTGACAGCGCCGAGACCACCAAAGGCAGCAAAGATTGAGAATGCCCTCGTCCTTCCAGGTCCTGGTGGGAAATTGGTGGCAATCAGCGCCATGGCAGTAGGGATGGTTCCTGCAGCTCCCATTCCCTGCAGTGCACGCGCAATGATAAACATGAGGGGAGACGTGGAGAAGGAAACGACTACAGCCCATGAGGAAAACCAAAACAGGCCAGCCAAAAACATCCGGCGATGTCCAAACAGATCACCAAGACGACCTGACACCAGAAGGAGACCTGCAAAGGCGATCGTGTACGCGTTGAGAATCCAGAGCATCTCCGAGACTTTGAAGTCCAAGCTTTCCGCGATGGGGATAATGGCAACCGACACGGAGGCTCCGTTGACTATGGTGGCCAAAGAGGGAAAATGTTTGAGACGATTAGAATCTCAATTGGAGAGAGGGGCACACTGTGGAGTATACAAGAGGAAGGAGAGTGACAGGCTGTCAAACGAGATGCTTACCGATATCCAGGAACTGCGCAGTGGAGACGACATAGAGAAGCAAGGGTGTCATCCTTGCTCTCACTTCCTCCAGTTTGGAGACCGGTGATGGGTCATGGACTGACTTGTCAGTGCCGTTAGAACTGACCGACTTTGGGATGGTCACTTCCTGCTTAGAGCTGTCGAGGACATTACTGTCACTCCTGAGGGTGGAATTTGAGTCTTTGTCTGCCATGGTAGAGTTGTATTGCCGGGTATAAAGTCGAAGGGGAAAACACCAATCGTTACAAAAAAAAGATTTAGCAGTTCGGAAGCAAGCTGATCTCTGTGAAAGGGTCCAAGGGAGCAAGCTTATCAAGAGAATGGGTGGGTCTGAGAGACGAAGTTGAGAAGAAAAGAGACGAGAGTGAGAGTGAGAATGAGAGTAAGAAAATGATGGGCAATTGTCCGTCCTTACTCTTCCTTGCTGCCTTTTATAATTTTTTTCCCCAAATTCAACAACTCACAAATAGGCGTTTGGATTGTCCAAAGAGAGACTCACTGACAAATTCGTCATGTCACCAGCTAAAACAACATGGTCATTGAATCGCAACTGAATGCCAGAGAGAGAGGACGGAATACGTGTCCGACTGTGCACCTCCTCTCTATTTGAATTGATGTGGACTTTCATAGTTCCGCCTGCGTTTGTGAAGCAAAAATAAAGGAATATTCTGTCAAAATCGCGTGTGGTCTGAGCATTTCTTCCCTGGTCCAAAATCAATTGGATGGGGGCTGTTTTCCAGGGCGTACAGAATGTCAAAATGTCAAAATGCTTATTTTTTTTTTATTTTTTTTTTCAGCGCAGCAAGTCTTTGGATGCCCGCCACCCACCCTAAAACTTCAACTGGTCCACAGGGGCTAACACCAATCGTGTACCGTAGAGGGCACCGCAGTCCTAGATAGACCCTCTGGCCCAATGGCAGGTACCCCTACAGCTTAGCCTCCGGGACTATGGTATTACCGGATGGCAAAACATAAACTCCTCAATGGTATTCCAGCTGCTTGCAGATCCCCTGTTTCATTTGCGCAGACTCCACGGCGGGGCTGAGGCAGGTGCGGTTACTTGGAGGATCGCCTCTTTGTACCTGACCGCACTATCCAGGCCCACCCCTCGGTCTATATGGCTCCCTGTCAGCTGTTGTGTTATGCAAAACTGGTGGTCTTTCGTTTATTTCACAACATTTGCTGTGCAATTGAACAAAAGAAAAAAAAGGGAAGACAAAACTTCAAAAATGTACTCGTGTTAATGAACTATTCTTCCTCTGGGTAACCATGACTATGTGCGATGAGGGATTGTGTAGTCCAATGAAACGACGTAAGAAACACAAAGCGGAAAAAAAAAGAACTATCTACAAGAAAAAAAAATGGTGAGGTATCAAAAGAGAAGTGGGAAGTATGACTGTTATGGAATTCTGGTAAAGGAAGGCGGAAAGGATGGAAGATTCAATAGCGAGTGAGGAAAGGAGCAGATCTCAAGATCGTCGCACTTCTTCAGAACTCAAGCACAAGTGATCAATGGCCATCAACTCTCGGACAGATCCACGTCGCTGGGACATCAATGACTGCATGCCCATCTGTCTCTGGTGGTTCGGGTTGCCTGAGCTTGAGAAGGATGCTGTGAAAGACGCCACGCTGGAGGAAGCCGATGGAGGAAGGGGTGGCGACGAGGCGGATGTGCTGTTGCTGTTGTTGTTCTCTCCATGGAAGGTAGGTGATGACGAGGAGGAAAAATATCCAGAACCTCGACGATCGTTCTTCAAGTGGGTGTTGACCTGCAGGCGCTCACCACTTCGATGGTTCAAGTGAGCTTGCAGGACCCCATTTACAATCATTTCCTCTTCAACCATTGGACTATGACGCGTTGCCTCATCCTCACCGTCAATATGTTCATCGTCATCGTCGAGCTCGTCTCTCTCCGATGTTGGTTCAGAAGTTGTCGAGAAGTCCATGGAGTACCTCTTGGATCGGTAGGCATTCGAGCCCATATCATAGCGCGCAACACTGCTTGGGTATCCATATCCACCACTATAGCTATGGCTGTGAGCCATGGGATGGCCACGTGGAGGCGGCGATGTTGGTGAAGTCTCGTCTGAGGACGGGTATCTGGGGTCAGTGTGATACGAATGGTGCTGATAATGTTGCGCCGGTCCAGCAGAGTACTGGACATGTGGATGTTGCTGCTGCGGGTAGGATCTCTTTTCTCGCTCTTCCTCGTGGTCCGATCCATCACCATGCTCCTCCTCCTTCACGTGACCCAAGGTGCCCATGGTCGAGTATCGACGGGTCAAATTTGCCAGCGAAGGCTGTGGTGGAGGTGGAATTGGGGAGGAGCTGCTGGATTCAGAGATCATGGTCTTGATCACCGCATCCTCAATGTCGTTGCTGCCGCCCCTCTCATTTCCTGAACCCGACCGCCCAGACCCAGATCGGGACATGGCTTCGCCGCTGCCGTTAGACCCTCTACGTCGCTGATATTGGCGCTCATGACGCTCCTGTCTAAAGTCGACCTCCTCCAGTTCATTGTCCTCGAAGTTGTCTTCTTCTTTGCTCTGGACCACAATCGTGTTGTTAATGTTGCTGATCGAAGACATGGAGTGGTTCACTCTATGGCCGAGAGGACCTCCGTCACCTCCGGGCATCTCCCGATGGCGCTCTGCCAAGTTGGCGAGCTCTGTCAAGGCCGAGAGGGGACCCATATCTAGCGATCGATGATGTTCGTGCCCACGGGAATATCGGCCTGGAGCACGATCGGACTCTTGTCGAGGGAAGTTGGGTCGAGGCAAAGCATTGTGCAGTGACTGAGGAGGTAACTGCGGGTACTGCAAGTTGTATGGATGATGTTGGTTCGGAGGAGGACCATAGGACGGATGTTGTGGGTGATGATGATACCCTGGGTACATCTCATGAGATGCAGGCTCTTGTGGACCACTGCTCACAGACGACGATCGTGTCAGCTTCATAGGAGACGACGTTGAGGAGGACGAGCTGGAGGAGAGTGAGGTCGCCGTCGTCATGGACGAAGGCGAGACCATGGTCGCCATAGTTGAAGCCACGTACGAATGTTGCTGCTGCTTATGAAGCGATGAGATCCCTGGGAGGTTAGGTCGGACCTGTCCTTGAGCAGGTGGAGGTGCTGCAATAGGTTGCTGGGGGCCTGATCGGTCCGACCCAAGAGAGATGGATCTGGACATACTTGAAGCGTACTTCATGGGCATGTTCGTGTCTGGCGTCATTGGTGGAGTCGGAATGGTCCGTGGATGGTATCCACTTGGCCCTGCAGGAGGTCCGTGTCCTTGATGTTGTTGTTGTTGATTGTGATGATTGTGTTGCTGCATCCCTGCTTCCGCCGAGAAGTCTCGGGATCCATTTCTTCCGTGGGAGTGGTGGTGATGGCTATGGCTATGACTGTGGTGATGGTGACCATTGTGTGGTGGGCCCTTGGGTGAAAACTCGAGGGATGGCATTGAGTGTCGACGCTCTATTATTGTGAATGGGTCAAAAAGATATAAAAAGAGTTTGGTCAGCGATCGTTGGCGCAAAATGAGCCATGACGGTCGCACAGATATAGACAAATGAGCGGCGAAGGTTGCTCACCATAGGGGTCGAACCGGTTGTAGCGTGAACTGGATGGGGAGGTGACCGAAGTGGGCGAAGCCAGAGGCGAGATGGCGCCGTCTCGATCACCTTCTGGGAACGACATTTGCAATTCTACACGACAAATTTCGATACAAAGACATGTCAGCAGAGACGCGCTTCCGGAGAGAAACAACTTCCTACTCCCAGCCCAGGTTGCTAGCCCATGAGGAAATACTTTACCTGATGGGTCTTGTAAACTGAGTCTTCTCCTCTTGCGCTGCATAGAGGTGTTGAAATGATTTTTGATCGCGTTATCTGGTCGGCCGGGCATGAGCTTGGACATCTCGGCCCATTTGGACCCCAATTGAGCAAATAACTTGAAGATCAATTCATCCTCCTGCGCCGTGAATGGTGACTTGTCAACTGATGAGGGATAGAAAAAAAACCATAACGACAGGAGAGGAAAGTGTAAGTCAGGGGCAAGTTGTGTTTGTGTTAGTTTCAATGGTGTCACCATTGGCAGAGGGGGGATTGGAGAACGGCAGGAAAGGATTGAGTAAGAAAACACCAATGGTTTGAAGGGACATGATCCTTATTTTGTGCTTTCCCTCTCCCTTTTTTCAGTTGTTTGGGGGTTCGGTCGACTCTACCCCTCTTCTTTTTTTTCTCAACGGCTCAATTGTTGTTTTTTTATCCATCCTCCGCGTGTGCGCACGCACGCGCATGCATGTTCGTATTTCTGACTTACTCTTGGGATCGAGATGGTTGTGCCAACGTTCTCGGCATTGTTTGCCTGTCCTGGATCCAAGTCGACTTGCAATCAAGACCCACTTCTCCGCACCGAGCTCGTGTACTAATGTCCGGAGCTGTCGATCCTCCTATTATGAATAGCGAGCGTTCATTGTTGTCATCAATTTTACGGTTCACGGTGAGAATGAAAGAGAAAGAAAGAGAAAGAAAGAGAAACACAGAGATGCAGAGAGATAGAAATAAAAACCACAGGAAGCATCAGAGCCGTTGTTCTGCGACTCTCGTGATAGTTGGTGTACAAGTAATATTTTTCTTTTGAAGGTAGGGATGCCGAATAACATGTGCAGGTCGCAAGCAACGAAACAGCGAAACGACAACACCCATCCACCCAATCCCTCACTCATTGACGTTGAAGTTAAAAAGAAAAAAAATATTTACCTCTGGAGTCCATGGACCTTTGATTGATCTTGGCTTAGAAATCATTCTCCAGCGTTGGAGGCAATGGTCTTTGTCTCGAGAGCCGTCAGGAAAGCAAAATTCTGCGATTCGTTTCCACGCTTTGCCGTTGAACTTGACGACAGCTTCGCGAAGTAAAATATCCTATAATGGATAGAGAGGAAATCGTGCAGGGCGTGATTTGGAGTGGAAAAAAGTGCCGAAGTGGGGGGCGTCAACAGCAGGAAGGATATCGAGACAAGATTTCGAGTGAAAACAATGGAAGGAAATGGAAAGAGGAGTGTAAGGAAGCAAGAAGGAAAGGTAGAAAATAAGTCACAGGTTAGAAGGTGTGTGCTTTGAGCAATGTGGTGAATGCGAGAGGGGGGCGGGGTTGGTGTGTGCGAGGAGATTATTTTGTGGGTTGGCTGGCTGGCTGGCTGTTGAGCAGTTGAGCAATGGTCAACATGACATGGTCATAGCCATTTGCACCCTTCACCTCCCCTGAGAGACAGGGGGAGAAGAAATCAAAAGAAAATAAAAAAAATGAAAAGACCGTCATGCTTGAGTGGGCTGGAGGCAGTGAAATGGGGGGGAGGCGGGGCAAAGGAAACCCTCTTTACTCTGTGTGCGGACCGTTAGGGCCTCTCTCTTGTGGTTTGTGTTGGTGAACACAGCAATGAGAAGAAGAATGGCCAATCGGGAAGGGGAAAGGGTAAAGTGCTGAGCAAAGGTGAGCAAAGGTGAGCACAGGGGACACTAAGAGGCAAGAAAGACGGCGATGAAAAAAAAAAATCAAGCCCGTTGACAATTGAAGCGTGCCAAGGCAAGGGTCAGGTTGGACTAGATGAAGGTGGGCGTGGATAGAGGTTGCTGAGTATGAAGGATTGAAAAGCCAAGCTGTAAGCTCTAGATAGTGATTTGGGGCATGCAAGGAGGAGAGCTGGAAGCAAAAAGACGTTGGAAGCAAAAGGAATGAAGGAAGAGGGTTGGAACATCAATGGTCGGAAAAGGGTATAAAAAAGGCGTAAAGCGGAAAGAAATGGGAGAGGAAGCAAAGGAACAAGGGAAGAGAAGAAGACAAAGGGGGAATGAATAAAAAGAAAGGGTCGAACATGGTCATCATGGTCAGTTTACAGCAGACCAAAGGGCGCAATGGACCATACCCCAGCCACAAACGGCACGAAAAGAAGACATCGATTCAGGGGGAAGGATCTCTTTCCGCACCACAGCAGTTGCTGGACCGTGAAGAAAGAACAAAAAAGGGGGGAACGAGGGGAGGGAGGAAATGTCAACCGAAGGTGCATTCCACTCTCACTGTGTCCCTGATTCAGCACCACAAGGCGAGGGCGAAGGAGCCCTTGAGGCTGCGGGGGAGCGAGCGAGCGAGCGAGCGAGTGCGCGGGCGCGAATCTTTAGCAGATTCATCTGCAAGACCAAGAATCCACTCGCTCTCATTCTCTGCATCCCTGAAATACAATCTCCAACGCGCACACACGAGAAAACAGGTACAAATGCCGATAAACATCGTCAGCATCACCACCACCACAACAACAACAACAACAGCGTACGACAAAACAAATCGGTTGTCAGTCCCGCCCGCTGTCTGCCATCTTCGTATCGACAGCGGTCCTAACGATGCTACCTGCAGAATGAAAACAACAAAAAACCACTCAATGGTACCAGCTGGTTGGGCATTGGCCAAATCGATTTTTTCAGCTCCATGCTCCCTCCTCGCTGTCACCACCACATTACAGCCCTTGAGATGTGTCTGAGCGCACACCATGACCACGACCGAACGATTAAGGTCAAGGGGGAGGGGAGAGGGGAAGAAGATGAAGGGAGGGAACACAACAGTGCAGACTCAAGAGGCTCGTGTTGGAGAAGTGGTTGCTGTCACACTGTGAGAAGGTCAGATTCTTACCTCTTGACGCGTCCACTTGATGCCACCCTCGTCGCCAGACTCCGCGTCTGAAGAGCCATCGGAATCCATATTTGTGTCTACGCGACGATACGCGTCCAGGGTTGGACCTGCGCCTTCTTGCGGCAGTATGTGCATCGGCATCGACCCAGAAAAGTGCACCGAGTGTTGTCGGGGGCCAAAGTGTTGGTGGGAGGATTGGTAGTAGGGGGATGTCTGTAGATGGGAATGGCTCAGAGAGTGAGAGTGAGCACGGACAAGTTTTCCGCCACCCGTGCGACCGTTGTTGTTGACGCTGGTACCATTGTGGCTGAGAAGTGAGGCAGATCCTTGCGTCCGATGTTGGTGATGGTGGTGATGGATTTGTCCTGGTGTGGAAGGATTCTGCAGGGGTCGCTGCACGGTGTTGTGGACATGCTGATTGTGATTGTACCGTTGGTGTTGTTGTTGCTGCTGCTGATGTTGTTGCTCTTGGCGGATCGGTTGTTGTTGCTGTGAATGTTGAGGATCAACGCTCAGATGCCCATCCTCGCGGTATCCTTGCAGTTGCTGTTGTTGAGGATGAAGATGAATCGCGCCGTCACGGCAATTGTTCTCTATACTACTGTTGCTACTGCTGCTGCTCCTTCGGCTGCTGCTGTTACTGCTCATGGTATGGCTGTCGCTAGTCGAGCTATTATTGATGTCGTCGTGACCATCGGGGAAAGACAAAAACGGAGGATGCGCACTGTCGCCGTTGCTGTTGCAGGCGTTGTCGCTGCTTTTGTTGATATTGTTATTGTTATGTTCCATGCTCTGTGTCGCAACACCATGCAGCATGCTTGGATGTGTTTGGTGTTCGCGCAGCTCCTGTTCTTCATGATGGCGTTGTTTTTGCAGTCGCTCCTTTGCCTGCTGTTCAAGAAAGCGCTCGCTTGGCTGCAGTCGGCATTGCTGTTGCTGCTGTTGCTGTTGTTGTTGCTGGTGATGAGGAAGACGCGATGATGGATCAGAGGGAGGGCTATAGTACGATGAGTGACTGTAATGTCTCAAGTGCCGAGCTTGCTGCTGTTGTTGATGGGATTGTGATGGCTGCTGCTCCTGGATCGCACCAGTCTCCTCGCTGTGATAGCCACCTCGTCGATGCTGGAGTTCTTGTTGGAGATGGTGGTAAGGATGCGGGTGTTGCATTGAATGCTGCCGACGTTGTGGAAGCTGGTCCACAGAACACCGACGGATGTGCTCTGGGATCACACTGGGCGATGTGATCGGCTTCATGGTGTTTTGTCTGTTCTTGATGGGAGAAAGGGCCGGAGCGAGTAGGTGAAAGGCGATGCAACACTGGTGAGCGATTGAAGATGTCAGATGGGATGGAAAAGTGAAATGGGTGCGCGTGCGTAAAAGAAATGAAAGTGAAGAAGAGCAGATGATGGTGGGCCTCCTGACGAAGATCTAAACCGAAGGGAGCTTGCAATGCAAAAGGGTAGACAACAAAAGATGGAAAAAAGAAAAAACAGTTAGGCAAAATGAACCAATGCTGTGAAGAGTACACCGAGCGAAAAGGACAAATCTCAAGAACAAGAAGAAAATGAAGACAAAAAGGAGAGAGGAGGCCGAATTCAGGAAGGGGATGAAAGGAGAGAGAGAGAGAGGAAAGGTGGGCTTCTCAATGGATTGTCGATCCTTGCTTTGTCTTCTCTTGACCTTTCTTTGCGTCGCGAAACAGAGAGCAAGAGGGGGAAAGGATCTTTCAATCTCATTTCTGAACCATGAGGTCTGGCAAATGGGCGGGCGCCCTCAAAAAAGTGTTGTTTTGATCGGATATCGGAGGGTACGTGCACTGCATGGGACATGAAGAGCTGTATGTGTGATCGTCGTCTCCCTCCTCACCTTTCTTCGCTTACCATCCACCCGTTTGTCTCCCAGTGCACACCGGACCTTCACCCTCCCCTTGATTTGTTTTTAGACACCCAAGAAGTATTGTTCATGTTGGCCATTGAAACTTACTTTCTGTAGATGAAGGTCTACTGTTGGGATTCAGTTGGGCTGGGCCAACACTGCGAAGGACAGAAAACATGGAGGATCAGCAAAACGTGAAGAATTCGGTATTGAACGGGCAAAAGGGGGTGGTGCAACCATTGATCTGGATCAACAACCAACGTCCATTGGACACACCAACTTCCGCAAGCCGTCAACCAGACCACTATTCACTTCCCTCTCGTCTCATGTCCGCCATTACAATAGAACTGTCCGGTTCTCTGGAAAAGAAGAAAGGATCCATTGAATAACAGGACAAAAATAAAACGCGTTTGGTCCCCTACTCTGTTTGAACCCTGGCATAAATATGCACTTCCAGCCTAGAACCATTCCTTTACTGCTCGAGGCTGACGGGAAACCCTGGACATATTTACAGAGAGAAAGGGAGAGAAAAAGGCAAACACACAACAATGCTCGATGACGACAGGGCACATCTGAATGGGTACGCGCCCAATCTTTACAATCTTCTGGTCACAGAAGAGGACCAGGGAGGAGTATTCCAGGGCTCATCCGAGTGTTTGCTTTGGGAAGAGGAAGAAGGGGGGAAAGGATGAGGAGTGCAAAACGGAGATGTGAAAGAAAATGTCAACAAGGACAAAACAAGTAAACAGAAAAAACCACACTCGGCTGTCCTCTTCGTCTTTGCCTGCAGGTCATGTCTTCCTCAGCAGTGCAGTCTCCTGCCCAATGCGTAGAAGAACAGCTGGGACAACGAACACGGTCAAGTCCCGCGTAACTTTGCAACACAAACACTTCCTCACGCCCTTGATAAGCATGCCAAAAGAAACTTCTGACAACCACAATTTGAGCACACTGCCCAATAACATGGAGACTGAAGTTGCCGATGGCACAAAGGAAAGTGACCAAAGGAAAGAGAATGAAGGAAAAAAACGCGTCGAATCCGTTTCCCCCCACAGTGTTTTGGTCTCTTTGATTGGCTGTCTTCTCACGCGTCTCAGTATTTGCCTTCTAGTTATTATCAAAGCTCAGCAACAATGCCTCCTCCCACGACAGTCACCGCCCCCTTTCTATTCCCGCTCGAGCTTCGTTAGTCAGCACCTCAGGAATAGGGGTCAATGAAGTAGAATCTCACCCTGCCCATCAGTGGGTTTCTTTGCATGAAAACACTCTTCATCTCCCTGCGCTCAACCCCTAGCTCTGGGCTAGCAAAAATATGCCTTGCACAGACAAAAAAAAACATTGCGGTATGTGCCTTACGCGTGATGATCCAGCAGTCAACAGTGGGTGCAGAGGCACAGAGGACGAGAAAAAGAGAGTGAGATTGGGGAGGAGGGGTGGGATTGAAAACTTGGAGGGTTTAGGTGAAGTGACAAGCAAGGAGCAAGCAAGAAGAAAAGATTCTCGAGATTCTGGGAGTCAATGTCGAGTATATGGCGCACCCATTACATTGAGCAAAGGGATCATCAATCCATCTATGTAATTACCCATCCTTCGTCCTTAAACGAGTGATAGATTGATCGGATATGGCAGGTTGTCTGTTACTGGCTTACTCGGGTCCCAATCCCAAGCGGGAACAGTAACCTATCATATCAACTTCAAGGCCGTGTTTTTTTCTTGTTTCCATGATCTTGAAAAGCTGCTTCTCTCCAAGGGACGGCCTTAAAATTCTCCTTTCATACAGGAGACGATATCTGGAGCCAGATTTTATCCCGTCATGTTGTGTACAATGGCGGCTCTTCAAGTAAAATACTCTGGGGCAGCTCTTGGGCTTGACTAGAATTGATCGTGTTTCTCCAAGGCGCTTCCTTTGTGCAACCGCAAGGGCGGCCTCTTCTTGTGAGGTCGGTGATAGAATTTTTTTTTGTCAGCAGGAGAGAGTGGGGATAGCTTTCCTCAGTGCTGGGTCTCTCCTCCAACTTACCGTCGTCTGAGAAGGGAATGTACTATTTGCTTTATCGACATTGCATACTGAGATCATTAAGAAAATTGCTCAAAGAAGACAGGTCTTCTTGACAAGGACGTTAAACCATTCCCATTTTCAATCGGGATACTTTGAGTTTGGTGATGTCCGGTCACGCAAAGAAACAAAGTCTTTCGGGATGGTGTCAACCGCCACTCTATTACTTTTTTGTCTTCATTTTATCCTACCCACTCACCCTTCCATCTCGGCCATTTTTGAGGCCCGGACTTGGGCTTGCCATCAGGTACCATGGGAGATTGCAGCGGAGCGCGTCGCCGCAACTCCCTGCCTTACGATCGTTTCAATTGCCTACTACATGTGAACACCTTCTTGCACACTGGATCAGATAAGGTCATTTGCTCTCTCAATGTCCAACGAAACTGATGATAGTCCAAGAGTCCTCTCTCCATAGCTCCGACCCAAAACAAAGCCGCACTGCTGCCAAAAGAGCGTTGTTTTCTGATGTTCTTCTATTGTTTGAAAATGATGTCCTCTTTTGCTAATCTGCATTACGCTCTGGGGTTCTCCTCAACCTCGGGCTCAATGAGCTTCTCCTTGATCAAAAGTTCCTCGAGTTCTCCAGACTGGTGCATGTTGACCATGATATCGCAGCCTCCAACGAACTCGCCGTTGATGTAGACCTGGGGGATGGTAGGCCAGGAACTAATAGGGAAAAAAGGATATAATGAAAGGAGAGGAGTAAGTCTTTCTTGCACCTATCGGTTCAAAGTCTCTAAAACCATCCTAGAAAAGGTTTTTTTTTTTGTTCCTTACGAGTACTCCTTGATTCCGCTGCGAAGTTCCTCGTCAGCCAAGATGTTGAAGCTCTTCAAGGACTTTTGCATATCCACACCTAACCCAGTGATGTAAAAAAATGGCACTTCTTATTAGATTCCTGCGTCCTCAGCATCCGGGGCAGCATCCCATGACATCTGTCCCTTACCCTGAACGGTGAGAATCTGCATGACGGCACGACTGAATCCGCACTACAGGAAGAAATTGAAAGAAAAAACCAAGGTTGAGTCAAGGATTCTTGTATCTTATAGTTCCTACAGTCATTTTGTGCGCCTTTTGAGTCTCCAAGACGGGACAGTAACGACGTGTGTGTGTGTGTGTGCGTGTGCGGAGGGGGGGGGGGGTTACCATGGGGGCATCGGGGGTTCCCTTCATGAAGACAACGAGCTTGTTGTTATGAATAGCCTACAGAGGGAGGCATGCAAGGGATTAATACAATGATTCACGACTACGCAATATTTTTATGGTTCAGGGTCGATTCCTAATCAGAAGCAACATTGTAATCATGCACCTACATCCTCAATGGTCTTCTTGGTGGAATCCGAGAGGTAGCGGACGGCAAAGCTGGTGGCGGGAAGAGCAGAACGACGGGTCAAGAAGTGGCTGCTGGGGCGGATGGCCTAGAATTCCAAGAATTGAACGATGCAGTCAGAGTCAGTGGGCTGTTGAGTTGATCCAGTTCCTGTATCTCACACTCCATCATCGGGTGTCAAGGGCAATTTCAGTCATGAGAAAGGTCCTCTCTCGTCCGTACCGAGGATGCGCTGCGGAGGAAGTTCATGTTGACCGGTTGAGTGTGATGTGGAGCGGGAGAGAGGGAGAGAGAAAAGGAAGGGGTACGTGAAATGGGACCTGGGGTGGATCTTGCTCCGAGCAACGAAAAGTGCTGAAAAAAGGGCCGTCACACCTCCGGGCCACGGAGCAATCCGATGTCCATGCTTTTTTTGATTTATTTTTCAAAGGATTTTAGAGTACTACAGCTCGAGCCACATGCCGCCACAGATGCATGCACGGTCGTAGTTGTGGTACCACAGCGTCGTTAACGTGATGTCCACTCCCGTCGGACTCATTCCTGGCGTCTGCGTTGGTGATCGGCGTGGCGCGCCTGCCTTTGTGATGCCACTGTTGGTCGTAGCAGTTTGAAGGCATCTATTCAGCGAGGTATCATTTTGTCAATCTGGTTAGCGACTCCCCAATATTGCCAGCATCTCCCTTTACATATCGCTGCATTCTTACCTTATACACTGTCGTCCGCTGCCAATTGCCTTGAACTTCTTGACCTTGCGGATCGGGTCATTGCCATAGCGCCTCTTTCTGACCTGTGCCTCAATCTCCGATTGCGAGAACATCTGAAACTCGGTTGGCTGGAGATCCACGGGTGCAAAATGGTCACTCAAGCCCAACATGGCCATCCGTCCTCCCTTCGCATCGCCCTTCTGCATTCCCGAGCTAGACCGTTCGTCACTGAGCACAGGAAATAACGTCCATTCCGACCGTGTCTTCTTGCATACCGATTTCACTTCCCGCTGCAGCCATGGGGTCATCGTGGCCGAGGAAGAGGGCAGACTAGACCCAGCCTTGCTGTTTCTACGCGAACCGCCTCCGACAGAACTTTCACGCATCTCTTCATCAGAGTCCATGTACTCATCCTCTTCTTCTGCCTCCTCCTCTAAATGTTGGTCATCATCCGGGACAATCTCTGCCCCATGACCGTTGCTCAAAGGCTGAGATCGGTGACTTTGGTGTTTGTCATGTCCACTCCAACTCTGCCACGCCGGTCTCAACGACTCTAGATCCTCCTCGCTCTTCGTGCTGCCTTGATCGTGTTTGCTATAACGTCTCTCATCATCCACCAAGCCCCATAGTAAAGAGGCAATAGGAAAAGAAGATCCATGAAGGTCGAAAGGTCCACCATGAGAAATCGACCCCGAGGTAGCCATGGTGGATGAAGATTCGCCAAAGGACGGAAACCGAGGTTGTTGATTTGATTGCTGAGACAAAGGTAGCTCTCCAGGTGATTCCGAAAAGACCTTGGATTGCACTCCAGTCCTGACACCAGATGCGCCGCTGATAGATCCACGAGATCCCATAGAGGCATTGCTGACGTTGGATGGAAGATGATGAAGACCCCCCACGGAGTGTCGGCCACCGGCCATAAGGGCAGGGGTACTTCGGGGTTTGAGAGCAGCTATGGGGTCAATACGGCAGCGGGCTGGATGCATGGCCGCTGCTCTGTTCCTGAAGCCCCGAGTATCTGTCAAGGTGTTTGTTGGCTCCAGCTCTAGCCAATGGAGGGTCGCGAACATGAGTTTGTTCATGTTCCAGAGGGTTGGGTACCTCCTTGTCATGTTCCGCAGATCTGTCTTTGCTTGTGCTGCCAACTTTGTCGTCAATGTTGGGATGATACCCTTAATAAAGATGCCATGATCCGAAGCAGACTTGTCCAGGATACCTCCGCCTGCTGCTGCTACCGTTTGATTGCCTATGCTGCCGAGATCTCGCAATAGGGATTTGACGATATCAACCTTGAGAGAGCACCTCGAAAAGGTCATCTCTACATACTGGGACAGATGTGTGATCTGAATCTCCTTCATCGCAATTGCCTCTTGCACAGTCATCGACTTGATTTCCTGATCTGGCCCAGCTGCTTCCACTACAGGCGCCTGAGACTGGTAAACGCGCACAAATAGTTGCTCCCGATTCTTGACGTATTGTTGGAATTGCTCCATGACCACAAGGACGGACCGCAGCGCTCTCCGTGCACGGTTATGGTAAAGGAAGCATAGCAAATTGGGCTTAGGTGTCCCCTCCGTCTGCGTAGGTGGACTTTGACCGTCGGGGACATTTTGCTGATCAGAAGCTGGGGATCCCGGCATAGAGGCAGATCTCATGTTCAAAAATACGGCCAGCTCACGGAATAGTAGAGTACAAAAATCCAAAGTCCATCCACAAAGAGGTAATAGTGACCACAACGAATCCGTGTCGAAGGAGAGTTGCTTCTGTCCGATGGGGATGCTGGCGTTAGGTTCCAAATGTTCCTCAAGGATAGCAGGGTCGGAGGTACAGCACCCTGAGAACACCTCGCCGATAGACTGGAGATGCATGAAAGCACAAATGGCACGGTACTGAACAATCTTGCTAGGTAGCGCTTGGAAGAGAACCAACTGAAGTGAGAGCATACGCCGCAATACGCTTGCCCTAGGCAGAAAAGGTTCCAAGGCCGACGTGTCTTCTGCTCCGCTGATCGAGTCATAGCTCTTTAACACGCCCGCCATAAACTGGTCTGCCAGGTCTATAAGATAAAAGGAGTAACTCATTAAAAAACCGATTGCTTTTCTGTTACATTCAAGTTGTCATGTCCATCCAAAATCATACCTGCATTATTTTCGTCTTTTGATGCGGCGACAAGGAGGGAAATAATATCTGAGTAATCACTCTCATTAAGAACCGCCACCACAGCTTGCTGGACAAGAGCTTCGAGGTCGATGTCATAACCTACATTGACCAAATTCTACTGTTAGTAAATCGTTTATTCCCATAAAATTATCCATTAAAGAGCTGATGATCCTTCGCACGATACCTGATGAGGATGATGTCGATACACTGAAAATATGTCCATTGAGCGCAGTACAAAGTAAATGTAGACCGTTTGGAGAGGGTTGTATTGCCGTCAATGAACACCCATCCTTGTTCCGATTAAAGCCATCCAGCCAAGTGGACGTCATATCCGTAAGTCCAGAGTATCGACTACCGAGGTAAAGACACGCCAATATTAGCTGCAGGCCCTCGTTTTAATTTGATGTCGTCAACCCTTGCCTCCCAACCTACCTTTCGATTCCAAGAATACTCCCATCCGAGAATCCTAATACAAGTTCCCTGCTCCTTGAGACAAATGTCATTGCTGAAATAAACTTATCGCTAAACAAACGCTCGCCCAGAAGCACAAATGTCTAATCCGAAGTCAGAAAAGGTGAGATACATGTCTAAATGAAACAATGGTCCGTCACCATCTTGTCCCATAAAACAAGGCAGTGATTTTTTGGTACTCACCAGAGATGGCTGTCCAGAAGCAGCGTCAGTCCTGCGTGTCGACAGTTCCTGAAAAGCCGGGTGAAAGCCCATGAGTTTCGGAGTCACATCCCAGACCGCCACTTGACTCTTATACACTGCAGATCCTGGTGTGATTTCTACACATAAAACAATAAAATCTGGTTAGCTGGCGGCAGAAGGCATTGGTAAAATCCAGAGGGATTCTCTTCCAGGCACTTTCGACATCCATTCATCTCCCACCCTCGACTCCCATTACCATCTCTTGCAGCAAGTGCTACGGCGATCGAGAAGGGACGTCCTAAAGTCGGGGGCAGCAGTTGCAGGTGCTGCACTATTGAAGGCGACATGATCGATCCAGGACCCGACAGGGGATTTGTGATATGAAGAACAGCCAAGGCATCGCATCGAAACACTGCTTCAGGCGAGAAACGAAGATCGATATGGTATAGGTGGATAGTTGAGGGCAAAGCCTGACCGGAATGTGTCGCTAAATAGATCCCATCGGCTGGAAATAAAAAAGATATTAGTTTCCCTTTCCAGTGGACTTTCCTTATCGTTCTCCTATCAGTCGAGGCCAGTGAACCTACCACCGCTCATCATGGATCCATGAGATATCCGAGAAGATGTCAGATCTGTATTGATTGAACGTCGAGGTAATGGGGTCGTAATCGTTGTAAAGAGCTGTCCCGCGAGTTTGTAAAGAGTCGTCAGCTAGAAAGGGAGGAGGGGTGGTCAGAAATCATCAAAAAAAATCCAAGTTGATGCTATTCTTGCAGCTTACCAGGCCGTCACTGGTCAAGACGACAAGGGATAACGGGTTTCTTGATCGTCCTGTCCTCTCACGTTCATATCGGGTCGACCCATCGATTTTGGAGGCCACGTACTGTAACACAGTGCAACAATAACAAGTTAAACACCGAGATCCTTTGATCTGTATTCTCAGCTCAGTCTTCCGGTGACCAACAGCTCGCAACATACCATTCGATCGGAGTTGATCCACTCACAGCAAACGACGGGATTAAATAGGATGACCATGTACACGGGCAGCCAGGCATTGAGGTATCGCTATACGAGCCCAAATGCATTGAATCCAAGTTAGAAAAAGCGCCCACACCACTCCACGAAATCTCCATCTTTTCCTGCGGCAACCCTTTATCCTTTTCAGACATGTACCTTGTTTGCCCAAATGACGATTTTGCCCTTCTCGTCCATGGTGGTGAAGTAGTTCCCTGTATGATTCCAAAGCACATGGGTGATGTTACTCTGTCCATGGAACATGGATATATCCTCCAGACAGGTATCCCAAAACTTTGCCTTGCCCTCCGCGCTCATCAACAACGACAACAATCGCAAGGAAGGGCTGAAAAAAAACCAGAACGTTGCGCATGATTAGACAAAAGGTTGACTTGAAGAGACTGCTCCTCTGACCTTGGATATCACTCTCCTCCCCACTAATCAAGGAACCACTTACTTCATAAGCCCGGGTACTTTTCTGTCTGGCACCCAAGAGGGCACGATCGCCACATTCTTCGAAGACCATGCGATTGGTCTAACCACATGTTAATTGCAGCAAGAGAGCATTAGTGAAAAGAAGGGGAAACAAAACGCTGTTCATCGGGAGCGCACGAATGTGTTTACCTCTGAAGGCCGCCATGCCTCAAGGAAGCGTACAGTCCATCGGTGGATTGATTCGGAGGCAGAAATGAGGAGAGGGTCTGCGCGAGGTCCACAGTAGCCATTTCAGAAAGCGCGTGCGGGATTGAATGAGAGGAGTCGTCTCGCTGTGCGGTGCCTGGCTTGCTTTAGATGAGAAGTAAGGAGGAGGGTGGAGGTGGGCGCGATTGAATGAGGGGCTGAAAGAGGGAATCAAAGCTGGTTTCAAAGCTGGTTTCTCGGAGGCGAGCCGCTGTCGAGGGCCGGGAGAGCGAGAACAGAAACGAGCAAAGAGGAATGAGGCAAAGAGATGAATGTGGCATGGAATGGAATCGCATGAGTGAAGACTTTAATTTGGGTGGCTGAAAAACAAGAAAGCGGCGGGATCGGCGACGCGTCTGTGGAGAGACCGGTTGGGGGCGTTGCAGCCCCCTCTTCCGCCTTCTTCCTCTCTTTCTAATTCCTCCTGGCTGTCGGTCTGCACCCAAGGTCGCCATGTTCATGCATACCTCTGCCCACAGTCAACCCTCCCTGGAGGGGAACAGCACACAACAGCGTTCGAAAAAAACTTGTTCTGTTGGAGAGCTCGGGGAATATTATGTACAGGGAAGCCATGCCAACCAAAAAAGAAAAGGACATCAAAAACAAGGATACTATCTGCTACAAACACCGCCAACAAAAAACGACTCAAAGGTCGTGAAAGATCACACCTGCAACAATGCCGACCTCGTATTCTTCCTCGTCATCGTCATCCACCGAGCGCAATGCTCGGACAGCGTCCTGCACTGCCTTTCTGGAGACCATTCTCGGGAAGCCTAAGAATGAAGACGTTTGAGAGTAAGCGACCAGTCACCACACAAAAGTACATGGAGAGAATGCATCAACTGCATGTCACAATAGTAGACAAAAGTGGCTTACCAAGTCCTCCCTCGTAGCCTGAAAACCATTGGACCATATCCTGTTTTGCCAAGCAGTCGCCGTTCTCTGTGGCCAGGAACAAGGTAACGTGTCGTCGAACCATTGGCAAGCTAGATGAGCCAGAAATGGACCGTCTGGACGAGAAGGAGCCCCTCTTGGGCGATGGCAACGATCCAATGTCAGTTGACAGGTCAACTGCCACCGATCCTCGCCTGTTGATCGCGGCACCAGCACCGCCCTCTTGTTGCAGATACAGACCAATATACTCGCTATCTCGGTGACGATCGCCTCGTCCATGCTAAATAAAAAGAAGTGGTAGACAAAAGACTCGGTTAGTGGCAGGCCAGGGAATTGATTGGCAAGAGAGTGCAGGCAATGGCCCAATAGTTTGTTCTCGACGAGTCCAAATAGCTAGTGGTCCCAAGAGAGGGGCACCGTATGCTGCGGGGCAAAGCGAAAGTCGAGCAAATCGGGCTGAAATTGGGAGGGGAAATTGAAAAAGCGAGGAAGGCAGCGATTGAAGGAAGGGTGAAAGTGCGAAGGTGAGGATAGTGCGGAAGGCAGGCAGCGCAGAGAGAGGCGAGCAAGTAAGCAGACAAAGAAAAAGACACTGTCAGTTCTACGGGGATCCACTGATCACTCGCAATTGCAGGGTCGATTGTCTTCGTGCTGTCTTCAAGAATAGACTCTTTCCTGTGCAACTGAGCACCAGGCACTGTCAAGGCTGGACTGGAGACGACAAGAAAGGGATCAGGGGCTTACCGGGTAAAGGCGGAGTCGCCAGGAGCTGTTGCCAGGAGCTGCTGCATGGGCGCCGAGACCTGCACTGCTGCTGTAGCTGCTGGTGTGCATGGACGGTGGCCGGGCTGCGGCTCCTTGACGCGTGTTTGCAACAATAATGGCGGCTGCTGCTTCTGTGGCCAGGTCTGCAGAATCCGTGTTTGTGACAGCCATGTGACAATCCTCGTTATCTGTGGTCCTCTGACCGCCACCACTGGAAACGACAGTCGCCGGTTGCTGCTGCTGGCCTTGGCTATCTTTAATCTCAAAGACACGCGATCGCACAAACCGGTCAGAGAAGGAGAACTCACTGAGCTTGCCCACAGGCCAGAAATAGGCCTTGTCCGTCGAGTGCGACGCCATCATGGGATGGACCTCGCGTCTGATAAGAGCCTCCACGGCCACCGGGTCCGAGCAGGGCATCGAGGGCACCGTCGAAGCAGAACCTGGAGGAGTATGCATCATCGAGGACGAGAATGAGGCCCGGTGGCTGTGGCTGCTGCTGGCATGAAGCGGGCTGTGCGGTGGAGTCCTGTTCGACTTTGGTACCGGGATGGGGGCCAGGAGGATGTGGTGGGAAAGTGAGCGCTCGTTCTGGATCTGTTCTCGATGGTGCTCAGCAAGCCGCCTTTTTCCACTAAGGTCTTGTGGAGGAGGAGGCTGGTCAACGCTGGAACGCTGGGCGGGTCGCGAAGAGTCCACATGGGCAGCAGAGGCCTGCTCAGAGTCACTCTCGTCGCTGACTTCAGGGCTTGGGTGGGCACTAACAAAGGTTTTGGACTGAGGCTGCTGGTCAACAAGGGGAGAGGATTCAAAGGTCAGGGACATGTCCATCTCCAAGTCCTTGTCGCTCGAGTCAAAGGGGTGCTGCTGTTGCTGGGAAGCTTGCTGCTGCTGCTGAAGAAAGTGAGAGGCAGGCAACAGGTTGAGCTTTGGGAGGGAGGATCCTCTGAAGCGCTGCGAGAATTCAGTCATGGTCGAGAGGATATCGAGATGAGGTTTGTATCACGAGGTGGAGTTGGTGGCGAGAGGGCGCAAGATAGTTGTGTTGCAGTGTTTGAGGTATGCAGGGACGGGAGTAGGTAGTCGATGACGAACAATGATGGGCTTAGTGCAGGGAGCAAGGAGCCAGACTGGATGCTGTCGATTGCAGGCGAGATTGTTTGCTAGAAAGGTCTCTGTGTGGGAAAAGGGGGGGGGAGGGACTGACCAACAATGTAGGTCAGAAATGTGAGAGGTTGGGACGGTAGGAAGGTCGGAAGATAGGAAGTCTGGGAAGGAAGGAAGGAAGACTGGAAAGGAAGAAGAAGAAGGGAAGGGAAAAGGAAGAGAACAAGAAAAAGGAGAGAAAGCGAACAGTTGGGAGAGAAAGAAGTGAAAACGAACACGAATGGCCCGTCGCTTTTATACCCGAGGATGCATGGGATTGCAGTGTAGGATTACAGGATCACCTTTCTTCTCTCCTTCTTTCTTTGCTTCCTTCCTTCCTTTGGTCCTTCCGTATTCCTGTCTACCAAGGCGCACCAGTTCATCCCTCTGCTCACCGCCCGTCCGTCCGTTCGTCCTGTCATGGTCGTGCATGTGCTCTCTTCCGTGCTCTATGCCGACTCCCCGAGGGCGATGGATATATATCTTGCGGTGGACTCCTTGCTTGTCCACCCGTTACATCGGGCACCGACAAAGAGATGGGGCGACCATGTCCCAGGCAGGGCCCCATCTCTCTCAGTCTCTGTGCCTGCTCTTCCCTTGTCTACCACCTTCACCTTGCAGGACCCAAGAAATCGAGCTGCAGATGCTCACATGGTCATTCACCAATCGGTACCAGCCAGCCAGTCAGCCAGTCAAGATCTGGGGCGACGACTCTGGTCGTCCAGATCCTCTGTCTCGCTTGTTACCAAGATTTCACTTTGTCTCTTGGGGGCCTCCCTTGGCCATCTCTCGTCCCCTTGATTTGCCCCGGCTGATCACCGGCAACTCTCGAGACAAACAGCCTTCACATTCATTATCATCGTGCGAAGACTGCACCGCTTTGCCTTTTTGGGAAGAAAAAAAAAAGTCCGGCCAGCCAAAGACCCAAGGCCGCGTCCGGCAACACATACTGCTGCTACAACCAGTCTGCCCTTCACAATTGCACAATTGCCGACTCCACACAGACACACCTTGGTCGACTGACTATATTTTATCTCTGTGGATCCAGCATGACCTGTTTACCCTGTGTGAGTGTGAGAAATAGGCAATTGCGCCCCAATTGGGAAGATTTCAGCTCTCAGCTCAACACAGCGCAGACCCCTCGTCTCTTGTGTGTTATCTTGGGAAGAAGAGTGGGTGCACAAAGGGGGGACAAAAGGGAAAACGGGAACACAAAGCCTGCATTTTTCGAACATGTGGGCAACTCTCCCATTTTACTTGGTTTTTTTTGTTGCTACGTAGTTGCATATCTCTATCCCGGCGATGTTGGAAGAGGGAAGAAGGAGCGAACACAAAGAACAGGACAATTACGGTAAAGATGGGGTCGAATGCCACTCTTCCCAATCCGCGAACATGAGGGGCAGCAAGCGAAGGGAAACGCGCAAGACAAAAAAACAAGAAGTAAAAAAAAACCCTCCGCATTGTTTATGACCTCGTGCCAAACCACACTTTCTTCCGACCTGATTTCCTGCGGCAGCTCTCATCAGCGTTTTGAAAAAAAGAATAAAAGCAGATCATGTCCAGGGGTCAAAGGACGAATTGACGGTCTGCGATTACGCACGCTTTCCAACGACAGGATGATTGTTCACCTCCACAGTGGTTCTCTATTTTCCCTGGACGATCTCCCGCCTTGTGAACTTCGCTTCCAGCTGTTTTCTCGACTGATCATCTTGCATTCCAGTCGTCGTTTGTTTCCCCTACTTTGTTCTTTCGAGCTTTCCGATGTCCTCTTCTCTGAGTTCTCTCAACTTTCCTTGTCAGTTCGTGTTATCCCAAAAAACCAAAAAATAAATGTCCGGCTAGCCCAAACGTTGTGTTGCACCTCGTTGTAGATGGCTTCACGTAGACTAACAGGGATTGTTCTCTAGATCACCACCTCCACATGTGGAGAGGACAAGTCCTGGGCGACCGACCATAACAAAACTTGCGGGGGAGGGGAACATGAACAACCCTGCCTACCACCTCCAATTCGACTGGCCTACCATTGGTCGTTCATTGTAGGACTAAAGGCTTGAGCGGGGATCTAGGCTCGAGAATTAATGAACAGGACGTTTCCGCAGACAGATGGAGTGAGCTGATCCCTTCGAGCTTTTTATATCTAGGCAGAGAGCTTTCCTTTCGAGCCCAAGTTTTGAACAAGGCCCTGTCCTGTGTACCTGTACTGTAATAATAGGTAGGAAGACAAGAGAGCTTAGGATGGACAGAGGGAGACGCACGCATGCAAGAACGTTAGCAGGGGTTTCAAGACACTTTCAAAGCAAGAGAGTGGGGCTCGTTTTTTTTCTCAAGATGATCTGTCAACAAGCTCGAGGGATATATTTCTAACTTATATACTTTTCTATTCTTGTCTACTGGACTTTCCAATTGTAGGTTTTTGCGCCTTGTAAAGAAACAGAATGGATTGCAGAGGAGGGTAAAAACAGATGTCCAAGAGCAAAAGGAGCTGTATATCGACCGAGAAACCAGCTCGCGTGGTTGACATGACTCGAAGAGATCTCAAGGACGTCAAAGAATTACTTGATACTGAAAAAGGCATTCAGGTTCATAACAGGTAGCAAAAAAAAGGAAACAAAGGACAGACAGAAGCAAAGAAAAGGAAGAGTAGAAGCTGAACAATACCTCTTTCCTATCGACATGTCATCAAGAAAGAGCAAGGAAAAAATAACACAAAGAGGGGAGGATGGATGAGTAGGGAGTGATGAAGGGCCAGCCCTTTTTTTTTCTTTTGAAAGATGAAAAACTACAAAGTAAAAAAAAGACACTCAAGGGGGGATATCAAAAACAAGAAAAGAAAACGATCAACTACACAAAAAGAGGAGGATCTCGGGGGTTTCTTTAGTGGTTCTTGGCCTTGGGGGACTTGGGCCACTTCAAGTTGCCCTTCATGGGGCAACGGACGAACTCGTACTTGGTGTGAACGACACCCTGGGAGAGAGGAGCGAGGGTCTTGAAGGCCGAGGCAGTCAAGTCGATCTGGTTGGGGGCACAGCCGGCGCAGTCGTCAATGACACGGATGATGACGGAGCGGCGGCCAGAGGTGATCTTGGCGCACTCGAAGCAGGCAGTCTTCTCACCGCCCTTGTAGAACCTCATGGGGACGGCACCAATGTGCCAGCCATCACCGGCGTTGACGTGGGAGTCGCCCATCAAATCACCGTAGCAAGCAACCTAATAAAAGTGACAAACACAAAACACAAAACCGCAATATACACAAACAAGGGGAGACGACATGGGACAAGAATGGATAAAAGTGGTTAGCACCCTGGAAAAACCTCTGGAATGAACTCTGTTTTCCCATCAGAGATGAAGCCACACACGACTCGTTTCTTCTGGAAGGGGAAATGTCCGACCACCCTCCCCTTGTTTTCCTTTTTTTGCTCTTCATTCCACCCGAGGGCAGCCGCGTGTGGGAACCAGGGGTAGCAGGTGCACTGTTCCTGGTAGAAAACACCTTCCCTTTTTTTTTTTTTTTTTTTTTTTTTCGTTCCTCCATCTCATCTCGTCGCGATCATCTTCTGCACCTGCAGTGGAACACAAAAAAAAAATCAAATATTTCAGGGGTGATCACTTACGGCCTTGAGATCATGTCCGTTGAACCAGGTGGAGACACCGGACATCTTCTTGCCGAAACGGACAGTGTTGGTGGCACCGTGGTGACCCTTGTAGTCGCTGGCAGCAACGACAGAGACGAGGGCAAGGACCATGGCCATGACCATAGCGGAAAGCTGAGTGAAGTGCATTTTGATGAAAGAGATGTGGGGTGGGTTGGGGTAAGGGTTTGGTTGGGAGTGGTGCGGGTTAAGGCGGAAGAATTGGTAGAGGGGAGGTTGGGGGGGTTGCAAGGAGTTGCTTGGAAGGGGGAGGGGGGCGTGTAGGGAAGGCCGTTTACGAGTCGTGAAAGAGCGATAAAGAAAAAGAAAAAGAAAAAAAGCGGGAACCGCTGTGAGAGATGCCTGACTTTTAAAGGAATCCCTCATTTCTGTCCCCCGGTCAACGTTCAGCACGGCCTGTCTGCCCCCGGCCAGCCGCGCCCGCCTGTCGGTCAAGGCTGTTTGCCGCGCCGTTCATGAGAGTTTGTATCTTGGTCCGCAGGTCGAAATATCAGAGTGCTCTCAAGGATTTCCAGCCTAGCCCTGCTGCTGAACAAAGTTGCAACAACAGGAGAACGATCGTATCGTTCGCCACCAGTGGAGAGTGATCAAATGGACACACACACAGGGTGAAAGGAACGCCATGGCCGGGTGAAGCGAATGAACAGGAATAAAGACTGAACCCATTTCCATTGTTTTTGTGCGCGTCAGGATGAGAGCGTTTTCTCCTCTTGTGTCGACTCCATTGGTCGCAGGCGGCATGTGTGAGCAATTTTCTCCAAAGAGGGACTTTGCGAAGAGAGCATCAAGCAACCCAAAAACATTTCACGGCCAGTTGTTCTGGATGCCCTGCCCACACCCTCTTTCCCCTTCTCTCTCTGAACCTCCAAAAAAAGCTGACGGCACGCAACCCTATTAGACCCAATTAAGCCAAAACTAAAAACAACAAATATTCTGAAGGGGGCACGCCTCTGTCGAGTTGGACATCATGTCCTATCTTTGGCTGTTGGGGCTGCTTGAACTTTTCTATTGAGTATTACAGACATGAACACACATTGGCACTGCCGCGGAGGAACGTGATAGAAAGAACAGGTTGATCGGTCAAAGAGATGAATGTGGTGGTCGTTCCATTTTGTTTAATAAGCCTGCAGAGTGCAGCCGAAAATTAAAGATCGGAGCAGCTGTTGTGCGCGTTTAAAAAAGAACCCATTTTTTTATCTCCTTTGAGTACAACCCCAGTTGACTTACATACACATCCTTTACCCCAGACAAATACAACTATGGAGGAAAGGTGAAGGTTTCTGCACTGTCTCGCATGCCAATGCCTGGCTGCAGTATTATTAATTGACACTGCTCCCACCCACCACAAGTTTTTGAGCAAATCACCAAAAAAAGGTAATTTGGGCGTGAGGTCCGAACAAAACGTAATAGTGCGGGTGTTGGCAATAGTATCTTTTATGGTGGACGTCAAAACTGACGGGTGGACAAAACTCCTTTAAACTACGACAGGTTAGTCTCTTCCTCTCCATTGGAGAGAAAAACGGGCTGATCTGCGACGTTGGGTGACGACGCAGTCGAACTTGAGGTAGGGCTCTCTTCCCTGATGGGTTGGCGCACGGCGCGAGCTGCTGCTGCTGCTTGTTGTTGTTGATGTCTCTGTCTTGCAGCTGCGGCCGCGTGTGCTCTCTCGCTCGATTGCTTCCATTGCTCCAGGGCTTCCATTCTCGCCTTGGCAATTCTGAGACCTTCTTCCGAGATGTAGGAAAACACATAGGGCGACTCTGCACGAATGGATCCAGTCATAAGCACGCTCAGAATGCAAGCTGGGGCGAGGAAGAGCAGCGCAGGTTGAGAACCTTCCACGGTGTGAGAAATATAAAAGTAAACGCCCAACCCGAGGATATAGCCTGAAACGCATCCTGTGAAGTAGGGTTTGCAGAAGGCGGTCGAGCGCCCCAATTCCGAGTTCTTAATTCCGGCGCGGTGTTGGTCAAAACGCAAACAAAGCGCCGCAAACAGGCCAGGAATCACAATGTCGCCAAGGCTAAGCGTCGCGAATTGAAGGGCCCGGCCTGCAGGCAGTCCAAAAAAGAGTTTAGGGAAAGCCACCTGGAAGGGAAGGTCAAAGTTGTCAGAGAGTGACGCCAAGAGACTAGAGCCATAAGTCCAGTAGAGATCAAAGACCACGAATCCGACCAGCAGAATGATGCCCGATCTGAAAGAATCCAAGTGCAGCGCTTGGATAGAAGCAAGCGCAAAAGAAAAGGCAAGCATGTTGGACGCGATCCAACTCTTGGTGACAGTATAATATCCAACCACCATGATGGAAACCACAAGCATGGTCAAGTGGATAATCGTAAACCTGGCCGAGTAAAAGTCTAGCAGAGCAAAACATCCCATTAGCACCAAGAACTTGGCAAAGAAAGCAAACTTTATAACAAACTTCTCGAAACAAACATTACCTCCAGTCTTCTTTTCCAGATTGAGGTGCCATCTATCAAGCTTGATCCCAAGCATCTTGACAATGGGGCTGAACGTATTAACGCCGACCTGCGTGATCGCAAAGGCGCCGATCAAGGCAACGTAGGAAGCCAAGGCGTAGTTGACATACGTCTTTTCCAAGTAGCTGTAAGCCAAGTGCAGTCCGTACAGTCCTAATGACCCAAAAATTGGCATCATGATCGTGCCTCCGCTCGACACAGTCTCTGGAGTTATATTGTCGTCCTCGTCAGAGTCGTTGATCTGTCTCTTGACCGCCTTTTTTGCCTTGGGGTTCTACATTTTGCGAGGCAGAACATTGCCGTATGAGATATCCTATGTCTGAGGTTTTCAGAATTACATCCGATCGGCCGTAGTTCATCCTCTGAAACGTACCTTCCATTTCTTGAGAGACGCAAACGCTCCAAAGTAGATGGGCAAGACGGCCATCGTGGCAAGGGCAGCGTAGGCTGTGTACATTCCTTGCTCGACCGCAACGGGCGATGGCGTGTATTTATAACCCATGAGATGCTGAGGGTTGTAGGGGTGGGTCTCTAGGGTGTGTTCCAGTCGGGGTCCTGGTAAGTTGTCGCGTGGATATGGGTGAGGTGCGGCCGATGCTCCTGTTGCTTGCCAGATCTTGACCAGGTGTGAATGGATGGAGATGCCAGATGAGAGCGGGACGACTCGACTCAAGAGAAACGATGCATTTATGCAGGTTGTTGTCCCGTTATAACGGCAGTGTTTCGGTTATGGAGGGTGACCGACGGAAAGCAGTCGCAGTTCGTTCATAACATTTGTCCATGCTTTCTTTGTCCTGCAACCATTCGCAACCATGAGCTCGGACAGCCTCGTTATCTCCTCGGACAAGACCCACCCCGCCAACCTCATCCCAGAGCTCTGCCGCCTTTTCTACAAGGTCGGATGGGTCACCGGAACTGGGTAAAAACCAGCAGAGAACAAGCGGGAGGACAAATGCCCTGTTCCTCGACGAATCAGTTCCTGACTTGCTTTCATTTCTTTCCTACTTCAATGAACCCAACAGTGGCGGGATCAGCATTCGCAGAGAGTAGGTGCAATTTTGAAGACCAGGATTTTGCGGCTGATTGTTCTCTGACAGTTCAATACCTCATCGTAGCTGACACTTCCTTTGAACGTCCTTTTAGTGAGCATGTGTATATCGCACCATCAGGTATCAAGAACGCGACATATGGGGGACTCGGAGCGTGAACGGGAGAAAGAGCTGCATCAAGTCAGACAATAACAAGGGAAACTCAACAATTTCATCTACCCCTTGCATTAGGTGTTCAAAAGGAGAGAATGGAACCCGAGGACTTGTTCGTGCTTGAGCTCGCCAACAGGAACGTTTTGAGAAAGCCTCTGGTGTTAAAGCCCTCGGCCTGCACCCCTCTCTTTTACAACGCCTACACGATGCGCAATGCTGGTGCCTGCATTCACACCCACTCTCAGCATGCTGTCATGGCGACTCTTCTCTATCCTGGCAAGGAGTTTGTGATCACTCACCAGGAAATGATCAAGGGTATCCGCAAGGGAATGTCAAAGGAGAACTTGCGGTATTTTGATCGCTTGGTGGTTCCAATTGTTGAGAACACGGCTGAAGAGGAAGATTTGACCGATAGAATGGCCAAGGTACGACTCTTGTCAATTGGTTATAGAACACGACTAGGGATAGGAAACTAACTGGCGATTGACGTTGACATAGGCTATGGAGGAATACCCTGATACTTGCGCTGTTCTTGTTCGCCGCCACGGTGTCTATGTTTGGGGTGGTAGGTGCCAACTGGCGCGAGTTTTGAAGCAATAGGCCAAAAAGAATGTGTCTGTGAACCGTCGTACTCAATGAACCCTTTTTCTTGAATAGAATCCTGGGAGAAGGCCAAGTGCATGGCAGAGTGCTATGACTACTTGTTCGAGATCGCCGTCAAGATGAAGAGCATCGGCATTGGTAAGACTAAGCTTTAATGGGCGTGTGGTTACACTAGACATTACGAAATGAGATTGACAATGTTTTTTCTTTTTTACACCTTTACTTTCTAGATCCTGCCGAAAAGCCCGTTGACTCTCCCTACTAGAAAGGTTGAACCCGAGAAGATAATAAAACACAAGACAAAAATTTACCAATAGACAAAATCATCCAGGGACACTACACTGGCCGGAGCAGGGTGGCATGTTCCGAGGAAGGAGCACAAACATGGCTGCCCGTGCTGCTTGAGGAGGTGGTTTCAATTGCAACATGCACTAGGTTGGCGCTAACTTTTACTAAATGACAGCCCTCTTCCTATTGATTTCAGTCAGTTTAGGAAGGATGGAGGACATCAACAGGGTGTGCCATTATGTCTCTCACTGTTGTTTCCATCTCCAGAGACGGGAACAACAGAGTGTTTTATGATGGGTTTCACTCAATCCTTCGGCAATTCCGAGATATTCCACTGATGTCTGTGCGCCGTTGTGGCAAATTGATCCAGGAACGGCCAACTTCGGAGATCGACAGTCTGCGCGCACCTGTTCTCAATTGACTTGGGACTAAAAGGTCCGTCCCTCGGCGGGTGATGGGGGCTTGAGGGAAGATGTAGGGGGGTCACAGTCTTTCAAAGCTATGAGATGTCCATAAGACAGACACGTCGTGAGATTGATCCACTGGATAAACTGATCCGGGGCCTTTTGTGGGGGAGAAACAGGGGAGCCGGTTCATTTTTTTTATATTTTTCTTTGGGAGGGAGACAAGACAGGCAACGACGAATGGATGGGAATGCAGGGCTTGGATGAATGAATGTGACTCCATGGCACTGCATGTCCTCTCTTCCGCAATGATGAGTGCATGTCTTTCGTGCAGCTGAGCTCTTTTACTTGCAGCTGAGCTCTTTTACTTGCAAGGCAAAGCTTTACTCTATCCATCTTCTTCGTCCGGCAGAACGAGGGACCCCGTCGATGACCCCGATGAAGTCATAAGGGCAAATTAGGACGCTTAATATTTGGCTCCACTTGGTTTGAGTTGGGCGCTAGTCATTCCTCTTCGTTGTGTTGTCCGTGGGGAAAAAGGACAAGGGTATAAAAGGGAATGGATCATTCGTCCTCGTTTTTCTCTTTACTCCTGGCAATCCCTTTGTCCACTATTTCTTCTCTTAAGCTATCTCTTCAACCCTTCTCACCTATCCTCCGATATCTCGCATTCGTTGCCCAACTAATATGATGGCCGCCAGCACTCCAAGCCAAAAGATTCTCAACTGGGACAACATGAACCCCCGTATTCGAAAGGCCGAATACGCTGTTCGTGGTGAGCTTGCTATCCGTTCCGAACAGATCAAAACTGTACGTTTGTTCCTCTAGCTTGGTTCCTCTCTACTCCTCCTTCCTCCCCCCTGTTACTCCTGGAGCGCTTCCACATTCTAGCAATCATGAGTTGTGGAATCAAAATGATTCAAAGAAAAGAGAGCGGCGAACTGGTTTTTTAACGAGAGCACACATACAATACGAGTCTTCGACGCACACGACGATTTCCGAGAGACCTCTACTGACTTTTCCTCTCTCTCCGCTACTTTTGAATGCGTCTGTACCTCGGCTATTAGGAACTTGCCCAAGGCCAAACGTTCCCATTCAAGAAGGTGGTCGCTTGTAATATTGGCAACCCTCAAGCTCTGAACCAAAAGCCCATCACTTTCTTCCGTCAGGTAAAGAAACACAAAGACCCAATGTTACTACAGTATAAAAAATGCCGCTAACCCCTCATTTTTCTTCTTGACCCCTATGCAGGTTGCATCCCTTGTTGAATACCCAGATCTCCTCAAGGATGAGAATGCAGAGCTGACATCCAAGCTTTACCCAAGTGATGCGATCGCACGCGCAAAGCTCCTCTTGAAAAGCATTGGATCTGTTGGTGCCTATTCACATTCTCAGGGCGTCCCTTTGATCCGTGACAATGTCGCAAAGTTCATCTCCGAAAGAGACGGATACCCCGGAGATCCCTCAAAGATCTTTTTAACCCAAGGCGCCTCGGCTGGTGTCCAATTGGCATTGCAGATGATTGTAGAGCACAGCAAGGTCGGTATTATGATCCCGATTCCTCAATACCCACTCTACACCGCCACCTTGGCCGTTTTGGACGCGAACCCAGTTCCATACTATTTGGATGAATCCAAGGGATGGGGCCTTACAGTAAGTTTCCGATGACCCTTGATATGGCTCCACTCTTTATTGATAATCTAAAGTCGTTCGTCCTCTTTTCCCCCAGACCCAAGAACTTCAACGCTCTTACGACGAGGCAGTCAAGAACGGGATTGAGACGCGCGCACTGGTCATCATCAACCCAGGCAACCCCACAGGACAGTGTCTGACAGAGTCCAACATGCGGGAGATCATTGAGTTTGCAAGAAAGAACAGGATCGTCCTCTTGGCAGACGAGGTCTATCAGACAAACATTTATCAGCCCAAGGAGCGGCCCTTCCATTCTTTCAAGAAGGTGCTCAAGTCGATGGGACCAGACTACGATGGCTTTGAGATGATCTCGTTCCACTCTGTCTCGAAGGGTATGATTGGCGAGTGCGGCCGTCGTGGTGGTTACTTTGAGTGCGAAGGTCTTGATACATCCATCCTGGAGCAAATCTACAAGATCTCGTCCATCAGCCTGTGTCCCAATGTACAGGGACAGATCATGGTCGATCTCATGGTCAATCCTCCCAAGAAGGGTGATCCTTCCTATGACCAATACCAGCAAGAGTTCAACGCCATCTATGTATCCCTGATCAAGCGCGCCTCGATCTTGCAGGAAACCTTCAATACTCTGGAAGGATGCACCTGCAATTCTGCGGATGGAGCCATGTACCTGTTCCCTCAAATTCGATTGCCAAGGAAGGCCATTGAGGCAGCCCAGGTAGCCAAGAGATCGCCGGACGAGTTTTACTGCATGGCCATGCTGGAGGCCACGGGTGTCTGTGTGGTCGCGGGCTCGGGCTTTGGCCAGGTAGAAGGAACGGCCCATTTCCGAAGCACGTTCCTGCCCCAACCTGAGCTTTTTGACGAGTTTTGTTCGGGCATCAAAGCCTTCCATGCCGACTTTATGGACAAGTACAGGGATTGAAGATGTATTTAGAAGCGTGCGTTCAGTAACATACATTGTGCTAGATTCTAAAATCGTTCAGCTCATTTCAGTGGAGTTTGGCCATGTTTTCGTATCCATCTTTTTGAAATTCATTGGTATCATTATTATTGATTCTCCTCGGTTATCTGAGATGCATGCGGAACTGCTAGACCAATGGCCTGCCCGGTGAAGCTAAGCCAGGTTGATATGTAGCTATCTAAAAATGATCTCGGACGATCTGCATGCTGGTTCTTGAGAATTGTTTCCATCAAAGAGACAGTCTCACACGGGTGCATGTAAAAGTAAGGGACGTTCAAGATGGGATGGTCCTGTTGAGAAATGCCTCCACTTAGGCCCGCGTTTCGAACGCTCGACCTCCATGCCTCTGGGACCAATGACTCGTAAATCTCTTCCAAGGAAATGGCTTTCCCATCTAAAGCAACAAATGAAAGAAGCGAGGAGCGGAAGGAATGAAAGAGAGGAGTGAGTCTCAAGACATGTTGCTAAAAAAAACACACACCCCTTGTGCATTTGCCCTCCACATACCAGGACGGAAGGCGTTGAAGTAGAGGACTGGTACTTGATAGCTTGGCGAAAAGACAATGTGATAAGAAACAGACAAATACGCGTCGGTCGGTCTCTCCTGTGCAATTGAAGGGTCTGTGATTTCAGAAACCTGTTCATCTTCTTCACTGAGAATGTGCCCATACTCGCCCGACAGGTCGTCCAAGATTGTTTGCTCTCCGCTGCTAAGCTGTTGCTGAAGAGCATGATTGTATTGACTCTGATCTGCCGCTATCTGCGTCATGGAGAGATAGTTTTGAGCCGGTCGCCCCATGCTAGACTGCGCGAGGCAGGAGAATGAAAGAATAAAAAAAAAACACGATTAGAACGCGTCAGTTTTTGGAGTGTAGCATCCAACCTTTTCGCAGTGTGTGTCGGTCGGGTAAGGGAGGGGGCTTTCACGTACGGGATGCTGAATCAAGGCCCATGGAGCATGTCGCTTAGTCTGAAGGAGAAATGCATGTATGGCAATGTCAAAGTCGGCGTGCGAGAGTCTTGCTGATGGTGAAGGGGTTTCCTGAGGTGACATTGATGCGAAGGATGAGAGTAAAGCGAATAATGGGGGTAGATGCAATGCAATGGATGCACCAAGGGCGATGCTCTCTTTCACAATTTCACTGTGCAAGGAGGTGGGGCTGAGTCACAGGGTGTGCACAGGGTTGCCACCAAAGAGAGACCTTGCCTCAGTTGGGGGGTGTGTGGATGGGAATAGTCTAGCAACAATGCCTGCAAGACGTGTTGCCCTGGACGATGCACGACTTGCTTCCTCGGTCGAGTCAAGGCTGGTGCAGACGGGAATGCATGGTCAACTGGCCCCTTCCTTCCTTCCCTTCATCGTGGAGACAGACACAGGGGATGGGATGGAATCATGATTCCTCCTCCCTTCTCGCCTCTCCTGCCCTCTTTCTCTCTCTCCTCTGTCTGCCCCTCTCGTTGCTATTGCTGCTGCTGCCAGGAAAACCCCTTGCACTGTCTTCTTTTCCTTTGCCTGCAAACGAGGCTCTCATCATCGTCGATTGCTCTTCATTTCAAGCTCGTGGGTGGGATCATCTCTTTCTCTTGGTCTCGCGTCTAGCCTCTTTTATCTGTTCAAAAGGGAACCGCGTCCTTTGCGTTCTCTTTTTGTCTCTTCACCACCCCCCCCCCCCCCCCGCACCTTCTGCATCCGCATTCCATTTCAGTCCCCCCTTCATTCAGGAACCGACATTGGGCAAAGGGTCATCTCTCTCACAATGAACAATGCCCTACAAGCTCCCTTCCATGGACCCGAGTATGCTCTTCTTTGGATGAACGACCTTGGTCGCTTTGAACTCAATGTAGAACCAAGCTTGCTAACAAACGTAATCACTGTACCCCATTATCTTCGCTCAGGTCCTCTCGCGCGTTCTTCATCGCAGTGAGTGAAGCCGCTAGACATGGCTCCGCTCCATTGAATGGTAACGTTTCTTGCTCGGTGAAGAGAAGGCAGTGGGGCTGTGCGTTTGCCTGGGAAACTTTATCTCGGCGGGCGCGCCATGCTTCTCTGCATTTTTGGGCAAAGCAGCTTTCTACACATATTCTCCGCTTTGTTGTTGGAGCAGGAACTACCGCGCCGGCACAACCTGCAAGGGCCAGGCGAAGAAGAGGGGGTGCGAGGAAGTGAAAGAGAATGACAGAAGTTCTGGGTGTTGCTCCCTGGAGGCTCTCAATTATGCCCTCTTTCTGGTCGCTTAGCGCGAGAATCCCTCTTCCAGCGAAAGAAAAATGAAGGTTGTTATGGTTGAACTCACACGCGCTCTCGTGCCTTCCTTTATCTTTTCCATTCTATTAGCGCCCGTCACCACTGCCAATACTTCGGGACTCAAGACCCAGCTAGCCATCTCTCTTACGTTGGGTCTCGGCTCTTTTCTAATATTTTGTGTCCTCCGCACTCGATGGACGGTCATGTTCGCACCACGCACAAATTTGCAAAGGTTCGTTACTTCATGAGCATCAACGGGATACACGGGATTGGCAAATATACAGGACAAGGATCATGGAACAACTTTGTTAGCATGGAAGAACTAGAGCCGCTAACCGTGTTCTCATGGGTTGTTGCTACTGTAGACATAGGCCACCCGTCTTGTCCTCGACATTCTTCGGATGGATCCCCCAGCTGCTGCGAATTTCAGAGGCCGAAGTCCTGGAATGTGTCGGACTGGATGCTGTCATGGCAAGTAGGAGAACGGGAGCAAACAAAGAACGAGGATCGGGTATCTCTAAGTCTAACAGTAAGGGCTTTACGACCCCTTTAGATGCTTCGATTCTTTACGATGGCCGTAAAGCTCTTCACAGCATGCTTGCTCCCAGGAATTCTCATCATCTTGCCCATCACAAGCATCTCGACAGACGATAGCTCAACAAATGATCCCCGGACAGGCGATCCCTCCTTGCCTGGCAAAGAACCACGACCAGGAATGTCACTCCTCTATCTTTTCACCCATTTTACCTTCACGTGGTTGTTCTCATTAATCACCCTCTACGCAATCTGGCACACGTATGAGGGCTATATTTCGATCCGCCGAGCCTACTTGCTGAAGCGACACAAAGCAATCACCAACAGGACGGTCATGATCGTAGGCCTTCCGATCCATCTTCAGAGCGACCGAGCTCTGGCGACGTTTTACGAATCACTGGATGTTGGAACAGTAGAGAGTGCCCATGTGTGCAGACATGTCACGGCTTTGAAGCGGTTGATTGAGCAGCGCGCTCATGCCTTGCGGGCGCTGGAAACAGTCTATACAGAGTATTACGGCAATCCATCCGGATCCGTCGATTACAACCCCGAAGAGATCATGACTGAAAATGATCGAATGGAGCAGGAAAATGGTCAGCCTGGTGAAGATATCCATCGACTCGGTCGTGGTGGAGAAACTCGACACAATTTGATCCGGGTTAATGGCAGACTCAAGCAACGTCCGACCATTCGATTGGGCCCCATGGGCATTTTTGGAAAGAAGGTGGACAAGATTGACTATTGTCGCGAGGTCTTTGCAACGTTGGACAAGGCAGTCCAAAAGCTTAGATTGTCGCGCATCTTCGCGACCACGAGTATTGGGTTTGTCACATTCGAAGAGATGCATGCTGCAGTAAGTTGAACGTTGCTTTTTTGGTCGCTCCAGAAACTTGTTTGATGTTGATCAGCTCTCACTCACACATAATTCCAATCTGTTAACATATAGCAAATCCTGGCTCAAACCGTCAACACCCAGGAGACGTTGTCATGCGAGACAACATTGGCGCCAGAACCTAGGGATGTGTACTGGGACAATCTAAATCTGCCACCCAGTGAACTTGGTGTGCGGACAGTAGTCATCAACGTGATTGTCTTCTTCTTGATCTTTTTCTGGGCGGGGCCTGTCGGTGTGTTCTCCTCCTTCCTGAGTTTGGAATCTCTGGACAAGATCTTTCCTGGAATCTCGAGATTGGCAGGTGCGCATCCTCTGTTGAAGTCTGTGATCCAAGGCTTCCTCCCCACCGTGGGAGTGATCATCTTTTTGGCCGTCGTTCCTACGATTTTGTTGGCCCTCTGCAGGCGACAAGGCATTCAGTCGCACTCTGAAATTGCCCAGTCCTTGTTCAACAAATATTTTGTTTTTATACTGTTCAACGTTGTCCTTGTCTTCACTATCGTCGGAACCTGGGCCCAGGCCGTTAACAAGGTCTATCATAACTTGGGAGAGCTCACCTTACTGCTGGCTGTGTCTCTGCCAAGGGTTGCGCCCTTCTTTGTGAATTATACGATTCTGCGAGGCATTGGTCTCTTTCCGCTACAACTCTTGCAAATCGCCGACGTTTTCCGGTATGTCTTCCAAGGGTTCTTTTCAAAAACGCCACGGGACTATGCCGAAGCTCGAGCTCCTCCCGAGCTACCCTATGGAGTGGTTTACTCGAACGCGACTCTGGCCTTTGTGATCATTCTCATCTACTCTTGCATCAAGCCCCTTATCCTTGTCTTTGGCGTGATTTATTTCGCACTCGGCTACCTCGTTTTCAAGTACCAACTGCTGTACGTCTACTTTCACCCGAACGAGTCTGGTGGCCAGACCTGGCCCATGGTCTATAACCGGATTATGGTTGGTCTCCTCATTTTCCAGAACACGATGCTAGGTTTCTTCATGTTGAAACAGGCCTTTTTCTTTGGAGTGCTCATGGCTCCGCTCCCAGCTGGCACGCTCTGGTTTTGGTATTGGACCACCAACATGTACAGGCTAACAGCCAAATATGTTCCCTTGGAATTGCTGCGACCAACGTATACGGAGAACGTGGAAGAGCAGGAAGAAGGGCAGGTCTATGAGAACTATGATGAAGCCGTGGGTACACTGGTCAACAACTCGCTCGTAGCTTTAGGGTCAGGGACAATTCTTGGCCATGCCGTAATTTTGGAAGTAGACGACCCAAGAAAGGCCAAGGCGAACCATAGCAGACGATTGGCGGATATCAGCAGTGAGGGAGAATATACAGTCGACGTTGGAGACAACGTTGATCGGATCGTGAGTGCTGTACGACGCAGACTGCCGAAGAGTGTTGTGGATGACGATGACTACGAAGCGGTTCCAGATCGATTTACGGATTACAAACAACCACCGATGACCCTTTACAGCGGTGTCCTCAACTCGGGCATGCGCCATTACTGCCACCCAGCCTTGAGTGGTCCTCTCCCGACACTCTGGCTTCCACTACGACGCGATGATCCATCAGGGCTATCAGGAAGTAACAATAAGCGAGCACCCGCGACATTGGACGAGGAGTCGTCCGTGGGACCACGCGTTCTTTTGGGATCTCGAGATTCCGACCGGCCACAGACGTTTGATCAGGGTGATAACTTGGCAGGAGGAGGTCAAGACGAGGATCTTTCTACTAGTCCAATGGCTGAAAATACGTTCATCTCTCAGATCCTGGACCGCGCCGGTCAAGAAGCTGCTTCTCCTGAGGCCGCAGTCTTTGCCACGACGGTTGACGACAGTGATAGCTCAAGTGATGTCACCGGGGGTCCGAGTGCACCAGGTACACCTACAACTGAGGAAGGCATGGATGCCAAACGAAATCCGGTGGAAGGCATCGCTGATGTCTACTATCACCATCCAGAGAGGCGAATCTCGTCTGCAGGCCCGTCTTCGAATCAGAGACGAATGTCCTCTGCAAGCTCGTCTTCGAATCTTAGACGAGGGCTCAGTATCAACAGCATGGGACCGAGCAGCCCTGGGGGAGGGGTTGGTACCGTACCGCCTCCGAGGTCCTTGCCTGCCCGAGGCTCTAGAGCCAGTCTGTTCAGGATGAATTCTTCGTCGTTGCAGCCGAGTTCACAGGCTTCTGCGGGAGCCCCGCCATCGTCTTCTTCCTCTGGGGCTCCTCCGCCGCCTGCTTCTGCGCCCTCTACTCTTCGACAATAGTACTAAATGATGAAATTCCAATATAAAAAAAAAATAAAACAAAAAAATACACTCGTTGTACACTACTTTTCATTCTCTAGAAGTATTGGGTATTTGTATGTGAACAGTATTCTTTTATTATGGATGAGGAAGAAAAAGAAAAAAATTCTTCCTCAATTTGACCCTCCCACTCCTCTCTTCTTTTCAAGGGTATTTCTGTCTCTAATCGCAAATTCATAACCTTTGCAGAATGAAAAGGAATTATTATTTCTTTGTGGCAGTCGAAGCTCCAGCTCCAGCGGCGGTAGAAGATCCTCCAGCGGCAGCGGCAGCGGCCTTGGCGGCCTGCTTGGCTCTCATGATCTCAGCATCGCTAAGATGTGATAGAGAGATTTTTTTTTGACCAAAAAAAAAAAAGGTTTTTGGTTGTGGATTTTTGAAGGAGTGAAAAAGAGTGTCAACAATCATCATGGGAGTTCTGACCATGAAGGCGAGGGTATTGATATCGACACAGAAATGCAAAAACAAAAAGCAGAAGACAAAACAAAGGTTGGTAGGGGGTTGGTCGTTCAGTATCAGCGTCGCTTGCTTGCTTGTTCCAAGGTGTGTTGATGTCTTTGAAAAGAAAAATGATCCCATCCTTTTTGAGTGGTCCTAATCCCGAAATGTGCTTTCGAAAGTTGTTTGCTCTTTGGTGATAAAGAGCAACTGCCGAGAGAAAGAAAGCAGAGACGGTGGCCTCTTTTGGAGTCTCAGAGAGAGGATTCTTCTCCTGATATGATGCCTTCTTCTTCTTCTTCTTCTTCTTCCTGAGTGGGAGAAGTTGGAAAGGGAGAGGAGAGGAAGAGGAGAGGAAAAGTGAACACAACATACGATTCGGCGCGCTTGGTGTGCGAGACGCCGTCGGTCTTCTTGCCCTTGTTCTGCTGGGCGAGCTTCTTTTGTGCCTTTTCACGGTCCTTGTCGCGCTGGTTTCCACGGGTCATTGTGTCGATGGGAGGGGTTGTCTTTTGGAGGCTGATGAGAAAAAGAAGAAAAAAAAAAAAAAAAAAGGAGGTTGATCAGATGCAGTGATGCAGGCGAGCGATGCACGCTGTGCGCCAAACCACTTTTCTTCCGGCAGTCGCACATGCTGCGCGGAACAGACTCTTCTCTCAGCAGTCCCACTTCCTCTATCAGTGCACAATCTCCCCTTCCCCTTCCCCGCCCAGCAGCGGCCATTTGTTGGGTGGCTTCCTCTCTCAATCCCCGGCGGGTCTTTCTCGTGGAGGACAGAGTCTCCTTTGTCCTGTTGCATTGCATCCATCGTCCTTTGTCTCTTCGCTCCTTCCCCTTCCCTCCCCTCCCCTCTCTCTCTCCACTCTTCCTCATCATGTCCTCAGCCGCCCCTGTCGTCGCCCAGTCCGCTTTCCAAAAGTTCATGAACCACCCCGCTGGTACGAATGTCTCCATTCTTTTGGTCCAATGACCTTCTTGACACTCGATGGAACGACCTCGGGATTCCACAATGTTTTTTTTTCAACTTTGTGCTGTCGTATCTTCTCTCTTGGATGCGAGTTGCTAATTCTCTTCGTTCCGACTCTCTAGGTCCCAAGACTATCCATTTCTGGGCTCCCGCTGCCAAGTGGGTATGTTGAGTACAGCTTTTCCGTACAGCTTTTCCGACATTTTGGAAGAGAAATAGGAAGAGGGAGAGAGTGAGGGACATCGTGCAGTATTCTGGAGAGATCATCGGGATTAAACACAACAATCGGGTGAAAAGAAACGTCGAGAGAACAAACGATTCTGCATAGGATACGCCGTCAAATGAACCAAGGATGGCTAGCCTTTCTCGCATCGGATTGTGGAGAACTTCTAGGAGAACGGGACTGAATCTACCGTTGAAGTACAGGACATATGCCACAGAATGCTATTCCGGAGGCAACATTTTTTTTTCCATCCAGGAGCCTATACCCTCGACCGTCATCAAGAGCAGAGATCAAAGATTAGATCATAGTTGCGTGGAAGAGTCGCTCGGACGTTGGACAATGGATAAAATATTTCGCGAGAAATATGGATCCCGTGTTCATACATCTACAACAACTTTGGACAACATGATGAACTAACGAAAACTGTGGATCAAAAACTTGCCATGATCTTTTTTCTTGTTGGTATAGGCTCTTGTCGGTGCCGGCGTTGGTGATTTGTCTCGCCCCGCTGAGAACTTGTCCCTTTCCCAGAACGTTGGTAAGTGTTCCTTATTTTTCTTTTCCTCTTTCACTGCACCAAATCTTTACTTGGGTGCGAGCAGCGTCGTAGAAAAGAACCATTTCGCAGCCTTGACAAACTCTAACGCAACTCGACTCTATTCCTGTCATCTACGAATGTCTAGCGTTGGCTGCCACCGGTCTCATCTGGTCTAGATACTCGCTGGTCATTATCCCCAAGAACTACAGCTTGTTCACTGTCAACTTGTTTGTCGCCGCCACTGGATTGACCCAGCTCTACCGTATCTTTGAGTAAGAACCTAGTATTAGTCGGACGCCCGGAAGCACCTTGTTTTTTTTGCTCTCTGTCTTTACTGTCAAACCTTCTGGTGGGTCAAAAGATCAAACCTGGAGTACTGACGTTCATCCCCATGTTTTTTTCTCTGCATTCTAGTTACCGCCAGGGATTGAAGAAGGCCGAGGAGAAGCCCGTTGTCGCCTCCACCTAAATTCCCCCATCTGCTTGCTCATATATAAATAAACGATGCCCCCTTGTGAAATAGAAAGAAAGAACTTTCAACTTTCTAATGTCGCGTTATTAGTTATTTTTTTATTATTTCGCAAACAAAACGGCCATTCGAAGAGTAGCGCACATCGAAAGAAGAATGTCCACTGATCTCAAGCTGTGGAAGCAGGTATAAAAGTTGAAAAGAGTGGGGGTGGGAGGGGTGGAGGAAGAACGTTGAAGAAGAAGAGGGAGGAAGGAGGAACAAGAGAAAAAGCTTTTACATTATGGTACACTTGTCCTTATTGGAACGATCACTTCCCTCGCTCGAATTGCGATTCCGGGCATTGTGGTTATTGTTGCCATTGTTCCCAGCAGCGTTGGGTCGACGCTGACTCGCGCTAGTGCTCAGTGTCGAGGGGTGATATTGCTGAGGTTGACCAGCAGGTGGTCGATACGCCGTAGGCGATGGGGTGGTATAGGGTCGTTGGATGGCAGGGGCCGCTACGGCCGGTGGCGGGTAGGCCTCGTAGATCTGGGGCGCCGGCTGTGGCATGTAGCCCGAGTAGCGGTTATAATTTTGTTGAGGTTGCTGAAGCTGAACTGCGGCTGGTGGATACGCCTGCGACTGGTTGCGACGAAGTTCCTGTTGACTGCTCACCAGGTACTCTTGGTGCAATCTCGCTGCCATCTGTTCGTCTGATTCATAGACCTGAGTTGGGTGAAGGATGCTGTTGCTGCTGCAGCTACTGCTTCCACTGCCTCCAGCACCGCTGCCACTGCCATAGCTCATGGGACTCAGACTATTAGGAGCGTTCTTGGAGGTTGACAAACGACCCTTAGCATTCTGAACCCGGCGAGCCTCCTCTTCTTCCTCCTGTTGCTGTAATTGCAATGCTAAAGCAAAACTATAGTAAAAAGTTAGAGACAACAATATAGACACCGCGAAATTCCTATTCGAGGCCGTCATCGCTTACTCTTCATCTCCACCGCCAGAGCCCTCTCCGCCAGAGCCACCCCCCGGATGTTGAGTCGATCCCAAGGGCTGGTTGTTGCGAGCATAGTCTCCGACCTCAAGGGCACCGTGTCGAAAGAGTCCGTCCAAGAAATCGCCAGCTCCATCCACATCAGCAAGAGATTCCCAGACGATGGATTGTTCATGGGCCAGACTTTGGTCCGTGACAAGGGTATAAAGGATGCCGTCCATGGGATTCTTAAAGAGTGTACAGAACTGTCAAAAGAAAATAAAAGATCAGTAAGCAGGTTCTAAACAGTCTCAGTTGGAACAGAGAAAGTAAGGTGCCATTCTTACATGATTGTTCCTAAAGAACGCGCACAAATGTCCCTCAGGAAGACTCTCTTGCAGGACATGCAGTCCATAGTGCGTGAGCTGGGTTCGAGTCGTGCTCATAAACTCTTGGACAATCAGTGCCCTTCGAATCCTCTCGTCTCGGCTCTGGTGAGTTGTCAACAAATCCGAATTCGAGCGTCCCAAAGCAGCACCACCTGCAGGTGAAGACACGGATGATGTCACAGAAGTGTTGGTCATGGTTCGCGTAATCGGGTTCAAGTTGCCTGTCAGATCCTCCACGACCAATCCTCCTCCAGCATCATCGCCGCTGACGATACATTCCACTGCCTTGTTATAACTCGTGATTGCATCTGCTCCGGATCCGTCTACTAACTCGTACATTGCCGTGTCCAAGACTGGGCTCACCACCCATCCATGAACAAGCTCGACTCCAAAGGTATGAAATAAGCCAAGCTCTGCTGTAGACTCAAACCCTCGGATGGACTTGAAGAACACGTTCACATCCAAGCCATGTTCCAGATGGGGCAACAGACGCAGAGCAGATTCAATCTCCAGCCTTGACTTTTGTTTCTCTGCCTCCACCTTATTGCCCACGCGGCTCTGAGTCGAAGAAGACGTTGATGCGCCGGCAGGGTCGCTCATTTCAGAGGGATCATCGTTCAAAAGGTAGTCGGCCAGCAATTGTAAGAGATGATCGTATCCAATGTTCGGTCTATCATAGGGTCGAATAGCGACTTTTCCTTGCAAGATCAACGTGTTGCATAGTGCCAACAAAGGACAAGGGCCGTTCTCTACAAAGTCAGAAAAGTCCATAAAAGGGGCCATGTTAAAGAGGATATCTGGGGATGCGAGACGGGACTACAGTAGAGGCGCATTCATTTTTTTCCCGACAAAAACAGCCCTAGCGCCAAACTTACGATTTTGCGTGATGATTTTGATGCGCTTTTCAATTCCTGTTGCAGGGTCGATCCAGTCGACGGGTTTTAGCACGTATTCATTAACAGGCTCTGGCTCAGGCGCTACTTGCTGCTGTTGCTGTGGGGATAGCTGTTGTTGCTGTTGCTGTGAGGGTGGCTGTTGTTGTTCCTGTTGTCGTGGAGGTATAGATGGTGGCTCTGTCCTCACAGGCAACGTTGGTGGAACCTGAGGTGTGGTAGTGGTGGTGGATGGGATCACAGGGAAGGTAGTGCCAGGTAATGGCTCCAATTGAGAGTAGGCTGGTGGTAATCCCTCCGGAATGTCCTCCTGTGGTAAAGCCCGCGCACCTGCCACAGCAGAGGCTACTGTTGGCTCTGGTGTTGATGATCTTGGCACGGAAGAAATGGCAGTAACAGGTCCAGGCGGCGTCGTCCCTGATGATGTGGCTGATAACACCGAGAGAGGTGGAGAGAAGGAGGCGACGTTATTGCGACCACCTGAGTTGAGTGAACGGGCTGAGGGTGTTGCAGAAAAAATGTTGGTAGACGCGGGTATAGATACAGCGCTGCTACCAAAAGGTTCGGCTTCTGATGCCGGTGGGCTGGTAGATGAGATCGAGATCGAGAAAGGATCCTCGCCATCAAAGGGATCCAAGTCTATGGGCGAAGGGTGGTTGTGAGTAAAAGAAGAGTAGAAAGCTGGAGAGGAGGATGTTGATGGAGTAGGATAAGAGAAGGAAGGAGCTCTCCGAAAAGGGTTGGTGGAGACAGGCGAGGGGGGTGGAGAGTGAAGGCGATGTGATTCTGTCGTCCGCGTCGTTGTCGACTGTTGCGAGTTGTATATGTTGTCAACGAAGACAGCAGACATGGCGGTCTGTCTGCACTACTATCGAAAGGTGGGATTATGTCGGTATTGATAGTGAAACTTGAAAAGTTGAAGGAAGAATTGATGCAGAAGGGAAGACAAGTGGACCTGATGTATCAAGAAATGAGCAAAAGGTTGTTGGAGGTATGAGAGTAGGCAGGAACCTGCAGGATTGACAGGAAGAGAAAAGAGAAGAATTGTTGGACAATTCACTCGGCAGCCCTCATCCTTATTGTCCTCGCCAAGGTCAAGTCAACAACAACGATAGCGAGCCAAGCTCATGAACCTCTCTTCGCCCCCGGTCGACTTCGACTTTTTTTTCTGTGCAACAGGAAGAAGTTCTGGGCTGTTTTGGGCTGTTGCGGAAATTGTTCCTTTGCGTCGGCCCATTCTGCTGCTCTCCGCGCGCACGCAGGCACCCAGTTTCTGACTTCACCTCGCTCTCTCGACCCTCTCGGCACGTGCTTGGATCAGTCCCATCAAAAACACCGCGATTGCCAAAGAATAGAACGCATTGACATAATATAGACACTCTACCTTGTTGTTGCTGTTCCCCTGTGCGAATTAAATTCCTGTTGCTATTTCCCTCACCTGGTGGGTCGACTCTGGGCGATGATGCTTCTGTTGCAGGTGTTGTTTCCAGCCTGACTCGTTCCGCGGAACCTTGAGTGGTCCCTGCAGTGTCACTTCCGGGGTTGAGGCTCAGGCTCCCGATGGGCGGCAGCTCTTGAGGCGACATTTTGAGAATGGGCGCGCTTTGAAATTGCTTGGCTTTGCGTGGAATGGACCCCCTTCAGCCTTGATTGAATGGAGAGGTACAAAAGACTTGGCAAGGTCCCCTTGCAATTCGTGCCTGTGGCTGTGGTGTCTCTTGGTCCAGACGACGGAGAGGGGGAGCAGGTGTGGTGTCCTCTTTTGGGAATTAAAGCAGGGATGGGGAGGGAGGACAAGAGATGCGTTGCTTGGCAAAGACTGAAGCGAGCGAGAGAGATGCAATGAAGGTGGGTGCAGACTCGCAACGCGTCATCGAAATTTTTATTTCTTCTTCTTGCTGGAAAAACAATGAGGCCTACGCGTGGCGGTATTCTCACACAAACCCTTCCTTTTCGTTGGGCCGATGAGCAGGCGCGTCGCTGTCTTGTAGCCGTTGTTGTCGGTTCCACAGACGGTTGGTGGCCTTCCTCACCGCCTTGTCTCTGTTTATGGGAACGAGTTGCGGAAAGACACACGCGACCAGTCGCCCAGCATCTCCCTTGCTCGTTCCACAGCATCCCTGCGCATCTGTGGGCAGTTATCAACGTAAATCCGCTCCAGCTCTCGGCCTCTTGCCGTCACAAGTGTAAGTAGGCCGCTCCCTGTCAACTCCCCTGAGCGCGCTAGGTTTAGAAACGCTATCCTTGGACAATGATCCCAGAGTGCCGTCATCAACTTGTCCGAGACTTTTCTATATCCTTCAAACTCGAGTCGGCAAAGCTCTCCTCCGCTGGACTGAAGGAGCACCAATAGACCTCGTTCATCCAGTCGCCCGCACTTGTTGAGAATCAAAGTATGAAGCTTCGGCAGTGGGTTTCTTGCCGTCAGTCCAAGCGCTGCATTGGTGAGATATGGTGACAGACTAAAGTTGATCATCTTCAGAGAGTGTGACCATCCCTTCCGACTCGACTCTGGTGCACCGGTGCCAGCTATCATATAGCAAAAAGATGTATCTGACAAGCCCTTGCAAGCGCTCATCTGCAAGCTCTCCAAGTTGGGAATGCCATCCACCCATTTTTGGACCACAATCTCGGTAGCCTCCTCGCCTGAAGTCATGAGCGAATCCGTGTACAGGTGTTTGAGTTGCTTCAGTTTACTCAGATTCTCCAGGGCCAGAATGTCTTTGACCTGCACCAATCTCATGTCCAGCGTCTCCAAGTTTGGAAATCGTGCCACCATTCCATCAAAGCCTGCTTTGCTGAACTGGTGCTCCCATCGTCCAATGACGAGCCTCTTCATGTTGGACATTGGTGGTTGGGTTGGAGTCGGGCTCATCATGCAAGACTCAGTCACCGAACAGACAGAGATATCCAGTTCTTCCAACAACGGACATCGCGCTAGGACCGCCTGGACAACGCCATCCGACACTCCAGAGCAACCATGCAAATCCAAGGAACGCAGTTTCGGCGTCACGGACCAAAACCGAGAAAAATGCTGGCTCTCGACCTTATGATTGAGACGAAGTGAGAACGTTTCCAGGGATGATGTCCGGTCGATCTTTGTCATTTGTGTCAACAAGGTTCCAGTGCATTCATTAGCGCATCCTAACCAGAGGGCCTTGGGTCGTGTGTTTTGGACGTAGTTGAGGATGGTTTTGTTGGTCACCGAATAGTTGGTCTCCAGGTCTAGCTGAATTGGTATGTACTTGGCATAGTCGGGTATACGCATTAGAGTCGGAATCCGTCGGGCGAGTTCAATCGAGAACCAGAAATGACGAACGGAATTCAAGTATTTCATCCATTTCTTGCTGATTCCTAGGCATTTCACTCGCTCTGTGAACGTTAAGCTGCCAAAGATCATCATAATCAGTTCGAGCGGTAGTCGGTCCATTGGGTCCAGAATTTGTGCTTCTCTCTAGTGGTTTCCAGTTAAAGTCGGCGAGGAGTTAGATCGTGGGATGCGCCTCTTGGAAGAGAAATTGTTTGCAATATGAAGTACCTTCTCCAAATCTACCATTTTAGCCGTCATCTCTGCAGCTATCCGAACCAATGTCTAGAATGGGCGGAAGAAAATTCTGGTGAATACATATGACGAGGAGAGCTTGGCGTCAAGTCAAGCAGAAAGACTTGAATTACCTCATATTCTTGAGTTCCTTTGGTCGACCTTTCCGCGCCTGCAACAAAGAGCTTTGTGGCCATTTTGAAGTTTTGCTGAACCCTTAAAATCCTTCCTGCCCGAAGGTAGCCCTATGCGCCATCATCGATTAGCTTATTTTGTCATTTGAAGCAAAGAACAGGGGGAAGCAGCAAAATTAGGCAAAATGACGTACCTTTGGATCTTGAGGATATAATCGGATCATTGTCTTTGCGTCGATAAGCCCATCTGAAAGTCTTGTCATCTTTTCGAAGCATGCAGCTCTGCTGTCCAAGAGGTTAATGTTCTGAGGAGCGAGTGACAGCGCTTGGGATAGATACTGTAGAGCGACATCGAACTCTTTCTGAGAAAAGGACTTCCGGGCGAGCTGGACAAGGTCGTTGACAGGGATGGTAGCCGCTGTCGAGGGGCAAATCGGGGTTGTTACTACACCAGGTGAGGTCTTTGTTTTCTGCAAAGTGATAACTGGTCGATTGTAGGGTGTGGATCGCTGCTGTTTGCTCTGTAACGCCACTCTGACGGGGTTCATGATGAAGTAAACTTGCGGTATGCGGTTGTCTAGTGAGCGGTTCTGTGCTGCTCTGTGCTGCTCTGTCCTGCCCTATCCTGTCTTGTCTTGCTTCTCGCCTCTTGCCACGGTTGCGATGGATGCGACGATGAAGCGAGGAGGTGATTGTCTCTGGGCGTGCGTGAATGAGAACAACAAACAGACAAACAGGGCGCGTTTCACGAGAAACAGACAACAAGCCTGGGCGACGGTGACTGCTGTCCCGGAATCTTTGATTGCCTGCTTCTTCCCGCTTCCCTCAGAGATCTTTTCTTTTCCATCAACCACACTCACCTACCCACTTTACATTCATCACCATGACCCGCAAGTTCATCGTCGGAGGAAACTTCAAGGTGCGCTCCAGCCGACTAGACGCCATCGTCGTTGTCGTCTTCTTCGCGCGATGCTATTTCTCTGTTGTGAACTCGACAACCTCGAGCAGCGCGATCAACCATCTCTAACGCGCGTCATTCTCTTCTCATTCCTCTCATCCTGCAGCTCAACGGCTCCCAGTCCTCGCTCAAGACCATTGTCGAGGGTCTTAACCAGGGAAACCTCGATAGCAACGTCGGTAAGGACTCTGATCCCCCGTTTCTCTCACCAATATGATTGCTTTCAATCTTCTAACGGATCCATGTTCGTTACACGTCTTTAGAGATCGTCATCTCCCCTCCCTTTGTCTACCTTGACCAGGTTCGCAAGGCCGTCCGCAAGGATGTCGCCGTCGCCGGACAGAACTGCTACAACAAGACCAGCGGTGCCTACACTGGCGAGGTTGCGTAAGTGCAATTGGATTCTTTATTCCTCTACAAAGAACATCGGGAGACTGAAACGGAAAGAAAAAAAGATACCGGCTGTTTTTCATGTGTCATTTGGGTGGGAAAAAAAATTGATGCTCTCGAACCCCATTCTTAATTTTTACCTTTCCTCTTTCCTCTCTTTCTTGGGTAATAGCGCCGAGATGCTCAAGGACCTCAACATTGACTGGGTCATTCTTGGTCACTCTGAGCGTCGCGAGATTTTCAAGGAGTCGGATGAGGAGATTGGACAGAAGGTTGCCCATGCCTTGAAGGCTGGTTTGAAGGTCATGGCCTGCGTCGGTGAGAAGTTGGAGGAGCGTGAGGCCAACAAGACGACCGAGGTTGTCTTCCGTCAGTTGGCTGCCATTGCTGCCCATGTCCAGGACTGGAAGAACGTTGTCATTGCCTACGAGCCCGTCTGGGCCATCGGTACCGGCAAGGTCGCCACCCCTCAGCAGGCTCAGGAGGTCCACAAGGCCATCCGCGGTTGGTTGAAGGAGAAGGTCTCTGCCCAGGTCGCCGCCGAGACCCGTATCATGTACGGTGGCTCCGTCAACGGTGGCAACGCCGCCACTTTGGCCCAGGAGGAGGATGTCGATGGTTTCTTGGTCGGAGGTGCCTCCCTCAAGCCCGAGTTTGTCACCATCTGCAACGCCAAGGCCAAGATGTAAAGAACTTCTAGTACCCCACACACGCTATTCACTACTCCACTAAAAGCGAACAGGACCATGTTGTTCACTTTGTATATAAAATACGGAAATTTCAACAGACAATGAATGTTATGACAGTCATTAGGCTTGAAGTCAAAGCAGCTTTTCTACGGTTGGCAAGGCAGCACAGCGCACACCCCCGGCCGATCATAATGCAAGATTTGGTGGCTCTCCTCGGATCAAGAGATGCGTACGAACCGCAACCACTTTATACTTTGCCCATTGCATCGTTCATTTCATTCATCTCGCATCTCTTCTCAGGACCACTGACCATCAGCCCTCACCTCATGTCCAGTAAGCTTCTGCCCTGTGCAAGTTAGTTAGACCAAGCAAAGATTGAGACTTTTTCTTTTTTCAAATGCACGCAGCGTATCAATCCATCTTGAAGAAGGATCTCTTCAAAGGCAAGTCTCCCTTGTCACAGGCGGCGGCACTAGTAACTCTTTATCTTATCTCCTTTCATATCTTTATCCATTTGTCCTAAACTAAAAAAAAAAAAAAAAAAAAAAAACTCCCCGTCGCCTATTCTCATCTTGATAACAATCTTTTCAACGAACAAACCAGGCATTGGGAGATGCATCACCCACGAGCTAGTCGCCCTCGGCGCCACGGTCATTATTGCAGCCCGAATGATTGGCCAACTCAAAGCGGTGCAAGAGGAAATCCGATTGTTGAGCTGGATATGTGATGCTACGGTTGTCAACATCCGCGATGCAGACAAGACAGCCAAGATGATTCGGGACATGGTGGCCAAACAAGGGAAACTGAACTATCTCGTGGTAAAGGTAGATCCTACGCGAGCGTCATGTATCGCGTTATGTATACATCTTTGAATGTGAACGGCACTTTCAACATGTGCAAAGCTGCATTCGATGGATACATGAGTGAACATGGTGGGAGGATCGTCAAGATCGTAGCCGATGTCCAAAACGGGATCCCAAAAGCCATGCACATGGTACCAACCCCCCTCACCCAACACATGTAATACACCAATAGATAAATCCGAGAAACTGGAGACTAATATGTGTTTAATCTCCTAGAGAGCCGCTCTTGCTGTTATTATCAACATGACCAAGACTTTGGCTGTCGAATGGGGACCCTACAACGGCATTCGGATCAATTGTATTGCCCCAGGCTTGATTGTCAGCTCTGGCATGAAGAACTGTAACGAGGATGTGATCAACCTGTTAGCCACTGGACATTGGATGGTAAGGGCAAGATCTGTCTTTTATACCTCTCTATCTCTCTATTCATTCGATTCACCCTGAACGTTTTTCAGCCCTCACAGAATCCTAGTGGCCGCTACGGCATTGAGTCGGGGGTATCGGCCGGAGCCGTCTTTTTGCTCTCGCCTGCAGCCTCCTGTATCAGTGGCGCGAACTTGGAAGTGGATGGAGGCAGTTATTTGAGTAAGGGTCACCCTGAGGGCAATGGAACGATGTACAATTCAGAAGAGAGTCTTTTTCCTCGTATATTGGTTGACCTGAAGGAAAGGAAAGTGTTCATGGGATCAAACATGTGGACACGCCTCCCTGGGTGAACGCGTTGTTGAACAACAGCAAGAAGATTGGTCCAGCAGGGTCTGAGTGTTTGTTCTGGGGGGATTATGAATAGCGTCTTTGCTACCACAGTAACGCGAAAGAGCCGTAGAGTAGAGGGGCTGCTCGCATGGTCTAGAAGTGGCTGATCGCACCAATTGAAACATAATAGACGATCGATAAACGCTGGTGGAAGAACCAACAAAGAGGGCGGCCAACGTGAACAAATTATTTGTGGTCTGGGTTTCTGGACCTTGAGGGGAGAGAAGGTGAGGGGCGAGAGAACTCCTGGACTATTCTGCTCTATGCTCAGTTTGTCCTTGAAAAAGCTCGGGAAGGTGCCATAAATGAGGCCCTGACCGCTGACCTACACACGTTGCCAATTCCTTTGGACACCAATGGGTCTCCCCTCGGTTTTTGAAGTCGCCCTTCTCTTTTTTTTCCTCCCAAGGGGTAGACAACGAGGACGAAGGGGAACGTACGCGAAAGGGCGATTTGTGGAAGATCAAATCCCACTTCTAGTGATCCATGACTAGCTTGTTGGAGTTTATTTTCCGGATATACCATTCATACGCTCCGCGAAGATGGATGAATGGGGCTTGAGGCCTGTTTTCCTCTGTTAAGCAGCGGTTATCGAGGTGGGGTCACTTTGGGAAGGAGGCGGTGTGAAGAACGGTTCCGGCGATTGATTTCTAATGGCCCTTGCCCTGGTATCCAGAAATTCGAGGAATGGATGGCAACCAAGGGACAAGGGGGGAGAGTGGTCAAGGGCAGGGTTGCAAAGAAAAAAAAGGAAAAACAAGGGCAAGGGAGACACTGCGAACTCGTAACACCGGGGGGTGAAATCTCTGCGATCAAAAAATGTAAGGCCGCAATGGGAACGTGGAGCCAGAATGGATACCTCAACCATTTTCTGGGAGATGCAATTGACAGCTTGTTAAACTTGTTGCCGTCTACGTTACTGCCCATTGGAGCGCTCCCATCAAGGTGCATGAATGTGGTTCCCACAGAACCAAAGAATCGGCTGAAGAGGAATAACATAGGTGGGGAGAGAAGACTGCAAACGGCCAAAATGCGCACGGACATGCCACGCGAACTGGCGGTTCCTCTTGCGGGCCTTCATCTTGCGCTCTTGTATCGCGCAATTTCTTCCACGATTGAATGCGTTAAAAGCAACAGACATCGGGGTCTATCTTGTCGATTGTCCAACTGCATTGGGCGTTTGACTACTCAGCGCAGTGAGTCCAAAGGGACGACAGAGAACGGAAGAATTGTTGTAAGAAGATCCGAAACTCATTGTCTTGCCTGCTCCATTAGTAAAGATAGGGCGAGAGAAGACAAACATGACTACCTACGAAATAGGGAAGGTGCGATGAAATCGTCGTCGCCGTCCTCAGTCTTCATTCCAAAGTCTTGCCAGCCTTTGGGGCCACTCAAGGAGAGCAAAAAAGACTACATAAAACCATGCTAGTAAGGTGGCCCTTGCCTGTCTCCTCCGCATCTCCTTTCTCGCTCTGACGCTCTCTCTTTCTTTTCTCGCTGCATCCTCATCGCGCCCAACGCGGCGCCTCCTCCTAGTCTTCACTCATCTATCTCGGGGGAACTCACCACCTCCTGGTGTCTTCCTCATTACTGTTCCTGTTGACTATCATCGCTCCCTTGGTCCCGTCCCCTCTCTGGGAAGAGTTCTATCCCCTTGGCCTCTGTTCCCTTTTTTTCTTTGTCTTTATGGTATTATTTTGTTTGTTCCTACATTGTTTTCTTAAACGCTGGGTACCGCCCCCTCACCTACCCCCTTGGCAACATGCAACAGACGCATCCCATCCGGCGCGCATCTTCTTTCCCTTTGCCCATCTGGATAATCTTTTGGCAACAGACTGAGAGAAGGGGTCATGAGCGTATCTCTGCTGTGATTTGGTGAACAATCGGGCAAGAAGACAAGCGGGAGAGAGACCCTCTTCATTATCCCACCTCCCTCTACGCGCAAGGGATCTCAAGGATCGAAATCTGGTGTATGGTCCAAAGTCAAAAAAGCCCTGAGGAATCCAGCTCCCGGGTGAAAGAGATCGTTTTGAAATAAAAGGGCCCCAGACCCGGCATCCAACGTCCCCACTTTCTTTCTCTTTTCTCTTTCTCCCTTTTGCTCCTTTTCATCTGTCTATCAATCTTTGCCCCGTCTCCTCATTCAACGCAACTCTTTTGTCTCGTCTTTGGCGCGAAAAAAAGAATTTTCTCTTGCATTCATTCCAACGCTCTCCTTGCTTTCTTGCATCTTCACAGACACAATGATCTGCAAATTGATGGTGGCCGCCGCGGCACTGGCCATGACCCTGACTTCCAGCACCTTTGCTTCTCCCATTCCCGACACTCTATCAACACCCACCCTAGCCAAGCGTACACCAGCACCAATCATCACAGCCTGCACAGTTCCCAATTCATTTGCGGTGACATTTGATGACGGCCCCAGCATTTGGACACATGATCTCCTCGACTACCTTGCGATCAAGAAGATCAAGGTCACATTCTTTGTCAACGGCTTAAACTACAACTTGATTACAGACCCAGAGTTTGCAGCGGTTGTGAAGCGCGCCCACGATGAGGGACATCAGATTGGATCCCATACCTGGGCCCATGCAGACATCTCTGCTCCCGGTGTTGACGTGCCCAGTCAAATGACGATGTGTAAGTGAAGATGCAGATATCTTATGTTTTCCCTCGTCTCCCTCCCTCTGCCGCAATTGTTCATTTTGCTCACGCGACTCGTCACTTCTCTTTTTTTGGGTGTTTTCTCAAATGATTGTAGTGGACGATGCTCTATTGAAGATTATCGGCAAGCGTCCCGTGTACATGCGTCCGCCCTACGGCAACACTTCACCAGCAGCATTAGAGTATTTGGGCGGAGCCGGATACAAGGTCATCAACTGGAACGTAGACACGAACGATTGGCAGCACCCTTTGACCTTTACCAACAACCTGGAGCCATACAAGGTTGCTTTGCAAGATCCAGCCGCAGTCGGAAAGGCCTTCATCAGTTTGCAACATGACGCTGAGCAAGGAACAGCAGAGGTCACATCCAAGCTTGCGATCGAATACGTCTTGTCTAAAGGATTCAATATCATGCCCGTGGCCGCCTGTCTTGGCGATCTGGATGGCTGGTACAGGGCGTAAACAAGAGATCAAAAGGAATTAGGCCACAGAAGAAGAAAAAGGAACGAGGAAGACCTCACCATCTACTACAGTTATTTAGCGGTTACCTTATATAGACCGGCCTCCACCGTCCGCCCGTCCCTCCCTTTCTTGTCTGGCCTGACATGACATCGTGATATTTCCAGGACCATCCCCACAAATAAAAACACCTTAATCTTTGTTGACATTCGATCGTTGTAGAGATCTGTGACTCCCTGGTGAAACAGCATTGCTCTCCCGGGTTTCCGATCGGCCACATACCAGGCGAAAGAGAGAACCCAGACAAACCAACTTGCCTCTCATGCAGACACGCGCCAACCACACTGCAGCCACAAACAACATCAACAACCTCGGTACAGAATTGTGGGTATTCAAATATTTCGATTGAAGGTTGGCTCACAGGTTCTAGACTTTTGAGCCCTTCCTTGTCCGCCAAACGATCCCTGTTTTAGACGCGTTATTGGGAGATCTGAACGCGCTTTGAATTTCATGATATGACCATTCCTTCCATTTAGTCCGACTGACCGACTGACCAACCGATCCACGGCACGAAAAACATCCTGGGTTTTCAGCTCCATCGATCATCAATTGCTTTTTCTGCCTCCAAGTGAACGCGCAATTGAGCCGTTTGTGCCCGATTCAGGGATCCAGGTCTACAGAAAAAACCCAGGAACACAAAAAAAAAAACTCTGCCGTTGCTCACCTGCCTTTGGTCTTACACTTGGGCTGCTGTACGAAGTGAACACCGCGAGAGTAAAAGAAAGACCCAGGAACAGTGTCGGGCTATCCAGTCGTGCAGGTTGCAGAACACCCTTCCCTCAACGAAGCCTCTCTCCCTCTCCCTTCCGTTCCCCCCATTGTTATCCAGATGGAACCCCGTGAAGTGTGAAGGCAGCAGAGAAGCTGTCTGCAGGCGCATGGATGTCTGCAGATGCAAGCAAGGCGGGCGAAGGGAAGACACCCTCCGTTTTTATCCTGTGTTTTGCACTACACAAGGAGAAACGAGGACGATACAGGCGAGTGTGAGCAGCCAGATCCACCTCAGACCCGTCGCAGGATCAAAAAAGTCGGCTCACAATCGACATTATTTTTACGCATGGCGCGTTCCTTCCACCCCTTGCTCCTCCTCGCCGTTCTCACGCAGTAGCGCCCTGCCCAGCTTTCTCTCTTACTATCTGGTCACCCTGCTGCTGTGCTCTCTTTTGCTCTCACACCAAGATGGCAAGAGTTGTCAGCAACAGGAGAGAAAAAGAGACAAAGGGAGTTACCAAGACCCGTCCACTCTTTGCTTTCCGGTCCTGAGCATTTTTTTTTCTTCTCTTGCCTATCTCACCTTCTTCTCAGTGTCTTAACCCCAACACAGCCTCCCTCATAGTTCTGAATCTCTCTGTCTCTTTCTTCCTTCTCGGGTTTAAATAGATACCTCTTCTTTTCCCTTGTCCTCTCTTCTTCTCATTTAACATTCTTCCATCCACCGAAACCTTTTTCAATGGCTCCTATTCTTCGTTTGGTCACTGTGGCCGCGCTCTTCGCTTCCATGGTCGTGAACGCATCCCCTGTGACCATCTATGAGGGAAATCCTGCCCTTCACCAGGATAGCGCCCTTGCGACTGAGCATCCTGGTAAACGAGCATTCGAGATCCTGAGCAAGCGTGGGAGCAATTGGGAATCCAAGGTCATCACGGCCTGCAAAACCCCTGGAACGGTCGCCATCACGTTCGATGATGGTCCATTTGAATACACTAGCAAGCTCTTGAATATCTTGAAGAGAGAAGGTGTTCATACAACCTTTTTCATGAACGGAGACAATTACGGCAAGATCTTGGACAGCAAGTACCAGGAAATTGTGAAGCGAGCCGATGCCGAAGGCCATCAAATCGCCTCCCACACCTGGAACCATGCTGATCTGTCCAAGCTCTCGAAGGACAAGATCTTGGACGTGATGAGAACACGTAGGTGCATTTTTTTTTCAGTACTCCTCTCACCTTCCTCTCTCTCTTTGTCGCCCCTGCGTGCACATTAAAACCTTGTGGGTCCCCGGCACATTCCCTTCCCCGATCGTTCCCACCTCCTAACCCTGCCTTTGACGCGCGAACCGGATATCTTTGCAACGGCGCCGTTGCCTCCCTGCTAACTTTCATTTTGTACGACCCAAAAAATAGTTGACAAAGCTTTCCTTACCATCCTCGAAAAGAGGCCCGTGTACATGCGCCCTCCTTACGGAAACGTGGACGAAAATGTGGTCAAAACTTTGTCGGAGGCTGGTTACAAGATTGTGAAGTGGAACATTGACACTCTGGATTGGGAACATCCCACGGATATTAAACTGAGCATGAAGGCTTACGAAGATGCCTTGGGGGCCAAAGACGCGATCAAGAAGGGCTTTATTGGTTTGGAACACGATGTCTACGAGGGTACGGCCCTGAAACTTTCCGTGGACGCCATCAAGTACGCAAAGTCCCAGAATTTCAAGATCGTACCGGTCGCGACCTGCTTGGGCGACACCGACCCCAAGAATTGGTACCGATCGTAAATGTTGAAGAGAGAGAGAGGGAGGTAAAATGACTTTGGAGTCAGGGTGCTTCCTTCTTCTGAACAGTTCACCTGACGAGAACTTTCATGAGAAAAAAGAATCAAAAGTGTTGGATCTTTTTTTTTTTTTTTCTTTGTTCTTCCTCTTCTTGACCATTATTATTTGCATATCATTTTACCGTTTCATCGTCATTGCTGAGCATGGAACTACCATCTATTGTCCTTTATATATTGACACGATACTACTTATTACTGCTGTGCCTTCATGAGAACGAATTAAAAGTTCGAAAATACGGACGCTACTGCTTTACCGTTGGAGGTAGCCCTTTTTCCCGCTCATTTGGTCTTACTCTCCAAGGCTCTTTATCGCCTCCCGAGTGTTTAAATAAGAGTGTTTATTTGGGAGGAGAAGGATGTGCTTTATCGACTTTAAAGTACGTCAACCGAGTGCCCAATGGCTTCAAAAACCTTCTTGGCTGGGAGTGCTGACTCTTCTTTGACGAGAATATAATCGGTATCGTATGTACTCACGACAAAGACCGAGATGGCATTCTCGGCCAAGGCACCAGACAAGTTGGCCATGATCCCGACAAGACTGAAATCCAATTGACCCTTGACCTTGAAGCATCGCCAGCCGGATGAGATCTTGTGTTGATCGTCTGGAAGGAGCACTGGATCCTCAGCGTTTGAGGTGTTGTAATGATGAGAGATCACCAAGGAAATCTCTTCGCGCGTCTTTGTAATGCTGTACCATTCTTGATCTTCAATCAGAGGAAAGTACACCGAGGCCGCGGTCGTGGCCGGCAGACGGTGGATCGTGTAAGGAAGCGAGTCAAGCTCGAGCTTAAGCTTCATCGAAGACATTGATCTGGGCTGGAAGAGAGAGAAGAACAAAAGTGTGAGTGGGGCTGGGGGAGGAAGGAAGCGGCTGCTTTGCGATCTTGGAGGAGCAAGAGGGGGGAGGTTTACCTGGGATTTAAGAGAGCTGTACGGTGAGAAGAGAAGAAGAGAAAACAAACGCTGGCGTGGCAGAATGTAGAGGGGAAGGTCATGGAATGGAATGACGAAGGATGGAAGAATGGAAGAATGGAAGAATGGAAGACGAGAGAAAACCTTGAATAAAATCATATTCTTGGGAACAAATTGTAGAATAATCAAAAGATTTTTAATCGTGCAAAACCTATCCAATGACTCGTAATCCGCAGCACACTCTCCGTTATCTCCCAGCCTCCCCGGCCGGTTTGAGTGACCTCACGGAGTTGCTTCCTAATGACTCAATCGCCAAGTCTGACGCAAGGCACTCAGGGGTCCAAATCCAAATATCTGTAATAAGGATTGGTAAGAGTCTAGGATATTATACCCACTCGGATCTGCAGACGCCACATGATAAAAGTCAGGCATGAGAACACAGCGTCGTAGCTCTTGGGCTATTCCAACATGAATGTTCCCCTTGCTGTTGTAATCGGGATGTGAAGTTATCTCAGTCGAGCACAAGTCTAGTCGGAGGGAAGGCAATACTGGAACTATTGTCAGACGCGTTATTAGAGCCCATGGCAAGAGCAGCGGCGTCACGTTTTTGAAAAGTAAATGGAGAAAACTTGTAAGATCTTTGGAATACTTTCAAGGCAGGACATCCTTTCGATGACTCATGGACAGTCATCGTGTTCAGACCAAAGTCCAGCTCTTGAAGCGAAAACTCTCTCGTTTCATGAGAACAGCCTCTTGCAAAAAAAGCCAGAAGAGAAGCCACGACTGTGGACTATCAGGGACTCTAAAGCAGCTCAACGAATCTGATTATTGGGCTACAGTACTGCATTTCTTTTTATAGGACCTTCGCTGTCCTTGCTCCTCCCAGCAGGGGGAGAGCGAGACACGGTTCAACCGAAGCAGACGTCCGCCAAAACGGAGACTGAACTCGGAGGCGGGAACTATATCCAAGAAAAGGTCTTCAGACGAAGACAAAATTCACAGTGAGTCAAGGAAGATCAGCAGGACTTACAGTGTTTCGCGTAGCATGTATTGTAAAACATCGAACGCTGTCAACGAATACTCTCTCTGCGTTGATACCTCCTCGTTGGTCAAGTCGCCTTGCTCGTTTCCACTAACGTTCATTCTCCAATCCTGCGAAGGAATACATCGGTTTGTGAGGGCTGATGTTGAAATGAGCCAACAAGTCACGGTATCGCGAAAAAAAAAGGCGAATTCGTTGCAACCTTTAGATCTTTAGATGAACCAATTGAAGGCGATGGACCTTGGGCCTGAGTTTCCAGCAGCAGTGTCCGGCATAGTCCACCACTGCAAATGGATCTACATATCACCTTTGAATCTGATCACCCGTGTACGAGCAAGATGATGATGTTTTTGCCGAACGGCGGAACGGCCAAGGTGACCTGACGGGTTGTGCTGCAACTTTCATTAACGTTTTCCACAGTCCAGCAGGTGCAAATTCTATGGTCTAGTCCCTGCGGACTCGCAAACAGCTCGACAAGTCTTTGCGACTCCCGACATGGAGACAAATAACCTGACTAAGCTCTAAAGATCCAACATGGAAAGCAGCCATTGGGGAGGAGCTTGGTCGAGAAGGGAGGAATGAGGATCGATGAGAGAGAAGGACGCTACTTACCATCCCACAAGGCTGTACACACATCCCCTAGGTTACTATCGGTCAAGTTGTTGCAGCGCAGCTCGATTGCCACCAAAACGCGTCTTTTGGTCGCTCATTTGGTCCTGATACAACGCCAAGGTAGTTCTTTTGAATTTTAATGGACGGACTATAGTACACGAAAAGCTTTTAAGAGTGATGGTGCTAGCTTTGAATGGAAGGAAACGGACCAGAGGAATGGAAAAGGGAAGGGAATAGAAGAAACCAACAAAAAAGCAAACAGAAGAGAAAAAAAAGTGAAAGTCATCTTTTTCCTCTCCTTACTCTTCTCCCTCTACTGGCGGAGGTGGGAAAAGGGGGGTCTATGTCGAGGAACAAAATATGCAGAGCAATGATAAAAAAAGACACAAAGACTATTTTCAAAAAAGTTACTGCTGCTGTTGCGGTGGTGGAGGTAGTGGCGAATGCTGCAAAGAGGGTGATCGAGGAGAACTGGTCGCTGCCGCGGCTGGAGTTGAACCCGGCCCCACGGACGTTGATGCGGATTCAAGTTGCTGTTGCAATTGTGAGATCTGCTGTTGCTGCTGCTGGATGTGGATTTGCATCTTCTCCAACTGATACATCATCGACTGTTGCTTGTCAAGATCCACGCGGCGGTATTCGTCAATCTGGCCAAGGTAATCCCGCATGATGTGAAGCTCGTTCAAGATTTCTCGGTACTGGGGAGAACTTGAGGACGAAGAAAAGGAAGATGTGGAGGGCTGATGTTGATGATGCTGCTGATGATGTGGTGGGGCCAAGGAAGGCGGTTGTTCGTGATGCCCAGCGTCTTCATATCCTGCAGCGGACGATGGAGGCCCTCTTGGATAGCGTTCCTGATCCCCAACCATACCTCCATTATGAATATGGTTGGGTGCGATCCGTGGCGAGGGGGCATACTGCAAGTGGCCAGGTCCAACGGGAACCACAGAGGCGCCTCCGTTGCTGTTCGTGCGTGCGTGCTTGATAGGTCGTCTGTAATCCGTACCCACAGCAGCGGCGGAAACATCGATCGAGTCACCCTGTGAGTAATGTCGAGCATGTCCCATCCGAGTATGATGAGGGTGACCACTGCTAGGCGGACCAGGGTATCCTCTCGAAGGCGACTGGGGGCGAGGAGGCAACATGGAGCCGCTACCACTTGACTGGTGCCAATATCCACTGCCAGATTCGCTTGTGCCTCGCTTTTCGGGACCAGGGCCGGTAGCTACTTCCGTGGCACCGATTGCCACAGTGGCATTTGCCAAAGATCGTAAGCCGCTGTCGCTGCTCTTGGAGTCGAACCCAGCTTCGCCTTCCCATGCCATAGCCGAGGAAGCAGAAGTTGGATGTTGCTGTTGTTGCTTCTGGTACAACTGAGTTCGGTCCACAGAGCTGTGGCTAGAAGGTCGTTGAGCCGAAGAAGAGGTGGAGGGGTTCACTGGATTCCGTGGTCGACCTCTCTTTGCAGGGGATGAAATCGGAAGAGAGCTTCTTCCAGACTGAAGAGGGGGGGGTGACAATGATGATGATGTCGCGGCCACAGAGGCTCTCTCGTCTTCTTCTGGAGGCACGCCACGCTTCGTCCTGCGAGATTGAGTACGAGTATCTTGTGGGTGGCCACCGCCCTGCTGTAGTTGATGCTGATGATGATGCTCCGACTCGCTTCTAGATGCCATGTCCTCATCCTCGTCCAGATCCTTGTCTTCATGCATCAATTCATCCTTCAGTGCCGCGTCTGCGTCAGCCTCTGCACTCACGCCATCAGCTTCGCCATCGTCCTGATCGTCCGAATCAGACATTCCGGATGCACTGTCCTCATCGTTAGAGTTGCAGCCCTCATCCAAGGCCCCGGGACCTTGTCCCGCGTTCTTCATGAGCTGAATGACCTGCTTGACTAGATCATCATTGGCTTCCCGCATCTCCTCGGGGATATCGCCCTTGTACATCCGTTCTCTCAGCTGATAAGGCTTTACCATCCGGTTCACTCTCCGAATACATTGCCGGGCGTGAACCTTCATCTTCAAGGCATCCCTCACATCCTCCCAAGCCTTTGCTACCTGTCCGACCTTTTGCGCAAACGGATTCAATCGGATGGTCTCGACCAACAACTGCTTATCCGTGTCTTCGGATCGATACCGTCGCTTCTTTTGCATCCGTTTCAAGGCCTGGGGTTGATTCATCATTTCAAACAATTTTTCCAGCAATCGCTTTTTGGTAGCCTGTTGTTGCTCCGTCCCAATCGGCCGGTCGCGCCCTCCGATACTAGCCTGGATGATGTTGTCGAATCGGCGAGAACACGTCCTGGCCCGGATCCCTTGTTCGCGTGAGATCGATTCCCAAGCCTGAGTCGTCTTGCGGATCGCACAATTGAAGGGATCATGGTTCAGAACACTGGTGAGAAGACTGATCTGGACATCGATCGGCAACGGTCCCTTGGGTGTCCCTCGAGCCGATTGGATCCGGAAAGGGGGTGCCGACGACGACGACGACGTTATCGAGGCCTCCTTCTTAATCGGAGAAGTCGCGGCCGAGGAGAGGGGCAACACTTGGCCAGAGGACGATGAAGTCATCGGTGGACCATGTGCAGTCTGTCGAGAGGAAGAAGATAATGGTCCTGCTTCATCATCTGTGGCGTAGTGTGAGGGTCTGGACGCCAGAGCAGGAAAGCGATCCTGGGAAGGAGGTCGATGCGTCAACACTTGCTGAGGTGGGCCGGACAATGGCTGAGGGTGATGATGTGGATGTTGAGGGTGATATTGTTGTTGCTGTTGTTGTTGTTGTTGTTGTTGCGGCTGGTGGTGGTGCTGTGACCCGTATTCCTTATACGAAGGCTCTGGATACCGTTGGGGTTTCAATTCATTCATGCTGTTGCCTGAATAGGGCACTACACCACGATGATAGGGGTCACGTCCGTGATCGACGCCTTGATGGTGGTACGAAGAGTGCGGCAGCTGTTGTTGTGGTTGTTGTTGCTGACCAGCACTGTGAAGACCCATTCCTCGGTACTCGGGACGGTCGTGATCCGAGTATGCACCTTCCGAATCCGAGTCAAGATGATGCCGCTTGATGGGATACGCCCCCGTGGAAGAGACTGGGGAGCGATAGGACGATCGAGGCCCAGGGGGATGGGCGTGAGAAGGAGGGGGAAGTGGATGCGAAATGGGAGCGGATGCGGACGAGGACGAGGCAGAGTGCATCGGCGAGAGAGGGGCAGGAGGATGGTAATGGGACGATGAGGAGGTGGGCGACAGTGCAGAGTAAGGATGTGAGGATGAAGAAGAAGAAGGTGGAGGGGATCGTGGCCGAAGAGCTGTTGTTGCTCCCTGGCGGGTAAATGGCGTGTTAGAAGACGAAGACGGATGAGACCCTTGGCTGGCGGAGGTACTGATCATTGTTGTCGGGCCTGAGGAGGGCGAGGGTGGCCGAGACCGAGACCAGGATGAGGAAGATGGACCACCGCTGTTATTACTGTTGCTGCTAGGATAGTATTCTTCTGGTCGAGGCTGCGGTTGATATGAATGATGCTGATAGGGGTCCTGTGGCCGATTATCCTGATGCGAATATGGCTGTGCGTGTCCCTGGCTATGGCTGTGGGTGGAATGGTCCACAGTTGTAGCAATTGAAAGGAGGGGAAAGAAAAGAAGTCAGCAATTGACCAATAGTTCGCTTTGGTGTTCCGCCTCACTTCTGGGGGGTATTTTGCTGCTTTGCTGTGCACCACTGAAATATTAAAAGAACCTGCTCGAGTGCGAATAGGAGGGGGGGGACGCCGTCTTTTGCTTTTAGTACTAGGGGTAGAATCGAACGAAGATTCGCATGACCGGGAGGGAATCAGAAGGGAAGGGCAATGAAGGGCAAAGTGGAGAGGAGAGGAGAGACAAACGAAAACAGGATGACGATGACGACGACGATGATGATAATGATGATGGGGAGGATTGAGGATGAAAAGGGTCATGATCAAGACGACAACCGGATCATGGCTCCACCCTTTTTTTGGACCCTTGGATTACTGGTGGATACAGAACGACAGCCGAGAGATTGGAGAAGAGTCGAGCGAGGGTCACGTAGGAGAAGGAGGGGGAAGGGGTGTTTGGATTGATTGCCTAATCACAATAGCGATAATGACACCACTGAATCTGTAAACTGTTTGGTGTTCACTCTTTTCCTTACCTTGGTGGTGGATACCGGTCGCGAGAAGGATCATAGTCGATGGGGTCGTGATTATAATCTCGATATCGAGGATCGGCCTCTTGTAGTCGCGGATGTACTTTTTGTTGGTGGTGTTGTTGTTGCGACCATGGCTGGGGCCCCTGTGGGTTATCGCGCACTGCGTAAGGGTGGAAGCTCGGTTGGTCCTGTCGCGGATCAAAAGGGGTCCGATCATCCGAGATCGGACGAATCGTGTCTGTGTCACGTTGTGGATGATGGTGATGGTGATGGTGGGCCAGGGAAGGTCCAGGGGAGGGGCTCTGGTGGTTCTTGCCCGAGTGCTTGGCCGAGAGTGCCGGCGAGGGTGTGGCCGACGCTGCCGAGCGGGCCATGCTTTGAATAGTCAGGAAAGGGGACAATGAGGCGCCTGGGGAGGGAAATGGGAGAATTATCCCTAAATGAGTGAAGAAGATGAGACAAGGCCAAATGTGCCAACGAGAAAGGGCAAAGAGGGATACAAACACAAAAAAAAAAAAAAAAAAAAAAGAAAGAGTGGGGAGTGAGTGCGCTTTGGACGGCTAATCCAGAGGCTAGGGAGGAAGTGCGAGGATAATAAAGACGTCCAGTCAGGGAGACGACGGCGTCAATTGAAGAGGAGAGGACGACGAGAGACAGGGAGCAAATGATATTGCAGAAGGAGTGGGGTAAAGAGAGAAAAGGAAAAGGAAAAGTTGACCTGAAGAGGAGAAGAGGGAGGGAGAGGGAGAGGGGAAAGAACTGATCGGGCGAATTCTTGAAGTTGCCTCGAGGGCTGGACCAGATTCGATTGGGCAATGGTCCACAACAACAACAAAAGAATGGTCCCCTGCTGCAACTCTTCAGCTCTCAGCGCGTATGACAAAACCTGGGAGACAAGGTCGGACGTTGTGCGTCTATTGTCCAGACAACAATAGGCGTTCGTTAGAATATGGCGCTCGACAACGCCTTTGGGAAAGGAAAAGACGACTGAGGAAGGAAGAGAGGTCGAGATTTCTCTCCGCGTCTGTTCAGTTTCTGCACAGAAAGGGGTAAGAGAAGAGCATCTCACAGTTACCTCGCCCTCCCCGCCAGGAGAGAGTCAGGTAAAATTGAACGCCAGGTCACCCACACAGCACGGCCCTTGCAAGAAGCATTGTCTACAGTGATCCCGTGAATTCGGGTTTTCTTTTTGTCGCTTATGACGGTGGACCTGAACCCTCCATCTTGATCCCTCCCCAGCACCCCTTGACCCTTTTTGTTCTATTTTGTCAGCTCACGTTCACCACTCCTCTCTCCTCTACCATGCAAGATCTTTATCCCCCTGAGAATTCAGAATTGAAATGAGCAGGGCTACAACGTATGTTGGTGGGTAGCAAAAACAGAAACACGGAGAACCGACTGAATGTAGAAGGAGGGGGGAAAGGTCTTTTAAAAAATACACCATGCACGAAATAAGAACGAGCTCACCCACCATCCCACGCGTGTGGCGAAGAATGCTAAAAGGGGGAGAGGGGAGGATTGTGGCGAATGAGGAGCAGCACAGAAGTCTTTGAAGGGGGATAGTCGACGGTAGACGCGAACAATGGCCACACATCATTGGGTTGGTCCCTTTGCCGATGTGAAAGGATACGAGGACGAGGAGTGAAGAGAAAAAGGAGAAGAAGACTTTTCCTTCCAAAGCGCGCCGACTGCGCCGTGTCAGGTCCACTCTGATTACGCTGTGAAAGAAAACGGAGGGGAAAAAACATAACAACCAGAAGGAAAAGAAAAGGGAGGTGAATGGAGCAACAAATTGGACTAAAATATAACAAAAACAAGTGGACGCCAAGGTAGGAAAACGGAAAGAACACACATCGGGACTGAAAGGAGAGTTACTGGGCTTCAAGCAGCTTGTCCATGATAAAAAGGTGAGAGAAAAGCACAGAGGACACAATGTCGATTGATTGCATGCCTTGCGCAAAAGGTGCATATCCGAGGGAATGAGATCTGGACGATCTTCGGATCAAACATGACGCTTTGTCAGTCACCTTTTTTGAATTCTAATTGCTTAGATTGGATTGAGTTGAGGTAGGGGCGGTGGGGGAGAAGAATGAAATGGGAGAGGATACGACATTGTGTTGCTTCAGAGTGTGTGTTTAAGAAGAAGCCCTGACTCGAGAAGAACGGTGCGGAGGAGGACAAGAGCAAAGAACAAAAGTCGATGTGCTGGGGCAGAAGCGAGGGGTAACACGACGGGGACAATTGAAAGTCGCAAACAAAGAAACAGTGCCAAGTTCTTAGGAGAGTGAGGGAGAGGTAGAGACAGACGCTCCCCTGCCATTTCACGCTAACGCTCTTGCCAGGAAGAGGAGGAGGACGAGGCGAAGGGGAGGAGCGGGTGGAGAGCAATGCGGGGGATCGTCACGAAACTGCCGTTGATGGTTGGATAATGTATACAACGAAGTGAGACAGGATCATGAATAGAAAAACAGAGATCGAGCCTGGAGGGAGGGAGAGCGAAAGAGATGATGGTGGGGAGGGAGGGAGAGGGAGGTATCGGTGCAGAACTACATGTTGGCGACTCGGGGCAGCATGTGCCTTCATTTTCTTTACCTTGTTGATTGTTTGGGTTGCCTGTTTGTCCTGGGTTGTTCTTGTCTTGAAAGGGGAAAGAAACACGCTCGCTCTAGAATACGAGTCTAACGGTCAGGAAAGGTCAGGGATTGAATTGTAAGCAAAGGGGCTTCGTTGTGATGCACGCTGGCGGATCAGAGCCGTTACAATGGAATGTGATGCATGGAAAGTCAACAAATAAAGGAAGTGAGAGAAAATGTCCGAGGAACGACGATTACAATGGGAACCAGGGGCAAGGAACGAGAGGACGTGTCCGAATCAAGGGGTGGAAGAAGGAAGGAAGGAAGGAAGGAAGCAGCAGCGACCAAATCTTTGCCGCGCGTGCAGACAGAAGTAAAGGGTATGATGACAAGGATGGGAGAGTGGAAAGGATTGAAAAACAAATCGATGTGCGATTAATCGAGGATGTGGTGTGATGTGGGGGACAAGAAAGGGAGAACAAAACAAAAGGGACGCACTTGGGTGAAAGAAGAGGAATGAAGTAATGGAGAACGAATGGAGCGAGGGAATGGGCGTCAAAGACAGTGTGTGGGTTCGGAAGAGGTCCGTTCGGACGCACTGAACGGTCTGCCGGCGGCCCAGAGGGCGGCGGCCGGGCAACCCATCTGTCGGTCAGTCTGGTCTGACAACGTTCCTTTCGGCTTTGCAGATTTGGTTCACCTCCAAGGAACAAGAGTCAGGTCAGCTTCAGCTCAGCAGACTGCCCTGACTGCCCAGGGCAGACTCTCTCTGGGCTGGTCGGGTGTGGCTGGTCTGGTGGGAAGGAAAAGTGAATCATCGAATCGCATCGATATGAATTATGAATCACAAAAGGAAAGCAAAAACTAGAGACCAACAAAGGGCGACCCAATTGAATCGAATCGCGCCTATTGAAAACCGAAAGAGGGAGTCCTCTAGAACAAACAACTCGTCACGCAAATCGGGAACAGTGCGAATGAGGGGTTGTTGCATAGCGGAACCCAACAGTAGGGGAAGAGTAGGGGAAGAGTGCCAGAAAGGCAATGGCTTTAGAAACGAAACCGTCGGGTTGGGTCATCCGTTCTAGTGTGTCTGTTGTCCGTTCGTTCCTTCACCCATTTTTGCAAACACGTCCTCTGTTTGTCTACCCATGAGGTCATTCCTCTTTCTGTTCTCCCCAACGTTTGTCCCTCTTGAGACCCTCGTTTTCAATCATTCTTTGAGCGGCTACATTCAGTTAAGCCACTCATTTGAAGAGAGGGGGAGGGGAGGGGGGAACAAAGCAAGAAGGAGGGGGAAAGAACAACGAGCGACGAAGACAGTGGATGAATGAATGATTGAACGAGCAAACAAGCAGAACAGAACAGGACGATAACAACCAAAGGGATCGGGCATGAAGAACACAGACAAACAAACAAACAAACAAACAAACAGTCTGACAGACAAACAAAAACGAAAGAGAAAGAGACAGCCTCCCCACGCACGCACGCACGCACGCACACGCGCAGCGTGGTCACGAAGAAAGAGACGAGAACGCGAACGGGGAACAAGAATTGAATGGCCTTCAAGGGGGATTGAATGGACCGTTGAGCCATTGAATGCATTTAAAAAAGAGTTTTTGGTCGCAAGGTGGTGTAACACATCTTCACGTCGGTGGATGTGGCTGATTGAATTGAATTGAACCCACAATGAATAAAACACAGGAAAAGAAGAGAGGTCAAACGAAAAACCAGCAAAGGGCACAGCGCGCTACTTGCACACGAAAACATACCCCCCCCCCCCCCCCAATGAGAAAAAGGGACGAGGCACAAAACATGGGCATGCACTCTGCGGGAAAGGCTACTTTTGAAATGGGGGTGTCAACAAACACAATGACTGCTCCCCAGCAAGGGGGACGTGCAAAGGCGTCCATGGAACATGTTGCGTTTCGGATAGAGGAAATCCAAAAACAGAAAGGACGTATGTTGTGATGTTGCGTGTTCTCCTTGAAGATCAAGGAATGGCGGAAAGAGGGTCGATGGATGGTTTGGATGACTCACCTGCCAGAATAGAGAATTCCAGATGGAGAAGTAGTGAAGGCTGGGCAGGTGCCAGTGATGGGTTTCGATCAGGAAGAGATCCGAGTGATGACTGACAGTTCAGAGAAGGTGGACAAAGGCGGATGAGGGTGAAGGTGAACGGGGAGAGAGCAAGGCGAGCAATAGAGGGGAGGATGGATGGAAGGTTGGAAGGTTGGAAGGTAGGAAGGATGGGCGGGTGACGAATGATCAAAGGAGAGGGGAGTAGAAGGAGCTGAGAAAGAAGTCAGGGAGTAAGGAAGAAAGAAAAGGAAAGAAAAAGGAAGGAAGGTTGGACTTTTTGGACGAAGTTGAACAAAGTGGAAGGGGGGAGGTGGTGGTGAGAAGAGAAGAGAGGTAATAAGAGTAATGCATCCACCATTTTAGGGGTGGTCCGCCGGGGATCGAGCGTCCCTTTATATGTTTTTCTCCTCGAGGCGCTTTCCCAAGAGGACCATCGGGCAAGATCCGCGCAGCCAGTAAGGATCCACGCCACATACACACACAACAGAAAACGCACACACGCTCAGAGATGGACAAGGACAAGGAGGAGAGAGGGGTGCACCCCGCCCATCGTCTATTGTCCATTGTTCATCGTCCATCGTTAATTACATCCGAGAGCACAATGAGAGTACGAGTCCTTCAGCACGTCTCTGCCGTCCTCAGTCGCTCGCCGAAACATTCGATTCAGTCGAGCCCTTCAATCCGAGGGTGCCTTTGAAGCGCTCCCCTTCTTGGCATCGTCAACTCAACGACCTTGTTTTTTCTCACCCCTCCCCTCTCCTCTTCCCCCGCTTTGCAGCCATGCCTTGGTTTCTGGCTCTCGGGTGCGGATCAGCGTGTCTTTCTGTCATCGTTTCCTTTTAAACTCTCTTGCCGATGGCCACCGCCAAACCTTTAACAGGCAAGCAAACATACAGTACCCCAAGGGCGATGACCGACTGACTAACCAGACCGTTTAGATTTGAGTTGACTCCAGTCACCCTCTCTTCTCCGTTCCCACTCGTTCCAAGCTCCTCCAGTCCCCGATGTTGCCACAATGAGCACCATAAATAAGAGGGCACTGCTGAACGCTTGGGGTGTGAGGTGTGCTGTCTGCACTGTAGTCTGTGTCGGTGAAAAAGCGGTGTGGCGCTGTAATTGGACGCCGCAGCTTCCTGCCAGGTGATGTTTGCCCATCTCTTCCCCATCCTTGAAGGTTAACTCTCTTGCTGCCACTCTCTCTCCTCTTTCTCCGTCAACTTATGACACACGTTTGCGTAGGTCGAAAAAAACAGATGCTCTCCTTCCCCCGGGGTCCTGGACAATCTTTCTGCCTTTGCAAGTAGAAACCACTTGGTCCTCTTCCTCGCCTAGGACCTTTCTGGTTTTTGTCCGGTTTTCCTTTCTCTCGCCGTCGTTCCTCTTTTCTTCCCTCCACCCCATCCCTCTGTTCACCTTGCCTGCTCATCACGCCCGGGGTCAAAGAAGGAATATAATGGGTTCAAGATCAACAACGATGAAGGATGCTCTCTCTTTTTATTTTCTTTGGTTCGTTGGCGGGTTGGTTGAACCACTGCCAACAGTTTGTTAAAACCAAAGAAAACAAACAACAGTGCAAGGACATGGTTTAAGTTTTTCTACGGGGCTGGAGTGGCGGACAACAAAGAAAGAGAATGGAGATTGACAGAGAGCCAAAAAGGAAGACAAAAAAACCAAAAAAATCATAAAAGACCATTGGTGTCAAAAAAAATCTCGGGCGACGATAGCCTCCCGGCCACTGGTATTAGTTGTTGTGCATCCTCCAATGGACCTCCCGGTTGATGGCGTCGTTCAAGACCAGAAGCCCACGCAGAGGATTAAATCCAAACCCTGTCAGTTGGAGGGTGGAAAGGGCTTTGCGTTGAGTCAGGATGGGTGCAAGAGTTTAGTGGTAGTGGTGGTGGTGATGGTGGAATTGGGTGATCGGACAGGATTGTGTATCGGTCATCATTCTTCCTCGTCGAGTCCCGTTGGTTTGGTGCGCGAACTCGCCCTCTCTTGAGAATCAAAGTGCGACTCTTCTTTCTTTGCGTTGTATTGTGTCCAAATGTGGGTAAAACGACACCCTGTCTGTACCGCGTTCCTGGAACGATTCCCTCCTTCCCCTCAGGTCGCACAGCCTTTAAATAAAGGAATTCAATTGAATCGTTTCCCGCTCTTGCATCGAGGGAGTGGTGAATGGGACCTTGAAACGAAAACATCCAGACAACAACAGCGACAACGTTGATGGGGTGACGTCAAGGACGAGGAGGGAGATAGAAGCGTGAATAGGGGGGGGGGGGGGGGGGGGGGGAGGGGGGAGGTGAGGAGGAGGGAGTGGGCAAGCAGCACACGTACAACTTCACACTATGATGAGGTTTATGAACCAGACCTCTCTCCAGCCTATGTGCAAGACGATCTGTCTGGGCGGCGAAGGAAAGAGAACGCCGCTTACTGTTTACTCCTTCCTCAAGGCAGCACTTGATCGGGGGCTTTGGAACTGGTGTCACCTTGTTCTTTGTCCTCTGCTTGGACGAAGCGTATTCTAATGCTCAAGAGTGGAGAAGTATCTCTGGGATGTATCTTTGCTTACTGATGGACTGCAGTTTGTTGGTCTGTTTTCTTCTTTATCATGCAGTGATTGCTTCCTGTCCTCCGTGCATGCTGTTTTGTCGATCAACAGGGCCTTTCGTTTTTGTTTCGACCCAGATGCACAAGAAAGACGAATGCCTTCACCAAACATCCTTTTCAAAAAAATACCCGGCCCTTTTTTCCTCTTCTGCAGGGGGCACGACCAATCGCACATACAGCAAGGTCCCGAAAGAGGGGAGCTAACCTGCTTGTTTGTTTGCTTACGCTCACGCTTCAAGATCACTTCAGCGGGATGTCTTAGTTCCAGTGAAGACTGGCCTTCACTTTGATGTGTCAAAGAGCTGGGTTGAACCCCCGTAGGTTCAGTACCGCCATTACTATGTACGTCCAAGGGGTAAAAGCCAAAAGAGTTATAGATGAAAAACAATATGACTCCTATTTCTCAGGGAATATCGTTTGCTTTTCTTTCGTTCATTTCTTCTTTCACTCAGTCCAGTCAATCTGGGTCTTTACACGGCCAGAGAGGTGCTTGATCAGAGAAATGACGATTTTTTTTTTTTGCTTTTTCTTCTTGTCTCTTTGCTTTTTCTTCTTGCCTCTGGTTCTTCTCGCTACATGTCTGGACAAAGGGGCCAAACACACTCACACACACACACACACACCTTCTGAGTCGGCATCCGAGAAGGGAAAGTCGAGTCCGACATCTTTTGCTTCGTACACATTGAGCAACAAGGCAACTTAATCTTTTTGCGGTTGCAGCTCGCAACACCAAAAAAAGAATATGAGGGAAAGGTTTCGCGTTTTCTGGTCGCTCTTTACATGAACGTTCGCAGAAAAGAGAAGATTAAACCACACAACATGTTTAGGGGTTGAGCAAAGGTCGACGCCTTGAGGCCAGACCACCTTACGTCTTGAGCACCCATTGCAAACACAAAAAAAGGGACAGGTGAGGACAAAGCTAGTGACAGAGTGGAGCCAAGAGACCGAACCCCTCTACCACACCCCTTCTTCCCCGCCCTCATGCCTGTCCAAAGAAAACTCCGAGACCGGCAGGGCAGGTGAGAGGTAATCGATAGATGAGTGAAAGAAGAGGAGTAGTGAAGGGTTTTTTTTATTTGTGTTCATCCATGTTGTGGAATCGCCCTCCTTCAACGTCTGTGCACACCTCCCTCACCCCCGAACCCACACGCAAACACAGATCCGCCTTTGTGGTGCACACACAACAGCAACAACAACAACAATAGCAACAGTAACGACCATGACAACGAATATAAGTGACAACAAAGATCCGTCTCTCTCAGCGTGAACGCCTACATCTCAATTATCGCTGAGGGTGTCATTGAGGGCACAAAGGCCATTCAATGGCCATGATTCACTCCGGATGTGATCTCTTATGACGTCTGAGGATACCTGCCCCTAATCGAGATCTGGGCAATGAGGGGAATTACAAGTCTTACGAAAGCAAGAGTGCCATTCGGCCACCCCATCCATGTTCCAGCCACGAACAGGTTTGCATGCAATCTATGGATCAGGCCATGTCCGCAGCGTAACCGGTCAGACAGCAGGGGGGCATGTCGCGATTGACCTATTTGACGATCGGGAGGAGAGAAGAGTGGTTGGAGCGAAACAAGAAAGCGCTGATTGGTTGGAAGTGTTGCATGAGCTTGTTGAGCGTGAGAATTACCGTTCTCGACGTCGGGTCCACAAAATAATTGAGGCGAGATCTAGCGAGAGCGAGATGAAAGAGAGGGATAGACAGAGGCCTGTGGATGGTTAGTCCGGAGGAAGGACAGATGATGGACTTTGCTGCAAAGGTGCAGGGACCTGGCCCCTCCTTTCATTCTTCCTCGATGACAACAAAGACCATCGGTCATTGGGTCGAATCAACGCACCCCCGATTCTTTTTTTGTTTTTTTCAACGTGCGACACTTTGTCATTTTACCATTCTGCCTCTCTTCCTTTTTTTCCGCTCAGATAGAGTCAAGAAAAGGGCCATTGGGCACAACAGCTAGAAGAAAACACGGCCAACACAGGAGTGATACATTTTGCCGACAGTACTTCTCGCCCATCACAAACCAACAATGCAGACCTAATTCGGGCTATGCCCCTCGCAAAAAAAAGGTTGCGAGCGACGGTGGTCAGCAAAGCCTCGCCCTGTCGGACGAAATCCATCAAGGAAAAGAGAAGAGTCAGGGTTATAGTTGATCAATTGCTCTAGGCTAGAGGCCGACTCTGTCTGTCCTTCTTTTCTCTGTTGTAGGCACCAGCAAGAGAACGGACGAAGAGAACAATAGCGGGTTCTTCACTTGCCGTCGATCGATCAGTCCTGCGTCTAACTGTCATTCATCTTTCTCTCTTTCATCTTTTCCCCAAAGGTCAGCCCAGCTGTTACTGTAACCACGGGCAATTAGTTTGTCTGCGCACAGGGAAAAAAAGGACCATAGCCTTTCGTGTATGAGACAACGTGGCGGAGGGATCGGCAAGGCACAAAAAGATTTTTTTGGTTCTTTTTAATTTCAGAGACCGTTGCGAGAAACATTGTCAGAAAGAAGATGTTCCACTTTGCCCCTTTTGATAGACAAATTTACCGGGAATCCCAGATCAGCGACAATTTTCTTCCTGTCTTTTTCTCTCTTCTCGCACGATCGATCATGGTTGCTAAATCGGTTAGGAGCAAAATGATCGAAGGTCAATGTCGTCAGCAGCGGCTGGTGGGAGAGGACATACGTGTGAATCCGCCCTGAGTGGCACAGGAGGGGAGTGATGATCTACTCCAGACTCGTTTTTTTTTTGGTTCTAGGTTGTCGAGGTTTTCCTGTCCTTCTCTGTGATTCCATAGGGAGCGTGTAAAACCTTCCTGTCCTCTCCCTCTCCCTCTCTCTTGCGTGATTCGCCCTTTTTCTCCGTCTTCTAGTAGCCCACAATACAGAGATAAAGGGATTACAAAGATAAAGGGCGACCTTCCAATCTTGGAGGTCGAGGGAACGATAACGCGAATGAGGTGTAGAACTCCTATGATCGATAAGAGAACCAATGTGCCACCAAAATAAAATAAAGAAGATCGACCAAAAAATGGGGGGAACAGATCCCCCACACCCACGCACACAATAAACATGAGGGAGGGACAGGGCCAAGCGGACCTGGATTCTTTTCCGTGGTCGATTACATACTTTATCCCGATAGAACTTCTACATTTGGACTAGTGCGTACTTTCATTTTGTAATGCATCAGTGGCCAGGGAGAGCCAGAGAGCAGGGCGAGAGAGGGACAGAAAGTAAGAGAGACACACGGAAAGAGAGGGATGTGGTGGACAGCTGAGAGCTAAGCAATCACAGAATTAAAAGGCTCTCGCCTCGTTTATTGGATGCACCTTCTTTCTTTGACTACAGCCATACTTTCTGTCTGAAGTAAGGGAAAAAATAATAAAAACAGTGACAGAACCGAGGAACCGATTAATGAAAGGATAGTGAACCGACAACTGGGGTCGCGTCAGGGTCCCAAGTTCCTGGGACGAGGTATCTTCTCGTGGATCTACCGTGCTCGTACGCCATAACTATCGCAAAAACCCAGTTTGAGATAGAAGAACACAGATGTTGTGAGTAAGAGAGGGGTAAACAATGGAGCCCCCTGTCCTAGGAGGATCCAAGGAGGGAGTGAGCAGTTAGTTGGTGAGACTAAGAGACAGTGCAGTTCAGTTGTCTCTGTTCCTCTTTGGCACGTTATGGACAAACTCACTGCTGTGGTCGAAGGGGGGGGGATCAGGGAGTGATTGGATGGAACGGATCCAATGTGATATCCCCGACTCACCAACACCAACACCAACCCCTTTCCCACCGTGAAGGGTGAAGTGGTTGAGTCTGGAGAACAATGAACACCCCAGGATCTTCCTCGGTAGGTCTTTTCGGTGATGAAGGAAGTACCAATTGCTCCATATACCAGCAACAGCTTGATGTCTCGTCTTTGTCTTCTCTGCCTGTTCTCTCCTTTTACCTCCATTCTTTCTGCTCTTTACCTGTCTCTTTGTTTGTTTTTCTGTTTGTCCGCCTCTCTCTCTTCTGCCTGCCTGTCTGTCTGTCTGTCTGTCTCTCAAACATGGTTACTGCTGTGGGTCAGGGGTCAGTCAAGAACGAAGGTGAGCAAAAGGTACAGGCAACAGTCAGCCACACCTGACTGTCACAACCTTCCTTTCGCCCGACTCGAGGCCACATCTCTTAAAGGTCCAAAGGAAGGCAGAGAAGAAGGTTTGAAGGAGAGAAAAAAAAATAGGGTCGCCGATCTTTTTTTTCTTTTCTTTTTTCGACTCCACTTGTTTATTATTGTGTTCTCTCATCCCCTCTTTCGCAATTGACACACTAATGCATCTGTTGGCTGCATTAATGTTCTTTTACCTTCTCGGCGAGAGCAACGCCCATCCATTATTGAATCGGGAGCTTTTCTGTATTCCTCTCTCTGGCGCCCGAGACATCGATCAGAATCGATTCGTGAGACTCTCGATTTATTTTGATGAAGAGGAAAACAAAAAAAATTGTTAGAAAATCAAATGGAAAGGTGTTTCTTTGCGGAATAAATAGGCAAAGAAGAGAGGGCTGCATCAGGACCGGGTCCTTTATCATGTGTTGCCTTCTTTCTTCCTCCCATGTATCATTGTCCCTTGAACTCAAAAACGATTCCTTCTCCCGAGTGAACTGAAAAACTGCTCTGGGTCACACCAAGGCGTGTCCCCTCCTCCTCTCCTCCTCCTCCTCATCTTTACCCCTTCCTCCACCTTGACGCCTTCATCCCCATTTTTATTTCCCTCAAATAGAAGGGGATATGTACGACGACAGAAAGGAATGAAGACAAAAATGAACCAAAAATAAAAAAGTTCGAACGTCGAGTAGGGGGGGAAGTACCGTCAACAACATGCAAGTGATGCAAGGTCGCCCTGAACTGAAAACTGTGAACATCAATAATGGGAGAGGGGAAGGTAAGAAAATCCTCGTTTCAATCATGGACGATGTAAAGAACAAAGGGGTGAACAGGCCGGTTTCTTCCAGGGCTTGTGATCACTGGGTTTGCATGATCAGATCGCCGCGGAGTAAACTGAATGATGAATACCAGTCTTTGGTATTGTAAAAGGCAACCCCCTCGTCCCGATACAATTGTTTATTTTGTTCTCTATTACTCAGTCAGCCAGTTAATCAGTCCGTTCGTCATCTCTTTGATTTCTTTCTTTTCTTTTGGCTGATCTACATGCACCATATTGTAACCTTCGAACCCCTTTCAGAGCCTTCAAAGGGAAGTTGAGTGAGCATGCATTACCCTTGACAGACAAAAAAAAACAAAAAAAAACAAATCAAGCGCTCTCGTTCAACTCGTTCCTCTTGCATCTTTGGAGGAAGGGGGATGCATGCATGCAATATGAGGCGTTTGAAAGGCGCCTAGACCACCTCCGCTTACAATTGAAATGATTTCCACCATCCTCTGATGTCAGGGCTCTTTCCTTCAGCTCCATTTTCTTTTAGCTTTGCCTCGCAGTCCAGACGAGCTTGGAGAGAGGAAGATAGGGTGAGTGCGTGAGAGAGAATGGAGAAACTGTCAACACAACACAACGCAACACAACACAACACAACAATGAAAGAATAGGTTGGCACAAGGCGCTACCTCCTTTTATGTTTCTTACCATCACCACTGTCTTCCCCCCGACCGCTGAATTGAAAAGAGGGATGCAAGGATCTCCAAGGCTGTAGTGAGAACTGCGATTATCTCCCTTTCTTCTCTGGGCATCAAGTTCGTTCATTCGTCCAGTTTTTTTGTTTGGTTTCTTTGTCTTTGCCTTGTGTGTTTGTGTGTGTGTGTGTGTGTGTGCAGGCGCGTTTTTTTCTCTTGTCCTGTGAACTGTTGCGATTGTTTTGTTTCCTTCATCTGTTGATCAAGGTGCTAAATCCACACTTGGGACCCAACAAGGGCCTCTTCCCTTTACTGGAGTGAATACCTTCTTGTCAATAAGATGTATAGATGTATTTGGTCAATTATTCATGATGGTCGTAGGTAACATTGGCTGCCTTTCAGTTCTTCCATAGTTCCCTCGCTTGTCCTTCGTAATCCAACCCAGAAACTCCAAAATGAACACCAACTGACTGTCTCGGCCACTCTCCTCTTTCCGATAGACGAGAGACTGACGATAGGGACCCATCAACCGTGAGTCAATTGATCAAGAAAGGGGCGCGATATTTTTTTGAACACAACTCCTGACACTTAGAAGCAGTGGATGTCCCTCGCTGGCTCCCTTTTCCCCGCGTCTGTCTCTCTCTCACTCTCTCTTCTCTCTTTTTGCCCTTCTCGGCCCTATAGACACTCATACTTCTGGACTGAACATTCCTTTAAGCTTCTCGGGTATGAGGCGATCTCCTCTTCGATATGTATTTGGTAGGATTGTAGGCAAAAAACTGAAGAAAAAGTCAAAAAACTCTTCTTCTCTCCTTCATCTCTCTCTACATTTACCCATCTATCTTTCCATTCTCCCACACCTTCACAAATCCTCTGATTTCTTCTCAGAGTGGATGTTTCATTTGTTCAAACCATAGCCCATGCGGACCAAATGATTTCTCGGGTCTGGATAATCCTGTTCCCTGTCACATTTCGTACGAATCAAGGCTGCTCTTCTATCCCCGGGGATGGTCAAAGCCCAAAAGGTTACGCTAAGTTAGGATTGATTGCATGTCCCTCCCAAAAAAAAAAACAAATAGTTCAATGTCACGTTTTTCGTAGACGCCATTGCTTGATACTTTCTCCTTGTTTGGAAACGCGCACTTCATATTTTGGAATTGCCCCGCTACACGCAAAGCTCGCGTCTCCAACTCGCCATCAAAAGGATCCAGCGAGTGATGTTCTTAGCCTAATAACTTCAACTCTCACTGTTGAATGCCAGGTATACAGTTGGCTCTATATCTCGCCTCATCGAACAGATGCAGGGAGTAGCGTTCGTTGTGGATGTGCATTGCCTTCTTCATGTCGGTAGAACCGTAGTTCTCTTTCTGCAACTTATACTGGTGACATTGGGAATATAGTGATCAACAAAGGTGTGGGTTCCCTCGAGAGAGATGGCGCTGGACGACATGTGTCAGTTTGGTATTAGTTGCCACCTTCGAAGGCAGTGGCTCTGAAATGGCTCAATTCCATATCTTGGTCTTTTTTTTTTATTATTCTTGGACAAGGGCCGCAACAAGAAAGTCGAGGCGGAAGGTGGAGAGTGAAGAACGGATAGGTGGTCGAGACAAGGAGGGGGGAGACGGGAAGTGAGATCAACTCGGAGGGAGGAAGGAAAAGAGGAGGGGGGAAAGAGAGGGGGGATATCGAAGAGTCGTAAGGCTCTTTCTACTTGTTGCTGCAGTTTTCCATCTAGAGTAGCAGGCACTTTCCCTTCTTATTCTTTCTCTCCCGTTCCTTGGCGCTCTCCTTACGATCCTGAATCTTTCGCATGAGAACCGTATAGACTTCCTCGACGTTATGACGGGTCTTGGCCGAAGTTTCGATGTAAGGACAGTCCCACTCTGCGGCCCTGGCTGCTGCCTCTTCCCTGTTCACTTTCCGGAGGTGTCCCAAATCTGCCTTGTTGCCTACCAGGATGAATGGGATCTAGAGAGGAAAATGGGAAATGTTGTCGGTCAGAAGTTCGTCTTTTGATAATGAAGAAGCGGGAGCTGGTTTCCTTCTCGTCCGTTCTTCATTCAGTCCATCCTGTCCTGCTTCATACCTTGTCGTCGCCTAGCACCCGTGCAATTTGATCCTTAAACTCCTGCGTGTGCACAAACGACTCGTATTCGCAAAGCGAGAATACGCACAAGAATCCTTCGCCAGATCTGTAATAATTGTCTCGGATCTATTGGATGAGAGATGGACCCAGGGTCAGGAACAAAGTGATATTGTTAATTTGTAGGAAAGGACACCCTTCCTTTTTTTTTGACGCTTGGACCCAATGTTTTGACAAATTGCTTTCATCACACTCAGTTTTGACCCAGTTCTCGCCTTCATTGTCCTTGTTTCTCCACTTCATTTTCAGCGCCAAGGTAGGTACAAAAAAAACAGGAGGATTCTACATGGTTTGCAAGCTGTTTTGAGGTACCACAAAGCTACCACCAAATTCATCCGTTGTCGACCCAAATGATGTTCTATTCCTGTGGTCTTTTGTAAGAGAACCTGAAGTTTGTTCCGCTCAGTTCAGTTGCTTCAACTGTGTCATTGTTGATGGGACACAAAAGACGGCAAAACATCAAGAAGAAGACAGGCGAGCAATGAGGCGAGGGAGAGGAATGAAGCACATCTGCCTGATAACCACAAGCACAAATACAGACAGAGAAAGAGAAGAAGAACAAGGCTGAAGAACTTACGGCAGCGTACTCTTCCTGACCAGCAGTATCCAGGATGTCGATTTGGCACTCGTGATTGTCGAGGGTAATCTTTTTGCGGTAAGAGTCAGCCTTGGTGGGGTCATACTCCTCCACAAAGTCGCCATACATGTACTGAAGGGTCAGGGCAGACTTGCCGACACCACCAGAGCCGACCATGATGACCTTGTGCAGAGGCAAGTCTTGTTTTGCTTTCTTGCCCATGATGCAGATGATGAGAAGGAGGAAGAACTGGGGGAGGAAGAGGGACTGATGACAGACAAGGATGAGAAGGGAAAGAGAGACAGAGAAGGAAAGGGGAACAGGAGGATAGGTCAGGAGAATGGATGGATAGAGGAATGAATGAATAAATGAACGGATGGGTTGATGGCGTGATGAGGCGAATGGAAAATGGGTCTTTGCGGACGGACAGACAGACAGACAGACAGACAGACAGGACGGCAAGGGAGCCAGCTGCCTTTCTTCCTGCTGTCTCGTTTGCACGGGCTGAGAGCCGGGGAATACATTGAAAGAGGGAAGAGCTCCGTGAACGAGCTTCTCTTCTCACTCCCTCTTTTCTCTCGGCCGACCACCACCGACCGGCCGGCCTCATGCGTCTACCATGCTCATCCTCCCTCCTCCCTCCTCCCTGCCTCTGTTCTGTCCTGTCATTGCCTCTTTCTCACCACAACAGCCCAAGCATTGTGGCGCACTGCCATGTGCCATGTGCCCATTCTTCGCTTCTCTTCCCATGAGCACAGCTGCGTGTGCACACTGTACGTGCACAATGTAGGACCAAAGAAACACGAGTCCCTCCCACGAATGCAAACCCTCACGGGACTTGGATTCCCTTCATTACATGGAGCATCTCACGCTTGCTCTATTCAGACTCTCTTTTAATACACAACACAAGCTTCAGTAGTTCCCAGGCTCAAATGTCCATTCTCCTCGCAGGTAAGAACTTCCTATCTCCAGTTCATGTTGGAGTAAGGTTTGTCTAGATTGACATCTCTTCCTAAATGAAAAGGTCCCAGCCGCATCCTGTTGCTCCTTCTTCATTGGAGAGAAATCCCGCTCATTAGAAGGGGATCATTAGAACGGGAGGAGCACTTGAATGCCTTTCATCAATAAAAAGACGCCACCAATTCATTGATCTTCAATCCATCGCCACTAAAAATTGAACTCTCTTTCAGATTCTCAAGGGTCCGCCACATGGCGCAAGCTTCGTCATCCTCAAAAGATAAGCCGAGACCTGTCATCACCTCGCATTCGAAAAGATAATAGACAGCAGAAACGAACACATCCTAGCTGTTGCCAACTCTCGCCAATTGATAAAAGGGGAGTATATTCATGACAATGGCTCTACACTCAAAGACTGTCATCCGAGATCTGCCGCTCCAAAAGTTCATGCCGGATATTAAACGCCTCATTGATTATCTAACAGGGAATGCAAAACGAAGAGTTTAGGATCATTGATCATCCTCAACCTTTGTTCAAAACGGTGGAAGATAAAAAAAAATCCATTGGTTTTTACCTGATCCATGTCCAAAACTGGTAACCGCATCAACGTCGTCCTGATCTCAGACTGCTCCAGATCCTCAAACCCCTCTTTCAAATGCTTCAGTACCGCCAGACAAAAAAATGGGTGAAGATCAACCCAGCCTCCATTGGGGATCGCAAAATAGGTGTCCCATAACCGCATTGTGTTTTCAAGAGGCAATTCGCGAGATAGCAGAAACTGGTGGGCTGATGCAGCCCATTCCTTGATGTCGACCTCCTCCTCCTCGAAATAGCTGTATAGGTCTGGGATGCAAGTGTGGAACAATGTCATGAACTTTGCAACCGATTCGTTGATGCTCTCGGTGTTCTGGTGGTCCGCTATGAATCAAAAGTACAGAAAGAAAAGAAAAGACAAGTCAGCATTGAGTGCGCCGTCTCTCATGGCTGCCGCTGTCCTACATCAGACGAAGGCAAAAAAAACTTACTAAGAACATTCATCATTCTTTCGAAACAGAGATATGCCTCGCACTCTCGCTTGATCGAGTACACAAAAGGAGCACACAAGCTCACCATCCCAGCATAGTACTCAACTTCGTGGTTCTGATTACAGTAGGCGCTGATGACTTCTTCGAACAATCTTGGAATATCTCGACTGGACTCAATTGAGGTCTTGCGTAAATACCGAGACACCTCTCCTCGGACCTTCTTTGCAGACTCATTTGGCTCCTTGTCCAACATTTCAAAGTCTTGCACTCGCTGTTTTTGAGTCGAGACCTCCTTTGCTCGGTTTGCATCCTGAATACCGAGAAGGTACAACCAGACTTCCTGTAGTCATGAGGGGGGAAAAAAAGAAGGATGGGTGAGCTCGACTGTGCAAATGAAGAATAAAGACTGTGACGCTCAAGGGAAGACGGGGTGATGACGCTCAGTGGCAGGCCACGCACAGCCAAAGATAACAAAAAAATAAATAGCCTTTGTGGAAGGGGAGAGGAGAAGAGAGCAAGAGCACGCCTCGAGCTTTCATAGGAGTACAGTAGAACGAGGCTTGCGCAATGGCGAGATCTCAGGGCTTGTCGATATGCCCAAAATACACCAGTCTGTTACACAGCCCTTTTGCAAGACGGGCGACCAGGAATGAATGATGAAGGGAGGGGGCATCAAAGAAGGGCAAGCTGGTCCTTCTTGTGGTTGTCGCGGTGTGGGTGGTTTTGTCTGGTTTTTCTTCCACGGTGGGGTGTCGCGGTGTGTCCAATCGACATCATCCGGACGCAGATCTGAAACCCGACCAACTACGCCGAAAGGGAACTCCGGGCCCAAGATTCGGATCCGTCAACCTTTTTCCTGATGTGACCATTCAACTTCCCCTTTGGACCTATCCCCTGCCGCCCTCTCAAGCAAAAAGCACCGTCAGGGTGAAGTAGAGCTGTCGCAATCAAAGAGCTTACCCCACGCACTTGACGAGGCACTCCATGGCGGGCATATTCTCGTAGCTTGGGCACCTCCACCCAGACTTCGGCATTCAGGACATCCTCGTATTCTTCGACAGTAATGGCTCCCTCTTGGTCCTGACGGTATTGACGTCTGCTGCTGCTGCCGTTGCTGTTGCTGTTGCTGTTATCAGACCCCGATCCAGAACCAGAACCCGAATAGTAGTGGTGATGGCTTGTGGTAGGAGAAGACGAGGTTGATGAATTGGGCGAAGAGAACGAGGTCTGGCAAGGATCGCCGCCGTTACTGCCATGGATCGGGCTGGTGTGATAGTGGCGACTGGTTTGAGGATGATGACCACCTTGTTGGGAATGGGGGGGAAGCTGGTGCTGCTGTACAGTGGCGAGGTAGGGACCTTGCATCGCTGAGAGAAGCATGCCCTGAAAGAATTGAGCAAGTTTCGGAAAGAGGGTGGGTATCGGGAGCAAAAAGCAAAAAAAAACTGAAGAACGAAAAAAAAGTGGCTGACAGAAATTCTAGCTGTCAAACAGGAAAAAAGAGTCGGAACTATTCGAGGTAGACAAAGGGTAAAGGAGAAAAACAAAGGCGGCTGGTGGATGCATGGGCGAGGGATCAAGTCAGGGAGTAGAATAAAAGCAAAAAAGGTAATGAAATGGTGAAGGGGGAGGGAGGATGCAAGTGCAGAAGGAATGAAGCGGAATGCGCTGAAGGTGCCCAAAAAAAAAAAAAAAAAAAAAAGCACGTGATCTGTTTATTTACTACCGCGTTATCGGAGAGAAGACGTGCCAAGGCCAATGTACTCAAACATGATTGGGATGCTGTCAACTGCAAGCCAGCCGATACCTGCAGAAGGGGCACAAGCCAGAACGAAGCAACTTGGGTTAGGAGAAATGTTATAGCACAAAATGAAGGCCCCTACTCTTCTTACCTGCATAGACAACGGTCTTGATCACAATATCTACGTCGAACCGTGCCCAACCTGGATGCTCCGCCTCAAATTTCTCCATTGCTGCTCTTTCACATTCGTAAAGTTCCTTGTCCTTATCGCAAAGCTTGTCGTCTGGACACTCCAGATTCTCCATGGGGTCTCTGCAATTGCTTCCCGACTGTTGTTGCTGCCCCTGTTCCTGCTGCTGTTGCTGTTTAGCCTTGGAAGCGAGGCTCGGGCGAAGACCAAACTGCTCTTTTTTCTCTATAGCAATGTCTGATTCAAAATGTGTGCCAGATCTACTAGATGACCTTGTCTGCGAAAACTGTTCGTGAATATCCATTGTCGATTGTGTTCCAACAATTTCAATTGAGGAGTTCGACAGAGCCTGAAGATCCATTACGGATGGGACACGGCCGATTGGTTGGCGCCTTAGATTTCCATAGGTCTTTGCAGGGACAAAGTGGGTTCGAGAAGGAAGATTGAAATAGCTGTAGAGTGGAGGAAGGGCGATGTAAAGGAGCTTTTTGGCCGCTAAGCGCCAGGTAAAGACGACAGCCAGTCCCAAGACAAATCGTAGAATCGATTTTGGTAGACCAATAGCTGGATCGTATGAGACAATGCCTGAATGACCCATTGTCGTGATCGAGTACTTGGATAGTGCAAAGTGCTGACTGGCTGGGAAAACACCCATCAGGACAGCCATGGTGGTGACACTAGAAATTGCGTAAACAAGTATCATTATGTCAATTACGTGTTCATCTCCGGTCTTGCGAAGTTCCCAGCCCATCCTTACCCATCGTCGACACAGGGGCAACTGTCCATTGTTTCGGGTATACTTTGGATGAGGACAATACCTCCAAGGACGACCATGAAAACCACTATGTGTAGGGAACTCAGTTGAGTAAGTAAGCAGATCACAAGGATATACTGTCATGGTGCTGAAGAGTATCTTCAAGATCAATATCAAGATCATCCAAGTGTTCGGCACCACCCGCAGATACCTGTCCAGCTAGATCCGGTCATCAGTTCATCGATGGAGTCATGGAACGCCCATTGGATGGCCCAGACAGCGACACCTATCACAGTTCCTCCAAAGATATCGGTCCGGGTATGCATGCCGCAATAGAGTCTTCCAAAGACAATACTGAAAAGGTAGATGACTAATCCAAAGATAGACAGGATCTTGGCTGGGATTGACCAGTCCGAAATGAGCAAGTAAGAAAGAAGGTATAGCGCGATTGACGCCCCATTGCTAGTATGTGTTGATGGGAAACCGTACTCCAGATGGACTATGAAAGAGACGTGTAATCAAAGTTGGTTTAGATTGAGCAGTTCTTAGGTCAAGGTCAACTTGACTCTTTTCAGTTTTTTTTTCTTGCCATATCTTCCTACCTCGCTTGGATCTTGAGAGTCGAATCAATGGTGGGGAGAGGGGCCGAGGGAGGCAGAGATAATCTTTGACCCAGGATGTGACAAAGACACCCATGCACGCGACATTGACGAAGCCTCGAGCAAAGACCGAGTGGCCATACCAGAACATGATAGGAAGGATGCAGACAAAAAATAGCGGGTGACCTGCAAATGCCGTAAGAGTGAAATAGCTATCGAGAAATGGGGTCCTCCATCGAACCTGCATGTGGATAGAATCAAGGATGATCAAGGAAACGTGGTCGAAGAGAGGAGATACCGGGGACAAAAGAGCAAAAAAAAGTCAGTCGCGATATCACTTTTGCAGTGCAACAATGCGCACACTCTCCATGCTAGCTCATCTTCAAATGTCAGCACTGGGAAGAAGAGAGTGAATCTCAAAGGTACACAAGTGGTGAACGGAGGGGGGAGTGGAGTATGGTCTGGTGATAACTTTTTGCCGGCTCCGATGGACGGGCTCCTATTGGAGGCGAAGGGACGAAGGAAACGGTGGTCCCTGAAAACATGCTTAAATTTATTGAAGTGCCACGAACCTGAAGGTCAGCCAGGAACTGGGTTTCGCTTCGTACCCAGGGCAGCATCCGACGGCGAATTGAGCTCCGGAGGGGACTCATGCGCTGGGAGTAGAAGCCATCAGAGTAGATGCCAGCATCCCTGTCGTCTACCCCGTTCACGACAATGAATGTGGATTTCAAAGGCGAAGAGTCGCTGGTGAGGTCAGCCATGTGAGTGGCGGGATGAGGATGAGGATGAAGGATGAAGGAGGGAGAGGGAGAGAATGAAAGAGAAATGGAGGGAGGAAAGAACGATTGAATGCAGAAAGAAGAGAATGAGAGAGGGAGAGAGGGAAGAGGAACGAAGAGAGTGGGCCTCAGCAGCAGGCGACTCGACTGTGGATCCAAGGGACCGAGAATGTCAGAAGCGGACAACCGCTCTGGGGGCAGGGCAGGGGAAAAAGAAGCCAGCCTCCGTTTTTTTCGTTCTTCTTCTCCACGCACGGGGTAAAAATATTATATTTTCTCTTCTTCACCTTCCTTCCTTCCTTCCTTCCTTCCTTCCTTCCTTCTTCTGTGTTCCCACTTCACTCTCTTTTATTATAATAGTCCCTGGCCCTGGCCCTGATCCATTGACCCCTCTGTCCCTGCATGCTCTCTTCCCAGTCCTCGCGCTTCGTCGCTCTTTCTCTTGCCATTGCTGGTTCAGCTGCCGCCTACTCGCAACGGGACGCGATCCGTGCCCGCCTCTTCCAGACCTCCACCACAGGTATAATATATACATCACTGACAGATACTCAATCCCCCGGGCCTCTTTGTCCTCTTCTTCCACTCTTGCTCAGCCCCTTTCAATCAGCATGCATCCTCCTTGCCTCCTTCCAGATCCTGTGGCTGGCTGTCTTTGGAGTTGTCTGGAGATTGTTTGTTTCTTTGCAGTCCAAGATCCTCTCCAGTCGTGGCTCCTCCCTCTCTGTTCAATAATTTCCTTTCATGGATCGCACCCTTTCCTTTTCTCCGATCGATCTCTTTGGCCTCGTCACCTGCACGTCAACAGCGCGTAGCATTGCCCTGTGGAACAGGCCGCAGATTGCAAAAAAGGAAAGAACATGTGAGCGCTTCACTCATCCCATGTTTTTCAACCTTTTACTTTCCATTCCAACTACTCTTTTCCAAACATCCATCATGGCATCAGACAAGACGAACAGACCTGACCACCACGAGCAGGATGGCAAGGGTTTTGTAAACCCCTGGCCCAGTTTCTATAACCATGGCTTTTCCAGCGTGATCAAAATGGTCTTTGAATTCGACCGAAAGAAAGCAAAGCCCTCAGACCCAAATGGGTTACCCAAAATCCTGCCCATTAACAAGGAAGACTTGGCATTGTTCTCGCAACCAAAGAAGGAAACAGATGGAGCGGATGGACGACATGCCAAGGTGACAAGCACCTGGCTTGGACAGTAGGTGCTCATTAATGCTCTGCCACGAATGAATGCATGTTGTGTCTTTGCCACCAAAAACGACGGAGTTTCTGTTTTTGCGTGCTTGCTCTTTGCTTGCTATTGGGAAGCTGATGCGGCGTGGACTCTCATTCCTCTTTATCTACGCTTCTAGTGCCTGTTTCTTGGTCCAGGTCGAAGGCGTCAACATCTTGTTTGATCCTGTGTTCTCGGAGAGATGCAGTCCCAGTCAATTGGCTGGACCCAAGAGAATCACACCCCCACCCTGCAAGCTCGACGAATTGCCTCGCGTCGACATTGTGGTCATCAGTCATAACCATTACGACCATTTGGACCTGACCACGATCAAGAACTTGCAAAAGGACCATCAGCCCTATTTCTATGTGCCTCTCGGTAACAAGGCCTGGTTCACTTCCATTGGTATCAACGACAAGGTCACTGAGTGCGACTGGTAAGATATCTCTTTGTAGTCCCATTCAAACTTCGTTCTGGAGCAATTGAACGCTGATCTCTTTTTTTCCCTCTGGCTTCCTCTTTAGGTGGGATTCGCACGACCTCTCGTTCCATGATAACAAGACAGGAGTCAAGGTTGTTTGTACGCCTTGCCAACATTTCACGGGACGGTCACTCACAGATCGATACAAGACGCTTTGGGCCTCTTGGGTGATTGAAACGATCCCAAAGAATGCCTCCGAGAAAGCTATCAAGGTCTTCTTTGGAGGGTAACAAAAGAGACGCATCTGCCTGTGGCATCATGTCATAGAGACAATTCACCAACACCCTATGACTCCTCCCCGCCCAATAGAGATACTGGATACCGTTATGTCCCCAAAGGTCGCGATGAGGATGATATGCCACATTGCCCGGCCTTCAAGGAAATTGGAGAACGGATTGGACCATTTGATTTCTCCATGATTCCCATTGGCGCTTACAGTCCAAGATGGTTCATGTCGCCCATTCATTGCTCTCCTGAAGACGCCGTCCGTGTTCACGAGGATATCAAATCCAAGCGTAGTGTTGGCATGCATTGGGGAACGGTAAGAGACCCTGAGTTTTTCCCGCTACATTCACATTATGTCTCCGGAAATTAACCATCTTTTGGTGTACTCCACAGTGGGTGCTGACGGATGAGGATGTGACGGAACCTCCTCGTCGCTTGGAAGCCGCGATGAAGAACCGTGGTCATGACCCTAAATCCTTCAATGTGATGCAAATCGGGGAGACTCTGACGGTGGATGTACAGGAGCAGGCCAAACTGTAGGCATCCATAGAGAAAAAATGATATAGAGGGAGTTAGGGGCCAGCGACGGAAACCATTCGATGACAATCCCGGGACTCCCTCTTTCACCCCCCATTTTCTCCCCTTGAAACAGAGAGGGCAATGCTTTGAATATTGGATCTCTCGAGAAAGAGAAGGATATATGTACTGTACTTCAGCTTGAATGGCCATGTGTCTCTGTCCGACCCCAAAAATAAAAGAGGAGAGCTCCAGACGGCTCTTGGACTCCCTCTTAACCACAGTTGGTCAAGGGTGTCCTTTTCTTTTTGTTTGTGCAACCGTTTTAATGAAATTGAACTTCCCGAATTTTGTTAATACAGCGAAACAACATCAATGTAAAAAATGTTAATAAAACACGATGACCACCCTTGAGGTTACCGAGAGTCGAACTGATGACTTGCTTCCTTGTGTTTATTCGTCACCCTGAGATCCATGAACATAATGACATTCTGTAATCAACGACGAAACAAAGGTGGACGAGCAACATGTACGATACGGGATTATTAGACCGAGTGGCAAATTTCATCCAAAAAAGAAGACAAAAAGGATACGCAGAGTTTCGACGGGAAGACTACATGGACTGTGCATCAAGGTTCTCCTCGAGGACAAATAGCGGTGCTCTTGGTGCTCGAGTAACAGAACAGCGTGAACCAGATGTTTTTGTTTGTGTTTGTTTTATTTACATGTATGTTGGGGTTGGTATGCAATTGAAAAGTGTAGAAAAGTATGTATGTACAAGGAGAATATTTGATGGATGGGATGGGATGCTTTCCTATTTCCGACCTGGTACGTACAATGACAGTACAGGGTGAAAAATGTGATACCCTCCCTTTTCTAATCCACAAATTGCAAACTGCGAGGCAGGCGGGCAGAACAGCAAACGGAAGAAGGACAACCCACAACCGGTGAAGGACCTCCATCGCCCGTCATGTTCATCGAGAGTTGAGTCTCCACCGCCGATTTCATCTCTGTATCTTCATCTGCGTTCGCGGTGCTCTTCGTGTCGCATTCGTCCTCGGCCGCGGCCGCAGCCGCTGCAGCGGCGGCAGCGGCAGCTTTTGCCAATCGTCTAGCTTTCTTGGCCTTGGCCTTTGGGTTTGATGCGATCAAGGCCGCGGCCGCTGCCGCTTTTTCTTGAGCCAGAGCCAATGCCATGGCTTGGGCTTCCTCTTCTGTTTTCTGAAGCGTCTTGACGAACGAAGCCGGCATGGGCTCAATCTGGTGCCAATCGGGCCCCCAAATCAGGGCGGAAAGAACCAAACACCGATTTCCCTCTGCATCCTTCTGGAATGTGACCACGGACGATGGCGGTGGGGGTGGGAGCGAAGATGGACAAGAAGATGACCAGGCAGACGAGGACGAAGAGGAAGAGGAAGAAGAAGTGGTGGAGTGGACATCAGACATGTCTTCGTCCTCACTGTCGTAGCTCGCCAGGGACTCTGCGGAAGATGGCGACGACGACAGCAACGACGACGACGACGAGAAACTAGAGGAACGCGAACGAGGATCGATTGGGGAATGGCAGGGTAAGGACTGAGATGTGGTCGAAGAAACGATGGGCACAAAGGTTGAAGACAAGGTCGGGGGTGGCAAAGTCTTGTTCTTTCGAAGAGAGACCTGAGTCTCCTGCATCGTCCAGAGCCAGGAGTCTTCGGATCCATAATCCGATCCTACGCAGGATGGTGAAGATGAGGATGACCAAGAGGATGAAAAGGGGGTTCTTGATGGAAGGAGTAATGGTAGGTCAGCCTCCGAACCATAGTTGAGCTCGGAATAACCGGTGAGCGAGGACGAAGACCAAGATGAGACATCGTGTTGTTGATGATGCTGCCTTTGCAGCTGCTCGGCTTGCCGTTGAAAATAATGATAAGCATCAGCGCGCATCTGTCGATGGTGCAAAATAAGATGAAAGGCGACAAAAGTGTGAGTGACGAAACGTGGGAGTGGACCTGTGTCACATCACCATTGCATACATCGTAGTTGTGGCAGGAGTAGACGGCATCCATGGCGGGTATCGATTTGCTTGTTGAGATTGAGTGGAAGGATGAAGGGGTGAACGAAAGAGGGGTTGAGCGCGCGAGAGTGTGGGATGAGGAAGGCAAGAGGATTAAAGAAGGAAAGAAAGAGAGTTCCCCCCAGGCCTGACCTTTAAATTGCAGCAAAATAAAGGGCCTGTCAAAGCGAGTACCTTGGCGGTGACATGGTCGGTCCCGAGTCAACTTTCCGTCAGATTTTTTTGACAACCTCAACTCTGCGTGTGCCTATTGGCCCATCTTCGACTTCATTATTTTGACAGTCGTCTTTGACACTTTCGAGGATGAGAGCCCTGTCCAAGGGGGGAGAACAGGCTGGAGCATTCCTCTTTCCCCTCTCTCTTTGGCCTCTGCTCTCTGTCCTCTGATTTTGACATCTCTCCGACAGGCCCTCGTGTTATGTTGGCTCCCTCTCAGCGCACTCGGGCTGGGCAATTAGGCAATTTCGGTGGCTATCGGTGGTTATCGGTAGCCTTACAGGTACCCTGTCAAGGTACCACTCATGTTTTTTGTTCATTCAAACAAGTGCCTGGACGCCTCCGCTACCCCTTGCCTCTGGCGTGTGCTGGCGATGTCGCTGCCGTACAATCATCGGTCTTTCTACTCTTAAGCACAATGAACATTTTATCCGGCAATTGCCCTTCCGGTGCATCGAATCGAATCCAGAAGTGTTGTTGCTTCTCCGGTTCTCGACAGAGAAAACGATGTATCATGTCTTATATTTCGGAAAGGCGCCATATTCACCTATCCAATTGAACGGATTACCCCATTCAGACGATGAATGCAGCAACAATAGCAAAAACAAAAAACCGCCAATATCAACCTCTACTCCTCTCTTCCAAAGAGTTAACTCAAAAACATCGGCAGTACCGAAAGAAACGAAATATATTGTGCTATAGTTTATCCTCTAGACACCGCTCGCCTCACCTCACCACATGAACCGTTGCACGCCCGCTTCATGAGACCACTTGAATGGCCGGTACAGGAACATGTAGACCGTAAATACGTTAATAGCGACATATGATATCAGCTCCAAAATCAACCAAATCCCACGAGGTTGGCGCATTGAGATACGGTAAATCAAATACGGTGCGATAAAGTATCGAAACTCAAGTAATGGAGACGGGATCAACGTTAGAGCTGTCGCCACTCCGTAAATGAGAACCCAGAGGATTGTTTGTTCCGTAGCTACAGGAACGAAGAATATAAGTTAGAATGGAAGCTTGCATAGAGTCGTTTTCGGTCACGACAACTCCATGATCTCTACCTAGTGCTTGCCAGCAGCACCAACTGCAAAGAAGGTAAGCTGGCGCCAGGAGATAGGGGCCTGCACCACCATAGCGCGTCACGAGCCTCCAGATGTAAAAAGTATAGTGCCTGTTATCTGCCAGCAGGAACGGGTGCACGTATCTAGAAACACATAGAACGGATGTCGACTTAGGATCCATGTACAATCGATCCCCTAATGAGTAAGAGAAGAAGCACATTGCGAGCCTTACGTAAACTTGTGGATGCAAGAGAGTACAATGACCAAAAGAATGCCGATTACTGGTAAGGATCTAATTGAACATCCACCAATGAGTCAAATGCTGCAGCCTTCATAGAGTTGCGGATTAAATTGTTTGTCTCCTTCATTGGCCTTTGAGGCTGCCTATTACCTGGCATTGGGCCATTTGAGAAGTCGGGCAATCGGGACGGCCCCAAGGATCGCAAAGACTGACATTCCAGCTGAAAACAATGAAAAATAAAACAGCTGAACAACGTGCATGACTGGAACGTGGTTAGAGCGGTCACCTAAGCACAATGAAGACAGTTCATCAGTCGTTGAAATCAATACAATGGAAACCAACAATGGAAGAATGGAAATCCAGCTGTTACCAAGGACGATGCCCCCGTTCCATCTCACAAAAGCGATAAATCCACCAAGTAGGCCTAGGTAAGGGATCGCCACAATTATGACTGTGGGAAGCTTCAACAAGAGCATCTGAACAAACCCCAGGATTGACCCCACAAGTTGAAATGGGGAGCGTACGAATGCGGCCTTGGGATCAAAACGGCGTCTCTCTGTTTTACTGGAAAGTTCCAAGAGGGTTGTTCCGAGAATAAAGAGCGACCAGATAATGTTGGTCTGTCTAAATGTTACTGCAATGGCTGAAGTCTGTCATTATAAAGTGAATATTAGTCTTTGTAGGATGGTATCATAACATGGTGCCAACCCTGATCCACTGGGGTATATCCTTACCACTGCAGAAAGGAAATGATGGCCCTTTTTAGCAGCCAACCAAGAGAGAAGCACAAACGCGGCGCTCCCACCATCGGTATAATATACAAAGTTGAAGAACCACAGGAGCGGGAAGGAAATAATGACCGCGGCAGATCGAAAGTGCTGCCTACGCGTTTGCTGAGGGTGCAGCTCTTTCAGTAAGTTGGTGATGGCGTACAAGGTCATGAATGGGTACACCAAGTTAGTGAGACGGAGCAGCGGCGCTGAGCAAAGTGGACGTATAGCTGCTAGCAAGACATTGCTGATGACATATCTACGATGATGGATCGGGACGACAGAAGCTTTTAGTCGATCCGAGCTGTTGATCCTCATTTACCACATTCAATACTCGGATTTAAGTAGGTGCAAATGAATTACAGTCCTGGGGGGGTCGTCAGCTTGGGATCCCAGGTCCAGTAGTCGCCCTGGCAGTAGCGTTGAGCTTGCGGGATGTGGAAGATCTCGTCCTATCAAAGTGACGATCAAATCGGAATGAGCGGTCAAGATCAAGGCAGGAGCACGTCTTTTTGGGAGCGCAGGTATGGAGTTTCCAAGTATTCTTTTCTGCAAGAATCTTTGCTGAGGAAGCGCCGATGCGCGTCCAGCGCGAATCCACCTTGCAATTGTTTGCTTCAAGGTAGCTTTGACTTCAACGCAAGATGGGTCTCGAGATTGTCGTTTACCATGTACGGCTCTGGTACGATCCTGTTCCAGATGCCGGCGATGGACAGCATCATGACCAGATGCATGCCCACCAGAACTGCAGGCGAGATGGATGCAGTCATTGGGTCGGAACAGGGATGAGAGAGAAGATGTAGTTGGCGAGAAAAAAACGAGGGCGAGAGAGAATGGAGCAGCGTCCCTCGGGAATGCTTGACAGAACAGAGAACGCGTTCGAGCGTTCTTTCACAGGAGAGTAATTGCACGTGACAGCCCGGATCAAGGACGGTCCTTCCTTCATCCATATCCTCCTCCTCTTCTCCTCCTCCTCCTCCTTCCTCCTCCTCCTCTTTACATTGATACTTCATACAAGTATTATCGTAAGTAACGACTAGAGTGCCTGAGAAAGTAGTGATGGCCATGCTACTCTCCTCCGTCAACGGACTGGAGCTGACGGACATCAGGGAGGAATCCCTTATACTCCTGTAGGGCGGGCAAAGCCTCGCAAGTGCTGACAGTGAAGGATGTTGGGATCACAAATTGACAAAGAGAACTGAAGAGGAGGAAGCAGTCAGGCGTGAGAGGTGCGTTTCTTCAAAGCGGGCTTATGAGTCAGACTGCACCAACACAGGGAACGCCCATTGCGGAGAGGAAACCCCCAGAGCGGCGTCAGAACAATACCTCCGGACAGCCATTCTTGGTCGATTCAGCGAGGATGGGGGCAAGCAGGAACATCCACAAAGCTGAAAATAGCACTGTTGGGGAACGCATGAGAGGACATGACATGATGCCAGTTGGACATGAGGGAATTCGCGGAGGACAGACAGACTTGATCCCAGCGCAATCTCCACTTTTTTCCCTTTTTGTTGCTCTTCCGACTGACTCTTTCTTTCTTTCTTCTTCTCTCTCTTCACCTCTTCCATCCTCCGCCTCTCATCCCCTCCCCCTTCTCCACAACCTCTCCACATAGACCAACATGGGTAAGTTGTCTGTCTGAGATGCATTCCGGACGGACGAGACAGTCACCGTGGGAGGATATTCGTTTGTTTCTCTGCGTGGCTGCTGACTGCCATACTTCTCACCGCCAAAAAACAGCCTCCGTTTTCGAAAACGTCCCTGGTGCTCCCGAGGATATCATCTTTGCCCTCACTGCTGCTTATAAGGCCGACACCGACCCCAAGAAGGTCAACCTGGGTGTTGGTGCCTACCGCACTGAGGAAGGAAAGCCTTGGGTCCTCCCTGTTGTCCACAAGGTAACGATCCGATCATCGGCTCTTGTTCTTGCTTCACCGTTTCCACCCTGTTTACTGAATGAGCTGCGCGTGGACACATCACAACAAGGCCAGGCACTCGTTCTCACAACTCAGTTGTTTTCGTTGGATCCTCACTCGACTCCTCGCCCTATTGTTTAGGCTGACCACATCATGGTCGATGACGAAAACTTGGACCACGAATACTTGCCCATTCTCGGACTTGCAGACTTCCGCAAGGCCTCTGCCAAGTTGATCCTGGGTGCCAACTCCAAGGCCATCGCTGAGGGTCGTGTCGGTGCTGCCCAGTGCATCTCTGGAACCGGCGCTGTCTTCACTGGAGCACAGTTCTTGTCTCGCCACTACCCTTTCAAGGGAGCTGCCTGCTACATTTCCAAGCCCACCTGGGGTAAGTTTTTTTGCTTTTGCTTCTCTTTTTTGCTCTCTTTTACTCCATCATGTGCGAGCGACAAGAAGAGAGGGTCTAGAAAAGCGACAGGAATGACAGAGCATGGACAGACAGACAGAGAAATGAACCTTTTTTTTATGCTTTGAGCAGCTGGTTCATGGCTCTCGAACCTTTCCTGCGACACTTGTGTGCTTCTTTATACCCCGCATTCTCTTTTTTATTTTTGGGACAAAAGGACACGTTAACTTCTTTCCTCCGTGTGCACAATAACAACGACAGAAAGTCCGGCGATCGTCCTCCCACTCTATCACCTTTGTTCTGTCCTGAGCTTTCCATTGACCTTCTATTTGTTTTACATTGTTGCACGTAGCCAACCACCGTGCCATCTTTGAGGGTGTTGGTATCCCTGTTCTTGAGTATCCTTACTGGGACCCCGAGACCAAGGGTCTGGATCTCATGGGCATGATCGCCTGCATGGAGTCGGCTCCCAGCGGATCGATCTTCTTGCTTCACCCCTGTGCTCACAACCCTACCGGTGTCGATCCCACACCCGACCAGTGGAAGCAGATTGCTGATGTCATGGAAGCCAAGGGTCATTTTACGTTCTTTGACACTGCTTACCAGGGCTTTGCCTCTGGATCATTGGACAAGGATGCTTACTCTGTCCGGTACTTTGTTGAGCGTGGCTTTGAGATGTTTATTGCCCAGTCCTTCTCCAAGAACTTTGGCCTTTACTCTGAGCGTGCCGGTAACTTGACCATTGTGGCGCGTACTCCCGAGATCAAGAACACAATCGAGTCCCAGATTGCCAAGGCTCAGCGCGCTGTGATCTCAAACCCCCCTGCTTATGGATCCCGTGTTGTGTCCTTGGTCTTGAATGACCCCACGCTCTATGGCGAATGGGAGGAGAACCTGTCAACAATGGCCAACAGAATCATTGCGATGCGTCAGGCCTTGTTTGACGAGCTCACGAAATTGGGCACACCTGGAACCTGGAACCATATCATTGACCAAATCGGTATGTTCTCGTTTACAGGATTGAAGACCCCTCAGGTCAAGGTCCTCAAGGAGAAGTACCATGTGTACTTGACCGACAATGGACGTATCTCAATGGCTGGACTCAACACCAAGAACGTCGAATACTTTGCTCGCGCTGTCGACGATGTTGTCCGCAACTACTAATTGTTTGCATTCCGATCCCTTCATCAAACCAACACAATCTTGAAAATAAAATAAAGTACTATATTACATTCGAGTCTCAGCAAAAGTTACCAAAAAAGAGAGGATTCTGGATTACTAGGGCTGGGGATGTGATGGTTGAGACTGAAGTTGCAGCGCAGTGGATCCTTCCACTTCGTCCCTCTTCTCCTCTGCCGCAGACCGCGATACCGTTGTGTTTTTGCCAGCTCCATCCACCTCCTTTACAGGAACACCTTGACTGGCACCTTTTTTTGCTTTGGCCGCAGCCTCTGCTTCCTCTTGCTCTCTCCGTGCTTTAGCCTCTGCCCGAATCTGTTTACTCAACTCGATCGTCCTTCGGAACATCAACACATGCGGCTCTGGCGCATGACATGTCCAGTTATCCCATCCACGCGACATTTGAACTCCTAGAAAATGTAGCAAAAAAGAAAAAAGTTAACACTGGACATTCTTTGACAGAATACAAAGAGATAGGAGCAAAGCGATTCTAGAGAAGAGCCTTACCAAGTCCTCGCCATTCATCCTCAGTCAATAACCGGAGAGATAGGTCATGGCGGCTTTCAGGGTTGCTCCTCAAATGTGACGAGATATGGCACAGCATGGTCTTTGGTAACGTCACATTCCTGTAATCGTACACCTTATCCATGTAGACATTTCCGTATTCAATCCGGTCCGCCCAGATCCTAAACTGTCGAAGTAGCTTTTGTTTGTCGGTTAACGCTCGCCATTCCGCACTACTGGTCTCTGGGTCGTCAACCAAATTGACATAGATATTGGGAGGAAAAACAAAATCGTCCTCCTCCTTTTTCTTGATATGGTGGTGGTGCTGTTGCTGTTGGTGTTGTTCTGGATTCGTTCGAGATCGCTTTCGCTTGGCTGCATCCGCCTGGGCAGCTTGTTGTACTTGGGATTGCTGCTGTACTGAATACTGCGCTTGCTGTTGTGTTTGGTGGTGAGGCTGATGTTGATCTACAAGCTCCGGTCTCTGTTGTCTTGAAAATTGCTCCTGCCTCGCCTGAATCCCTTGTTGATGTAGCTGTTGTTGCTGTTGTTGCTGCAGCTGCAGCCGCAGCTGTTGTTGTCTACGATACTCTTGTGACTGAAGTTTTTCGTGTAGTTGCAAATGCTGTTGTGTCAAGGGTTGAGGTTGGACTTGAGAAGCAGAGATCGAGGTCATCGTTGATGCCCTCTGACGACCAATACTCCCGTCCTCCCCAACAGCGCTCTTGGCTGCCTTGGTAGCTCTGTAGGCGTCTTGTTGTCGCTGCTGATGCTGGTATTCTTCTTCCCTGGATCGTTTGCGCATCGCTGCTGCAGCGTCCGCATGAACTCCTCGTACCAAAGTAGGTGCAGAGCTTTGGCGCATCAGTTGAGGATGGGCGGTTCCTGCTGATACCTCTCGCTCTTGTAAGCCAATAGCCTGTTGTTGTTGCCTTTGTTGCTGTACATGCTGCTGCTGAGAGGGCTGGCGAGATCGCTCCAACAATTCCGTCTTGGCTGAGGGTCGTTGCGACGCTTGCTGCTGCTGCAATAGTTGCTTCTGGTGGATATATTTTTCGCGTTGCAATAGCTCCATCCTAGCATCCGGCGCCGCTGCTACCATTCCTTCAGGCGCTGTTGCTGCGGCAGTATGTGCTCCATTGTTGATGGAAGCTCCTCGAGGTCTTGTCACAGGGGCTGGAGTAGGAGGTCGATGACGGGTTCCTCGAACTCTGTCCAATTCTGTTCGATACTGCTGTTGTTGATGGTATCTTGGGTCCTCAAACTTTGCTCGAGATTGTTCGAATCGAGAGGCCATCTCTGTGTCTTGATCTAGAGATGCTGGGTCGATATGGATCTCGACTGCAGACATATCTCCTGGATGGTTCTGCCCGTCTTCCTGTTCGTATTCGGGCTCGTAAACTGCTTGATGTCCTGAGTGGCCATGTCCGTTGTAGCCTTGAAGCCGGTTATGCTGCTGCTGCTGTTGTTGCTGCTGCTGGTATTGACGTTGCTGTAGCTGCTGTTGGTATTGCCGAGAGCTCTGAGATAACTGAGAGGTTCGTCCCTGGCGCTGAATAGGCAACTCCTCAAAAATAGGTATGATTGGACTATCAGTCTCGTCTTCGTCCCCTTGTTGTTCCTGCTCCGCTCTGTGAGAGTGTTGTGCCTGAGCAAGACCGCCGCCGGCCTTGTCATAGAAGGGTCTCTGGCCCTGATGGGATCTTTGTCGCTGGACCGGGTGCATGGCCTGCAATTCATGATGGGGAGGCATGTTTTCGTCCTGATCATCAAGCATAGGGTGGTCGCGTTGGACAGCCCGAGTCATGGTAGGATGTATGATGCAGTTTTTAATGCTCAGGACTTGCGCGTGGGTATTGTCACTTCTGCAGGGGTCGGCTCTGGACCTCTCGGGTATGCGATGGGTGGGGGCGGTGATGGAATGGGAATGGGAATGGGAAAGAAGGAGGAGCAGGGATGCGATGGAAAGGGAGATGAAGAAGACAACATGTCTCCTGAGGTTTGTTTATTTTTGGCCGAGCGCGATCTCAAAGACGCGACACACCGCCAATTTTGCTGCTTTGACCGACCGACCGACCGACCGGCCCATGATTTCTGCTCTTCTTTCCTCTGTTCCTTCGGTCAGACGCCTACATGAGCAGCCTGCACCCTGGAAGCTGCGACTGCACCCTCTGCTTTATAACCTCGCTCTCCTGTCGGCTCAAATCTGCTTTGGCAAAATTCAAGATCTTGAGCGAAGGGCACTCCTGCAACCGGTCCAGAAACCCGATCCGCTCTCCACCACTTCCGACAAGAAGTGACATTGGTACATTTGTATTCGCAAACGACAGCTCCTTCAGATCCTTCACATTAATAGCTGCCAACGTCGCCTCCCATCCTGCCTCCGTCTCGATCTTGAATGAGGACAAGATCAAGATCTCGACATGGGGACAAAGGTACAGAAGTCGAAGCAGAGACGAGATTGTCCCCGGATTGAGTTCACCGCCTGTTCCCTCAATCTCCAACGCCCGGATCGGATACGTTTGCACCGGGGGTGGAGGCAGGGTTGAATTTTGCTCATAGTTGCACTGGGAGGGATCCCGTTGTTGTTCCTGCTGTTGTTCTTGTTGCGAGAGAATATTTTCGCCGTTAACTTGAGCAAAATCACTTGTCAAATTCAATTTTATCATCTCAGAGTTCAAGCAGTTGATGGTGTTGGGATCCTGAGACAAGATCTGTCGCTGCAGCAGTTGTTGGGGCTTTGACGTCGGATCCGGCAATAGAATTGTCTTGTCCAAAAGTGGGATCCATTTGTTCATGCTGTGAGACTCGACCCGAATAGCACTTGTCCTGTCCAAGACCGCGCCCAAGAACAAGAACCAGTCCAGTCGATCGTTCGCAATTGCAAACATGAGCTCTGTAGGGAGTTGCATCTTCACTGGTATTTCTGCCGCCGTCATAGTAAGTCCGCCGCCCAAGGTTCTCACCCGTGGAACTTGTGACAGTCCCGAGCTGCGAGTAGGGGGTAAGTGACCACATGCTTGAGATTGCTCCTGTCGTTGCATCCGATAAAACTCTTCTGGTTCTACAGCTTGGGGTTGCCGCCGAAGAACCGTTAGGAGGGACTTTTGACCAACCTCGGTCAAGGCCGAGTTGGCGAGCAAGGCAAAACCTATCCGCATCTCGACCAACTTGAGTCGATGTCGCTCCCGGGTCGTCCTCTCCAATGCAACTACATGCTCATCCCCAAACGAGTCATCGATCAAGATTGTCTCCAAGTCTTGTCCAAAGCGCTCAATCACCATCAACGCCGGGTCACTTCCTGGTCTTATAAAGTCCTCTCGATGTGGCATCTTTGCAAACGCCGATGTGGGTTCCTTTCGATCAAAAACTGCCGTGAACAAAGGCGACGATAGATCCAGATAGCGAAAAATAGATGATTCAGATGGTGAATTCACGACCAAGTCCCGAACTGTATATACTGTCGAACAGAAATCCTCGTCTTTGCAGGAAAGAGTGAGAGCCGTCATGTTGGGAGAGAATGAAAGGAGGGTCTTGATCCTTTCTGCATGTGGCGCAGGATCAAAGATGCCATCGATATGAACCTCACGTAAATGGGTCTGCGACATGGCCTCAGCGACTGCTGCTTCTGATGCGTTTTCAAAATTCACGCTGCTTCCTAGCATCATGGCCGCAAATCCCTTTTTCTTTATCTTGTTTGGGGTGACCATAGTCAGAATAGACGATTCCGCGGGTGGTTCAAAACTGGCTGCAGTCGATCTGGAGAAGAACCCATCCACGCCCACAAAGTCGATCAGGATTAAATGGCGATGTTGCATCATGATTTGAACTAAAGGGTTAGCACGCTTGCCTCGGTTCACCAAGTCAGACGCTGGTCCATGTTGGTTCTTGCAATCCAAACGCAATTTCTTGATTTGAGGTACTCGAAGGATTGCGTCGCGCAAATTCTTGAGATCGTTGTAGGTAGTGTTCCAATCCAACGTGATATCCAGTTCACGGAAACAGCTCTGGTCTGAGAGCACGAGATCGTCGTAAAAGTCCTTGGCCTCAGCGGCAGACTGGAGAACAGAGGTGAGGACACCACCAGGACAGCTGGAAGGGTCGATAGAGCTCTTGTGAGAGGAAGTGGAGTGGATGGAGGGTGAGGAGGATGAAGCGCGAAGGTGGGGGTATTCTTGTTCTTCGTGGAACGGCATCGTGTCTGATCCTCTTTGCGATAGAGGGCTTTTTTGGAGGTAGACGATGAAGGGGAGGGTGTATGATGTGAAACGACGACAAAAGAGACAAAAATATATGTTTTGAAAAAAAAAAAAAAAAAAAAAAGGCGCGTAGGCGCCGTGTCTCTGACGATCGGCGCGACCCAATTGGTGGTGGTTCAGGACTTTCTCGCCCAAACAGGTAGTGGTCAAGGGGAATACGGATTTCTCTCACGTCTGAGGCAATCAATTGGCACTTGAGGACGCTTCAATGACCCCCAGGGACATGGTGGAGACCACATGTAGAACATACTGAGATGAAAGGATGAACAGAGGGTGTCGTATCTGCAGCAATCGTATGCAAGGCACGTGATTCATTCCAATTGAGGATCCTTGAGGGCAATTGAGCATCCTTTATTCTATTATCGTACAAGTGTCAAGTTCTCAGCAGCTTTACGGTATTCAACTACCAATGTCAAATCCCGGCCACCGAAGGGGTCATGTTCTTTTGTTGTTTGTTTAGACGACAATGTCCTTGTTTGTCAACCAATCTGCCTGGACATTCTCAAGATGGTTGTCAAAATCTGCCAACTTGTTGAACAGACCCTCCCGAATCGACTTCACCACCAAAGTGGGGCTGGACCCATTCTCCAAAGCGAAGACAGGTGTAGAGAACGCAGACTTGTTGGCGCGCCATTGACCCTCCTTGAATTGATAGGGCTAAGTGTGTATTAAGATGAGGTTAGATAAGTACGCCTCTTGAGCAATCCCATCTTCACAGAGCCAATATACACAGGTATTAAAGACGTTACAGTGTAGGCAATCTCCTCGGAAGAAATGTTCTCGTTCTTGATCTAATTTTCACGACGACGATTATTTCAACAGTTAGGATCAATTGAAAGCGAAAGAGCTCGCTGTAGAAGCCGCCACGGCGACCAATTGAGGTTGAGAGAGATTCATCAGGCCGTGGTCAATTGATACGGTAAAATAGCCAGCTCCCCTTCTTACCACAAGGGCAAACGCCTCAGGCTCAACCTTGAGAATCTGATCAGCAATCTTTTGACCAACAAGCGACAAAGCCTCGTTATCCATCCGCTCGTTCGCCTCATAGTATCCGATTATCCTGAGGCCGTTGGCCTTGGTATACAAGTCAACCTATGAAAAAGGGATAGCTCTCTGGTCAGAACACCTGTAAAAGCAAAAAGTACACCTTGCTGATTGTCAACGCGAACGCCGTCCGAAAGTCGACAGATGAGAGATGATGAAGAGATGGGGTCCTCCAATGCCCCAAGTCCCAGGATTTTTGAGCCTCCTCGAATGCAAGTGTTCATGCACCATTATAATGAGGTATACCTGGGTCATGGCCACCTCGAGCATGGGGGTGAGCGAATTCCAGAAGTGAAAGAATGGGACGGCATCGACGACCTTGGTGGAGCCCTGCTCGGCAAGAAGGACGCCGTTGACGGCCACGGTGGGGTATTTGGCTGCATGGAGCAGTGGCTTGAGGTAGGCCTTGTGTGCGATGGTCATGTTTGGCAGGTCTGTCTGTCGGGGTTTGTGTTTTCCTGAGAGAAGTTGATGAAGAAAGATGAGGACGCCCTTTTTTTTGGAGGAGCGTTGCGAGGGGGTGGACAGACCACGGAGCAAGCAGTCCAGGTTGTCTCGACCACGGAGGCCGATTGAAATCACTGGTTGCAATTGCGAAGGTGACTGAGGTTCATCCAGGACCCCGACGGTGGCGGAGAGTCGGAGAGCGATCATGATGGCTACTAAGAGCAATTGTCGAGTGAAGCGGAGGAACGGTCACCTGACCCAGAAGTATAAAAAGAGCGGCCCAGCTGGAATTATTTTTTTTCCTTACATTCATCAGTAGCAATTCTATATCTGTAAATGTCCTACGGGACACATACATTTTTTCATATGATGATAATTGTTACTCGTATTAATTCAACTAATATGATTATACAAAGGCTTCTGACTTTTTGTCTACTGCTTGAATGGAAAACCTCTCTTCTTTTATCCTCAATACAAAACAAACTCTTCTGGTCTCTCTGGGATTCCTCGAACACTTCTCCTCTTGCCAATTGATCTCAACTCTGTCAGAGGTGATCGAACACTGTTCCCTCAAATTCGGTGGACTGTGCGACGCCGTGAAACTTTTTTTTTCTTTCTCTGGGTTCAATGGCTTCAATGGGGAACGGGTTCAGGGGTGGCTATCAGCCAGGTGGCCCAAGCAAGAGGTGTGAGGAAGAGGGTCCTTGGCTCACTGTCATCATGACCTGGTGCTGTCAGTCTGGGGTCAGACGGTCAACTGGGTAGTCCTACCTTGTCTTCTTGCGGGATGATATGAACACTCGCCCTGGAGCTCGAGCGGCTGTTCTCAGGTGATACCTCCGTGTCTCTGCCTGCTTCTATTGTTCCTTCCTTCCCTTGTCCGTCGTTCGTCCGCTACCCTTTGCAACAAAGCCAAACAGCCAAAGAGAGATGAGCCTCAGCTGTTCGTCTTGGCACTCTCCTTCCCCCTCCCTTTCCTCTTTTTCGTTTTCTCTCTTCTCTTCTCATGTCCTCATTACCTCGTCATAATCGTACCACTCCCGAATCAGGTCCACCGCCGCCAAAGATGGTCGACCCGCCACAACCTCTCCTAACACAACATCAGCACCATCAAGCAGATCATTTCTCTCTCAGGACATGGATTCGTCAACAGCCCTGGAAACAGAACTTCAAGGACGGCTGTCGTCTGATTGTAAAGTCCCCACTCAACTTCTTCATCTTTTTCTGCTGTCTGTCCGTGGTGGTCTGGGGCGCATTCCTGGTCTTGCTGTTGGGCAACATGGTCAAGTTGGGAACGGATGCCAAACAAAAGCTCTGGATTGAGATTGCATCTCAAGTCCTCAACGGGTTCTTCACGCTGGCCAACGTTCCTGTGCACCCAAAGAGGTTCTTGGGGTTCATCAGAGGCTTTGGTATTTGGCGGCAGGACAGGGATCTCAAGAAGCACTTTTTAGACAGGTTCCTCAGACTGGAAGACCCATTCCAGGTTGCTACTGCTGCCATCAATGGAAGCAGTAAAGAGAATAAGGAACTGGAGAAGGAACGGTCAGAGGAGTTGCTGGACCGGTTAGCCTTCTATCGATGCTTTCCTGAGTACGGCAAGGAGCGCCTGGCGGACCCTGCGACGCTTGAAGAATTGGAGCCCTTTGCGATGCCCACTGACGACAAGGCGAATGGCGGGGCCCCGACCCCATCCTCTGCTGGCAGGAGGCCCAGGGCAGCCAGTCGTGCGGATGCGAACGTGGTTGTCTCTCGATCCAGGTCCAGGTCTAAATCAATCTCTCGACCAAGTGGTAGAGCTGCTGAATCGCGTACTAGGAGCCAAAGCCAATCTAGCGACAGCCTCAGTCGAAGGAACAGCCTCAACCCGCTGCATACGACGGTCATCATGGATACGGAGCCGTCGGCAGACACTCAACTTCTCCCCCATGATACGAATGGGCCAAACAACAGCTCTTCGGGAATCCAAGTCAATATTGCAGAGGACGACTTGAACGATCTTATGGCAGAGGAAACACATAGGGTTGTCCAGTCGGTTGTCCTGCCTTTCTTACCCTTCCCTCTGGACATGCCCAACTTCTCCGCAGACTCTGGTAACGAACCTGAGACAGGAACAGAGTCATCAGAGGGGAATCAGTTCCTGGCTTTGGCACCTATTGTTACCAAGAGAACTTCTGATTCAGCCCGAGCGAATAGACCTACTTCCGCCTCATTGTCGTCCCCTTCCAGATCTCGACCCCCATTGGAGCTTACACGCGGCGCGTCACAAGCAAACCTTTCAAGAATCTCATCTGTCAAGCGGACTATGCCTAGAACTAGAGCTAGGACTATGACCATGTCGATGGCAAGCTCAGGAGATTCCTCTCAACGATCGAGGTTTGTTATTCACGAGGACCATCCTTCTCCAGTGTCTGCGGGATCGACGACCATGTCCACACAATTCGGTGTGGATACTACTGGTTCTGCTTTACGTCCTCGGGCACATTTTGATCAGGACCCGGTGTCGCGGTCAATACAACCGTCGCCCCCACCTTTTGAAACTGCAGCAACCGACACCGCCGTCGTGGCTACCCCGTTTTTGCCCAAGGATGCCAACAAGTCCGATGAGAAGAAGGCTTTGATACCCATGCCCGCACCCTTGACCAAGGACCAGATGGAATGGGTGGACCATCACCAACGGAAGCTACTCAAACAACAGGAAAAGGTCCAGCGCGGCTGGCCATGGTACAACTTCACGATCCCCTCGGGCATTGAGCCTTGCGATTTCTTTGCAGATGATTATCAACAGACTGCCGCCAAGCCCACCGTCTCCAGCTACCAATCTACTGTCGCTGTCATGCTTCAGTCTTCTCCTTCCGATTTGGTGATTGAACCTAGCAGGTTCTTGATAATTGTTGGGTCCTTTAATTTGAACTCGATGATCCAAGAAATCCTGTGTGGGTTCATGTGGGGTATGAACTACCATGTTCGACCTGGCTGGGTCACGGGCGTTGGCATGGCTCTGGGCTGTATGGCTGCCATTGTACCCAGTGTGATGATCATGTTGCATGAGCAGGCCATGAGTAAAATCAGAGTCGTTGCTACAGCAGAGGAAGCAATTCAGGATGCCTTGGATGGCAATATCAAAGATACCAAAATATAATGAACGTTGACTATCCTTCTCCACCCTTGCCCACCGTTGTTAGTTACCCTGCTTTTTTATGTAACTTCTGTACATATATAAAAAAAAAAGAATGGTATGCTGTATACTGTATACAGTGGTAACCGTATTGTACTTTACATGTACGTGGCCTTCATGGGCTCCTGACTTGTAGGTGTTTGCATACGTCTTTATTAGTTTGGTATCTTCCTGCGCGTGCGTTTTTTTTAGAACTTGGAAAGCGGATGGACAGAGGGTACGTGTCTATGCGGAGGCGAGACCATAGGTATTTTGATGGATACCGACCTCTTCCAGAACCGAGTGTTGTTCCGGCGTGAGAGCAACCATTCGACGAGGATGGTTACCATTGCCATGGGCCTCATTGCTGTTGAGGCTGGGCTGATTGTTGGAGTTGTTGGTATAGCCTTCATAAGGAGAGCTAGGGTCGTTGTTATCGTAATGGTCGTTATTGTTGCTGTTCTTCATAAGTTCCTTGATCGCACCTGCAAGGGGTAGCAGTGACGAAGAAGGACGTGTTTTTTGTGCTATGTTTTGAGCGGATGACTCCAGTCTTGAATCCTCGTCATTGTCGTTGTCGCTGTCGTTTTCCGCCTCGTTCCCTTCTTTCTCCCCTTGCTTTTCCACCTCCTCAGGTTCTAGGTGCCCCTTGGATTCAACACCCGCGCTTCCTTCATGGTCGTCGCGACTTGAAAGTTTTCGGTCTCCAGCAGTAGCAGAAGTTGGATGACGATTGCTCGAGGAGGTCGAACCGGTCGAATGGCGGGTCACAGACAGAAGCCGTGGAGGAGTCAAAGAAGATGGACCGAAATCGGCGAACGGGGAATGAACACTGTTCGAGTCCCGTTGACGTTCCTCATGCATGATGTATATCTCCTCGTATTGAGGATACGTCGCCGTGGTATACTGTCCCACCCCTTCTTCCTCTTCTTCTGAAGGCCGAGACCCCGATGAGAGTTGTTGGAGCTGCGCTAGCTGAAGGGTAGGGTCGATCATACTCTCTCGCTGCTCCCGCCGCCGCTCCTGCTCTTGTTGTTGTTCATCGCGGTCGTAATGCGATAGTGAAGTTGCTGCTCTTGGGGGAATGTCCTCTTTTTGAATAATAATGGCTCCTGAGCTCAAGATCCCATGTCCACTTCCAGGGTACCTTTTCTTGTGAAGGTCCTCCTTCATTTTCGGTGGTTGCAATGGTTCCAGCTCAAAGTTTTTAACGCCTAGTTTGCCAGTGGGCGCGGGCGTAGCGGCGGAAGACTTCTTGAACAAATCTTGGAACAGCGCCTTGACTTTGCTCCTCCGCTTGGTCGGAGCCTGGACTGGCAAGTCATCGCGGAAAATTTCTCCGTCATTATAGTTCAACGAGTGAAAGCGAGCATGTTCCGTAGGAGTCGGAGAGGTGGCTGCAGCGACTGTGGCAGCGGTGCCGACGCGAGTTGTCCCAGGCGCGCTTTCGTGGCGTGGATGATAGGGAGGATGAGGATGTCCACTTTCCTGCTGTGATGGTTGCTGTTTTCGTCCCAAGAACGAAAATCTGGACAGGATCCCACCAGACTTCTTTTCCTTCTCGGGTTGGGTTTGTGTCGTCCTCGTCAACGCCAGGCCAGGAAGAGTGGCAAACTGAAGAGGATCTGCTGTTGAAGAATCGTCAGTTCGTCTTCGGTACTGAACAGGTCGAGTCACTCCTCCTGACGTGGCAGTCGTAGTGGATGACTGTTGTGGATGAAGCCTGAACCCAGGCCGCTGCTGTCTCTCGTCCCGCGATGACACCTTGGTGAGGTTGTACGCAATGTTCTCGAAGGTATTGTACGGCAAAGTCGGACTGTCGGGATCGCCTTCACCCTCTCCTTCGCCTTCGGGTTCTCCTGAATAAAACGAATCACGATAAAGTAACGGCGTGGATCTTGGAAGGGCTCGAGGAAGGGCCAGGCTTGGGTCAAAGGCTGCATCTGCAATAGTAGAAGACCTCTTGTGTCGTCGAGTGGCTGTATTGTTGACAACATGTTGATGTTTTGGCTGGTCTGTTTGCTGTTGATGTGGGTGCGTCGACGCTAAAGCGACATTGAAAGGTGACACAACGCTATCATCGACAACAACAGAGGGGGAGACCACTTGTGGAGCGGGGAAAGAGGCTGGCTCATGATCGTGTTCGTGTTCATCATCGTTTTCCTCGTCCTCTTTCTTCTCATCTTGTGCAATTTTGTCTTCGCCTACGACATCGTCTGCTGCCGGTGGTTTGTCGGATTGTTGCTGCAGTTGCAGTTGCTGTCGCTGCAGTCGCTCCAACTGTAATTGTTGCTGTTGCTTCAGCTGTGGGAAGTCCAGAAGGAGCCGGAAGATTGACATGGAGAGAAAACGGAAGAGGAAAAAAGAAAGAGTCAGAGATAGCTGTGTAACAACATTACAACCTTGAGTTTCGTTCAGCAAGTCCAAGTCCACATGAACAAAAGTGATATGGATCCATCACATATCCTCTTTCTCTGTTGCGCGATGCTCGAATCAAAAGGCGAAACCCCTTCCCTTCATTACACTCAAGGTTGACGCACGCACACTCGCACACACACTCTCTCCATCTTCCCCGACACAACACAACACAACACATGCGCGCACAATCCTCTCGCTTTTCATTGTGACCTTTCTCCCAGACCCCTTTCCCTCTGCGACCAACACAGAAAGACAGACCAAGTGAAAATATAGAACTTGCCTTTGCATTCGCAGTTTTCGCCAATCGATTCTGCTCCGTCATGGACCGGTAAAGCTCTTCTTCAACTTCGATCAGTTCCCGCTGCAGGTCTACATAGACTAGGATATGCTTCAACTTTGCTTCACGCGAAGGAGGGCTCTACCTCATTTAAAGGGACGGGCCAATATTTGTTAGCACATGTTGCCGGTTGTAAAAAAAACTTGTAAAAGGAATGATGAGGTGATCAAAATAGGATTTGGGAGAAGAGCAATATGGGACCAGGGTCCAGCTGTGGTACTTTTATCTCCCTCTCTCTCTCTCCACACACACACACGACAATGGGAGGAGGGGGGGAAATGGGATGTACGTACGTACGGTGCTGTCGGGAGAGGAGGAAAGTGTCAATGCAAACTCGATGCACTTGCAGTATTCATCGATAGCAGCTCGATGTATTTCATCGTTTTGAGCAAATGAGAGCAAGAAAGAACCCGCATATTCCTCCCCTCTTGCCAAGACAAGAACCGGAGGTGAATACCCGACCAAATTTGTGACAAAGAGACAAGCAATTGGCAGTTTGAACATAATGGAGGGTTTTCAGCTTCATCTTCACGGTGCAAAACCGAGCAGTGAGAGGCTCACGTCGGAGGATAGAACCTTGCCCTGAAAGGCCGGAACTAAACGTCTACTAGCGTGTGATTTTTTATGAGATCACTCTCTGGCCGATTGGTCGACAAGAAGTTTGAGGGATGAGAGGAAGTGGAAAGATGAGAGAGAGAGAAAGAAAGAGAGCGGGGAGGGGGTGAAAGAGAGCAATAGATCCTCACCTGAAGGGTATGCTTGCTGAGGTTGGCCTCAGAGAGCGGCATCACCGAGCTGTAGTGAAAGTGCTTGGACACTTTGGCCGAGAAATCCGAGACGGCGGTAACGGGACGCATTTTCTCCTGTTTGAAGAGCCGTGTGTGGTTGTTTCGCGCGTTTGAATGAAAGCGGTCGGCTTGACTGAAATGCACAAACGAATGCGACGAGAGCAAGAAAAAGAGGAATGAAAGGAATGGGATAGTCGAAAGGGACGCGAAAACGGAAAGAAGTAAAGAGAGAGAGGCAGAAGGAAGAGACGGCAGAATGATTTGAGTGGGATGTAAGCACAGGGAGGGGAAGGGAGGGATGGATCGAGAGGGGGGGATATCTGATTGCAGAGTCGCGTTTGGTCTGGAGGGCCAAAGACTGCAGTCAGTTGGGTGGGTATCAGGGGGGAGGAGGGATCACAGTGAAATGGAAGAGACGAGAGAAGGAAAGAGGGGCAAGGGACGAGTCGAGTGTTTCTTTACTGCCTCCCTTGTGCGTTGGAGAGGGATGGAAGACAAGGGGGGAACTGAGGAAGGAAAGAGAAGAAAGAAAGTTGACTCAAGAAAAAGAACTTGTTGGAGGTGGTTGTGAATGTGGTGGTCATGGTGGTGGTGGTGGTGGTGGTGGTGGTGGTGGATGCAGGCCTGCCGTTGCTTGCTCTCTTTCCTCTGCAGGACAAACAGCAAACAGCGTCCATGCCAAACCACCCCCCAGGACGGAAATCCTCCAACCGCCTCTTTTTCATGCGAACACAAAAACAAACAAACACGCTTCGACTCCCCCTGCGCTCTTCCGGTGGACATCTCAGCATCGGCCACCTCTTGTTTTGTGCTCATTGTTCCTCTTTGGGCCAAACTCGGCATTCAGGAAAGTACCCTCCCTCGTATACGGTTTGACCATTGCAGTACAGAACATGATCCCCAGGGTGGCCTTAACGTCCTAATGGCTCAACAGTTTCGACTCATAAGGGGGGAGGACTCTTTGATAACATAATGGCAAAGAAGATGCGGGATTGATCCTTTTCGTCCCCTTTCCTCTCTCATTTCTGTCCTCTTTGTCCTCTGCCCCTTTGTGTTGGAACGTTGCCTGGGATGGGTGCTTCGGTATCTGCGACAATGCATGATCCTTTTGAAAAAGCTGTGATTGTACTGGGGTCTGAGGAGAAGGAGACGGGAAGAAGTGGGCAGGTGCAACGTGCTTTCATGATGACAACACCAGAGCCGTTTTTTTTAGGCTGCAAGAGGCCTTCAGGAAACGTTTCAGCATGGTGCGATTGTGTCAGCACAACCTGGATGATTTCAGTATTGAACCTGGTGACCAGGGCAACAGGCAACACAGGTAGCGGAACCAGCGCGATATGATCGATGATCGTATAGGAAGCAGCAATTGGTGGCAACGAATAACTGTCCGCCGCAGAACAGAACGTGCGTTGGGACGCAGAAGAATAATTCGGGGTCTTGTCCGTAGCCTGGGCCAAAACGCTCCGTTTGAAGGGTGCAGGTTCCTGAAAGATCTGGGGCACGAGAGAGGCTGGCCGACGGGGATGGCTCGACCAAAGAGTACTGTAGCCATCCAGCTGGTCGTCCAAGGGCTTTTTGGAGGGAGATGATCTCCAAAACTCAATCTCGGACAAAAGAGACGCTCACGACCGTGTGTCTTTCTTTCTCCTCCCTTCTCAAAGAAACGAACGACATTCACTCCTCCTTGCCCCTGTCCCCATTACCCAAGAGCACATTCACATTCACCCCATTCATTCCTTGTCCCCTTGCTGTCTCTCTCTCTTCCTCTCTCTCTCTCTTCCTCATCTCATCTCCGTTACTCAAGCTCCTGCTGTTCCCTCAACACCCACACTCGTATCCCGATCCACAAATGACCCGCAAATCCAGAGTCTCCCCGCCACGGGAACACCAGGTTTCACACTCACCAACACCACCAGGCTCGTCCTCATCCTCTCGTCTCCATTCCGAAGGTCCTGTTGGAGGAATGCACCAGCATCACTTTGACCACATGGCCGGAGCTTATCAAAGTGTCATTGTCGTCGACCCTGTAATTCCCCTTGCCTTCTTCCTCTGGCTTGGTCCTATCTTTGGCGCTGCTTGCAGTATTAATCGTTCTTTTTTCTTCTTTTTGGCACTGACCACCTTCATGTCCTGACTATTAGAGTATGATGCCACAAGGCTATGTTCTTGGGCAGGTAGCCGCTAGGCCCGAAGAAGTCGAGGAACCTCTCTACGTCAATGCCAAACAGGTATCATCATCTCCTGTCTTCCTCGTTTCTCATTTTGTTTCATTTGTTAAGCCATTGGACTGCGCTTGAACATATTGCTTTGCTCTGTCCTGTTCGGCCTGGGTTCCCTCGTTCTGTCCTCCCCGTGGGAATGTTGGCGAGTTTTTGCTACAGGGAAGAGAACAGGTCTCGTCCCCTCGTGGCCCTCATGGTTGCTCGGCGCTTTTCTTTTTCAAAATTGAGACGCGACGTTGATTCAGAGTGATGATTGGCCATGTTGTCCAGCCTATCATTGCATCCACTCTTTGTTTTATTTGCCAGCGTTCGTCCACAACGATCTCTATCAAACAGGGATGGAATGCTCTGTCCTCCTCACCACCGGCCGAGCACATCTCTCTTCCGCTACCTGACGCCAGCCAATTGACCCTGGTCAACCCTGTGATCCTTTCCCCACTTTGATTTAGTACCATCGCATCTTAAAACGAAGAGCCGCACGAGCGAGCTTAGAGGCGGAGAACAGACTGCTCCAACGTGGACGAAAGGTAAGAATAACAAGGGAAATAAGGATAGGTCCATGAACAAACAATTGGTCCTCCTGCCAAGAAAGTGCAGGATGGATGGACCAGAGTGCAAAAGAAAGAAGCGAGCCAACCAACCCAAAATCTCTTTTTTTTCCGTTCGCAGTACCTCCATGAATCACGCCACAAACACGCAATGAGACGACCACGTGGACCGGGAGGGCGATTTTTGACGGCAGCGGAGATTGCGGCTCTGGACGAAAGAGAGGAGGCAATAACGGACAGGACCACGAGCACGGCTTCGTCCTCACCGCCAACTGTTTCGAGCCCATCAACAGGCCGAAAAGGGGCCGATCAACGCCCACCGCAACAACAGCAGCAACAAGCTTATGGCAACGGAGTACAAGACCAAAGGTTCTCTTCCTCCCAGGAGGAGAACCTTCTTCAACAGAAACAACATTTTCTCGCCTCGCATCAGCAGCAGCAACATCAACAACAACAACAGCAGCAGCAACATTCATTATCACAACAGCACTTTCGACAGCAACAACAACTGCAACAGCAACAGTACCAGCAGCAATATCAACAATGAAATAAACCAGCAAAACAGCTCTCTACGATGTGCCGGTGCGCGTAAAAAACCCCGTTACTATTTGTTCGCGGCAGACCATTTTAGTGCGAGGCATATTTGCCGGAGTGGAGACTGCCATGCAGTACGTTTTTGTTCAATTTTATTGTGACCAGGTTAAATGCGCACATGACCCAAGTAGACATCGCTCAAAAAATCATTCCTTTGTTCTTTTTCCCTCTCGCAACACACAACAACAACATGACTGAGCTACTGGAGCCCGCCTATTTCCCGTCGTACATGCAATTGCCAGCTGACAGCCACACTATCAATGTCCGTAGGATGGCGACCACTGGTCACTTTGGCGAGGTATCATCCTATTCCGACGACTCCAAACTTCCTTCGGGTCCAAAAGGCCCACTTTGCTTCATGGGCGAAATCTCGAACGCTCAATATGCCAGAGACGCAGAACGTCAACATCAAATTCGAGCCCTTGATCGAACCTCCAAGACTCTTGTTTTCATCCATTTCAATTTTGAGCCAGACGACACCTACAGTGCTGAACTGGTTCAGTCGTTGAACTTGGGATCGACAATCTTTATTCGGGGTGCACATCAACATTGGGACTTGGACGGCACCCTCACGATCAGAGTCGACTATTCGGGCTGGGTCTTTGTAGTACCCCGTGGGATGAAGAGCATCTTGGACGCCTCAAAGGCGACAGCACAACCCAAACAATGCAATCGATGTAACAAGGAGTGTGCGCGACGATGTGCAAAGTGCAAACAGGCGTTCTATTGCTCGGATACTTGTCAAGCATCGGACTGGAAGAAACACAAGAAGCATTGCCCGACCCTGGAACTCATCGCCCCAGTATTGGCAAAGCGATTTGGATGCTTTCATTAATGAAGAGGTCGGTTTCGCCCCATTTTTTGATTCCCAACAATCAATTTGGATGAAATTGACAGATCAATGACATCATGTGGGCAGATTCAGAGCGATCAGTGCTCATGTGTTGCACGTGTACAAAATAAACACCATGCTTGTCATCTTGAGCTGGAATATTGAATATTCATCTCTTTACCTCCCAAGCCCTTTCCAGTGTGAAAACGTTTGGCTATCAGTCGAGAGAATGGGAAAATCACGGACGCGTCATGACATCTGGATTGGTCCATGGTCCACTTCTTGTCGCGTTCAATGATATACTGACGATGGACTTGCTTCAATCCTTGGCCGCCACATTAATCGCGTTGAGTAAGGTACTTGAGCAGTGATGACCTTGCAAGAAAGAGAGGTGGCCGTAAGGTCGCTCCAGTGGCGGCAAAAGTGCATGCCCCATCGCCAACGACTGGAGAAAGGTAATACAGGAATACAATCATGGCTCTCTGATGAGGGTGCCGAAACAGAGTGAAAGCCTTACTCGGAGAGACATCTTCATTCCGTTCCGATAGGTGCAGGGATGATCAACTCAAGCTCATGGTTGCCCTCTTCCATTCTCGTACACAGAAAGCGTTTTTCATCTGTCGCCGTAGCTTGATCTGCACAAGAGTAAAATGACCATTTAATTCTTGCTTACACCTTTTCACCCGCATCCCGAGGGCGTTGAGGAATCATCTCGTCGCTCCTCCGCGTCCAGGTCGTCTCCACTGATGCACCGCCACCGCCACCGCCTCCTCCTCCTCCTCCTCCTCCTCCTTCTCCTTCTCCTTCTTCTTCTTCTCCTCCTCCTCCTCCTCCTCCACCACCATCACCACCACCATCACCACCACCATCACCATCACCATCACCATCACCATCACCATCACCATCACCGCCGCCGCCATTGACGTCTCCAATGGTCTCTGTATTCACTTTGGCAGCTCGGCTAGCCAGCCACCGGTTTCTGTACTTGTGTACTGCCCACAGTATCGCGAAGATCACAAACAAGGCTGCGGCGATCGCCAGATAGTAGACTGCACAGATTGGACCCTGACTCCAATCTAAAAACGGATAGACCCAATGGCCTTGCGTCCTGTATATCACAAACGTCAGCAGCATGTAAATTACCATAACCGAAGCCACCACCACTGAATGGATCGGTTGCAGGAAATGACGATTGAAAATCAATTCAAAGATGGCAGCAGCTCCGTCGACGGCGTGGACCGATACATTCTGCCAGGTGCCCAAAGTCGACAGTTGAGAGGATCCGACATTGAGCGCTGACCAGTAGACGATTGGGACAATAACATGAAAATTGATAATGGTAGAATAGAGGAGCCAATGCAGCCAACCCCACCAAGGGGAGCCTCGATGGAGCCAAACCTCGCGCTGAGAAAAAGGCTGTCGCAGATATCCGATCGACCAGATGGTGGAGCACTGTGTCAAAGACAGAACAAAAAAAAAATACAATGCGTAAGAAAGGCTAGTTTGTTCTTTGAGGTCTTTGTTCGGCAAGCGTGTTCCTCACACTTACAATAAGGTAGAGGACCAGACCCATATAGGAGAGATTAGTAAAGTACTGCAGAAATTCAACCGCGTTGTCCGCCGTGATCCATTTTGAGATGACAACCACCAGGGTATATATACAGAGCACTCCTCGAGGGATCGCCAATGTCAACGGTCGGACCAGATTCGAGGTCACGATTCGGCTGGGCTCAAACCGATCCAACTTGAGAGCTCGGGCGATCGACCGCAACATTTTTTTCTTTTCTTCACGAATGAACAAAGGGTATACGGTTTGAATGAGGTGCTGAATGGGTGTGCTGAATGAGTGTTGAATGGGTCGAATGTTCGAATTGTGCGAACGAACGATCCCTCTACACAGATTGATGAGGAGACTGTTTGGTGGGAGAAGGACGCCTTTCTTCATTCTCCTCCCTGTTGACCAGAGTCTAGACGAGACGGCAAAAGATAGAGTAAAGAAAGACAATTGACTCGAATTGGGGTCTGACTTGCACTTCCTGAAAAGCAACGCCGAACTTTGAGAGACATCTCATTTGCAGATGAGATCTGGGTGTTTGGTGGCGTTGGTCATTTGTCAATAACGGACAAAAAAAATCGCGTGGACCGGAAATTCAAGTTGAGAAATCAGGGGTATTGTTTATTGATGAAAGTGAAAAACTCTTGGAAAAGGAAAAAAAAAAAATCATACTCGGACAGCCACAGCCTCGGCTGACGAAGCCGTGAGAAGATTCTGTGGCGGTGATGGCCTCAAAGTTGCATCAGAGAGCGCTCTACTCCTCCGGTAGTTGTCCAAGTGTCGTTCATGAGGAATATGAGGTGGAAACTCGGCTGAGTACCGTGGGGCATCCGATTGCTGCTGCCCCGCTATCGTTTGCTCATCAGGAAAGTGCGGAGGATATGAATTCGAGGTTGGTGGCGAAGGCACAAAGCTGGACGAAGAAGGCAGAGAATGGGAAGAGGAGGAAAAATGTCCTTCCGAAGTAATTCCAGCATATGACTCTATGATCGGTGATCGTTCCATGACAGTGTTTGGAACGTCGTACGATGGCGGTGGAGGCAAGATCGTGAACTCTGCAGAAGTGGACTCGGGCACAATAATGGCGGTCTCCTGATATGTTGCATTGCTGTCTGCATTGATGGTCGTTGTTGCTGCTGCAGGCACGGGAGATGAAGGTACTGCTTCTATACGGATTGGCACATCTGCAAGGTGCTCCAATGGAATCCCGATAATTGCCTCCAGAGGGACTTCGTCGTTCATCACTAACGGGTCCCGGATATGATCAATATAGAACGGCGGCAGGTTCTCGTCTATGGAGTTGAGATGTCAAGTTGTTAGTCACGACCTCAGGAGAGGCAACATGCAGTCCACGTTACACGCAACGGAAAAAACAGCAATTGATTCCAAAGATGAATGATGGAGACGAGGAATGGAGCAAACTTGAATGATGCCATGGGTACTCACCAATGACCTGTTGCTGTCGTTGACGTGTGGCTTCTAGCAGAATACTCCTCTCTTGAACCTCCTTGCGATGTTTCCGGCGAAGAACCTCCCCAAAGATGCCAAGAAAGCCCAGCATACCAACAAAGGAGGTTACATAGATCAACGTCTGGGTAGAGTTATCTGCGCTCATGGTGCTTGCTGTGACGGGGGTGGATTTCCTGTGGTCGAGCGAATGGTCCCCGAGTTTTGACAGCCGACGAAAAAAAGGTGAGTGCGAGCTGGTGAAACAAAAGAAAAGAACATCGGAAAGCAATAAACGATTTCAGCCGTGGTGCACAAAAAAACAGCCGAAGGACCTCCATACAGTGTCGATGTAATAGAAACAAATGCCGAACAGCCGAAGTACTGTAAAAATGTAGAGGAAAGAAGTCAAGGGTTCAACGAGTTGGGTGCAGAGTGGGTTGCCCCGAACTCTAAGCCGTCCTTCTGATTCAGAGATCCTGCCTGAAGATCCTGCTGAAGATAATGAACGAGGCCACTCAGAGAAGGGGATCCATAGTAAAGACTCTGTTTCGTTGGGATTTGGCCCCCTTCTTCAGAAACGACTTTCCTGGCAGACATCGAAAGAAGAACAGGAGAAGCAGAGCCGCAGAGCAGCAGAGCTTTCTTTGCCACCAACATGGATAGTCCACGTGACGTCCAAATCTCCCGTGTGCTTTCAAAGCAAGGACTCTTTCGATGATGTCCAGCTGTGGGAGTGGAGATACCCATTGACCTGTCCGTGCTCCCAGCAGGTTGTTCTGACGTGTTGTTTTCTTGGAAACAGAGTTTATCGCATCCTGCGGGCTCCATCTGACCTACTCTTGGTTCCGCCCTACATAGGGGGAGGGCATTCTCTGCGGTAGCCTTGAGTGTTCGACCAAGGGAGAGATGCTCAGGAAACTTGCAACGTCCTTCGTCTCTATCAGCTTTCAAAATATCCACACTACTGTCGCTTCCTTCATCTTCAAAGGTTCAGTCGCCCGCGGAGAAATGAGAAAAATGATGAAAAGTGAGCACCCCGCAAACATGACAAAGGAGGGCGTCGCGCGATTCAAAAGACTACGTTTCATCTACGATTGAACTGAGGTGAAAACCTGTCTAGACTGTTTTTCTTTTGTATCTGTTGGTATTGGGTACTTGAAGACAGAGAGGCGCGGCAGATGCCGCGAAAGAAAAAAAACAAACAATGATGACCAGTGCACCAACACGTTGGCTAAGCCCAAAGTCAATTCATACCCTGTCCAAATGCAACTCATTGCCTCATTGCCTTGTCCCACAGCACCTCGTTTGTGTTCTGGACCCTTTTGCACCTCTTCCCTCTCTTTCCTGTGCAATTTCAGGTCTTGGAGTAGCACCTGCCTGTGCTTGCAGACCGGAATGTAATTTCATCTGTCAGCTTTCCGTTGACCGTTGGAAGAGAGGGCGCTGGGAGAAATGAATGAAACCAAAATAATAAATGAAGAAAGGGCTGCTCGGGGACTTTTTCCATCCCAGAGAGTAGATCATTGGTCTTCCCATCAACCAGACCTGAATGACATTCGTGGTTCGCCTCTTCTTTTTTTGTTTGCGACAAAAATAAACCTACCAAGCAAAATCGACTATCCTTCATCATCTTGGCTCTCTTCTTTCATTTTTGCAAGAAAAAAAAACCTCGATCGATTTCAGTTTGAGCACTGGCCCATTTACGTCTTCAACTCTCTTTTTCCTTTTAGCTGTATAACTTGGTTGAAGATGAATGAAGAGCAAAGACAGAGAAATGACCCGACTGAGCCGCTTGGAGACTGAGCAAGAGAAGAAAAAGGGGGAGGCGAAAGGAAAGAGCAAGCGAGGAAGAACTAAATTTCGAGGCTGCACATTGGGCTAAGAAAACTCGAGGTTCACTTGACCTGTCATTGCCCTTCTCCGCAGTGGTCTTCATCTCTCTCAATGATAAAAGTTTGGGAGTTTCCAGGGTTGAAAAAAAACGAGGTTGTGCAGATGATCAGGGCTCATCGCGAACCACAAACGGCCAAAATGGACATCCTTAATTATTTTCATCAGCCTCCTAGTCCCCCTTTTTTCTTTCCTACCTTTGATCGAGGAAAGAAGATCGAGGGGATGGAGAGGTAGTCAAAACGATGGAGCAATTGTTGTCGAGCGAGCACAATTGCGACCCCGTTGAATAGACCTTCGATTTATAATAATCCAAAAACTCTCGCGGCAAAGTTCGATCTTTTGTGTTTGGACCTTGGGAACACAAGACAGAGAGAGAGGCAGAGAGAGCGAAGGAAAAGAAGGGAAGAACTTGTCCCCTTGTCCTCTCTACCCTGGCTCTTGTCTTTGTCAAAGGTCGCAGCTGCTCACAAATGCAAATGAACACTGCCCTGGACTGACGATGCACATGTGCTGCCCAAGGAGAGGAGGAGGAGGAGGAGGAGGAAGTAAGCAGCACCTTTTTCCCTTTTTAACCACCAAGGGTGCTGTTTGACTTTTTCACCTCTTCCTCTTTTTTCGTTTCTTGCTGTGTCTTTGACCTTCGCCCAGTTTTTTTTTGTATATTTGATTTCTACGTTGTATCTTTCACGCAACTGCTCACCCTCCACACGCTCCTCATCTCATCATGGACACGACTTCTTCACTGACTGTCACTCCAATTTCCCCTACTCCAGCATCAGCACGCAAACGAAAGACCCATTCCATCATCTTTTCTTCAAGCTCGTCAGCGTCACCTTCACTGTCCTCTTCTCACACAACCACAGAAGGGCCTATTTTGTCACCTCTACCTCTCCGGATCATGACCAAAAACCCCTCCACCAACCCAGATCAGTCCAATGCAAGCTTACATTCTAATGCATTTACGACAGTCGCAGCGACGGCCAACACAGCGGTAACGTCTTCCACGACCAATCGACGACAGTTTAGAGTCTCGGTCACCTTTGGAGGCTCGGGTTCCAATTCTGGATCAGGATCTTCACTCCTCACGTTCTCTACACCCTCATCGGCATCCTCCCCCTTGTCACCGTTGGCGGAAACCCTGCCAGTTTCTCCCACGATATTGTCCTCGACACAATTTCCTTTTTCGCCCGATTTGGAGACATCCAACTGGCCATCGTCTCCGTCATCGGCGGGAGCATCATCAGCAGCACGGAAAATCTCGCCCACACAAGGATATCACCCACCGAATACTTCTCAAAAAAGAACAGAAACAGAAACAGACTCAGGGGCGTCAGTAAAAGGCAAGACCGCGCAGGATACAAACGCGTCGTCGTCGTCTCCGACGCCATTGATTTCCAGTCCTCTGAAGAGCAGCACCTTTGGAAATTTCTATTTCTTGCCAACGGACACCGCCGATGCGCCCTCGTCTCCTCTGAGGAAAAATCTCATGGGTGGAACTGGGAACAGTGGTCGTGGGGTGGGTCCATTGGACTGTGCCATAGATTCGACTGTCCATCCATTGGATCGGCCAACACTAGCCTCGAACCCGCTTATGAGCGACATAATCATGGAGGAAGACGAGGAGCAGCCTCAGCAACAACAACACCCGTTGGATCCTTCGCCAAGACTCCGCCAGCAAGGGTCAGTTTCAACCGCCTTCACCACATCCACAGCCTTGAATCGCCCTCGAGCTAGATACACATTCGGATATGACGAACCTCTCGTCAGTTCTTTACCACCAAGGGAGAACTCGATCTCTTCATCCTCTTCGTCTTGTTCAAGTCCAACGAGCCCGCGCTCTCCTGCCACGACTGCATCACTACCGCCGCCCAAGATCGCGGACATGAAGAAAAAAAGCTCACCCCAGCAGGACGTGTTGTCGACTTTGCCACTGTCCTCGGCTGCGCATTCCCCACGCCTGCATTCCACCTCGTCGCCTTCCACGCCCCCATCGTCCTCTTCTCCTACACATGTCTATTCACATCATTTTCACGAGGGTTATCGGCCTCCACGGTCACTACAACGCGTCCCTTCCAAGTCAATGCCTCGACCTCCACCACTTTCAATGTCAATTCCACCTGAGATCGCCGTCCCCGCCTCCCCGCCTGCATCTCCTCGGTTATCGGGCAGAAAACGATTCTCGTTCTTGACTAACCTCATGGGTACCACTCCGCCCCCACCATGGTTATCATCAACCTCTTCCTTTGATTCTGAGAAGCCCTTACCAGCCACGCCACCAGCAGGCTCGTCTCAGCTTCAGCTTCATCGTCATTATTCACTTCAACAACAACAACGCGCACGTCCCGGTAGCCAACACCAATCTTCTACCCGGCCACAAAAATTCAAGAATGCCAGCGCCATCGATCTCCCATCCTACGCCTCCTCTATGACCCCAAGCACAACTACGTCCACCACAACTGCCACATCTGCGACCACAAACCTGAACCAGTACCAGGACATGAAATCTCTAAAGCCACCCACATCGTCCAAGCTGATGACAATAATGAACAAGAACCGAGGAGGGTCGAACGCGAGTATGAAGGCCCTTTATGACCATTATGACGACCGGAACCACTCTAACGACCATCAAGACACATTATCCATTTATCATTTACACGAGAACTATTACAGTCAAGAAGGAGAGGAAGGAAGGAGTGGTGGCGATGGTGGTGGAGAAAGAGATCGTTCCAATGGCCGCAGTCATCAGAGTCTGGAAGAAGATGGAATATCTGCAGATGGACAGGCAGGTGATTACCTGTCCCCTTCCTCTACGAACCCGTACTCTGTCTCGCAGACCTCGCTAAAGATTCAAATCCTTCCTTCGATATCGCAGTACGCCCTTCATCGCCAACAGCCATATGGGACGACAGATGGAGGGGGAGTCAGCAACGGACAATCAAAGTCGCGTTCTAGACTCGACTTGACTATTGTGCTGGTGCCTGAGATTTCACATGTTCCTGACGACAAACTCGACAGCCTCAACAACAATTTCGACCCCTCCAAGATGAATAGTCCACAGGCAGCCTCTCCTCGTAAGGGCAAGAAGCGGTGTGCATCTCTCTCCATCTTTCGCTACTTTCTGAAAAAATAAAGCGCCCAGGAAGAAAAAAAAAAGCAGTTTATGTACTCTCAAACGAAGTCCTTCTAGAGTACCAACACCTTTTTTCTCTACTTTACTTTTCGTATCCTGTTGGGCGTCTGGCAGTCGTTCCCCAGATCACCACTGTCTTATCCTTTTCTGCACTGACCACTGTACTGTTGACCCAGCTCACGCCCACAATCGGACTCGACTGTTCCCGAACCGTCTTTTCCACCGTGCCATCCCGAGTCGACCAATAGTAAAGTGTTCCATCCGCCGATCCAGAGACCACATATTGCCCATCAGGACTAAAGCAGGCCTTGGACCAATTCGTTCCAGTCTTGTATCCATCCGCATGCAGCACTGACAGTGTCTCGTGAGTACGAACATCAATGATCCTGAGCGTGTTATCGCGCGAATTCGTCAACACCTGGTTCCCATCCGTTGAGGGACAAACGGACGTGATCTGACCCAAATGGATACCAGTCACTTCCTTGACACAATTGCCAGAACGGGCATCCCAGAATCGTAGATTATAGTCCAAATGACCACTGGCGATTGTCGAACCATCAAAATCCAACAGACAGACATCATTCACACTCGCAAACGTAAACATGGTTCGAATGCCTATTGCGCAACAAAAAACAAAGAAAGAGTGAGAATTTTCCTCTATTACAATACAGCGGTGTACATAGAAATACCGGTACCAAAGACTTCACAGTGACTTACAGTATCCTTTCTGAAGATCCCAAACTTTGATGGTACGATCGTGGCTTCCAGACACAACTTTAGTCGAGTCGGGATTGAATCGTGCTGAAAAGACTTTTCCAATGTGGCCAGTCAGAGTATGCTAAGTTAGCAATGGCAAATGGGTTTCGATTAAATATTGATCGCCTCGGTCAGTACGTGAAGTTAACTTGTAAAGTGTCATACCCTTGGACGACCAGTTCCTAGATGCCAAAGACGAGCAGCATTGTCGTTTGATGCTCCCAATAGTAGCTCATCTGTCGCATTGAAGGACACACACATGACTGACTGTAGACACCCTGCCAAGGTCGACTTCAACGATCCAGTCTTAATGTCCCAAATCTTGATTTTTTTGTCGCTCGATCCTGTAGCGAACATGGTGCCTCCGTTTGAAAGCGAAACCGTGTTGACCTCTGACTCGTGGGCGGACTAGAGAGACATTTCGAAACAAAACAAAACAAAGCAATGTTAGAAAGAGCTTGGCTCGCAATCCAGATCGTATATTCTAAACAAGAGTACAACGTTACAATCTTTCGAGAGGAAATTTGTGGTATAATCGAAAAGATGGCCGAGTTGCCACGCCAGTTGGCAGATGTGGGCGAGTCCGGACCCACGCTACGCAAAGACCGGGTACTCGGTGGGGAGAGCACAGGGGGCGAGAGTGCGCTGGCATCCTGCTGTTCACTAAGTGTACCAGTGGCGTACCATCATGCAGAAGTTGGTTAGCAGTAAATCACCTGCAACAGGCGGCCCAAATCCTTGAAGACTCTTTTCACCTACTTTTCCGAGATTACGTTGGCCGCATTCATTCTCTCAGCCTCTTCGTTCATCTTTTTGAGCCAGCGTTGCAATAATTGTGCATTTTCTCTTTCCAAGTCTCGCTGTCGTTCGTCCAGCTTGACCATTTCCAGCTGCAAGGTCGCAAGCTCATCCTGAATGACTTGGATCGTCACATCCTTTTCACGAACAAGCTCTGTAAACTCTTGGTTCTTGTGAGCCAGTATGTGGTTTGTCTCTGCCAGTCGTCGAATCCTGAGCAAGGTGATGACCGTAGATTAACAATGGGAGGGTTAGATTCACCATCGAAGCTGGGGTATCAAAATTAAGGAAGAAGAAAAGGCAGAGACTTACTCGTCCTTGTTTTGGGCCAACGTGGCATCCTTCACCCGCAAAATATCATTCAGGTCCAAAAGTCGTTGTGCGTTGGTTCCCTGAGTCTTGTAAAGCTCTGCGCGCTCATCCTTCAAACTCGTTACTTGAGCCTCCAGCTCTGCGCTCCGCTTTTGGTTCAAGGGGCTCCTATTTCATTATTCATTGGGACACGAACGGTTCATATTAGTGGTTGAACTCCTCGTTCCTTTCATGCCTGCAGCTGGTACACTGCGGGAACGTTTCCGGGAGGAAATACGAATGCGGGATTTCCGTTGGCGGTGCCACACGAATCCCTTTTATTCTTCCCGTTACGTATCTTACCCTTGTTCTTTCATGACGGTGTATTGGCGCGCCATTTTGTCATGTTGCTCCTTGGAAGTTTGGGCATTCGTCTCGAGATGCTTGTTCTGGTCGACATAGTAGCTTAATTTCTGGACAAGTCCATTGTCTAAAGAGGCGCATGCACATGAAGGAAAGTTGGCCATGTTAGGGGATGGGCCTTTCCGGCTAAAGACTCGCCTGTGCCCTTGTCCTCAATGAGGAACAGAACAAAGAGACTAAAAGGTCATTTACAGGACTCGACCATGTTGGTGAATGCCTTTTCATGTTTGTCACGATCGGCAAAGAGATGGAGTATGTCTGCTTCCCAGTGCTGCGCGGTGGAGGCCATGGTCATGTATGATGTGGTGCTGAAGGGTTGCTGCGTCTTTGAGGTAATGAATGAACAGCAGGGTGAAGTGAAGAGGGATGGAGCGACGAAACCGCGCCTCGAGGAGCGTAAACCTAAAAAATCAAATCACGTGCAGAGCAATTGAAGCACACTGCACAGTGCACACCTGGGAATGCTTGCTCACAGCTCAAATATGATTCTTTTTTTGGGTTGTTCTCCCTCGAGCTGGTGGGTGAGGTCCCTCATCATAACCCAGGTTTCCATCAAAGGCAGAGACCATGCCAGTCCCTTCATCACCCCAAAAGCAATTACAACATTGGCTTCTTTATTATTTTCCCAAGACGTCGACAACGCTTCCATTTCGCGGCATCTGCTAATTGTTACTCGCTCTCATCGTTCCTCAGTATTTGATTCCACTTTGCGCTGTCTAACTCCTCCACAGTGTCGCCTTCAAAGAGATAACAGGAACATGTCTGAGAATCTTGGACGGGAGTAGAGACAGGCAAGAAACGGGCAGACGAAAACAAAACAGCGGACTATCAACAAAAAGGTTGAGGCAAATGATGAAGGAGAAAGGGGTAAAAGGGGAAAGAGACCATTCCATTGCCTTGCCCTTTGGAAATGAAGCGCACAGGAAAAAAAAAAGAAAAAAGAGAAAGGACAGACAGACAGGGTGGCAAGAGCGTGGGTATCTGTGAGGTAGGCAAGTTTTTTTTTGTTGCAGCTCATGAAACGAGAATGACCTGCATTCTCCGGCCACCGCTGGCTCCTCCTAATCCACGGACTTTCAGGAACCGAGTCGACCGGGAGCCAGGCAGCTCCAAGGATGCGGGTAGAGAGTCTGCGCTACAAGAGTCGTCCTTGCCTTGCTGGAAAGTCCCTGCCGACACTATCGAGGTGGGACCGTTGTGAGAAGGAGTTGGAGAACTGGGTGAGCAAGGAGACGAGGAAGATGAAGACATGGAGGACGATGTCGACCCGGACTGGGACAATGCAGGAGTCGAGGGTATGGAATAGGTCGATGAAGAGCCCGTGGACCTGCGATATGGATGAAATGAAGTTGTGGACTCCTGCGGTGAAGAGGCACTAGAAGCCCTCGGGGACGACAGGGGTCCTGCCGCTGGCTTGCGGGTATGAAGAATCAGGAGGTTCCTGCTCTTGTCAAAAACGTTGCTGCTCCTGTACGAGGTCGGGTCGCTGGACCACTTTTCGCCAGCCAGAGGAAGCTCTGACGACGTCGCAGCATTGGTCAGGGATGAATCCAGGGAGGAGTCCAGGGACCGGGAATCGTCGTCATTATCGATATGAGACAAGTCCAGAGGACCGGAGAGGACGAGGCTCTTTTCGTTTGTTGTTACAGCTGTTTGTTCTGGGTTCACTGCAACTGTCGACAGTGCCTTGCCATGGCTACTCTCTGTTGCAGATTCAGAATCAAACTGTTGATCGTAGCTGTGGATGTCTACTGCCATCGACATTGCAGAGTCGTTCTGGAAGCGGAAGGAGAAGACGATTCCTTTTGAAGGATCGTTCTGGGAGGGGGACCGTCTCGGTAAGCCCTTTCGACGACCAGCCTGAACTTGATCGAATGGTTGAGGGGATGGTGAGGAGGCATTCGAAGGTGCCAGTGAAGCAGCCTTGCTTCCGGTGCTCTTTAACTGGTCAGCGGCATTGGCAGCGGCCGACTGTCTTGTCTTGCGGGAGGACACCTTTTTCTTTGCCATGTAGCAACGTTCTGAAGGTAAGTGGAGGTGGGTAGAATGAAACAAGGAGTCCGAGAAAGGTAGAGGCGGAATCAAGGTAGAGAAGAATGAGAAGCTCAAGGAGGAGGAGAGACAAGGGTCGCAAAGGAGTTGAATTCAGTGTGCTAGTCGAGTTGTAAGAATGGACTGAAGGAGTGAGAGGAGAAGAGACGACAACAACGACAACAACAAAGATTGTATTAGTGCAAGTGAGGATGGGAGGGTGTGAGTGTGGGAGAGGAGAGAGAGAGGGAAGAGTGGGATGGAGATAGAGAAGGAGATAAAGAGGAGGTTAGAAGGAAGGAAGCAAGGAACAAAGACGAGTCGCAGACCAGCGGAGAAGAAAGCGACGATGTTGTTTGTTGTTGCAGTGGACAGACAGACGGACAGACGGACAGACAGGAGAAATGTGAGTTGAGTGTCTTTCGTTTTTTTTTTTTTTTTTTTTTTTTTTGGCCTCTTGTCCTCCCTCCTCCTGCCCTTCCTGCGCTTCCCTTTGTCATAGCCCGTGTGTGTGGGCGATGATGTTGATTAGGGTGATGAACCGTAAACCTTTTTCTCTCTTCTGTCTGTCCCGCTGGCTGTAGTCTTCTCCGACATGGCACGCCATGGCATCACTGCGTGCCACCCCACCGTCCCCCTCCTCACCCCTTATTTTTGTGTTTTTGTCCTCTCCCACAACACTCCCATCCCACTCTCCCTCTCCCTCTCCCTCTCTCTCTCTCTCTCTCTCTCTCTCTCTCTTTCTCTCTCTCTCTCCTTCTCTCTTTCTCTCTCACTCCTTCCCTGTTTCCTTCTCTCCCTCTCTCACACGTACCCATACTCCACACACTCCACACATTCTCACCCTTTGCCCATCCCTTCTGGCTTGTCGCTTAACCAACCCATTGCTGACAGAGTGAATCTGGCAGTGATCGTAAAATGCAAACAAGAGTCTGATCCTCCTCGTCATACCCTGCATGGACTTTCCCAGCAAGTCTATGGGCAATGACTGGTGTACTGCACCGACGTTTCTTTCTTCCATCTCTTGCTGATGAGAAGAAAAGTATTTCGTTTTCGACAAAGGGTCGGGGTCCGAAAATGACTGAAGAAACACCGAGGAGGATGGGAAGGCAGTTCTTCCCGATGGTTCGGTCGTGTGCAGTGTGCGAGTGAGCGAGAAAGTCAAGGGAGTGCGCCTGTGAATAACAACCAAAGATGGACGCTCTGACAGTTTAGCAGATTGTAGAGGAGTGGAGAGTGATGAGAGATGCGAATGCATGGACAACGCTACGATAGTTGTTAGTGGCTGATCAATAAAGAAAGCAGAAAGCACAGACACAAGCAGGAGCTTAATGAGATTGGTGGCGCAAAGTGGACCCTGTGCCTGTGTGCCTGTCTGTGCCTGTGTCTGTCCACAGCTCTGAGAGCGCCGCAACGTGGGCGCCTTGATTCATTCATTTGTCTACGCTCTGCTCTTGCGTTTTCTCTTCCCCTGGAAGATCTGTCGTGTCTTTTCCGAGCATGGCCCAACAGAGACTTTGTCATTGAGTCTTTATCAGCTCTCGCTTTTTTGTCCTTCGACTGACTGACTGACTGAATGATTGACTGACTGTCTGGCTGGTTGTCTTTCTGGTAGCATGGTTGCTTTGCCTCTTCGACCCTGTCTGGCTGACCGCCCATCCGTCTGTTGAACACACAGGCAAAGCGGTCATTCATTCCTTCTGTCGACCACAAGGTCTGCCCGTTTTTTTTTTTTTTTTTTTGGTTCATTCCTTTCCGTCAGGCCAGGTCAGCCCCGGCCGCCGTGACCTGACGCGGAGTGTTGTCCTGCACACAATGCGTCCGTTCTACCTTGCTTGCCTGCTTGCTTGACTCCAACACCCCAACAGCCTCCCCTTTTTTGCCGTGTCTTCTTTTGTTCTCGACAAGTTCATGGAGGCTGCAGTTCATTGATCTCTGTCTCTCTTCAGCGCCAATTGCATTGTTGTCGAGAGTGTGCTTTGCCTGCTTGCCTTATGATGCCTGACCTTCCTCTCCGTCTGTCTGTCATTCAGTCCGTCTTCCTCTGGATCGATCGGCCTGTCTTCCTTCCAGCCCTTTCGTTCGCCCGCGGATCTTTGTTTTCCATTCATCCATCCACTGAACTGTGCCAACCAGTCTTCATCCCTTCTCCCGTGGCCCCATGTCCCATCCCACCCGACGCACGAGCACCCTCCCTCCAGTCTTCCCTCGCGTTGTTTCCATCAGCTTTTCCTCTTTGTTTTCCCTCGCTTTTTCCCCCCTCCTCCTCCCTTCTCCTCTTTCACTGTGTTCATTGTCCACTTGTTGTTTGCCCCTCTTTGTTGTCTCTTCTTTCTCTTATTCTCTCACTTGTCCTCTCTCCCATCTCCCCAATCAACCCTGACTGATCTCTCCCGCCAGCTTGTCGTGCTTGTCCACCAACTCAACACATACGACTGTACCCTTGCGCTACAGTCCTAGCCTAAAACTCGATTCGCTCGACCTCCTCCCACCAAACACAACGACCAACCCCACGTCCCCCCATTACCCCATTACCCTTGTCTTGACTCATTCGCAATCTCTTTCTCTTTTTTCCCTCCGCAGAGACATCTCTTTTCTCCCTTTAGTTGTCATTCTGCAATTCGCTCTGCTCTGCTCTGCTCTGCGCTGCTCTTCTCCGTCATTTCAACTCTTGCCACCTGCCCTGTCCGCATCCACAACCACGCCCCCTCTCTTTTGTTCCTGCCCTTTTTTGAGCTCTTTTTTTTCTTCGTCTTTTGGTCCATTCCTTCGGTGTATCATATCGTAGCCCTTCTCCCTTCCTCGCTTTAAGCCAGCAAAGGGCCTGTTCAAATACACCGAGTCGGACATCTGCAAAAAAAAACACCAACGGCAACAACAGGAGCAGCATACGGCGATAGCAACAATCAAGGGAGTCGGTGTCAACACGGGAAACATTGGACTCTTCGCTCTTCCTTTCCGTTCCTCCTCCTCCTCCTTTACCCTTTTTCCTATTCTTCCTTTTCTTTTTTTATTTTCTTCCTCTGCTCCCAGCGATCCCGTCCTCGGTCGACGTTAGTCTCTCCTTCTCTCTTCCTGCTGTACGTCCCATTGTCCCCTCTCCCTCTCCCTCTTTTGACAGAACCTCTATTATATGTTCACGATGCCGCCAACAACCCGCCGCGGCAATATGTTTGGGCCGTATCTGCTTTTGCAGACCTTAGGCGAGGGCGAGTTTGCAAAAGTCAAGCTGGGCATGCATGCTGACACCGGAGACGAGGTAAGCATACCGTACTGACAATCAACAAGCACTACAAGAGGCCTATCACCCTTCCCTCTGGACGTGCACACCACAAACACGCGAACATGACACGCACAACACATCAAACTGAATTTGAGACTTTCCCAATATTGAGTGCTTGACTCTGAGTTGAGCCCAAAGTTCCAGCGCTCATTGTCCCTAATTGGTCATCCACAACGCTTGCAATGTTCGCTACAATACTGGATGAGTAAGATGCCCGGTCAAATGGACAGAGAACGGTGCCGGATCTAGAACAGACTCCACTGCATGAAGGCCGCGGCGTAAGGCACATCGCCTTCGACCTTTGTTTTGTATTGAGGGTTGTTTATCACCTGGTAAAAAAAGGGATCGATGAGAGAAAGCGCGAGATGCGCTGGGCGTGCGCATGCGCGTGCGCGTGCAAGGCGTGCGAGCTGCCAACCGGACGTCTGCTCTGCCAAAGCGGGAGCATCTGCTGGAGAGCATGGGACGCCTTGCTGTCCCCACACCAGCTGTTTACTCATTGACGCCCTATCCCTCCCTTTTCTTGCGTTTCCTCCATCTGCTGTCGATGACGCTGTCGAACATTACATTTGTCCTGCTGTACCTAAAGGTGTCCAAGCGGGAACATTACTTGGGTCTTGGAGGACTGTCCCCCTACTTCCACACTCGCTCGCTCTGGAGTGCCACATTCCACTGAATTCCCCTCCTCCCTTTTGTTCCCCCGTTCCCTGCGCACTTTGCGGATGCCTGCTTATTTGGAAAGAGTCCCCCGCTTTGGTCTCATCTCTTCGCGGTACTTTCTGGCCATCTTGATAACCAGCACTCTCCAAAAGGGCGGTGATCGCAACCCTGCAGCTGTTTCAACTGTCTGCCATGAGGAACTATCCAGATCTCATATATCTATTGGTGAAAAGGAGAACTGCTCGACGGGTGGGTGTTGCAAGTGGTTTTCAGTCTTGTGCATCCACGACAGACAGGCTCGCTCCCCCCCTCAACATCCCTTTCCCCTTAGCCAATTTTTCTCGTTCATGCAACCTGAAGACACTTCCAAACAATCCGACCTCTCTTGTTTTCTCTTTGTTTTCCTTTGGAATTGTTGGCACCGGTCATTGTGCATAGATCAAAGGAAATAGGGAGATATGGGTGGCGCTCCGGGCAAGAAGGTCCTTCCATGATCTCCATCTGCAAAGAAAAGAAAAGAAACGTCCTCTTTGCTTTGACTTCTTTCATTCCCCCCTTTCGACCTCCTGTGCCTCACATACACACGCTCATCTCCCCTCGTGCTGGACGTGTTTGTGATCCATTTTCAATAATGCAACCAAGTGCTTGGCTGTGTTGTATGAGAGCAACATTTTCGACTCGCATGGTTTGAGCTGCATGTCCACCCACACTCGATTTCCAAAGCACAGTGCGCCCTTTTTTTTTTTTTTTTTTTTTGTTGTTGCTGTTGTGTTGCTGACCACACTCATACACTCTCGACTCCTAGGTCGCAATCAAGTTGATCCGAAGACAGTCGGTGGACAATACACCACGGATAAACAAGATTGGGAGAGAGATCTCCGTGTTGCGGGTAAGCAAAAGCTTGATCAGATAAAGAAAAAAAGAGATGGCGCCGGCTGTCTGAACCTGGTCGGTTGAGTTGACCTTTCCATGAAAACTTTTATCGTCTTCGTTCTTTTCGCTCTAGACCATCCGACATCCAAACATTATCACCCTGTTTGATGTTATCGAGACGGAGAGATACATTGGCATTGTCATCGAATATGCGTCAGGTACGGTACACAGAGCGTTTTCATAGCGCAAGGTTGCACTACCGTTGTGCATGAAAAAAAGATGCGATTGGTGTCCCATCTTGCCTACCTTTGCTAATATCAAAAAAAACCACTTAATGGGGCGTGGATACCTTTCTTTGACACAGGTGGAGAACTCTTCGATCATATTCTGGCACACCGGTACTTGAAAGAAAGAGATGCCTGTCGGCTGTTTGCTCAGCTCATGAGCGGTGTGCATTACCTTCACTCCAAGCATATTGTCCATCGCGATCTCAAGCTGGTACCGTGCAGTATTTTTGGTAGATCATGCTCACGCGCTTCCTTGCTGAAAACTTTTTTTATATATTTTTTTTACAGGAAAACTTGTTGCTGGACAGGAATCGAAATATCATTATCACCGACTTTGGATTTGCCAACCAATTCGAGAGTTCCTCCAAGGACCTCATGTCCACGTCCTGTGGATCACCATGCTATGCGGCACCCGAACTTGTGATCAGCGATGGACTTTACGTAGGCAGTGGCGTAGATATCTGGAGCTGTGGAGTTATCCTGGTAAGGAAAGGGGGACATGTTCTATGAGGCGAGGAGGATTAGGGTCGGGTCTTGCTTTTTTAACAATTCGCCTCTGATGGCAATGAAAAACAATAGTATGCCATGCTCGCTGGATACCTCCCCTTTGACGATGACCCATCTAATCCCGATGGCGACAATATCAATCAGCTCTACAATTACATTCTTGCCACAACACTAGTCTTCCCCGACTATATCTCCCCCGACGCCCGCGATTTGCTAAGGATCATGCTTGTGCCTGACCCGAAACGACGCAGCAACATGAGGAAGATTATGGCTCACCGGTGGTTGCGTCCATATGCACCAATGTTCCAATACACAATCGAGGACATGGAGGTACAGTCGAAACTCTTCTTTTTCACACTCATCGGAGGCACGAAGCAAAAAAAAAAAAAAAAAAAACTGACCTCTAGGGGCTCTTTGTTTAGGCACAAGCTATGGCACGTCTGCAAGGCACGATCTGGATCCCACCCAGGAGGGCTATCCAACCAGATGCTCAAACAGGACCTTATTCTCCAGGTGCTGTTGAGCATGCACAGAGTGTTCGCCCAGGACCGCCGAGGCCAAACGCAGAAGAGATCATGCCCAGACGCCACACCATAGTCGAGGCCGTACCCGATAGCTCCTTCGTCTGGCCCGTAGCAGCCCAGATAACAAACCACGAGAACGACGGCGTGGTTCCAGTAGCAGATACTTCCATGGATATTTGTGAAGAGGATTTGGCCAGGGAGATGGATCTTGGACAAGGTGACAGTACACTGCACACTGGGACACTTCAGGACAATCTAATGGATACGGCGCAGGAAGAGATGATGCAAATCGATCCAAAACCAACCCCAGAGGAAAATGAACACGCGCTACTGGTGGTAGAGTCAACCGGAGCAGCTACTATTGTCAAGTCAGACATCGAGCCTGCCCTGGCTCCCCAAAGGGCACCTGCTTCCCCCAGTCGCTATACCGCAGAAGAGAGAAGCTCTCGTGCAGCGATCTCTATTGACACTGAGAAGCGAAAGGAGCGATGCAAGACACCGGAGGCTCCTTCCTCCCCAAATGGCTCCACTGTCGAGCACTCACCAACCATCTCCCGCAGGAACCCACAGTCCAACAGAGCAAGACCGACGACCATCCATGGCGAGCCTATGCCACACTTCAATCCTAGTGCGCAATTTGCTTACAATGGATATGGGCCACATCCCTACCAAGGCTATGGACCCTTCAAGGAGCAAGAAAGTCCCAAGGTGTACAACCAGTCTCAGTTTCAGCAGTCATCGCCCTCACTCTTGCCAGAACCAGAACCCCAGCAATTCGGCTATGGGTACCCATATCATCTGCAACAACTTCAAATGCAACAGCAACAACAGCAGCAACAGCAGCAACGGCAACAGCAACAGCAACAGCAACATACCCAGAGTCAGCATCAACAATACCCCCAGCATCAGCATCAACAGGACGTTCAACCAGAGCAAGGTTATTCGGGCACCCAAGAGCCTCAGCAACAGGCTCAACATCACCCTCAGCCACAGCCTCCCACCCTGGCCATTCCACAGCCCGTGCCTCGCAATCGCAGACAGAGCATCAAAACACCGCCAAATTCGCCTCCGCCACTGATCCCAACCCGACGGGACTCATTGGGGATATCTCTCCCTTTTCAATTCCCTTCTCACTTTCCTATCCGCTCCAATGGACTCCAGCAGGACCACTCTGTTCAGAAAGCTATCGAACCTATGGTGGATGTTACCATGACGCCCCCTCCTCCTCCTCAACCGTTTGTTCATCCACCGGCACCGATCGGTCTTGTGAGCGGCAGCGGCAGTCAACATGTCAAAAGTCATCGCAAGACAGGTTCTTCTTCTGGTCGGATTCTTGGATTTCTGGGAGGCCTGTCCAGGAAACATGGCGATCACTCTTCAAGTAGTCAAGCACCACCTATGTCACCCTCGTCTAGGAGGAACATGTATGACTCTAGCTTGGCAGAGATCGATTCCCCCCATGCTCGCAACCATCAGTCGCCCCAGCTCTTGCCAACAACACCCACCTCGTCTGAAAAAAGGTCTGCATTCCACCCGCCTCCTTCGCCCAAGAATCAGCCTCATCGAACAACGGCGCCGTCTCCGATGGCATATGATACCCAAAAGTCAAATCAGTCGCAGAGGGGCAAGAGAAGAAAGACTCTGAGCTTAGTTGCAGGCACGGCTGATCGACCACCAAACCATCAACAAATGCAAATGCAGCAACAGAGTCTCCATCACCCGTTGACGAGTCGGCCCCCCGCTCCTCCTGTGACGTCTCTGACAGGACTTGGAATTCATCATGAAGGTTCAAGTATGATGTCAATCCATGGACTTGGCGATGGACACACTCACCAACATTCTTCGGGACCTGCTCAGAGGATAATGGGCTGGCTTCGACGCAAATCAATTGGTAGGAAAGGTGTACTTCATGGCCCTTTGAAGATTCAAACCACGTAGCTTCGGTTTCTTACATGCACCCAACATTCAATTGTCCTTTCATGATAGTCAAATCTGCAGCGGAAAGGCCTCACTTTGACCCCATGGAAGAGGTCCAATCAAATGGTCAACAGTCGCATTCCCATTCTCCTCACTTGGCCACGGATATAGATACCATGGTTGCACCACGTGGAAGCGAGGGCTCCAATTCTGCGGATGACTCGGATATTAATGGAACAACATACGGCACTTTCTTGCCATCCAACGGTCAACCATACACTCAGGTACCTGCTACAGCAGTGGCTCAGGGTGCGGCCTCAGCCGTTATGGTTCATCAAAAGTCCACGTCCCCTCCTCAGTCTCATGCTCTCCTGAGTCCATTGCAAGCATTGGAGACTGGTCAAGATCCCACCCTTGAAGCCCTGATCCAGGCGTTGCCTCCTCACTGGGCCGACTCAAAGCTCAAGGTCCATTCTGGGGCTGTTGAGCTGTCGTCGCTTTCGTCCCGACACCCAGCAGAGATCATGTTTGATATCAAGAAAGTGGTTCTTCGACTAGGCATGGAGATCCGATCCGAATCCGATTTCAAGATCAAGTGTGTCCGAAGAAAGAGAAAGACCTCTGCAACCAGCAACGCCACGGCGGCGTCTGCTGGAGGTGCTAGTGCTGCACATGGACATGGAGGATCGACTGAAGGAGGCGGTGGCGGCTTGTCTGTCCTGGGACTTCTCAAGGGGCATGGGCTTCAGAGGAACACAAACCATGCAACCCACAATGCTACTGCACCGGATGATACCGCGAGTGTAATGTCAAGCAACCTGTCCGTAGATCGAGAGAACTGGATCTCTGCCAAGGGTCTCTCTGGAGGTCATGGTGTCGGTAATCACAATGGAGTCGTTACGACACCTGGAAGCGCTGCGTCCGCTGCTGGACATTTGACGTCTGTCGCCAATGGTACGAAGAAGAAGGGTGGAATCCGGACCCTGTTGTGGCGAAATAGCACCTCGCTGAGTGTAACCTCTGCCCCAGCAGTGCCCTTGGCCTCGTCATCATCTTTGCCACCCGTGAATGGGATTCCACCCGTGGCATCTGCGATGCCAGGGGTATCTGGATCAAGACATCTTCCCCAGGTGATGAACGGATCAGGGTTGGCTGCTACTTTTGGTTTTCCCGGAAGCACTATGATGCACCGTGGCCAAGGATCTATAGGCGGTAGCAGTATGACGAGCGGACATGGCTTTGTGAGCACGGCGGCTGGTAATGAGCCTGGGGCCATCGTAGACATGGTCGCAACGGATTTACTAGTGTGCGATTCAGAAGGTGCCGGTCCAAGTAAAGGACATTCCAGAACTGGGTCTAGACACGACCACCGTACTCAAGTTCAGCTTGAGCGGAGGATCAGTGTCAGTCACTCTACCACGGTTACAACAATGTCTGGTGCAGCTATGTCTCCTTTCACCCCCGAGGCTGCCTCCAAGGACAATGATGGTCAACCTTTGACTACGACAACGTCAACGACTGCTGATGAGACCCAGAGCGACCTTGGTTCCCCTCCCGCTACTCCCACAACGATGCGATTCACGGTACCGAGGGAGCCATTGTATGGCGAGGAAGCTATTGATTCAGGGGAGGAAATCCGATTCTCGATCGAGTTGTGCCGGATCAAGAATTTGCATGGGCTGTACTCTGTAGATATTCGTCGGATGAAAGGAAACCTTTGGGCTTACAAGTTTTTGTACCATGCGGTGCTGAACACGTTGGATCTTCAAGGGAAAGGCGATTACTTGACAGGGCAGCAGCTTCAGCAACAGCAGCAACAACAGCAACAACAACAACAGCAACAACAACAACAACAACAACAACAACAACAACAACAACAACAACAACAACAACAACAACAACAACAACAACAACAACAACAACAACAACAACAACAACAACAACAGCAGCAGCAGCAGCAGCAGGGTCCATCGTCGGAACAAGAGTACCAACCGTCTGTAGAGCATACACAGCCGCAGCCGCAGCTGCAGCAGACGGAACGCCCAACAGCCATCATTGTTCAGTCTTAAGATAGTCGTTTTTTATAAAGGGTTATCCATTGTTTCATTTTCATTACTCGTGATGTTGTGATGGCCCTGCAGGGTAGGAGAGTTCTTGGAGCGGCCAGCGGAACCTCATTTGGTTGCGTAACGCCTTTCAATGCATGAGGCAGGGCGGGAAAATTAAGCATGCTAATTCAAAGTTTTGTCCGAAGAAGACATCCCCAGAGTCCAGACAAACGACGAGAGCAGAGAGGGAAGAACGAAGAAAGAGAGACCGAGAAAGCCAATAGATAAATAGATAGACTGTGCACTCAAGGGAAGAAAGAAAGAGCAGACAGGAAAATAATGACAGCGTTGTACAAGAGCCAGATACAAAAAGAAACACTTCCTCTGATCAGGGCCCATCGCACCAATCCTCGTTCTTGCTCTGGTCCGCAAGATCTGCCGGGAAATTCACGAAAAGGCCTCCCCTCCGGCCCAAAAAGGAAACAGGTGCTCTGCTGCCACTCTGCCCGGTCTGCCAGAGGCAGGCTGTCACACCACCCCAGACCACCACACCACCACACCCCTCTGTGCCCGTCCGCGTCTGCCTGTCGCAATAATTTGCTCTCTACTTTGGCCCGGTCATCGTCCTTCTGCTCCTCTCTTCTGAGGATATTTGTTCCGGGCGGGCCATTATGTGAAAAGCTAATTGATTGCGTATGGTATGGACAAAGAGGGATGGGAACAACGTTGTTTGGCGGAGGCAATTATCTTTGTCCTTCTTTACCTCTTCAACTTCATTTCCTCGCTGCTACTCTTTTCCTTTTCTCTCTTCCTTCCTGTTCTTCTGCTCCAGCCCATCCTTCCTCTCTCGCTTTTCTTTTCTCCGTTCAAACTTAACCAGCCTGCGCTTTCTTTGTTCCACGTCTTTTCTCTCACTTTTCTCTCTTCACTTTTCTCTCCTCACTTTTCTCTCTTCACACCTTTCACTGCCCGTTTCCTGATCAACAGCTCGATTCTTCTCTTCGCCTTCACCTTCCATCTTCGCTACTACTATCATCGACAGCAGCAACAATAACAACAAGATAGAAGATCCCAGCATCCCGGCTTGACTATGTCTCCGTCGTAAAAAAAACGGATTCGTTCCTCACTCCTCTTTTTTTCTCGATCCAGTCTTCCGCGTTAACTCGCGTGTTCATCACTGCCACAACACACAATTTCTATTTATTGCTCCCTTCCCCTCAAAAAAAAAACCAGCTCCCTTACCCCTTTAGCCAGCGAGCAAAAGGTTTTTCCTTGTTCACCCTGTTCCTGCAGTCGACCAACGTTCCCAACAACACCCCCCCTCCTCCTCTTTCCCTCTCGACTCATTCGACAGAGACCGCCACAACACAACACGACAACGCATGGCAAGATAGGGAACGGTACAGCACAGCACATCACATCACATCACAGCACCGTTCAACCTATATTATGACCAGTTCTCACACCATGACGATACCCCGACTACTTTATCACAACTTTCGACGTTATTTCCCCGTTCACGCCAAGTCGCTCAGTCTAGTACTGTTGGTCCTCTTTATTTCGCTCAACCTCCTGGTCTTTCTCAACTTTGACTCTTTCAGCCTGTCCTCGTCAGACTCTGATGGATCTATCCCCATTGATCGACGCGAGACCTCCTTGTTGTTGAGTCAATCAAGGGAAGGACAGGGCCAAAGGTTGTTCAAGACAAGTCCGACCTGGGTTCAAGAGTGGTTTCAATTTCAGCGGTTGAACCCTGAATTGAATGCGGAGAATTATGATGTTCGGGACGGAGAAGGCAATCTAGGCTCCTCCTCCTCAGACATTGAAGGTGGAGAGAGAGGAAGTAAAGGATTGAAGATCGACGTTGTCTATACGTGGGTCAATGGCACGGACGCAGCCTTGCAACGGGTCAAGGAAGAATATGAGGACCAATCACCGTTGTATAAGAGTGTTCGGGAGTACGAGCAAAGGACGGGTCGTTTCCCCTCGGTCCCTCCTGCCCGATCAGGTCGCAACGCCCTGAATCGCTTGAATCCTGACGGGACCCTCCCACAATCTGCCGCTGCTGCCGCCGCGGCCGCAGGAGGAAGGACAACACAGGACATGACTGCGAACCGATTCAGGGACATGGACGAGCTGAAGTACTCTGTCCGGTCTGTGGCTCAATACGCCAGGGGCATGTTTGACCGGATTCATATTTTGACGACCGAAATCGATCCAGCGACAGACGAAGCGCAAGTTCCCAGCTGGCTAAACTTGGAGGCGAGTCAGGGGGTCATTGAGTTGGTTCATCATGACCAAATCTATGAAAAGGCAGAGGATTTGCCGTCGTTCAACTCCCTGTCGATCGAAAGTCAAATCCACCATGTTCCTGGCGTCACTGATGTGGTAAGTCTAGAACGCTGCAAAGGCAACACTACATTGCAGGGATTTGGGCTTTTGCAACCTGTTTCGCCAGAATGATTTTGCATTTTGCCTTGTTCTCCGGGTATTTTTCCTTTTGTTCTGCATTTATCAACCTTCCTGGTGTCCCCACAAGTTTCGCGTATTTTTGTTGTTCCTCCACTCTCTGTTCAACAAAGCGAGGACGGATATCCCCTCACCGAGTGTGGCACAAACTTGTCGTGTGCCTGGTGATTTTTTTTTTTTTTTTTTTTTGTGCCGTTGGGAAAAGTTCACTCCTCTTTCAAACACAACCATCTGCTCAACGAGAGCTGCTCTCGAACCAAATCAGACACATTTCTCTTGGTCAAGAAGTTCTTCCGTGTTGCACAATCCTCGGTCGTCCTCCTGGACACACACACCCAGCAGACACCCCCATCATTCCATTTGTTACACTACCGGGTTCAGCTCCCCCACTAGACCATTGGCCTGCTTGTTTGTTGTCAAGTATCACACCCACTGATAACCCTTTCGCTTATTGTCTCTCGATAGTTCCTCTACCTCAATGATGACGTCTTTTTGGGTCTTCCCATGTCTGCAGCTGACGTGTGGACACCCCTCTACGGCTTTGTCTTCCACATGGAGCCCACCCTCCTTGTCCCTCCCACACCCTTGGTCTCTCACGGCGAGACTCTGGCAATTGGTGAATGGAACTCGCTCCAGTACTCAAACCACCTCCTCTCGAAGCAATTTGGAGCCCGTCATCGATCCTATATCGCCCATGTACCTCACGTCCTCTCTGCACCCATGCTGCACGAGATCCAAACCATCTGGCCAGAGGATTTCCAACAGACTTCGTCTCATCGATTCCGTGGCGAGGGTGAGGCCAAGGATGTGCAAGTCTCGTTCTTTATGGCCCATTACGTGATGGAACGCTTGCGGGAGACACAGCTAGAGTCGTTCTGGAAGTACCGATTGGATGCAAACCAGGACGGGATCTTGGATTGGGAGGAACGAGAGGCCTTGGTGCAAAAGATTGAGCGATGGAATGAGGTCCATATCAAGAACCAGGGCTACTACCCTCGCCCAGCTTACAACAACGAATTTGTAAGCTTCTTGGAAGATTCAGAAGAGAAGATGGATCAGTTGGGCATCGAAATCACTGGTTCTTCTTCTTACAGCTTGTCTGGACAAGACGGATACGCGTTCATGCTCGAATACGGAGACACGGGTCGAGGAAGTCTCTTGCAAGCACGAAAGGAGCCCTATGCTACCCATGTTCCATTGCAAGAACGGTCCTGTTACTTCAACTTGGAGTTTTGTCTCGGACCTCAGTTCCTGTCAAACGACTCGAGTACAAGTGGAACGGGTCAGGGCTTGGACATGACGACAAGTACCAACATCTTCCAACGACTCGCTTTTGTGGAGTACCATTGTGGCGATTGTCTTCTCCATATCTTGCGCCAGACTGGAGGACCCGAGCCTGGCCTCCAAGCCGCCTTCTTGCCTCTCGAGGACAAGAACCCTGAAGCCTTGAAGACGGTGACCTCGGATCTGGCAAAGTACAACTATGTGATCTCCGAATCTTCTTATTCCTTTGTCCAATTGACAGAATCCTATGGTTCCCAGAGAGAACTGAACAAGATTATGTTGAAAAAGGACACCGAGGCGTTCTTCTGCATCAACGATAACGTCAGCCCTCAATCGAGGGTCCTCCTGCAGGTTCAACAGGTCTTTCATCAATTCTTGGAGAACCGTTTCCCGATTCCTTCGCCTTGGGAGAAAAAGCAATAGATCAGGTCGAAGGCGCTATTCCACTGTAAAAAAAAAGTCGCCTCTCCTCTTCGTCTTTTCTCTCCCTCCCGCCCACACACTATCTAAAAAATGTTACCCTTTGATTTATCCAAGAACAAAAAAATAAATGTATAGTAGAGCCCTCTGTTGTTCCTTCCATGTGATATTGATTGCCAGTCCTCACGACTCATGTTTGTCCAATGCAAGTGATCAAGACGGACAAATGACCGTACCTCCAAAATGATCCAGTCGTTAAAGACTTTTGCAGAACTACGTTATCGAGTTTATACAGAGTTGTTTCATTAAAGAACTATATGATACAGAGGGCATTAGACTGAGTGTGAAAGGAATGGCGGGGGTAGTGACCATAAGAAACTGCAAGGAATTCAAGTCCCAGGTGGACGACTCGTTTTGCTCATGGCAGCGTATCCATTTCGTCCGATATACCAAAATTGCGGTTGAATTCTTGCCGGTCCAGATTGAACTTGTCCACGCAGTATGACTGGAAAGTGAAGATGTTTTCTATAGACCGTCGTCCCAATTGATAGAAGAAATAGGTTATTTTCATGAATTATTTTGTTTATCAAAGCCGTTACGTGCAATGGGGGTTGTAGCATCGCAGCATACCTGTCCAGCGATTGGCAGCATCTTTGGCTACACCCGAGAATTTTTCTATGCAGTTCATTTCCAGAGAGGTTAGATACCTTGCCATGTCTTCCAGCAGTACAAAATCTCAAACCTCTTGTTCAAATATGTATACAAACTCATACTCTGTGCTTCGAGAAGTGTAGGATCGCTGTCAGCATACAGCTTCAGTTCATTCTGCAGATCCCTATCCAGCGCTTCTGCCGCGGCAAGTTGCGCCATCAATTCGTGGCGATCGTTCTATGGTGCGAAGTCAGAGATCGAAGCCTTCTTTAATACTTTGACATCAAAATCGTTGTTTGCCGTGGAGAGAATAAGCTTCACTTACAGTGTCCTGTCGTCCCCCGCTCGCTTGATGAAGTTTAGCCTCCAATTCATCATTTGATGATTCCAGTCGTTGATGTTCGTCCCGCAGACTCATCAGTTTTGAGTTTTTCTATGGAGAGTCAGAAGAAATTAGGAGATAGGTAACTGAACAGTACCAGGCATGGATTGGCTTTTCTTGACTTACTGTTTGTTGAACGGCACTTGGAAAGGACCAATAGTAGTTGGACGTTCCGATCTTTTCCAACGTCACTAATCCATCATCAACTAGCGACTGTAAAACATCCTTGACAGATTGAGCAACTACTCAAGGATCAGGGACATTTGTCAGAGGTGGGTATTAGAGTGTCTCCTTTGGATCTTTTTCCGAAGTTTGTCCTCAGTTCCGATCCAGTGGATCTATTGCTCGGACTGCCAGAGAGACAATCCTAAGGCCAATAATGCTCTGTACCAATTCCTTTGAGTTTTGGGGCACTCTTTTCCAGTTCTTGCAACTTGTGAAATGTGCCCTGTGAAGAGAGAGAGAGAGAGAGAGAGAGAGAGAGAGAGAGAGAGAGAGAGAGAGAGAGAGAGAGAGAGAGAGAGCGAGTTGATACTATTAGTACCTGTGATGTTGCAATAACCGCTACTTCTGCCATTTGCCATTACAGATTCGTGCAATAACTCCAGGAGCTTGATGCGCTTATCAGCTGCGGAGAGTCCTTTCCGTGACTAAAAAACGTTGCAAAAGAAAAAACCAAAACAACTGTCAGAATCCTTTGAATGCCAGCAGAAAGCATGTACCTAATGGCGGAGTAGCGTATACCATGGTGAAAGAAGGATATGTTCTGAGCGGTTAAGGTGGGGGAACTCTCGAAGAGGGGATTTAAATGGAGAACGGATCGAATGGATGAAAGGAATTACGGGAGGAAAGAGGAGAATACGTTTTGGTGGCAAGGCCATGGGGGACACGCGCGAAGGGGACCGATTTGCCACCAAACTGATTTTATTAAGGGTACAGGTGCAATTGAAGATGACAGCCTCTGGGACTGGTACTAGGACTTTGTGCCTGTGAGTCAATGATCCTTTGCAAGCTCTGTAAAAACGCGCAAGTACATTTTCTGTACTGTACACAATGACATCGTTTCCTCTTGCCCTGAAGTTCCTGCTTCGGGACAAGCGAACGTGGAGCAGTTCCGAGGACGCCACAGCATCAGAGGTTCACCCGGAGGGCGCAGGCAGGAAAAAACAACAACCTTGCTCTGCCCGAAGTGAGACCATAAAGTCCCTACGGACACAGGTACACATGTAGGAGAGTGCTGGGAAAACTTCTTTGCAACGTTCGGTTCAATTGGGTTCCCAGCCAAAGAATGTGGAGACTAGAAAGTATATGTCAATGAATAGAAAGAGTCATCGGAGCACAATAAACAAATTGAGAAAAGACAAGTCTGTGCGAGTCAGATTGGCCCCAGGAAGTTCCATGACTGAACGCTGAGAAAGCCTGAAATAGAAAACGGGCACCAATGTTCTGTGAAATGGACAAAAGACTCTGAGAGGGGGCCAGGGACCCATCGAGTGGACGGTCCTGAATGACGGAGCGAGCCAGAGAAGCAAGACGGATGAGCGACTGCCGTTTTGATTCAGCAGAAACGCACCGAACCAGAAAAAGACGGGCGCAAAAACAACAAAACAGAAAAAAATTAGGTTGGCGGGTGTGTACCGCACGGCAAGCGAGTCAGAAGGTGCGAAGTAGGAGTCTGAAAGTGCAAAAAATGAACGCAGGCCGCTGCAAACACACAGGGCGAAGGGGTGTGGACACGGAAATGTCATTGGGACGGAGTCGGATGCACTCTTGGGGAAGGGCCAGCAGAGAGGCTGAAGAAGAGTTTATGTCGTTGAGAAGTTGAGACCTTGAAAAAAATCCAATAAAAGGGCCGTCCCGCTCTCACATTCCCACTTTTCTCTTTGCACCTTATTTTCCCTTGCGCTGGTTCGCCTGCGCTTCCTTTTCTCTCTCTCTCTCTTCCACTCTTACTCACCGCACCTTCGTTCTTCTTCCCCCCACTCCCCTTCCTCAACCGTCAACCCCTCCACTCTCAGCCCCTGATCCGTTGCCTTGTCCTTCCTGCCGTTCTCCTCTTGTCCCGATCTGCACACACAAACACACCTCAGATGGCGTCAGAACAAACTGCTCGAGTACGGCGCCCCTCCGCAGGCGTCAGCCCTTCGCCACTCATCATGAGCTCCCTCGGCCCGATGGAGTCCCTCGACACCCCCATCCGTACCACAGACAACTACAACAGCAGCGACAACAACGATAACATCCCCATGAGTAACCGACGTCGTTCGATGTCCATCTCTGCTGCCTCGTCCACTGACTCGCACTCCAATGATACCCTCAGTGGCGACAACAAAAAGTCTGCTGGAAATGCAAACAACATCGAATCCAGCGACGACAGCAAGGGTCTGTCCAAGAAGGATACCACACCCAACACTTTCTTGACTCGCCATTCGTGGTTGATGGGTTGGAACCATGAGGACTGGTGGCCCTGCTGGATCGGTCTCTTTCTCTTTGCCTTGGTCTCCATTGTTGTCCACAACAACATTCCAATGGCCGAGTTTCTGCCGTGGAAAGCCAATCCTTTTGATTCATTGCATGGCACGGGTAACTTTGGCCTCCTGGTCATGTTCCCCCTTCAAGGTCTCTTGGTCTGGTTGGCTCTTTGGATGATCCAGGCTAAAGCCTGGGAGCAATTCTACAAGGGCTTCTTGGTCATCTATGTCTTGTCGTTTTTTAGCAAGTGGTTGGCCGCCCAAGTCAGCATCAAGAGTGCCAGTTTGGGAGACTCGATCTGGGCCATTTTGTTTGGTGCAATCTTAAGAAATGCCATGGCAGGAGCACCCTTGCCAGACGGACGATCCAAGCCTCTGCCTCCCTGGCTCAAGGTCGCACAGCAGACGGAGCTCTACATTGCCATCTCGTTGGTGTTGCTTTGGTAAATATTCTTTGTTGATTGCTACCGTCATTGTTTCCTGTGTTGGGTGATCCGTGTTCTATGCGTTGATTTATTCGGGGGGTTGACCCTTCCGATATTCTCCTTGCCACACACAACGCCACACCCACTTTTTATCCGCAGGGCAAGCAATTGAATGGTGCAAAAAAGAGAGGGGCAAGGGGTTGCAGTATACGGAAAATGGAGAGCATGGCACGCTCCGGTCTGATTTTGAAGGCAGGTGCAAAACTGGGAGCTAAAAGGCTATTGTTGCTGATCAGCGGACCCGGACTAGCTAAGAGCAGAAAGATATACGCGTGAGAGGAAGTTCATTGTAGAATAGTAGAGGGGAGAGAATTACACTCGAAGAGGAAAGAACCAAACTAGGGCGACACGGAGGGACCGGAGGAAGGACCGACGTTTGTCAATTCAGTAACGTCGATCTTGTCTGATGGCGTCAGATGGTGCCATTGCTTTTGGGCGCACAGACTGAGTACCACGGGAGAACTGTTGGCAAGAGAGAAGGAAGAGGAGGGCAAGGAGGGAGGTGCATCGGAAAGCCAACCATCCACGAGGACAAATATCGAGGAACACACACTCTCACGCCCATCGGAGTAAAAAAACCCCTCTGGCTCTTTACACCTTAAACCTTTTTTTTTTTTTTTTCTTCTTTGGCGTGCCACTGACTCTCTCTTTTGTGCCGTTTTGTCTGCAAACAGTATTAACTTTTCCGTCCTCAAGCCATTGGCCCCCCGTGCGCTCTTTGTGTCATGGATCGACACCCCTTCGCTCTTTGTCGTCGTTGCCATGATTGGCACAAGCTGGCTCAAGATTGATCTCCAGACCAGTATGATCATGTCTGGAGCCACCTTCATCTGTGGTTCCTCTGCTGCCATTGCCCTCTCATCCTCGCTCGGCGCCGGAAACAAGGCTGATCTACCCATTGCCATTATCTCGGTCTTCACTATCCCTTCCATCATTGCTCTGCCATACATTGCCAAGGCCATTGGTATCAGTGCCAAGGTGGCCGGTGCCTGGTTCGGAGGATGTGTTGATTCCACCGGTGCTGTCATTGCCGCCGCCACCATTTACGGTGACCCAGGCAATGTCGCTGTTCAGACCTCTGCCGTGGTCAAGATGGTCCAGAACGTGCTGATCGGTCCCATCTCTGTTGGTGTCGCTGTCGTTTGGACTCAGCGTGAGGAACGCCGTCGCCGAGCTGTTGTCAGCACCTTGGAGGACGAGACCTTGCGATCAAAGTCGGATTTCAAGCCCGTTCCATACACCACTTTGTTGTGGAGCCGATTCCCCAAATTCGTGCTCGGATTCATTGCCACGGCAATCTTGTTCAACACGGTCGTGCCCTCCGAGGATCGCACAACGGTGAACAACTTTAGTTTCATGGTTGGTGAGTGGTTCTCCACCATGTCGTTCGTCAGTATCGGCCTGGGACTTCAGTTCCATGAACTGAGACGGGAGGCAAGATTGTTGCTCAAGCTGACGACGTTGTATGCTTTGGCTCAAATGGTCGACATCTTGAGTACCTTTGCCCTCGCCTATGTTGCGTTTGAGCTCTTTTAGAGATATGTTACAATAGATACCTTGTACCTTGTTTTGCTTTGTCCCTTTCTCGTTTGATTCTTTGACGAGAAATAAAGATTTTTTCCGATTTTTTAATTGTGGCGATTGAACATGAAAGACGCGTCTTTCTCCTAGCACAAAGAGGGAAGACCCCTCGTCCCCGTATCCTCATTCGGAGATAATCAAGAAGAGGATATTCTTGTTCAATACCGACGTTCTTGACCCCAAGATGGATAATGGTCGTCGGTCGTAATCACTCTTTTCCAACTCTTTTTCTTCACTTTAATGAGCTACTAAGTATGACCAACACCACCAACGGCAGATCCGAGTCTTCATCTTCATCATCAACCGTGCCAGTCCTCAGCTTGACTCAGTTCGGTGAACATCCTAGCGCAACATCATCAGGATCAACTGTCAGCGTTGGATGGGTCTTGGCACCATACTCATCCAATTGGTGCTCCATAGTTCCAAAGCTGATTGTCGAAAATACGACAAGTCCCGCCACCTCCAAAGTCTTGACGACCTGGCCTGAAGTGTTTGAAGGCGTTGGGATCAGTCAGGTTTCTGTCGCGCTGCCATACACCAAGATCAAGGTAATTACTCAAAAATACTCAAAAATATTCTGGCTGAATGCCACCCTGCTGGAACTGATCCATGTAATTTATCCGATCGATCTGTTCAGCTAGTAGTCCACATTGAGCTCTGGTGCACGACCCTATCCAGTCCCAACGCCTCGGCTTGTTGCGGTCAGTCACCATCTTTCTCTCTGGTACCATTACCGACCACATCCTCATTCCTACCTCCATTTACATCTCGATCAAGCACGGTTCTCCAAACGAGCCTTTTACAGTCTGCTCCTATCCCTTCTTCCTCGACTTTCTTAACACCGATGCCAAACTCTAAAGACTTTCCAACTGGAGGGGTCGTATTCTGTGCAATTGTGATATTTCTTCTCGCCTTCTTTTTCTTTTTGTACACATACCGTCGGCAGCAGAATCAAAGCCGCAAGCAACAGCTCAAGAGGTCGATTTCGCGACCAAGTCTGATCACTTCCTCGACCCCTTGGCGATTAGGAGGAGGAGAAAGGAGGTCAGCAAGGCAGACTCAAAGACAAGAGGATCTTGAGATGGGAGAAAATGAACTTTTGACAATGATGCCATTTGGAAGTCGTGTTCTACCTTATCGATACACGAGAAGATCGCTCGATAGAGGCGACCCTGGAATATCACCGCCATTAATGACAGATCATTGCCCAGAGAACCAGAGAAACCAACCATGGTCCCTTTTACTGCCACAGAGACCGCCACCTGTGGCAACCTTCACTCGATCTACAAGAATGGCAGGAGCTGGGACAGGGAGAACGTTGGCTCTGGTACGCGCTGTGAGTCACAATCAAGAACGACCAGAAATATCTCGACTTGGGCAACGTACGACAGGTTTATCCAATAATAAGCCTACTCCTTGCTTGGATACGCCCATTGATCACGCCCGACATTTGTACCAGCAACAGCATGAGCAGAGACATCTTCGTGAGGAGCGACATCGGCAAAAGCTACAAAGACAGAATAAGGAAGAAAGAGAAGAGGCGGAACGGCAACGGGCTGGGAATCAAGTACATGTACGACTTCAGCAGCAGGAACACAAAGTGGATGTGCAACCAATACTGAAACATCACAAACTTGAACGTGCACAAAGTGCTCAACGCCAACAGGACCACCTTGTCGTTCGACGAGATCCACCTGTAACACATGTTCCTTCAGAAAAGTCATCAACCTTGACGATAGACCACTTTTTGAACCTGACGGGCCATCAAGACCAAACTCAGATCCATGTCAAAGCTGGCGGCAGTGTCAACACTCTAGCCAACCATACCGACCACGGCAGCCTGGATTGTGTGGCAGGCATGCCACCCAGCGCCAGGGCAAGAGCGCGGGCCAGAGAACTAGCTAAGCCGGATACAATTGACCTAGAGAGCTATTACAGCGGATTGGACGGTGGCGATGATGACGGCGATAGAAATGACAGCAGAGCTAGAGGTGACTCCTTGTTCAATGTCCCTCACCTGCGTTACTTCTGACCTGGAGACTTGGACGTGTTGGACTGTTTTTTCATTCCTGCTGTGCGACATGTTACCTGTCATAAACCACATGAACGCCTTCGCCTTTTCTTTCTCTCCTTTCTCATCGCTCAGTCAAGTTTCCCTTCACACGCACACACTCTTCGAGGATGCTCGACTCTTCAACACTAAGGATCGACCAATGCGTCCCAGCCGAGGTGTGGAAACACATCTTTAGCTACCTCTATCCTTCACAACTCTGTCGTCTCTCCAGAGTTAACCACACTTTCAACGCCATTGTCAGCTCGCTCCCAATCTGGTATCATCTCTTCACAAAGTTCAACTACAGGAAACGACTTCGATTACTCTCTGGCAAAACAGCATCCAAGTGCTACATGTTGTACGTGTGCGCCAACAGTCTCCACATTTGCGAACAATGTTACTGGCATGTCAAATCATCCTGTATGTACCATTTTCCGTTGCCTGTCCTGGAGCCCCTACCAAAGAGTTACTCTTCCGAAAAGGAAGTTGACAAACTGTGCATGGATCCATATAAAAGTGTCTATGATTATAGAAGCTTTGTGAACAATCTGAGGGACCATATACCCTCAATTCACGGTGACGACACTCTCGATTTCATGGAGGATGACGGAAATATGTTCTCGGAGCTCGATCAGTTTCAAACCGTTGGAGCCCCAATCAATCTTTCCTGGACTGTCCGAAAGTGCCTCGGTTGTCGTAGAAAGCGAGAACTTGAGCAATTGCCGGAAGAGATTATGGACAGACTTCCCAGGCCATCACTCACTCGTACTTTAATCATGACTAAATGGTGTGAGATCTTCCCTGGATACCGGTTTGCTTCAATAACGGACAATAACTACTTGCATTCTCTATTGCCGATCACCGAAGAATTTGTCTTGAGCGAACTGGAGAAGCACTATGGTGGGGCGGTGGGTGTAGAGGTATCAATGGAGTCGTCCAAGGCGTATTATGAGAAAACAAAGGCGAGAATTCAGTGGTATCGAAACCTAGATTGAACAGCTGGACGTCGCTCGCTAAGGGTAGATGCACGTGACCTTTTTCACTCCAATAAAATAAATGCAAGCATTGCATGCGAACTATTCTCTACTTTTCTCTTTGCACATCACATCATGTCCCGACGAGCAGCAGCACAGCAACCCCAGTACACCTTTGACGACGACGATGAGGAAGACGATGACCAGGACGATTTGCTAAGCGGAAGTGAAAATGGCGATGACGACGAAGATCAGGACGATGGCGAGTCAGAGGATGATGTCTATGGAGATCGTCCCAAGGGTCGTTCGGCCGCTTCGTCTTCCTCTGCCAAGAACACCGCCACCTCTGCCTCCACTAGAAGAGGCGCCACTTCGAGACAAGCCAGTGCTGCATCGAAAGCGAAAGCGTCTGCTTCCTTGCCAGCACGATCCGCTTCCAGTCGCGCGTCAGCAGCAGCAGCTCCCTCACCAGCCACAAAGTCTGCGACACAAACTCGCGGAGGAAACGTTACAAAGCGGACACAGTTCGTAGAGCCCCCGTCGAGCAGGACACGGAAAACAGCTGTCAACTATGCAGAGCCTGAGGAGGACGATCTCGAGGATGAAGACGAAGAGGACGAAGAGGATGAGGATGACGAAGGACTGGACGATGACGAGGAGGATCAGGTTCCGCCCGCCAAATCAACCTCTTCCAGAAGAGGCGCCGCAGCCCCTGCGCCTGCACAACGGTCCTCATCTAGAAGAGGTGCTGCGACAACACAATCCAAGCAGTCATCCAAGAGAAGAGGTATTATAGATTTTTTAATAACTATTTTGCCAGATATTTATGAGCTTTTTCGTACGACTAATTCCGTATTCCTGGTATTTAGCATCCACGCCGCTGAGTTCAGAGGACAATGAAGAAGACGAAGAAGACGAAGATGAGGAAGACGAGGAGGAGATATCTCGACCAGTATCACCCACAAAGAAGCGCGGGGGACGATCCTCAAAGGATATGGATATTGACTCTGTCTCATCATCACAGCGGGGTAGTAGCCGCGCCGGTGACGATGATCTGGATATGGAAATGATGGAGGAAGATGACGAGGACAATCAGAGCCTTGGCGAAGAAGACGATGAGGAGGAGGATGATGAGGAAGAGGAAGAGGAAGAGGAAGATATTGATGTGGAGGACGACATTGATATGAAGGACGACGACGACGAGGATGAGGATGATATCGAGAACACAAAACCATTAGTACCCAAGCCAGGTTTGGCTTCCAATGCCTCTGCAAACGCCAAGGGCAAGAAGGTCGACCGGAGTCTGATGGACATGGAGGGAGATGACGACGATGAATCTGAAGAGGATGAGTTTAGTGACGACGATTTCTCAAACCCGCAGATGGGTATGGGCTTCGGTGGACTGATGACAAAGAGACAGAGGTCAAAGCTGGACGTCCATGATGTTTCCTTGGAACTGTTTGAGCTGCCTGTTGGTATGTCTTGCAACGGGTGTGATGTCTTTCAGTATTTACTGGTACGCTAATACTCGACTTTTGATCTTGATTCACTAGCTGCCTCTCGCAAGCGCCATCATACAGAGGAAGAAATGGCATTGAAAAAGAGCGAAATCACACGTCGACGTAAGAATCAATCGGCACAGAGGGCAGAGCAGGACAAACTCGAGACCATCAACCGACTGCTCAAGAAGCAGGCTGGAAAGCGCAAGAAAGGTGCTCAGGATGATGACGAAGGAGGCGATGACAAAAAGTCAAACGAGATTGATGGCGCCAATGATGGTTCTCGATCTGGACGGGTGAATAGATTCATGACCCCCTCAAGTTATGTCCGTATCCGGTACGGCGTCGATGGAACAACGTTGTCCATACCCGAGGAATCGTTGGAGGATGTACCTTCTTGGATCCAGAAATCAATCCCACCAGTGACACCACGAGTCGACCTGTTGAAACTGGATGCTAATGGAGTGAAGAGAGGACCAGTCTCGATTGAGGTTCTGGATACTCCTGTGATGCCCTTGAAGGAGCCTGCATATCCAGCGCCAAGAGGAACGTGTGAGGTATCGCAATGTCCTCAACCTTGGAAATACCGGGCAACCAAGAGCAAAAAGGTTGCATGTGGATTGGAGCACCTGAAGATGGTCGAGGCTGAGGCATAGGTGCAGCAGTTTAGGTCCTCGCATGGCCATCCCACTTTCAATCGAGGGGTTATTTTGTAGATAGAGACGATGAAGTGTGAATATATTCACCATAATAATGAAAAAATAATTGAAAGAATGATTCTACTGGAATGGAGAAGTCGAATCGCACATGCCACAGCCTTACTCGACCTTGACAGAGAAAGGCTCCTCCCCTCCTTGCTGCTCCGATTCAACGATCCATTCTCCTTTCTCGCCCACTTGAGGATCCTGATTTTGATAACAAGGACTTGAAAACAAGCTGACACGACTCACATTTCCGACATTCATGCCCAGCCCCCCTGAACCGCCCAAGATCGTGGCGCTGGCGATACGAGCTCCTGCTCCTGTTCCTACTCCTGTGCCAACGCCTGTCCCTCCTCCCCCTCCTCCCCCCATACTTGTCGCAGACTGATCACTATTGACGGAAAAAGCGGCGGTGGATCGGTTGTTGGAAACCTGACCCATGATAGAATTGAGAGCTGTATCATCCAAGGCAACATTGGTCAATCCTGCCGACGTTGTACTTGGATAAAGGGACATTGTCATATTGGGCGACATGGACGAGGACTGACTCATGGGTACAGAAGTGGATGTCGCGGCGTTGTAACTAGTCGCCGTGGCGGGTGGCGCAGAGGTCGTCGCGTACGCGGTCGTAGGGGGAAGAGTGGACGCAGGTGGAGGTGGAGAAGTTGTGTACGTTGGAACGGTGCCGTTCGAGGTCTGAGTCGATTGAACATTTGTTTGGGGGACGACCATAAGTCCAATGGAAAGGGAAGGGTCATCGATCCAGAACATGGCGATAAAACAACAAATCACCAACAGGATAATCTGCGTGAACACAAAGATCCAGGGCTTGATACTCGGAAACAGACATTGACTGACCGACGCCGAGAACAAGGACAGGGTCCCAAACGCCACAAATGATAACAGGGCATGACCCCAGACGTGGGTGTCTCCGAAATCCAGGTAGTAATAGTTGCCCGCTGCGTAAACGATTCCTGCTCGATATTTGGGTTTTGGAGGCGATTTCTTTTTCTTGTGGTTTGGCGCTGTTGTGGATTTTGAAGGGGAAGAGGTTGAAGTCTTGCGTTGAACCAGCGTGCCAGAGGAGGAGCCATTGACCCTAGTCTGAGTGCTACTCTCGGCGGTCGTTTGCTCTCCTTGACTCCCGCTTCCTCCTCCTCCACTGTTGCTGCTATCTTCGTCATCACTGTCGTTGTCGTCCGAGTCTGCCAGTGGAGGACTACCTCCAGGGGGCACCTGTTTCAAGAACGAGAGGAAGAGCGCCAGGAAGAACCCGATACACAGTGAGATCATCAATGCGTCGCTTTGGTCCTCGGTGCAGGTGGTATATGTGAACGAAGCCCCCGGAAGATAGTAACACGTATAATTGGACGTTGGCGTCTCAACAATGGTTGTCACAGGTGAAGGGGTTGCACCCAAGGAGAATGAATACGTTTCTCTAAGAACATGGCAAGTATTGACCCACATGGACCAGATGACATCCGTTAGGCACTAAGAATCCGATCTAAAAAGAATTGGGTGAGCTAGAAGCAGTTGAAAGGGGGGAAAGGCAGACTTACAAAGCAGTGTAGATCACATAGGAACCTAATGGCATGTAGTTTGCCAGTTTGGTGATCGAAGACACGATCTGGACATCCATCAATAGACACAGGCCAGTTTTCAAAGGTTGTGTTTTCCGAGAAGACTTGTGGGAACAATGACGAGGTCTGGGAAGGATGAAAGGATATTGTTGATGTTGGTCGTTAGCGAGAGGTGAGAGACTTGAAAGAGCTGGGGGTGCAGAGGAGCGAAAAGGAGCAAAGCAAATAATAAAGCAGAGGGGGGAGAGGGGCAGAAGGCAGGGACCAGGGTCAAAGGTAGCAGACAGGGGACGAACCAAAAAAGAAATCAGAAGAACAGGTGAAAATAGTGGAGGAGGTCAAGAGGAAAGTGTACCCTGTGGCTTCCCCACGAGAAGAGAGGGTGGGCACTCATTCCGAGGTCATCTGGTACTCTAAGCAAAGCAAAGGAAACAAGCTGCGTTGTGTTCGGGTCAGGGGTTTGTGAGGACATGAACTCAGGCACACAACAATTGAACGTTGCGTCGACGGCGCGTGAGGCAAACAGGCAAAAAAAAAAAAAAAAAAGAAATAGGGGTCTGGTTGTGGGCGAAAGGAGAGGGGGTCCAAGCAATTGCAAGCCGCCTGTCTTTGTTGACAGGCGCACAAGTAGCTGGCTCCGGAGCCAGAGATCCAAGGGTTCAGCAGAGCACAAGGATGTTGTTGGTCTTCGCCTTTGGCGCGTCTAATGGCTCTTTTGGGGCAGGACTGGACTGTCAAACAGACTCAGCCACCCGCGGTTGCAGAGGGGCGCGGACATGCTGAAAATGGAGCCATGCAAGCATTCTCTTCCCATCACTCCGCCCCACCTCAAAATGTCCTCATCAAGAGACCACAGATCAGGCAGTGGAAGCAGCAGCCGCAAGCGAGACCGCTCTCCTGAAGAAAGGACCTCCAGCAGCAAGCGCTCAGAGCGCGACCGCGATTACGACAAGGAGCGGGAACGTGGCGATGCCGGTCATTCTTCTTCCTCTAGCAGACACCATCGGTCTTCACGCGATGCTGACGACGATGAATCAAGGAGAAAATCATCCTCCTCTTCTTCTAGAAAGGACGATCATTCCTCCAGCAGGAGAGACAAAGGATCATCATCCTCTACTACAGACAAGCACGATCGTGCTCGTGATCGAGACAGGGACCGAAGTCGCAGTCGTGATCGTGATCATAGCTCTAGAAAGAGCTCCAGTTCTAGACACGACCAAGACGAAAAGGGGAGTAAACGGGACAGACGAAAGGAGAGTGATAGGAGGGACAAGGGGAGGAGCAGTCGTTCCTCAAGGCGTGACAGCCGATCCGCCAGTGACGAAGACAGCGGCAGCAATGGCAGCAGCGGATCAGACACCGGCAGCAGTGGCAGCGAGTCTGAAAGTGAGGATGAGCTGATCAAGAAAGCAAAGTCCATGATTCAGAGTAAGCCAAAGAGAAACAAGTACAGGGGGGATGGAAACATGTAGAGAGATGATCTATTTTTGTTGCATACATCCAAGAAAGGCTGCTGACCCGACCGCGGTTTTATTATTTTCTTGTCCATAGCCATTTCAGAAGACGACTACTTTAACAAGTCGACAGAATTCAGGTTATGGCTCCGCAAGTCCAAAAAGAAGTATTTCGAAGACTTGACGGCGGACGAAAACCGAAAGTACTTTCGCAAGTTTGTCCGCGCTTGGAACGATTACGATCTTGATGGTAACAACCCCCTCCTACCCCAGAATATAATATCCCGAGGTTCAATTGACATCACAGTGAGGCTAACGTAATTTACCTCCGACTTCCTTTTAAAACAATCTTTAGAATCTTACTACAAAGGAATCCGATCCTCTCAAATCCCAAGTAGAGAGACGACGAAATATCAGTGGGGATTCGCTAAAAAGATTGGGAAAGATGATCAGTACAAGGTCGACAGCATCCGGGATTCTATTGACACGATGACCAATACCCGCTTCGCCAATGAAGTCAGTCGACTGACTGGAAAATCGACAGCCGCTGGATTAGAGCCTTCAGCACTGACCAGGAGAACCGTTGGACCCACGATGCCCCCAGGACCATCGTCAAGGAGGCCCCTGACGGCGGATGAAGGTACCGATCCTTAAGAGGCCGCCCTCGTTGCCTGTCATCCACATGTTTTGTAATTGTCGACTAACTGTTCTGGCCATTTTTTCTAACTTCATTCACACACAAAAAAAAAACAGTTGCCGAAAAGGAAGAACAGGAAGAACAGATGCGTCGCCTTCGTCGCAAGGAACAAAAGGATTATCGTAAATCCAAAGAAGTCATCATGGAGGAACTCGTCCCCAAAGCAACAGGACGGGAAGCCATGCTCGAGAAGCGGAGAGCCCAGACAGCGTACCATCGACGGGAGCGGTCACCGGATGTGGAGTTGCCTGAACAGGATCTGATGGGTACAGGCGACGACTATAAATCATTGCTGATGGCCGAGAGACGTCGAAAGGAGGCATCGGAAAATCGACGCTATGGCGTGCCAGCTGGACCAGGGAAGGGTCCTTCAACTTTGTCCTCATACCCTTCTGGTGGCGCATCTGGCGGTAATGTCGGAAGTGTTTTGGAGGCGAAGCAGGCGGCCTTCAAAGAGAAAGAAGAAAAGCAGCTGGAGGCATTCAGGCAGCTTTGGGCTCAATCCCAAGCAGCCAAGGGTCTGTAGACCGATCCGATCTTTTTTCTTTTCAAAAAAAAACGAAGAGCACTTCTTTTTATATTGGTTGTCATCATTGTCTACTTTTACAATCTGTCGATAAAGAAACATTTTGAACGGTAGGAATACGAGAAAGGATGGGGATGGAAAGGGTGAAAGTATAAACATTATCGTCATTGAAAAAAGGAATCAAAAAACACGCGAGATTGGACACCTTTTACTTCTTGCAGGTGTTCTTGTGAGTCGAGTTCCAGTGGTTGATCTGGCAGGGTCTGGAGCAGTAGGCAACCTTGTTGCACTTGGCGCACTTGATCAAGGGCTTGGGCTTCAACTCGGCAGAGCGACCCTCGTTGGCAACGTTGTCAGCACGACCGCAGTTGGCGCAAGAGGAGACACCAGGGCCCTTGAAGGCCTTCTTCAAGGCCTCAGAGGCATCGATCAAAGCGGGCATGGGGTCAGCAGAGATCAAGCCAGTGCGGGTGGCGGAGCGGGCCTGGAAAGCACTGTAGGCGGTGCGCTTGATCTCGTTATATCCAGTTTCGACACCGTAAAGCTCCTTGAAGCGCACATCGGCCTCCTGGGCCTTTGCGTAGTATCCCTGGGCCTCCTTGATGATGCTGGTCTGCTTCAATGCCTGGTTGCTCTTCTTCTTGGTGGCGTTGGTGGGGGCAGACTGAAGGGTCAAGGTGGCGAGAGCATAGTATGCGTTGGGGAGGGTACGAGAGTCGGGGTGAGCAGCCGCGACAAAGGACTTGAAGTGGTGAAGAGCATCCTGAGCGTTGTGAGTGGCGTAGTAAACGTTTCCGAGGGTAGAGTGGTTCTCGACGTTGATGGGCTCGCAGGTCAAAGCCTCCTCCAAATCCTCGTTGCAAAGCTATACGCAATCGATAGAGAGACCAGATGTCAGAATACCCATATAAAAATCAAACTGAGTGGCTCCAACGCTTCCATGGGCATGGTAAGAATGCATACCTTGTAGTTGCGGAGGGCCATTTGGCAGGAAGCGCGGAGCTCCAACATGCGACCCTTGATGGGAGCAAACTCCTGGATGGCGAAAGTAAGGGTCTGGATGCAGTGCTCGAACTGCTGACCGCACCAGAGGATCATGATGACTATTGGTGCAATTGACAAAGAGAGAGAGGGAAGGTTGATCAGCAAACATTGTAAACAGTGAGAGTCAGGGTCAGAAACAAAGTTCGTGCAACATTGGGTTGCCTTCAAAGAATGGGATGTTGGCGGTGAAAAATGAGGCAAGAGGGATGGGAAGCCTTGCGTAAAATAGACCTGAGAGCCACTCAACGAACTCCAAGAGGGCCAATTGCACACGAATACGCAGCAAATGGCTTCTTCCCATCCAGATTAAGCGTGATTCCCAACAGAGCCCTCTCCTCTTTTCTTCCCCATTGAATCATAAAATGTGTCTCTTCTCGCCTGATCAAGGATAGAGGAAGAAGGAAGGCAGGACGTCATGCTGACAATCCAGCCATGGGCCATATTCCTTGGAGTGTCAATGTCACAGGCGCAGAGAAGACGATCCAAAACTTACCAAAGACAACAGAGTCGCGAGTGTAGATGGTAGTGTGCTGCTCGGCACCCTCCTCATCAGAGTCGACGGTGGCGGTGGAGGTGCCCTCGGGGTTGTAGGTCTGGACGTACATCTCGTACTGCTCAGCGAGCTTGAGGATTCGCTGGTTCATCTGGGTAGCCTTCTCGTCGAGGAGGAAAGCAGCCATAAGATCCTTGGTGACTGATACGATCTCATCCTTATGCTTCTCAATCAACTCGGCCTCGGCACCCTCAGGGATCTCGTTCAAGCGCTCCATGGCCTTGGCAAAGAGCTCCTTGGCCTCGAAGTAGTTCTGGTAGATGGGATGAGGTATTAGATTAGATTAGCGTCCAATGTGATGCGATGCGATGAGGAGCGAGATGGATCCAGACGATTCCATGCCCATCTTCAAGACTGCACTGATCCTCGAGGACTTTTGGTCACGAACCTTGACCAAAGGGTCGGTGGTCTTGTCCTTGGTGCCGTTGAGCTCGAGAAGGTCAAAGTCGTTTCGCTGGAGGGCCTGCTGGCTGTGCTCCTGGTCGTGGGTATGGTCGTGGCTGCAGTCGGGACCGTGGACGTGCTCCTCGGTGGTGGCAACGACGTTATCGACGGGGGTGTCCTCGACAGCGACAGCAGGGGCGGGGTTGGAGTCAGCCATGGTTGATCAGTTGGGAGATGTGGTGGGGGGGGAGGTGAGTAGAGAAGAAGGATGAAATGGAAAGAGATGGATTGTTGAAAGGAGCGGGATCTTGTAAGTCTCCCTTTCCTGCCTTCCTCCACCCCCTGGCGGCCCATCGCGCCCCGTTTGGATATCTCCTGCCTACCTGCTGGCCGGGAGGGACTCAGTGATTCAGTGGCCAGTGGCGGTGGCTTGTAACTCATCACGTGATGATTCTATTCGCGCATTTTGGTGGCTGCAAAGAGAGTTCCGTGTGGCACTCGGGCTGGAAAGAGGGCGCTGCTGCTGAACAGCCTCGAAACACGGCCCCAGCAGGAGCCCTGTGCCAACGCAGCCAATCGCGGAGCTTGTCGCGGCCCTTTGTCCTTTTTACCAGCGATTTGATCCTATTCCTGATTTCCATTTCACACATACACCTCACACTCACTCGCGCGCGCCCCCACTGCTGCTCCCCTGCTCCCCTCTCCTGCTGCTGCAATACCCCTGCTCGTTTCTCCACGCCGCTGTTTGCTTTGCTGCTTCTCTTTACTCTCCTCTCACTTTCCATTCCTCCATTCCGCTTTCCTCTTTTCTTCTCTTCCTTCTTCAACATTCATTCATTCATTCGTACTGCCTCATCTCTCCCCCCCTCACTTTTGAATCCCCTCGCTTGCTGCCGATGCTCCGACTTGCAAGGTCCTTTCCCTTCTTCAACCAGCCAGAGGCAAATCCCGCCCAGTCCTTCATTCATCCAACCAACGGCTTCTCAATCTCAGTCCCCACAAAGTGCAGCCTCGACAACTATTATGGGCCTGGCACCGTCTTCAACGGGCAACTAAACCTGCAGCTTGTCAAACACATCTCCAGTCCCTGCCGCCTTCGAGTCATTCTTACCTGTTATCATACCATCCCTGAAGCAACTTCACCTGCGACACTTGACCACCAGCTCTCCGACTCGACTGCTGCCACGGCCCCTGCCGCTACCTCTGTACCCCGCAACTCTTCGTCTTCAACCTCCTCGAGCCTTTCCGCAGGCTCTGGCCAAGAGCATTATCAACAACCACAGTCTCAATTGTTTACAGTTGAGCATGTTCTTGTCGTGGACCAGGCCCTCGTTGCAAAGAGGCATTCCTATCTGTTCAACATTAAGTTTCCTCGAGTCAACCTGCCAGCCTCAATGACTGTATGTACATAGGGTATCATCACCGCCCATATCCCACCCCTTCCCCTCAACCGTTCTGTTCGTTGTTGCTTGCTCCTATATTTTTTTTTCTCAGACCGAGCGAGTGAGTGAGTGAGAGAGAATATTAACTTTAAGGATGAATGCGTCATCTTTTACGTTCTTTTTTTTTTTCTTTACTGAAATGTTAGGATGGAGATCGTTCAGTGGCATACAGCATTCATGGAGAGCTTACCTTCGAAACCAGTACTGGCGATATTGCAAGCAAGAGCAGCGTCTGCTCTCCTCCAGTTCACTTGAAGTATCTACCTATTGTTCCTACCTCGATCCCCCACTTTCCAGTGATTGAAATGGCTCAAGTGCAGGATCCGTACAATGGCCAGACTCTGTTCAAGGCCACGCTTCAGAGCCCCCAACGCGGATTGTGTCCAGGTACGTTTCTGTTTTCTGTTTGTGCTTGGGCTTATTTGACACAGTTCATCCGACCATTCTCTCCGCTCTCTTTTGCAAAAGAGAGCGTTGAGGAGAACAAGAGTGGGGGCAGTGCATGAAATGATTGAAAAGATGACAACAACACAAAAGAATTGACGCAGCGCCAGGGCGTGCAGACAAGAGAAAACACAAAAAAAGTCCACATGCCCAAAATGCACAGAAAAGGGAGCAACGTTTTTCCTGGTAGCGCCAAACCCTGATTCAGATTGGATTTAAAACAGCGTTCATGCAACACTGTATCCAGGGAAGTGTGTCCTTTCGGTCATTATCTTACTCCTTCACTTCTTTTAACCACTCTAGGTGAGTCCTTGCCGCTGTCCATCACCCTCACCAACGAATCCGACACGGAACTGCAGTTCATCCATCTCGGTCTTGTTCGTGTCATCTCCTACCCGAACGCCGCACTTGCTCATGCCACACCCGCCCCCACCCCGGAGCCCGTCACCGTCCACTCTGTGACAATTCCGGTCGCAAAGGTCGGTAACAAGCACTCAACTTGGGTCGAGGCGATCCAGTTTAAGGTGCCTTCCAACCTCGGACTGATCCCCACCACCAACAAGGTGATCACCCCTCTCTACAAGGTCGACTATTACCTCTCCGTGTCATTGCCTGTGGCAAGTCGTCATACCGGACTCGCCAGCTGGTTCACTCCTACCGTAAAGGGACCCCCTCCTGTGGACATTTCTCTCATCCGTCCCAATGCGGATGCCACTGCCACGACAGGATCCAACGGAGTCGAAAATCGTCCAAAAAGAAAAACCTCGGGCGACAAATTGATCAGGATCAATCTGCAACAGGACCGTATTACGACTGTCAACTCGTCGATGAAATGGCCAACTCTGATTCAATTGCCCTTGGTACCCGTCATCATTGGAACTGTTCCTTACAGTGTCAGCGAGCGTCAGCTGCGATGGCCCATCCCCAACTATCTGGACGTCATGGATAGACCACGGTTTGTGCGGGATCGATTCGAAGAGGAGATGATTCAACACTTGAAGAGTCTAGAGACCTTGATTGTCGACGAAGATGATGAACAAGATATTGAGAGTCTGGTCCGAGCAGCCAGACGATCCGGTTCTTCGGGCGAAAGCGATGACGAGGAAAACCAAAAGGCAAGCACACGGATACCACTTCGATTCAGGGACAGGGTCGCTCATCGCCAAGGATCGGGATCTTCGGCGGGATTGGGAACGCCTCCACCTTCGCCGCCACAGGGATCACCCATGGATAGTATCGCGTCCGGAATGCATACTCTACCAAGGATGACTCGTCGGTCTATGAGTCCCAAGGCGACTGGACTGGGCAAGGAGCTGTTGTTGGAGATGCATCATTCAAAAATTCAACAGTCTATACAATCAGGACTTCAGGATATTTGAAAACATGTCTTCATTTTTTTTTCGCATTTTTCTTTCTTCGTTATCTTCTTTCATCATATCCTCCCCTGATGGCTGCATACCCAAACTCTCCACATTTGTGCTCTGGCAAGCAAACTAGGCGATTAGATATCAAGTACACATGTATTGCCAGCTCTGTATTTTTCCCCTCATGTCCGACGACACCCACACCACGCACTCGCGTCCTTGTACATAATAAAAATAAATGTTACTATCTTTTTTGTCGCTCTTTGGCTCTTTCTTCCTGGGCAGTATGCATGGGGATTGAAGTATGAAAAAGAAAGAAAAAATCGGGTTTATTATCTGAAATTAAAAGAGTATGAGCGGGGTCCGGGAGCTTAGAACCAAGCGTTGAAGAGGCGCAAGTACATCATCTTTGCACCCTGAGTGACCAAAAAGTAGGAACACAAGGCCCCGACGAGGTAGGCGTAAAAGATGGCAGGCAGGCGGACAAAGCTCAAGAGCTCTGCAAACACATCAACATAAGGCAACACCAAGACAATGGTCGAGATCACGACAGAACCGACCATGACGGGCCAGGCAGGCGTCGACTGGATAAAGGCAATCTTGGGCGAGCGGATCACGTAAATGACCAAGAGCTGGGACAGGGCTCCCTCCGTGAACCAAGCAGTCTGGAAAAGAGTCACCAAGGGAGAGTCGGCCGTCTTGATATCAAACTTGAACCACATGAAGAGATAGGTGGTGATATCAAAAATGGAGGACCAAGGACCCATAAAGATCATGAAGCGCAGGATGGAGCGAATGTTCCAACGATGGGGCACGCGCAAGAACTCGGGATCCATGTGGTCCCAGGGAATAGTCGTCTGCGAGATGTCGTAAAGCAAATTCTGAGTCAAGATATGGATAGGTTGCATAGGCAAGAAGGGCAACCAGGAAGAGGCTACGAGCATCGAAAAGACGTTTCCAAAGTTGGACGAGATCGCCATCATAATGTACTTCATCGTGTTGCCGTAGGTGGTTCGACCGAGCAAGACCGATTCCGCAATGACCAAAAGTGACTTCTCGAGCAAGATCACATCTGCAGATTCCTTGGCAATGTCGGTGGCTGTGTCGACCGAGATGCCGACATCGGCCTCCGAGAGGGCAGGCGCGTCATTGATACCGTCGCCCAAGAATCCAACCACATGGTCCCTGCGCTTCAACGCACGGATCACGAGCGACTTTTGAAGAGGTGTCAGCTTGGCAAAGATAGTGGCCCTCTCGGCCAAATCTGCAATCTGCTCATCATCGAGGCCGATCAAATCCTCGGTTGAGACCACAGACTTGACGGGAAGGTCGATCTGCTGGCAGACCTTGCGACAGACCGCGGCAGAGTCCCCTGTGAGGACTTTAACCTCGACACCGAGCGACAACAATTCCTTGACGGCGGGTCCAGTCGATTCTTTGGGTGGGTCCAAGAAACCAATGAGGCCAGCAAAGACCATGTTGCATTCGTCCTTGATACCGTAATCACTCTTGACGTTGTCGACCGTGCGGTAAGCGACAGCAACGACGCGGAGGCCATCGACGTTGAGGCCCTTGTTCATCTCGACCAAATGAGCAATCATCTCGGGGGTCAAGGTTTGGACCTGGCTTGTCTCGGGTCTGTCCAAAAGATCCAAAGACACTTGAGCGTCGTTAGCGGCTTCAGAATCGACCATCTGAATGTCAATGGAAGCGCGTCCCTCGCGCGGGATCACAATCTTGTCACAGATGCTCAACATCTCCTCGACGGCGCCCTTGGAAACGAGCATGGCCGAGTCATCCGAGATATCCTTCAGCACTACGGACATGCGACGACGCACGAAATCAAATGGAATCTCGTCCAACTTTTCATAACGAGCCGCAAAAACGACGGCGGCAGGAGTCAGGCCAGATCCCATCTCGTGCGGGGTTTCCATGGCTTCATATATGGGCAGAGCTGAAGCCGTCTTTTCAAAGTACTCGACCACAGCGACATCCAACAAGTTCTTGAGACCGGTCTGGAAACGAGAGTTCAAGAAGGCCAATTGCAAAGAATGGAGCGAGGCCTTGCCGTGGTAATCCAGATGACGGACCAGGACCACCTTGTTATCCGTCAAAGTGCCGGTCTTGTCAGTGCACAGCACATTCATAGATCCGAGGTTGATGATCGCATCCAAGTTCTTGACAATGCAACGCTTGCGGGACATCAGATAAGCACCACGGGCCAGGTTCGAGTTGACAATCATGGGCAACATCTCGGGGGTCAGTCCCACAGCGACCGAAAGGGCGAAAAGTGCGGCATCCTTCCAGGACTGGTGCACGAATCCGTTGATCAGCAGCACAGGTGGGACCATGAGGGCCATCAGACCAAAGAAGACCCAAGAGATGTTTCTGACACCCATCTGGAAAGCGTTCTCGGGGCGACGCTTGGAAAGCTCTTTGGCCATTGAGCCAAAGAAGGTTTCGGATCCAATCTTCTCCACAAGGACGGTGGCAGTACCAGAAACGACCGAAGTACCCATGTAGCACATGTCGGGGCGACCGAGGTCAATGTTTTCTCTCTCACCGCTCGACTCGGGATCGAAGCGACGGATACCGAGGCATCGGGAGAAGGATCGGAGGATCGAGTTCTTGAAGGAGGAGGAGGATGAGGAGGTCTCTTTCTTGATGGACTCGTCAAAGGGCATCTTGGCAGGTTTGATCACTTTGCCCATCTGGATCGCGGATGCATCCATAGGCACAGCATCGTTCGCCGCAGTCTCATAGGAGTTGTTCTGGTTATGAATCCAAGAGTTCATCGCCTCGGATCCAGCACTGAACTTCTCCACGGGCATGGCCTCACCGGTCAAAGCGGCCTGTGAGACAAAGAGGTCCTTGCTCTCAATGACCTTGACATCTGCAGGGATCAAGTCACCGGCCGAGAGCTGGACCCAATCGCCTGGCACCACATCCTCGATCGGGATATCCATTCGAACCGTTGCCTTTTCCATGATTCGGACAACATCCTCAGGAGTGGGGTCTCGAGTGTCGGGGCAAGAGTACAAACGAGTGACCGTGATCAGGGTTGAGACCATGCTTTTCAAGCTCTGAGCCGCCGCCACCGATTTCCATTCTTGCCAGAAGCGCAGACCAGTGGACAGAACCACCATAAAATACATGACCGACGCGCCTTGGACATCGTCCGAGAGAATCGTGGCCGTTCCCAGGATGGCCAACAGGATGTTGAACGGATGGACCAAAGCACGGAACAGGACCTTGTACCAAACTTGATCATTCCCGAACGAGATCACGTTCTTGCCATGGATCTCCTTTTGTTTCTCGACCTGCTCGTCATTGAGAGGAGTCAGGCCATAAAACTCGGGAGAGGTTGGCAATGGGGAGGTGATGGTCGTGATGGAATGGACAGTGTCATAGACAGTACCGTGTTGACCGGCGTTGAAGTAATCAGGACGATTGTTGTTGTTGTTAACAGAGTCGGCGGCCTTGACGGCGCCAACGTGGTGGACAGAGGGGGACATTTTTGAAGCTCTTAAGGGGGCTTGTAGGAGGACTGTGGAGGGACATGAAAAGATAGGGTTGGAAGGATGATGAGTTGCACATTCAATTGATTCGGAGGGTATGGAGCGAGCAATTAAGGACATATTCTTCTGTCTTTCTTTACCTTGATTACACAGACAAGTTCTATGCTTCGGGAGGATGTGTAAGTCGCCAGTGCTGTGGACGAGGAGCGGCTATGGGGGCAAGTCGACGCCAATTCTTGGATACGGTTTGTGAGGAGGATGTAAGAGGAAAGGGTAGGTAGTGAGGCTTTTTAGAGCTATTGAGAGGAAGGTTGGAGGGTGCTACGTTACGGGGGTATTGAGCAAAGAAGAGGTGAAAAAGAGTGGGGTTCTTGCCGCTTTTATGAATGCACGTATCTTCCTCGTGCGATAGCCGCGCGGTAGATATCAGTAATCTCGGGTTTAGGTCGCAAATAACGTTTGAGGGGATGGGGACCGCAAAGGTCGTGAGTGGTGGATATGGCGGTATCACCTTGTTCAGAAACACCAGTCGTCATTCCTGGTAAAGACCGATGAATTTTCCTGGCGTTCGAGTTCGACCCGTTCAACTGTGCCTCGTTTCATTTCTTTTTTCCGAATCAGCTTTTTTTTTGTCAAAAGTTGACACGGGGGCCTATTTTCTTCTTTTTGGAGAGGAAGGGGTTCCAGGCTCGAATTTTGGATGGAATTACCCCGGTGCACAGGACACACATGGAGATATAAAAAAGAAGTCCGACTCTACGCCCATGTTTTTTTTGTTGGCCATTTTGCTGCCAGACAACAGGTCTCTGTTTAAAACCAGAAGGTTTCTGGCTTCCTGCGGCAAGATCCAAAATAACTTGGCGTACAACAGCACGTTTTTGAGGTCTCACATTCCATATCTAGAGAGACATGTTGTTGGTCCTTGGAAGACTGGCGCAATCCACAGTCGTGTTGGGACAAATTGAAAACCATCGAATTCCATTTTACACACTCTGCTCGATCCATTAACGTCAAGTCGTTCTGCTAGATTCGCTAGGTCCATCCGCCGTTAGGCTGCTCTAATAAACCCAGCCGTGCTTATCTATTGAGAATCGCGCGACTTGCCTCCAAAAATCACCGTCAACTTCTTTTCTGCTTTATTCACGCTGAATCATGGCAATTTCATTCTTGGAAGAAAGGCAAAGTCTTTTGGGGGGCACGTGCCGTCAAGGTTTTTTCAACCCCTCTTGACCTCCATGGCGGATGGGTGTGCCTTTCAGACTTCCATGGCGGACGGTAGTGTCATTCAGACCTCCATGGTGCGCGCAATAGTCCAAATCCATAACCGGAGCCAATTGGCCCAAGATGCGACACGTTGGCTTGTGTTCCTTCCAGTCGGTAGTCTGGCATTCTTTGGAACAATAATGTACCTGCTTGCACTTGGCGCACCGACTCACACTCGACTTCCGGCATCCACGACAGTGCTTCGTCGCCGAGACAGGATCCAGGGCCACGGAACGCTGAGCCTCGAGGATAGAGGATAGAGAACAAGGAACCACGTAGACCAACTTTGGATCCTCGATGCGTAATCCTATAGAACCATCCATAAATTGATGAAAGTACGCGTATCGGACAAAGATTGTGTTCCCTTTCTTCAGGTGGGTCGTGTCCAGGATATCCTTCTCGTCTAAATAGAATCGAACCTCGGAGGAGGCGCCGTCACGATCGTGGACTGTGACCCAGTGTCGGAAGACCCGGTTGCTAGCAAAGTGATCCTCGACTATCTGTGCCATAAAGCACCAGTGATGCTCCGGACTCTCTTCACCGTATTCGGAGTAATCCGTAGGCAGTTTCGCGAGCGAGGGAAAGTAACGAGGATCGAGAAGAGCACTCATTTTCTCTGGCGCGATAGGGAGATACAATGATACAATAAGAAAGGGTAGAAGAAGGAGGAGGGAATGGTCGTTGCAGTGGAAAAGTGAGTGTGAGAATCGGCAATGGCAAAGTTGGTGAGAACAAAAAGAACGAAACAAGAGAAATGATCATGAGAGCAAGGTCGCGTTGTGCCACCAAAATGATAATCACCCGACTGCGCCACAATGAGTGGCATGCGTCTTGTTCATCAGATGAGAAAGCAAGAATGCACCATCCGTAATTCATAAGTAATTCATAATGCCCAACGCCCTTGATATCCCAGAAATACGAGCCCAGGTCGCTTCGTTCCTGCGTCTCTCTGCCATAGCCAAGTGCGCCCGTGTCAGCTGCGCTTGGAACGCGACCTTTGCTCCTCACCTCTGGCGCGATATCCATCTCGAATGGAAATCAAGCGAGAGGCCTGATAGTCCTGGATTTCAGCTCATCCGTAAAAACTCTCCTTTCATCCAAATCCTCGATATCAAACTTTCTCTTGGGGCCATCCTCCCCATTTTGCACTTTCCATCTGTACGTGACCTCACCATTCAAATCCCGAAACAACGGGTCTACTATGGCTATTACGAGAATGAAAACGAGCAAGGAACAGATCCGGACGCTGACCCAAGGGGGGATCAAGACATTGTTGATTTCCTCAACCGTCATCAACAGTCGAACGGCGGCCGAGTTTCAAGATTGAAAATCGAGCTTTCACTGCTCAGAGATTCGTATTGGCCTACAATTACGACTTGGAGAAATCTGACCCTTTGTCAAATCAGGAATGGACGCGTTCGATATCAAGACTGGGACATGTGTTGGAAGATGTGGTCCGAGATCGAGACACTCCACTTGGACTTTGTCCAGTTTCTAGGGGTCTATCTCACCTTGGATGGACCAGGAGAAAGAAGATCCCCGGTTCATCTCTATCCTTCAAAGACAAAGTCGCTGCGATTATTACAACTCTTTGAATTTCACTTTATGGATCAAATTCGATGGATTGAACAATGTCCCCTTCTGGAACGGTTAGATTGGAGACTGCCTCAGGACAATACTTCGAGTGACGCCATCAAGGGACTAGTACAATCTTTGGAGAAGGGTGCATGTCCTCGGTTGACTCAACTGATCCTCGATTCTGAACAACTGCGCGACAAGTCTTCCTATTCAGCATTACTGTCGCTTATGGAAACTCTACCACCACTCAAAGTTCTTTCCATGGAGAGACGTGAATTGGGTTCTCCATTTTGGATGACCGTGAAGGTGATGCCGCAGGGACATTTTGCGACACTGCAAGAACTCACCATTTGTGAATCCGGACAGACCGTGCAGCTATTGCTTTGCTCTTTGCCAAACTTGGAGAAGTTTCGCGCTTCAAAGATACTCTTTTCAGACATTTATCACGATGGCAGGCCTTGGGTTTGCAAAGGCCTAAAGTCTCTAGATTTGTTTTTCGTTCTGGACAGCAGGCTTCCAATAATGTGGTTCGCCCCTGGCTTTGGAGGTTATCACTCGTTTTCAGAGTTCCCGTCTCCTGTGGATCAACAGGACCAGATTTTCGATCGGTTAGCTGAATTAACGCAATTGCAAATACTGGATATAGGCTCTCGGCCCGGGGTGACTTACAACACGCACTCTCTGATTCTGCGAGTATCGCATGGTTTGAACAAACTTGGGTCCTTGAAACGACTGACGACGCTGCGGCACCAAAATACAAAGCAACAACTTCAGGAAGAGGACGTGCTTTGGATGCTTAGCCATTGGCCATGGTTGGAAAGAAAACAAGGACTGTCGAATGGAGATCCAAAAGTGGAAATGCAGCTAAATTGTATTTTTCGACAAGCCGGTGTGGATTCTAGGGCAGCAAATTAATAAAACTCGTCATTTGTGTATGCTCATTAAAAAGCAGTGGATTTACAGGTGATTGTGTGCAAGACCTCAGTTTATTTGCAAACTTGGTGATGGACAGGATGTTCCGTGGGTAAGACACAGTCAAGATCATTCAGAGCGTGACTCGGCGCGTCAATCTGCTTTGGTAATCCAGAGCGGTAACCGGTGCCACCAAGGCCAAAGTCTGGCAGTGCAACTTGTGTATGGGCCAGTCTTCTGCTTGGCACGTGGCAGTGCAATAGTACGCTTGCTTGCAACGGACGCATCGCATCGTACAGTTCGCAGCACAGAGGTTACAAACTCGAGGGTCTGCAATGGCTCGGTGGGCTTCCATGATAGAGGACAAGGTACGCGGCACCACAAAAGCAAAGGACCAGTCGGTGAGAACACCCACAAAAGCATACGCGCCGTCACCGCCAGCGTCACGGAGTCCATTCGGAGCTGAATGGCCAATGTCCCAGTGCTGTGCCGCGTATCGAACAAAGAGCGTGTTTCCTTTTCTTAACAGCGAGCGAATCGAGCGTGTCTGTGGCCTTCAACCGAAAGTAGACGGGGATGATTTCTCCTTCTCGATCGCGGACCTTGACAGGATGACGAAAGAGGCTGTTGTTCGCACGATCTCGCCCATGAAACACCAGTGTCGCGTTCGATCCACCACGGAAAGGGCTTCGTTCAAAGCATATTGGCCAACGGCTGCCATGTGATGCCAGTACATCATCGTGTGCTCTTTCGGGGGCAGGTTCTTGAAGGCTGGGAAAAAGCATGAATCAAGCAGGGTCCTCATGGTCGATGAAAAGGCGTTGGAAGTGAAGTTGAGAAGAAAGGGGGGAAAAGAAGAAAGAGGTTGCAACGAACAACGGTCATCACGCGAGTTTATTTGTTCTTTTGAAAAGCGAGAGATCTGCCTGGAGAGAGTTTGTGATGGGAGGTCATGCTGACGAACAAGCGATTCTTCAAAAGAAGCTATCGTTTCACTCCTCAGTGGCATCCCGAGGCGCCCGTCTGGGTGGGATCGGACCCGTCGCGTAGCAGACAGGATCCGTGGCAGGCGCACAGAGGGCCAGGATGCGGCAAAAGCGCTCATGCTTTTCAGAGTCGTTCATCTCGCACGCTCGCGAACAATAGAATGGTTGTTTGCATTTACTGCACCGACGAGTACCAAATGCTCCACAAAAGCTGCAGACCCGTTGAGCTGCAATCGACCCGTGGGCTTCCAGAATGGAGGAAAGCGAGCAGGGAGCAACATGAACAAGGTCTGAATGACTGTCGACAACCACTCCAGGTGTAAAGTCGAAAGCCCCACTCTTGATCCAACGCTGATAAGCGTAGCGAATAAAGAGGGTGTTTCCGGTCTTCAGAAGGGAAGAGAGGTTCTCCGGGAGAGGCGCTTCGCTCTCTTGAAAGCAGAGGTAGACGGCTATTCCGTCCCGATCTTTGACTCGGTAAAAATGGCAGGGCTCGCTGAATGGGATGGTGTCATCGGTGATCTCGGCCATGAACGCCCAGTGGTGCTCTTGAGCGAGGATAGAAAAGGAAACAGCGTCTGCAGGGACCCAGGGTGGGAAGGTGCCAAGTACAAAGAGAGCGCTCCAGTAGAAAAGAGTGACTTCATCGACGCCCAGCTGCTTGTAGGCGGGGAAGTGTTGATGCTGAAGGACCAGGCTCATGTGTGTGGTCGCGAGTTGCAAGAGAGGGGGGAAGAGAGGAAAGAGGGCAGAGGATCGTTACCAACATCACAGTCCTTGGTCGCACGGACCAGGGACTATTTGGACGCGAATGTTCGAGAAAGTTTTGCACTTTTGTGCTGTCATCTTTGTGTGTCATCTCATCTTTTTTGTTCTCGCGTCGACTTGTTCATTCCTCGGAATAAAGTAATGCTCGGCCAACGGGCAGGCAGGTGCAGGTACGAACCAAGCATGCTTCTTGCTCTTGCCACCGATGCTCGGCAGGACAGTGGACTGCTTCGACCTGTTCCTTGTTGCTTGTTTGTGCATTCCTGGCCCAGGGGCTACGGAGATCGCCCTTGTCCTGTTGGACAATAACAACATCAGACTGCTTGCTTACTTGCAGCAGTAACAAACATCAATAGACAAAAGGCGCAGGCTTCGTTTGGGATTCCTTCTCAACCTGCCGCCAACCGTGGCGACACTTTCCCTGTATGTACCGTACCCCTTTCTTGCACCCACCTTTACTCCCCTTGGCAGGAAGGAGGTGATGTGAGTGGAAAAAAAGAACTCAACTATCATACAAAGACGACCCCCTTCCAAACTTTCTCCTCCTCTGACTCCGTTCCTGCTTCTCACACAGCAGGCTTCTACAAAAGGTCTATAAAGGTCTTTATCTCCCACACCTGTCTCTTTACTGCCTGCTCGCTTGCTTTCTTTGTTCCTTACACCTCTGCCATTTCTCAACAATGTCAGCTTCATACACGCCGTTGAGTCAACGTACATCTATTCGCCGAGCGGGATTCCTGGGTGACCTCGAGAGCAACAACTCGAGCGAAGATGGCTGCTCTACCACATACGAAAAACCCTATCAGATGACCATTCCCCAGAAGCAGCTCGCTGGAGTTCTCACGTTTCTGTGGTGTATCTGCTTTTGGGTTGCTCTCAAAGTCATGGTAATGATCTCCACTGCTACCAACTCTTGTAGCCCATCCATCAGCCAACCTGTTTCTCCCCTAACAGTATTTGGCTCTTGTTTTTGTCTCTATCTCTCAAAAAAAAAACTCACGATAGGAGGCATCAGCATCCAAAAACCACAGCCCATTACTAGCCTCAACCAACACTCTGCTCCATACCTCGGACCTCTTTCACGATTTGACAGCGCCTTTGTTAAAGATCGTCAATCGGACCCAATTGACCCATACCAGGTGTGGGACCGGATCATTGCCACCCCACCTACTTTATTTTCTCGCAAATGGTCTCGCCGATACTAAAGCAGGACAAGGGGAGATTTTGGATGAAAACAGCACCGAGGAAGAAGATTGGAGCGATGACAGCAACGCGAAGGAGTTGGAGACAGGTAGAAAAGAGGATAAGCAGAATGACGTCGTTTGGGCGGGATCTCCAGGAGTTACCCCGCTCCGATACTTTTTTGTTCTATCGGTTCAGGATGCAGAGTCGGTTCTGCCTGATACTCTGAGTCGGATCATGGAGGCAATCGCGGTATTGGGACCAGAGAACTGTCACTTTTCTATTGTGGATGAAGGTTCCCAGGATCAGACGGGGCCACTCCTTGCATTGTTTGGCCAGTTAATTGACAATTTCAATGAAGGCGCGCTAAGGGATTCATTGAAAAAGGGTTCTGGCAAAGAAGGCAAGGAGAGGCAACAACAAGGGGTGGACGGCAGGAGTCAGGGCAAGCTGGTGTATACTATCACGACGGTGTCCTCGCGTGATGCTTCAAATGAGAATCTGGGGGCGGAGATTATTCCAATCGGCCTCGAGCCATTGCTGCAGCAAAAAGAATCCTTGTCCTTTGATCGCGTCGTATTTCTAAGTCCCGTTGTGGTTTGCGCAGAGGATATCTTGGAAATGATTTACCAGAGTTACCTTCAAGACTCTGAGATCACCTGTGGAATGGATCTTCGTGAAGACGACAGCGCGAGGAAGGCTGGCAAGGACAAAGGGGCCCATTTCGCGTATGATAGTGTAAGTTGGACTAGAACGTTTTGACCCATGATTCCAAATAACCCTTGTCCATTTCGCTCATCTTTCTCCACTTTTACCCATAGTCAGCGACACGCGACTTGGCTGGGCAGCAACTGCTTATAGAAGACACGTTTCCTTTGACAGATCCTGAGACTTATGAGCGATTCCAGAAACGTCTCCCTTTCCAAGTCGAATCCTGCTGGAGCTCAGTTGTCGTGGCCAAGAGTTCTTCTCTCATTAACAATATCAAGGCAGTGCCATCGATCACAATGGCCGACCAAAGCAAGGAGCCCTGTGTACTGGACCGACGATCGAAGTTTTGTCAGCAGCTCTGGAGCCTGTCTCCTTTGCCTTTACCATTCATCCCTACTGAATCCACCATTGGGTCAGACCTTTCCTCTACTCAAACTCGGGAGGAAAGCAATATTGGCATCGCCAGGATCGTTATCGTTCCCTCGATATTGCTTGCAAACTCTGCAAAGACATATGCACGCCTCGGCCTTTTTAACGGTTGGGGACTCTGGCCGAAATCTGAAAAGCGATACAGAGACGACCAAGAGAACAAGATCCAGGCTGCTAGTAATCGACCCCTCTATGGCTACAAACCCTCCACGGCCAGTTATGGATACATTTCTCGCGTTGAGGAGGCTCAAGTTGATGAACACGAGCAGGTTGTAGACAATGACGTGTCGTCGACTGATGGTGACCCATACACTGAATCGTCATTGGTGTTGTCTGTCGCCATCCCAGAAGGAAAGCTCCCGGAGACCATTGTGCCACTGCTGAGGGACCGCTTAGAGTCTATCGATTCTGTCTTTGGGGTTCAGGACATCCAGGAAGCAATGTTCATCAAGCAAGAAACCGAGCGGATCCAAAAATGGAGACCCCGGTCCACGTCAGAATCTTCCTCCGCTTGCTCAATTGACATCACCTCAGGCACGCAATAAAAACAGGGGTCTGTTCATCACTTTGTATTTACAATTTTTTTTATTTTCTTTTTAAAGAGAAAAGAGGAAGGAAGGAACGAGAAATTGACAGATATGTTGGGTAGGAGAGAGGAGAAGGGGGTTTGCTTGAAAATAGAGTCCTCTAGACCTTGGTGGTCGTAATGGAGATGTTGTTCTTCATCGCGTGGGTGAACGGGCAGATCTCATGAGCCAACTTCACAGCCTTGTCAAAATCCGCGCCCTCTAATCCAGTCTTTGCGACACGAAGCTCGACTGCCAACTGGAAGCCCTTGGGCTTGGGTCCGATGCTGACCAGACTTGTGATGGTCGTATCGGCTCCCAACTTGAGCTTCAATTCCTTGGACGCCACACCCAACGCACCACCGAAGCAGGCTGCGTAACCGCCTCCCAAAAGCTCCTCAGGGTTAGTGCCTGGTCCACCTAGAGCAAAAGAAAAAAAAAGAAGAAGGACAAAATCGGGGTCAATTGGAAATCCAAACGTCATCCGTTGTTTCAATCCAGAAGGTATGTCTCCAGCCGCCCGACATAAATATGATGACGGAGATGACTATCGGCTATTTACCCTTGGTACCAAACTCCTTGGGCATATCAAGATGAACATCCAAGCTTCCACTCTTGGTTGTGAGGTGGCCGTTTCTATCAATTGACAAAGGTTTAAAGAAGAAGACTGTCAGCGTGGGAAAAGTGATCCTTGCAGACATATCTGCGATGCCCCGACTCTGCGTAAAGAACCAGAATCTCCCAACATAGTCTGCTGATCGCTTTTTTACCTAGCACCCTTGACGGTCGACTCTGCGGTGTAGATGGGCTTGAAGGACAACTGGCGGACAGCCATGGTGGCGACAGGAGCAGCGAAACGAAGACGCGCAGCAGGGCGGATGGCAGACTGAAGAAGAGACATGATAGTCTAGTTATGTATGTGAGTAGAGGAGGTATAGGTAGAGGTAGAGGAAGGAGATGGAGATCAATCTGTATTGTCGAGGTTGAGGTTGTCGAGAGAAAAGAGAGGCAAAAGATGAAGTGAAGATGAAGAAGAAAAAAAGCCGAGAGCGATCCTTCTTATATGAACGCGCGATTTAGCAGTCATATTTCTTTTCGCTCGGGCCGTCGAGCAGATCGATCGAAGGAGCGCGGACAAGAGAAAAGGGCTCAGCCTTGTCGCAAATCGCGATTCTGGCCCCCAAATGATACTGGTTGCGCGCTCTCATCCTTCAGTCATTGGGTGCTCTTTCTTCCCATGACGCACATTTGCGAGAGTCTGCGCAGTCGTTGCTAGAGAGACCAACTCGGTAGCGAGGATGCCCCGATGACAATATACAACGAGAAAATACATATCCTCTCTATATCTCTACCCCTCCATATCTCTCGTGTTTTCGTGTTTTTGGGAGTCATTTATCGAGTGAGAATAATAGTCGACATAAATGCAATTGATGGGAACATGAAGATATGAAAGGAAAGAATGCAAAGACAATGTCGATATGATATGGTATGAGAGTGTGGTATCAAGAAATAACTTTGTGTAGGGTAAAAGAGGAGCGGCAAAGGGCTAGTCAGCACGGGCACGAGTGACCATCGGGTAATGAAGGCAGGTGAACGGGCCAACAAGTCAGCTCCCGAGGTTTCTTGGTGTCTTCAATAGAACTCTGCGCCATCCTGTTGGTCTGCGACCCATTCTGGCTGTCTCCAAGACGCAAACTTGTCCATTTTGGCAGATCCAGAATCCGCCTCGCTACCCTTCTTCCCCCTAGGCTTGGAACGGATGTGCTTGTAATACAGTCGCTTCTCGATCTTGGCTTGAGTCCTTGCCTCGCGGGTGTCTTTTCTCTCGGCCTCAGCCATGTCCTCCGCTCTGAAATCCTTGATGTGCTCCTGTGGAAGGGGCTCGTTCAGCACAATGGTCTGAAACTTTTCGGGCTTCTTGGATGGCCTGAACATATTTCAAATGTAACCAGGTTAGTAAATGGGGGGTCGCTTTTCTTTTCTTTTTCTGTCAAACAGGGAAAGGGGAAGGGGAAGGAATTGAGAAAGGAGAGAATGAGAGAAGCCATCAAAAGGGGCTTTTCATCCATTGAACGAGAGAGCCCTATAAATGTCCTGTCAAGCAAGGGCTGGCCCCAAACACTCCAAAACATGTTGCGGAAAGGCGCAGTGTGACCATGAGTCCTGTCCTGGGCGAGAAAGTCTTTCATCCAACTCTTCTTGCAACCCCATGCCCTACGTTCCACATGTGAAAGGAGGCCATGGGAAACTATTGACAAACAAGCTAGAAAAACTTTTTTTCTCTCTCTCACTTACCCAACTTGGCTCAAAGGTTCCAATGGATCCTCTCCATTGCCCCGAAGGATGGTATCGACGTAAATCTTGCACCAGTTCTTCTTCCTATCAGCTCTCTTCATCACCTTGACCGTTGTACCGGACGAAAGGGTCTTCCCGGAAGCCTCCTGTTTTTTGACCAACAATCTCTTTGCCTGCTTTGAAATCGGTGACCCATTCTCATCTCCATATCCACCATACGAGGAGCTCGACATGTTGGATGAAGTCGACGAGTTGGAGAAAGACCGCATCATCTGTACGCTCCGATGTTCTTGTTCCAGCTTCTTGAGTTTGAACCACTCCAGTCGTTTCTTAATCTCGGCTTCTTCAGTCTTGACGAGCTTGAACCAGACCTCGTTCATCTCTTGGCCGAGGACCACAAAGTTGTAGAACGTTCGGGATAGCTCAGAGATAACCAGCATCTGGAAGGGAGGTAGACGGGCCAAGATAGCTTGAAGGACAGCGGAAGGAAGGATGGAGAAATAATCCCTCTTCTTTCTCTTCCTACGCTGCTGTTCTACAAGGACCACCTCTGTGTCGGTCTCCTCGGCATCGGTCCCGGAGAGGTCACTAATGTCGTCTGAGGAATCAAACTGTGACCCGAACTCAGAATCGGAAGCAGCAGACTGCACCACGGAACCCATGAGGACTGTGGCGGTAGAAAGCGGGGACGAATGAAGGATGTGTGCAGAAGGGGCATGTGTAGCATTGTCGGGTGTGGGGGGCGAGGAGAGGGTGTGTGTGCCTATTCCTGCAGTGGCAGGGCCTGTCGGTGATGGTGTTGCTTCAACGAGGTGTGGCATTATATAAGTTTGATTTCAAATGAGAGTGGGGTAAGGTGAATGTCGGATGTTGGAGGGAGGCAAGGAGGACCATGAAAAAAAAAAAAAAAAAGACAGGGTCAACTCCACGAAAAAATATTTCCCGGAATTGTCACGTCCCACGCACAAGCCCTTTGCCACTCACTTTTTTTTTTTTTTTTTTGATCCGTGTCGGTGTTTGTACAAATACATGACGACCTTTATTCTAGGATCTATGAGAACCTAGAAGGTCTAGCAGGTTTGCTGGGCGCAGAACTGTCCACATCCATCGGTGTCGGAGCAAGTTTCCGCTGACGTGCCAGATACGGCTCCAGATACGGCTCCACCTCCTCGATCCGTAGAGGCAGGTCTGGAATGGGAAGTGATTTATAATACAGGGACTTGATATGTCCTGCGATATTTTCAATATCCTCCAGATTCGAATCCAGTACCTCCCACCATGCGGGGGTCGTCGGAAGTCGCACGCCTGCTTCCCGCGCTGCTAACCAAATGACACTGGCGGCGATGGTCGGTGGTTGGTAGCAGATATATACACTTGTCCTCAGTCTAAAGAAGGACGCGGATCAGTTTCTTTCAAACGACAACTCTAGCGGCCATTTGGATTACCAACCATGGACCAAAATCTTACCCATCGTTCAGAAAACTCCATGCCCGTTGTGGAATAGTGGAGTGGTCCGTCAGATCAAGCACTCTTAGGTAGTTGACCATGATTGCGTACGGAAGTTGAACATGAACATTGAATGCCAGTTTCTTTAGGATTTGCATCTCGGCAATGACTGTCGCGTTTTTCATATCGTAAAACTCCTATAAATACAAAACAATAATGTGAGATACAAGAGCTTCCCAGATTCTATCCCCATTTCTTTCCGAGTTCCATTCTCGAGAACGCCCCGCCCTTTACGCCAGCCCTTTTTGATGTTTACCTGACCAAACTGTGGAAGCGGATCCAATGCCTTCCGCCGGAACTTTTTGCACAGGTGATCAACTACATTGATCAGATCCGATAACCGACACGGACATTCCTCCACTTTGGCCGCCAAGAATATTGATCCCATACTGATGTCCTGTTGTCCGTTAGAAGTTCAATTGCACGCGATGAGAGTAAGAACACTATTAGCAACAGTAGAAATTATCTCTGAAGCAAGAGCACACAAATCAAATACATACCCGAATTGCAAACTTTTGAAGGGAAGCCTGGTAAAAGAACCTCTGGAATAGGATTTGGGCCGTCGCCATGGCCACCTGTGGTCTAGAAGCAGTCAGAGGATAGATCGATATTGTCAATATGTGTCCCTGACGAGAACTCGGTCCCTGCATCCCATTCGAATCTGCGAGACAATTCGGGTAGAAATGTGCATCACCCCAGTAAACACCTCATCTCTTGCTGAGCAGCAAACGTCTGTTGTCTTTGAGTAGCAATAACATTTCCTGGATTTGCTTACAGTTTCATGAGCATCCCTGCTGTCTGGATCAAATGGCATCCTAGCTGGCGAAGATTGTCTTCCTGTTCCTCTGAAATGCCGTCCGCGCGTGATGGCGTTTGCTGCAGCTGCTCGAGAGTTAGAAGCGCGTTCTGCAGCGACAGTTTGTTCTGTGCCATGGTGTCTGGTCGTGTGCTTGTTCCTGTGTTCCTGTTCGAAGTGATGGAGCAAGCTCCATTGAGCCAGTGAAGGGGGGCAGTGATGTTGGTGGCAACAGTCACTTTCTCGATTTTTTTTTTCTTTGGATTTCTAGACGGTGCCGCCTCCCTTGAGTGTCCCCTGAGAGCTTCCCCTCCCTCGCACTCCCTGTCTTTTTTTTTTGTCTCTCTTCCCCTCGTGCATCGCCTTCCCGTCGACCCCTTTTTGCCCTTCCAGAGCCCCTCTTATTCTCATTTACTCTTTTTACCACTCTTTCTCTTTTTTCTACAGTCTGATCCTACTTCAAAATTTTACGACACACAACAGCCACTCTTTGCGTTTGCGATAATCACTGCACTGACTACCACAGGCGAAACACAAGAGCCAACACTGGATATAACATACTGTAACCTCCCGAGTATATATCATGCAAGGATCCAAGTCGACATCGATTCTGCTGCTTGCCGCATTTATAATAGCCAGTCGTGTCAAGGCTGACTGCTTTGGGTCATGTACAAATGGATACAATATTTTCATGCCACAATGCCTTGGCATAATGTGCTTTAAGGCTTGCGAGTCAAATCTAAATAACTGTCGCCTTGCATGTTCAAGCTCACTTTGCGTCGCCAAAGGCCTGCCGTGCTATAACCCCGAAAACTGCTGCAGCAAAACCTGTGCTAATCAGAATCGCAGATATCTTTGTCTATAAGAGCTCGATCTGAATACAGGTCATATGGTCCCCCAGTATGTAACTTAGCACTTCCACAAATAAACATCAAACCTCCACAACTTGCCGTACCCTGTTCTTGCCTATATATTGCCTTGTGTCCAAGACTAACCGTAAAAGATAATAGCATGCCTGAACGCGACGCAGTCAAAAACGAGGTTTGCGAGAAAAAAATAGGCATGGAAAGAACAGGTGTGGGCGAGAAAAGAGGAATGACCAGACGTCGACAAGAAAATAAAAGGAGAATGATGGCAAGGAATTAACAGGCGCGGCGACTGGGCTCGTGTCGAGTACGCTTTCGACCTGGGACATATGCTTCTTAGACTTTATCTCTCTCTTTGGGATTTTTTCTTTCTGAAGATCGTGCACATTCCATTGGGTCCGTTCTGGGCAAAAGTCCTCTTTCTTCTCCGTCTCTGCGCCACAGTTATACGCGTCACGTGCAAATGTCTCTTTGAGGGGTGTCCTTATGTCACCTACACAGCTCATGCGATTAAGAAACAGCTTTACATGGGATTTGGGCTCAAAAAAATCAAAACCCTAAAAAACCCTAACAAACCCCTAAAAAATCCCTAAATCTCGGCAACCGGGTTGGTAACCACTCCCCATATTGAAATCCTGCTAAGAAAACCGATGATTTCCGTAAAGTAGCCCCCCTCAGGATGTGCGTGTATAAAGAAAAAAGGAATTCGCATGGGAATTGTGCGGAGCTATGATTGTCGCCATGTAATCATCGCATGGGCTGCGTCTGTGACATAAGGCTCCTCCTCTTTGAGAACATGGGATCACTTTTGGTCCTGTTGGGCGTATCATCGTGGCATCACCCATGAAGGTCTTTCGGATCTCGGTAGGCTAAGATTCTTCGTGGACCCAATCTGTGTGCACGATCTAATTTGCGCCATGACAGACGACCGTTGTCATCGCTTCTGCTACGTGCTGGTATAGGACTCTCTGGAGCTTCTTCTTCACTCGCCCCTTCTTTTTTTTACGCACTACAAAAACCCTTTGACACGAAGAACATCAAGACACCCGTCCAAAACCGCTCTTTTTCATCAATTCCTCTCTCATTCAAATCTTTCGCACGACTTCTCTTCGATACACACAAAGCAAAGGGGGGAGACACGCACCTATTCCAAAAAAACACGGACCCAGCACCTCCTTTTACCTCCTGTCGGGACGCGACCGATTCCCGTTTTCTTTTCCCATTCTTTCTTTCTCATTCCCTTCCCAGTTCATTCACCTCATTTCCCCAGCTCCATTAGCACTCACTTTTTTCACCAACAAGCAATGTCTTCTGGAAAATCAAAGCGATCTGGCGGTCGCCACAGTAACGTAAGTCTTGAGCCTCGCATCGATGATCGTGAGTATGAGGGGGTATCCGGCACAAGGGCCCTTTCCCGATCAAAGAGTAAAGGACCCACGGTCCAAGTGCTCTCTTTTTTTTTGGGCACGTTCGTCACTCGTGTGCCGTTTGCTTGGAAATCGGCTCTCAACTTGCACCTTCTTGCGTCATGTTGCTCCAAGAAACTCACTCCTTCTCTTTTTGACGTTATCAGGGTTCACCCACCGGATCACCACCCATGCCGCCTGCGCCAAATCAGTCCAGAAACAGGGAGAAAGCTGCTCAGCACCACTTTCAATCAGAGCTCGCCAGCCCAGTATCCCCAGTGTCCCCACCCAGTGCTGTGCCCGCAAAATCGAGCATGCCCGTCCGTCCAGATTCTATGCGATTGAGGTCCTCCAAGAACAAAGGAAACGGAGCTGTTTCTCCCACAACCGCCAATGGATCAGCCACATCTACCAATGGGTCCAACCACCCCGCCATTGCTTCCACAGATGTCAACGCGCTCTCTGCTACTAGCACCACAGGAAGAATCAGAAGAAGAAGAAAGAGCAGCGCGTTCCGTCGATTCATTGCTCGCATCTTGCTACTCTATCTCGGTTACACTTTTGTCTTTGTCTGTCCCAATCTCAAGGACTCGGGCTCAGATGCTGTTTGTGACGGGATTGTGCGTCTTCAGAATTGGTTGAGACCTTATTCAGACCCGGTGGTGGAGCGAATCGATGAGACCTACCGAACTTATGGAGAGCCTTTGGTGGATCAGTACGGGCGACCCTTCTATCAACAGAGTCAACATTACTATGGTTCAGTAGTCCAGCCTTCTCTCAAGGTCGCCTCGGTCAAGGCCAAGGAGTCCTATGATCAATTTGCAGCTCCGCATGTGAACAAGGCCTTCGATGCCCTCTACACGGACAATGTCAAGGCCCACGTGAACCGTGCGCAGTCCACCTTTCAAGTTTACCAGGCCCAGGCGCAAGACCATCTCAACCAGGCGCGCGTTTGGTCCAAGGATACTCAAGATCAGGCCTGGAAACTTCATGAAGCCCATGTCCAACCCATAGTCGATAAGTTCTCGCCCCATGTCAAAGTGGCGTGGGAAAAGGCCTCGATTGGCGCCGGTCAGGTTTACGATACTGCCAGTGTCATGTACAACCAACATGTGAACCCCCACGCTCAGAAAACCTGGGCTATGGTCTGGGAGGCGGCCGGCAACGCAAAGGAGTCATTCTTGACACAAACAGATGAGATCTGGGGCACGAGCTTTAGCAAGAGCAAGAAGAGAACAGCGGCAGAGCGATTCTACGACAGTGCATCTGAACAGACGCGATTGGCCAAGGAAAGAGCTCTAGCAATGGCCGCAGCGGCTGCAAAGGCGGCTCAGGATGCAGCCAAATCTGCTCAGAAGAAGGCCCATCTTGGGAAGCATCCCGAACCGGACAGTATCAAGGACACTATCCTGAAGAAAGCCTCGGAGGCGGAAAAGATCGTAGAGGAGTACGCTGAGGAGGCCAAGGAGGCCATTGCCGAGACCGTCAAGGGTGCCCAAAAGGTCGCAGAAGAGTATTCTGGAACAATCAAGGCCGCCGTCGCCGGTATGGCCGCTGGGGGCATCAAGCACGCCGCCGATTCTCATCACAAGGTCCCCGACACCCATGAGGCCAAAAAGGCGGCCGAGGAGAAGGGCCAGGGCGCCCAAAAGATGGCCGAACAGTTTATTGAGAACGTGGCAGAAACCGTCGCCAAGACAGCCCACGACGCCCAGAAGGTGATCGTCGATGAAGCTGAGCAGATTAAGCACTACGCAGACGACAAGGTCAAGGAAGCTGGCAAGATCTCGGAGCACATCAAGCAGCAGGTCATTGAAAAGGCCCGTGAAGCTCAAGAGGCCGTTCTTCACCAGGCCGAGCACATTCAGGAGGCCGGCGCCAAGTTCAAGGACTCTGTTGTTGGTTCCGCCAACGACGCCAAGGATACTGCCGACAACGATGATATCACGCACAAGGCACAGAAAGCATTCCATGCTGCTGAGCACGAAGCAGAGATTCTCAAGGACAAGGTCGTCAAGGCTGGCCATGATGCCCAGAAAGTCGCCCAAGACCAATACGAAGGCGCCAAAAAAGTGGTTCAAGATCAGATCAAGCACGTCGAGGACGTGATTAAGGATGAGACCGAGTACCTACGCAAGTCTGCAGAGAGTATCGTTAACGACGCGATAAAGATTGTGGATGAGCACACTGGTCAGGAATACGCCGCACAGCATGTCAAAGGTACCAAGGACCAGGTCGAGAAGGCCAAGGACTTTGCCGCTCACAAGGCAAAGGAAGCCAAGGAAACAATCGATCGTCACACTGACCAGGCTCAGAAACACGTTGCTGAGCAAGTCAAAGGCACCAAGGATCAGGTCGAGAAAGCCAAAGACTTTGCTGCTCAAAAGGCGAAGGAAGAAGGCGAGCACATTGACCAGGCTCGAGGCCAGGCCAATCAGAAGGTGAGAGAAGCGAGGGACCACGCGGACCAAGTCAAAGTGTATGCCAATCAGAAGGCAAAGGACGCCAAGGACCATGTTGACAAGAAGACTGGTGAGGCCAGTGATAAGATTGAACACACCAAAGAGGCCGTGAAACACAAGCCTCATGATGCCCACACTGCTTCCAAGGCTTCCCTGGCAGCGATGCTTGCAGGAATCGAGGCAACCTTTGGACATTTCTACACTTATGAGGAAAACGAGACCGAGAGTCTGTGGAACAAGCTGCAGTCTGCCATTGACGAGCATCTTGCAGGAGCCAAGAAATCGGTCAAAGATTTGGAGCAAGCCAATCGTGAGTCCTACGAGTCATTCGAATCCTACGTGAAGGACTGGTCCAAGGATAACTCTGGCAATCTGGACGATCGTATCTCTACTCTTGGCCAGCGATCAGTTCAATCGATCAAGACCATTGGACAGCGGGCCGAGAATGACCGAGGAGCAGCCAGGTCCAAGGCTGAGGTCCTTGCTAACAATGTGGAAGTCTACCTTTCTGGCCTCAAAGACTTTTTAACGGATCGTCTGGCTGCTGCAAAGGAAACTGTTACTTCTGACCTGAGTGTGTTCAAGGACACTAGCAGCGAAGACGATGAAAAGACAGCTCGCAAAAAGTTGGCACAGATGGAAGCATCGGCAAGGGCACGATTGGAAGAGGCAGGCAGTGGTGCTCGCACCAAAGCTCACGAGTTGTTGAAGCAGGTCGACGAAGTCTGGTCACAGTCTGAGGTGAAGTCTCGCGAGTATGTGGAGCGCACGAGAGAGCTGTACAAGAAGACAGCCGAGAACGCCAAGGCATCTTTCAAGGCCGCTACTGGGAAGGGGTCGGAATCTGTCGACAAGAACAAGGAGGCGGGCGATGACATGATCAAGGGCAAGGTCCAGTCTGTGAAGGAACATGAACAGGATACGGTTCACGAGGCGACGGTCAAGACCCATGATGTTCTTCCCAACAAGAACAGCGACGAGTCCATTGGACAAGTCGCGAACGATGCCGAGCCCAATATCCGCATTGCCATGGAGGAGCCAGGCTCTGGACACCGTCATCATCACCGTCAATGAACCATCTATTATCAGGAAAAAAAAATATCTCGAATTATTGCTATTGCTGAATAAATTTGAAACTTTGTGTAAAAAATTGGTGGCGTAAGGTTCAGGAGGTGCAAGTGCAAAGCCACCAAAAGAGCGCATTCACTGGCAAAGTGTTCAAGAAATGCAAACTCCTTTACATGCAAGTCTCAACAACACATCAACCTCGACCGCAACAACCATCACCCCCAGCCGAACCAACACAGCCATGGAAGCCATTGTATCGATCCCTGGAGCAAAGTCCCTGGCCATCTCCTTCCCAGAGGACTCAAATCCGACAGTCCAGGACCTTCAATGTCGACTGGAGGAAATGTTGCACATCCCCATGGACGAACAGCGGCTGTTGACCAGTGGTGGAATGCCCCTCGAGCACTCACATGAGCAACAGGAGCAAGAGCAAGAGCAGAGTTACTCTGATGTGCCACTTTTCCCAACAACAGAGACTCTGCGATTCCTGAACCTGTCCTTGAGATTGAATGGAGGCAAAGGAGGTTTTGGAAGCATGCTGCGCGCCCAAGGAGGACGTATGAACGCTCAAAAGGGACCCGCCAATACGGACGCCTGCCGTGACTTGAGTGGTCGTCGTATCAAGACTGTAAACGATGCCAAAAAGTAAAGTTGAATAGCAGCAGCTACTCTGTCAGGAAATGTGATTTTTCACCCAACGCATGTAGATTTGATAAAGTCCGGTATCTCTAACATTCCTTTATTTCTCTTCTTTCTTCTATCTTCTTCTTAGGATGGCCGAATACCTCCAACAGGAACCCGAACGTGAAAAGGCAAAGAAGGAGTCATTGAAGCGCAAAATCGAAGAGAAACTGGAGAAGGCAGATCGACCCACTCGGAAACATCGGTTTGAGGATGCAAAGTTCTTTGATCAACTTGAAGAGAATGTGGAGGAGGTCAAAAGCGCAGTTGCACAAGCTATCAAGGAGAGTTTGAAGCCAAAATACATGGGTTCGTCAAGTGCAGGATCAGGGTCTTCTTCTGGATCAGGATCCGAGAAAGAATCCAGTGCCTCCAGCGTTGGCAGCAGCAGCAACAAAGGAAAAGGAAAGGTTGTAGAACCTATAGAGGCCAAGAAAAAGGTGGCTGTCAAGTCCCTGAGCATGTGGTAAGTGTTGTAGAACATTAATTGTTCAGAGAGTTGTGCTAGAGCGGTATAAGAAGGCTGCATTGATACTGACTAAGTATACCATTGTCTTCTTCTATTAGGGATAACATGTCTGATTACGAGTCTTCTGAAGAGGAAGAGGAGGAAGAGGAGGAGGAAGAGAAGGAGGAAGAAGTAGAGGAGAAAGAAGAAGAAAAGCCAGCCAACAAATCAAAAGGCAAAGGCAAGGCAACCCCTGCGCCCAAAAAGTCTTCGCGTGCCAAGAAGTAAACGTTTGATCCTTGCACCTCGCTGGTGACAAGACGAGGAAGCGCTTTTCACTTTTCTTATCTTGAACCGCCATACGTATCCCCCTACCATAGTCCCCTTGTATAAATCCGTAACTCCATGAAACTCCGTGTGCAAATTGAATCATGGATCATCAAAGAACAATTGACGGCCGATTGCTCTGTGCTGTGGTCTGTGTCTCTCTAGACTATTGGGAAGATTTGAGGGTAAGAGCTGAACAAACACGCGCGAGCCAACGAACGGTCACCAGTGAGAACAGCGGAAAAGCACAAGACCAAGGGATCAAAGAAAAAGAGGGAAGAAAAAAAATGAGAGCGATACTTTTTAAATGTTGTGCGACCGATTTGGGTTGGGCAAAGAGGAGAAGAGGGATTGCGTGGACACACGGACGGATCATGTCCCGAGAGGCGAGGACAGACCGAAAGGAGTGACCATTCAGATCCACAGACGTGTTGGATCTTTTGCCGAGTTGAGCGAGGAAAAGAAAGATTCTCGTTGGGCGCATGCAAAGACACTGACGATGCAGGCAGACATATGGGCGGTTGTGTGAATCCTCAAGTTAGATATGACTGTGTGTGGGGACGACGATTTCCGTAGTCTACCATCGGTGGGAGGGGCGAGAAGCAGCAAAAGGGTGAGGAAATGGCGAATGAAGCAGAGGAAAGAGAGTTCCTGAGAAGCGACGAGAGACGAGGTGCAGATTCACGAATCAAATCAGCGCGGTCCATTCGCTCAGGGACAAATAGAGTATGGCGGACAAGGTTCGTTCGAGTCGATGGCCTCTCTGTGCTCTCAGCACTTTCTCACAAGAGTTTGTTTGCGAATGAGAGAGGGAGAGGGAGAGCGCCACCTTGCCCTTGTTCACCCAGCAGCAGGAGATTGTGCGTGTGAAGAAAGTAAACCAGCAACAGGAACGAATGATCCAAGGGACAGCCGGATCGTTGCAACGGCTCCCTACTCGTCCATCCGCGCCGCGCCCTGCTGGTTGCACACACCTGACTGACCGACTTGACGGACCAACAAAGACTTTCCCCTTCTTTCTTTTCCCCTTCTTCTTTTCTCTTAGCCTCTCTGCTCTCTTACCCTCACGCTCATTCCTCCCTCAGCCCCCTTTCTCTCAACGCGATCTCGCAACTGTATAGCTCCTTTCTTCTCATCTTCACACATTTATACATACTACAATGGCTCCATCTACAACACTCATGACCCTCGGCGCGGTCGCTGCCCTGGTTGGAATCGCCGTCTACCTTCCCAGTAAGTTGTCCATTTATTTCCTTTTCTTCAATCGAGATGAGCCCTTGTCGCTCGAACGTTCAACTCGGGAGAAACCTCTCGCCCCTCGAGAAAACGGAGTGAGAAACCCTGTCGACAGAAAATTAATCATCCTTTCCCCGGCGGTCTCTTTCCTCATTTAGTGCAAAGAACACAGACTCTTCTCCAAGGCCCAGCAGTGGTCGAGAACTTTGGCATGGACAAGTGCCAGCGTGTCACTGGTGAGTTTTAGATGGAAGTCGCAAGGAAACACAGGATTTGTAATTTTGGGACAAAAAAAGCGACTGGCACTTTTGCGGCTGTTTTTTTCTTTGATTTTCAAGAGCCATCAGAGAAAGTGGGGGAGGCTTGTTCCTGAATGAATTATCAATCACCTTGTCGGCAAGCGGAGGAGATGAAATGGACAGAGAAACAACCGGTTTCTAAACAACAACAAAACATTTGGTTTTGAATGATGGTATAGGTCCTTCTTTCTGCGATGATGTCCGCATCCAGCGTAACCTCAACTTGGGATTCCTCGCTTGCGATCCCTCTCTTCCTTACCGCAACTTTGCCGCCAACGTGTTTGACGAGTCCAAGATGAAAGAGAACGGTGCTCTCTGGGTTTATGATATGACCAAGGTAAGGCTTTGTTTTTTTTTCTTTTCTGTCCGGTGCCAGAATCAATCTGAGGGAATGGAAAAAAGAAAGGAAAAAGATATTAAACGCCAATTGCCCTAACAAAAATCACCCTTCTCTCTTGTAGCCCGGATCGCCCGCCGAGAAGTTGACCATCAAGAACTTTGACGGACCTTTCCACCCTAGTGGCATCACATTCGCGCCCGTTTCCCAAGATGGTACCCCAGCTCGCGTTGTGGTCATGGTAGTGAACCATGTTCCTCTCGAGATCCCCCGCGTGGAGGTTCTGTACTACTACCCCGCCCGCAAGTCGCTCGTGTACAAGAAGACGATCTCGTCCGAGCACTTCTTTGCCGCCAACAAGATTGCGGCAACCGAATCCGAGATGGTGCATGCCAATGATGATACCCCTTCGTTCTTCTTGCTCAACGATCATGGTTACAACGTCACGGATTGGAAACGCGAGTATGAGGAAAAGTACAACTTGCCTGCTTCCTCCATGGTCTACTACAATGCTCGTGCGGATAAGGCCCAGGAGGTCGGTTGGCGTTTCCAGCTGCCTCACGCCTTGGTCGCTGCGGATGACTCGGATTCTGTCTGGATCAGTCAAGCCAAGGCTGGTACTTTGGACCTTTACAAGAACCACATGTTGTCAGAGGAGCATCAACAAGAAGAGATCATCTCTGCAGATACCCGCCAGCGTCTCAGGATCACATGGCCTGGAATGATGAACGAGGACACCCTGAACACCAAGGCCGTCAATGTCGGTCTTGATTATGACCCCGTCGCCCAATCCCTGGTCTCCCTTTCCCACACAAGATACAACAACTACCTTCAGATCGCCAAAGAAAAGTTTGCTGACAAGGATGGCAAGCCCTCTGTCGAGTCTGGTTTCGTCATCTCCAAGGCCGTCTTGTACCCAGTCCGTGTTGGTGAGACCCGCCCCAAGCCCCAAAAGGATGCTGTCTTTGATCCCGAGGAGCGCCCTCGCCGTTACCGCCTCCAGTACTTTGTTGAGCCCAGAATCACCCACGATGGTTCAGAATTCGGTTCTCCTTCCGCTATCGCTGTTTTGGGAGGCAAGGATGGTGCTGCTGACCGTGTCTTGGTCTCCAGCCATTACGAGTCTGGCTTCTTGGATTGCTCCTTCTAAATCCGCTTTCGTTGCTTTGTTTTCAAATCGCCCTTTTTATCCTTAGTTATTATACAAATAATATATCATCCAACCGCATATCAATGCAAAATATATCCGAAGCAAATTGAGTCTGCAAAGACAAACAACATGATTTATATTCAACATTTCTAAGCTGAAATAGTGGCCACACGAGTCATCATATTCAACAGTTGCAGTTGTTCATCAGCACCATCCGAGAGGGCCTTGTCGACATCTCCGAAGACTTCTGCGATCTGTGCCTTCTGGATCGAGCTCAGAGTTTCCGTTCTCAGGAGACGCATGTGCAGCTGTGACAAAATCCTGGAGGCCGAATGGCCATCTGCGACCACATCCGTAACCACACTCGAAATCTTTTTGTAATCCCGAGTACGCCAGCATGCTTCCAATCCGTCAATCACATCTTCCGGTACCGTCTAATAAAATATGTTAAAAAGAACAAAGGTCAGACTATAGCAAAAAAGAATATGAGAGCGAGACTCGGTGCAAGATCAGAAAAAGAGAATTACCCCTGCAATATCTGCAATCACATCTACGCCAATTTCTGCGTCCTTGCCTATCAAACGCGAGGCACTCTGGAGGTACATGATGGCCTTTCTCAAATCACCCTCCGAAATTCGAATGAGACTCAAGATGGCCTCGGGTGAGATCTTGACGTCCTCCTCTCTGCAAATCAGCTCGAGTCGATCCTTGCTGTGCTTTTCCTCCAGGGGCTTGAAACGGAACTTTGCACAACGCGATGCCAGAGGCTCAATGATACGAGTGACATAATTGCAAATCAAGCAGAAACGGGTCAATTTTGAGTATGTTTCCATAGTGCGACGCAAGGCTGACTGGGCATCCGCTGTCATGGAGTCGGCTTCGTCCAGGATGATGATCTTGTAAGGCGGGCAGTTCTGAGAGCTACATAAATAGAGGAAAACTATCAGAAACTACAATTTTAAGGTGGATGGTGCTCTTTCTTTCATATTCTTACCCAATGTTATGAGAGACAGTAGAACGAGCAAAGTTCTTGACCTTTTCACGGATGACAGAGATACCACGCTCATCCGAAGCGTTCAGTTCCAATACACGAGATCCAATCATCTCAGGCCTATATGTTATAAAAACAAAGTAAAGGAAGGGTCGAAATATTAAACGTTTTAGCTACTAGTCAGGAGAGATGATAATTTCTCAGGAAGAGAGAAGTAGCAGTCCGTAATCCGTACCCGTAGATATCTCGGGCAAGGGCCAAAATAGTCGAGGTCTTTCCGGTTCCTGGTGGCCCATAGAAAAGCAAGTGAGGCAACTGGAGGCATAGCAAGCTGTTAGAGGCGGTTTTGTTAGGCTTGGCGACAGTTAAAATAACCAGTCTAGACGCTTTACATTCTGCGACTCCATGGTTTTCTTGAGGACCGCAACAGCTTGCTCCTGTGAACTAATGTCATCCATGGTCTTTGGGCGGCTAGTGTAAAAATTGGTGGCAAAAATCAACCTTTGATCTTTCGCATTCATGGAGCAGACAGTAATTCAGCCTTGATCTTTGTCCATAAAACGACGTCTCTTCAAGGAAATTGAGGATGGGATGATGAATTGCATCGGTGGACCAGCGCACTCACTATTTCTCAATCCAGGGCTTGTTGGCTGCAGCAGCAGCATGAGAGGCGGCGGCGGTGGCAGCTGACGCAGGGCCTCCAGCTCTTGGTCTATAGAAAAAGGACGACGACATGGCGTGGTGTGATGGGATAGAAATAGAGAGAGTCGGGAGAGTGGGTTTATCGGCAAAGTCCTGGGTCCTTGAGTCGAATTTCCTACAAGGCGATGAATGAAGGAATAAAGGAATGAAGGGATGAAGGGATGAAGGGCTGGGCTGATTTGGTGGCGACAATGTCGCGTCCTGATTCAAACAACAAATCTCAGAGAGGGAGAAAGGAGCGAGATCAGGATTACACCCTTAAGCCACCTCCGTGCTTCTCTGCTCTTATGGTAGGTCAGTGAGAGACAAGGGAGGAAAAAAAAAAGAGGTCTCACACCACAGGAATGGACGCATGCAGTCGTGTGTTCATCCTCATTCCTTCTTCTCTTTCTTCTCTTGCTTTCTCTCATTCGCCTTACTTGCCTACTCTTCCTACCCACCTACCTACCTATCGACCCATCTAATAACTCACGCCCTCCTTCTAGTATGATCCATGTTCCTTTCGTCAACGGAGGATCCGTCAGTAAGTTGCCTGTCCGCCTGTCGATCTGCTCTGAAGCTCCGACCTTCATTCTACCAATTGACGCGACTGGTCTTCGCTCGTTAACACTTCGTCTACTTACTCAATAGTCGTCGGTGCCCTCTACAACCAGCTCGCTGGCGCCCTTGTCTACGGCCCTCTCTTTGGAAAGGTTTGGGTTGAGGCCATGAACAAGGTACTGTGCTCTCACCAGGGTTTGTGGCACTCAATCACATCCTTGCCTTTTCCTTGAAAGCAACATAGTTCTTTTTTTTTTTTTTTGCTCATTTTTGTTCCACCATGCAAAACTCGATCTGTAGGACAAGGGAGGCGAAGGTTGGGAGGGCCAAGATGAGTGCAAGAAGGCACTCCCAGTGTTGCTCCTCAAAGAGTTTGTTTTGAATGGCGGCAAGGTAAGGAGACAGTCCGAAAGAGAGAAGCTCGCTAGACCAATGGACTTGACAACCCATTGGCAAGAAGACTTCCTCTTTACAATGTCCTCATAATGACCACCCAAAGTGGAGTGCCTTCTCTAAGAACCCTCTTTTTCTAAAACTTCCTAGGCTTGGTTTACAGGATTGCTTTTGAACTTGACACAGGCTCGCACAATGTCCCAGGCTGCCCAACTCGGCGCCTTCCTATACTTTGGTGTCCTTGTCCCCTCCGTCATCTCCGAGAGCATGTGGGAGAAGCGTCCTTGCGACTTGCAAAAGTTTAAGCTCCTCAGCGGATTCAGCAGCACTGTGTTGCTTGCCTGCGTCCTTCACTGGTGGGGAACTGCCTAAAGCACCAGCTGTCCGAGACAATGAACCCATGACAAGAAACAGAAAAACTCGATTGTTTGTTCAAATCATCCCATAAAACATGTATATAACTCATGAGCCGTTCGCTCCCTTCTCTCGAGTGTGTCATCCTCATTGTCCTCAGGATTGCAGACGCTTCTCTGTTAGAACGAAAATAGTTCTGACTACAGATGAGCTCACAAGAAGCAGGTGTCGTATCACCAACAACAACAGCAGGCATGGTCAAAGGTCTTCCTTTCACACAGGCTAGAATTTAAGCAGAGGCCGAAATTTGTATTAAACATTGCTATCGTAAGGTACGAATGGGGAGGGCGGCGGTTTCATGATCATAAGGCAGGGCTTTGGATACCTGGTAGTTTGCCGGTTGATGCCGGTTCCAAATCAATCTTCAACACAAATTGCTTCACTGGCTGTATCAGCAGTGGGACTCTTAACTCCTGGAAGTCGTCGTAAATATCACCTGGAACCACAAAAACTAAGCAAGCCTCTTCAGACGAGTGAATCCATCCTTCGTCAACAAGACTATTGAGAAGCTTTGAGAACAGCTGTCCACTGACTTCATGTCTCTTGGATACCGTAACTTGAAACAGGTGTCTTGGCGATAACTGTGGTATCCACAATGTCCCTGCAGGCACTGTCGGAACAACCTCTTTAAAAAACTCCAGATTTGGCTTGACCGGGAGGTTAAAGGTGGTGCTTGTCTTATTGTGAAGATCCTTGATGTGAAAACTATACCCGCCTTTCCGAAAGATGTGTCGTACATATAGTTCAAACATGGGTCCCTTGGCGACTCCGACGTCGATGCGAACGAGTTTCTTCAGGATTTGTTTCCAAGTCTCATCTTGCAGCATGACAGAGACTTTGTTGAGGATATAATCTGACGCCCATTCCAATCGGAAGTCTCTATGATCGTCCGTAGGCCAGAGATGAAGTAGATGGCTCGTGTATTCTAGCGATTCCTTCCTTTGCTCAAAGCATTGCATCATCGCCATCGGATTGCTGGCAAAGTCGATTGCTTTCAAAACACGAGCACAGGCACTGTTCTTTGCGTCGGCAATATTATCGGGATTGAGACTCAATGCGTTCATTGGTGTTTCAAGGACATACCTCGGCACACCACCAATCTTGGAGTAAAGGTCCGTTAGTAAATCCTCGGAAACCACTTTGAAGGCCTGAACAGAGCTCCGGCACTGCTCTAATTCTTCCAGCGTCCATGGTGCCATGTAGTAGCGCCACGTCACTCGTTTGTCAACTTCCTTGTATTGGTTGAGATCCGAATATAACGTCTTCGGCGATGCTGATATGATTGTCCGTGCACTCTCCAGTTGTGGATTTGGTGAGCTGTCGACTAAATACCATGTCTCGGGCTGGTCGAGGAAGGGCCGAAAGTCTTCAATGTCCCCATAGCGTAGAACAGTTAGTCCACCAAATACGTAACACTTGGAGCCCCCTTTTTCTTGGAAAATCACGATGGGTGGTTTATCTTCGCACGCTGTAGCAAGAAGTCGAATGGCGAGGTAGACGAGAAACGCCGATTTTCCGATACCTGATGTACCTATGGCGACAATGCGTTTCCGAGTGTCATCCTAAGCGCTGTTTTGGAATTTTGGGATAATCTCGGTGTACAGATCCCTGTAAGCTTGTCGAACATATAAATCTCTCGTTCGGACCACAGGAAAGATACGCCGCTTGGTAGGGCTGGCAGAGCTTTGAGATGTGGATAGAATTTCCGTATCTTGGAAAGGTGAGTTCTGCATTGCACGGGCGGTTTTCCGCAGGGAGGAGAATGAGTTATCACCGCCAGCTGAAGAGCCAAGGAATCGAAGCACAGAGACTCTCTCTTTATCGTCAAGACGGGAAAGCGAGATATCGTCATCCTCCAGAGCCTTTTCTGTAAGTCCAGCCTCTTCAGTCGCAGCCCTCAGCGTGTATTTGAGTACGTCAAGACGAGCCTTCTTGGGAGGAGGTGCTACCAGGATAAAAGGCAGATGTCGAGGTAAGTATTCCAGGGTTTTAACAACACCAGTGGTGTTTACGACTGAATGAAAGACAAGACACCAATAGAAATAACCCACGGATGTCCTCTTCTCGACTCCCTTTAAAATGTATCAGAGAGGGGGAAAATGACAAATATTAGTCAATCGCTCGCAAAACACTGTGCTTTCTGGCCCTGCTGAAACTGGTTTTCGCCTGGGACAAACCTTTGGGCACCTCAACAATGATGTATATGTTGTCGTCAAGGCCCTCAGGGAACAGCTTGGAAAGGATCGTCCTTGGGCTGTCAAGTTTCGTCTTGTTGTCCATATCGCCAAGTGTGAGGGTGCACTTCTCTCCTGTACTCTTGCTGGCGTCGATGGGAATCACGGCTCGCCAGAGAACTAGGTGTCTAGCTTCCACCTCATTGTTCTTGAGCACCTTCAGGCCCTTCGATATGATGGCTTCTTTGAGTACGGCGACTGTCTTATCAGATGATATCTCAATAAGGAACGGCTCTAATGAGTTCTCGCCGTTGATGAGACAGTAGAGTGTGAGAGTGGTTGCCGCCATGTCGCTTTCGCTTTTGTTGGTAATGGAGAAATGCGGAGTACAGTATGTGAATGGACGCGTTCGACGGGGTGGCTTGGCTGCGGGACAGGACAGGCAAACGCGCATGAGAGACGCGCGACAGTAATAGGCAAAAAAGAGGTCTCACCCCACAGCACGAATGGACGCATACCTTCTCGCCTTCCTTCTCCATGTCCTCTCACCCAACTTGCCTTACTTACCTACCCTAACCTACTTATCTAATATCCCGCTCCGTCCCCCCAGTATGATCCACATTCCTTTCGTCAACGAGGATCCGTCAGTAAGTTGCCCTGTCCGCCTGCACGCACCATCGATCTGGTCTGAAGCTCCGACCTTCATTCTACAGTACCAATTGACGCGACTGGCTTTACTTATTAACACCTTGTCCTTATTTACTCAATAGTCGTCGGTGCCCTCTACAACCAGCTCGCTGGCGCCCTTGTCTACGGCCCTCTCTTCGGAAAGGTTTGGGTTGAGGCCATAAACAAGGTATGTATGTATTGTGCTCTCACCAGGGTTTTGTGGCACTATGCAATTACATCCTTGCCTTTTCCTTGAAAGCAACAAAGTTTTTTTTTTGCTCATTTTGTTCCACCATGCAAAACCCGATCTGTAGGACAAGGGAGGCGAAGGATGGGAGGGCCATGATGAGTGCAAGAAAGGACTCCCAGTACTACTCCTCAAGCAGTTTGTTTTGAATGCCGGCAAGGTAAGAAGACAGCCCGAGAGAGAGCAGCTCGCAAGACCGATGGACTTGGCAACCCGTTGTCAAGAGGACTTCCTCTTTACAATTTCCTCATAATGACCACCCAAAGTGGAGTGCCCTCTCTAAGAGCCCTCTTTTTCTAAATCTTCCTAGGCTTGGTTTACAGGATTGCTTTTGAACTTGACACAGGCTCGCACAATGTCACAGGCTGCCCAACTCGGCGCCTTCCTATACCTTGGTGTCTTTGTCCCCACCATCGTCTCTGAAAGCATGTGGGAGAAGCGTGCTTGCGACTTGCAAAAGCTAAAGCTCCTCAGCGGATTCAGCAGCACTGTGTTGCTTGCCTGCGTCCTTCAATGGTGGGGAACTGTCTAAAGCACCAGCTGTCCGAGACAATGAACCCATGACAAGAAACAGAAAAACTCGATTGTTTGTTCAAAATCCTCCCATTAAAACGTGCACACAGCCCTAAGAGTCGTTCATTCCTCCTCTCATGGGTGTCATCCTCAACATCCCCAGGATTTGCAGACGCTACTCTGTCGGAACGAAAAAAAGTTCTAACTAGAGGTGAGCTCACAAGAAGTGGGGGCCGTATTACCAACAACAAACAACAGGCATGGTCAACTCTGTGGGCGGCAAACGAGAGCTTTGTGGCAAGGAGAAAAGACGACATCTCAACGCCTGGGCATGATAAGTTGATAACACGCCCGCTGCCTGTTGTTGATGTCTCGACTGAGTGGGTGTCCAATGCAAAGAAGGGCACAAGGTGTGGGTTGGTGCCCCCAAAAAGCACTCGTTTGTGCTTCTCTTTCTCTTCCTTCCTCTCTCTCTCTCCTTCTCCCTGCCTCCGTCTCTCTCCCGCTCCTCCATCCTCCTTCAACCTCCCCATCCTTTCCGTATCTCGTCCAATTGGCCGATTTGCTCGCTTTGCACGCTCTTGACCTTCAACCACAACTCGTTTCTATTCTCCTGGAGGCACTGTCACCCCTTTTTTGTCAAAGAAAAAAAGCGTGCTTCATCCCCCCAGAGTCATTCATAATCATTCATAATCGACAACCACTTTTCGGTCCGAAACACAGCCATGGTTTATTCGACAGTCCCCATGGATGAGACACCGACCGTTAGTTCGCCGACTATAGGCAGTCGGCCGTCATCTCGGTAATTGATGCCTCTGTTATGGATGGCGTGTTTGTGCTGATTTGTCGGTCAATGGGCCGTTGTTGCTGTTATTTTTTGTTTGGACGTCTCTTCTTTGCCCCTCCCACATGGACGGACGGACAGGTGTGTGCGTTCGTGCGCTGCTGCAGTCGGCGGCCAAGTTGCAGTGCAGGGCAAGGCAAGGCAAGGCAGGGCAAAGCTGAGCTCAGCAAGGCTGGTGGACTGGGCCAGACCGAGCCATTGCGAGCGCACCGGGGGGCGGGAGCAGGAAGAAAGAGTGCGGACAAGAAGACGAGAAAGGCAGGGGAACAAAAGGGACTAAAATCAAAAGGCAGGCAAAGTCAGGAAAGGAGGCAGGATTCGCGTGTTGCGCTTTCCCTCTCCTCTCCCTCCGCTCTCCTCTCCCAACTTGACTTTCGACCGTTTTTTTTTTTTTTTTTTTTTTTTTTTTGGATGTGTCCTTTTCACACTTTTTTTTTTTTTTTTTTTGTCATTGACATCCATCCATCCATCCATCCATCCATCCATCCATCCATCCATCCATTCATCCGGTGAACTGATCGTTTCTTTCTTTCTTTCTTTTTTTCTTTCTTTCTCTCTCTCCTCTCTCCTCTCTCCTCTCTTCTCGCTCCACCCTTTTGCTGCCTCCATCCATCCTGCAAACAATCAAACAATCATCATCTCCCTTCCCTTCTCCCTCCTCATTTCCCTTGATTAATCTCACAACGGACAGCGTCATCCACTCCCCGCCCATCTCCCCAGTCAGAAGCACCCGTTCGCCCGTCTCGAGCATCCATTCCTCATTCTCGGCCACTCCTGTCGGATCAGATCAGTACCCGCAACAAGCACGCTACCAGCAGTCGCAAGAGTACCAGCCCGTCTATCCCTCCCGATCCTCCTCACACCGCCAACAGAGACGGACCTCACATACAGCCGCGAACCAGAGTCTAGCCGACACCAGCAGCAACAGCATCAACAGCACCCACAGCTTTTCCAGTTTGACCAGTAGTGGTCGAGAAGCCCATATCGTTAGCACGAGCATCCTCAACAACACCGTCAACCAAAGCCTTAACGGTAGTAACGGTACCAACGGCAACAGCGGTAACAGCGGCAGTCTGAATAGCAACAGCAGCATCTTTTCGACTACTGTTAAACATACCCGAGGTCTCTCAACTGGCATGTATGGTATTCTGCCATCTGGACCACAAGGACAGCAGCTACCACCCCCACCCTCCCTGTCGCCATCGCATCAACAGCAACAACAACATCAACAATACCCTTCTAGCTCTGTTCCGTCAGATTTGCAACAGTACCAACAGCAGATAATGAGCGGCAACTCTTCTCCAACCTCTTCCGGATCTGGCACTCGTCCATCTACGAGCGCTCAAAGATCGCACCTTCTAAACACCTCGTTCTCGTCCTCTGTTGGATCGGTGGATATCAATGGGCATGCCTCGGGACAGAGCACTGGACCTATATTGGAGATGAGCAACGGCAGTGTGCCAGACGCAACAGCCATCGCAGTTCAGTCCCAATCCGCCGATTTGGCTACAACAACACCTTCCGCAATCACCCAGGGCTCTTCTTCAACTTCAACTCCAACACGTGGCCACCAAGCTTCAGAGTCTTCCTCGTCAGCATCTCAACAGAACCTGCACCACTCCTCCCGCAGCTCTGGAAACAATCACTCGACAGGCGAACCCTCATCGCATAAGAAGCACCGGGCGAAGGCTTTGATTCCACCATCCAATGTTCCCAGACCCAGTGCCACCGTCCCTCCAGCACCCACGCCTGCAATGCATTGGTCCCGAGCCAAGGTTCACGGACAGATCCCGCCCAAGGAGTTGCGTGCGCAGACTGTGAACTTGGTTGGTGAATCGGTCTATATCTTTGGAGGAACGGATGCAAAGAGCTGCTTCAACAACCTGTATATCTTTGATGCTGGTAAGGCAAACAAGGACCCGGCAAACCCAAATTGGAAGATCATTGAGCGACAAAGACTTATCTTGTCTGTGCTTTTTTTTTTTTTTTTTTTTGTGAATAGATACAATGCATTGGTCCCAACCAAAGACCTTTGGCTCCATTCCGCCACCCTGTCGTGCGCACTCATCTACATTGGTGGATAACAAGCGACTGTATATCTTTGGAGGAGGCGATGGACCCCATTACTTCAATGAGGTCTATGTTTTGGACACTGGTAAGGCAGACTATAAAGCTGAATTCGCGTTCAAATGGAAACAATAGGCGACATGGGTCGAATCAATTGTTTCCTGACACATCCTTCGACCACCGCGGTTTTATCGTCCTATTAGATACCCTCACTTGGACCAATCCCCAGACAACAGGACAGAGGCCGTGTCGGCGCCGTGCTCACACGACTTGCGTATACAACAATTGCATCTACGTCTTTGGTGGCGGCGATGGATTGCAGGCATTGAACGATACTTACAAGCTGGATCTGGCTGAGATGCACTGGAGCGAGGTTCACACGACTGGGCAAATCCCAATTGCTCGAGGATACCACACCAGCAACCTGATCAAATCGCAATTCATTGTCTATGGTGGAAGCGACGGACACGAATGCTTCTCTGACGTGCATGTGCTAGACCTCGGTAAGGAACAGAAATAGAGAGAGAGATATTGTCGTGTGATGCTGACACAACAAAGAAAAGGAGGGTACCGATCGTGGTATATGAACGGAATTGTATATGAGCAAAAAGGGCTCATACAATTATCCGTCTGCCTTCTCAAATAGATACACGGGAATGGGTCAAGATTGATATCAACCGAGCTTTACCAAGATTATCACACACTTCGACTCAAGTGGGCTCGTATCTTTTTGTGGTCGGTGGCCACGACGGCAGTTGCTACTCGTGCGATGTAGTCATGCTGAATTTGGGTAAGCACTCATTTCTCTGATATCCTCTAAGGGTGGCTGCTATGGACGCGACGTCCTTGCGTATTCTAACAATTGTTTGGTTATGATACCTTAGTGACATGGTCCTGGGAAACCCGCAAGGTCTATGGCATTCCTCCTGCTGGTCGGGGTTACCATGCTTCGTTGCTTTACGATTCGAGATTGTTCATGTTTGGAGGATACGATGGACAGACGGTGTTTGATGACATTTACATCTTGGACCTCAGCACCTGCGCCTACTTGCCCCAGATTACAGACTTTCAGGTACGAGTGTCTTTGTGGATATATGTGTTTCTGTTTCTGTGTAGAGTATGTTTTCCTTTTATTGACGAGACGTGCTTTATTTGACATGTAGATCTTGCTCCGGAGAGCCGGCAAGGATGACGAAGAAGAAGATGTCAGTTATGAGCAGGAATAGTTCCACTGGTGTCATTTTTTTTTTGTAATAAGACGCACAATACCGTAATTTGACAAGTCAAGTAGGAGAGATAGAGAGACAGAATGAGAAAGAGAAAGAGATCCCAAGAGTCTTGAGAAGAAGAAAGAGAGGAAGGAGACCACCCACCCGTTCTCGGACACTGATAGAGGCCATCTTGGCACGAGTGCAAATACCAAACCACAAAAAAAAAAAAAAAAAAAAAAAAAAGAAAAATCCCCACGATGTTTTGAATGAGAGCGTTCTTGTCGCAAGGCACGGGGCGCACTTTTAGGCGCAACAGCCTTGGGCCCAAACGGACAGCCTGCAGCCAGCTTTATGTCACAGCCAGTAGCTGGGCTCATGGTCAGCATCCTTTCTTTCTTTCTCCCGTCCTTCATTTCCCTCATTGCATGCACCCGTAGTCCACGCATCGCAAAGAATGCCCGCTCTCGACATGGACCCTACACCTGCGAATGCGCCGCCTAGTGTCAACTCCATGATTCCGACCCTGCGGTTCATGGTCCACCGAAAACTTCGTCGCAAAGCCCATGGTAAACGCCGTCAACGACACCAAAGAACTGCCTTGGCTCGTCCTCTGCACTCGGGCTGACTCTCTGTTCTTCTTTCCTCTCTAACTCATCTCTGTCTTTGAAACACAGGCGAGTACAGACGACATAGTAATAGACGCTACGTCTTCTCGGCAGTAATTATTGTTTTGTTCCTGACTTTGATTGGCATTGGTGCCCAGAAACTGGAGCTGGCAACGACCTGGCCAGAACTGGCCGTAGTCGTGGTCTTGCTGCTGGTCATGGTTTACATTGTGGTCAAAGTCTCGATTGTTGTCCGCTGGTGCTTTTATTGGTAAGCAAGTGCCTGGCTCACTGTTTCCTTTTTCTTTTTTCAGGAACAAGAAGCAAAAAAAAACAGAAACCATGCACTGACCCATCTGCTTTTCCTTTTGTATTTTGTAGGTTGGTTCTCGCAACGTTGATTCTTTTTGCGATTAACCGCGGAGAACTCTTTGAGACCATTCGATCGCCAACTCCTGACGACAAGTTTTTGTTGAGGGCCAAGATTGTCTTGATTGTGTTGGCATTCTTGGAAGCGCTGACACTGGGGATTGTGTTTTTGCTCAGAGTGGCATACCCTCGGATTGTGCTCCGGGCAACATGGCTCAATAGTCGAAAATGGTGGCGGATCAAGGATATTCCAGCGACTGGAGACGAGTCAAAGAGAAAGGCCAATTACCAGACCATCATGTTCTCCTATGTCTCGTGGGATCCTGATGAGTACAGGTTGCAGAGAAGCTCCGTGTCTTACGTAGGCGAATTTGATAAACAAGGACGACCTCATGGATTGGGCGAGTGGACCGACCATACCTTCACAGGCGAGGCTTTGCAAGGTAGAGAATACATCTTTTATGAAACTGCAGACATTTATCTATCGACTTTTCATCTTCTAACTTGCGTTCCATGCACGAAACAACAATAACAGGCATCTGGGAGAATGGCATCCCAATCGGACCTTTCAAGAGTCAAGAATACGGCACTGGAAACTCGTTCAGCAACATTCGTATCGGCTTTTGCAAAAACTCTATGGACACTGACGACGCTACAAAGTTCACGACGGCGCACGACCCAAAGGGCCTCTCCTATGGCGCCGCCGCTGTAGAATGCTCTGTGTCTGGGTATGATTTCCAAGAGAACTTCATCCATTTGAAGATTTGCCTTCCTCGACATCAGCTCTAACGGTTTTTACTTGACATCCCGTTTTTTAGAAAATTCTTCCACCACTTGCCTTACGTCCGTGTGGTTGCCCCAGGCGTTTTGCGTTCGGTTCTTGAACAGCACGCCAAGGATGATCCAGAGGCGCCTACCATCCCATTGGCTTATCCTTTATCATTCTTATCGACATTTGCAGAGAGTCTTCAAAGTCGACCCTCCATCCGAGGCAGCTTCCGAGGACTCAACTCGCCCAGAAGTGCACCTCTCTCCAAATCCATTGTGATCCGATACACGGATAGAGGCATCCTCATCCCAGGATATGTACCTAGCCGTCGAAGATTTGATACGAATGAGGTGACTGTTCGCCGCTACTGCCCTCCTGGCCTCGGAGTCGAGGGTCAGCAATTGAGTCCGGCCATCGGACCAAATAACTCTCCTATGGGAACCACGTCAATTACACCCGCTCTTCAATTGCCTCAAGCCGAAGGTGGCTCCAGCGCCGTGAGCATCGCCAGCGATGATGGTGACTCGGATTCCGGCACAATGAATCGCCTAGCAGTACAGGAGCCCAGTAACAACAATGGATCGGGGTCCGATGGGGGCGGACGGTCATCCGTTGATAATAAGGCTCGTCGAAGAAAACGTCTTGATCAAGCCGGTCTCGTGGTGGATGGATGGCGTCAGGTATTGGACATTGGGAATTCGTCTTTGACAGCATCCCGAGCTGGTTACGAGGCCCTTGTTTTCGTGCATGGCTACAATTGTCCCTTGACCTATGGTATTGCACGTCTGGGACAGTTGCTCTCTTTGGGAGAATTTCCTCCGTATATCAAGCCATTTGTTTTTAGTTGGCCATCATCGACGACCATGGGTTACTACAATGCCAAACGGGTTGGGTGTTCGGATGAAGTGGCCAGAGACCTGAGGCAGTTTATGGATGACTTGCGCGCTGCTGGATTCCGAAGGGTCCATGTCTTGGCTCATAGTATGGGCGCCAGGATTGTGCTCTCTGCTCTTCGCAAGGGTTTCTTTAATGGTGTGCTAGCGGAGCGCGAGGTTGTGGATGTGGAGCCGTCCATGATGTCAAATGCTGAAAGCGACTCTCCCCTGCGCCCCCGCAAGACAGTCCGTTATCGAGATACGATGCCAGGCAGGCCACAAGGCGGAGGAGGACGTGGCGCAAGTGACGACAGTTTGGGAGGTGACGATGTGTCTGCGCCGATTCAGTTGGCGACGTTTACTTTGTTGAACCCGGATGCGGATCTTGATGTGTTCTTGGAAGAGGACTATTGGTCGCTGTCGCGGTTCTGCCCCCATATCACCTTGTACGCCGATGCCCATGATGGAGCCTTGTTCTGGAGCGAGGTATTGGGTCGAAAGGAATCCCTTGGTCGACAGCCTCGTACATTAATTTACGCACCCACCCAAGAGGTATTGGACATGGACGTGATTGATACGACAAGTTTGGACGTCAACATTCATTCCATCCGACACAATTTCTTTAACCTGAACCGAATGCTGGTCGATGATCTTTACGATGTCGTTGTTCTTGGTCATCGCGCTCGAGAGAGAGAAGGCCGATTGTCGAGCCGATGGACGTTCTCAGAGGACGGTGTGCAAAACGGATCTGTGTACACATTCCTCTGCGCGCCAAGCTATGTCGTGAACAAATAATCACAGGAGGTCGATCCACGTCCAAGATTTTCATGGCCTCTCTCAATAGTAACTTTTTAATATACCACAGTATTTCGTCCGCTAACCTCCATTTCTCATGAGGGTGTCGTTGAATCCTCCGAAGATGTATGCACACGGCACCTTCGTTAGGCTCTTGAGTAAGTGATTGATCTGGACAATTTTGGTATCCTGTGTAAGTTTGCCATTGGACTCGCTATCATACTCGGTGAGTCGTGAACAGGGCAGCACTAGTACTGCACAACAAAAACAAGAAGCGGGTGCGATCATAAACTGAGGATTAAAATCGGGACAAAAATAAGCGCACATCCAAAGGAATGGCCCGGCCATGATTATTTTCGAGGATTATAAGTGGGAATGATCATGGGATTAGAAAAGCAGAGGACAAAGGAACGACCGCGATTATTTTCGAGGATTATAAGTGGGAATGATCATGGGATTGGAAAAGCAGAGGACAAAGGAACGACCGCGATTATTTTCGAGGATTATAAGTGGGAATGATCATGGGATTGGAAAAGCAGAGGACAAAGGAACGACCGCGATTATTTTCGAGGATTATAAGTGGGAATGATCATGGGATCTGAAAAGCAGAGGACAAAGGAACGACCGCGATTATATTCCAGGATTTACGAGCGGGAATTTGTGTGGATCATTCCAGATATCGTAGCCATCCATTGCCACAGACCTACGATAAACTACAAGGGAAAAACCAAACTAAATGACTGCTAAATGAATGAAAACGCGATAGAGGCCTTGACCAGGCGGAATCTCATCTTTTCTTTGGCGCATTGGAACGCATTCCTGGCAAGAACGAATTTCACTCATTCCAATGAACGTCAACAACAACAACAATGCTCAACACGTTCATCATGACACGGGTGGCTACCTTTACACTATTCCCCAAACGCAATATTACGCCGACGAGTATCTCCTCTCAGTCTGCCCTGGAAGGATTACACCAACTTCTACTATCCACCTGCTGACCAGGACCCCAAGAAATCTGCTGCTGAACGGAAAGACCTTGAACGCTCCCTTGCAAGATGCCCCAAGAACTCACAACATCATTACACGGCCCCAGCAATCACCGATCTACCTTGGCCTGAGAAACACCGCGAGAGACAACAATACGATCAAGACCTCCAAAACATCCAGTCCAAACTTGCAGCCCTTACTCGCCGCTTGGATAACACAGTCTTTGAGGCGTTGAAGAACCCGCGTCTCTCAAGAGAGGAGACCGAAAAATCTTTGTCCAACTCCTCCACCATCCTCCTCGAGATACGCGGAATCAGTCACTATGTCCACGACTTACGAACTCAGAATCTCGAAAGAGCTCATGGACTCGACATCCTCGCAAAGAAGATAGACCGTCCTGGAAACCGGCAACCGTCCCGTCGAAACTCATAGCGATAATAGCTCGCCTCAAGCACGAGTCCCCCATCGATAGCAACCCTAATTTATCCTGCTTTTATGACAACGATCAGAGTACGACACATTCGTCCCACTCAAATCGGCACCCTCGATATCTCCCCGTACCTCCGGATGACGAATTGCCTTTCCTGCAGCTCACCCGCAAGCTTTGCTGGTTACTTGGCGTTTGTGGACTTCTATATCCGGACGACATTCGATGCATCAACGAGAAACAAACTACGTCCACTTCTTCCTTGGTCGCTCTCTTTATTCCACTCCACAAAGAGAAGCGTAGGGGTAGCAGAATCGAGGAAACAGTAACCATCATTGCCAACAACGATATATGTCTCTGCCCAGTCTCAACGCACAAACGGTATTTGACGTGTATTGCTGACCATCGAGGTCACAATCACCCCTCTCATCCGCCTTGCAAGAAACAAAGGCCTCCCAATTGGCTCGGACACGATCTCAAAACCAAATGGACACCATTTCGATCAAAACCCCTGAGATCGAACGCGCTTCACGCCGAGTCAAGCCCCGTGCCTTGGGCTCTACCGCCGCAGCCGAAGATGGCATTCACATCGATGATATCATCGCACTTGGCAATTGGTCTTTTCCAGAAACGCTTCAACATTTTTACCGGATCGCCAGTCAGACCAAGATGAGCTTCACTGAGGCCATGCTCGGTAAAACCTCTGGAGTCATATCATAGACCGACTCCCTCTGATAATATACTTTCTTCGATTTATTTTGCTGTTCTATAAACTCAACCAAACTCTAGCCAGTTTTCATCTTCGCTGTGCATGGGTTCTTGGGGCATTAACTTTGTAGCCGTCCCAAAGATCGCATCATAGTCCTGGCTGCCTGTATTTTTCAGAGCCGAAGCTGCCAGTGTGAAAGGAATGATGTCGTTGTCGTTGTCGTCGCCTCCATCGTTGTCGTCACTGCTATCGATGAGAATCACTTCCTTTTCCCTTTCCAGGCGGTCACTGTTGCCACTGCCGCCGCCACCACCTCCGCGGACACTACGCCCAGTGATAGAGATATTGCTAGTCTCTGCACGTTTCGGCAAGAGACCAATTGGGAAATGGGGCAATTGACCTGAGGTCTCTAGACGTGGGTCCGTAGATGCGGTCCGCTCCAGCCGTGTCCGTGATGACCGTGACTTCCAGAGGGGTTTCCGTGGAGGCGAGCAAGCCAGATAGGTGAAAATATTTCCGGGAGACGACAAAACAGTGGATGGGGGGAATGCTGTCCCTTGCAGTCGTTCTTGGTTTTGGTGCAGTGGTATGTCGGAACTTGAGAGTTGTATAGGTCCCTTCTTGGTGGGCGGATCAAATTGTGGTTGCACAATGGGTTTGGTGGGGTGACTGGACACAAATGTCCTCAATTTGGAAGGACTTCCTCCTAATGCGATCCCTCCGGCTGAGATTGACTTATGGAAATTGTTCGTTTCATCAGGACAATGGCCACCAGAAGTGAAGATATGAGAGTCCAGATTTGCGCCTGAGCTCAGGCATTCCTTTGGTGGCGAATCCGGGATCGGTAATGAGGATGATTCCAGCGATGAAAAAAAGCTACCTTCGTCACTCGAAAGGACAATGACTGTAACAGCGGGCTTCGACCCCTTTTGGGCATGTTGTCGCGGTAGCGCTGTCGCCATAGATGGAGAGGAAGGCGGCCGCACGTCATTCTCCTCTTCTCTTTGAATTACGAGAGGATCAGAGGGCGCAATGGAGGGTTCTTGCTTTGAAAAAGACACCAATTCACCCTCGAAGGAACCGGGCAAGGATCGTAAAGTCGAGACCGCCTGAGAAAAACTGTCAAGGGTCTGCAAAAGTGGGCTTGTGTCTGACCAGGAGCTGAAAACTGGATCTGGACTTGAGCTCAAGTATGCCTTGCTGAGTGAGGATGGCGAAGTGAGTTGTTTGACGGGATTTCTGGATGCTGGAACCGATGCTAACGCTGGCGACACTGTTGTTCCAAGGCGATTAGGTCCTAGCTCTGGTTCAATCTCTTGTAGCGATACATCGAGTTCCAATTCCAGTGTGCTCTGTTCAAGCACCGGGTCCACTGTGACAGTCGCCGATAATACGTTTCCTAGATCTTCCCTTTCTTGTAATTCTGAGATGAGGTCCGAGGCACCCACATGACGACTATTTTCCACTGAACTCTCAAGATGCTCAGGTGGACTTCCCCCGGTCTGTAATCCAACGCTGCTTTGGGGATCCGTTTCATCGCCTTGAGTGGTATCTTCCTGGGTCGTACTCTTTCCACGCTCCTCTGTTTGCAACCACCACTTCCGCTTTCGCTCCATCTCCTCCAAATCAAAAGTCAAAGGACCTTCGTCCATGGAAGAGTCTTCATCTTTGCCATCGGGATCATCTGCCGACTGAGAGTGGTGGTGACCTCCTTCTTCTTCCAGGCTTGACGTGTTCCGTAATTGTCGTTTGAGTTTTTTCATCTTGTGTCGCAAATGCTTGGATCTTGGCGAAAGGATCGGGCTTGGGTTTAACTTTCGTGTAGTATTGTTCTTTGATCCCGGTGTCGTAGCCGTAGTAGGTGCCGCATCTTGTTGTGGCTGAATACCCAAGACTTCGTCATTCATGTCCAGCAAGTTGTATCCTTTGGCCTGATGAAAACTCTGAAAATCCGTCGTGATGCCATCATTCAGTTGAGGTTTACGATACTCTTCATATTGTTCTCTTCCTGTAAAGACGGGGCCATGATCAGGAGGCATGTGCTTGGCCAACAGTTCGACAACTTCTTGATTTGATCGGAAATAAGTCTTTGATATTGGATCTCGATGAAGAACACAGGGGTACAACATCCTTGGCCTGGCTAGCTTGACCAGTTGCTCCAGTTCGGAAAGCGATGCATGACAGGCAAAATTAATGTACTGGATAAAGACAAGAGATACACCAGTTAACATCAGAAAGGATCAACAAAAAAAACCAAAGAAAGAAAGGGAAAGCTCTTACGTAGCACAGGTCATCCCGTTTGGCAATTGATGGAGGCAATCTTTCCTTGATAGTATATGCATTTCCCCGCATGACTGTATGACCTTTTGCAAAGACATTGTCTTGTTGGCGTTCCTTTTGCAGCTTTTCCGAGAACCAGGAAACATTTGGCTGGATCCGGATGAGCTCTCTAGCTGCGGTGTGGGCACTCCCTCCGGCGCCTCCATACCCGCAGGTTGATCCAAGTCGACAAGAATGGAAGCGAGCGTAGGCTCCCTCCAAGGTCAAATGGGGTAAAATCCTGGGGTGGATCATGTCGTCGATGGAAGAATAGAGCTCATACAGATAAGGCGACACATGAATCTTGGTTTTGAAGGCCTTTGACAATCCGATCCAGATTTCCTCGTATCCAAATGTCCACGCATCAATGTAATAATGTGCTAGTCGTGGTCTGTGTGTAATAAAGGTGATCAGGTCCGAGACAACCAAATCCTAAGTAGACACTCATAATTAGTTTCTGGACTATTATCAGATACGAACACGACGACCGTCAATTCAACAAATGCCAGTCCATCCTACTTACCCTGCTCGGAAAGTTGTAAAGTCCAGGATGACAACAGGTCGTGTCCAAGTACAGTCGGTCAATTCTTGGGGCCGAAGCAGAAAATATGGACATTGTCCCCAGACCCATGAGATCAACAGTCTCATTTCGGGCATCGCCCGTATAAAGGATGCACGATCGGTCGTCCTGGAGGAGAAACCTAATGCCATTGACATGCAATCAAGAAAAGTAAACAACTTTGATTCAAAGTGTGTGCGTCGTTGGCTCATCCGAGTTCTTACATAACGGCTCCAGGGCAATGATGGGCTGGAATAAGACTGCAGCGCGCCCTTCTACCATTCCCGAGTTCGAGGTAGTGAGCTGTGTCTGTCGTCAGTGGTTTCTGTTGAGACATGCAGAGGAGAATCGTCAGTATCTTTGAGTTTTAGGAAGGAAATAACAGTATTTGAAATTTCAATTACCAGGAACGGAGCCAAGTGCGCGTACCTGCGCTGCATGACCTTGGTCCGCCCACTCTCAAATGCCTCCTGGCTGGAGCGAGAGGCAAGCAAGGGCAGCCAGGTGGCAGTGATGGCAGAGCAGAAGATGGGCGCATCCCAGGATTTGCTGGCGAGTCCTGCTAGGTGGTCCGAGTGGACGTGAGAGAGCAAATAGGTGGAGACCCCGGCACGGATCCGAAAGTTGTCGATGGCGACCGAGGGAAACTCGCGGATCAGGCCGTCAAAGGTGGACATTTAAGACGACATTGACTTTTTGCGGGATGGACGCAAGGAGAGAGATGGATGGTTGGATGGATGGAAAAGAGATCCAGTGCACAGGGGAAAGAGATTCTACCCTCGCTACAATCAAAAAAGAATAAACCTCCCAGAATGCAACTTTTCTTCTCGCATTATTGCACTTGAAAGCATTTAGCCGCGATCGGGCTACAAATCGGGCTACCAGGCCTGGCTGCTCTTTTCGTGTTGATCATTTCTTCACAACGTCCTTCTCTCACTCTCCCTCTCTCTATCTTTATAACAACAAGAATAGACGGCTGCTACGCTAGGCAAAGGAAGAGATCAGGAACAAAGGAGCACGTCGATTGCAATCGTTCTTCATGTATTGCGTTCTCATAACTGACCGTGTTGACTGCGCTAGACGCTCCCATTTTTTTACATAATATGTTTTGGACTGCAGAACCAAAAAAGAAGAACGAGACAAGAGAAACGAGAACAGGGGTGGGGCGAGCAAGAGAGCACTTTAGGAGACAATTGAAGACAGGGGAGAGAAGAGAGCAGAGCTCGCGTGCTGACATGATCAGGCAACCCACCCTGTCAGCAATTGGGCGCACCAGAAGACCGGGCCACAGACACACACACACACACACACACACACACGCACACCAGGGCAACACCTAGCGTTGGACCCAACGGTCAATGGTCGGGAAGACCGATCGCATGCAGGAGGAAGGATTGCGCATTGGTCGCTCCCCCGTGGTCGCTACGCTGTGCTCGTGGGTGCGAAAGGAAGCCAAGAATGAAATTTCATTTCAAACGAAGGAACGTAGGACAAACCGAGAAGGGGAAGGTGAAGAGGGCGAAGGAAGGGGGATTGAAGTGTCCCTGAAATTGGGGGAAAAGAAGAACAAAGGAACAAACAGACCGGACCCAGAAGGCAGAAGGACCCTTTCCCTGGATCAAAAGACATCCGATCGCCTCTTTTTCCTCCGCAACGCTTCTCTGCTTCCCCTTCCTCTCCTCCGCTCCATATCTTCTCCTCCTCCCTCCCTTCCCCCCTCCCCCCACTTCCTTCACGGGCTTTCTTCACTCCCCTCGCCTAACGATTCGCATTCTCCTCTTTCGCATTGCCACCCCTTCTTTTTCATTGACTTCATTCCTTCATTCATCCACACACACCTGCCCCTCATGGGAAACGGCACCAGCAGAGATCAGCAAGACATCTTTGACAATGAAGGCAAGCGCCGGCATTCGACTCTCATTTGCAAGAAGGGATGCCAAGCGGTCGAATTCCCTTTGCTAATCTCATTGCTCCATCTGTTCTTTCAGTCAACCTCTTTCAGTTCAAGCTGCTCAGAGTTATTGGGCGAGGATCCTTTGGAAAGGTAACGAATTCACTGCCTAGAGACAGGCACATCGACCCTCCTCTTCCACAGCAGAGTGTAGAGCACGTTGCGTGTGCGAGACAAGGAAGGAAAGCGAGAGAAAAAGAGAGAGAGAGAGAGATGGAGAATGTAGCGTCCACTCCACACTCTTGTCCTTGCTTTGCTTCCCTCTCCTCTCGTTCTCCGCACATCCCTCCTTTTGCAGTAGTCTATCGGAGAGTCCAGCAGGCGAGCAGGTGCAGCACGTTCCTGACATTGCGCATACAACAGACAATGTACTCTTGTCGGATGTTGTGTGTTCTATTTTCCTTCTGCGCTCAGAAGCATGCAGTCAACTCTATTTCCCCTCCAGGGACATTTCGGCGAAAAAGTCGCCCCTCTCTCGTAGGACCGGATTGGTGGAGGCGTGGTTACTGTGCCTGTCTTCATTCGCGTAGTCCACTCTCCCCTTTGGTCCGATCGCTTCTCTTCAATTGCACATTCCTCCTGGCAGGTGCCCTTTTTTTCCCCTTGACAACTCAAACATGCATTGCCTTCATCATTGGGTTCTGGCCCTACAATCTATTTCCTTCTTCAGAGGAATTACACTTTGACCTGGGGCTGCTGGTCTACCCTTTATTCTTCCCCTTGTCGTACCAATGAAGCTTCAACCCAAACTCGTGCTATGTGAGCCATGGATCGCCCCAATATCCAGAAACTAACTTTTGTGCCCTCTCGTGCTTCTGCTCTCACTATCGTCAGGTCCGGATGGTAGAAAGACGAGAGACTGCCAAAGTCTACGCACTCAAGTACATTTCTAAAGCACAAGTCATCAAGATGGATGCCGTTCGGAACGTGCTGCGGGAACGTCAAATTCTAGAGACTCTCGACCACGCCTTTGTTGTCAACATGCGCTTTGCCTTCCAAGACGACGAATATATGTACATGTGCATGGACCTCATGTAAGGCTATCATCACGCTTCACATGCTCTCAGCAGTTTGGAGTGAAAACACGATAACAACAAAGCAAATCAAAGCTGACCTTTCTCAATCATGGGGACGTTCTATAGGATGGGAGGCGATCTGCGATTTCACTTGAACAGAAAGCAATTTGGCGAAGACGTGGTCCGGTTCTGGATTGCAGAGATGGCCTTTGCCATCACTCACCTCCATTCCTTGGGTATCGTTCATCGCGATATCAAACCCGACAATGTGCTCTTGGACGAGAACGGACACGCCCACTTGACAGATTTCAACATTGGATGCAAACTGACGCCAGAAAAGCCGTTTTTGACCTCTCAGTCGGGCACTGTTGCGTACATGGCCCCGGAAGTGTTCAACAGTACGGGCTATGGCACTAGTGTGGATTGGTGGGCCTTGGGCGTCGTTTTTTACGAGTGTATATACAACAGGCGGCCGTTTCAGACCGAGACTATCGCAGACCTCAAAAAGGCCATTGCGAACCAACCAATAGAGTTCCCGGAGAAGGAAGGTGTCTCCAGGGAATGCATCTCCGCCATGAGAGGGGTGAGTTGGGACCTGCATGCTCTTAAACAACTCTGTTTCTGGTGCCCTGAATTGTTTTACTGACAATTTCCCCAATTTTTTTTTTGATAAATTGTTATCATAGTTTTTGACAAGAGAGCCTAAGGATCGGCTGGGCATCAAGGGAGGGATGGATGGAGTTCGCCAACACCCATTTTTTCAAGCAGGGGCATACCAGACCAACCCAGAGAACTGGTGGTACATGCTCGAGACAAAGCAACTCACTCCAAAGTTCCGCCCTTCCTCAGATACTGCCAATTTCGACGCCACGTATGACCTCGAAGAGCTGTTGCTGGACGACGAGCCTTTGACATACCGGTCGACCCGTAAGCGCGCACAGAGATTACAAAAAGAAAAGGACAAGGCGATCAAGGAGGAAAACGCGAGACTCAAGGCAGAACATGAGGCTGCGACCGCTGCTGCCAGCTATGCCCTCTCTGCTATGGCGCTCACGGACGAGAGTCGAGGTGGCAACTCATATAACAACAGCAATGGCAGCAGCCACTATAATACGCCACCCAACTCCAACGAGAGATCAGGAAACCTGTCCAAAAAGAAGTCAAAGTCGTATCTTGGCAACAGGGAACTGGACAGCGATAACAGCAATCCAAGCAGCAACAACAGTAGCTATGTTCACCTCTCACAGCCCCAGTCTGCGACACATTCGTATCAACAACACTATCAACAACAGGAATCGGGGCGCGGAACGTCTATACCACCAGCAGTGCCACTGTCGTTCCCCATGCCGCCACCCCCATCTGCCTCACGACAAACGGGCCAGCCTGTTCGACAGCAAGGAATGTACGGTCGACAAGGCGGCACTGTTTCTTTACCTCCTCCACCAACCCAGACTCCTCCAAAGCTACCAGGACAGCACATAGCTGGGAGCTCCGGCAATGTTTCTATCTCATCTGCACTGGCAGGGGACACCACGAGTGGATACGGCCATTACTCCAGTAGTAGCAGCCAAGGAAGTGGAGTCACAGCTGTCTACCTCTCCAAGCCCGCAATGCCGACTGCCAATGGCGGATACCAGTCGGCCACCTACAGTGCTTCACCCCAGACTGGGGGTCGACAACCTAGAGCTCAAAAGGTAGCGACGTATTGCCAGGAAGAGGACCTTCAGAACATGAATTCGCAAGAGACTCAACACCAGCAATCGACGACCTCGACATCGTCGTCATCCTCTCTGTCGAACGGAGGAAGCTCATTGCCATATCCACTTCCAGGACGGAACCAGCTGCCCAGCTCACTCCTCAAACACCAAATGCAACAACAGCAGCTACAACAACAACAGCAACAACAGCAACATCATCACCACCATTACCACCCCTACCAACAAAACCACCACCAGCAAAGCCACCAGAACCAACAGCACCATCAACAACACCAACAACAGCAACATCAGCATCATCATCAACAACAGCATCATCATCAACAACAACAACAGCATCATAGCCAGCAGCAGCAGCAGCACCAATCACCTACACCACAGCACTCTCAGCAGCAGCAGCAGCAGCGCCAATTGCAGCCTCAACAGCCTCCAGTCCAAAGATTGCCGTCGCCTGGTCCAGTGGCTAGTCCAGGGTCCGCAGGTGCCGCAGTGGTGTCTTCAGCCAACATGAGCCGGAAAGAACGGTTTGCCTACCAGATGGCGTTGATCGACCGCGAGTTTACGACTTTTGATTACACAGTGTATGAAAACTACCACGGACTGATCGACCCATTGACCATGTCGGTGGGCGCACCTCCAGAGTGGGTCAAGAGTCGCGACGAAGATCAATAATTAGGGCAGCTCTTGCCGTCTCCTCTTGTTCCTCCTCCTCTCCTTCTCATCCCTGGGCTTTTCTGTAGAGTTGACACCATTCCCTCTCTCAATAATAATAAACCCTCTTGTATAGTAGCAATAGCATCCCGCGGCCCTGCGTTTCGCCCTCCCCTTTGCAACCCTCCCTGGGAAAAACCGGCCAATGGTCTGCATGAGGCAGAGGAGCAGAGCAACGCAACAGGAGGGACCTTGGTTGCCCCTTTTGGTATTCTTGAAAATAAGGTCAGTGTGGGTTTACCCTTCTGGTTTTCATTCTTTCATTCTTTCATTCTTCATTCCCTTTGCCCATCTGTCCATTCATTCCACCCTCTCCCTCCCTTCCCCCCTCTCTCCCCACCCCTATTCTCCCTTCCAGTCTCTGCTGTCGCCATGAGACCGACTTTCTTGGGCTCCTTGTCCTTGTCCTGTGTTCTCGTCCTCGTCCTCGCGTCGTCCACCTCGGCGCTTGAGGTCGAGGCCGACGATCAGATACCCTTTGTGGAGCGCGTGGATCCAGCCTTGATTTCCAAACACTCTTCGACGCCAGACGGTTCGCCCTCATGGTCTTTGCCGTGCTCGCTTCAAAAGGGCAAGAAGGGAACCAGCAACGATCGAGGCTTTCGGAGTTGTTACAGCAGTCAATTGCCGATTCGGGATGAACATCGCGTGGGACCTCTGCCTTGGGAGGAAGGACAGGAGCCGATTGAGGAGAGCTATGCAGGTCATTTCCCTATCCGAACGTGGAAACAGAATGGCTACCATGGCGAGACCAGCATGTACGTTTTTATCTAACGCAGAACAGAGAGTGACCGAGTGGAGGGTGCGGAATGCAGTTGGGCGTAAAACAGAAAAAAAAATAACGTTTATTATTTGCTGGTGCGGGGGTGGATGGACACCAAAAAGAGAAGGCTGACCAAAGCCATTGTTGTTTGCTACCATCCATTTAGGTACTACTGGTTCTTCCCTGCCATCAAGCCAAAGGTCAAGGATCCACCTCTGCTCATGTAAGGATCGACTTGCCTTTTTTTTTTTTTTTTTTTTTTTTTGGTCTTGAAACCCAGTCTCGGATGGTCCTGTGCTGGACATTGTTTTTTTGAATGTTTGTTTTGACCCCTCTTTTTTCCCTTCAATCTCTTTGGGTGAAAATAGTTGGTTGCAAGGAGGTCCAGGAAGTAGTTCCATGATTGGCCTTTTCTTTGAAAATGGACCCCTGCGTGTAACCGAGAACATGAAACTGGTTCGGCAGCCCATTCACTGGGCCGACGAATACTCTGTGCTTTTCATTGACCAACCTGTCGGTACCGGCTACTCGTACGTGACCTGCCGTTCTGATGAGGACGACCAAGTCGTGACAGACAAGGCCATCCTTCACAAGATTCAAGACGCACTCCGGTCGGAATTACACCTGGATCAGGATAAAGAGGAGGACTTCTTTGCTTCCCAGATCAATCGAGACCTGCCCTTCAAGTCCGAGGCCGATCGCTTGCACAAGGAACAGATTCTGGATGGCAAGGATCCTCTGTTTCACAATGGCTATGTCAAGGACCAACGTGCGGTGGTTCAGGATCTCTTGGTGTTTTTGGATCAGTTTTATGAACGGTACCCAGAGCAGCAGTCCAGGGAGTTGTACTTGGCGGGAGAGAGCTATGCGGGCAAGTATGTCCCGGCTCTGGCCTATGGCATCATGGAATCCAACAAGGGACGAAGACATCAACATGGCAGTCAGGATCAGGACAACAAGGTCGTTGCTGTCCCAGAACAGTTTGTAATCCCGCTAAAGGGAATTGCACTCGGAAACAGTTTGACAGATCCAGTCTCGCAGGTGCAGATCCATGCCGATCACGCATTCTATCTGGGACTGGTGACAAAGAAGCAGGCAGATCGTATGCGGACACACCAAAGTTTGGCCGCGCAAGAGGCCGAGAAAGGAAGATTCGTTACCAGTAACGAACATCGCCTGGCGGTCTTTGAGACTTTTAAGAATGCAACCGGTGGATTGAACTGGTACGATATCCGGAAGGGATCGGTTGCAAACGACTGGAGCAGGATGGAAACCTTCTTGAACACCCCCGAAGTCAAAGACTCGCTGAACGTGTTTGGACCCCGGAAAGCATTTTTGGAGGCCCAAGGTCTCCCAGCCAAGGAAATTGAGCGGATCGAGCAGGGTAGAAACCAGACAAAGTATGACAAAGACCCAGTGGTCATCAAGACCATGGCAGGAGATATTATGAAGTCGGCGGCCTGGATGGTATCAGAGTTACTCCAGAACGACATTAAGGTCCTCGCTTTCCAGGGCGTGTTTGATTTCCGAGACGCAGTGGCAGGATCGCAGACTTGGATCGACGAGTTGGATTGGGCAAAACAGGACGAGTTCTTGGAGACTGAACGCGAGCTGTGGATCCGCCAGGGTCAATTGGCTGGATTTATCACCCGAGTGCCGGGATTGGCCAAGGTTGTGGTCCTGGGTGCTGGACATTTGGCACCCATGGATCAACCGACGGCGAGCTTGGAATTGATCCGAGGATTGGTGCACGGATTCGAGGATATGGAGCTGGAGAAGCAAGGCGAACAAGAAAAGCCACAGCATGTTATTTAGAACGCAACTAGAGGACTCGCCCACTTCAACAGCGTGAAAGAAGGGGAGAGGGGAAGAAGAGCTCGTTTTGTTGCCACGTTCTTGTTGCGCTTTTTGGGCAACAATAAAACAGTTGAGACAGCTAAGGCTACAAGTTCACAACCCTTTTGAATGTATTTATGGACTGACTGTCTCACTGTGTGCTGAACAGGGCCATGTCCTGAGATCTCTTTGCTCGATCGCCGTTCCATCTGGAATCCACGGAAAAAAGACGCGACCCTTTTCTTGCTTATTTTCCTTTTCTTTCTTTCTCTCTCTCTCTCTCTCTTTTTCCTCTCTCTCTCGCTCTTTGCACCCTCGTCTCTGTTTCTCCCCACCTCCCTCATTCCAACTTTCACCACTGCCCTTGACATCTTAACTCTATTTTTTTCCCTTTCTTTTGACACACCCCTACCTCCTCCCTTCCAATCGTCGGTTCCACGCGTTCTCCACAGCCCTTTGTTTATCTATCTCTTTACGATCGATTCCCAATTCAACCTCCCATTCTTTCTTCTTCTATCGTCGTTTCAAATGGAGCCCACGCCCTCTCCATTCCAAACAAAGGGTCCTCCAAACACCCAACATGCCAACAGGACCAGTACCACCACTACTACCACTACCACTGAGATCACGTCTTCGACTAGTAACGACAGCGGCAGTGCAAGCGCGAGTGTGGACAATGGCAGCTCTGTCTTTTCTACATCCGAGGACACCAATAGCAGTCGCCATGGACATCACCAACCGTCATTATCTTCCTCTCTTCCTCCTGATATCAAAAGAACGTCCTCTCTTTTGTCTCCATTCCCTCCCTGGTTCTCGATGAGGAGGGGGTCTGCAGAGACCTTTGAGTCGGGCTCGACCATCGTTGAGTCCAATCTGAGTTTTGCGGGCGATCATGAGAAGAGTGGTATTGAAAAGACAGCCGCTATCACTACTGCTGCAATAATCAGAAGTGGTGGCGGCGGCAATGATGGTGCAGAGATGCAAATTGGCAGGATAACAAGTAGAAGCGAATCCACGCGGACGGTCCGACACGGTGGCGTCAGTACATTTAAAACAGTAGCGTCGCTCGTGTAAGAAAAGAGAAAGAGAGAGAGAAGAGAGAGGGAAGAGAGAGAGAGATGAGCAATATTCTTTCTGATCCCAACGGTCAATGGTTCTCAAACGTCTTTGGTTACCTTCTTTCTCACTGAACTGTAGATGCGTCGTCGGGGGCACGGGCACGTTGGGCATGCCGCATGCCGTCTCTGAATCTGGATGGCTTGGATCGCTCATCATCGTCTTGGCCTTGTTCATGTCGACGTACACAGGCTGTATCCTGATCGATTGCCTCTATCTAAAAACGTAGGTCTATCTCTCCTACCTTTTTTTTTCTTTTTCGCCGAAAGACTCACCCCTCCTCCTTCTTCTCTCTCTTTTCCAGCGATACAAGACGAACTTCATACCAAGAGATTGCAAGGGATTCGTACGGAGCTTTGGGTCACTACTTTGCTTTCGGAGTCGTAGCGGTCAATCTGTTTGGTTGCGCCGTTCTCTACATGATCTTGTCTGCGACTTTGATAGAGTCCATGATCAACTCCTCGGCTTCCGCAACTCATTTCCCCGTATACGTGTACGTCATTGTCTGCTCGGCCTTTGTATGGTGTTGTTTGATTTTCACCAAAACCATGAAGGAAGTCGCGCTCCTCAGTATCCTAGGCGCCGTCGCGACGATGGGCGTGGTGGTGATCACGATCGGCGTTTCGATTGACCAGATTGTTCATGGAGCTCAAGAGGTGCTGAAGGCGCACCATCGGTTGGTGGACTGGGCAAAGATGCCGTTGAGCTTGGCGACCATTTCTTTTGCCTATGGAGGAAATGTCGTCTATCCTCATGTAGAGCAAAGCATGCTGTATCCGAGGAGCTGGAATAGGGCTCTCTGGTGCGCTTTATCCGTCTGCTTTGTCATGTACATATCCATCGCGGTGGTCGGCTACCTTGCCTACGGAGACATGACCCTGAGTCCTATTCTCAAGAATCTGCCAAGAGGTATATCAAAAAGTGGAAAAACATACCAAACGCGATTGGATATTGTTGCACACGCGATTGGATATTTTGACGCGTCTTGAACGAGTCATTGGGCTCAACCTTCTATACTTTTTTTTCCTTTAATAGGTGCTTGGTCCATCCTGGCCAACTCACTCATCACGCTTCATGTGCTTTTGGCCGCACCGATTCTATTGACGTCTTTGGCTATGATGATGGAAGAATCCATCTCGAAACGATCACCAAGATTCCAGCGGGGAACCCTGTTGGAGCAGTTTTTTAAACGAGCCATCCTTCGGTCCTTGATCGTCTTTCTCGTGGGCCTGATTGCATCGGTCGTCCCCTTCTTTGGGGATGTAATGGATCTTTTAGGGTCTTTGACAATGTGCTTGTTGGTCTTTATCATGCCCGTCATGTGTTACCAGAGGCTGGGAGGACTGAAAAGGAAATCCCTTTGGACAAAAGGCTGGGCTTGGTTTGTCCTTGCCATTGGACTCGTTGCCATGGTCCTTGGCACGATTGATGCCATCAGGCATCTGATTGCCGACTTTAGACGACAGTGAAGAAACAGAAAGAAATAGGGCAACGTATAGCCGCCCACTTGAAGATATGACAAGAGATTTAGAAACTCTTTTTTTTTTTTTCTCGTCGCACCTGTAATTCTAGTAAAAACTCCCCTCTCTACGATTATTGCTGAAAAAGTTCGATTGAAAACTAGGAATGTCGACTTTAAAAACCAAATAGGTTTTCATCTTGCAAGAACCCGTACTGAAGGGGACTACTCATCCGTTAATCAAGGATATCACCGTTTTCAACAATCAAAATGATATTTTTGCAGTCATATTCATCTATTGAACATGTATTTGTTTCTGTCAACAACGCCGCTGGTCTTCCGGGAACCCAACTTCGTCTTCCGACCCACTCAGTTCCGGACTCATGGGTGGAGTATGCGAAAAGATGTGCGACAACTCATGAGTCTTCTCGTTCGAGCTTCCATAGGGGTCGTCCCCCCCTTGGTCCACGTCCGTACTGTCGTCACTGCTCTCCATATCTAATTCCGACTTTTCTGTCTCTGTCTTCATGGTTGCAGAGGTGATGCCGCCTCCGGGCTTGAACCAATGTCGACCCCAGATAGCGAAATAGGTCACACAAAGTCCCACCACCAAAACAAAGGGTACCAGAGCGTAGTTCATGTTGGTGGGTGTGACAGGGTACGCGGTCGGGCAGAGGAACAAAGCCGAGGTGACGGTGATCCAAGTCGAGGCAATGACGCCCACGGGGGTCGAGAATCGACCCAGGTTGAATGGACCGGGCTCAAAGGTGTTGCGGGCCAAGATGATGCGGCACAGAATAGGGATCAGGTAAGAGATTGAGGACGCGATTGTGTTGACAGAGACGATCGCAGTGTAAGCAGTCTCGGACCAGATGTATGGCAAACCCAACACGAAACAGAACGCAATGTTGAACCAAACAGCCGCAACGGGTGATTTCTCCTTGTTGAGCTTATGGAGTGTCTTGGATATGGGCTAATTGAAGGCGAGGAGGAAACAACAAACGTGTTAGAGAAGGGTGTTTCAATAGTTGTTGCCATCCGATAACAAAAGGGGGTGCGCCCATAAAAAAAAGGGGGGACTTACCAAAGCTCCATCACGCGCAAAAGCATACACCATGCGAGAACTTGCCAATGTCAAGGCACTCCCGCAGAAAAACTGAGCGCCCAAGATGATGGCGATCAAAAAGATGGCCAGTCTCTGGCCTGCAGAGTCCAAAAAGATTTGGGAAAGGGCGACGCCGACTTTGGGGTGCACGATCTGGCTCTGAAAATCGGTGATGCAAAAAGTCATGCCGACCAAGAAGACCCATCCGACCGCACTGGCGACGACAATGGCCATGATGATGCCCATGGGACCACCGTGTTGAGCATTTTGGGTCTCTTCCGACATGTGCGCGGCTGAATCATAGCCAGAGAGGGTATATTGACTTTGGAGGAGACCCAGCATGAAGACGTAAAATCCAGACGACCATCCCGTGTTGTTGACCCATTTTGTGAACACGAACGCCGCCGACTGCTTCTCGGGTGTCGTGACCAGGACCACAATGACGATAATGGACGTTCCAAACACATGCCACCATACTAGTAAATTTTTTTTAGAAAAAGCAATTGATCGTGTTAGTCTTCCTTGCGTCGAGAAAGGTGGGAGACACACGACGCTTTGAAAAATTGGTGTTTTTTTCTCGAACCTGAAATGTTGTTGAAGAGTCCATTGAGGCGAACCGTCATCGAATTGACGACGCCATGCAACAACAGGATGCAAACGTATATCGCAAAGATAACGTAGGTGTTGGGGCTATAGGACGAGGTCATGGAAATGAGCGAGCCCAAGAACTGCGCCATGGCCAGATCTGTACTGGCAATTGCAACTATTGGAATGTGCAATTTCGTCAACAAAAAGAAAAAATGTGTTAGTTTTGATTCAAAAATTCATTCCTCAAACGGCTGGGTCGAGATCTTTGTCGCGTGAGGATGGATGCAATTGTAGCTCCGTTGTTCCTGAAGAGACCCTTACCACACTGATTTTTCCGATCCCAACGATCCCAATTGATTCCCAGAAGAAATGGGAATGCAGACAGAGAGAGAGGCACACGACACAAAGGGGTGGAGGTAAGAAAGAAAAAAAAAAAGACGTTATGGTTAGTCAATCATTTCGTTCTCTCTTGGCTTTCGTGGGAATCCCCAAACAAGGTTAATGCACCACCCTTTACATGCAAAAAGCCCCTAGTGTTGAACAAAAGTGAGAGCTTCTGGACCCTTCGGCGATTTGTTCTCCTTTCCTTTTCACTCCTCAGCCTGTGCGCTGCAGGAGTAACTTGTCGCCGCTCTTTGTGTTTTTTTCTTCCTGGCGTTCGTTCCCAAAGCTCAAGGATCCAGAACAATCAACCCCCTCTTCCTTTCGCTTCTCCCAGAAACAAAAAGGCACGTAAAGACGTGAAGAGTCGAAGAGTGAAATTGCTTTTCAAAAGAAACAAAGAAAGAAAGAAAGAAAAAACCATGAACCTGTTCTCCCTCTTGTCTGCGGGTTCCGTCTGTTCCCTCACTTACCAATCCAAGCCAGTTGGTATAGCCTACGGTCCATGAAGCAATCGGTGCCCAGCCTGCAGAACAGAGTCTTGTGGTCCAGACATACAGTCCTCCTGAGGTTGGGAATGCAGAGCAGATCTCTGCCAACGACAATCCGACCATGAGGGTAAAGAAACTGACAAGAAGCCAACCTAAAATGCAGGGGATCAAGTTCAGGCACCGATGTAAGGTTACTTTTGTGTTCCCCCCTCATTCACAACAAGCGCACCCCCCAACCGAGGAAAGATTGGCAACCCATCTCCAGCAATGTTACGGAACCCCAGCATTACCCCAAATGACGGTCATTGGCCCTCCTGACTGGAGGGCTTCTCCGTACAGAGGAGTCAAGCCTGCCAGGATGGAGCAGCAGGAGAAGGTAACGCCAAAGTTACTGAATGCTGAGAGAGACCGATCAAGGGACTGCAGAGGTGTGCGGATGGTCATTGGTTTCCATCGGGAGAAGGAGGGTGCGAGCGGAGTAAAGGCGGAGAGTGTGTGTTAGGCGGAGAGTGTATGTGGGAGAGAAAGAAAGAGGAAATCAGATAACATGTCAGTTTTCGGGGCCACCTTGATGGTCAGTCGCGCAGATTAGCAGACGAGCTAACGGAAATGAGATAGAGAAAGAGTCCTCCAAGAAAGCGCCTAAAACGAGGAGACATGAAGAGGGGGAGGAAGGGAAGCCGTTACCTGTTTATAACCAAGCCTCTCGAGGACGATCCTGTCATGGTCGTACAAGGACCCTGTCTCGTCCTGCTGGTCGGCCTTTGACATATGCTCTATATGGGGAGTGCGGTGTTGAAAGAGGAGAGTGTTGACGACACGGTTCTCGGAACAGGAGGACGGTGGGGCAGGAGCTTGTGGACCGGAGCTTTGAAGTAGAAGAATGGAGCGAGGAATGGAGCTGAAGAAGAAAGGAATGGCGGAAGTATGTGCCTTTTTGTCTTTTTTTTTTCTCCACGGTTTCCCTGGGTAAAAAAAAAAAAAAAAAAATCAAAGTCACATCGCAGGATCGCCAGGCGCACAAGAAAAAAAGAAAACAAAAGCATGGCGCTGCAGCTGGTGCTGCATCCAGATCAGACCATTGGCTCATTTTCTTTTCTTTTCTATGACTGCAGTAAGATTGGGTTTGCAGCTGGCCGTTAAGAAGATGAAAAAAGGGCACAATTGCCGTAAGTGACAGATCCAAGATCAAGTCTACGTCTACGTCTGCGAAGGATACGAGGAGTGATTCTCAATGGACTCATTCTCAACCTGAATAGGTCAGCTTGAGGAGGCAATTGAGTTCGCTTGAGGGCGCACAGACAAAGGACAAACCCTCGAGCAAGGACAGGCACCCAGAAGAGACAAGGGGACGGGATGTGGATGGCCACCAGAGATGCGCTTTCTCTCTTCACGGGCCACACAGCACCCACAAACAAGGCTCTCAGCAAACACATTCACATTCTCGTTCCAAATTGGTGGCCACAAATCACGATCGTGCACGTGCATTTTCCGGCAGAACAGGACGTGGCGAGAAGAAGTTGGGGAGATGGATGATGCATGGATGCATGTCCACTCACATCTCTTCATCTCTCCAGGACACGCTTTAACGCGGAATCGCACGCGCTTCTTACGATACTCTCGGGACAACTCTGGACAAGGAATACATTCGAAAGAAAGGAACTCCTCACAGGCGCACAGCTTCCGCCGCCTTGCCACACATCTCACCATGGCGCCCATTTCAGCTGTGACAGCATCCCTCATTTTGGCCGCAGAGGTCGGCGCCGTCTTCATCATCCTTACGACCGCCCATGACCCTCTCACTGTCAACATTGGATTTTCAATCCTGGCTGGCATCACCACTTGGTCCGCCATCCCCGCCCTATCAGCCATCTTTGTTAAAGCAGGACTCAAGGGCATGGACCTGGCCAAAAAATCAAAGCAAATCATGTATGCAACACGTTGGCTTCTTTATGACTCAAAAGGACAGACGGCATCTTTCTAGACAGTAGAGCTAACCAGGCTCCACCTTTCTTGATCCTCCTCAACGTCGTGCTCTACTAGCCCCGAGAGTATGGGAATGGTCTCGGGATTGATCTACTTGGTGACCATGTTTCTCTTCATCCCTTTTCCCTTCATGAAGTGGTTCACGGCCTCCAACAATGGTGATCCACAGGAGATCAAGGTTCTCACTTTTCCTTATATCAAGGTAACAAAAGTTCTACGAAAGAATATTCCATCTGATTTCAGTAGAAAGCTGGGACTACATTGGGGATGGTAGTTGTAATTTCTCAAGTAGCTGATGATGATCTCCTCCTCTGCCTCATCGATAGCTGGCTGAATTACTGTCGGCATTACTGTCGATCCAATCCATGGTCTTTTTGGGCTTTGCAGACGACGTTCTGGATATCCGTTGGCGCTTCAAGATGCCCCTTCCCGCAATTGCAGCTATCCCTCTCTTGGTCGTCTACTGGGTGAACTCGGGCGTGACTTATATTGTGGTGCCTATCCCTCTTCGTCCCTTCTTGGGTCAGTTGGTCAATCTCGGACCTCTGTACTACGTCTACATGGCTATGGTAGCCATCTTTTGTACTCATTCGATCAACATTATGGCAGGAATCAACGGCGTGGAGGTTGGACAGTCTTTGGTCATTGCTTGCTCAATCGCTATCAACGACATGTTGTTTTTGCAATCGAGTTTGACAAAAGGCCCGGCGATCGAGACCCACTTGTTTTCATTATACTTTATCATTCCATTCATTGGCGTGAGCGTGGGTCTGTTGCTCCATAATTGGCACCCGAGCAAAGTGTTTATTGGCGACACGTACTGTTACTTTGCGGGCATGACGTTTGCAGTGGTCGGAATCTTGTCCCATTACAGCAAAACGTTGATGCTGTTCTTTATCCCCCAAGTCTTCAATTTCCTACTATCCTCTCCACAGTTGTTCAGATTGGTGCCGTGTCCGAGACATCGTGTCCCAAGGTATAACCGCAGCACAAACTTGATGGAGCCAAGTCGGGTTATTTTGGACCATGTTGCGTTTGATGCTGAACCAGTACAACACCATCATCATCATCATGGACATCACGATTCTTCAAAACATTCCACCTCGTCCAAGCAAGGCAGTCTGGCCCGATCCCCCTCTGCAGGATCTATTCTCGCCGCAACTTCCAGTCATGAGAACTCGTTTGAGCCCTCTAGTCCGCCATCGCCAGGATCTCAGTCCACGTTTTCACATGGTATTCCTGCAGGATCGAGTTCGCCGACGATCCCTTCAAAATCGCAATCCACGCCCATGCCAAGGTCAAGTTTGGGTCGCAAAGGTTGGCTCTGTGTCAAGGCGCTGGAAGCCCTGAGACTGACCCACGTCCGATACGACGCCCAGACGGGCCAGATCCCACTCGAGATGACCAACTTGACCATCTTGAACTTGATCTTGCTCAAGACTGGCCCGCTTTCGGAACGGAATTTGACCGTCGCCGTCATGGTCATTCAGGCCGTTTGCAGTCTTGTCGCCTTCTTTATTCGATACAGGCTGGTCACCTTTGTCTATGATGGCGATCTGTAGACAGCAAAGACAATAAAAGGCTTCAATTTGTTTTATTTTGATTTGGTATTTTTTTTTGAGGACAGAGTTGTACATTGGTTCGATTTTTTGTTTTTGTTTTTTTCTTCACGCGAAATACAAATGAAGGAAGGGAAGAGAGATAGAGGCAGAAATGGGACGAATCTGGTATATGAATGGAAATGAGAGTAAAAAAGAAAGAAAGTAAAGGAAAAAAAGAGAGAATTGATAAATGGCAAGAGTAGCAATTGAAACGGAAAGCAAAAAGGTAACACTACAGAACATGATTATAGAGATTCTTTTTTTTTTTTTTTTCTAAACGACGGCAACGGGGGCGTTCTTGCTATCCTCTTCCATCGGTCCTACAGAGGATCGAGCACAAGGCTCGGAAGTAGGGGCGTTGGAGGTAGCTGTGACCATACCACCCATTGCCCGTTGATCCTCCTGCGCAGCAGTAGGGGGTGTTCTCGGGGTTGGGCTCGAGATGGGCGAGTCCACTTGGTCAGTCGTGCCATTGATGTTGTTGCTGTTGTTGTTGCTGTCGGTGCCATTGGCTTGGACACCGTTTCCGCTAGTGCGTCCTTGGGACGCCGTCGCGGGGTCATGAGGAGTGATCATTTCTTTGTGTTGCTGTTGTTGTTGTTGTGCCGGACGCTGCGAACTGTGGCGATGCAATTGTTGATCGTGCTGCTCTTGGGCAGGATACCGTGATGAAGAGGGGACATAACTCGATTTTGAATAGGGGGCTTGAGAATGGTGCTGTGGATGATGTTGTGGTGGGCGACGCATCGACTGTTCATCCATATAGTGTTGTTGCTGCTGCTGTTGAGTTGCATGCCGACGTTCATCTAACCGGCGCATCTGCTGACCGGGGATCGGTGGCATCTCTAGCGAAGGGGTATGAGAGTGGCCACGCTCCTTTCCATGGTGATAGGAAGAATGACCGCCGCTACCGCCTTCCATTCTTGGCGGGTAGTCCAAAGAGGATGGGTTGGGAGCAGAGGCGTCACTTGGATGGTAGACAGGGCGAGAGTCCATACGTCCAAAGTCCATTGAGCGTGAATGAGCATGGCGCGATTCCTTGTGGGGTCGGTTCATATCTTGAATATCCATTCGCGACATACCCAAAGACGACGTGTGGGCATGTCCTCTATGCTTGTGGAGTGGCTTCATCTCTGCAGAGTCGCGTGGACTGAATTGACTCTGGGATGCAGAAGATGATTGCTGGGAATGACGGTGATGCTGCTGCTGTTGCGGGTGGTGGTGAGGAGGATAGCTGTATCCACCGTTCCCATGGCTGTCAGAACGATACCGGTCATATTGAGAGGATCCGAACTGGGATGGAGTCTGCCGTTGTCCGTCCAAGTGACTCTGACGATGTCCGCCTTCTTCGCCACCAACAGGATCGATTTCAATAGGCTCAGCCGTGGTGCCGAGATCCTCGTGATTGCTAGAACCCTGATACCTTTCATGACGACCGTGCTCCGCCTCTGAAGCGCGTTGCTCTCGAGGAGAGTCTTGCTTCTCGAAAGGACTAGAAGACCGGCTGTGCATGTTGGCTCGAGAATCACCCTCTTGAGCATTTTCTCCCGAGGCCTGATCTCCCTCCACTTCGTCATATCCGGGATGGGACATTTGGTGTTCCTGAATCGTGTCCATATGAAGCATAAGTCCATTGAGATGCTTGGCGTCCTGCTCCCGCTGGTTGCTGATCTCAATCATCTTGTAATAGTCCACCGGGGTGCCATTGTGCTTGCGTGAATGCTCCAGCAGTGAGTCTGAGCGAGCAAATTTTTTGCCACAGCCTTCGACGTTACAAAAGAAGGGCTTCTCTCCTGTGTGCGTGCGCATGTGCCGGATTACTTGGTGGTGCTTGTGGAATGGCTTTTGCTTCACGACACAGTTCTCCCATTCGCAGGTGTACTGGGACTAGGAAGTTTAGAAATGTTTAGATACAACAAGTTTAGATACAACGCTGGAAAAAAAAAGCTTGTCGTCCACATCAACGCCTAAAGATGATCTGTTTCGTTTTACCTTTCCGAGACCGATATGAAACTCTTCGACGTGTCCTACGAGCCAGTCCAGAGCCCCGAAAACCTGGTTACAGCTCTTCCAGAGGCACGTCCAGGTACTCTGAGCGGGACCTCCCGAGGGCGGTGAGGCCTGTCGAATGCTGCCAAGAGGGATGGCCATCCCACGCAAGCTAGCGGGCCCGACCATCGAGCCCGGCTCGTTCTCGTCATAAGGGGAAAAGGCCGTGTCAGACTCTCCTCCCTCGGTCAAATCCACAGAGAGACGTCGCTTTTTACGATCGGCAGATGCAGCCTCGATGCGGGCCATGATCGACTCGTCCGGTGCGGTGCCATTCTTGGCATTTAGTTGAGCATCCAGTTGATAGCAAACCGCCTTTAGATCCGCGTAGTTGGCATTCCGCAGTTCATACTTTGCCTGCAGCTCAGCGTATTCTCTCCGTGCCCGCTCCAGCTCTGATGTAGTGATCGAGAACTTGTACTCCATGTCGGTGTTGACCCTCTGTAGGTTCTCGATCTTTTGGCATAGAAAGCCATTCTTCTGGATTAATGTCGATAGTTGTCCAGTCAAGGATGTCTCGATCTCTGTTTGATGTTTATCGTAAATAAAAAAAGAGGGTGGGGTCAGAATCTAAAAAAGGGGTGGAGTGGCCATGATCATCTTCCCTCCAGTCCCACCCGTTACCTCTGAACTGTCGTGAGTGCGCATCCCAGAAACGGGCCAACGTGGCCTGGAGGTCTGTGATCGAATTTACTTCCTGTGCAGTGTTTCCGTTGATCTCGCGTAGGTCGTGGATCTCTCGTAGCTCGCGTGCTTCACCGCGGTGTTCGCTCCGGATCTCGCCACGCATCTCTCGGATATCTTTCATGGACGGTGCGCGGGTTCAGGCGGAGGGTATATGGGATGAGGGTGCTCTGTCAATTGCTTTGAGTAGGGTGTGGGTATAAAAAGTCTATTGACACAGGGAACAGGGAGAGAGAGAGAGGTGAAGGTAGACTGTTAGTCAAGACTGTTAGTCAAGACTGTTAGTCAAGACTCTTTTTTTTTTTTTTCTTATCCCAAGAGGATGGATCGTCCTGAAGGGATAAAAGTCAAGCTGGAAGAGAGATGAATGATATCTACAGCTGATGCTAAAAGAACGAACGATGGACGAGGAGGAGAGAGAGTGTGTGCATGAGTGTGTGTATGTGTGTGTATGTGTGTGTATGTGTGTGTATGTGCGTATAAGTGTGTCTGTGTGTATGTGCGTATAAGTGTGTCTGTGTGTGTGTGTGCGTGGGTGCAAACCATGCACGTCTCCACGCCCCAGCCCCCAGCCAGGTCCCAGGCCCCAGTCCCCAGTCCCCAGTGTAGCGCCATGTCTGGGAAAATGAGCCAACCAAACCAACCAACCAGATAGAGCAAATAAACACAAACAGGCCAACTGATGATGATAACGCTCGCAAGTCGAGCCTGTGAGAAAATCAACCAGTCAGCCCGTCAGCCAGCCAGAGAGCAAGCCGGGTCAGGTCAAGGCTGTGAGCGGGGGCCTGGGCCTGAGTCAGAGCCCACGCCCGAGGAGGAAGGGGATGGGCAGGGGGAGGGGGGTCTGGAAGACGGACAACCACTCCAATTTCGTACAACTTGAACCCCAACCAACCTATTTCCAGGTTGGTCAAGGGACCTGAACGGAAATGAAGGGAACTGAGGCCAACAGAGCGAGCAGAGGGTCACCAAGGGTACGGGACGAGGGAGATCCAGAGCGGGAAGGGAGAGGAGGGGAGAAGAGGGGCTCAGTCCCCAGGAAGGAGGCAGTGTGGTCCAAGCAAAATGATGACAAGAGGGGCAAAACATGGGAAGGGGACGCAGGGGCGTGGACAGGTGGGAGAAGGAGAGACAGACAGACAGATAGATAGACAAACAGGGGTCTGGGCTGGCTAGTCTGGTCTGGAGAAGAGACCATGGAACAGAGCCAACAACAGAAGGGAAGGAGCAGAAGGGTCGACAGGCGTGAAGATGTGCATGGATGTGTGTGTATGTGGGTGTGTTTGTGTGTGGCAGTGGCAGTGAACAGCACTCTGACTGGAGCTGAGGCGGAGTGTTGTTGGCTCGGTCGAGCGGGCGGGGCGGGGCGTAGTACAGCACAGGAGGGGCAGTAAAAACAAGATAGAAAGATGGACAGCCCACAAGCAGGCAAAAAGCAGGAGCAACAGCTCAGGAACAATCCCCGAGGACAGAAGCAACGATGAAGACAAAGCACAACAATAAAGTAGAAAGGTGGAGTGGGGTCCAAGGTTTACCGAGTGCTCCGCGGAGGACAGGGACGTAGGAAGGAGTTTTTTGTGCAGTGCAGTGCAGTGCAGTGCAATACAATACAGTTGTTGGGCGGTGGAGTGCGATGGGCGAGGCAAGAGGGCTGGTGGGGGCAGTTGTCGATGAAATGGAGGAGGTTGAATGAATGAATGAATGAATGCGAGACTGTGTAGGACGAGGAATGGATGGATGGATGGATGGATGGATGGATGGATGGATAGATGGTTGGTTGATGGAGAAAGAAGGGTGGAAAAAGAAGAAAAAGAAGGGGGAGGGGTGTGCGGCAAAGTCCTTTGGGTGAGAGAGAGAAAAGTCAGGCTGACGAACGACGGACTGACCGGCTGAAGGTCGTCCTTTTGGACTCGGAAGAAAGAGCGAAAGAGAGAGAGAGCGGAGAAAGGGAGGAGAGGGGGCCACGGCGCAGACGTGTGTGTGCGTGTGTGTGTGTGTGTGTATTCGATGGGCGATGGGGAGCCGGGTTGGGGGTGGAGAAACACCGTGAGCGGATGTGATTTGACGAGACAAACGTACACACACACACACACACACAGAGGGGGGCGCGGATTCAATGGGGAAGGAGGGTCACCACTTTGACTTTGAATACATGTCATAGTCTACGACGACGACTATCACCACCACCACCTCTCTTGCTGCTGCTGGCGACTGAATGGATCGTTCTCCCTTTTCATTCTTTTCATTCTTTTCATTCTATTCACTTTTATTGACTGACTGTGCAACCAACCCTCCTTCTCTTCCTCTCTCAGTCTCTCTCTCCTCTTTACTTGCTTTCCCATCCAATTATCCAAACCATGGCTCCCCACCCACCCCTCGAATGAATGCACGCTGACACCCAAAGAGCGTGCACAAAAAAAAAAAGATGGAGCAAAAAGAAAAAGAAAAAGAAAAAAAGCCGGCGCCCCTGCCTTCTTTGTTTTCATCTCTTCATCCGTCCATCTCGTCCTCTTTCTGAGCCCTTCTTGTCCTTGTCCAAAGGCCCGGTGCGCAAGTGAGCCTGCCAATCTGCAATCGGACCAGCCAACCAACCAGCCAGTCGCAAGTTTTTTTTCTTTTCCTTTTTTTCTTCTACTTTTAAATCGGGGGAACCTGACCGGTTACCCCTGGGGTTCGTGAGGGGGCGTGCTTCCTCCCGAGGACAATGTTCAATTACTGTTGGTCCGGTTGAATTTTTGGCCTTTTCAATTTGGGTTTTCAGTTTGTCGGATTCATTTGGGTCCTCTTCTTCCACTGGGATTCATTTCTTCCTGTTCTGGCCCCCCCTCTGCTGCAACTCTCCCCACCATCCCATGAGAGCAGAACGGTAGAGAAAATAGACGACACAGAGACACAGAAACGCAAGGGCGCGGGACGAGGATGGCAAAGCGGCAGGGGACAAGGGCCCCAGGATGGATGCACGCCCCGTCTGCCAAGGTATCTTTGATCCATTTGGTAGTCTACCAAGGTGTTTGGTTATTTTTGGGTTTTCGCGCGTGCAATAGTGTTTGCGTGCTAGCTAGAGAGAAGGAGGAATGAGAACACCACGCATTGTGCATTGCGCGGGAAAAGGGGGTCGATCAAGGGACGGAGCATGCGAGGGGAGAGAAAGGGGAAGACAAGTGCGGAGGGATGAGTGTCCACAACCACTGTCCGTCAACATCATCATCGACATCACCTGGCATCCACCCGATCATCATGACACTGGTGCATCTCGGAAAATCTATGGTCTGTCAAAAAAGTCCATTGACACTACTCGATCTAGGATGGCTTCCCCCTTTCCAAACTGGCCACGATACGGTTGTTGCGGTCGGGACTTTTGCCATTGAAATCTGATAGTGAAAGCAAAGATGAACGTATGGAGGAAATTGGCTGCGGCAGATCGTCCCATTGCGAGCTATTTCGACTCTGTTGACACTGGGGCGTGCGCAGAGGGACACCTCGTTCCCATCTTTCCATTCGGCACGGCGGAGTGATGGGTAGAGTGCAACGCATGGCGTGGCGTGGCAATGGCTGTCCTGTCTCCAGGAGCGATCGTGAACAGAACTCTTTTTTTTTTGTCAGCTGTGGTTCTAAATAGATGCAAGCGGCGTTCCAAGGAAGTAGGGGCAAGCAAACAATTGGATCACCATCCGACAGCCCTTCACCCACGTAAATCGCATCCATATCCGGTCAGGCTGCCGCCTTGTCAACAAACCAGACCCAGGCCCCCTCGTCGATTGTGTTGGAGGTACACGCCCAAAAAAAGAACTAGGAACAGAAGGCGGCGAGAATTTGGGAAGACGAGGGCTCTTGTTTTGGCCCGTTCGAATTTTGATCCCCACTTTCCCCCACGGTCGTGATCCGGCCCAGTCGTCAACAAAAATGCAAACCGGCACGAAGGACACGAACGCTTCTCGGCAAAGAGACGCCATGGTCAGCAACAAAAGCAAAATGATATAGTCTATAAAAAACAAAACAAAACAATCATTAGCTTCCCTCTGTCCGTCCATCCTGGCATGCGACCCACAGCTTCATCCAGTGCGGGGTAAAGGACACCCTTCTTTCTTTTCTCTTTGCTAGTGATACTTTCTTTCAAACCAACTGACATGGCAGCAGGGCCTCAATTATCGTTTGCCCCCCTGAAGAATAATGACCATGATACAGAACGGGATCGGATGATTCTTTTATCTGCTGCTGCTTGTCTCGTGCAACAAGAACCATCCACAAAGACTGCAGCCCACTGTGTCTCCAAAGAGCCAGCACTGCAGACACGATGCGACCATCGACCAGAAAAAAAAAAGTGACGTCACGCGATTTTTTTTTTTTTTCGAGAGGAGAGATTGACGGCGACTCAAGGAAACGGAGGGTTAATCCTCCCTACCAGCAAACACACATCCAGCCAATCCTTGCGCGCTTCCTCAGGATGCCCCCCAAAAAAGCTTCATCAGATGGATCCAAATCCACCAAAAAACAGAGACTGGATAATGACGGATCCGATGCACCGACTGGCAAAACATTGACCAAGGAGGAAGAGGAAGCATTGAGCTCGGCAGCGATTGCTCAACTTCTGGCCCAGGAGGGCGGCGATCAGAATGGATACTATGCAGAGTACAACAACAACGCCAATTACGATCACCTGGGCGGCGACTATTCAGACGACGATGACGACTATCGGCATGATTATAACTACAAGCCAAAGTCGAGAGCAAGACGTGCAGGTGCGTGCTTGTTTATTTTTGGACCCCCACCTTTCTTTTTTTTTTTTTTTCTTTTTGGTGGCGATGAATGTTTACAGGTTTGCTTCCAACGTCCTAAAACCTCCTTGTCTTTCAAAACATTAGCTCCCCAGGCACGCAAGCGCGCTAAAAAGGCGCCAGCACCTGCCAAGGCACCCGCCAAAGTAGAAAAGAAAGCCCCCGCATCGGAAGTAACACCTGCTGCTGATTCTCAGGAACCTAACAAGGAGGCAGAGATTACAGGGAAAACGACCATTGATGCCACAGCCACTGCAACAGAGACTGTAGCTGTCAAGACTGATCCTTCATCTCAAGGGCCCAGCTCCCCTGTTACCCCGGCTCCTGCTCCTGCTCCCGCCGCTGCTCCTGCCCCTGCCCCTGCTGCTCCAAAAGTCAAGGCTGTCAAAGAAGCCCCTCAAGGATTGAACACTGGAGTTTATTCTGATGTAGAGGAGCGAGCATTTGTGGAGGCATTGGAACTTTTCGGACGCAACTGGCGCAGTGTAAGCATCCTTTTTACCTTGCTGAACCCTGCAGCCAGCACACGCGACCATCCAAAGCCAGCACAGATATTGGCGAGCTTGTTCAATTGCTCAATTGCTCGCGTCTTTTTTTTTAAAAAAAATATATATATATAGGTGGAGGAGCATGTGGCGACCAGAGATGCCAACTCGATCAGAAGTCATGCCCAGAAGCATTTCATCAAGTTGTTCAGGGACAATATACCCTTGCCAGCCAAAGTGTTGGAATCAGGACCTGGATACACTCTCTCTGGAAATGACCTCGACCCTTACTCATCCGCTGCTCGACCTTACCTTGCTCAACGACTCGCAGAGGACCCCTCGTCGCTTCCTGTCCAGGGTGGTACTGTTTTCACACCGACCTCGGGAGCTCAAGCCAAGGCTGAGAAGGCTCAGATGAAGGAAAAGAAGGCGAGCGAGAAGGCAAACGAGGACGCAACAAGGGCCTCGATGAAGGAGGCTGTGAACGACATGAAAGAGTTGAAAATGTACGACATTCTACCTTCACATCCAACTACCCATTGTTGCAAGTTTTTGATTGTCTTTCTTACACCATTACCTTGCCTACCCTATAGTAAAAGAGCCTTCAGAGAGCCAAGGGAGCCTACACGTCAGAGAGTCAGGGCAGATAGTCCACCAGAGCCGACTTATACTGGACGTACAGACTATTCCAAGGCCCGACTACGAAGCGCAAGGGACCGATCTTCGATCAGTTTTCGTCAAATGGCGAGTGATCTTGATCCATTGACGATGGTCAAGTGTGAACCCTTCTGTGGGCAGCCCAACTCTGGTGTGGTCGGATGTCAGCCTTTTGGGATCAAGGTGCAGTCCAACGTCCTTTTAGGAATGGATTTCCATGCCCATTTGATGACGGCCGAGATTATTGGGTTTTTGGCCGGAGACTGGAATCCAGAGACTAGGATGATTCATATCAAGGCCATCTTTCCCTGCCGATCCTTACCCACGGGCCAGAATCATATCAATGTGGAGATGGACCCCACCTCAGAGTTTGAAGTGCGTCAGGAAATTGAGAAGAGAAACATGCGGATCGTGGGCTGGTACCATTCGCATCCTACCTTTACGCCCGACCCATCCTTGGTGGACATTGAGAATCAGACCAGTTACCAGAGTTTATTCAAGGACGAGTCGTTGAACGAGGAGCCGTTTGTAGGCGCCATCGTTGGTAAGGACCTGATGCATCGATTACAGGGCTTCTCGCTCTGGGTGGAATACCTACAATTTACACAACTATCCATCCAAAACACTTTACAGGTCCATACGACGAACGTCTTCCTGGAATGTCATCTGTAATCAACTGGTTCTACATTAGCCAGTCTCCTCAAGAACGTGGTCATCCTAAGCGTCTACTCTACGATCTCATCGAGGATACAGAGCTGCCTCTCGAGGAGTCTACACTCTGGGTAAATAATTTTTTGTTATTGATACTTCGAGATATCTGAAGTGCAAATACTAGTGCACACACTGACTTTTCGATTCTTTTCTCTGTGTTTCAATTAGACCAAGCTGTTTGACGAATACCGCGATTCTCCTGAGCGTGCCAACTTTAACGAGCAGTGGCGTCAGGAAGAGAACGAAACTCGACTTCAAAAGATGCTGGTGTCGCTTGGTCGTCGCATGCCATGGCTCCGAAACAACCTTTTGAAGAGTAAGGATGCCACCGCAACCGAGGTAGAGATGGAAGCAGATACCTCCGAGAAGATGGAGATTTCAGAGACCGTTGTGGAGGAGACACCTGCTGTGCCTGAGGTTGTCGATGGGTCGGTCGAGATGGAAGTAGCGTCGGTATCGGCGGAGGTGGAGCAATTGGCGGTGCCAATGGAGGGTGTTGAACCTACCGCGACGGAACCTGCGGGCGAGCAAGAGGGTGAAGAAGGGTCAGTCGTAGCAGAACAGCAGCCGCCACAGGAGACACTTGGAGAGTCGATGAGTAGGAGCCCTAGTTCCGAGAGCATCGCGTCCTCGGGTAGCAGCCGCCTCTACCCTGGTCTCGCTGGACTCCTCAAGGATCCATTCCTGATTCAAGTGGAGCAGGAGCTCAGCTCTTGGGAAGCCGTTGTTGTAGGATAGGACCTCCTCCCATGTGTGACTGCCGTAAAGACCAAAAGTTTATATATTTTCTCTTTTCGTGTTTTTTTTTTGTCTCTTTGGGCCCTTCTCATACTTCATCACACTTCCTTCCCCCATTCGTGGGGTTGAGGGAAGGAGGAGCAGGAAGCTTTTCTTGTTCTTGATGCAAGTTTAATGAAACCAATTTTTGCAGGGTCTCTTGGCTCCTCGGGGTCTGGGGACTCTTTACTCTTTTTACTACAACACAAGCAAAGGGAAAAGTGACGGATGAGAGGAAGACGCGCCCGTTGACAGATTGGAAAAAGGTGACCATGGTCGGTCGATCCTTTCTCAGAGACACCATTAGACCCGGCGAGTAGACAGTGAAATGGTAGGGGTTGTTTGCATGCGCAGTGTGTATTTACGCCGATTCGATGATCTCGCTCTTCCATGCAGGTTCTTGTTCAGAAAGCAAAATACAAACAGCCGGGCACGTTTCTGTTTGGCTCTTTTTCTCCTTCCTTGTAAAGTGTGCCCCGGGTTGAGCGCCCAAATTTCCCGAAGGTTGTCCAACCTTCAGAGAAAGAAGCTGCCTGTAAGCTCTCTGTTCCTTCTTCCTTCCCTTCTTCTTCTCTTCCCCTTCCCATCCTATCCATCTTCACATTTCTCATATTATCGACGACAAAAAAAAAAAAAAAAAAAAAAGAAACGACCATATACAAAAAATAATGTCCCCGACTCTCCTCACCACCCAACTCATCGTCTCCAAACTCGAGCTATCGCTCTCGGCAGCCGAGCGTATACATGCCCTGGCCCCGTTCTTGACTCCCAGTGTAATCGTGAACCTCGGTCTTGGCGCCTATCATCTCATGGTCGGTCTGTTACTGGGCACCGTAAAATACGCACAAATCCACAGTTCCAAGACGGCGACCGCGCATCCCTACATATCGACCGCACACCGCGCTTCGTTGATGTACGGGTTCGCTTCGGCTCAATTGGCCATGTTGGCCAGTCTCTCATCTTGGTCCGAGCGGACGAATTTGGGTGCCAGTGTGGCGACTCAGACGTTTTTCGTCTCGGCCGTGGCCACGTACGCGATCCATGGGATCTTGAAGGATACGACGAATCAGTTCAAGGTCCCTCACAAGTTGGGTGAGAAACATCAATTGCCCCCTTGGATGGTGCGTGCCTTCATGATCGCATTGGTCGCTGCCGAGGTGGGTGGGTGTGGAGTTTTGACCGCTGGGGCCTTCAGGACCTTTTACCATGTCTTGTCTACCTCTTTGTCTCTGACCATGTAAAAAAAAAGGGAAAAAAAGAAAGAAGTCTTAAATTAATAATAATATAGATTTATTGTGCGTTGCAGAGATTTTGTCTTATCGGAGCCTGAATGGGCCGATTAAATTTTTTCGAAGATGGATTAGTTTTTGGTGGGATAAGGGCGTTTGAGTGGTGTTTGAACTATTGGACCCGTTGAAATTTAAGCTCGCGAGCTCAACATTGACCATTCACTTTGTCGGAAACGTTTCCGACAAAGTGAGCGATTACAAAACGCCAGATCACCGATGGATTAAATAATTTAAACAGCCTCAATAATTGAGAAAGCTCATTTAAAATTAATATTCAGTCGACAAAAGTGTTGCAAGGCACAATAAATAAAAAAAAGCAATGTTTATTCCGATAAAAAAGGGAGGGCAACGAGTGAAAAAAAAGAAGAGAGAGGGTTCAGAGAACATGAAATGGAACAAAAGAGGAAGGGCTGGAGAAGGAGACATGATCAACCGTGAACTCGAGATGGGAGAGAGGTCCTTCTATAGTCTTGCAGACAAAACAAAACAAGAAAAAGGGCACATCACAGGCAACAAAAAAGTGTAAGGATGAAATAAGAGAGAGTTGAGAGGGGGGAAAGAGAGAAGGTGTGAACATTTAACAGCATCCTCCAGTGGACTGGGCAGGCAACTGCTGTCCAGATCCGACCTTGATGTTCTTGTTTTGTCCCGCAGGGTTCACGGTCGCTGCTCCCATGCGGTCCTTGATCTGCTTAGCCATCGTCATGAAGGCCTGCTCAACATTGGTGGCGCTCTTGGCCGAGGTCTCCAAGAAGGGGATCGACAGCTGGTCGGCGAATTCCTGTCGACAACAAAGATCGAAATGATAGGAACACGTAAGTATCCAAAGTAGAACAGGAATGTTTTTTTATGGTCCGCGCCACATTCATCCAGTGTCGATCGGGGGGCATGGTCCAGCCAAGGCGCAGTCCAAAGCAATTGCAAAAAGGGATTTTCAAAAAGGAAGAAAAAAAAAATGGTCATCTCAACTGTACCTTGGCGACAGTGTACTCGACAACCTTCTTGTTGGTCAAATCACTCTTGTTTCCGACCAACAACTTGTTGACACCCTCGGACGCATAGCGGTCAATCTCGGCAAGCCATTGCTTCACGTTAGAGAAGGTGTCCTGGTCAGTGACATCATAAACGACAATGATGCCGTGTGCTCCACGGTAGTACGACGAGGTAATCGTGCGGAAACGCTCCTGTCCTGCTGTGTCCCACTGTTCCGATTGTTGTTTTCGGTCAAAGAACGAGTCGGCCCCAAAGAGAAAAGAACAGGTTAGTTTTCCAAGACAGATAATGCAAGACCAGGCATCAACTTCATGGCCACGTACGATTTGGAGCTTGACAGTCTTGCCCTCGAGCTCAATAGTGCGGATTTTCTAACGACGGAAGCAAGAAGCACAGTGTTAGCGTTCTTGAACAGCAAAAGGGCATAGTGGTTTAGATGCTGCACTCGTGGCCAAAGGGAAAGCCCAGTCAGTGGCTGTAGATGTCTTTTGCTCGTCGTCGTGATATTGCCACATCTCCTGCTCCGTCCAAGTTCTGGGGTCCACTGCGCCGCCGAGTACTGAAGCTCCGTCTTTGAACCTTCGTCTCCAGCCGGGTCCTCCCCTCGTCCTGGTCCATGCACTGACAATTAAGTAATGCTTACAAAGTCAACACCAATGGTCGAGATGTAACTCTCGGTGTAAGTGTCGTCGGCAAAACGAAGGAGCAAACAACTCTTGCCCACTCCACTGTCTCCAATGAGCAGCAACTTGAAGAGGTAGTCGCTACGTTCAGAGGGTAGAAAAAGGAAAAAAAAAAGTCAGCCCACGAAGCAGCAAGCACACGACACCCTGACTCTCCTTCCGTTCTCCCCCTCATTGACGTGGCAGAACGGGTCGCTCGAATATTGGCCTGTGGCAGAATCAGGGTCCCTTGGAACATTGCGGTGGTGAGGTCGAGCATAGCCAAGGTTTTTTTCAATAGGAGAGTATAATCAATTCCAGGGAACAGTGTGCCCTGTGCCCTGTGCCCATGTAAGGAGTCCATTTGAACAGGAGAGGCGTATAGTAGAGCGCCATGCTTGGTGACAAAAGCATGGAGCATACAGGGAGTAAGAGGGGTGAGGCAAAGTCAAGGCTCCTGCTCAGCTGCCGAGCCCGTGATGATGGAAGACTGTGCTGAAGTAGAGAATCGCAGTGCTAGGGGAGGATGACTTACTATTCGGGGTTCATGCTGTATTAAGTGAGGAAAGAAGGGTGAGTGGGAGATGAGAGAGAGGGGGTAAGGAGGTCAGTGGTAGGTGATGGGCAGAGGAGAGGACGATGAACGAGAAGAGATGAATGGATGGATGGTGAATGCAAAGAGGTCAAAAGAAGAAGAGGGACAAAAAAAGGAGAGGGGGCAACACCGAAACGAGACATCTGGAGCGTGGGCGGGGCGCGTGTTGCGGTCATTATTGTTATTGACGCAGTGCGGGACATGCCTCTCTCTCTCTCTGTCTGTCTCGCTGTTCCTTGCATGCGCCTCGCTGTCTGCTCGTCATTTATTGCAACGTTGCTCTCTATCTGCCTGTGTTGTGTTGCACGCTAACAAACGCACCGTTCCTGGGTCTCGGACGCATCTGTGCCCTGTGCTCTGTTACGCCATCGCGCACTCTTCTTTTTTGGACGGTGACAAAGGCGCTGACACTGCGGACATGCCCGTCTGTAGTGGAACTGCTGTGATCATGATCTGCAAAGGTCCAAGCAACAAACGCCATCATGATCAAATACTTGTACAATACTGTATATCCAGATCGATCACGTCCTCTGTCCAACTGAAAGCTCAAGAGCATCCACATCACTCCCTCGAAGCACAACCTGCTCGTATGTTCCCAGGGGAGTTTCCAATGCATCGATCCTAACACGGTGCTCTTGGGCATCGATGGATATGAACCGTCCACTGACAGGTTTGCTGTTATTGTTGGGAGTAAAAGAGATTAGTCGACGCGTCAACCAGACTACAGAGTTTCTTTAGAAGAAAGACCACGCTTAGACGGTACCTGTAGGGAATAACCACCTTCACTGAGGGCTGCTCCTGGGCAGCAGTGAGCCAGAACAATAGTGACCTCTTGCGGAGAGCAATCGCCAGGTCTGCCTCAGTCTCGATCCCGGTCCCGTTCTCATTGGCAGGGTCCATGAGGGCTGAAGAGATGCAGGTTCATTCAAGCAGGAGCGCCTCAGGCGCCAATATGAACCAAAAAAAAAAAGTTGACGTCACCGTTTCGCCACCAAGGCACGCCCTACACCTTTACATGGACTGAAAGCCTCTCAATTTTTCCTTCAAGGGCGATCAACCAAAAAAAGAGGTCGAATCCAACTCAAGGTCCCAAGGCCAGCATTGCATTACGACTTTTCTTCCTCTCCTTACCCCTTCCCCAACACCCCCATACACATCATCATGTCCGGAAGACTGCAATGTCGCATGTATGCGAACAAGTTCCCTGAAGGTGCGCACCCTCACTTTCGCCCTGTCGCTTCATAGACTCTCATTCTTCTTTTGATCTGTCCAAGTCTGTGCGCTCTCGAATCACCTTTGACCTTTCTTCGAATCTAATCTCCTGCTTCCCTTTTATTTTATCCATCCAATTTCATTAAATGTAGTCGATGACCTGGTCATGGTCAACGTCCGTCAGATTGCCGAGATGGGCGCCTATGTGCAGCTTCTCGAGTACGACAACATTGAGGGAATGATCTTGCTCAGTGAATTGTCTCGTCGTCGTATTCGCTCCATCCAGAAGTTGATTCGTGTTGGCAAGAACGAGGTCGTCGTCGTTCTCAGAGTTGACAAGGAGAAGGGTAATGATGGCTTGGATTTTTTTTTTTTGGGGCGATTCTCGAGTTTTTACAAGGATATCCTCAGTTTTATGCAGTGAATTGAAGCAGCAGAGGAACCATGGATCAGCAACCCCCACATTGGACTATTGATGCATTTCGCGTCTCCTTCAAGAAACAGGGAAAGAACAAGCAGCAACAGGACACTTGATGCAGGAATAACAAGGCTGGGCAGGGCTGGACAAGCAATGTTCCCTTCACATCGTGAAAGACCAACAGTCCAAACATTGCAGTTCGGACTTCTGGGACAAATGATTAGCCTCCAGCAACAACGCTGACCCCTCATTGCACCGAATTGTAGGATACATTGATCTCTCCAAGCGTCGTGTCTCTGCCACGGATATTGTCAAGTGCGAGGAGCGCTACAACAAGTCCAAGGCTGTTCACTCGATCATGTCGACTGTCGCAAAGAAGGAGAACAAGGACTTGGAGGCTTTGTACGATCAGTTGGCCTGGCCCTTGTACGCCAAGTACGGCCATGCCTACGATGCTTTCAAGGTTGCCCTCAAGTAAGTCGCACGGATCAGGAATTTGGAATGACCATGGATGCAGCATTCTATATGAAGTCTACATGTTGGACTCACAACAGTGATTGGATATATTTGTTCCCTGTAGTGAGCCCGAGAAGGTTTTCGAGGGTTTGACCATTGAGGAGAGCACAAAGGAGGAGCTTCTCAACAACATTAAGCGTCGTTTGACTCCCCAGCCCATCAAGATTCGTGCTGATATCGAGGTTACTTGCTTCGATTATGAGGGAATTGATGCTATCAAGACTGCTTTCAAGGAGGCCGAGGCTGTTTCTTTGCCCGAGGTCCCCATCCGCGTCAAGTTGGTTGCTCCTCCTCTGTATGTCATGATCACCAACGCTTTGGACAAGCAGCTCGGAATTGATACCATGGAGAAGGCTATTGTCGTGTTGGAGGAGAGCATCAAGAAGTCGAACGGAAACATGGTCACCAAGATGAGCGTAAGTTGCATGAAAGCGGCCTGCCTATCTTTTGTTTATTTTACTTCATCGATAGCAGGAATGGCATGGAGGATCAAATCTAACACTCAAAAATAATATTTATGAAAAATAGCCCAAGGCCGTTACTGAGGCTGATGATATGGAGCTTGACCAGTTGTTGGCTCGTATCGACAAGGAGAACGCCGAGATCTCAGGGGATGATGATGATTCTGACTCGGATGCTGAGGTCGCCTAAATATCTAAGCAAAAACACGCAATACGAATCAACCCCTTTCATAGACTTGTGCGCGCGCCTCACAAGGCGCTTGGATCGATATGGATAAACAGCATGGAGGCGAGAACGAAGGAGTGTGGAGGAACGAAGGTGGTGGACAGATGTAGGATCCACTGATCATTAAAGAAGTAATATTTGTTCAATCTCTGCATCTGAAAAATCAGGAATTTAAAAAAGGTCTTCCTTTCAACGGATGTGCAACACAACAGAACAAACAGCAAGTCGTGTGTGTCGCGCACGCGCGAGAGCATTGCATCCGAAATTGGACCGTGCTCAAACCATCTGCACAAATAATGTGTTCCTTTTTGGCCAGTACTTGTTATATTCTCATTACCAACGGCTTTACGGCGCATGGACAGACAGGTGGGTACTTGGGGTCGGGTGGCCCCAGGATGAAAGAGGAGAAAAATTGCGCAAGGGTGGGTGAAACGCAGCGCGTACGTGATGGGCGATCGAAGTGAAAAGAGGTGGACGCTGGACGCGGAAAAATATTTTTTCTTGAACACACCCCAAAAAGGTCTCTCCCCAAGTTGACTTTCCTCTGTTTGTGTCAGCACCCCAGTCTCTCTTTTCTTTTTCCATTTCCTCTTTACAACTCTTGTACATACTACTACTCTCCCTTCTCCACCCTCCTCAGTCGTCTTTGTTGCCGACAATCCCCTACTTTTTTTGTTTTTTGTTTCTTTCATCTTGCTGGCTCTTTTCGTGACACCCAGTCAAGCAACGCTTTTGCCCCCACTCTTTTTTCTTTCTTTTTTTCGTTGCCATATCACTCGACACTCTACAAAAGAATGAACCGTGCCCGTCGCGAATCCCTCAACTGCTTGAACGCAGACAAGGAGGCTCTCGAGCACTTTGCTCAACAGGAGCAGAGCCGACCTTCTCCAGAGATACGCAATGTTGAACGGATGATTGGATCGGACAACAACAATCGCAACCGATCTAAGTCCTTGGCCTATGGGCTGACGTGGGCCCAGGCAATGAATGGTCGTGCTGTGAACCCTACAGACATGTTTGGAATCTTGAACGCCGACGAGTCGAGCTGGCAGGGACCCTGGGTTGGGCCAGGATCCTCTAATCAGCATCGCCACACTGGCAATGATCAGGAAGACAATGAAGAAAACTTGTTGAACAACCAGTTTCCTGGAACAAGCATCGGTGGCGGTGGTGGTGTAAACCACCACTTGGGAGGACCGCCGATGGTCTTGCCACAGAATACCTACATCCAGGAAGCCATTGGGATCGTGCCCAACTCCCCCAAGCTCAGCTCTCAGACGTGGGAGCAGACGCTGGAACGATCCATCCGGTCGATTGTCTCCATCACAGCGAATCACGTCCGAAGCTTTGACACAGAGACCTCAGGTAAGGAAAACAACACAGATGGGACCCATCCGCGCATCTTCCCCTCATCCTCTTCGTCCTATCCACCTATCCAGAGACTAAGTCTACTCTAGTTTGGACCCATGTCTCCTCAGTGCCCTTCACCCTCCAACCATGAGAAGAGAAAAAAAAGTTTTTGCCTAGGTCTAAAATAGCGCCGTGTGACTGTCTCATAATGACACTGCAGTGATACCATTCAACTGACCCCCCGGATCGTGCCCCCTCCTTTGCTCTAGGTGCGTACTCGGCTACCGGCTTCCTCGTCGATGCACAGCGTGGCATCATCTTGTCCAACAGACACGTCGTCTCGCCCGCGCCCATCCTCGCCCTCGCCATCCTGTCCAACTATGAGGAAGTGGAGCTCAAGCCTATCTACCGTGACCCCGTTCACGACTTTGGTTTCATGCAGTTTGACATCTCCAAAGTCAAGTTCATGCAACTGGAAGAGATTCCTCTTAGTCCCGAACGCGCCCGTGTGGGGTTGGATATTCGTGTGGTCGGAAACGATGCAGGCGAGAAGCTGAGTATTTTGGCTGGAACACTTGCTCGATTGGATCGACAGGCTCCCGAGTACGGTCAGGGAGAGTACAATGATTTCAACACTTTTTACCTTCAAGCCGCTTCCTCGACCAGTGGAGGGTCCTCTGGAAGTCCTGTGCTCGACATTGAAGGGCATGCAGTGGCGTTGAATGCTGGAGGTGCCAGCAAAGCTTCGGCATCTTACTATTTGCCATTGGATCGTGTCAAGCGCGCCCTCAAGTATGTCCAGGCTGGTGAGATTGTTCCCCGCGGTACTCTTCAGACAGACTTTGATTACTTTCCTTATGACGAGTTGCGTCGTCTGGGTCTCAAGCTCACGATGGAGGAGCAGATTCGCCAAAAGTTCCCCAACGAGACTGGAATGCTTGTGGTCAAGTCTGTCCTACCCAAAGGCCCCGCTGCTGATAAATTGATCCCAGGAGACATTGTGATCCAGTGCAACAACGAGTCCATTGCCAACTTTATCCAGCTGTTCTCAGTCTTGGACGATGCTGTCAATCAGCCCGTGTCGTTGACAGTGGTTCGTGGATCCAACTCGCAGCTTCTCACCTTTACCTTCACGGTTCAGGATCTACACTCTATCACGCCCGATCGATTCGTCGAGGTCGGAGGAGGCGTTGTCAACGAGTTGTCGTATCAATTGGCCCATTCTTATGGACAGCCCTGCGGTGGTGTTTATGTCGCGACCTCGGGTCACATGTTGGCCTCGGCCAGTGCTTGGCGCAAGAGTATCATCGTGGCAGTCAACAACATTCCCACGCCCAACCTGGATACGTTTGTTGAGGCCATTGGAACTTTGGCCGACGGTGCCCGTGTCCCCATCCGCTTCTACACCCTCCAAAAGGCTTTCAAGGAGAAGATTATGATCATGCACGTCGATCGCCATTGGCACAAATGTCGAATGGCCATTCGCAATGGTAAATCTATACCCTTTCCATATTGATATGACCTTTTCATTGTTCTCGACGCAGATGATATTCATTATATTATTTTTTTCAATTATAGACAAGACGGGTCTTTGGGACTTTTCAGACTTGCCTCCTCCTCCTCCTTCGCAGCCCTACGCCCCAGCGACGGCCATCTACCCAACCATCAGCGAATCGTTGCATCCAGCCGATGTGATCATGCCCTCGTTCGTGGCCATTGATTTCCACTTGCCCTTCTTGGTCGACGGTATGAAGGCGACCCAGTTCTATGGCACGGGCTTGGTGGTTTCGACCAACCCGCCTCTGATTGTCTGTGATCGCGACACGATCCCCATTTCGATCGGTGATATCTTTGTCACGTTTGCCAACAGTGTCATTATTCCAGGACGTCTGGTGTACCTCCATCCGTTTTACAACTTTGTGGTCTTGACATACGACTCTTCGTTGTTGGCGGATACGCCTGTCAAGGCTGCGTCCTTCAGCGATAAGCCATTGTCGCAGGGTGATGAATGCTACTTGGTCGGTGTCGGCACCGATCAGTCGCCCGTGATCAAAAAGACCACGGTTTCCAATGTTGGAAACATTGGTACCCGAGAATGCTCCCCTCCTCGCTGGAGAGCCATCAACGTTGAAGGAATCAAGGTCGATGATCCCGTCGGAACTCAGGGAGGTGTTCTTTGTGACGGAGACGGTAACGTCCAGGCTCTATGGGTCAACTACTCTTCTCAGGACGAGAAGGGTAACGATATCACATTCATGTCTGGTTTGGACGTGTCTTGTGTCAAAACCGTGACGGAGCCCTTCATGAGGGGAGAATATCCAAAGTTGAGGGCGCTGGATGTTGAATTTTGGACAATGAGAATCGCCGCGGCGAGGTCATTGGGGTTGACGGATGAGTGGGTGCAGAGGATCGAGAGTGACTCGAGCTCAAAGCATCAATTGTTGTACGTACTCAGCTTGTTGGATACCTCGACGCCTTGCAGTCAGATGCTCAAGGTCGGAGATATCGTCTTGGAACTCGAGGGTCAAGTTGCCACGGGCATGAAAGACCTGGATCGCGCTCGCGGGGTGGATCAAGTCAGGATTGTAAGTTGTTTTTTTGAAGTCGTCCCCACGAATCTGTCTTTGCCCTTGGTAAATGTTTTCAGAGGACTGACACACTTGCTAAATGTCCTTCTTTCTAGACTGTTCTTCGTGAAGGCAACGAGATGAACCTGGTCGTGCCTACGCAGCCCATGGTTGGAACTGATACCAACCGCATCGTCGCTTGGGCTGGAGCATTGATCCAAATGCCTTACAAGGCTGTTCTGGAACAAGTTTCGAATGTTCCCAGCGGGGTCTACGTCTCGTGCACACTCTATGGTTCTCCTGCATCAACAGCCCTGCGACCCGGTGTGTGGATCACAGAGGTCGATGGAATGCCCGTCAAGAACTTGGACGAGTTTTTGGATGCGGTCCATCATCACGAGAGCAAGGTTGTGCGATCGCGTCAAGGAAGTGTCTGTGAGGTGGCTCTGAAACGTCTCTCGATGTATGGAGGCGACAAAAAACGCCTTTCTTCCAATGTCATGCAACATCAACACTTGATGGCTCACCCAGAGGCCGTGCCCCCTCACCAACACAACGGTGTGCCCTGTAATGGTTTCCATCCTCATGACAGTACTGCTGCTGTGGCTCCAGTTGCTCCTGCTCCCGTTGCGGCGAGCTGTGGTGAGAGTTGCGCACAGAACGCGGACTGTGCCAACAAGGGTGACCCTTCAACGCCCCAGTCCCCTTCCGTTGACAATTCGGACGATGCAGCTCAGTCTCAGGGATACGTTCGTATCAAGATCCAGGCCAGAAACGGAAATGTGTCGGTGATCGCTATGAAGTTGGATCCAATCTATTGGGGAACGACCCAGCTCTTGCCTGATCCTGACAGTGTCAGTGGCTGGAAGATGATGGATGTTGTTTGAATACAATTTTTTTTTTTTGTTTTGTTTTTGGACTCTTCCTACCGTCCATTATTTCCCTCGTTAGCCCCCACATTGTATAGTTGTGGTAGTTTTGAAGGGCCATAGTATCAAGTTTAGCAAATATATGAATCATATCCATAATAACTGACTGTGTGGCAAAAGATCTGTTTATTTCGAGGCGTACAGAGATGCTTTAAAAGGTCATTTGTGCAGACCGCGACTTGCCCATCGGGTAAACGACCAAAGCACTACTAAAGAGTCCCACACTGATAGCAATTGCGGTAATGACCATCTGCAACGCAAAGTTCACGCCACCCGTCATGTCGTCCGTGAACCAGGCCATCGCGCCCTTCAAGCCCATGCTTCCAGGCACCAAAAAGAACACGGCACAGACGACCGCCTGAAAAGTCAATTGATGGGTCAATCGCTGATAACCATTGCCCAACAATCCGATGGCGAACGACGCCAAGGCCGACGAGACCTCGGTCTGTGCCCCCGCGTACGTTGAGGAAGCATAACTGACAGCGTAACCGACAATGGAAAGGACGGTCGCCAGCAACCACTGACGAGGATGGGCCTTGATCCAAATGTTGAGCGAGATGGCAAACAAGGGCACAAACAAGATGTTCCAAAGAGGATTCAAGGGCGCGTTCGGGCAGACACCGGTCAAGTTCTCGTCATCCGATCCAGAATGGTCAAAGAGATGCCATAACGAGGCTCCGATCGTGAGACCATAGCCGAGAAGCAACGAGAAGACGACGGCGTAAAACAGTCGAACCGAACCCGAGATAATATGACGAGAGCTCAACTCGAGGATCGCACAGGTGATGGTGTATCCGGGTAGGATAATGACGATACCGGCCATCTTGACCGCGGATTGGCAAACATTGTTATTACGCAGGGCTTCAGCCACAAAGGCCACGACCACCGACATGGTGATCTCGCAGATATGAGCGTAACTCGGCACCTTTTCCGACAACCACACCATCAACCCTACCGCGCCACCCATCACAAACCCGACGCCGGCATCGATCCAAGAGCCCTTGAAGAACATGGGTGCAGTGCAAAAGGAGGCGACCGCGTAGGCCAAGACGGTCAACCACCTGGAATTGGCGTCCTTTTCCGTATGAATCGCTTCCAACTTCATAATGGCTTCCTCTACCGGCATGGACGAATGGGTGACCATTTTGTGGACTTGATGGACCAATGCACATTTGTACATGTCGAGCCCCGCTGGCATCTTTAGCAAATGCGTTTCGGACGTGTGAGTCTCGTAATCTGTAAAAGCCACAATCATGATATTGGGAAGGTACACACATTGGACATTGAGTTCCAGGATCCGTGCCGTGGTATCGATCGTGTCTTCGAGACGATGCGAGGGCGCACCGTACTTGATCATGGACTTTGCAAGTCGAAGAATGTAATCCTGACGCTCCAGAATATCGGCCACTGCAATCGTAATTCGCATCTTTTCCTCGTTGGAAAGCGACCCTCCAGGGGTGCTGGTCCCGCTGTTCAAAGCGGTGGCTGTACCGCTGTAGAAACCGCCATTCTCTCCTCCAGAGAATGAGCCTCGAGGGGAGATGTTGGGTGATTGAAGAGGGGAGCTGAGACCTGCAAAGGACATGGCAAAGACGTTGTCGAATTGCATCGAATGTCTGTTCCTGGCCGTGGGTTTGAAGTTGGACAGTTGACCTGGAGCCGCTCCTGGCGCGCCGGGTGCGCTTGCGACAAGGGGAAGAGGAGGGTAGGTACCAAAGACAGACTTTGTGTTCAAGGAGGCAGTCGAGTTGTTGGCCGAGCAACTGTAAAGAGTAGACCGTTTGACTTTCTTTTCCTTGGGGACCTTTTGGCGACCTCCACCGACCTTGTGTTGCTGATGTTGACGTCCATGAGCTTGAAGCTTCAACAGGTTACTGAGAACTCCAGCTTTGGAAGGCTGGCGAGTGAGGTCCGTGGCTCGTTGTTGTTGCAATGGGTGCTGTTGCTGATCCTGGGTATATGATGGTTGATCCGACGACAGTGTACGCTGGAACAACCTAGAGATGCGATTCGCGGCCTTTTTCTTGGTCGCTACAGCTGCCTTTGCAGTTGCCTCTTCCTCCTCTGCGGGTGCAGCCAAAGTGATTTCGGATCCATTGCTCTCCATCGTAGCAGCCATCTTTTCTGGATCGAGACGTTCAGAATTGTTGACCTTTGGGTACTTGCCCACACCCTTTTGCTTCCTGTGCGGCGGTGTTCCAGGCGGTGATGAAGTGGAAGACGTCGATGTAGATCCCAACACTTTATCCTTTTCTTGCAACTCTTCATCTTCATCTTCCTCGACAAGACCCCGTCCCTCATTCTCGATCAGGTTGGACAAGGCCCGTTGCAAGGAAATGACATGGCTCTCTGTCTCTGTCGAGTTGGATCCTCCAGGAGTGGTGATGGTGATCTCGGGTTCTTCTACTCGCAAATGATCCACAGAATAGGACCTTTGTCCCACTGTTGGCCGCAAGGGCTCCTGTGTCTGTAACCGAATCGGTTGTGGAGGCACGACAATCGAGATGCTTGGCCTGTGTGGCTGATGATGTTGTGGTGGTTGTTGCAATGGTGGTGTGCTCGATCCATGGGTGTAGAGATGAGACCGTTGGTAGGCTGCTTGGAGGTAATGACTTCGCAATCCACTGGGGGGAGTGCCAGGTGGAGAGCTTGAAGCACTGCTGGTACCTGAACGGTTAAAAGGGTATCCATTGTTGTTGCTCGATCCTACTGCGCTAGTACTGCTGCTGCTGCTTCCGTTATTAGGGGTGTTGTTGTTGCTGCTGCTGGGGGTATATTTGGAGCTCATCTTGCTGGGCACCACAGGGGTGAACCGGGGAATGGCTGGGTATGTGGTGGAAGACAGAGAAGAGGGCAAGGTCCGATGGTTGCGCTCAATGTTGATCTGAGCCTGTGTTTGGCGTGGGAGGGCAAGGGGTGGTGTTGAGGGTGGTGGTGAGGGTGTGGGGGAAGGAGTCTTCATGTTGGATGGCATCTTGGTGATCCTGACAGAGAGAGAGAGGGAGGGAGATAGTTCGATGACGGTGGTCTGATCGCAGGTGTTTGATGAACCTGCGTTTTTGTTTGTTCCACAAGATAAATAGACAGAAGATCAATATGATGTTGGAGGAGGAGCCAAGGAACATGGAGCTGACATGGCATGGCTGAAGGTCAAAGGAGGGGAGATTACGAACCGAAAGGTGGGTAGGCGTTAGGGCTGGCAAGAATGAAAGAGGCAGTACCAGAAGCACTGCGACCAGCAAGCGATCGACGCAGCAGCGGGAGGGGAGGGAGGTGAGAAAAAGTACAAAGAGTGAAGAAGAAAAGAAAGAAAACAGAAACAAAGATCGCCCGTCCAAGCAAGCAAGAACAACAAAAAACGGCGGTTCGTCGGAGACTACATTGCTAAACGTGGTTTGCGGTCAGACAATTGTTCGCACCGATGGCGATCCCTGCAAGGACGATGAGTAACCGTGAATAAAGAGAAAGGAGCAAGGTTGTGGGATGGAGAATGAATTTTTTTTTTTTCCTGTTGGATGGCTCGGTGGATTGACTCGGTGGTTGGTGTCTCTGCTTCCTATGTTTGACCCTGAAAGGATTGAATCGATCGAATATAACAAAACAGCACGGACTTATTATTATACCACAAAGCTGATTATCAGGGCGATATAATCGCGCGCCACAGAAGCCATGAAGGCGACTCTCTCACCTTGCCAAGAAAACAATGGCAAAGAAGAGCGTGGGAGTGTTTTTCTCGTCTTCTAGATTGAGCAAATGACCCCACTTTCCCATGAAGGAATTGGTCAATGTCACTTCTGGATAACACCATTCTCAAGGAACGTTGACCATCGCCGCCCATTCCGCTACTTTCACCTCGTCTTCTCGAGTGCAATAGGTCGGTGAAGGCGCCAAAACCACAGCAGGCACCTGGTTCGGACAATTGGCAGGCAGACACACAGAATACACAGCGATACACCCCACCGTTCACAGCGATATAAATAATTCAAAGAGAAAGGGAGATTCAAAATTGAATCTCAAACTTGGCCTTCTCACAACAGCAGCTCCTCGTCGTGGAAAAAAGCCCTTTCCCACAATTCAGCCGCCGCGAGTTCGGATTTCCACAAGATCTTCGTTGTTCTTTTTCGTCTTTCTATCTGCCTGCTGCTGCTGCTTGCTGTTTTTTGCCCACCTTTGTCACCTCATCTAGGACCAGTCGCAGCGCAGCTCTTGGCCTTGGTTCCCTTCTGTCGTTCCTCATTGCACCTGCGGAAGTCGAAAACTCGCGTAATTTCCTTTACTTTTCTTTGCCCTTTGGATTTGTAGCCCCCCCTTCCTCCTCGCCCTCGGTCTTCTGAAGAGTCGAGGTCTTGTCGTTGCAAGTCGCCAATAAAACAATAAAAAAGTAAAAAAAAAAAACGCAAGTTGTTCATTTTCCACCCCCGCGTTTTAGTGTGTGTGCACAAACCAAGCTCTCTGGTAGGCTGGTCCTCATTCATACCTCCACGTTCTTGCACATTTTCTCGGATGCCTATTCGTTTGCTTGTTTTTTTTCTCAGCCAGCACAGGGAGGTTTTCTGGGTCTAGTTGTTTATAGTAAGTCGATCGAGTTCGACCCTTTTTTTTTGGCTTGAACTTCGAAAACCCGCTCCCAGTTTGTCAATTGATTGTCCACGCGTACGTCTTTATCTTTTGAATGGAATGGCAATGAGAACTAGAATAGATGTCTAATATACAATAGGATGAATGAATGAAAGCTCGTGCTTTCTTTTTGAAGTTCGTTACTTTTTTCTGCCAACTCCCTTTTTCTTTTGTTTTGGAGGTGTTCGTGTTCATTAGCCCAAGGCCAGGGCGGGGTGTGGGGTCGTAGGGGGTCGTAGGGAGTCGTAGAGGGTAGGCTGAAAAAACAAACCAGTGCATATCATAAAGTCATTACTTTTGGGGTTGAAAAAGGGGAAGAAACAAAACGCGATGTGCGAGAAGAAGCGATCGAAAAAAAAAACTGAAAGAAGAAAAAAAGAAACTGCTGTGGGGAAGGAAGAAAAGGATCCTGTTTCCCACATCTCTTTTGAGAAAAAGTCTACCAGACTTTGGCTGAAGAGGGTGTTGCATGTGAATGCGAAGAGGATATTTGTGGCAACGCCTGAGAAGGTGAAGACTTTTTGTTCACCCAACGACTCTTGGCCTTGGGCAGGATCTCGGCCAGGCGTCTCGAGTGTTTTCCGGCCGAGGTTTGAAAGTTGTGAACGAGCGATTGGAAGCGATCCTTCCACTTTTGACCATCGACATCCTCCCACAGTTCGGGGTTCGCGTCCTTGATCGAGTGTTTGGATTTCCCACTTTGATGGCCTTGGCCATGGTGGCGGCTGCTTTCGGGTGTAAAGTGCGCTGGGCTGCTTTGGAATTTCTTCAAAGGGGATGAACTCTGATGGATGCTGTTGTTGCTATTCTTGTGGCTTGAATGACTTTGGTGGCCGCTGTTGAGGCCACCCACGACTGTTGCGACCGAGGGCGATGGCCAAATCTTTCGGGTCGAAGTAGCTTCAAAACTCCCAACCCTGGAGCAAAGGGTCGAGTTGCCCGAGGAGATTGAAGTGAAGGTAGGGCTGCAGAGTGTTGATATCTCTGAGGAAAGCGAAAACGCGCCCGGTGAAATGGGAGACAAAGGAGACAAGAGCGAGTCGGCCGCGTCTTGTTGTCGGCGCAAGAATTGCTGGTGCTGCTTTTGCAGCTTGCTCGCCTTGCAAGGACGCCTGCGATTCCAGTTCGCGTGCCACGCTCGCCAGTCCACATCGCCTTCTGCGGTGGCAGATGGGGAACAGGGGTCGGAGGTGGTTGGACCACGAGCGTCCAACTCTTTAGCTTCTTGGAGAGCAAAGTGGAAAGGATTCTCGGAGCTTGGAGACGAGGGAGAAGGAAGGTCTTCTGAAGAGTCCAAGCATTCCAAATTCCACCGAAGAGGCAGAACCGGCAAGGATGTTTTTGCAAAGGACTCGAGCTCGGCTCTTGCGGCACTCAAGGGACTTTGGGGTGTCAATGGACCCCAATTGTTTCCATCGGCACTGCCGGTACAGTTACTGTTTCCTTCACTGATCATTAACGGCGAGATCGCGTTTGAGGCGAAAAGGGTCGAGAGGATAGACGTCCTGCGGTTTACCAAAAAGGAGGGTCGTCGCATTTGTGTTTCAATCGCCAAGAGACGTTGGGACAGCCCCTCCATGGGAGAGAGTGCATGAGGGGAAATAGGCGAGGAGAGGGCAGATTCGACAGAGGAACATGTTGGAGAAGGCAAGGAAGGGCAACCCCGGTGGCCCGGCAAGGAGGAGGACCGTTGGCTGGAACAGGGCGAAGGTGGACTGTCGTTACTGTCCTTGGAGAGGTGGGATTGAAAGAGGACAAGGCCAGGAGGAATCGCCCAATTTCTTTTTGCACTCTGCTCTTGCTTTCTAGTTTCTGTTGGCACAATTGCCTCTGCTGCTTCTACTGGCGCTAGTAGTCCCTCTGTCGTTGTCGATGATGTTGATGTTACTACTGATGTCGTTGATTCGACTGATACTGTGGGTGTGGCGGGGAGGGGGTCTAGCGGGTGAATTGACTGTACAAAGGATGGGGAGGAGGAGGAAGCCGTTGCGATTGAGGACAAAGAAGAAGGAGAAGGTCTGGTGTTGGGTGGCGAAGGAAACAGGCTCAGCAAGAGGTTGCTATTCATGGTCAAGACGATCTCCTGGTCCACTTTTGAAATGTCGAACTTTGCCTGATCTAGCGTCCTTGGTGAGAGGACCGTGTCCGGATCAGAGTCTGCGACATTAGGGATTTGGATACAAAGTGTTCCTACAGAAGATCGCCACTCTTGACCATGCTCAGAGACATGGTCAACCTCATTCATGACGTCCGTGAAGGCACTGTCGACCAGGTCGCAAAGATGTCGTACATTGGCCTCAAGGTTGGCTTGTGATGAAGGGGTAAGAGGTTGGTATGAAAAGGGCGAGGAGGGTGAGGAAACGAATGCAGAAAGAGGATGCAGGAAGAGGGGCGAATCTGTTTTTCTGGGGCCAAAGATCAATGGTAGCAGGGGCGGCCTGGATGTGATATTGAGAGGTGCTACTGGTTGCGACGCGAATGAGCGTGTGGAGATGCTTCTAGTAAGGGCGCCGGTAGGCTTTGAGAATTGCATGGTGTCCATAGTTGTATTTGGCGGAAAATTAAGAAAAGAAGAAGTGAGATGCAAAAACGAAGGACGATGAGGTATCAAGAAGAAAAGAAAAGAAAAGAGAGAGTTGAACGCAAAGAAGACTGAAGAGAAAAGACGCGTGGGGGGGAGCCACAGCCCCAGTTACCAGCTTGGGTTAATAATGGAGCTCTTGCGGAGAGCCTCAGTCACTGTCGAGCAGGTCCTCTTGGAACCTGCACGACCTCCTCGTCCTGAGGGAAGGGTTATGTAAACGACGTTATACAAGTATCAAAGAAACCCCTCTCCCCCTTCCCCTCCATCCTGACATCCTCTATTTCCCAGTCCCGCTCTCTTGGGCCCCCCTTCCCTTTCTTCCAGTTCTATTCGGACGAACTAGGAGATTTTGTAAAAATAAATGAACTGTGGAGCAGCGAGAATGCAATTGCTGCTGCTAAACCAGAGGCAAGGGTGAACGGGCAATGAGGAGGAAGGAGCGAGAGAGAAAAAAAACAGAGAAGGAGAGAGGAGGACGAAAAGAAGGGTCAGTTGTATCGAACAGGAAGAGGAGAAGGTAGTCTAGCTGCCTAACGAGAAGGAGATAATGTTGGCACAAGTCTTGACCCATCCACCTCTCCTCAGCTTTGTCGTGAAGTTCATACAGAGCAAACAAAAACAAACAGATCCAGGGTAAAAAAACGACCTTCCCGCGTGAACTAGAAGAAAAACGGGGAGCGAGGGGCCACCAATGCTGTTAGGACAATGCATGGATGTCCTTGTGAACGCCCTGCGTCCTAAACGACGCGTTTGACGCGAACGTCAACCCTGCTTTTTTTTTCTTTCTTTCTTTCTTTCTTGTGCTCTCTGGATGATATATTTATAAATGTACCAATGGGTGATGCCAAGGCATGGGGGCACAGGGAACAAAGGGCGGCAAGTAAAGAAGGCGGCAGACGAGAAAGAAAAGAAAGTGTCAAGGATCCACGATGAGACAAAACAAGGAGAACAATTGAAAAAGAGCCGACGCGGGGTCACGCACAGCCTGCAAAAGAGTGCAGGAGCGAAGCTGTCGCAGGCGGTGCTGCACATGAACATGTACTGCAACTGCGCGACGCTGTTCTTGTCTTGTGGGAGTGCGTGCGTGCGTGTGTGTGGTGCGTGACAGCAAGAGCAGGAAGACGGGGTGAAGGGTGGGTGGGAGAGGCACGGCAGTGCAGAGTCTCCAGCAGGCAGGGTGAGGAGGACCTTTGCGGGTCATCACCAAACTCTGCACACGAGCAAGAGCACCCCTGGCCCAAGGCCAGGTACAGGTACCAGGACCAGTACCCCTGCCCGGAAGAGCAAGAGGAGGATGATCGCGTGAAGATAGAGGAGGAGGAGGGAGCAAGGAGCATGCTGTTCATCGTCCTTGAACCAGGTCCCGGGCCACCGCCGATCGACGCCCGGAACATGAATTATCGCAGGCGCAAAAAGAGAAAAAAAAAGAGAGGAAAAAAAAATAATATAATTTCATTGCAATGATCAACGATATCAAGGAACAACAAGGAGCGAGACCCAGGCCCATGGTTGTTCTAGGCCAGCAGGACCAACTGCAGTCTACATGCAACAGCACGGCGCTGTCAACGGACGGACGGATGGACGAGCAAAGAAGGAAGGAAAGAAAGGGTCTTGTCTTTCTTTGGTCGGGGGAACAAGGGTCCCTTCCTTCCCTCTCGCGGCATTGCATTGCATACATCCATTCATTCATTCATTCAATTCATTCATTCCCTGCTCCGACTGGCAACGACACAGGAACGAGGCAAAAGAGTGTCCATCCATCCAATCCACTCTACTCTCTCATTCAATTCAATTCTTGTTCCCTTCCTTCGTTCCTCTTCTCTCCTGCATGCGTCCCTCTTGCTGACCAGGATTCACCACCTCTCTTTGCTTCATTCGCTTCTGTTCCTGTCACGTCCCCTTCCCTTCCCTTCCCTTCCCTTCTTCTCATCTGCATTGCCCCTCATCTCATTCACTGCACTGCACTGCTCCTTCCTTCCATCCATCCATCCATCGCATTCACCTCCTCTTCACGCCTCCCTCACTCCTCATTCATTCATTCATTCATTCATTTCATTTCATTTCATCGCGAGAACTGCCACCTCCTTTTTTATTATTATTTTATTTCTTTTTTTATTTCCTACAGTCCCTTTCACATCTCTTTCGTTCCATCTTTTTCGCGTCAACGGGAGGAGCTGCACATCCCTCCCCATTATAGATCTCGCCACCTTCTCTCCCTTCAGCAATGTCGAGTAAGTTGCATCCAGGCCTCACCACCTCCCACACGCCCATGTCCGTACTGTACCCCAAATGCACCTAGGACGGATTGCAAGGCACAGCTCTTTTTGCGCCCACTCTCTCCCCTGTTCCTTGCTCTCTGTCGTACACACATTCAATCAATTACACGAGCACAGCAGCTGTTGCTTGCCCAGGACAATCGCAAGGACAAGACAGGACAGGACAGGACAGGATATGACGGTACAGCACAACACAACACAGCACAGCACAGAACAGAACAGGATAACGCAGCACAACGTCCGATGGGCAGCACCCGTCAGTTCTGCCTGCAATTGAAATGCCTTGGCTTGGCCTCACTTGAGTTGGGCTGGGTTGCGTTGGCTAGGTTCCTGAGGAGAGAACACCCTGCCTGGACCTCGGCAACAGATCCCTCGCAGAGATCCTGGTCCCCCCGGCCAAACTTCCTTCCTCTTCCCGAACTCCTCTTCTCTTCTCCTGCCCCAAGCCCGCCTACTCGTGCTTTGCACAGCCATTCCTCCACGGTGTCCATCTAATTTGGGCTTTTTTTTCCCTTTGCTCTGGTCCAAAACGTTTTTTTTCCTTGGTCCTATTTTTATCCGCCCCAATGCCCCGAAGCAATCTCGTCAAATCGCCCATATGATTTGAATTTCATTTCAGACCCTCTTTGGCAGATCTGTGCCCACTGCTCCAACTTCAGCAACAACAAAACAGTAACAGCAACAACAAACAACAACAACAACAACAGAGAGAGCAATTACCAGCTCTCCAGGCTGCGATTTATCTAATTCATTGTTCCTGCTCTCACTCACCACTCACTCACGTATCCCTCATTCGTCATTGCTTTGCACGCGTCTCTTAGATGACTGGAGACGACAAAAGGTCCAGGACCACAAGTTTGACTTTATCGATGTAGAAGACTATGTTGACAACTCGCCATGGCGCAAGTTCAAATACTCTCTAGTGTTTGCCATTGTCATCAAAGGCATTCTTATTTACTGTGCCGATTTGTGGTATGATGTTATTCACACATGTGATTCAGGCACGCATCGAGAATCAGCAGGCATCAAACAGCAGAATTCTCACCTTCTTCCCTGCTCTTCCCATCTTTTAGGACGGCCGTCAATTTGTTGGTCTCTGGTACTTGGACCACTAAACTTGGAGTACAAGGAGGAAATATTGGAATTGGTATGCCCTGAATGCCCTGAATATGTTTTCCTGGGACGCCACCAAGGCTCCAAGTCGCACTCGTGGATCAAGCTAACAGTTTTCCTCTTCTCTTTTTGCACTGCTGTGCGTAACTTGCAGGCGAGTTCAAAATATCGTTCGAGATTTACAAGGTACATAGGAAGAGGTGGTGGCAAGGACAGAAGTTTTAGCAGTGGGTGTGCACCTCTGCAGGAACCACATGTCCGATTGCTGTTTACTCAACGCTTTTTTTTATTACTTGCTTTTCTACTCTAGTATGTTTTCGCTGCCTGTATTATCCTCTCGTTTATTCTCCTTGCCTGGGACATCAAAAAGGCCACGGCTATTATTCAAAGTCGTGACATCAGTTACGCTTTCACGAGTATGATTGCCTATCGGTACTATGCCATCAAGAGTTACGCCCATTTCTGCCTCTTCCAAAAGATCCACAACTCCAAAAAGACAATCGACGAGATCGCGTTCTTTTGTTTCTTTACTTTCCGAGGTATACATTTGCCCTTTTATTGATTTTTTTTTGCGGCCTTTAATTCAAGGGATTCATTGTCATTAACGCATCCTCTGGCTATTACCTAGGTTGGAAGCGACTCATGTTTGCAGATGGTCCCAGACAGGTTATCAATGGAATCATTTTGATCACTGTGATCAAGAGTGGCTCTTCGACTACACAGGGATTCAGTTTGGCGTTCTGGGATTATGGATACAGCACCATGACATCCATCACCATGGGACTCATGATGTTCACGTTGTCGCTCTGGGTCATCTCTATCCTTCTCATGATCGTGGCCGTCATTCTTTACATCCCCTTGGTTATTCATATTCAGGGCAACCTGAAAGAGTTTTGCTGTCATAAAATCGACAAGCGGTAAGTCTTCTGTCTCAAGATCTCTTTCAGACAGTTTTTCATGGAACATGGCCGTCCGAGCAGGTCCAATTGACCAAAGGGAATGAACAAGCACGCTAATTTTCCTCTCTCTTTTTTTTTGTCCTTTCATGTTAGAATTGACGAGATTGTCAAACGAAAGGCAAAGCAACGTGCTCTGGAATCAGCCAAGAAGGGCGGCGGAGCAGAGAATCTTCCAAAGGCGACATTACCCAACATTAATCTTTTGGAAGAAGGACGCAATTCTCCTGGACCAGGGACCCCTCGCATGGGGGCCATGAGCCCGTATCCTGGATCGCCTGCGATTCGCAAGGGAGGTTTGCCAGCACCCAACGATCCTTATCGCCGTCAACATCCTCAACCTCCCTCTCGGCCGTATTCGCCCGGCCCTCGCTCCTATACCCCCTCGCTGGACGATGATGGTGATACGAAACCGTTGAGACAGGACAACCATGCGCAGCACTACCATAACCGAAACCTGCGTCGACAGGATCAATTGTACGATTATGGTGACGACAACAGGAGTGAGATCAGTGAAGGTGCCTATTCTGCTGCAGGTGGTGGATACTTGGCGTCCCAAGCCGGGCCACACAAGTCCCAGGGGCACGGACACAGGAGGCAACCGTCGGATACCAGCACAGTGCTCAGTGGATCGAATCAAGGCAGTGTCGTCGGTGGATATGGACCGCGTCATGGTGGCAAACCCCATCCCTTGCGCGAGGCTGGCCTCGGACAGGGCAACAACCAGTACTCTGACACGGTCATGATGACAGACATGAGTGGTCACCATCGTGGAGTGGCTCCTCCTTACAATGGATATCATGGACCGCCCACTGGATTGGGCGGCGGATTGGGCCACAACATGGGAGGCAGCGTTGTTGGTGGAGGAAGCGTGGTCGGAGGATACAGCTATGCAGACCAACAACGTGGACGGTACCAACAGCAGCCATCACGTCCTTACCACTAGGAAAAAAATCATCTAGACGATTAATTAAAAAGAAAAAAGGAAAAAAATACTTGAATACTCGGAAAAACAACAATTCCTGGGGACCCCTGGCGTGGCTTTCGATGCAGGGTGCAATTGTACTTGTCGAAGGGATCTTGGCGTGGTAGTTACACCGGATGGCGATTAGTGTTCTCAAGAACCAGCCCCCACGCAACCCACACGAGAGTACCGAAAGAGAACCTTGGTCTCGAGGTGACAACCTGCTCCACCCTAGAGACTCGCCATGCAAGATGCAGAATACCGAGTGTCAATCTACCCTTACCCTTGCACACAGCATTCTTGGGCTTTATAGGCAAAAAAAAAAAAAAAAGGAAGAAAGAAAAATGACCCGTAGAGAATGCATTCCATCGAAAGTGGAGCACGGCAACTATTCGGAATCGGGGAAGATGGAGAGAAAGGCGACGTTTTCCCCCCTTTTGTGCGAGGGTGCAAGGGGGGTGGGGGGCAGAGGAGACGCGAAAAAACAAGTAAATCTCGAAAGGGAGGACAAGAAATCTATTTTCTATTCCAATGTGGCCTGTCAAGTTCGTTCCATCGTTTTGTTTGCTGTTGAATTGTTGAATTGTTGATGCTGATGCCAACTCAACACTGGGACAAGACGTGCGTGTGCATGCGCGCGCGCTCGCGTCGTATTCTTTCTGGGGCTGCTATTCTCAAAATGTGCTGCATGTGGGTCATTGTCTGTGCGGGAAGAGATGTGGTAGACCATTGAGCAAAAGGAAAAAAGCATAGTACGTGCAGATCAGAAAGCCCATATAAATCAGGCGACTTGTCCCCCTTGGGTTCATTCTCTTTTTTCTTCTTCTCTTTGATCTCTCTCTTCACGCGCCATCTCTTCTCCCCCACGTCCATCGCTCGGAACGAAACCCTTCTGTTCGCTACTTTGTTTTCTTCTTTCCTTCGCGACTTGCAACTCCCTCCTTTCCCCAGAAAGAGATCAAATCAGGAAAACCTCCACTCCTCCCCTCACTCCCTAAAAGCAATGCGCTTCATCCTCTCCATCTTCTTGGCTACGGCCCTCATCGGCACCATGGCGGCCGCTGATGTTCAACACGGTCAACAAGCTGCCTTCCGCTTGGAGCCCCGCCACCAACCAAAGAAGGCTGACCACTCCCGTCACCAGAAGCGGCACGTTCCCAAGAAGGCGCGTCGTGACCTTCAAGACCCCTTGATCGCCGCCGCCGCCGTTGTCCCCGAAACCGGAGGAACCCCCGCTGTCCCCCCCGAAGCCCCCATTGAGGATAAGGTCGAGACCATTCCCGCGGCCGATACCCCTGCTCCGTCCGTGGCTGCCCAGATTGCCACGCCCGAGGAGACTGTGGACAAGAAGATCTCCAACATTGGACTTCACCGCCTCCTCTGGGACAACCACCATAGTTGTCACGACAACAACCACCACAATTGTAACGACAACAACCACCATAGTTGTAACGACAACAACCACCATAGTTGTAACGAGAACAAGAATCATGGTTGTAACGACAACAAGAACGACGATTCTCAAGACCAACAGTGGCAGGAGGAGGAGGTGGAGGAGGAGGAGGACCAGGAGGAGGACGATGACTGGAACGTCGATTACTCCCGCCAGAAGAAGGTCGACCACTCTCACCACCAGCCGCAGCAGCAGCGTGAGGGCAAGTACGTCGATTACTCCCGCCAGAAGAAGGTCGACCACTCGCACCACCAGCAGCAAGATGAGCAGTTCATGAAGCGTGCCGTCAAGAAGGAGAAGCGTGCCCTCAAGAAGAAGCAGGTCAAGAAGCAAGACGGTTCCATCAACCTGCACCGCTTTATTGACCACTCTCATCACCAGCAGCCCCAGCAGCAGCGAGAGAGCTGCAACGTCGACCATTCTCACCACCAGCAGCAGCAGCAGGACAACTGGAACCACCAGCCGCAGCAGCAGCGTGAGAGCAAGTACGTTGACAACTTCCACCACCAGAGGCCGCAGCAGGAGGAGAGCTACAACGTCGATTACTCCCGCCAGAAGAAGGTCGACCACTCTCACCACCAGCTGCAGGACGAGCAGTTCGCGAAGCGTGCTGTCAAGAAGGAGAAGCGTGCCGTCAAGAAGCAGCTCAAGAAGAAGTCTAGCTCTACCCAGCCCCAGAAGCGTGCCCTCAAGAAGAAGCAGGTCAAGAAGCAAGCCGATTCTGTCAACTTGCACCGCTTTATTGATCACTCTCATCACCAGCAGCCCCAGCAGCAGCGAGAGAGCTGCAACGTCGACCATTCTCATCACCAGCAGCAGCAGCAGGACAACTGGAACGTTGACCACTCGCACTACCAGCAGCAGCAGCAGCGTGAGAGCAAGTACGTTGACCACTCTCACCACTTCCAGCCGCAGCAGCAGGAGGAGAACTACAACGTCGATTACTCCCGCCAGAAGAAGGTCGACCACTCGCACCACCAGCAGCAAGATGAGCAGTTCATGAAGCGTGCCGTCAAGAAGGAGAAGCGTGCCCTCAAGAAGAAGCAGGTCAAGAAGCAAGCCGGTTCTATCAACTTGCACCGCTTTATTGACCATTCTCATCACCAGCAGCCCCAGCAGCAGCGAGAGAGCTGTAACGTTGACCACTCGCATCACGAGCAGCAGCAGCAGGACAACTGGAACGTCGACCACTCGCACCACCAGCAGCAGCAGCAGGAGGACGACTGGAACGTCGATTACTCCCACCAGAAGAAGGTCGACCACTCTCACCACCAACAGATCGAGAACTAAACGTTCCATCTTTTCGTGTTAAAAGAAAACAAACAAACAAACAAAAAGGCCATCAAACGCGCCTGATACCCCAGTTGATTCATTCCAAGCAACATTGAACCCCACACACAAACAAAAAAAAAACAAACAAAAAGAACAAAAAAAAAACTCATTCCCATTTGTAATAGAAGCGCTAGGAAGATCAGTCTTTTTCTCTGTAAATAATAAACCTGGTCCCTCGCGTTTTTCTCAAACAAAAGCACAAGTAGGATCGTGTCCTTGCTTGGTGCAAGAAACACCTTGGAGACGAAAGCGCCACCAATTCGTAGTCACGTGTGATTGAGAATCCTGAGGTCCAGTAAAATTCGTCTCTGATTCGGTGCAGGGCGTTCTTCCTTTCTCTCGCTTTAGAATTTATTCACTATGGTATTAAGGGGGACATTGCTGTTGCAGCTGAGCTTGGACTGGAGGATGTGCACCCCAAAGGGATGCGACCCATGTCCATCGATCCATCAATCTCTACAGGAGTGGCATCCACTGGACCCGACTCATCCATCATCGACTATCCGTGTCTTGCAGGGAGACTATGCTCGAAAAATACCGGGAGGAATCTTGATCACATTCATTGGAGCATGGACAAGCATGCAAAAAAAGTCTCCGATTCTGACAACCATGAAAAAACAGAGGCATCATGAGAGACCTCTGATCCCATCCCTAAACCAGGAATGCAAGAATGTCAACCAACGTAACATCAGGATCAGCACTCCAGTTCAGAAGGATTTCAATCTTGAACAAGCAGAAATGCAAGGCGAAACTTTCATCAATCAGCCTGAGACGAATCCATCATCAAATCTCTTGCCTCCAACAGCACCCGAGAAAGACAGCATGAGAAACTTGCCTTTGACCTGCATCAATGAGACAAAGCGATCAGGAAAAGAGGGCTCGGGAGTCACCACCCTTCCTCAAAAGACTCCTGTTTTTTCTTTGATGACCAACCCGCTAACAGGCTCCCCGCCTTCTCTTCTATAGCGCACTCCTACTTTCCAGCGTGTCGTCGAGGTTGGCCGTGTCGTCATGGTCAACTATGGCCCCGATGCCGGCAAGCTCGCCGTCATTGTCGATATCATTGACCACAACCGCGTATGTTGCCCTGCCTTGCCTATCATCTTCTTTTCAACACCTTTTGACACTGGAGTGGGCTTTTATATACTCGGGAGGCAGGAAAACTGGAAAGAACTCGGGAACGACAATCCACTTTTTCAAACCTTTGACCGCCATCAGGACTGATGAGAAGGATGTACTCGGGTTGAAAAGGAACAGATGCATGATCTGATTGGGGGTTCAGAGAAATCGCAAAGATCTGGATTGATTCAGAGCCCTACGCCGTTTCTTGAAAGTGATCAGCAAATCGTCAGTCAACTTACAAGTCGATGTTTTGATTCCTTTGTCATGCGTTGTTTTTTGGGACCCTGACAAGAAAACATCTGCAGCAAATACGGGAAAACTATTCCAGACTCCAGGATACAACAAAAACTCTTTCAATTGGAGAAAAAGACGTTGATATCTGACCGAAACGTCCACCATATCGTCTTTTTTATTCTTTTTTTTAGGCTCTCATTGAGGGTCCCACCACTGGCATTGCCCGCGGTGCCTACGCTTTCCGTCGCTTGACTTTGACCCCCTTGGTCGTCAAGGTTCCCCGCAACGCTGGCCAGACCGTCCTCAAGGCTGCCATTGAGAAGCAGGACCTCGCTGGCAACTGGGCCAAGACTTCCTGGGCCAAGAAGATCCAGTCCCGTGCTACCCGCGCTGCCAACACTGACTTTGACCGCTTCAAGCTCATGAAGTACAAGAAGCTCGTAAGTCTACATTTTTTTTTGAATGACTTTTTCAATTCAAGTCGGGAGGGGGACTTTCTATTGCAGCAGCCAGGATTATACGATTTTATAATCATTTAGACTGATCAACCATTTGTTTTACTTCCTTTCAACAGCGCCGCGAGATTGTCAACAAGGCCGTCAAGACCATCAAGGCTTAAATGTCTTTATGATTCGAAAATGGAACCATGTCGACAAAACGTCAGCAAAGAAAAAAAAATAAAGCATTGTGATAGACCCTATCACTTTTGTTGCAAAAAAAAAAGAGAGAAGAGAGAGCTGTCGTTTCAGGATCGGCTTGACAACATCAGGAACCAAACATCCCGTGCCTTCTTTCTTGCTAGATGCCGTTGCGCCCAGGCAGCTCTTTGACTTTTTTTTGAATCGGATGAGGCACTGACGACATTTTGGTGAGTGAGTGAGGAGTCTTTTTCAAGGATGACAGCAACTTCAGGAAAGCACTCTGATGGGTTTCTGCAAGTGAGTGTCTCTGGGAGCTCATTTGATGGGCGCAATTACAGAAAATGATAAGGAGGATGAGTCGCCTTCATCCTGATAGGATTGCAGTGTGCTTGCAACATTTACCAATCCTGATGACCATCGTCAACGCTCTTGAGCTGGACCATCCACCTAGGAAGGTTTCTATACTAGTACCGTACGCTCTCGGCTCAAGATATGGTGCGCTTTGTCCTCTGATATTCCTTTGTGTGTCTCGGCTTGGGAGGACCCCATCGGTCCGTGCCAACTATCCCCCGGCTGGCGTCAAGTCAACATATAAAATGGACTAGTTTGACGATCATGAACAAGTGAGCCAATTGTCATGGGATCAACACACCAACGGTCCCTCCCCCGCCTTTTTCGTCAATTTCATTACTAATGGAAGGGCCGTCAACTCTAGTCGTTTGAGAGGGCACAAGACAAATGGCGTAGAACTAGAAGAAATAAGCGACCCTGTTGTTTGTTAATGCAAGAGTCCAGTGGGAGGAGGCTCTCTCATAAGGTTTTCTCATCATGCGATCACAAACCCATTCAACAGCACTCTTGGGAGGTCGTACAGCCAAAGCAATTGCTCTTCCTCTCCTCCTCCCCGCCTCTCCTCTGTCTCCTCTGCGCGGCGTAGGGAAAGGAATGATTGCGTGGTGTGGGGAAGAAGGTCAGGGAGCAATTTTTCGGATTTCGGACTTTTCAGTCGACGAACTGTGGGGTAGAAAGTATGTTCTCATCATCCAACGCCCAAGGGGGGGGGGGGGGGGGGGGGGGAGGAAGCTCTCTCAACTGTTCATTTCATTAAAACATCCTTCGTGATCTTTTCTCGTCGATGAGGGGTTCCTTTTGAAGGAAGGGAGGCTTTTTTTATTCGTTTCTAGTTTCTATTCGCAGAACAGGAAGAGAAGGAATCTGGAAGGAGAGAAAGGACGAGCCGACGAGCTTTTTTTGAGAATAGGGCAGGTGGATGAATGAGGAGATTTGCCTTGGTCTTGCCCTTGTCCCTTGTTGGCTTGCCGTTTGCTGTTGACGTCTTTTTTTTCGTTATATACAAAGGGAGGGTTGGAGTGGAGAGAGAGAGAGAGGAGAAAGAGAAAAAAGAGAGATGATGATAAAGGTTCCTGTCTGCGACACTGGAGAAAGAGGAGAAGGGAGAAACACTTTACGCCTTCTTGAGCTGCTCAGCCTTTTCCTTGCGCTCCTGCCAGAACTCCTTGTTGGGCGACCAGAGCTAGTTGAAAGAGTTGAACAAAAAGGGAAGAACGAAGGTTAGGGAAAGAAAGAATATCCGTTCTTCAAGTTGTGGGAGAAGGAGGCGAGAGAGAGACGCAGGGAGGCGTTTTTTTTGTTGCTTCGTTTACCTTGGCGTTCTCATGGGGCTGGATACGTTGCCATGGCTTTTGAGGAGCAGACTTGTTGATGATGACATCGGGTCCGTTAGCCAAGCAGTGGCCGATATAACTAGAGGAAGAGGACCATCCAAAGCAAAAGACGAGAACGTGGTGAGTTTGCTTGACGAAAAAGAAAGATGGAGGTGAAGAAAGTCAAAGACCGAGGCTGTGAAGAATGTCCTGGACTTACGCAATGCCTCCGATGATGCCTCCACCTCCAAAGAGGAAGAGAGGAGCGAGAGCAGGGTTGGACTTGACAAGGGAGAAGACGCCGGCCATGACTGTGTTGTTGTTTTAAGAGTGGAGAGGAGAGAGGAAGAGAGTGCGTGTGGGGATGAAGAGAAGAAAGAAAGAGAGAGAGAACAAAGCGCCATTGTCGCCTCCCCTTTTATACGGACGCAGGCCCGCCATTGCTGGGCCGAAGGGAAGGGAACGAGAGAGGTGCGTGTGCAAAAAAAAACAAAGGGACATGTCTCCACAATGGAACGGAGGACCAGTGGTGGGGTCGCATCAAACGAACCCTCCAGTGGCATTGCACCCACTTGTGTACCTGTGTGCCTGTGTGTGTTGCCTGCCTGACCATTGACGTGTCTTCAGCGAACGAGGTTCTCTGACCCTGCAGCAGGGCACGAACGAGAGAGGGACGAGAGGACAAGAGCCAGTCAGGGATTGTGACCATCTGACAGGGCAATATGGGGTATATGAAGTGATGAAAGGTGGATGGATGTGGGTGGATGATTGCACTCTGTTTGCAGGGATGGATGCCAATCAGCGCTCATCTCTTTCTCTCTTTATTGACTGCCCCTCGTTGATTACTCTTTACTCCAGTACATGTGCCATCCACATCCACTCGAGAAGAAAAGACATCACAGTCAAGACTGCAAGACTGTCAGACAGACAGACAGCCATCCAGACAGCGACGCACATTCGCATTCGCGCGACGTGTCCGTAGACTCAAAAGTCCGCCAGGCAGAGACAGACAGAGTCCAACAGAGACCGACAGGCACAGACAGGCAGCACGATGAGAGCGTCTCGACTCGACTTTTGGTCTCCGACAGCGACAGAGAGAGAGAAAGAGGAAGAGAGACAAGAGGAAAGATTATTATTGTTCTGATCAGCGTAGTTTATGGCCGAAAGAGAGAAAAGCTGTCCATCAGCCCCCTTCCTCGTCCTCCCAGCACCCACCCAGTCAGGCCGTGGGTGTCGGACAGGGGAGAGGAGGAACAAACGACTTTGACCTCAGCTCTGCCCTTTCCCTTCCCTTCCCTTCCCTTCTTCGTCTTTTCTCGCTCCGTTCGTTTGTTCGTTCGTTCCTTCTTTCCGTCCATCCTCTTTGCGGCATCTCTTGTTCTCTCACTCTCTCCCTCCTTCCCTTCGGCATCTCTTCACTCGCCTGCATAGCCTGCTTGCATTCCCTGCATCCAGTGCCCCTTCCTCCCCGTCTTCTTCCCGCCGTCTTTCTTTTTTTTTTTTTTTGCCACACACCCTGTCTGTCCTCTCTTTCTCCCTCTCACACGCACCCTCTTTTTTGCCCCCTTTTCCTCTGTCCCCAACAAACCAGCTCACCCGTTCGGCCATTCCTTCATTCGTCCTTGACTCTTTCTCTCATTCTGTTTGATTCGCCAGCATGATCAACACCATTGTGGCCCGCCTTGTCCATGTTGCCATGTTCATTATCGCCGCAGGGGTAAGTGCGGCTTCGCACGCTGCTCTGGGCCCTGTCTGCACGCCGCTGCCTGTGACACCCTTTGGACAGACACGCACACAGAGGGAGAAACAGCAGTCAGGCAACAGTCGGCCAAACAGTCAGTCAAACAGTCGGTCAGGGACCAACGGACTAACTTTACCTCGCATCTTCACCTGTACCTTGTTTATTATTATCTTGTCGACACGACCATAGACCTGCGGTTGCATAGTAGCAGAGCTGAGTAGGTGTCTCTCTTCCTCCCTCTTGCTTCTCTTTTCCCCTCGATCGTTTGATGCTCCCCTCTCGCCCTCCCTCTCCCTCCAAGCTGACCTTTCAATTCGCGATCGACCCTTCTCATCCTAGTCACGACAATCAAGCTCACAAAGGCCGACGGTGGAACATACGACTACACATGGTTCACCTACTACCTCTTGACCGTCAGTAAGTCCTTTTTTTCTTTTCTTTTTTTTAACTCACAATATGCTCATCCGTGCCAGCCTCGGTCCAGGACGGCGGAAGGCTGAATAGAGTTGCGACTCTTTCTCTTGCTCTTGATAAGAGCCATCTTTGCACCTGCACAATCTCACCTCACAACCTCGCCACAACCAAAAAACATTAAAACAACGCATCGGGACCAGAAGACCAAAAGAGAGCACGCCCCGCGCCCCAGGAGAGCACCTGGGCTTTTGACTTTTTACCTCCTTCACAAAAGAACAAGAACGAGCTGAGCTTGCAGCCGTTGCGCCCGGAATTGGACTGAAGGGCTCCATTTCACATGGGTTCCCGGCGCCACAGAAAAGGCCGCGTCCGAGCATCAAAGAATGAAAGAAACCACGCAAGCCCCCTGCTGCTCCCGCGTTTGCTTCCTTCCTTCCTTCCTTTGCGCCCTGGGCTTTGCTTTTTTTAGATTTGACTCTTTTTTTGTTCGACTCGCACCCCCATGCCCTGGCGCCGATCCTAACACGTTCCCTTCCTCGTCCTTTCTTGTCTTTTCTATAAAAAAAAAGGCTCCATAGGAGCTTTGCAGACCCTGCTTTGGATCTTCCAGTCCAGGATATACGAAAATGGCCGTCCCTCGGTCCAGGAATGTGTCTTCAACGGCGTCCTCACTCTCTTGTTTGGATTCGCTTTCGCCTGGCAAATATACCAAACTCTTGCAAACTCTCTGCCGATGCCCTTCCTGTGCCGCACAGATTCTTTTGACAGGACGGTGCGTTGTCGAACCTGGCAGACCGGGCTAGTCGGATGTGGCGTCAGTGCACTCATGTACTTTGGGATGACAATTCTCTGCATCATTCTCTTCCGAAGCCGACCCCTTGTCCTGAAAGAGCTCCCAGAAGACTTTGTCCTAAACACACCCGCGACAGTGGCAGCCTCGATCGCCAAGCAGGATGCAGACCAACGAGAACGTGACCGAAAGGAGGCCGAGGCCGAACAACGATCCATGCAGGATCGACAGGCGCAACAGCAGAGGCAGTTCTCGCAGCGTCCCATCATGCAGTCTAGACCGAGCAACCCGTACATGCTGCAGCATCAGCAGTCTCAACAGCCCATGCTGCCGCAGGCTGCCCGTAGCACACCAGGCCAGCTCAGGAGTCAGAACTCGGGATACAATCTAGGCCAGGACCCCTACGTAAGCGAGAATCCTTCTACTGACCCTTTCTTTCCCTTGTGTTGTTTCAAGCACGCGTTTTCTAACCCCTCTTTGTCAATGTCTATGGACCCCCTTCTCTTCGATTTTTGTCCCTGTATTGTCACACACTATAGCAACGAGTACCTGTCCAAAACAACTATTCTGATGGCATGGGCGATTCATACTACAACGAAAGTTACGCACTCCAGCAGCAGTCGCCCTACGACATGACGAGCCCCAGCTCTGCCACCGCATATCATCATCCCGGCACTGCCCGATCCGCTTCCCCTCTGGCCATGAACGGTTATGGAGCTGACGCATCTGCTGGGTACATGGAAACCCCTGGCACCTCCAATGGTCAATATGCTGCCTATGGCGACTATGCTTACGGACAATTCAACCCTTCCGAGACATTTGACGATCCAACTTCTCAGGAGGCACAAGCCCATTTGGCCTATGCAAATCAGTTGAAGGAGCAACAGTTGTACCATCAAAACATGGCCGACGTCTTGACCAAGCAACAACAACAGAGACAGCAATCGCGAATGCAACAGCAACGCCAAAACACGAAACAAGAGGAAGAGATTCAGCAGCCCTCCCAGCGATTCCCTCCAGCCTCAGGGTCGACAGCTAGTCTCTACACGCCACCACCCTCCGCCGGCCCACAGAATAACTCTGTCATCCCACCCTTGCCTTCCGCCCCTCTTCATTCGGCTGCAATTCGCTCCTCTACCTCTAGTTCGAATGGACGGCCCGTAGAGCAACAGCAACAACAGGCCTATGGAGCAAATACTTCTGTTAATCTTACGGGGATGATGACGCCTCCATCAAACTTTAGCAGTTCCCGGATCGCAGGAAGTCCTCAGTTGTATTCGGATCAGATCACGGTTACCGAATCGCATTATTCGGACGATCGACACAAGGAGAACCTGTTGGGCGACTTGAGACGGAATAGGGGTCCTCTCAGTTCGGATTACGCCGATGAAGAGATGGAGAGTTTGCATGGGTACAAGGTTCCGCTTTCGCAGTTTGGCGGAAACGCGGACCAGAGACGCAGTGGATCGAGCAATATTCGTCATAATAGCTCAGGCTACACGCCTCCACCTCGGTCAAACACTCCAAGGTCTTAGTCCCGAAAGGAAATTAGGAAGGAAATTGTACTTTTTTTTCTTTTCTTGCGCTTCCTGTTGTGCCATGGCCCTCTGTACATGATCTGATATACTCCCTCCATGCATGTTGAATTATATCCATTCTATATAGTCTACTCCATCTTCTTCCCCATATATTAAAATAATAAAGCAATCGTGAGTGTGCAGTAGACTGGATCTAGACGAATGAGTAACCCAAAACACGCGTCAAGGGAAGGCAATCTTGGATCTCTGTTTGATGTACCCACCGACGGCCCGTCGTCATCGTTGCACCAGAGGAGAAACCCAAGGCTCTGTGCCCATTTTCCTGGAATTCATGCAGGCCCATGTTGCCTGACCCTCCAATCACAATGCACACCCACAAATCCGCCCTCCGACTTTTTTGACCCCATGTCTTCTTTTTTTCAGTTCCTTTGGACTGGCTGGGGGGAGGAACTTTTCTCCTCTCTTTTCTTCTCTTTTTTTTTTTTTTTTTTTCTCTCTCTTCATTTTTTTCTTCATCACTCGATCCCTTTCCTAAACCCCTTCCACATCCAACACAATGTCTGACCATAGCAGCAAAAGCTGGGGCGCAAGTCTGAAAGAAGTCTTTACTGGTGGCAGACGCTCTACCGAGCAGGACACTGGACGCTACTCGAGCAACGACATCCAGCAGCAACAGCAGCAGCAGCAGGGACAGCAAAAGAGCCAGGACCAATTCCAGGACGAGGCTCCTTGCCGTGAAGAGCATCTTCATCAGCAACAACAGGAACAACAGCAATTGCAGCAACAGCAGCAGCAACAACAGCAGCTTCCAGAGCCCACACCCCAAGTCGCTTACGATTACAACGCTAACCAGGACTCGACAACGTCCTCGACCTCGAGCAGTGGCGATGCTATCGACCTTGTCTCCCAGATGGCAACTGGCCTGTAAAGCAGAAAGAAAAGAAAAAAAAGACTTGGGAGTCGTTATAGAGAACAACAACAAACAAGGGGATACTTTGCCAACAGCCCGACTTTACTCTTGTTATTAAAAAAAGAAAGAAAGCGAATCGCTCTCAACGCATCTCTTCATCTCGTTTCTCCCATGCGTTTCCATTTTGTTTATTCCTTCATTCATTTAATTACCTTTTTGCATGGTTGGGCGGTATTTTTTGATAACTTTTTTTTTTTTTTTGCATGAATATTCTCCATTTTTTATTCACGATAATAATGCTTATTGATCTCGAAGCCGGTTCACTAGGGTCTGGATTCGTTCCAGGGACGGGGCCTTCAGAAAAGGCGATGGTATGGACGCCATGCATGAATTGAAGAACAGGGTATTGTTTGAAGTTTGCGAAGCAGGCTCCAGATTGAAGGATGCTTTTACAATCAAACAAGTACATGATGATGATAACACCGGCTTTGTTGATCATCTTTGCTGTTGCTTCTTGCATTGCTTGACTGTCACTGGAATGGAAGGAAAGAAGGAGGGAGGAGAAGAAAGAGAGAGAAAGAGAAAGAGAAGGAAGAGAAGGGGGGGGGGGGGAGGTTTCCAAAGGGTTAGAAAGATCATCTTGCTACAGCTATACCACTCCTCTCTTTGCTTTTCTCCCTTTCTTTCATTCCTGCTTTCCTTGTTCTCCAAAGCAAAAGTAAAAAGTATATCTACTTACTTTTCACGTTCATAATAATAAAAGATTATGATCTTTCGATCCTTATTTTCTCCATTCGCGGGAAGAGCTTCACAATCGTCGTAGCTGCTGATCGTATTCAGCATCTTGAAGAAATTGAGAAAGGGGTGTGGTTTGAGTGTGGGGGTGTGTATGTGTGTGTGTGAGAGAAGGAGAGGGAGAGAGAGAGAGATGGGAAGAGATGAAGGAAAGGGAGCAATGGAAAAGGTGATTCAGAAATAATGTCGTGCATGCTTTCTCCCCCCCATGCACACACACAACCAACGGTGGCGTCACTGCGGCACCAACTGCGGCACCAACTGCGGCAAGAGGTGCTTTGGCCTTCTCAGGCGCTGGTTGTTGGGACATGGTATTTTTAGTCCGATTGTCTACGGTTCGACACCTTTGTTCATGGATCAATGTTTTTTAAAAAAAAGGAACGCGTTGCGTGCGTCGTCGCGACACAAAACGCGTCCTGAAACAAACACCAGAGATCTGCATTATGCATTGTTCCGGGGTTGGAAGGAATACCCAAGACGACTGTGATCAAGGAGGTGGCTCCAAAATGTACCAGGAGTATCAAAGATGTAAAAATTGGCCCGAGTCTGGCCTTCCATCCTGATGGTGCTCAAGCCCCGTCCCATCGTGGGAGCCGATAATACGAGATTTGTCCATTTCATAATCACCAAAAAAAAAAAACATACTGAGAAGCTACGGCAACAGAGGAGAGCGAGAACAAAGAACAACCTTCAACATCCCTTCGAGTTCATTGAGAAGAAATCTTTATGTCTGCTGTGCCTGTGAGGTCTATGATGATATATAATTGTCGGTTTAACTTTATACAATCCTGTTGTTCCAATGTCATTCCATGGATCCCAGGGTTCTTTGAAACGTCCTATCCCTATTGTTCCTTTTTTTCTTTTACTTTGTGAGTCTGGAGATGGCAAACACAGCAATGATCGTAAACGAAAGTGTCACCAAAGCACCAGGAAGCAAGAGCTCCTCGGGGATAGAGTCGAGCATCTTTTTGAATTCTGATGGTGCCTTCTTGGGTTCTTCAGGGACCGCGACAGTCTTGGGCTGTTCAGCCACAACAGGCGCGGGAGCTTCCTCGACCACAGGGGTGGGTTCAGGGACAGGGGCCGCGAAAACAGTGCTAGTGGCGACCTGGCTGGCTCCAGCAGGCTTGACAAACAACATGACACGGTTCTGTCCTTGCTTCTTGGCGATCGCAACTGCATCAGTAAGGTCGGCATCCGAGGTCATCATCACATAGTCCTCCTCGTCGTCCAAATAAGAAATGTTGAACTCGTTCAAAAGCGCACTTTGGCTGGGGTCGGATTCTGGTCCAAGTGGCTCCTTCTCCAAGATGGTCTCTCTCAAGCGCGCCAGGTCGGTATAATCAGCAGTGAAGCGATGGACGGTATTGGACGTGGGCGATTTGAACTTGAAAACAAATGTCGTGTTCTCCTCCTCGACTTGCTTGTGAATCAACTCGCTGCGATCCTCAGCAACAACCGAAGCAGACTCGTTGGGGAAGATCTCTCCGGGGAAAGGCTGCATGGCCTGGTGGCTGTTGGGCGAGGCCGCCAACGTGGGTGACATGATAGAGGAGGGCGCCATCGACTCGGAGACGACAGAGCCTTCACCATCATCCGCCATCGCGGCAGAGTTCCAAAAGTGGTTCCACATGGGTCCAGACTCTGAATCCTTGGTGTTCATAGAGTTGATTTGTTCCATGGTAGCGTACGTCAGCTTCAAGACATCAACCACTCCGACAATCTCCTTGTCCTCTTCCACAACGGGCAAGTTCAGGTAGTGGCCATCGTGCATCTTGCGAAGAGCATCCATGATAGTCATGGTCGAGGGCGCAGTATCGGGATGAGGTGTCATCACACGGACCACACTGCAGTTACCGGGCTCCAATTGAGCAGCAATCACACGAAGGACGATATCCTTGGAAGTAAAGATACCGGCAATATCCACGCCGTTCTGATCCATGACCAAGACGGCGGTCACACGACGCTCCTTCATCAACTTGGCAGCATCCCGAACAGTTGCCTTTACAGTGACCTCAGCCGCGGGTGATCCATCGAGAACAGAGCTCAAGTCGGGGCACATCATCTTTTCTCTCAGAGTTTCCATGTACTGAACCATGGCCATGTTCTGCATGCCGCCCCACTCCTTGTCCACGCCCTCCAATGCGTCGTACAACTTCTTGGACTGACCATAGGCCCTCTCCATCTTTGAGAGCGACTCGTACAGGCACTTTGTAATATCCAACAAGCCCACAATCTCGGACTCCTCGTTTTGAACGGGCTAAAAAATATAAAATGAAAACTGTGTCAGCGCTCGGATGTCCTGTGATGGAGGCGAGGATTGTTTACGGAATTATCCGAGTCCAGTGTCCTGAGCATACCAAGTGTCTAAAGCCCTTTTGGACCATGAGGTTCAGGGCGTCTGTTGCGCTACGGTCCGTGGTAACGACCATTGGGTTGGGAGTCATGATGTCGGCAACACGGGTGGAGCGAGGATCGAGACCACTACAGAGAGGAAAAGTAAGAGTTCTCGGTCAGCTTTCAGTTTTCCTCTGTTGGGTCTGGGCTGGGTGGTCTGTCCGCCTGTCAAAAGGAAGAAAACGGTGGAGCAGAGCTAAAAAATGAGAGGAACCAGTAACATACGCAGCAACGACACGGAAAGCGAGATCCTTGGCGGTAAAGATACCCGAGAGGTGCTCCTCGTCGTTGATGACCAGGACACAGTCCGCGCGCTTGGCAGCCATGTTTTGCGACGCCTCGGTGACCGTGATAGACTCTGAGACAGTCAACGCCTGGGAGACGCGCAGGGCGGAGACGGTGCCAGCCATCATCTTTTGGGTCTGCTTGGCTTTGCGGGAGGTGTGGCGCTTCTTGGACAACTCCTGCTCAATCTTGCGACGGATGGCCTATAGGGACGAACGGACAAGGAGAAAGGGGTGGTGTCGGTCAGTAGGGGTTCTTGCTTTTTTTTTTTTTTTTTTTTTTTTTCTTCCTTTCCCTGCAAGGAGCTGGTTTTCTTTGGAGAGTGTGCATGAACAAGTGTGTTTCATGGGCGAACCTCATCCTTCTTGGACTGACGATGGCGAGCAGACTCGCTGAAGCTGGACGAGACATCAGACATTTGGTCGTTGACTCGACTGTTGACGAGACTTCCCGAGTAGGACTTGCCGGCCTGGGGAGGTCGGAGGGAGCTGGCCATGGACATGATGAGAGGACTGAAGAAATGAACAAGAGACGGAGCGGAGAGAAGAGCGAGATGAAGAGGATTAGTTGAGAGTGAATCTGTTGTTCTCTTGGCAGAGTAAAGAGAAAAAGAAGAAAAGAGAAAAGGAAGGAAGACGGAAGGGGAAGAGACGAAGCGACGAAGGAAGGGAGCGGGAAGAGCGTTCTTTGTTGTTGTTGTTCTGTTGTTCGTTGGTCTTTTTTTTTTTTTTTTCTCTCACTCTCTTTGCGTGTGACCAAAAAAAGATGGGAGGATGGTTGCTCTTTCCGTGTGTGTGTCTGTGTCTGTGTGCTGTTGCGCTCGTCGGGTCCTGGTGCACGCGCTCACAGGCGCAGACACACAGGCAGACAGAGCGGATGGACAAGCGGTTTCGTTCAAAAGTTGTTTCTCAAGAGGAATCTCTCGAGAAAGAATGGCAGAGTGCAGACTTGCACATGTGCGCATGCACGCACCTGTCTTTGCGGGGGCCGAGGGAACGAGAGGAGAGGAGAGGGAGGGGAGAAGGAGAGTGAAGAAGAAAAAAGAGAGAGAGAGGGATGGAGATGAGGAAAAAGGACACGGGGGAGCGGACACAAAAAAAAAAAAAAGAGGCGGACTGACGGGACGAGAAAAAGTTAGAGTTTTTTGGACAACTGGTGCCTGGATTCAGATGTGGGAATAATATTAAATCATATAAAATAAAAAGTTGTCTACGTCACTACCGGTTTATTCTAGGTTTTTTATTTTATTCAAATGATGTTGTACATACAAAAATGAGGCAGATGCCTGGTTTCCCTAGCAGACAGGCACACAGACTATTATGCAGAACATGGATCAAAAGACAGCAATATCAGTTAGCATCCGGCATACCGCCTTTATCCGTTCACCGTAACCAGCCAAATGAAATAAAAAACACTTACCAGAGAGTCCTCCTTGAGACGTCTCCTTGTACTTGGCCTGCATGTCGTTTCCGGTCTGACGCATCGTCTCGATAACCTGGTCCAGTGTCACGCGATGGTGGCCATCTCCGTTCAACGCCAGCTGAGCTGCGGTCACAGCCTTGACTGCTCCCAAGGCATTACGCTCGATACAGGGGATCTGGACAAGACCATCAATGGGGTCACACGTCAAGCCCAAGTTGTGCTCCATACCAATCTCGGCCGCGTTCTCGACCTGTTGAACAGTGCCGCCCATTACAGCCGCAAATCCTGCCGATGCCATGGAGCAAGCAACTCCGACCTCACCCTGACAACCCATCTCAGCAGCTGAGATTGACGCGCCACGCTTGTAGAGCATACCGATGGCGGCGGTTGTCAACAAAAACTCCATAATATCCTGCTCAGGGTTGTCCGAGATGAACTCGAGGTAGTATTTGAGCACAGCAGGGATGACACCTGCAGCACCGTTCGTGGGTGCAGTCACGACGCGTCCTCCCGCTGCGTTCTCCTCGTTCACTGCAATGGCGTACACGCTCAAGTAGTCCAAGGCTGGCAACATCAGACGCTTGACTGAGCGCTTGGGCAGCACCTTGTCAATTCCACGCTCCTGAGAGTTGTTCGTCAATCCACTTCCAACAAGTCCGTTCTCGTTTCCAAACATTTGGTTGTCCTTGTACAGAGGAGTAGAGGTATAGAGACCCTTGAGCAACTTCTTGTACAGGCCAGGGGCGCGACGACGGACACGAAGGCGACCGGGCAACATCTCTTCGTTCGAAAGGCATCCGTTCTTGATAGCGTTGTCCATTGTGTTCCAGATGGCAAAAGTCTTTTCCCGGATCTCGGCTGCGGACCTCCATCGGAGCTCATTCTCGTACACGACCTGAGCAATGGTCATATTCTCACGCTTGCACAACTCCAATAGCTCGGTCGCGTTCGTGAAAGGAAGGGCGGCCGTGGCAAGATCCTGGTTTCGGCGAGTCTGGGGAATGACCTTGTTGTTCTTTGTCTCCTTGTCCTGCTCGCCCTTGTAGAAGACGTTCTCTCCGTGGTTCAGTTGAGTTCTCTCGTTCACAACGAAACCACCTCCGATCGAAAAGTACTCGTTCGTGGCCAAGAGATCGCCCTTGTCATCAAAAGCGCAGAAGCGCATGCCGTTGGGGTGTTGGGGGAGTGACTCAAAGTAGTGAAAGACGAGGTCCTTGGCAGGGTCAAACTTGATTCTGTTGGTCGAATCCAGAGTCAAGGCCTTGTGATCGTCAATGGCCTTCAAACGCGACTGAATGGTCGAAGTCTCAACAGTCTCGGGAGACTCTCCCTCCATGCCCATCAAGATAGAGTCTGGCGTACCATGTCCGATTCCGGTCAACGCAAGAGATCCAAAGAGATCAATACGAAGAGTAGCAACCTTTTTTTTGGAGTGATATTTTTTCACAGTATGAAGATGCAACACGGAAGCAAAGTTGTAGAATACAAGCGATCACCAAAGTCAATTGTGCGCAGGTTGAAAAGCAGCACGGCGAACAGTGGTAGAATCAACAAGTAGCAACATGTCGTGGAACGGAGGGAAAGGAAAAGACAAACAAAAAAAGAAGTGTGAGTTGAATCACTCTTTTTTTTTCCTTTTCTTTGGAGAGGAATGGGAGGAATGATGAAGGGGGCATCAGACAAAAACTTCATTTCCATACCTTATCGAGCACGCTGTGGTCCTTCAAGTCTGTGACAAAGATCTTTGCAGCGCGCATGGGGCCGACAGTGTGACTAGTAGAGCAAAAGAAAAGTCAGTATCGATGTAGAGATGACCGTGCGAAAAAGATCCGATCCAATCCTGTCCCCTGTTCTTCTCACGCCTCAATTACACTTTGCGCTTGCTCTTTTTTTTGATTTTGCTCCCAACAAATGAAAAAACAACAACGGACATCCTTTCATCCACATGGCGAGCGTGTGCCTGGCTGACGCCTTGCAACAGACCATCTTCACGACAAGACAAAATAAATCTCGACGACAGTAACACTCTCTCATCCCTCTTCCGTCTTTCTCTCTCATTCCATACAGACTGATTGTCAAGCACATGGTTGCGTCTCTATCCTTCGGACCGATCATGAGCTGTCGGTGTTTGCGTCCGTGGGCAGGCTTTTTTTGGTGCTCTGGTTCCATGGGCTGAAGAAACACACTGCGCCTCTGCTTCTGACCCCTTCCAGCTGCCAAACACATGTCCATTTTTTTTGTGTGCAATCGTTGCCACCAACGTCCTCCTGTTCATTCCTCTTTTACCACCTTCATTTACCGCTCTCTCGGTACATTTCCTCTCTCCCTTTCCTTCAACAAAAGAGACATACCTAGAACTGGGACCGATTCCAATGGAGAAGAGATCAAAGGTCGATACGACTGCGTGCTTGGTCTCCTCCTCGGGGGCATCCTGACGAGTGTTCTCCTCAGGAGCCACAGGGTTAGGGACAGGCGTCGTCAAAGATGGATCACGGCATCGGGCAGAGGTCGAGAACTGTGAACTCTGGATGGCCTTTGTGAGAGTGAGAAGACGAGGGGCGATCGCAGAAGAAGAGGAGGAAGAAGGGGATTGAGAAAGCCATGAGCGCTTGACAGCGTTGCTATCAGCACTATGGTATCTGGTGGTCAAGCGCTGGGTTTGGCGGGGGACCAAGGAACAAACTCGGGCAAATGTCGACATTGTCTGGGTGTGGAGATGTGAATGAAATGAAAAAAAGAGGAGGTTGCAAGAATGGATGCAGTACAGTTGTGTGCAGGGTGGTTCAAAGGGGCTGAGTGTGTTGGGTATAAAAAAGAAAATGATGTATGCAAGACGATTCCAACGGAAGAGAAGATGACCGAGGATTAGGAGGTAGAGGGGAGAGTGGAGAGTGAAGAGAAAATGGCTGAGGAGAGGGTGAAGAAGAGGAAGGAAAGAGAAGAGAGAAGAGAGAAAGAAAGTGCAGTGAAGAAAAGGAGGCAACTTCAAGAAAGAAAAAAAAAGGTTCGGTCGTTTTTCATTGTCCGTGGAGAAGAAGAAAGCGAATTCAACTTCCGTTGGGGTGAGGACAGAAAATAGAAAAAAAAAAGTGGGCAACGAGCTGCTGAGCAAGGGGGAAGGAAAGGACCACTCGCAACAGGCAAATCCATCCCGAAATTGGCCTTGGGGTTCAACAGAGAGCGGTGGTCTGGTCCTCTTCTCCACACTCGCCGTACCTCGCGTCCTGTTGGACGGGAGTCATATTTGTACACTTGCCGGTTCAGCCCTTTTGTCTGGTCATTTCGCAACAGTCAGAGTCCTCTCAGTAACATTCTAAAGTCCAAGGGGCACTCAAAAACAAGAGTGATCCCCGTCTGGTTGCAGGATCCTTCTGGCGCGAACAAGGCCTTCCAGAGGACTCGGTTGCGAACAAAAAAAAAAAAAAAAAAAGAGTCCAGCCGCGGACTTTGTCTCCGAAGATCGGGCCTCAACAAAGTAACAATCCTCCGAGAGGACCCACATGGAGACCCCCCATCATTATGACGGAGGTCGTACATCATCGTCTCTGGATGCTAGTTCCCACATTCCAGCTGACTTGCCCTTTCAAGGCCCTCTCGTTGGCTTGGGCAGTCTTGTCATGGTACCAATAATGACACAGAGACTGGTCATTGACGGACCACAGTCTGATCTGCACGCACCTCCTTTTGTAGAGGAGCAGCAGGGAGTTGGGAGCGGAGAGAACAGGGTTCAATCCGCGCGCGTCCAACTGACTTCAAGTGAATTAAGCATTTTAAATTTTTTTTCAGAGTATCCGCCCATGTTGGCACGGTGGAACGGGCACGGTGGAGCCCTTGGAAAGCGAAATGGCGTGCGCGATCGCGTCCAAAGCCAAATGGTTCTTGTCTTTTCACCCCACTTGGCCGTCCTTGCCTACCCATTCTTTCCACTTCTTCACTCCGTTCCTCCCTCTTGCAATGCCATTTATTACTTTCCTACTGTACCAGCCAACACACCTTTCTATCCTCCTACTGTCTGCCGCCCAGCCGGAGCAACCGCGATGCTGTCCAGACTAAACGAGACCCGGTTCTTGCATGCACTGTTGAGCACGTCCACTCCACAGGCGACAATCCAAAAAATCAATGCAGCCCCTTAATTGATCCGAAGGTCGAAGAACTTTCGCACCCCTTAATCTGACCTTGTGTCTTGTGTTTTCTTGCATGTGATGGTTTCTCGATTTTCATCAACCATCAGCCCCTGAATCTCGAGAAAAGACAATCATCATGGACGCCTCCACCGTTGCCAAGCAGTTCGTCGACTTTTACTACCAGACTTTCGACTCCAACCGCCAGAACTTGCTCCCCCTCTACGTGAGTCATAACTATATCTGGTTTTGTTTTCATTTATTTTTTGTCGCCTGTTGCCCCAGCGCGTTACGTCGCCAGGTGGATGACAAAAACCAAGGCGACGAGACATGAGATGCAGTCAGGGACTGACGTGGCAGGCTTGAGCTACGATTCCGTAAAGACGTCATCAGAAACCGCAGGACTTTACATTTACATTGATCCTTTGAAATCTACTTATTGCGTAATTAGAGAGACTCCTCCTACTTGAGCTTTGAGGGCAATCAGATTCTCGGTGCCAACGGTATTGTCGAGAAGCTTGTCGTAAGGCCTTTTGCTATTCAACCGTTGAGAAATGCGCTACCTGGGTATGTTCTTAACGAGAAAGATTGTTGTCCACCTCATCATAGTCCTTGCCTTTCCAGTCGGTCGCCCACAGAGTTAGCACCAACGATGCTCAGCCCACCCCCTCCGGCGAGATTGTCATCAACGTTACCGGTCAGCTTTTGGTAGGTTTCCCCACTCTCCTCACTTTCCTCGAGATGCAAGACTACCTGTCACTCGTCCAGGGTTAATATCATGGGTTTTCTCACGCTTTGCCCCTGCCTCTGTCGTACCCTCTCTTAGATTGACGGAGAGTCCAACCCCCAGTTCTTCACCCAGACTTTTGTCTTGAAGAACGATGGTGCCAACTTCTACGTCCAGAACGATATCTTCCGTTTGGTCTATGCTTAAATCATAAATGTTGAGAAAAACAGATTATCCACTCGCGAATGATTCAGGACCGACCCCTCCCTCCACTCACCCCCAAACGGACATCACTATTCATTCAAACAGTTTCCTCTTGGACAAAGATTCTTTGGGAAAGAAACGGCTTAATAAAGGATACAATTGCCAATTGCGTAATACAAAGATGCATGATTGTCATTTGTTCAATCTTACACTACAAAAAACTAGAATATAAAAAAATGCAAACAGGGGTGGAGGTGGATGCCAAACAGCACTCTTTCAGGCTATGCCCAAGAAAAGTGAGTAAAAGACAAATGCGGTAAATGCGGGTGGTGGTGGTAGGAAGTCGAAATTTTCTGAGAGTGGGTAATAGATAGGGAGGAGGAGCTGAGAGAGGTGGGAGCGCTTAGATATCCATCAACATGTCATCGTCAGCAGGCTCGGGCAACATCTCGCCACGGGCCACACTGTTCATCAACTCGCGACGGATCTCGGGTGAGATACCCTCATGAGACTTGAAGCGCATCAGGTCCAACAAGGCCTGCTTCTGGTCGGGGGTGATATCAGATTTGTAACGCTGGGCAAAGATCAAGAAGGCCTGGTGCCAGAGAACGGGCATCGGCCGTGGGTCCATCTTGAATCTCAAAAAGTGATCCACCAATCCATCAATGACCTTGTATGGCAACGCGTACTTCTTGTCGAGTAATACACGAATAAAGAGCGAGTTGGGTCCTGGAAACAAAAAAAAAAAAGGTAGACAGTTGAAGGAAATTAGCAGAGTGCCACCAAAAAAAAACCAGAAATGTCAAGAAACTAAAGAAAGGGACATACCAGTGTACTCCATATCAGCCAAGCGGAGAAGAGCAGCAGCAGAGTGCAGGACAGGTATACTGACTTTGGTGATCACAGATCCGACCACAGCGGCCTCCTTGAGTGTGCAAGTGCCGGATTCGCAAAGGGGGAACAAGATACCCTTGAAGAAGGCCTTGCTCTTGTACAATGACTTCTTCAAAGCCATGTACAAATGGTAGTTCAGCTTCTTGTTCTCGGCAATGTCATCCCGAATCTTGTCCAAGAGCACCAAACTGAAAAACTTGTGTGCCTGCTTCTCCTTCAAGTTGGAAGTGAAAATCCTCGTTGCCTGATAAGTAGCGTGGACGGTCCAGTTCTCGGGCGCCGTAATGTACAAGATCTCTTCCCAGTTTTGCAAAGAAGGAATAATCTTGAACGCCTTTGGCAACTTTCCGGATTTGTACCTCGACAACAACAAACCGACCTTGGAGTAAACCTCCACAACCTTGGGGCTCAAGCCCATGGGCATGGGGCGGTTATCGCCCATCTCCTCATCCTCTGCATAGTCCATGACTGAATCCAAAGGTCCCTTCTTCTTCTCCGATCCAGGAACGATAACAGCCTCAGAGACGGCTCCACCGGCGGCGGCAGCAGCGGCAGCGGCATTGGCAGCGTTCTGGGCGTTAATCTTCTCCATGATCAAATCAGCAAGAGTCTTCTTCTCCTTGGGGGCAGCGGGCATGAACTTGGCCAAGAGCTCGGCATCCCTCTGATCAATCTCAATTTCGTCAAAGGTACCGAAATCATCGCCATCCTCTGCGCCAGAATCCTCCTCGTCACTGTCATCGATGGCGGGGATAAAGCTCTTGTTGGCAGCTCCCTTGTTGGGTCCTGATGCCTTCTTGCCATAGGTCTGAGTCTCTTCCTCATCGTCGTCCGAAGAGAGTCCTCCACGATCCTCCCTGTTGATCTCATCCTGCTGCTCCTGTGCGATGGAAAGAATCTTTCTGGACAGCTTGGCGTCGACAAAGTTCTATAGGCCAAAAAAAAAAAGAGATGAAAAATATTGGGGTGAGTAAAATGTTGGTATGCGATGCTCACGAGGTTCGCCTCCAGCTTCGACTGCCTTGCTATAAAACATACAGCATCGGGCTTGTTCTTGCGCTCGTTTCTGGCGGCCTTGGCGCGAGGGACCTTGCCCTGGGGAAGAGGGTCATTCTCTGAGCCAGCCATCAACTGAACATGAAGAGGGTCGTGGCGGGCTTTTGCGCCGGGTCGAGCAAGGGTATCCTTTCCCATGGTGTATGTGTGTATAAGGGGCTGGTTGAGCTGTGTTGTGGGGGAGAAGAGGCCGACAGATGGATGCAATGACAGAGTAGCGGGAGGATGGATGTAGCCGACAGTAAGAGAAGGGGGCAACACAGAAGGGACAATGGATGGAAGGGCGAAGTGGGATGTCAATTGTCAATGAGTGCTGGCAATGAACAAAACGTTGGACTGTTTGACCCTTTGGTGCCTGCTCCGCTGGACTTGAACAGCTTTCTTCGACAGACAAAAAAAAAAAAAGTTGTTTACACTGATCAACCTCAGCCACATGCACGTGATTATTTTTTGACACAGCAACTCTGTATTATGGTGTCTTCTATATGCTCTATATGAGGAGAGGGAGAGGTATATCTAACAGCAGACCGAGGTATCATTATTGGAATGCAGAGCAACGGTCAATCTCTGCATCAGGAGCAGCAACAACGATCCAGCTGTGGATCGTGATATACAAGGTAAAGATCATGGCGATGATTCCGATCACAAATAGGAGGATGTCCAGCACCTTCTCCCGCATGGTCTTGGCGCACACCTTGTAGTGGAACAACGCAGGGAACAGGAAGCACAGGGGCATGCAGGCAACACTTCCAACGAACGACACAAACTTGTCCAGGTTGGGTCCTCCAACACCAAAAGAGACAAGGGCGCAAACGCAGATCAGGACGACGCGGAGGATGTTCTTTTGCCACTTGATCTTGGCGTCCTCGCGTCCAGACTTTGTATCAAAGAAGGCATGCTCGAGAATCTTGGAGGCGGGCGACAACATCAGGGGGACGGAAAGAATGATGGCCAAAGAGTACAAGATCTCAACGGTGATGGTCCAGCCAGACTTGATGGGCAGATTAAGGACCACGATGGTCTGGACATTGCTACCAAAAGCAGCGTAGCACAGGGCACCAACACTAGCAAAGATCAAGGCCACAACCGTGATCGTGATGGCGAGGACCTTGGGGAACTTTTCAGGCTCGGCCATAGATTCGGTGATTGGAATAACCAAGCCAATACCTTCAAACGAGAAGACAGCGGTTCCAATAAAGAGCGCAAAGTCATCACTGTTGAACAACGCAATATCGGGGCCAGCACCGTTGACGGCGAGGCTGTGGATACTAAAGTACCAGAGGTAGACGATACCAAAGATAATGAAGAGGTTCGCCAACATACTTGGCAGGGAGAGGATAGCCATTCTTCGGATCAGGACCAGAGGGATCAAGATGACGAGAGGAATGAGGATGTAGTATTTTTGCTGGATGCCGTGGAACGTGCACTTTGTAAAAGTTTGTACGACCGCGTCAATATTTTGGGACACAAAGATCAGGTAGGCGCAACAAAACCCAATCTGCGAGAGGGCCACACTCAAAAGGACGGCGTATCGCATGTACTTTCCAAAGAGGATAAAGCCAATGTCCTGGAAGGACTCTTTGATGACAAGTCGAACCTTGACCAGCATCAGGAAGGCGATACAGCAGACAATGGCCACTGTTGCGAGCAGCAAGGAAGAAAAGAGAATGCCTGTGCAATTCGCCAAAGGAAAAAAAAAAGTTTTTGAGTCAGATCAATGAATGAGAATTGCTGTGGGATGGTTTCAGCTTTCTTCTGCGGTGGTGCCTCCATTCTCTCTCTCTACTCTTTCAGTGCCACGACTCTTACCTCCGTTCATGAATGCTTTGGGCAGGAAGAGGACTCCTGTGCCGACAAAGGCCTTTCCGAGCAAGAAACTAGCCTTCAAAGGTGTAACTGTTCCTCGAACAGGCTCCTCATGAGATCCTTCATCTGATGCGAAGTCTTCTTGGATGTGTTTGGTGCTAACAGGACGAGCAGATCCATGGGTAGCCAACTTTTCATTGGAGGGTTCAATGTATGAAGGGATTTTCGCCGAGTTCTTTGGTAACGTCGTGGAGGATGATTTTGCTGTGGAAGAGGACGAAGGACCACCTTTCTCGGCTAATGAGTCGTGATCCTCAACATCCGGAGTCATGTGAGGTGCTCCACCATAGTTTTCAAACATGTTGGCATACTCGGAATTGGTGCGGACGATCCATGAGACGGGACGAGAACCAGACCTGGAAGAAGGGCGGGAGCGAGAATTGGCCCTTGATCCAGCTCTTGATCCAACTCTCGATCCAGGTTTTGAGCCAGGATTGGAGCGGAGGGAGGAGGGCATATGAGACTGGTTGATGGTAAGGTTGTTGGAGCGACCCCGATCCTGATGGTCGTCTGTGGGGGATTGTTGAGTATGGTGATCTGGGGGGCTCATTGTGGAGAGAGAGAGGGGAGGTGATACGTTGAAAGAGAAATAATTGAAGGGGGGAGGGGGGAGAAGAGCGGGACTATATAAGCGTGAAGAGTGGGCGAAGAAGGTCTCTGATCCAGGGACCGGCAAAGAGGCCAAAACATCCCGACGGCTTTGTAGGAATCGGTGGAAGGCGACCCCATGGAGACGTCAACTCTGGGCTGCACCCGATTCACCGAGTGTCGTCTCTCTTTCCCGTCTCCTTTGTCGGTCGCTTCTGCTGGAACATGGTCCCTTGAAAGCCACCTCGTTTGCTATTTGTCGCTTTTCATCATTTGTCGCTCTTCATCATTCAAACGGAGAGAGATTTTCTCTCTTCTCGTCGTCTTTCCTTCTCAGTCATGTCAAATGCCCTCCCTCCATGCTTTCTTGCAGCTCGATCGACCTGTCTATTTCAAGAAATGTTCATTTTTTTCCCACCATCCCAGAAGGGGTTTGAATCGTTGAAAAATTGTCGAGTCTTCGATGCAGAGCGAATCAATTGTGATCCCTATTTGGGTCTGGTACAGTACCCCGGTACCTTGGCCGATTTTCAGTCCGCTCCATTGGCTTTTGATCTTAATAGAGCTACATACAGCAGACAAGCCCGGAAAGTGACACAAGCGCATGCGCCCAGGACCGGGACCTTTGAACGTTTTCAACTGGTCCAGGGCCTCGCCCGGTGAAGGAGGTTTATGGTGATAATGATGTCGTTGTGCATTCCTGTTCCTGTTATCTTTTTCCACGAATTCAACAAACACTCTTGTGCTCTGCGCGGAGCATGCAAACAACACAAAAGAGGAATATATCTCATTATTTGGGTTGCTCTGCATCCGTGGTGGCGGTCTTCATATTCTTGGCATTCAAACTGCGACTTGAGACTCTGCCATTCATGTCCCATGGTTTTGCAATTGTCGCCGACAGAACGGCCATTTCATAAGAGAATACCAGGAATATAACTGGATACTTCCGCAGATCAAGTGGACACAATCTTGAATGCCATGGGGCCTTCTTGTGAGATGCAGCCGGCCAGCTGTTTGGCCCTTTTTTGTACCTCGTCACACACACAAAAAGAGGAACAACCTTCACGGAAGGATTTTCTCGGGGTGTTGAACCTTGGAATGTTAACCCCACAGATCCAGCATCTGCAATTGCAATTGCCGTGACTCAGATACCGGTTACAGTATCTGCATTCTTGATCTCAGAGAAGGATTCAGGGCAAGCTTCTTGCAAAAGATGGTTTAAAGGATTCTTGTCGATCTGCCACGCGCCGATAGTTGCAGCACATACGATCATATCTTCCCGTGACATCGATAATTTCCGCTCAAAAAGTGGCGACCTACCTCGCGTCGAGGCTCGAGACTTGATAGGGGCACGAGTGGGACTTCTATTGCATATTGCATTCATCCATTCGTGAGCCTTTGCATCATTCATTATCAAGTCCACTCACTCAGGAACGCATCCTTTCTCAAGCGAATCATCAACCACCCCCCACTACTCGTGTACCTGGACTCTAACGACAGTCGCCACAAAAGATGAACAACTCTGTTGAGCGAGACGACTTTTTGTCGCCCGCCGCGCCAAGCTATGCGGAGGCCACCTATTCGGACACGTATGACAACCCTTTTGAGACAAACATTCCTCAACGCCTGAACTCGCCCTCCATCGAGCCCGATGATGTCCCCCTCCCCGGCCAGAAACCCTTGAGCCCCACCAGAAGTCCCTTGCCAAAAGTGTCGGGCAACATTGGCTCAAGCAGCAATGCCGCCAGCAGTGGAAGTGGAAGCAACAATCTCGGCGGAGGCGGTGTTGGTCTTGGCGTGGGCCAGGCCATGATGGGAAGCGCCATTGATACCCTGGATGAGCCAGTTTCTGAAACTCTCGTAAGCCCTCAATGACATTTCTGTCTGAATGGTGCCTAAGAAGGTCGCATCTCTTGGCATTTTTGATTTCGGGCTGAAGAAGCTGATAGGGTTTTCCTTGATTTTATGAATATAGCTTCGCGACCTCCGCAACGTCGGCGCCAAACTGCAGCAGGTTCTGTATCCCAAGGGTCGCAAGGATATCCTCAAGGACTGTACGTTTTGATGAATAACGCGACAGTACATCGTAAAAGCAGAGTCAGAAGGAATCTTGTCAGGGATTAACATTCGACTTCATTTGTTCTTTTTTTTAGGGGATTTGTGGGGTCCTTTGTTGATGTGCTTGACATTGTCCATGTAAGAGATCGTGATCCGGAACAGCCTATCACCTTGGATCATATCGACAAATACATGGCGGCGTGTCTAACCTCTTGTATGTTTTTTACGACTAGTGTCTTGAGTTTCAAGGCCCAAGCAGATCAAAAGATCACGGTCTTCACATGGATTTTCATCATTGTCTGGTTGGGATCTGCCGTTGTCACGGTCAACGCCAAACTTCTCGGCGGCAGAGTGTATGTGAAAACCCCCAATTCTTCTGACGTTTGTATCTCGCAGATCAGGACCTCGCACAGATTCAATGGGTAATATTCTAACGCCACCAACTATTTTCTTGGTTGACAAACACAATAGTTCATTTTTCCAGAGCGTGTGTGTCATTGGATACTGCCTGTTCCCGTTGGTTCTCGTAAGCATTGTATCCATAGTGATCCCTAGCATCTACATCCGCCTGCCTCTGTGTGGCGTTGCGTTCGCTTGGGCCTCTTGGGCCTCCCTTGGTTTCCTTTCGGATTCGAATCTCGCCAACCGTCGTGCTCTTGGAGTGTACCCATTATTTTTGTTCTACTTTATCATTGCTTGGATGATCCTCATTTCATAAGATCCAACAGCCGTCCATACTTCTCTCCAATATATCCGACCTTCAGCACCAAAGTCAAAACTCCAGCCTTTTTCAACGATAAGAGCAGCAGATTCCATGCGGATGTAATAAGGAGGGATAAAGGACAATAAAAGATATCATACTTCATATAGGGAGAAGGTTCTACGAGCGAGAAAGTTGTCTTTGTGCGGACAAAATCGGCGTGGGAAGTTCGGATGAGTGCATTATGTCTGGTCTGGAAAATGGAACAGTCAAAACCGTGTTCTCAGCCTTCACTCCTCTGATGTTCTCCAAGAGGATCATGGTCCTTGCCAAAGCGCTCATAGAATGCAAAATGTAGAAAAGAGGGCCAAGTTGTTTTGCTCTCGGCGCATCATGGCCTTCAGGAGCACACTGGCAGCGCAGGGTTTGCAACAGCAAGTTCATCGTCTGTCCTGGTTATCCGAATTGACATTTCCACAGATGGGTGACATGGCCTTCAAAATGAAAAGAAAAGTATACCATCGTATTGCCAACCTCCATCCGTGTGAACAAAAAGATGCTTAGTCGCTGTATCTTCGTCAGAAATCAACCGCCATGGTCTTTGTTGACATGGAGGCGAATTGTTACCATGAGCGACAAGTCAGTTGGTGCCCAAACAACCTGTTCTTTCTTCCTCCACAAGCTCACAACCGAGACACGTCTGCTCACCACAGTGGTCCGCCCTCGCCTCACCCACACATTTCTCCAAACAAACAATGGCCTTGACTTGACGCCCATTCCTTGTCGTTCTTGACTCTGTGTGTCTACCTTCCTCTCTCTCTTTTGTCTGCTGGCTCTCACTCCTCTGCAACCACTCGAGTTGCAGCAAGAAGAGAAAGATCTCTCAAAGTATAAACTCCCTTCTTGGTTGCACACAGTGGGCGGGTTTTTGTTGAAACTGGTGGGCAACAGCTGAGGAGTAGCGGTCAGCACAAACACAGAGAGAAGGCAAAGGGAGAACATGAGGGATCGGGTCCTAGCTCGGCTCAGACAAGCGGGATCCAGACGGGACTTCGGTTGACCAGCCGAGGCTACCGCAGGCTACCGTAGGATCTCGTCCCATTGCGGAACCTTGAAACCTTGACTGAGGTTTGACATATGTTTGTTTCGGCTACACACACACAGTAAAGGGTAGTTTTGGAAGAAAAAGACAGAGTTAATTCAACTGTGGCGACCAATTGCTCAAGAGCGCGCCTTTGGGAGGAGCGGCCGCGAGAGGGGCAATCAATCGGAAGGTGATTTCCCGAGAGAGTGCAGAAGAGGAAGGAGCGGATCAGCCCCCTCTCCTTGACTTGACCGCCTTTTCTTCTCTGGACGCTTTGGTCGTGCGTGGCTTTCCGTTTTCTTCACTTCTTTCCTCCCCTCTTCATACATTCACTCATCATTCACTCATTCGTCCATTCATTCGTCATTTCTTCATTCCTGGCCCCGTCCTCTCTTCCCTTCCTCCCATTGTCCCTCCCTCTCTGTTCTTTGCTCTTACACTCTCCTCCTCTTCTTCTTCCTCTCTCTTCTCCTTTCCCTTTCCCTCTCCATCCGCGCTCCCAACAGTCTTGTTTTTCTGCTCACCTTTACTGTCCTCATTGCATAAAAAGTAGGCAATCCTTTCCTTTTCCTAATCTTCATCACACGTCCATCTCACAAATGACCCTGACCGCCAAGGCACAGGCCATCGAGCGTGACTTTCAGGTGGCCAGAGGCAGAGCCAACTACGCTGCCTTCCCAGAGTTTGCTCGTCGTTATGTCAAGCACAACAAGGATGGCGTCGGTAAGGAATTTGACCGTTTTGCTGAAGGAAGAAGAAGAGGACAGGGAGAGAGAAAGGAGGGGACTCAGGGCAACGGAACAACAGGCATAATAGGAGAAAAAAAGAGAGCCATGGACAGCACCCCCAACCTTTCCTTGGGCACAGGGCGCTCTGGTCAAGTCAACGTGGAGACGAGACTGGAAAGCAAAACAAAGCGAGAGCTCATTGTTCGCTTTAGGCAGGATGGAACACAAGGACATGGGCGCTACAGATGCAATTCGATGCCCAAGGAAGATGTCAGATTCGATTCTTCAAACTGACCTGGAGCTCAAGAACGACATTGTTCATTGTCACCCCCCCGACCCCACAGCCGGCTTTTGAACAACGCCTCAAGCGAAACGACAGCCATTGCGATGCAACTTGTGAGCAATGCATTCACTAACTTGACTTTTACGTCCGACCACCACTCTCTGTCGACAATACACCAGTCCTGGCCAACACAGCCTTGTTGGAACTTGCGATCGGCGAGGCGGAGGCCCAGGCGCGGCGGGCGCAACGGTGGTCGCAGTCTGCGTCGTTGGATGACAGTCCTGAGGTCATTGCCTCTAGTCCGCGTGTCCGTCCAGAGACCATTCAGGAGGCCGTCGAACGACTTGAGCGCGTGCTGACTAAGGGTCCTGAAGAGCATCAAGAGGTGAGCTCAAACAGAACGAGGAACTTGTCGGTTGTTTTTTAATATTATAGCTAACGTGGAAACTATGCAGTATGCTGCCATTGTATTAGCCCGATCTGCGATGGCAACCGATGCCCCCGATCGCCTCCAGCGCGTTGCTCACTACCTTCAGAACATTCAGCTCCCCCCAGCTCGCGTTATAACAGGATACAACTTTACACTGATTGTAGCTGGACTGACTATCAAGGGAATGGCGCTCGAGGAGGAAGGAAGGATCCCAGATGCTGTCGTCTGTTATGATAACGTTGCAGTCATGTTGCAAGCCAATCCCAATGAACGCAGTGATGAGCTCTCTTCTTGGACTGAGCATGCCTTGTACCGGGCAGGAATGCTGAAGCTACGTCAAGGGTAGGTTCCATACGCAAATCTCATGTCCATTGTAGTTGAAGGATGACTGCAGAATCTAACTGAACTGCTGTCCCTAACCCCAATAGAGATCAGCTTGCCGCGATTCGATCTTTCAGAGCGTACCATCACCAAGCAGTGCAATGGCCCGGCAGCTTTAGACTTGCAAGACGTGCTACCGTGTACCGTTACTACGCGCAGACACTGTCTGCTTCTTCCAGAGCAAGTTTATCCAATGGATCTGCAGTGCAAGAGTAAGCGGTTGTACAATTGAGAGGTCCTTGCTTGAAAAAGAGAGGAAAGGTTAGAGACCCACGGCTAACATTTGCTCTCATATTTTGTAGAGATCAATCCCAATTCCAGCCAGCAGCCTTGAGCCACGAGGTCGCACAGATCCATGCTTACTGGGAGGATTCGCTCTACGCCGTGACGGCGTTCCCTGCCGCCAATGAGAAGAATTGGAGAGTCTTGGTCATGGTTGAGCAGATTGTGGAAGATCGCAAGCTTCTTGGATCCGGTAACAATGCCGACAGACGCGCCTTGGTGGAGGTAGGTCTCCGGAAACCATGAAATATGGCTACTTGCTCAATTCTTTTCCACTAAGCGTTGATTACCTTTTTCCTTACCTAGACGATCTATCGCGCTTCTCAGAAAACCTTCCAGTCTCCGCGAATCGCAAGATTCTTGTTCTTTGCTCTTATGGATATGGGTCAGCATGATGAAGCGGCGCTGGCCTTGAAGGCGTATCTGGATATGGCGGCCATCAACCTGAAGGTCAAGAGTGAAGGTCTCGTGGAGGATGACTTGACACACGAGCAGCGTGTCCGCATGGATATTGAATCAGAGTACGACATTACAACCGTCCAAATTGCGGGATCACGGCTGTACTGCAAAGAGCTTGGAAAGTCTGAGGAAGGACTTGCCTGTGCCCAAGGTGCACTGGACAACATTCATCTGTACCTCCAGAAGAACCCACATGTTACGCAACTCCTCAACGACGCATACAAGTGCCAAGGAGTCGCCTATGGTCTCCAGGCCTCAAAAGGTAAGGACGACACACCAATTCGCGATGATGCCTTGGAGCTGACTTCAACGGATAGACTGCTCTTTTGCTCATCATATATAATCTCTTATAGTTCATGACCCCGAAAGGCGGCCGGAACTCTATGCCAAAGCAACTGAGGCGTTCGGGAAGGCGATCAAGGTCAATCCTGGCAACTACGATGGGTATTATCTTTTGGCGTTGCAGCTGGCCGAAATGCGGGATATCCCCAAGGCAATCTTGACGGTGAAGCAAAGTCTGGGACTCAATGCCTCACATATTCCATCTTGGCATCTTTTGGCCCTTCTCCTGTCTTCTCAAAAGGATTACGAGCGTGCATTGAATATCTGTGCTGTTGCTTCCAAGGAGTCCGACTGGGACTTGACAGCGACGGATGCTCTCAGTGCGTCACAATTGGACGGAGAAGACTATCTGGCTTTGCGTGTCACCCAGGCTGTGTTGCAGGATCAAATCTATGGACCAGAGTCAGCTCTTGAGCTTCAAGAGGCGCTGTTCAGTCTTTATACCAAGGTCTTTGCACCTGAACCAAGCTCGTTCGGCGAGAGCATGTATGATGTCCAGAGCATCCGTCGTCGAGACCAGAGTGACTTCGAGACAGTGTCAAACGCGACAGTTGTAGGACGTCATCGCGCTGGAAGTATACTGAGTGCCCGTAGCCGGAACGGCACTGGTTCAGATCTTGGACACCAATCGATCATCAACAGCAACACGAGCAATACTTTAGGTAACGTTTTCTTTAATTTTTTTGTTTATTCAAGCTGTTTTTATTCTAATCTTTTCTTTCTGAAAATTAATCGATATTCTGGATCTCGTGTCTACAGATATTCCAAAGGCCAACTACGCATCATCCATTACTTCTTCGATCGGTTCTACAGGTTCCAGGAACCGCCGTGGTGCACCTCAGCCCATGACGCCCGCTACTCCCCTTGGTCGGTCACTTTTGAGCTTGCCCCCGACAGTCCGTCGTCTCACCGGTCATTCTGTGATGCGAACTGCACGAGCCAATAAGGCGCTGGTCACCCTTTGGCTCATGTCCGCGTCGGCTTTTAGACGACTGGGACGGATGGACGACGCCATGAAAGCCGTGGAGGAAGCTGAGCGGGTGGACGCCTCCAATCCTGATGTCTGGTACCAGGTAATGACGAACAGCTGACGCCACCACAGGTTTGTTTGTTCGTTTGTGTTTAACGTCTCTTGCATTCTCGTCAAAAAATAGTTGGGATTGCTTCATGCTGCACAGGGAGACCAGGAAACAGCCTCGGTCGCATTCTCCAAAGCGTTGGCGCTGGCTCCTTACCACGCGGCCTGCCTGGCTCGCGTAGGAAGATCTTATTTGGAGGCAGGATCTTTAGAGATGGCTGAGGGGGCTTTGGACACGACTACGCGCTCCTCGGGCTGGGATTGCGCAGAAGCTTGGTTCTATCTGGGAAAAGTCTTTGAAGCCTCGAACCAGCTCGCCAGAGCGAAGGAATGCCTTTGGTACGCTCTCGATCTTGAATCCACGCGGCCTATTCGCTCTTTCACAGAGTCTTTGCCTCGTTTCCTGTCTTGAGTGCAAGATAGACGGAAAAAACTGGAGAGATTCAAAAAAAGTTGATAATATAAAGATGTTTTCTAGTCTTTTTACAAAAGTTATTTCTAGTTGCTGCCTGCCATCATGGTCTTTGTTTGAAATACTGTCAATTGAATGGCACAATTTTGAAAGTCAAACTTGCAGGAAACAAAAAAACTTTGAACATGAGCATGACAGACGAAGCAGCACACCCTTAACAGGTTCGCGTCACCGACGCGTTTCTATATGCAGCCAGGAGAGTGTTTGAGCAATTGAGTGTCGACGGCCCCACTCGTCGGGAAATAAATGTACCTCTCCCCATCCCTCATAGACCAAAAGAAGATTTGGGTATCAATTGACCAAGAGGGTAGAAGGATTAAACCCAAAACTCCAAAACTGGGCCACACGGAGTCGAGAAACCACACGTCTTTGAAAGAAGGACGAGTGTCCCTTGTCTGTTGTTTGTACCGATACTCTGTCCTGGCCCTCGGAGTCCCATGTTATTATCCAGTTTTGTTTAGCTTTGTTAGCCCATTCCGCCCATTCTTCTTTTCACACAGAGCGGAAGGCACTACCTTCCTCCCGGTACAAGCCCCAAAGGGCAAACTTTGTGTTTTTTTTTTGAGCAAAGCAGAGGTACAAAGCAATGTCAGTGTTCAAATCATAGAGATGCATGCACTGTCGCGCGCGCTTCCTCTCGCTTCCTCTCTCAGTACAAGATAGACAATGAAGCTGCTGCATTCCTATTCCTGCTTTAGTGCAACACAGCGCGCGATATTAACAAACAAGTTTGACGCGAAGTGCATTGAGAGAATTTTATTTTCATTGTGTGATAGTCGCTATTTTTTTTTTCTTTTTTCTCGGAGACGCGACTTTTAACAAAGGACTTTGCTTCCAGAATGGGGTATCGAGTGACAGCTTTTGGGTACTGCGGTGGAAGGATGTCTTTTTTTTGGCAGAGATACGACTTGTGGGCGAGGTTCGCTTGAGAGTAGCTGTGTTGGAGGGGAAACAGAAAGTTTTCCTGAACGAGAACTTGGAACCTTTTTACAGGTGGTCTGGGGGGACGACATCTCTCATGACGATCAGGAACTCTTGGTAGGTCAAATTGCGAGGGTTCTTGACGTCGAAACCGTGGATCGCGTTCGCGACAGACTGGTCCGAGACCGAGTACTCCATCGAATCAATGATCGCGTGGACTTCAGAGAGTTCGAGGGTGCCATCCTGATCGTGGTCGTGGTCAAGGAAGAGGGTCTTCATGAGCTCGAGCTCATCCGCGTTGAAGGGGATTTCGTGTTGGAGAACAGCAGGCGACTGTAGAGAGGAAGAAGCAAGATGTGTTAGTGCAATTGATCATTTCTGTTCTTCACAAATGTTCACCGGACATTTCATATTTTTCAGCAGCCGGCCCCCAGGCTAGTAAAACTTGCCATGGTAGAAGGACTTGGTGGAGTTGGAAGTGCGTTGGGTAGGTTGAGTGAAGAGGAAGTTCTTGAGATGGGTGAGAGGGGTGAGGAAAAAGCAAAAACTGTTGCCGATGGACCAGGTCTTTTATACGCCATTCTGTCCTTTTACCGTCGCTGGCGATGACAAGAACGATACCGTTCACTGTCGACGATACCGTCAAAGACTTCAAGATACCGTTCAACTCTTGATACGTTTATTCATGCAAATGGCTTCACTGCCGACCGACGCGTTCTTCTTTGAACAATCCCACCACACTTCCCGACGACTGAACAAACAAAACGGAAGAATCCATCCAGTTTTGGGCAAAGACGAATGGAGGGGTTGGCAAACTCTCGATAATGGTAAGCCGGCCAAGCAACAAGGGAAAAGAAAAGAAAAAAGAAAACCAAAATAAGATAAGGCGCGGCGGGCAAGGCAAGGCAAGACAAGGCAAGGTATCGGATGAGAGAGTGCAGGGTGGGAAGCCGAGCAAACCAAAAACCAACCAAAAAAAAACTCCCCCAACGGGACCGACCCGTATTCGCATAAAGGAGTATATTATTGCCTGCCAGTCAGTCAGTGAGCCAGTCAGCCAGTCAGCCAACAGCGTCGTCCATCGGTATTTTTGTCTCTTTCGTTCTTTCTTTACCTTTTTTTTTTGTCCTTTTTCTTGTTTTTTTGTATGGTGGGACAGCCTGTGTGTAATGGTGGTGTTTTTGTCCCTCCGTCACTTTGTTCTAAAACGCCCTCTTCGATAGAATTGGCGAAGTCGGTGAACGGTGAACGGTGAACGGAACTATGGTTCTGTTCGCCGACGCGACAGCCCCTGAAACCGCGAATGTATCCTTCTCTGCGAGTGGTTTTTTGTATTCTATTTTCCCTTTTTTTTTTTTTTTTTTGGTTCTGAGCGTGCTATTGTAAACCATTGATGAGCGCAATTCGAAGCGAGCCAAAGAAAGACTAGGAAGAGTAAGAGAATGAGATCAAAAGGAAAAGGAAAACAGACGAAAAGAAAAACAAATCAACTCTTGGATATTGTGAGCTATGCTCTCGTGTTCTCTCCAGTATGGGGCAAAGAGGGGGGAAGGAGGGAGCGTGTGGTTTGCGTATTGAAAAACCAACAAAGAAGCTCGTGCCTATGTGGTGTTTTTTTATATATCTGTCTCCTCTTTCTCTCCATCTATGTTCTCGGGCCCTGCGCTTTTCATGCAAAAAAAAGGTCGCAAATAAGCCAAAAAGTATCCCGCAGATAGTCTTTCACCTCTCCCATAGACCTTTTTGTCGGTCGAAAAACAAGCACGGACAACAGCATGCAGTTGCAGAAAGAGCAGCGCGCTGCTCAATGTCGTCAAACCTACGTGTTGCAAAGCCTAGAGCTGGGCAAGGAGGAGGCACGTCTCCGTTTGGGCAAACGGACGCGTCTTTTTTTCCCTAGGAAAATACCGTCGGGTACAAAGGTACAAACTGTGCATTTGGACGCGTCGTTCGGTGACAAGGTGTCGGGATGGTATGCTTTGTGGACAAGAAACAGTGACGGGACAAAATTCCAAATCCATCCATCCAAAAAGAGAGCAATTTACAACATTGTGACACAAACGCTGACAGGCAACCGCCCTGTGGTCAGAGTATCTCTCTTGTCGTATGGCCAAGCCCCTATACTCTCTGAATGGCCGTTCACTCAAGAGCTGGTAGACACCGCCATACGGGAAGAGCTATTGTTGTACGTGATGGCTTTAGCGGGTCGAGACATTGGGGCGGGGGCGTGGGAGCGTGTCTGGCTTTTACCACACCCCTCCTCTACAGTTGTGTGGATACAGCTCCTATTGACGGGTGAGAGCAGTTCTCGGAACCAGAGAGCAGTGTGCACCACTCTATCGCTCTTGCCCTTCAATAACACCGAACCGTGGAGAGAGAGGAAGGAGGGACGGAGGGAGGTGTTCTTTCTTCTTCTAAAAACGACTTATTTTCTCTTTCCCCGCTTCTTCAAAAAAAAGACATTCTTCCCACCTTCCCAAGCAAAACGACTCTCGAATTGAACAAAACGTGAAGACCATTGATGTATTGGTAGTGTTTGGCAGTTATCTCTCTACTAGTTACTTCAATGTAGATTTATCACGGCGATTGGCTTGTGCGGATGAGATAATTGGGAGGGAGAGTATCGAAGCCGCAATTGACAGCAAAGACGCTGGCTCTTATTCACGCCCGACGGAGCGGAGCGTCGCCATCATGTTCAGGAATTCTTGGTAGTCCAAGGCACCATCATGGTTGACATCAAAGGACTTGATCACAGAGTCCAGCTCTTCAGCTGTTGTCTGCTCTCCCAAGGATTTGGTCAAAGCGTGGAGTTCTTGAGAATCAACACGGCCATCCTTGTTCTTGTCGTAGGTCTGGAACAGGTCCTTGAACTGTGACAGCTCAACTTCTGTGAAAGTGACGTTTTGTTTGTTGGAGGTCTGGGATGAGGGAAGGGGGAGGGAGAAGACAGAATTGTCAGTATCTGTTTCGAACTCTTGCCACAGTGTGTAGCCAAGGCCAGAGCAAAGGGGGGGAGGAAGACACTCTTACCATGATGTTGTGGCGTTTGAGAAGGCTGTTTGTTGTCTGAAGAGAGCAGAACGGGAGCCGGGGCAGAGACGAGACCGAGACTTTTATACTTTCCAGCCCACTACAAGAACTCAGCCACGATGCCTCTTTTTATGGCCGTCATTGGCGTTTTTGGGCTTTTGCTCTGGTGATGAGAAAAGAATGATTCCAAGAGATCCATGGTCTACCTTCTCTTTTTTCTTGTGGACTTTCTCCACTTTCTGTGCATTGCCCGGATCTCTCATTCAGTGCCCAAAGCGTAGTCTAGACAAAACACTCGGCAACCCAAACACAAACACAACAACACACACCACACACATTACGATAAGTCGACGGCGTCAAAGACAAGTGAGGCGAACTGTTTTAGTGGCATCAAGTAGTTTGCCCAAATATACATGACTGTGTGTGTGTGGCAAAGTGACAGACCAAGCGCTGCTCTGATTAAACTACCATTGTGAGAGCGGGGAAAGGATAGGGTTCTAATTGTGGCGGAAGGTAGCGACGTCATTAGGTTATGGGACGGGGCGCGCAATTGCCTCAGGAGGAAGAGGAGGACGGTTCTGTATCAGGGTGCAAGACTTGCGGGGCCCTTTTTGGAGACGCAGGGATCATTTGTGGTGAATGGACTCGCCTTGGCAAACCAGAGCTAGAATTTGAAGAGGATGCAACGGAAAGCTGGCTGTTCCGTTTGGAATTGTCGACTCCAGTCGAGCGCTCAACGGAGGAGGCAGAAATCAGAGCTGGGGCTATCGTGACAACGGGCACGTCTCCCACGTTGGAAGAGGACGATGGAGGTGCCTCTGGCCAGGGCTCGGTCTTGGTGAATCGAGCATCGCTTTCCGTTGGTGCGTAATCGTCGGTACTTGTAGCGGGCTGGTATGGCTCAACATAACCTGGGCCTGGCAGTTGCTGGCCTCCATAAACATAGTCGAACTGACCGCCATTGATTGACTGGACGGCAGGATAGGAAACTGCCACCCGTGGAGAGACCCGTGCAGGACTTGCACCAGGTTCAAGTCCATGTCTCAGTTGCTGGAGATTCTGTAACTGATCTCCAGAGTACCGTTGTTGATCAGGATAATAACCACCCGCTGGCGCACCGTATCCTACTTGTTGTTGCTGTGGCATGCTCCCATAATACTCTCCAGTTGTTCCGCCAGCTGCTCCACCTGCCGCTCCTCCAGCAGCCATTGCAGCAGCCTGCCGCCATTCCTGATCAGCAAGGTACTGTTGATACTGGTTGTACCTGGCAGTCTCCTGCTCCCTCTGGGAAGCATACTCTGGATTGTATCTCTCCGCATCCGACATACCGGGTTCAGTAGGCGGTATATAGTTGATGTGTTGTTGGTTCGGATAGTAGTCTTCTGCTCTCCCTCCTTGCTGTTGCATCTGGCGGCGTCTATTGGCTTCATACCCACCATAGGCCCCACCTACTGCCGCTGCCGCGCCTCCACTTGCAAGAATATCACTTCCGTATCCCATGCCGCTGGAAGACATCTGCGAAATCTGACTCTCTCCTAGCAATGGGGCTGAGCCCATTGAAGAAGGTTGTACCGTTGCTATCCGGTTGCCACTGACACTGCTACCCACCCCTCCTCCACCCACCCCTCCTCCACCCACCCCTCCTCCACCTCCCACTCCTCCTTCTCCTACTCCTCCTCCTCGATTCTCTAGCGTGTCAAGAGACACGGGATTGAACATTAGGTCGCTATTCAGATTCCTGTGGCGTCGACGACGACGGGATGCAAACATGGCCAAGGCGGTCAAGGCAACAATGGCCGCAAAGGCTCCGACTGCAATCCCGACAATATCTCCTGTAGAAAGAGAGTTGCTATTATTATTTGAGGGTGCTCCAGTTGGAGAGTTGGTTGGACCGGTGGTAGTTATCGGGGGTAAAATTGAGCTAGTTGTGCTTGTGATTGTTCTGGTTTCGGTCTGAGTTCTTGTCGCTGTGCTAGGCGAGGTTGAGAGAGTTGTTGTAATTGTAGTTGCTATTGCTGTTGTTGTTGTTGTGGTGGTGGCGGTGGTTGGAGGCTCAGTCGTCGTGATCGGCGGCTCTATTGTCGTGGTCGGCGGCTCTGTTGTTGTGGTATGAGGCTCTGTTGTCGTAGTATGAGGCTCTGTTGTCGTGGTATGAGGCGGCGTGATAGTTGGAGTAGTCATGGTTTGTGTGTGTGTGATGATGGTGGTGGTGATGGGCACGACCGATGTCACGATGCTTGGGACTATATCGACAGCGATCGATGGCGGTAAAGTTCTAGTCCCCCCAGTTTTCGTCCACATCCTTGTACTCGTCCCCGTCCTCCGTATCCGTGTCGTCGAGTTGATGGACATGTTTTGCTCTTGGTTGAAAGGGAAAGATGGAAGGAAGAAAGGCAGCAAAACAAAAAGTCCCGAGGGTTTTTTTTTCTGCTGGTCTCATCCAGATGAGACGCGTAGAGGTCACCTGACAAAGTCGCGTGCGTTTGGGACACCGTCTTGACCTGGGAAGAGGGCTTTGACCATGGGCCTGTTGACGTCGTGGACTGTGTCGGGAAAGACGCGTGCCCTCTTCCACGTGTGGCCTCGTCTGCCCGTGCTCTGTAATCTATGATCTGAGGCACAATCGTGATTGCCCCGCGCAAGGCAAGGTTCGGTTGCACCAACATGGACCATGGCCGTTCTTTTATAGGGAGAGAGAACATGGGAGGACATCTTCCCGTCTGTGTCTGTGTCTGTGTGTGTGTGTGTGTGTGTCTTCTTTCTCTCTCTCTTCTCATCCCCCTCTCTCCCTCTCCCTCTCTCGCAAGCACGCACGGCGTCCCTGTCTCTCACTCTCTCTCTCTCACCCTCTCCTTTCCCCCCCTTCTTCTCGACTCGAACCCTCATCTCTTTGCTCGTCATCAACCCGCTCCAGGATCCTCATCCCATTGATCAACCCTACCCATGCACTAATGAGCGAGCCAGCATTTCTCCCCGTGAATGCTCATCAGCATCTCTTCCACCCTCAGAGCACAAAGTTTGCCACCCGACACGGCCGTGGAGCTTTGGAGAGCAATTGGAAAGAAAGCGCGTCTCTTCAACAACAACAGCCAGAGGAAAAACAACAGCAGGAACAGCAACAACTACTGCGACAACAACAACAACAACAGCATCATCATCATCATCAAAAAAGACAACAGCAGGATCACTCCCACACTGCACTCCTGTCCTGTGCTTTACCCTCATCGTCTGTATCCCACCCCAACCCAAGGCCGAGACCACGGAGACAGTTGCAGCTCCAAGTTCAAGCCCAGGGATCGCTTCAGCAAAGACGGTTGGATTCAATCGACCAAACGCTCGAGTCAGCAGCAGCAGTCGTCGTCCCGTCTTCCAGGACGCGCCATCCATTTCAAGGAGAGCCTACAGGAATTAAGCGAGGCACTGGGTTCTCGCGCAAGAGATCCACCTCAAACTCTTCGACTTCGACCACCTCAGTTTCGTACCTGCGAACAGCTGCTTCGACGGTCATTGCGACCGCCCACCGGACCCACTTTTGTCTCAACAACAATAGCAATAACATCAGCAACAACAACAAGCTGTCTCAGGATGGACGGGAAAGAGATGATCTCAACCCCCATAGCAGCGACAGCCGCCAAGTCTCTCTTCGCCGCCGGCCACTCGAGGCGAACAGTATCGATAGCGATCTCACGACTTTGATCGGCTACAGGAGCAGCGATCCACGAGGGCACCATGCGCAGGTCCCGAGCACATCGCCCCCGATTCAACTTGATCCGACGGACCGCAATCAAGAACGCGGGCTTTGGGAGCTGTATAGGCTCCAGGCGTCTGTGCCCTTGGGGGTCGAGGCACAGTCCCAGTGGCAGTACTCTGTCCCATCCATGAACCAGGGCTCCTTTTCTTCTCGCGGCGATCCACGGACGCCTTTATTCCTAACCGACCCATACATTCCTTTAGACCTTGCTACGGTTCACCCTCAATCGTCTCTTCGATCCAACTGGTCCAATAGCACGCACAGTGGACAAAACCAAGCGGCCGATGGGCTTGTGCCTGCTGATATATACCGTCGACACACCCTTCTGGCAAATCCACAGGGGAACAACGCCATGGAGACGATCGGGGACTTGGATGGAGGCGATTCTTATGTCTCAGAGCTCGGAAACGAACGTCAGCACCAAACACGTCCATACCCTGTTGTCACGGCCCCAGCAGAAACTCAGGAAGATGATGGCGATCGTGAGGTCTTGGAGGTCTACAGGCGACGACAACATCCTGTTCAGCCCAAAGAAGGATATGGTGACCCACTGCTCCTCACCGAGGATTCTACGCCTTGGCCTGCCCTTCATCAGAGCAGCAGTGACATGGAAATTGACATGCTTATGAACGATAATGACTCGACTCAGCAAGACCTGTCATTATTGAACACTTTAGCACAGCTGGAAGAGGAGGTTGGAAGACTTCGAGGGGTGAATCGAGGACTGCAGTCGGATTTAGATCAATGCAGACAGCAGAACGGTAGGTCTCTTTTTTCTTATGTTCCGAGCGCTCTACTCTGCGAAATAACACAAAACACCATGCAGTCTTACTAGAGCAAGACTATGAACGGAGACTCCAAGAAATTCAAAAGCATCACGAGGAGATGGTCGCGGATATGAAGGTACTTTTATATCCTTTCCCTTTGTAGAAGAGGGTTTTCAGTCTTTTATACGATTTGTTGACCCACTGTTCGCTCTCCTTTTGATGTTTAAATTCTCAAGAATCAATTGAGCCGACAGCACGAACAGGACATCCAGGACCTTCAACATCAGGAAAACCAGCGAGCATCTGTACTTCAATCAACCCTAAAGACACAATTGACAGCCTTGCGGAACCTCCACCGAGAAACACGGGATCAACACCGTCAAGCAGAAGCGGATCTTGCGCTTTTACTCGATTTTTTAAAGAACACGCTCGGTCCCACTTGGATACATTTTCACAACAAATCAAATTTACAAGAGGGAAGACTAGATCCATTGAAAAGTGCCTGGTCAGAGAATCAAGTCTCCGATAGAATGATGGGGTGCCATCCTCCCAAGGAACAAAGTCAGGCATTGGATAGTAATGGAGGTTCGACGGTTGACATGACCTGTAAAACGACGACCGGCCAGGCATGCCTGCTGATTCTCCAGCAACTGGACACAGGAATCAACATTGTCATTCCTTTGTTGGCCATGACCAACCCTCCACATGACGATTTTATCCAACCCAAATCACAGCAACATGAAGAGGGAACAAGAGAATTTGGCGTCAATCTTTTGAAGAGACGACGACAACAGCACAAGCGGCTGAGTGACAGCAGCAGTGCCAGCAGTGGGAAAACAATGGTCACCTCCCATGTAACAATAGGAACAGTTGAGGCTATGGCAACGCCTCTAAACCAACTGCAATTAGCGGCCAAGGCCGACCAAATAGAGCAAGCACTGGCAACTCTACATGGAGTTGGTGACGTAGACGATATCGATGGTGGAAAGACTCAAACAGGAGCAGCAGATCTGCAAAAATTCATTCGGGAAAAAGAGTATTTGCAGCAGTGCTTGACGGACCAACAGGCCGATCACCAGCTTGAGATTGAGAATATCAAGCAGCACTGCATCCGCCTCTATCGAGAATCCCTACACGAAGTCCGGGCTGAGCTCCTTGACAAAATGCAACACAGGCGTCGCCAAAAAAAGAAAGGGCTAGTTCAAAGATGAGGGTCTTTCTTTATTCTTTTCTCTGTCCACAAAGTATATCCTATTTCCCTATATTATTGTAGAGGGTGGGCTGCTTTTTGAATAATAATAAAAAAGCCATCCATGGTTGCTCTTCTTGTTGTTCTAAATATATGACTGTTCACAGATGGCAGATATCGAAGCGGGATTAAGGAGTGCGGATCATAGAGCCTCATTGATCTCCTTGATAGAGAGCAAATGGTGGCATGACCTTTTTTTTCAGTGCTCTGTGAGAAAAAAATGAGCCGACTCGAGTCTACTCATCGTCAACATCCCTTAGAAATTTGTTGTAGCTTTCCCGTACACACTCTCCTCCTTTCTGTGGGTCAAACATGAAGCGGTAAAAACTGCCGTCGGCACATATCACTATGACGTAAATGGCGTGGCAAAGAACATGTTAGATATGGCTGGCATGTAGTCCGATCCATAGAGAAACGTCAAGCAAGAGAAGCACAGGAGAAACAGAGAGAGAGAGAGAGATGAGCGAATATACCTATAACAGTGTTCTTTTCTCCCCCAAACGCACAGATACAGCGACAGTCTGCTGCAACCTTGAATTGCGCGAATGACCATGCTGATGAAAAGTACTTTGGCAAGAGGTCCTTCATAAACGCCAGGCTAATTGAAAACCACAGCAGTGAGAAGACCGTAAGTGCTTCAGATAGATGTCGCTTGCATTGCTTCATTTAAAAGACGAGGGATCACTTACCTTGACTGTCGGTTTCCAGTAGACATCTGAGAGGCATGATGGGGCTGGAGGACTTCACCATAGTGGGGTCCACTGGATGGCGCAGAGCCGTGATGATAGACTCGCGAGCCGGTCGCCCCATCCAGATTGAAAATATGTACAGTGCCCTTATCAGAGCCAGCGCAAATCCTGGTAGAGTCGCTGTTGAATGCGATACTGTAGATCTCGGCTCTATCGACGCCTCTCCTGAACTCGTTCAAGAGCTTGCTGGAGCCAGTATCAAAGACCCTAATCAGTGTGCCTTTGTCAGAGGCGGACGCACACTTGGTTCCATCAGTGTTGGTTACTAGACAAAACAATGGGCTGGTATGTGCGGGAATAATAGAGATGTTGGCTGTGGGTTTGGTGCTGGCCATTGGGTATTTTGGTTGATGGTGAGTTCCATGAGCAGGATTGGCGAGCGACGATGAGACGGCTGTGGTAGAGACCACGCTGTTAAGATCGACTATTTGAATGTGCCCGCTTTGCCTTCCAGGAAAGATTAATATGGCGTGCTTGTCGGACGATGACAAAGCCACCAAACCTGTGGCACAAGTACAATTGGGGTCGAGGTCAGTATACAGCTGTGCCTCCTTCAAGATTGGGTGTAGTTCGAAGTTGAAGGATTACTTGCCTCGGTCATTGTCGACAGTCTCAAAAACATGCAGTTTGGTCGGTTGGAGATTGAATGTATAGACAATGACTTTGTTGGAGAGGACGACCACAAACCTGAACAAAGGGAGAAGTTGATCAGCAATGGTTTCCATTCCAGAGAATATTTGTGATGCAGCGTGTCCATGTTTTTAACAGACGCTCCACATCCACTTACTTGTCTCGCCGCAGCTTGACAGCCTTTACTTCACTCCTAAATTCGAGCTCGATGACACCCCTGTTCCGTTCATCATCCCAGATGATGACCTTGTTTGGCGGATATTTCGGATTTTTTCCTCCTCCGACAAGAGCGAGATAATTGCAGCGAAAAAGCATCTCTACGATACAAATCCCACCGTCTTCAAACTCTACATTAGGGTGTTGATGTCGTGATATGAGTTGGTTAGATGCGTATTCAATGAGATTGAGGGTCTATATGGCCAACAATCGATCTCGTTACCTTTGCGCATTTTTTCTTTTAGTGGGTCGCAGTTGTATATTCGGAATCCAGAATCGAGCCCACAGGAAAAACAGCCAAAGTCTAGAGGAAACAAACAAGAGAATGCGACGCAGTCGTTAGAAACGCCCTGGTGCTCGATCCTAGACTGTCCATTTTGTCAACGGCGGACATGAACTGCAGCGACGGTCCGGTCCTACCTTGGTTGAATGCTGCGTATAGCAAGCCAGGAGCATCGGCTGCTGAGTAGGGGGATGGTTTTGATAAGTTCATAAGGGGTGACTGCGGTCGAGATAAGGGTTGAATAAAAGGCACAGGCTCGGGAGGCCTGCTCTGCAAGAATGGGTCGGGAGCAAATGGAGCGAAGGAATGGAACAAGCCCTTCACCACATGCATGCATGCATGCATGGACGTTCAGCAGAGCAGACAGGACTGCTCTTTTGCTGCAGGTCACATGCACCCTTTTTGGTGGCGCAACCAAAAAATTGTTGAATCGCTTCGAACATTTCACCTTGACCGAAACAACGATGACCATGACAGAAAACTCCCACGAAGAAAAAAAGACTTTAGGCGCTTAGACTATATGATACAGGGGTATTTATTATACAAGTTTTACAGGATGCAAGGTTCAAAAAAGGAGCGGCAAATGCAGAGAATAAGAAAGAGTTGGAGCGATCGTCACTGTCGTCTAGGACGACTCTTGGAGTAGACTGGGGGTCAACGAGATGCGAATTGTGCTTCCCCGGCGCTTTTGAAGCAGCTCGTCAAATTGGCGCATCTTTTCCGTCATCTCCACCGTGTTGTGGTTCAAGTCAAGGCTTGTCGCACGAGTGTTGGAGTCAGACATGGCAGCAATGGAGCGGCGGCGTTCGCGCATCATTTGGGACTGGATAGCGTCCATAGAAGGAGCCATTGAGTGACGGTAGTGTGCAGGGATCGAGGGAACTGCGGGAACTGAAGGACCAGAGGACTCGACAGCGGCACTGTGCTTCACGTTGCCATGAAGTAGTCGGTTCAAGGAAAAGCGGCGGGTCTTGCTGGAGGACAACGTGCTGTCGTTGTTCGATGGGGTTGTGTTGGTCATTTCGTTAGAGCGGAGGATAGAGAGTGGCAAGTGGCAAAAGAGATTTGATGTGTTTCAGCAAGCTCAAGAGGATGAGGAGCAGCGAGTTTGGTGTCTGACACGCAACGAGGCAAAGACGAGGGAGAGATGTGTGTTTGTGAAGTACAAAAAAGGTGGGGAGGAGCAGAGGATACAGACTTTATATAAGAGTGTACGAGTGAGCCAGACGCATGGTGGCATCATTGTTTGGCTGGCTCTTTTCTTGCGGCCTCGCTATTCCCCGCGGCGATACAACCTGCACAACGTGGGCCACGAAGTGACACGAACTGAATGGAACTCCAAATAGAAGACCAATTTTGAGAGCAATTGCGTTGGAGCGATTGCAATGTTTTGTTTACAGCAGCAGGTATTTTGACCAAACAAACCAGAAAAAAAAAAAAGAACGGGCTGGAGCAGGAAAACCATACGATGGTTCTTCGGTGGCGGGTGACTCTCTCCCCTGCATGCATGGCGCCACAGCAAACACGTTGGCGTTCAGTCAGATCCAGTGACCCAACTGTGAACAATTGACCCAACGGAACAATGTTTCAACACAAATAGAGAGAGCGAAGAGGAGTCAAAGAGGGGTTAGAAAGGGGGCGGGATCAAAGGTCATCAGCGGTTCAAGTGCAAGAGGACGCAAAAACAGGGTTCGATGACACACTCGATAATAAAGAGGATCAAGGTGCCATAACCGCTAAAGCTGCAGGACTGGAAGAGGCAGGCATACATCACGGGACGATTGTTGCAAGGGAGTTGCAAGCACGGTTAGGATTATGGTTTCCTCCTGGCCCAGTCATGCCGTGCTCAGGTGATTGAGCAAGCCGATTGAATCGATTGACACCAAAATCTGAATAATGGGGCTGCGGGAAAGGACTTCCGTGAGGGCGATGGCGTGGAGTTTGAACCTTGGGAAAAAAACGTGGCAAACAGACCCCAACCCAAGCAGCCATGCTTTGACAATCGTCATCATTCCTCGAACACTGACCACCATCGAGCGGCAGCTCAATCCTCCCTCTTCAGCTCTTGACTGTGGCTCCCAAAACAAAAAACAAAAAACAAAAAAGCAAAAAAAAAAACGGTGGAAGACCAGACCGTTGCAGAGTCTCCCTCGATCTCATACCTTGTGCACCCATACACAACAGGCTGCAAGAAGACAGGCAAACAAGAGACGCCGTAAGCAAATAAAGAAAGAACGAAAAGCAACCAGCAGAGACGCCTGTTTGAGGATCCAGAGGTGTATCAACACGTCAGAAATGTCATTTTCCCATTCAATTTCCGATCTGGATCCGGCCGCGGTCAAAAATAGACCCAAGGCGAGGTGCTGGGTGGCTCGCTGTTTAACTTTGCGGCATCTGAGCATCGAATGTCGAATGGAATGCCGATGAGCAGCGCGACTGGATGTCAAAAAAGGGCAGATCCGGTTGGGACTCCCCTGGTGAGCACAAGCCAGGGCTGACAAAGGACACAGGACCACAGCAGCAGTGAGTCCCGTCGTGTCGCTTGGTCGTCCCCTTTGCGTGTGAGCGCGCGATGGGCGTGGCTGAGCAGTGCTCCGCCACCCGCCCAAAAGACCCATTGCCACCAACCTGCGTCCCCAGCACGTACACTCCATACGTGCCGCCGTGCCGCGCACAAGCCATTGTGGCATGCGCCAATGCACTCACTCGTTGCTTCCTTCTCAGTGGTGCATGGCTTCCCTTCCCTTCCTGCCTTTCTGCCTTCTTTCTTGACTCTTCATCGTCATCCTTTGCTTTTTGCCCTGAGGGTTTCCTTCGCATTCTACCCTCGAAACGCGTTCTTGTTCGTGTGGAATCATTTCTTCTTCCATCCAATCCTCCTCTTCTCGCCATCAAAGACACTTGGCAGATTGCCTCATTCATTCTCCCTGCAGGCCTCTCCCTTTTTTAGCTCTCTTTGTAGCAAAGAAGAAGAGGAGGCGACTCTTCAAACCCACTCCAAACGGTAGCAAGAGTATTTCATACCCATCCTCCGGACAACATCCCACGGAAAAGATGGCCTCTCAAAAGGCTTCTCCTTCCAAGGAAGAGACGACATCCCTCGAAAACAGTCAAATTGGCCTTTGGACCGACCAAAGCACGCGAAGTAACAACAACACCACCACAAAGGATCAACCGCAGGACAAGCATCAAAAAGTGCGCGGTCGAAGCTCGACTATGTCGCCGACTCTGATGGAGTTTTCTCGACCGGATGAGGAACCAGAGGGTCCTATTTTTGGACCGCCCGAGTCATTGACGGTTGGAACAATGAACACTGGTGCTCGGATCAATCCACAGGCGCCACCAAAGCAAGAGTCGACCAAACGAAGCCGAAGAGCAAGCGACTTCCACCCGCACCCAAACTTGCTTAAGACCCAGCTGGGAGTTGCACCCGGAGAGCAGGGGAGTAGTGGCACCCGCAAGCAAAAGATGGCTCGAACGTCATCTACGCATGGATCGATGTGGGACATGAACCAAGCCGCCAGTGATGTCAAGCAGGAAGTCAAGATGTCAAGGTAAGGAGAGCCTCAGAAAGGCACGGAGGAGGTCTGTGCCCAAGGTCGATAATTCCTTTGTGCGAGGGTGTGATTGACGACAACAACGACGACAACAGGGAAGACAAAAGGAAAAAGACAAAGACAAGCGCTCGCCCTGGCAAGAAAGAGCATTGAGCAAATGGCATGGAATATCCCTTTCTTGTTCTGAAATTTTTTTTTTTTTTTTTGAAAAAAAAATATTTGTTTCCGCCATTTGCCCCCAAGGATTGCTTCCAAGGGACTTGGGGACTCGAGGGGACTTGAAGGAAAAGAGAGAGGGAAGGGAAGGGAAGGGACAGAGAGGGAGAAGGAAGGGGAGAATGGGACTGTGTGATACAGCTGGCTGGGAATGAACGAATGCTACATGAATGCAATGGACGTGCGTGTGTGTGTGCGTGTCCATCCTTCCTTCCTTTCCTTTCCCTTCGCCATCATCCACGTCCTCCCATCCCATCAGCCTACTGCCCCAGCAGCAACAATAACAACAACAACAATAGCAACAACAACAACAACAACAACAACAAGCACCACCTGCACCACCCACACGCACAGCTCCCCCACCTGATCCCGTCCTTGCCGAGCTTTAACCATTGACTGCCTTCCCTTTCTTTCTTTTCTACATCCTCTCCCTGCTTCGCACTCATTCTTTTCCATTCACCCTTGCTAATTCTTGACTGTGGATATCGCCCCATCCCGGTCGAAAATTGCGCCATTCCCCTTCTCCGGCTGAACATTCATTCATGCCTCCTCGGCCGGCTCCATACCATCTTCGTAGCAGCGCCAGGACCCTCTCCTCCACCTCTTCTAGTCACACTTCTGCCTCTATTCAAGAGCTTGCCTCCTCGACTTCGGCATCTTTGCGGCCTGCATCCTCGTTAGGACGCCCCAATACCCGCCATCAGTCTTTGGTTTCTCCTCAAGCCCATCAAGAGTTCATTACATTTTCTTCTGGACTCGGCCGCACATTTGTTGCCTCAACCTCGTCTGCTCCGCCACCAGCGCCTTCGACCGTGCACCACTCTTCATCCTCTTCAACGGAAAGCAACAGAAAGCGCACATTTGCCCTGCGCAATTCGAACCAGCAGACTACCTCTCAGAGTGATAGTCAGAGCCTTAGCCGATCCAAGATACCACGGCTTGCATCCAACTCAGAGGCAACCACAGGAGCTCAAGCCACCGCAAGGCGTACATCGCCCAGAAGAACAACGCAGAGTATTCCATTCACTCGAAAGTCGAAAATGAGTACCTCTCAAAAGATATCCAACCCCCGAACCAAAGACTTGGCTGACAGGGACATGGAGCAAGACGCAAACGAATCCCATGACACAGCCAAGCCATCCATGCCTGCGCCTTTTGAGGCTGATACCTCGCAAGAAAACGGCGATATTGGACAAAATCGAAATGATGGTCAGATCACGACAGACATAGAGACTAGCCTAGAGCAACACAAGTTCAGCACTGGTGAACAGACGACTGCGGATGCTATTGGCATTGCAAAGGAAGAGGGAGATGTCGACGTCAACGAAGATGAAAACGAGAATAATGAGAACAGCAACGCCAACGATGAAGACGAGGACGAGGACGAGGACGAGGACGAGGACGAAGACGAAGACGAGGACGACGATGAAGAGGGATACAATCCTCATCGTCAGGCAGACCAAGACGGCAGTATGAGCGGTATGGTCTCTGGAATCTCCTCGCGACTGAAAGGTATCCTCACCAACCTCCGAGCCCATGAAGATCCATCGTTACAGCTTATCGCTCTTCAAGATCTGGCTGTGTTGTTATCAGTCTCAACCGAAGATACTCTGGCGGGCTACTTCAGCTGCGATACCTTTGTCAAAGAGCTTGTTATTCTACTGAAGGGCACTGGCGACGGGGATGACAACGCCGATATGATGCTTTTGGCTTGCCGATGCTTGTCCAATCTGATGGAAGCCATGCCAGCTTCGCTCGGCAGTGTTGTGTACGGCGGAGCGGTAGCGGCCTTGTGTGAAAAGCTCATTGTGATTCAGTACATCGACTTGGCGGAGCAGTCGCTGACAGTAAGTGCCCCTCTCACGGCCGCCGGAATTTGAAAGAAAGTCATGTGTGCACTATGTGTTAACCTCTGGGTGTGCTTGGTGGTAGACTCTTGAAAAGATCTCGTCGGAATATCCACATGCTGTAGTCAAGGAGGGCGGACTTGCAGCTGTTCTTACCTATATGGATTTCTTTTCCACGAATGTTCAACGAACTGCCGTGAAGACTGCAGCGAATTGCTGCCGAGGAATGCATCACGACAGTATTGCCATGGTCCAAGATATTTTACCGAACCTTGAAAACATCATTCAATACTCAGACCAAAAGATTGTGGAGCAAGCATGTCTCTGCTTTGTTCGCCTCGCAGATAGTTTCAGGTCCAACGCTGCTCATCTTCAGGTATGTGAATTCTGTTATGCAGCTCTGGGGTGGAACCACCAATTTCATTCTAACACTTTTCCTCCAATGTATTTGTAGTCCATTATCACTGAGCCAGTTTTGCGGGCAATGCTGTCGCTCCTCTCTCCTAATGCAAACGTTATCGTGTGGTAAGGGTCAAAAAAGAGTTGAATTGACCTATTGCTGAGATTGAACTATTAGATGCAGAGCTAACCTATCTTGCTCTTGTAATCAGTCCGCCAGTTTATACTCTCCTCCTGCACTTCTTCAGCACCATTGCCGAACACTCGCCAGCACTAGGATCTGCTTTGTTAGAAATGGATGTTGTTGACACCCTCTTTTTGGTTCTTACTGGAGTTCCAGCACCCCCGACAGGTGTTGAGGCAGCACTTGGTACACTCCAGGTCCCCAACGTTGGATCGCGTTCAAAAGACCAAGTCTCTGAGATCCTAGGGATTGTAACTCAGTTGTTACCGACTCTTCCCAAAGGTATCTTTCAATCTCTCGTTTTGATGAAGCCGCATCTTTCGAAAAATTCGCTTCTAATTCAAAAGCTCCACTAATTAAACATATTAGCCGATCCGCTGTTCGATACGGAATATCGACACTTGGCTCTAAAGCAGCTGGAACAGCAAAAGCGAGATCAGACTTCTGGCGATGAAGCGCCAATGGCTCCGGCAGCTCCGGTAGAGGTTGTGGTAGATATGAAGCGAGAGCTGCTCGAGTCGAACCCAGCAAGGGTTCGTCGCCTGGGCCGGATCTTGTTCCCAACGTTGATCGAGGTTTATTCATCCACAGTACACTACCAGATACGCCAGCGAGCAATCCTCGGATTGGTGAAGCTTGCCTACTTTTCGGAAGAGGCTGTCCTGCGAGATGTTTTGAAGGTATTGTTTTACGGTTTGGTGCCTCAAACATGATTGGCGTCCTTACTAACGATTTCGTGTGATCTTCGCGGTTGCATTTCATAGGAGGTTGAACTTGCCAGCTTTTTGGCCGTTATCTTGTCTCAGCAGGAGCATCAGTCTCTCGTTGTGGCTGCATTGCAAATAGCGGACATTCTCATGACAAAGCTTCCGTCAGTTTACCGCCATTTCTTTGAAAGGGAAGGAGTCATCTTTGAGGTTTCGAAGCTGGCCTTCCTTGGAGTCGAAAAATCACTATCGAACGATTTGGAAAAGGCCTCCGTCATTGACAAGCCTCTGGAGACACCTCCCAGCAATACAGAAGACAACGACGGTGATACACAGGATTCCAGCACATCGGGCACCATGGACATCACGCCAGAGGCAAACAAAGACGACCCTCAGCCCTCTGTCGCACCAGGCACCACGGCTAGCCGAAGGCTCGTTGGGTTGATGGCGGATCTCCGTAACGCACGTAGCGGCGCCGATAGAGCTCACTCCATGGAGGATCAACTAGATGCCATCCAGAATGAGTTGGAGTCGGCTTGGGGCTCAAACCACGCTTCAAACGGCGAGACTCTGCAGCCATCCCATGCCTCACGTGCAGCCCTTGACCAGCTCCGTATGCTCCACCGCCTTATTGTGGGAGGGTCAATCTCAGTTGCTGCCGCTCCGGCTGATGAGCGAGGTCTAGGCTCTGGAAAAACGAAGGAGTGGATCTTTGAACGTGCCAAGATCATTGTGGATGCATGTCAAGCGGTTGGCGCAAACGATTTAGGACAGGCTGCAGGCAACTCCGTCCTGGCAGACTTGAAACGGATGGGGGAGGGCTTGCGTGGGCCGGCTGAAGTTGCAGCTGTTTCACTCAACGACCTTGCGGGATACCTTTCTCGAGTGGGAGCAAACGGCATCTCATCCTTCGAGTTTTTGAGTAGCGGCCTGTCTCAGTCATTACTGGAGTACCTTACGAACGCCAAGAGTTCTGGGCTTGATAACCAGGATAGTCGAATCCGTCGGTTCATCGAGACTTTCATGGCAACCACCTCTTCCAGTTCAAGCAATCCTGCTGCTATGTCGCCGTTTAGTCAATTGGTGAAGAAGCTTCAAGAATCCCTCACTCGAATGGAGACATTTGAAGTCGAGACCGCACAGACTTCTATGGGCGAGCCAAGGAATCCCTCATCAAGCTTAGCCACCCAGGTGCGCCTTAAGCTGACCCCAGAGGAAGGAACCGAGGTATCCCCAGGACTGCAGAATCTTGTCGTCTCTATTCACGCCATCGCCACTTTTAGGACACTGGACGAATACTTACGACCGCGCCTCAAGCCAACACTCTCTGCCCCTGAAAAGTCGGAAAATAGCAACAAAAGCTCCTCTGGTGCTGACCAGAAACATTCAGCAGATACCGACAGTATCTCTACTACTCGCAGGAGCAGCCGGCTACAGAAACTCACCGACTCATCCGGAGACAATGGAAAGTCCGATGCCGATGGACAGATCGAGGCTTCTCAAGATAAGGATGATAGTGATGATTCTTCTGATGTGAGTGAAGGCGATATCGAAGAAATGGACTACGAGTTGGAGCGACATGCAAGTGCTCAGGCCACAAAAGGAGGAGATAACTCACCGGTTGAAGTCGATGCGGACGACCTTAAAGCCTCTGGCGCCGTGAAATCAGGCAGTGATGAGAATCTAGAAGGTGCGAGCGACAGATCCAAATCACCGACAAATACTAGTTCAAAATCAAAGTCGTCCTCCGACACGACTAGTCCTTGGCACATTCAGTTCTCCCTTCATGGATCACCTCTCAACACCGATACGACTGTATATGGCGCCCTTCACAACTATGAGCGCAAGAATGCAAAAGGACCTGCTTTTAGACCCGTCTGGTCGTCCATTTATCCCATCAAGTATAAACGAGTCGACGCGGCTGTCCCTGAGCATCAGCCAATGCGAACAGTCAATCTCAGTGAAGATAGTGTCGACCTCACGTTGACGTCGCACATGCCCGTTGAGTTATCACAGCAAGCCGACTACTCTCCCATCCTTGGACTTCTGCGAGTTCTTCATGGTGTTAATGATGACTGGACTCGCTTCTACGGAGCCGAAGATCAGTTGCCGACGGTAACGGTGCAGACCTTGGACACTCAAGAATTTATCAACAGCAAAATTTCGGCCAAGGTGTCCCGTCAATTGGAGGAGCCACTGATTGTTGCGAGCAGCTGCTTGCCAAACTGGACTGTCGGACTTGCCAAGGGCTTTCCATTTTTGTTTCCATTTGAGACACGATACACATACCTACAGTCCACTTCCTTTGGCTTCTCGAGGTCCCTCATGCGCTGGCAAAATCAACAACAGCGGGCTGGACAAGCTGACCAGCGCGATGACTCGCAAACATTCCTAGGACGAATCCAACGCCAAAAGGTCCGGATTTCGCGCCAAAAAGCCCTCGAATCGGCTGTGCGCGTAATGGAACTCTATGGTTCTCATCGGGCTATGTTAGAGGTCGAGTACTTTGAGGAGGTCGGTACAGGCTTAGGGCCCACACTGGAGTTTTACTCTGTGGTATCGAAAGAGTTCTGCAAAAAGTCTCTGAAACTTTGGCGCTTTGGCGATTCCGAGTCGACCTCAGAATATGTGTCTGCACCGCATGGACTATTCCCAAGACCCATGGGATCCTCTCCCGATGAGAATGACAAGTAAGATACCGAGAGCTCATTGATTTGACAATGGGCCTTCGTGATTCCCTAACCAGATGTCCATTTTTCTCTATTTTTAGGAAAATTCTGCAGCTGTTCAAGTCGCTCGGCCAGTTCATCGCGAAGGCGATGTTGGACTCGCGAATCATAGATGTCCCGCTGTCTTATTTGTTTGTAAGTCAGATCCAAGGACGGTGCCTAAAGCCTAGCTTGCAGCTGGTCAAGTTGATCGATCCGGTGCTGGCACAATCCCTTCAGAGTCTCCAAGCGTTTGTGAAGGAAAAGAAGCGCATCTACAGCCTTAATCTACCCAGTAAGGAAAGGGAACGAGCACTGAGCAGTATTGACCTCAACGGATCCAAACTGGAAGATATGAGCCTCGACTTCACCCTCCCTGGTTATCCAGACATCAAGCTGAAGGTATAATGTTGCGAATTATATTGCTCTTGTTCATGCCCTGTTCCTATTATTGACATACTTTACCCCGGCTATTCTAGACTGGTGGTGATGCAATCCCTGTGACGATCTACAATATTGAGGAGTACATTCAATTGGCTCTGGAAGTGACGGTGGGCAGTGGTGTGGAGGCCCAAGTGGCATCGTTCAAGTCGGGATTCAACTGTGTGTTCCCCATCCACGACCTTGCTGGCTTCCGTTCCGAAGAGCTTGTGAGGCTGTTTGGTTCTGGTGAAGAAGACTGGACATATGAGAGTAAGTTTTTTTTTTTTTTTTTTTTTTTTTCATCAATTGAGTTTGGAGGAATGACATCGAGGAAATACCGAGATGTCCATTCTAACCTTCTCACCTTTCTTGTAGCCCTCGTGGAGAGTGTGAAAGCCGACCATGGATTCTCGAGCGAAAGCCAAGCCTTCAAGAACTTGCTGCGGGTGATGAGCGAGTTCAATGTGGAAGAACGCCGTCAGTTCTTGCAGTTTATTACTGGAAGTCCCAAGCTGCCGATTGGAGGTAGAGGAATAGCCGATAATTGTTTTTTCAGACCACTGCTATCTGACTTGGTCGACCCTAACGAGATATTGTGTTCTTTGTGTGATGTCTGATAGGTTTTAAGAATTTGCATCCAGCCTTTACAGTTGTGTGCAAGCCATTTGAGGCACCACTGAGGGCCGATGACTATTTGCCCTCAGTGATGACCTGTGCCAACTATCTCAAGATGCCCAATTACTCGAACAAGGAAGTGACACTGGCAAAGTTTAAGATGGCGTATGAAGAGGGCCAGGGCAGCTTCCATCTGTCATAACTGTGCAGCCGCGATAGTCTACCTGTACGATAGTCGAATAAAACCATTCGAATAAAAAATTACCAAGAAAAAATTACCAAAAAAAAAAAAAAAAAAAAAAGGGCCCGCTTTCTTGCCCAAGTTCGATTACTCAGCACTCAGCAGTTCGGCGTTTGTTGTGCACCTTCTAGGAGAGAAAGCCCACCGAGTCCACTCTTCGCACCTGCAGTACTGCATCATCCAGCCCCCTCACTGCTGAGTAATCGAGCGGCGTCCGTATTGTTGAATGTCAAAATTGGAAGACCGCGAAATTGGTGCAACCCTGGTGATGTGGATGTTGCAACTGCGCGCGCACCGCAAACGTTATTTTAGAATACTTTTGTAGATCCCCCTTCTGCACCGTGGAGCAGTGCACCCACCCTGATGTACACAAAGAAGAGGGCCTCGCGGATGAGAGAAAGTGACGCGATGTGGACTCTAGCACAGTTGACTTAAAAAAAAACTGCTTTCTTGGCATCGACGCCGTCTCTTGGATTGGTTGATTGCACTTGTTAAGCTATATCCATGCTCTCTGGCGTGTGCGCTCTAAGCCATCGTGCGACGCAGAGGCTTGGGTCAGGATCAATGTAGTTCTGCCGGTTTGCAAGTTCCCAAACTTCACTGTCATCCAAGCCCCACCTCAGAAAACATATAAATACTAGACATCTCCCTCTTCGTTTTAGGATCATTCAACAAACAGTCTTTCCTCTCCTTCTCTCTCTTTCAGAACACCCATTACTCTCTCACTCAGAACAAATATCTAAAATGGCCGCCGCACCTGCTTCCTCCATCGATCAGCTCCTCCCCAAGGCCACCAAGGCCCCCTCAGATGTTCTGTCCAAGGCCTCCGAGTCTTCAACCGAATCGACTTTCAAGATTCTTTACTTTGGTCTCCATGGTCGTGGCGAGATGACCCGCACGCTCTTGGCCTATGGTGGAGCCCGCTTTGAGGAGATCCCTCTCCAATGGCCAGCCATGAAGGCTGATACCCGCTTCGGATGCTTGCCTGTAAGTCTCCACGGTCATTTGCAGTATCTGCTTCCTCTTCAATTGCTTCCGTTGTATGAATTCTCACTCAACTGACATTGTCTTTATTCTTTTTTGTGACATCACCAGGTTCTTTACGAGACCACATCTTCCGGCACCGTCCTCGAACTGTCCGAGTCCCTTGCGATCGAGCGTTACCTGTCCCGCAAATTCAACCTCTTGGGTTCCAACTCCTGGGAAGAACATCTCGTGAACGAGTTTGCCAACTCGACCGAGAGCTTGAACAACCATTTCAACAAGGTTGCATTCGCAACCGATCTCGATGTTCGTCAGAAGGAGGCTGAGGCCTTTTACAAGGACCACCTGCCCCGCTGGATTCAGACTCATGAGCGTCTTTTGGCAGTGGAGGACCAGAAGCAGAACGGACACTATGTGGGAGACAAGATCACATTGGCCGATATCCGCACAATGGTGATGTTGGACCGGATCCTGTTCTTGGTTCCCAAGGGACAGGACGAGACCGTGAACAAGATCTTGAACAGAGAGACCGCCCCCGGTCTGTTTAAGGTCCGTGACACCGTCCACGCTCATCCCTTGATCGCAGCGTGGAAGAAGAGCCAGCGTCACCAGGAGATCGATGCCGGCACCAAGGGCTTCTTCAAGTTCTAGAATGGGCGAAGACAAAGGATACCTTATCAGATTCTGAATAAAAAATAAAAAAAATCTCTGCCAAAAAAAAAAAAAAAAAAAAAGTTGATTGAAAAAACAGGGGTGGCCATTGTCGTCCAGTCTTCGGTAATGTGAAAAGACACGCTTTGCTACTCTTCCCCCATCAGACAGGCGACCGATGGCGAGTGGAGAGGCATCCGATAAGAAGTGGACCCTTCAGGCACGCCTAGCTTTTTTTTAAAGTTGCTTTTCATTTGTGCCTCGATTTCGTTCGCCCTGTCTCGCCCTCGGAGATTCCGAGGCAGGAGGAGACTTTGGTCCAGCTGGACAATTGTAACTTTGCCTCTGGATCGCAATTGAGGCTTTCTCTTGTCTTCCTTTCTTCCTTCCTTCCTTACCTCGCTTTCTAGCTGTCACCCCCTCGCCTCTGTCAGCTCTTGCTCTTGTCCTTCCCCATGGCTAAGTATCTCGGATGGATGAAAGCGTTTGGCTGTTCTCAAGCCGGTCTTTCATTGTTTTAGAAGAGATCTCGAGTTCCTGATCCGTAGTCCCAAAACCAATCCTCCAGTTGGCGGATCCCTTGATGGTTGACGGCAGCCTGCCGTCTTTCAAGGACAAGCTCGTCCAGGGCGAACCACCCGAGGCCGAACATGGCTCTACGGCCAGCAAGCACTCAGCAGTTCTAGACCTTGCACAATTAGCTTTTATTATTTTTTACTATGTTGGCCATATGCAGTCGAGAGCAACCCTTCCATGATCATTTCGAACAACTTGCAGCTCTGGCCTCTGGCAAAATTGCGTGGGCAGTTTGGGCGGAAAAAAAGCCCCGCCCTCACCAGGGGGTCAGCCTTTTCGTTTCATCAAATGACTTTGTTCAACAATCCCCCAACACTACTCTCGATTCCCACAGAGATCCATGAGGCGATCCTGCCGTACCTTCGCCAAAGCGACCTTTGTCAATGTGTTCTCACATCTCGAGGATGGAACAGAATCTTTACCCCTTTGCTGTGGGAGAGTCTGGTCATCTTTTCACGCGAGCGCGCGGATCGGTTCGGGAGGGATGAGGCTCAACAAGCACTGAAGAGGAATGCATCACATGTCCGCGAGCTGTGTCTCGCCCACAAGTCGATATACGAGCAGTTCCTCCCAACCTTGGAGAGCCTCTATTCCGAGTCTGGCATGGGCAAACGCATGGCGTACACGATTGGACTTCTCACTCACTTGCGCACATTGGAGTTGAACAATGTCAGGAATTCAGACCACGCGCTCGACGAAAGAGTCTTTGCTCTGGCTCAACAGAATCCCTCTCTCAAGCCCTCAAGGTCAGTTTGCAAATGGACCCAGAGGCGGTGTTAAAGCTAGTGACTGAATACATGCCGAATCTGGAGCACCTTGATCTGGACATTCGCTGGCGAGGAAATGTCAAAGAGCTGCTTGAGAAACTTCCCGAGAGTATTTGCACTCTAAAGCTGAGAGGCGTCCATCACACGGCGCCACCGCTATCGGTCGAGGCTTCGGAAACATGGACAGTGCGACGACATCATGCCCTTGAGACTTTCGACATTTCAGGCACGCTCTCAGGACCAGAGACTGCTGTCCTGGACCAGTTCCTAAGCAGCTGTGGTCCCAGATTAAAGACAATCAGTGGCATGGGATTCTCATGGTGCATTCGAAACGAAGCTATTCTCAGGACCTTGTCGAGTATTGGTTTCGTTTGGACAGAGTTGAACCGGGCTTTAGTGTCGCGCCATGAAACCGACAGAGACGTAGCCAGTTTGATCGCCCAAAGTTCTTGGAGCGTCATTGACATTTACACGAATTGCGCGGGACCCATGACCGTCAACGCGATAGTAGAGAACTGTGACAATCTTACGGTACTCAATATCATGGAGCCAGGCAACACTGCCATGACAGGCGCGCACCTACAGACTATCCTGTCCAAGGCCAAGCACCTGACATCCCTTCAAGTCCATTGGCTCTCCGATGCCCAAAAATATCAGTGCGACAGACATCCTCATGTCCGAGTGGGCAACCACGACTTTGGAACACATCGACTTCAAGATTCACGTCCCTCGAGCCTGTACCGAAGAGGCAATTGATGAACACGACCGAGCAATGACCACAAACAGGACTTTCGGCAACATCCAGCGACAGCTTTTCCGGCGCCTGGGGCAACAAGTACACACCTCAGAAGACTGATGATCGGCGGTAGGATCGTAAATGCGGAAGCCGGACGATTCGAGTACCAACTTGATTGTCTTCAGTTTTCATTGGAGACTGGGCTGGATGAGTTGAAGAATCTCAAGAAACTTGAAGTATTGGATGTTAACCAAATGGATGTCCGAGTGGGAGTGCCAGAGCTCGAATGGATGGTTGAGAATTGGCCACAAATCAACCTTGTTTCGGGCTTGTTTTATGGCTACCACACCCTTTCCAGTGAGGTAAGAGACTGGCTAGCAAGCCATCGACCCTCGTGGCGGTGAGATGGATGAAGCAGCTATTGTCGTTTATAAAAAAGAGAAACTTGGCTTCTTTAAATATGTTCAAAGTGCTTAATGACGAAGCTGATGTTTCAAAGAGAGAGGGGGAATCTTCCGTTGAACTCATTGAAGGACAACATTGGTAGGGGGACGAAGGGATCTTCGTACTTGGCACTGTCATTGACATACGTATCTCGAGATGTCTTTGATGAGGCCATGGTCGCGACGGGAGGGGACGTGTCTACTCAGGACGCGTCCCGATAAGCGGACACCATGTGCAAGAGACAGCACCTAGCTCTGTTGATTACTGGGAGCGCCCCCCTTTTTTTGAACAACATGCGGCGCAGTTTGCGTGCGATAAAAAGACCCGCCACTGTGTGTACGAGCGCTTCTTCTCATCAAATGACGTCCCTCAACAATTCCCCAACGCTGCCTACGATTCCCACGGAGATCATTGAGGCGATCCTGCCATACCTCCGCCAAAGCGACCTTTGTCAATGTGTTCTCACCTCTCGAGGGTGGAACAGGATCTTCATCCCTTACCTCTGGCAGAGCCTGGTCATCCATTCACGCAAGCGCGCCGACCAGTTTAGTAGGGATGAGGCCCAACAAGCACTGAAGAGGAATGTATCATATGTCCGCGAGCTGTGTCTTTCCCACAAGTCGCTATACGAACAGCTCCTCCCAAAGTTGGTGACCCTTTACTCCGAGATTGACGTGGGCGAGCATGTCATTTACTCGACAGGACCTCTCTCCCGTCTACGTTCCTTGGAGTTGTGCTATATCAAATATCCGAGGGGTATGCTCGACAAAGACATCTTTGCCCTGGTTCGACAAAATCCTTCTCTCCGGCGCCTCAAGATCAGTCTGTATATGGAATCAACAATTTTGACACAGCTGGTGACAAAGTACATACCAAGTCTGGAGGACCTCGATGTGGACATTGCGTGGAAGGGAGATCTCAAAGAGTTGCTCGAGAACCTTCCTGAGGGTATTCGACTTCTAAGAATGAAGTACATCCGACACCTCAAGCCAAAACCACCCTCAGCAAAAGTCTCCAACCCCGATGAAATGAACCTGGTGAAAAGGAAGGTGCGACTTCATCATTCCCTCGAGTCTCTGGATATCTCTGGCAACATTGACGCAAACCCGGAAAATGTTCTGGCCGGGTTCTTTGAGAGTTGCAGCTCCAAACTAAAGACAGTCAGGGGTATGGCATATAATTGGTCCATCAGTTGCGCATCTATGGCCAAAGCTCTCTCAAACACTGGTTTCGTTCAGACAGAGTTGCGGCCGAATGTATTTCAGCACAATGAACCTGATGATAATGTGGCCAAGATCATTGCCAGTTCTCCCTGGACCGTTATTGACTTGTGCATAGAATCTTTGGGACCCATGGCTATCAACGCCCTTTTGGACAATTGTGATAACCTGACGGTGATCAATATCTTGGAGCCTGGCGACACTGGCGTGTACGTGCAAACCATTCTGTCCAAGGCCAAGAATCTGAAATCTCTCCAAATCCATTGGTACTTCGATGCTCAAAGTATCAGAGCGACAGATATTCTTGCGACCCAGTGGGCAACCACGACCTTGGAGCACATTGACTTCAAGATTCACGTCCCTCGTGTCTTTGATGAAGAAATCACCGAAGACGACGACCAAGGGGCGGCTATCGAGACTTCTCGAAACATCCAGCGGCAGCTCCTCCGGCGCCTGGGACAACAAATACATCTTAAAAATCTTATAATTGGTGGTACGGCCACCGCTGCCAGGACCGGGCTGAGAGGGTACCAGCGCGATTGCGTCGAGTTCACATTGGAGACTGGACTAGATGAGCTGAAGGACCTCAAGAAGCTTGAGCTGTTGGATATCAGCTACATGGATCACCGCGCAGGAGTGCCAGAGCTTGAGTGGATGATCGATAATTGGCCTCGGATCCACCGTATCTATGGCATGCGGGATCCCCTCCATCCAAGCGACTTGGTGAAGAAGTGGCTGAAAATCAATCGCCCCTTTTAGAGATGAGATGGACGTCGTTTCCAATAAACAAATACAATTTTGTGTGTGTGCGCGTTTCTTTTTGTCTCATAGTAATCGGGATTATGAAAGTGAAAGCGGGGAACGCCAGGATCTCCAACTAAGCGGATTTTCTGATTCAGTTCTTCGAGACTTCTCTGCATGCACAGCACAGTCACCAAGATCTGTTGTGAGCACTCAAGCTTCTCATTCGAGTAAAGTGTGTGTGGGGGCGCAGTTTTGCGTGCACTATAAAGACTGTCCACTGTGTACGAGGACTTCTTTCTATCAAATGACGTCCTTCAACAATCCCCCAACACTGCTTACGATTCCCACGGAGATCATTGAGGCGATCCTGTCGTACCTCCGCCAAAGCGACCTTTGTCGATGTGTTCTCACCTCTCGAGGGTGGAACCGAATCTTCATCCCTTATCTCTGGCAGAGCCTGGTCATCCATCCACCCAAGCACGCCGACCGGTTCGGTAGGGATGAGGCTCAACAAGCACTGAAGAGGAATGCATCATATGTCCGCGAGCTGTGTCTCGCCCACAAATCGTTGTACGACCAGTTCCTCCCAAAGTTGGTGACCGTTTACTCCGAGATTGGCGTGGGCGAGCATGTCATTTACTCGATAGGACCTCTCTCCTGTTTACATTCCTTGGAGCTGATCAATATAAAACTTCAGAGGGGCACGCTCGATAAAGACATCTTTGCCTTGGTTCGACAAAATCCTTCTCTCCGAAGCTTCAAAATCAGTGTACAGATGGAATCTACAATGTTGGCTCAGCTGGTGACAAAGTACATACCAAATCTGGAGGACCTCGATGTGGACATTGTGTGGCATGGAGATCTCAAAGAGCTGCTCGAAAACCTTCCTGAGGGCATTCGCCTTCTAAGAATGAAAGACATCCGACACTACACGACAAAACCACCATCAACAGAAGCCTCAAACCCCGATGCTGCGAACCCGGTGAAAAGGAAGATGCGACTTCATCATTCCCTCGAGTGTCTGGATATCTCTGGCAACATTGACACAAACCTGGAAAATGTTCTGGTCGCGTTCTTTGAGAGTTGCGGCTCCAAACTAAAGACAATCAGGGGTATGGCGTATAATTGGTCCATCAGTTGCGCACCTATAGCCACAGCTCTCTCAAACACTGGTTTCATACAGACAGAGTTGCGGCGGAATGTTTTTTTTCAGGACAATGAACCCGACGATAATGTGGCCAAGATCATTGCCAGTCCTCCTTGGACCGTTATTGACTTGTGTACACAATGTTTGGGACCCATGGCTGTCAGCGCCCTTTTGAACAATTGTGATAACCTGACGGTGCTCAATATCAAGGAGCCTGGCATCACTGCGCTCACAGGCGTGTACATGCAAACCATTCTGTCCAAGGCTAAGAATCTGAAATCCCTTCACGTCCATTGGCACTCCGATGCTCAAAGTATCAGAGCGACAGATATTCTCGCGACCCAGTGGGCAACCACGACCTTGGAACACATCGACTTCAAGATTCACGTTCCTCGCGTCTTTGACGAGGATATCACCCAAGAGGACGACCAAGCGGCGGCTATCGAGGCTTCTCGAAACATCCAGCGACAGCTCCTCCGGCGCCTGGGACAACAAATACATCTCAAGAAGCTGGTAATTGGTGGTATGGCTACCACTGCCAGGACTGGGCTGTTTGGGCACCAACGCGATTGTGTCGAGTTCACATTGGAGGCTGGGCTGGATGAGCTGAAGGAGCTCAAGAAACTTGAGCTGTTGGATATCCACCACATGGATCACCGCGTCGAAGTGCCAGAGATTGAGTGGATGGTCGATAATTGGCCTCGAATCCACCGTGTCTATGGCATGCGAAATCCCCTCCATCCGAGCAACCTGGTGAAAGAGTGGTTGGAGACCAATGTTTGGAGATGTTGTTTATATTATTAAACAAATACAATTTTGTGTGTGCGCGTTTCTTTTTGTCTCAAGTGTTGGGATTATGAGTTGCGGCCCTTCCCTGCAGGCACAACACAGTCACCAAGATCTGTTGAATATTGTGAGCACTCTTTCTTATTTGAGTAAAGTGTGCTTGGAGGCGCAGTTTTTGCGTGCGATATAAAGACCCGCTACTGTGCACACCGAACGTCATCCCTTCTCGTTCCGTTCAGATGACTTCCCTCAGCAATCCCCCAACACTGCTTACGATTCCCACGGAGATCTTTGAGGCGATCCTGTCGTACCTCCGCCAAAGCGACCTTTGTCAATGTGTTCTCACCTCTCGAGGGTGGAACAGGATCTTCATCCCTTACCTCTGGCAGAGCCTGGTCATCCATTCACGCAAGCGCGCGGACCAGTTCGGTAGGGATGAGGCCCAACAAGCACTGAAGATGAATGCATCATATGTCCGCGAGCTACGTCTTGCCCACGCATCGTTGTATGATCAGTTCCTCCCAAAATTGGTGACCGTTTACTCCGAGATGGGCGTGGGCGAACATGTCATTTACAAGATAGGTCCTCTCTCCCGTCTACACTCCTTGGAGTTGTGCTATATGAGACTTCCGAAGGGCGCCACACTCGACAAAGGCATCTTTGCACTGGTTCGACAAAATCCTTCTCTCCGGCGCCTCAAGATTAGTTTGCATATGGAATCTACAATGTTGGCTCAGCTGGTGACAAAGTACATACCAAATCTGGAGGACCTCGATGTGGACATTGCGTGGAAGGGAGATCTCAAAGAGCTGCTTGAGAACCTTCCAGAGAGTATTCGCCTTCTAAGAATGAAAGACATCCGACACGTCAAGCCAAAACCACCATCAGCAGAATCCTCAAACCCCGATGAAGCGAGCCTGGTGAAAAGGAAAGTGCGACTTCATCATTCCCTCAAGTCTCTTGATATCTCTGGCTTCATTGACACAAACCTGGAAAATGTTCTGGTCGCGTTCTTTGAGAGTTGCGGCCCCAAACTAAAGACAATCAGGGGTACGGTGTATAATTGGTCCATCAGTTGCGCACCTATAGCCACAGCTCTCTTGAACATTGGTTTTGTTCATACAGAGTTGCGGCGACATATATTCCAGCGCGATGAACCTGATGATAATATGGCCAAGATCATTGCAAGTTCTCCTTGGACCATTATTGACTTGTATACACAATCTTTGGGACCCATGGCTGTCAATGCCATTTTGGACAATTGTGACAACCTGACGGCGCTCGATATCATGGAACCTGGCAACACTGCGCTCACAGGCGCGCACATGCAAACCATTCTGTCCAAGGCCAAGAACCTGAAATCCCTTCAAGTGCATTGGCTCCTTGATGCCCAAAAGATCAACGCGACAGATATTCTCGCATCCCAGTGGGCAACCACAACCTTGGAACACATCGACTTCAAGATTCACGTCCCTCGCGTCTTTGACGAGGATATCACCGAAGAGGACGACCAAGCGGCGGCTATCGAGACTTCTCGAAGCATCCAGCGACAGCTCCTCCGGCGCCTAGGACAACAAATACATCTCAAGAAGCTGGTAATTGGTGGTATGGCTACCACTGCCAGGACTGGGCTGTTTGGGCACCAACGCGATTGTGTCGAGTTCACATTGGAGGCTGGGCTGGATGAGCTGAAGGAGCTCAAGAAACTTGAGCTGTTGGATATCCACCACATGGATCACCGCGTCGGAGTGCCAGAGCTTGAGTGGATGGTCGATAATTGGCCTCAAATCAACCTTGTCATAGGCATGTGGGATTCCCTCCATCCGAGCGACTTGGTAAAAGAGTGGCTGGTGTTCAATCACCTGGAGATCAATCACCTGGGAATCAATCACCCCGTTTGGAGATGAGATGTCGATGCCAATAAACAAATGAAAATTTTGTGATAGTTTTGTTTGTGCGCGTTTCTTTTTGTCACAAGTGTTGGGATTATGAAAGTGAAAGCTGTAGAAGCCGGATCTCCAATTGAGTGACTATGATCATTGAGAGATCGCCTATGATTGAGGTGTCTGTCGAGCACACGCTCAATTGGGGACACAGAGGTCATCGCCATTTGGTGCGAGCAGTTATCATCAGTAGTGGGACCTCAGCTCTTGAGCTACCCGGGACCGAAACGTGGGTAGTCTTCAGTAATTCTAGGCAGGACAGCCATAGAGTGGAAACGTGAAAGGACATCGAGATGTTCGACTCGTTCCTAACGTCGACCAATATTCTGTCTACAGGTCCGTCCTTCTCAATTGCCTGCACACCTTGGAGTTGTTATATATCAGATGTCCGAAAAACTCTCTGCAAGGAAACGGCGCGGCCCTTGTTCTACAAGACCCCTTCCTAAAAAGCCTCAGGATCAGTGCGCGAATGAGCTCGAAGGATGTGTTAAAGTTGGTAAAAGAGTGCGCACCGAATCTGGAGGACTTTGATCTAGACAAGCTGTGACAAGGGGATGTCTCCGAACTTCCTGAGGCCATCCCTGAGAGTATTCGCATTTTAAGACTGAGAAATGTTCGTCAATTGGTACCACAATCGTCAACCGTGGCCCTGAAAACCGATCATGTGGACCCAATGACAAGGAAAGAGAATCCCCATCTTGCACTCGAGTATTTCTAGATCTCTGGCTATCTGGGAGGAATACAAGAGGATTTTCTGATTCAGTTCTTCAAGAGTTGCAAGGTCTGTTGATATTGTGAGCAGCTCCTCATTTGAGTAAAGTTTGTATGGTGACGAGACTACATGGAGGCGCAGTTTTGCGTGCGATATAAAGACCCCGCAACTGTGTACGAGGGCTTTTTGCTATCAAATGACGTCCCCCGACAATCCCCCAGCACTGCCCACGATTTCCAAGGAGATCTTTGAGGCAATCCTGCCGTACCTCCGCCAAAGCGACCTTTGTCAATGTGTTCTCACTTCTCGAGCATGGAACAGGATCTTCATCCCTTACCTCTGGCAGAGCCTGGTCATACATTCACGCAAGCGCGCCGACCAGTTCGGTAGGGATGAGGCCCAACAGGCACTCAAGAGGAATGCATCATATGTCCGCGAGCTACGTCTTTCCCACGAGTCACTGAACGACCAGTTCCTCCCAAAGTTAGTGACCCTTTACTCCGAGATTGGCGTGGGCGAACATGTCATTTACTCGATGGGACCTCTCTCCTGTCTACATTCCTTGGAGTTGTGCTATATCAAACCTCCTAAGGGCGCGCTCGACAAAGACATCTTTGCCCTGGTGCGACAAAATCCTTCTCTCCGGCGCCTCAAGATCAATGTGCAGATTAGATCTACAACGTTGACACAGCTGGTGACAAAATACATGCCAAATCTGGAGGACCTCGATGTGGACATTGCGTGGAGGGGAGATCTCAAAGAGCTGCTCGAGAACCTTCCAGAGAGTATTCGCCTTCTAAGAATGAAAGACATCCGACACTACACGACAAAACCACCATCAGCAGAAGCCTCGAAACCCGATGACGCGAACCCGGTGAAAAGGAAGGCGCGACTTCATCATTCCCTCGAGTTTCTTGATATCTCTGGTGTTATTTATGTAAAACCGGAGAATGTGCTGGCCGGTTTCTTTGAGAGTTGCGGCCCCAAACTAAAGACTATCCGGGGTATGGCGCACAACTGGTCCATCAACTACGCACCTATTACCACAGCTCTGTCGAACACTCGTTTCGTTCAGACAGAGTTGCGGCGACATACATTCCAGCGCAATGAATCCGACGATATTGTGGCCAAGATCATTGCCAGTTTTGCCTGGACCGTTATGGACTTGTATACAAAATCTTTGGGACCCATGGCTGTCAATGCCATTTTGGACAATTGTGATAACCTGACGGCGCTCGATATCATGGAACCAGGTAACACTGCGCTCACAGGCGCGCACATGCAAACCATTATGTCCAAGGCCAAGCACCTGAAATCCCTTCAAGTCCATTGGCTCCTGAGTGCTCAAAAGATCAGTGCGACAGATATTCTCGCATCCCAGTGGGCAAGCACAACCTTGGAGCACATCGATTTCAAGATTCACGTCCCTCGCGTCTTTGACGAGGATATCACCGAAGAGGACGACCAAGCGGCGGCTATTGAGACTTCTCGAAACATCCAGCGACAGCTCCTCCAGCGCCTGGGACAACAAATACATCTCAAAAATCTCGTAATTGGTGGTACGGCCATCACTGCCAGGACCGGGATGAGTGGGTACCAGCGCGATTGCGTCGAGTTCACACTGGAGACCGGACTGGATGGGCTGAAGGACCTCAAGAAGCTTGAGCTGTTGGATATCACCTATATGGATCACCGCGCTGGAGTGCCAGAGCTTGAGTGGATGGTCGATAATTGGCCTCGAATCCACCGTGTCTATGGCATGCGGAATCCCCTCCATCCGAGCGACTTTGTGAAAGAGTGGTTAAAGATAAATCTGCCCTCCTGGGGATGGGTCTAAGGAACAATATACGCAGGGTACAGGAAATATACAAATATATACGCCAATAGACACGTCTCTTCTCCCCTCTGCCCTGCACGATTTGGCAAAGTCCCATGCATGTGGGGCGAAGATCGCAGATAGAATAGAATCTTGTTATCCTACAGGGTTGAATTCACCCCTTTCCACAATGACTTCTCTCACTGCTCCCCCGTCACTGGTCACGATTCCCACGGAGACACTGGAAGAGATTTTGCTGTACCTCAGTCAAGCAGATCTTTGTTATTGTGTCTGTACCTCTTGAGAGTGGAACAGGACCCTGATCCCTTACGCTTTTCATTGATACATACAAACAAGTCGGCCTCTTCTATAGGGAGGGAACTCAGCACGCCTTGAAGAGGAATGCGTCGTTTATCCGCGAGCTACGTCTCATCCACAGGTCGATGTACGATCAATTCCTTCCAACGTTGGAGACTGTCCACTCTGAACCAGACATAAGCCAACACTCTGTCTACAGGACCGGCCTTTTCACCCGCCTGCACACCTTGGAGTTGTTATTTTTCAATTGTCCGAAGAACTCTATCCAAGGAAACATGGCGGCTCTTGTTCGACAAAACCCCTTTCTCGGACGCCTCAAGTTCAGAGCGCGGATGAGCTCGAAGGATGTTAAAGTTGGTAAAAGAGTGCGCACCGAATCTGGAGGACTTTGATCTGGACAAGCTGTGGGGATGTTGCCGAACTTCTTGAGGCCATTCCTGAGAGTATTCGCATTTTAAGACTGAGAAATGTTCGTCAGTTGGTACCACAATCGTCAACCGTGGCTCTGAAAACCGATCATATGGGCCCGCCAGCAAGGAAAGCGCGTCCCCATCTTGCACTCGAGTATTTCGAGATCTCTAGTTCTCCGGGAGCAATGCAATCGGATATTGTGATTCATTTCCTCAAGGGCTGCGTTCCTAAGCTACAGACAGTCCGTGGCACTCCCTTTACATGGCACAAGGTCAACGTGGCTGTTTTACAAGCCCTGTCGAGTATTGGTTTCGTTTGGACGGCGTTACGTCAGGATAATCTGTCGCTTTATGAAGCCGACAGCAATGTGGCCACGACTATCGCCCACAGCCCCTGGAGCGTGATAGAGGCCTACACACGGTGGTTTGGGCCAATGGCTGTCAAAGCGCTGGTAGAGAACTGTGACAATCTCACGGTGCTCAATATCATGGAACCCAGGAACACGGCACTCACGGGCGCGCACATGCAAACAATTCTGTCCAAGGCCAAGAACCTGAAATCTCTTCAAGTCCATTGGCTCCTGAGTGCTCAAAAGATCAGTGCGACGGATATTCTCGCATCCCAGTGGGTAACCACGGCCTTGGAACACATTGACTTCAAGATTCACGTCCCTCGTATCTTTGACGAAGATATGACCGAAGAGGACGACCGAGTGGCGGCTATCGAGACCTCTCGAAACATCCAACGACAGCTCCTCCGGCGCTTGAGACAACAAATACATCTCAAAAATCTCGTAATTGGGTGGTACGGCCACCACTGCCGGGACCGGGATGAGTGGGTACCAACACGATTGCGTCGAGTTCACATTGGAGACTGGGCTGGATGAGCTGAAGGAGCTCAAGAAACTTGAGCTGTTGAATATCAGCCACATGGATCACCGCGTCGGAGTGCCAGAACTTGAGTGGATGATCGATAATTGGCCTCGAATCCACCGTATCTATGGCATGCGGAATCCCCTCCATCTGAGCGACTTGGTGAAAGAGTGGTTGGAGATCAGTCGCCCCTTCAGAAGATGTCGTTTCCAATAAACAAATACAATTTTGTGTGTGCGCCTTCTTATTTGAGCAAAGTGTGCTTGGAGGCGCAGTTTTGCATGCGATATAAAGATCCGCTACTGTGCACACCGAAGGTCCCTTCTCGTTCCGTTCAGATGACTTCCCTCAACAATCCCCCTACACTGCTCACGATTCCCACGGAGATCATTGAGGCGATCCTTCCAGACCTCCGCCAAAGCGACCTTTGTCAATGTGTTCTCGCATCTCGAGGATGGAACAGGATCTTCATCCCTTATCTCTGGCAGAGCCTGGTCATACATTCACGCAAGCGCGCCGACAGGTTCGGTGGGGATGAGGCCCAACAAGCACTGAAGAGGAATGCATCATATGTCCGCGAGCTACGTCTTGCCCACGTGTCGTTGTATGATCAGTTCCTCCCAAAATTGGTGACCGTTTACTCCGAGATGGGCGTGGTCGAACATGTCATTCACAAGATAGGTCCTCTCTCCCGTTTACATTCCTTGGAGTTGTGCTATATGAGACTTCCGAAGGGCGCCACACTCGACAAAGGCATCTTTGCACTGGTTCAACAAAATCTTTCTCTCCGGCGCCTCAAGATTAGTCTGCATATGGAATCTTCAATGTTGGCTCTGCTGGTGACAAAGTACATACCAAATCTGGAGGACCTCGATGTGGACATTGCGTGGAAGGGAGATCTCAGAGAGCTGCTTGAGAACCTTCCAGAGAGTATTCGCCTTCTAAGAATGAAAGACATCCGACACGTCAAGCCAAAACCACCATCAGCAAAAGTCTCCAACCCCGATGAAGCGAGCCTGGTGAAAAGGAAGATGCGACTTCATCATTCCCTCGAGTGTCTGGATATCTCTGGCAACATTGACACAAACCTGGAAAATGTTCTGGCTGGGTTCTTTGAGAGTTGCGGCCCCAAACTAAAGACTATCAGGGGTATGGCGTATAATTGGTCCATCAGTTGCGCACCTATAGCCAAAGCTCTCTCAAACACTGGTTTCGTACGGATAGAGTTGCGGCGGAATTTATTTCTGAACAGGAAACCTGATGATGATGTGGCCAAGATCATTGCCAGTTCTCCCTGGACCGTTATTGACTTGTGTACACAATGTTTGGGACCCATGGCTGTCAGCGCCCTTTTGAACAATTGTGACAACCTGACGGTGCTCAATATCATAGAGCCTGGCAACCCTGCGCCCACAAGCGCGCACATGCAAACCATTCTGTCCAAGGCCAGGAATCTGAAATCCCTCCAAGTCTATTGGTACTTCGATGCTCAAACTATCAGAGCGACAGATATTCTCGCGACCCAGTGGGCAAGCACAACCTTGGAGCACATCGATTTCATGATTCACGTCCCTCGCGTCTTTGACGAGGATATCACCGAAGAGGACGACCAAGCGGCGGCTATCGAGACTTCTCGAAACATCCAGCGACAGCTCCTCCGGCGCCTGGGACAACAAATACATCTCAAGAAGCTGGTAATTGGTGGTACGGCCATCGCTGCCAGGACCGGGCTGAGAGGGTACCAGCGCGATTGCGTCGAGTTCACATTGGAGGCTGGGCTGGATGAGCTGAAGGAGCTCAAGAAACTTGAGCTGTTGAATATCAGATACATGGATCACCGTGCCGGAGTGCCAGAGCTTGAGTGGATGATCGATAATTGGCCTCGAATCCACCGTATCTATGGCATGCGGAATCCCCTCCATCCGAGCGACTTGGTGAAAGAGTGGTTAAAGATCAATCTGTCCTCCTGGGGATGGGTCTAAGGAACAATATACGTAGGGTACAGGAAATATACAAATATACACGCCAATAGATACGATATTCTCACAGAGACGCGAGAATGGAGGCAAAGGACGCGAGATCATGTGCAGGAATGGTGTCAAGAGACGCGAGATTATGCACAGAAATGCGGGATACGATATACCTATGTCTGACAGTCGGATAAGCTGCAGAAACATATTTAGTCTTTGTGGCAGCTGGCGCGAGAATTGGTGGCAAGATATGATGTTGATGGTGAGGTGTGTGTGTGTGTGTGTGTGTGAGGGAGGGGGGGGGGGGGGGTCTTCTAACGCGCGGGAGGAAGTTACTACAGTGTAACTCAACTCCTTCTTTTGGTCGAGGGGATCGTAAGACATTCAATATATTGCTTCGGCCATGGAGACCAAAACAGAGTCAGAGTAACTTCAAAGTGGAATCATGTGAATCGGCGCGCTCAGGGGAGGTCACAAAGGTCATGAGATGTTTGATTTATTTATGAATCTCTTCTCCCTCTGCCCTGCACGATTTGGCAAAGTCCCATGCATGTGGGGCGAAGTTCGCAGCTGAAATAGAATCTTGTTATCCTACAGGGTTGAATTCACCCCTTTCCACAATGACTTCTCTCACTGCTCCCCCGTCACTGGTCACGATTCCCACGGAGACACTGGAAGAGATTTTGCTGTACCTCAGTCAAGCAGATCTTTGTTATTGTGTCTGTACCTCTTGAGAGTGGAACAGGACCCTGATCCCTTACGCTTTTCATTGATACATACAAACAAGTCGGCCTCTTCTATAGGGAGGGAACTCAGCACGCCTTGAAGAGGAATGCGTCGTTTATCCGCGAGCTACGTCTCATCCACAGGTCGATGTACGATCAATTCCTTCCAACGTTGGAGACTGTCCACTCTGAACCAGACATAAGCCAACACTCTGTCTACAGGACCGGCCTTTTCACCCGCCTGCACACCTTGGAGTTGTTATTTTTCAATTGTCCGAAGAACTCTATCCAAGGAAACATGGCGGCTCTTGTTCGACAAAACCCCTTTCTCGGACGCCTCAAGTTCAGAGCGCGGATGAGCTCGAAGGATGTTAAAGTTGGTAAAAGAGTGCGCACCGAATCTGGAGGACTTTGATCTGGACAAGCTGTGGGGATGTTGCCGAACTTCTTGAGGCCATTCCTGAGAGTATTCGCATTTTAAGACTGAGAAATGTTCGTCAGTTGGTACCACAATCGTCAACCGTGGCTCTGAAAACCGATCATATGGGCCCGCCAGCAAGGAAAGCGCGTCCCCATCTTGCACTCGAGTATTTCGAGATCTCTAGTTCTCCGGGAGCAATGCAATCGGATATTGTGATTCATTTCCTCAAGGGCTGCGTTCCTAAGCTACAGACAGTCCGTGGCACTCCCTTTACATGGCACAAGGTCAACGTGGCTGTTTTACAAGCCCTGTCGAGTATTGGTTTCGTTTGGACGGCGTTACGTCAGGATAATCTGTCGCTTTATGAAGCCGACAGCAATGTGGCCACGACTATCGCCCACAGCCCCTGGAGCGTGATAGAGGCCTACACACGGTGGTTTGGGCCAATGGCTGTCAAAGCGCTGGTAGAGAACTGTGACAATCTCACGGTGCTCAATATCATGGAACCCAGGAACACGGCACTCACGGGCGCGCACATGCAAACAATTCTGTCCAAGGCCAAGAACCTGAAATCTCTTCAAGTCCATTGGCTCCTGAGTGCTCAAAAGATCAGTGCGACGGATATTCTCGCATCCCAGTGGGTAACCACGGCCTTGGAACACATTGACTTCAAGATTCACGTCCCTCGTATCTTTGACGAAGATATGACCGAAGAGGACGATCAAGCGGCAGCTATCGAGACTTCTCGAAACATCCAACGACAGCTCCTCCGGCGTCTGGGACAACAAATACATCTCAAGAATCTGATAGTTGGTGGTAAGATTACTCCTGCCAGAAGTAGTTTGTTCGAGCACCAACGTAATTGCTTTGAGTTCACATTGGGGTCCGGGTTGGATGAGCTGAAGGATCTCAAGAAGCTCAAAATGTTGGATATCCACCATATGGATCACCCCGTGTTGGAGTGCCGGAGCTAGAATGGATGGTCGATAACTGGCCTCAAATCGACATTGTTTTGGGAATATTTGATGGCCTCCACCCTCCTATCGGAGAAGTGTGGGACTGGTTGGCGACCCATCGGCCGACATGGAAGTGTCACTCACCCTTATGATCTTCTCAGTGTCGGGTAATCATCACTTGGATCACCACGCATGACTGCCAGCGCCCGGTAAATGATCAGAGTTGATTCTTCATCCACACGTTCTGGTGAAAGACTGACTGGCCGTCCATCTAACCTCATGAAAGCGATAGTGAAGCCTAGTGCAACTGGTCACGAATAAAGAGAATGTTTTTCTTCTCGTTGTTTTGTTAAAAAGTTTTTTTTATTTGTCAAAGTCGAGCTTCCCACACGAGAGTGCGTTGGAAGACCAAGACTCTTTAGTCAAACTTGAACATGGTGCGGGTGCTTGCGTCCAACTCATGGTAACGGGTCGACTCTTGCCACTTCTTCATGGATGGGTGGGCCTTGACGGTCTCACGGACCTTCCAGAGGTTAGGAGACTTTTCCTTGGAGATACCAACCTCATTCGCGCCCTTGGGATGCAACAACAAGAGACGATCAATCAACGTGGCAGTCTTGATGTCTGCCAAAGTCGTGTGGTTTCCAACATAGTGGCCATTGCTTCCGTTCTTTGCGAGGTGAGCCTCGTGCAAGGTCACAAACTTGGCAATAGAATCGGCGTAAAACTTGTTGGCTTCTTCGACTCGGTTCTCGAAGGGTCCGTTCAAGACCTTAATACCAAACATGAACATGGCGGTATCGGCCGAGTTGAAAAACTCGTTGACCTTGTGCTCTTCCCATGCGTTCTTGCCCAACAAGTGGAATTTCTTGGCCAAGTAGCGATCAATTGCCTGAGATTCCGAGAGCTCGAGAACTGTACCATCGGTGGTAGTCTCATAAACGACGGGGAGGCATTGGAAAGGAGTCTTTGCCTTTTGGTTAGCCCAGTCCTAGAAGAGAGTGAAGAAGATGCAGAGAGGAAGAGAGGGGGAGCGTGAGAAATTGAGAGATGCACGGACACGTTCGTCACATCGCGCTAAAAGGGATCCTTTTTTTTTTTTCCAAACGTGCACTGTCGCTGGGCTGGGGGGCAGCAGATGATAACGATCGAGTGAATAAAGAAACATTCGCGCAAGAGGTTCACTTACGACTCCGATTTCCTCCCACTTGGCGTCACCATAGGCGAGGAGATTACGGGTAAGCTCTCCACGACCGTGAAGTCCAAAGTAAAGGAACTTGAAAGTTGAATCGTGCGAGTTCACGGCGTGAGAAAGCACCTCGGACGAGGCGTGGGTAGCGACAGGAAGGGTAGTGTTGGCCATTGTTGCTGAAGGACGGATCTTGCTGTATGTTCTTGAGGAGATGGTATCGAGTCGTCGAAACTGCTGCTGAGGCTGCTTGAAGAGAGGCAAGTGTGAAGTGGGTGAGAGGGTGGCTGCTGGTGAGGAAGAATAAAAACGAAAAGTGGCCGTGGCAATTGTCGACAACCTTTTATACATTTTCCCGTCCTGTGTACTGTGAGGAGTGAGTGAGTGGAAGGAGCAAAACCAACGGGTGTCGTCAACTGGCGTGAGATACAACCAAGCCAAAGCGCGTTCCAGTTTTGCTGAATAATTCAAATGCTTGAGAGTGTCTTTTGCACTCAAGGGGCGCCATTCAGTTGAAAGCGACGAGATGACAAATTGAAGCCGTGCGCGCGTCCGTCCGATGGGGCCCATACAACCTCCGCTCTCTCCCCCTCCATGGATGTCAATGTTGCTTCAACCCTCCTGCTTTTTTTCCTTTTTCACACAGCTCACGTAGGCTATTTTCATCCAGTGGCACCGCCCCTAAGTTTGATCCGGCACAACGCAATCATCGCGCGGGTTCTCCCCTCCCGAGCACGCAATCAGGAGGTGTTTATGGGCACAGCAACACGGGGGCGGACTGGAAGGACATCATGGAATGCTATGCGTAGGTACGTGACTATAAGCTGCAAAAGCCCAGACATAGTAAAGACGCGTTGCTGGGCGAGATGTTCTCCACAAGCAGCTGTCTGCTGAAAAGGGAAAGAGTAAGGCGTGTGATTCCTTGTTTTGGTATTATCTGTATTGTTGTCTACTGGCTCTACTGCTTGCGATGGGAAGCCAAAGATTCATCATCCCAGGAAAAGAACTTGCCGCTAATCGAGCTCGGGGCCTTGACTGCCAAGCTAGCAATAACATGGCCGGGTTGGTCGGGATGAAGAAGGGCCTTGGTCTCGTGCAGATTGACGAACTTGGCATGCTGGGCAGGGACCATTCCGTGGACGCCTATTTCAAGGACGTACATCATTATCAATTCACGACGATCAATGTTTTGTTAGATAATGAACAACTACGTTTTTGCTGCCGCAAGAGTTGTTGCAAGTCTTTGTCCTTACCCTTCTCGCGAATGAATCCCTGCATCTCGGTATCAACAACGCCAGGACGGATCGAGACAGTTGTGATATCAGACTCTTCCGTGGCGAGAATTTCACCAAACATCTTCAAGGCAGCCTTGGATCTAAAGGGTTAGGAAAAAAGAAGAAGAAAGAGAACCCGAATTAGAAAGGAAACCCATTTCACTGAAGCGGATCCATGAACATGCTCGTTAGAGTTTTAACCTACGTGCAGTAGGCACCCCAGCCATGGTAGGGGTTGATAGCAGCTCCGGAGCTGACCAGGACCACACGACCCTTGGATGCACGGAGGGCTGGAAGGGCATGCTGGACGATGGTAACGATCGAGAAGAAGTTGATGTCAAAGGCTCTAAGATGTCGACATCGATCAAGAAGAAGAGAGGGTCAATTGAGTTTGATCTCGCCTATCATTGATATGACCTAATTTCCACCGTACTTCTTCCAGTCCTCGACAGTCGTGCTAGAGACAGGGCCTAAAGGATCGAGCACTCTATTCATTTCGGAAGGAAATGGCCGTTAGATCGTTGTGTGTTGACGTATCTTTGCACGTCAATCACCCGCCCCTGCCTTTACCCAGCATTGAGGACAAGACCATTAAGGTGACCGGACCAAGATTTTGCTGCGAGGACGACAGCCTCAGTAACGGTCGACTCTGCAGTAACGTCTCCAACCACAAACTTGAACCGGTCCTTGAGCTGCAGATCAATCTCGATATGGCGGGATAGCTGCTGGAGCGCTTCCTGGGAACGGGCCACACCGATGACATTGGCGCCGAGGTTTTGAATGGCGAGAAGGGCAATGCTGCGACCAATGCCGCGTGACGCACCTGTGACGATGATAGTGGGGTTCGTCATGGTGACTGACTGGATGCGATGCGACAGACAATCGCTCCCAAAGTAATCTTCATGCTGTGCATTCGAAGGCATGCAGCAGCACAGGTTCGGTGACGTAGAGGTGGCGGAGGACTTCCGCGCATCTAGCGCGGCGAGACGCGTCGCGCCTCTTCATCACCACATCCTCCGTTTTATAGTTCAAGTAGCATTAGTTTACAGGTAAACTCGTTAATTCCGTTTGCTTGTTGTACCATTGTCTTGACAGCCACCCTTGAGGAGACCATGCAGTCCATTGGATTCTCGCTGAGATCCTTGGTTACGTAATGTCGTGGGAGTCTGGGACTGGTGCATGAGCTCCAGGAGGACACCCATGAAAGACGTTCGACCTGAAAGTGCAGATACTTTTGTACTTTACCCCTTGACCACTTTTGTACTTACCCCTTGACCACCTCTGCTACTTTCTGTCGTTCCCTTCTCGCCTTAAGACATAGTTGCTTCTCCTGCTACTTCCAGGATGATTCACCACAAGCACCCAGCACGTCTTGCACAACATACGGATTTATCATCTATTGCCACTTCGACTTCTTTGATAGTGCCCCTGATATGTCGGAGCTAGCACATGTGGCATTTGGGTTGATGGTTTGATGGACATGGTACTGGATGCAGATAAGATGACAAGAACCATTTTTGTTGTCTTTGAAAGAGAACATAGACATTACGCAGTTCTGGAGCGATGGAAAGCAAGTACAGAAGGCGGAGAGATCGTAAAAGGAAGTTGGGATTGATACGACACTAGTCATCGACAGGATTATGGCACAATGTGGCAATATGATATCCTCCTTATCCTATTCATGGGGTTGCATGTCTTCAGGAAATTTAACTCATGGTCGGAACTTTGAAGTGAGGGAGACTGCGCTATGGCCATGGTTGGCCCAATACTGGAGGATGTCTTTCTGATCCAAGAGGAAGTCAGGTTTACTAGGTATCTCTCGGCTTCGTTGTGTCTACTTTTTTTGGTTTCAAGTTCAGACACTTCTCAAGACCACCCAGAGGTATCTCGAAGAGAGACGGGAAAAAGCACCGCAAGACTACCGCCCATTTCCTACTCTTGTGACACACCTGAACGTCGTTGTGCCATGAGGTCCCCTACCAAAGGATCCAAGGCCAAGAGAAAGATTTGAGTCTGTTGAATCCTTTGAGTCTGTTGAATCCTTTGAGTCTGTTGGATCCTTTGAGTCTGTTGAATCCTTTGAGTCTGTTGGATCCTTTGAGTCTGTTGAATCCTTTGAGTCTGTTGAATGCTTTGAGTCCGTTGAATCCTTTGAGTCTGCTGAATCCTTTGAGTGCCACGGCCCTTCAAGGTGTTCATGTTGGAATCCAAGCGCGCACACAGACCAGATCAAGGCAACCTCAAAATAAACCCAACACTATATCCGCGATACTGCAAACAATTGCCCACAGGGCTCATACTACGATGAAACAAGAGAGAAGGGCATCTTTCCATTTCAATTATACGCCCCTTCGGTGTCATTCTTGCTAGTTTTTTATCGTGATGGATACCTTTTGTTCATGCTATGGACGATGGAATAGTGATGATGGGGTTCGGATGAATGAATAATGAATGAGCGAGTTGTGAGAAAGATGATCCAGACAACAGGTTATTCCTATGCCTTCCTCTGCTTCTTTGCTGCTGGTTTGCTCTTCCCTGATACTTTCGTTGACGACGAGGTGGTATCCTTGGAAGCAGCCTTGATGGCCTTGCCCAACTTCTTGGATGCTTCCTTCTCCGCATGCTCAACAATCTTCTCGACCTTCTTCTCGACCTGTTTCTCGGCCTTGTGAACAATCTTGGCAACCTTCTTCTCAACCTCCTTCTCGGCCTTGTGCATCGCCTGCTCGACCTTCTTTTCGGCCTTTTCCGCAATCTTTTCCAACTTTTCGCCCGTGGCAGTTTCAGCAGCCAAAGCCATCTTGCGCTCCCATTGACGCTTCTTCTTTTCCTTGAGTTTCAGCTTCTGGGCCGCTTTGCGATCCTCCTTCTTCTTGAGTGCCTTTTCCTTCTTCTTCAAGTTCTTGGCCTTCAATCCATCAATGTGCTCCTTGGTCCGCTCATCCTTCAAGGCCTTCTTGTACAACTTCAGGTTGGCCTTGTGCTCATGGCCGTCCAAGTGCACTTGAACCATGGTCTCGTTCTTCAGCTTTTTGCGAGGGCAGATCTTGCAACGGTAATGCGTCGCCTCCTCTGCCTCAGGTTCAGCCTCCTCTTCCTTGTCCTCTTCGTCTTCATCATCCGAGTCCTTTTCCTCCTCATCCTCTGATCCGGCCTCAGCTTCACCTTCCTCGCCGTCCTTTTTGAGTGATCCTTCGTACTTTTTGATATAGTTCTCCAACTCGGCATCCTCCTCGCTGTCTAGATCACCATCGTCCTCGTCCGAAGAGCTGCTATCAGAGTCAGAGCCAGAGTCTGAGAACTGGGCCAAAGCCTCCATCTCCTCATCGCCATCGTCACCCGTGGGCATCACCTCGGTGTAGATGGCATTCCTGGCCAACTCGCGATGGGCACGTTTCAGCATCTTGTCGTGTTGTATTTCGTTTGTCTTTCCTGTGCGAGTGTTCTAGGGCGGTGACGTTTCTCTTAAGGTACTCGGGGTCCGGAGGTAAGAGATGCAACAGAAAGTCGAGGAAAGGGAGAGAGAATGCGCGTAGGGGGTTTGTTCTGTTTATTGAACCTCTTTCGATTTTTTTCTTTTTTTTGTCTTGTGGGCATGGATGTGATGGTGGCTTTGACGCTCAAAACAGCAGTCCACCAAATTGTATCAGATCGTCTTTTCTCAAACCGGGATTTGTTCGACATTGTCCTTGGCTTCTTGCCACGATCCCAGGTTCTATAGACGAAGCAAGTGCAACATAAAGTATAGGTGCATGAGTAAGCAAGCTGGTCCTAACAAAGATATCCAGGAGGAAGGAGAAGAAGAAAAAGAACAAAAAGAACAGATACACACCTTTTGACACCACTTTTGATGAGCCTTGGCATAGGCCAGAAGCACATCGCGAAGATCCTTGATCTTTTGACGCTGGAACCGGTCCAGGTCTCCTTGCACAGCGCGCGAGATGTTTTCCAGGTCGGCATTAGTTGTCTCCAATTGCTCCTCCAACTAAAGAGTATCAATAGTTTTTGTCAATATTTACATTTTGATGAGTTAACCTCCCTACCTGCATCGAGACAAGGGTGTACCTGAACAATTGCGTCGCGAGTTTTTCCAATATTATTCCTTCGAGTCGCCTCAGGGTCCACGTCGATGATCCCATGGAGAGTGTGGCTCAGTGCACTAAAGACATTGAGTCGTGTACTCCTTCGCTTTGCAGCACCCGATGGCGGGGTATGGGTATGGGCATATGGGTTGTTGGAGGGAGGGAGCTGGGCATAAGGGTTGGAGGGATCCACAGTGGTGGCCGCCGAGGATGTGGATGGGCGACTGTAGGGGTTATACGCTTCTGACTCTGCATCCTCATTTGTGGTTGTAGATTCTGGTTCGTTGGTGAAGGTTCCTTCTTCAGTGGTGATGGACTGGTTGTCACCTCCTGATTGAGATTCCTCTTGGACAGTTTCGTTACGTTGAGTAGTTGTACTGACGGATGCTCCTGTGGCAGAGCGCTCACGTTTCAAAGCATCCTCAATCCTCTTGGCCTCAGTCTCCATCCTTTCCAGATTCTCCAATGAACTCCTCTTGGATTCAAGCAAATCGGCGGTACTTTCGGATTGGATGTGCTTCTGATGTCTAAACTTGAGAATCGACTTGATGATGCTGGCATACTGCACATATTCTTGCATTGGCTCATTCACATTAACTTCCAGAGCTTGCATCTAACACATAGAGAAGATAACAGGTCAGATCATGGGAGGAAAAGAGGCTTCCCAGGTACCGCTGGCTCTGTTCTTTTCCCTCGTCCCCTTACCAATGCCGTGGTCGCCATGAAGCTCGAATCTACAGCCTGGCCAATCTTTTCGATTGCATTCGCCAAGGGAACACACTCTGACTCGCTCAAGCTGAATCCGTTGAGAGTTGCTCCCAGGTCAGAGTTATCGTTTGCAATTTCTAAAGAATGAAGGGGAAACCAATGCAGTTACAGATTAATCATTGTAACGCCTCTGTAGTCATCCTCCAGACAGTGGCTCTAACATACCTCCAAGTTTGCGGACAACTTTCTTCTGGCTGCGATCCATGCTTCCTGAAAGCTGGTTCGAGAACTTTTGGGTAAACACTTCACTGTCAATGAACCGAGGGTCGGGCTGTCTCAGGGGTGGTGGTGCGGCTACGCCTGCAGGGATGGATGGTCCTGGTGACGACTGAGATGAGGCAGTTGGCGAAGCGGGAAGGGAGGATGAACGCGTCAGCGAAGCGGATGAAGAGCTGGCTGTCAATGTCGCGTTGAGAGGGTTCTTGGGTAGAGTTGAGATGGGAGGACAGTGCATCAGCTCGGACTAAAATATGAAGGCGTGGAGGAGCAAAGTATTAGCGCAACGTTCTCTAACGTCGAGTAAAGACGCTTGCACGCCTGCAGTACTGGACAGAGAGAAGGAAAAAAGAGATGGAGACAAAGCAAAAAGCAAGTATTGTTGTATCGTCCATACCCAAGAGACTCCTGCCTCCAAGAACCGATGAAAGACGTGCTCGTAGGAGAGAATCTCATGCTTTGCCAGTCGATTCAAGAACTTTTGCAACATCCTCTTGCGCTTCTCGACCATGGCAGCGTCCTCTTTGCTCTTGTTCTGGATATTGGCATAGTTGGCTATATTGAGAATGGCAGTTAGTTGCCGCATGGAGACCAATATGTACCACACCAAAAGGACTGGCAGTGGCACTGACGTTATCTCTTTGATATAAACACCTATTGTTCACGTACAGATGGAATGCTTCTCTGGGATGGGAGGCACAATCAGTGTAGGGTAAATCCTGCACAGCACCTTGCGCAAAGATTCGAATTCTGAGTACCGTCGCTTGACCTCATTGTCCTGAAGAGATGATAATGAAAGGATATAAAAAGAATATAGAAAAAAGAGTCAGCTAATGCAATGCGCGGGCAGTGAGGAACTGTCATTCCTCCCGCGAGAGAACGCGCAGGGCAAGGCAGGACAGCAATATTAGCAGAGAACAAGGAGGATATCAAGGCATACCCCGATCTTGATTGTGTAGGCGACAAAGGCGCTGGCTGTCAGACCGTCGGCGACTTTTGTGGCCGAGGTGACAAAGAGAGTGATGTGGGGCTGGTGCAGCAAGGTGCTGACGGAGCAGCAGGTTGTTCCTGGTGCAGCGCGGGGGATGGTTGTGAAAGCGGTGTAAGGCTCCTGAGGCGGCGGGGTGTGGGGCCGGTGCTGGTGCTGGTGCTCGTCCTGGAGGTGGCCGTTGCTGTTGCTGTGGCTGTCTTCCGAGTCTGAGAAGGACATGACTGAAGGAGGGAGATGGAGGGAGGGAGGGAGACAGATGGAGGGGGAGGGAAGAGGAGGAAAGGTCAAAGGTGTCTCTCCCTGTGCCAAGCACACCCAGAAAGGGGCCTAAAAAATAAAAGAAAAAAGCCGTTCGACGGGGCACCACATGGCGCGCCCTCTGTATCTGCACGACCCCTATCTGCACATGCGCCTGGACCGCCGGATCAAATAAACAATCTTAACGCGCCTTTTCTTTGCTTTCGTTCCTTGCTTGTTTGTTCATTCCCCTTTCTCGCTCCTCGGCCATCCTTCCATTCATCCGCTCTTGCTTGTACTGCACCCGCGCCTCCTCTCCTTCTCGCCCTCTACTTTCTCCTTCTCCCCTCTCCTTCTCCTTCTCCTTCTCCTTCTCCAGCATCATACCCCATCAGGGAATCGAGATTGGCCTCACTAGAAATCAAATAGGAGAAACCAAAGGGATTCAACAGTTGTATAGTGGACCATACAACCATGCCACCAAAGCCGCAACCCATGGCTAGAACCCTCAGTGCGTTCTTCTCAAAAGACGAGGCTTCTCCTACTCCAATGGAACATCAACAAGAGCAGTCTGGCCCAGCGCAGGAACGAAAAGGCAGGTCAACGGTTCATGATGGTTAGCCTGCCATCCATATTGTCCTTGCTAACAATCCACCCTCTCTATCATTCATCCACGAGTAGTCGAGGAAGCCGCTCCTGAAAAGCCTGAAAAACTTGATAAACCCAAAAAAAAGAGAGCGAGTAAAGCCAAGAAGCAGGACGGCGGAGAGACTCCGGCTGGACCACCACCAGAAGAAAAGCCGATCGCATCGCCACGAAAGAAATCAAAACAACCAGTCGAACTCATGACACAAGTCGAGATCCCAGTACGACCCTCAGTATCCACCAAGGCTGCAAAACCAGTCCAGGAGCATCAAAATATCGCCACCGACCTTTCAGCGTCAGCGGATAAAACCGAATCTAGCCTTTTGACACCAACGCCACCAAAAGCGACCAAAAAAGCACCACCATCTCCGAGCAAACCTGCGCCTACTGTCATTGCTGGAACAAACGGTGTAACTACATCAGGACCTAATATCGCCAGCAAGATTTCCAAACATGATACAGCCGGAATGTTCAAGATTCGGGGCGGGAAGGCGTCCTTCACAGAACAGAAACTCAAATACTATTCTCATCCAGCAACTGTTATTGACCTGGCAAATTTCCACGCCTTCCGGGGACAGCTACAGGAATCAGCGAACCCACTACAGTATCCAGGAGTTCGAACAGATGGAAGCTACCGAGAGATCACGACTATACCTAGGGAACACCTGGGACTCTTTGCCAAGTTGGCGGAGGAGAGCGACCAATCTCTTTCGGATCTGGCAACAGGATTGATGGCCAACCTATGCCCATTGGAGTTTGAGCAGTTTGGAGGGTATTGCACTTCTGTGGATACTCTGGCGGGGGAAAAGGCTGAAGCGGACCTTGAGAGCATGGATGTAGATGTTGACGTGGAGACTGTAGATACTGACGACACCGGCAGCAAGGCTCTTCCTGTCAAGAGGGGATCAACGAGGGTGTCCTTAGCAGCAGTGATGGATGCAATCCAAAGTGTTGCAAAGCGAGTCAACTATGGAGTAGCCACTTCCAACCTTCCCAACTCAGTACCGGTCACCCCTGCCAACCTGTCAGTGTTCCGCTGGGAAGTGCAGGATATCGACCAATATTTCCCTGCAGATATGAGGGCGGCGGTCATACAGCGGAGGAGTAAACGAATGGAGGCGTCTGCAGCTATGACAGCCTGGTTCCTGAGCTTGGAAATGAGAGAACAAAATGTGCTTTGTCCTCCTGTAAAAGTTTCACTAAGCCTGGATGCCAGCCAGCGAGGATATTTGCAACCGTCAGAAAGCATGGACATAGACATGCGTGCAGGGGCCCCAGTCAGTAGCACCAAAGATGACGGAACTCACCCTGTCTTGTTGGAGAATCCTATCGCTGTGGAAGCGGTCGTCGACCCGGCAGTGCTCGAGGCGAAACTTAAAGAAGCCGAGGCAAAGAAAAAGGAGGCTGAGATCAAAGAAGAGAAGCGGCTGGACAAGGAACGCAAATTGGCGGAGCGACAGCTGGAAAAGGAACAAAAGGAGGCTGAACGACTGCAGAAGGAGGCAGAACGACTGCAAAAGGAGGAGGCTAAGAAGCAAAAGGCTGAGGAAGAGCGTCTCAAGAAAGAACAGGTAATTGAATTGGTTTGAGCGTTGCTTGGTCAAGTTCTTTTCCTAATTGTTGAATCGTTTGTGTAGACCTCACTGCGTTTTGTAGGATTTTTCAAACCGGCGACAGTTCCAGTTTCCAAAAAAGAAGGGGCACAAGAGCAGATCAAGAACGACAACCTTTGCACCACCCAATCCGAACTCTTTCACCCATTCCATGTCAAAAAGAACACAACCCTTGCGCCGATCAACTCGTTTGCCACCAAGTTTTCCACCAAAGACTTTGATAAAGAGCTCGGTTTTGGAGCAAATAACTCAGCAGCGTCCGACAATACTGATATGGACATGGACGTGGATACCGTTCCTCAATTGGGAGCAACAAATATCAAGACTTTGTTGCCATCTCTCTTCCCAACTATGGGACGACGGGACGAGGTTGCCACTAAGAAGAACAAACTGCCACCTCAGACCAAGTTTATGTCGGTTTCTGAAGTCATTCAATCCGGACTACTGTTGCAAGAGCACGACGAGGACTTGAGTTACCTTTTGACTTGGAAAGATATCCCTTGTCTCCGCATGCGACTCTTTCAGTTTGTTGAAAACTACCGTCCTGCGTATTATGGTATGTGACAATCATTGAATTTTGGTGCCTCGCCACTCTCTTGACATTTCCGTAACCATTCTTTACCTATTTCTAGGCACATGGTCCAAGAGAAGCAAAAGGATCACGGGTCGGAGGTTTTTGGGCAAAGACACTGTCCTGATTGATTACGACGTGGACAGTGAAGCTGAATGGGAGGAGGACGAGGAAGGAGAAGAATGCAAAAGTGACGATGAGGATGAGGATGCAGAGGAAGTTGGCAGTGAGCAAGATGAAGAGGTAAGCGAGTGGGCCTAGAATATTGACGTCAAAGTTCAGGAAGGACCATCTCTAATAACTGGATAATATTACTCTATAGGATGACTGGCTCGTACCGGAAGGATATCTTTCAGAAGACGAAGGAATGGAAGTGGGCGAAGAAGGAGGTTCCAAAGACTTGGCTGCTTCTAAAAAGTCAAAGGATGCAAGACGTGTACGTATCCGCGTTCGACAACAAGGAGTCTGGTTTCTTGTTTGGGTATCAGAAGAGCTAACGATGCACCAATTACATGCTGATAGCCCAATGCCGCCCATGTTGCGCCAGTGATTGTTGGACCCATTTTTGAGACGACTCTAGGCGAATATTCCTGCCACCCCGCGCTGGAAGCATACCATATTGAGTTTTTGATGGGTAAGTGTACTGTACATGTCGGCATCTATGCTTTCCACAGGATGACACTCACGCCCTTTGTCTCGTTTCTTTCTTCTTTTTGGGTACAATGTTCAGACTATGATGTAGGCATGGACTTGTTCCATACTACGACGCTTCCGCCACCGGCAGGGATTCAGGTGTAGATGCGCCTGTTGTACACTACAATAAATTGAAGACACGAAAACCCTTGGGGCACGTCCTTTGCACGTGGATTTTCTTGAAATGAAAGGTCACAGAAAAAATCTTGCTGATCTTCCCGCACAGTCCCAATAATGTCCAATTGCCCTCGCCGAGGAGAGGAGACTGAAAAAAAAAGAGATCATCCCCCAACACAATTGGTCATCGCTTCTCTCATCTCTTCTCTCTTTTCTTTCCCTCATCATTCACTCTTTCCTTCATTCTCGCCTCTCCACAATGACCGCCAACACCACCAACACCACCGTCTGGGATACCAAGACACAGCAGTTCCACGGCGGACAGGACTGGAAGTTTCTCAACAACTTTGTCGAGGACTTCTCCGTCACCACCAACTGCCTCGGAACCCCCGTGAAGGCTATTCAGGCTGCTCGTGATGCTGTAAGGGGCCTCTCATCTTCCTGCCCCGTCCTTTTCTTTTTCTCTTCGACAGCGACCGAATCCTGACTCTTTTCATATTGTTTTCTTCGCCTCATAGGTCGCCACTTGCCACCACTACCCCCCCGCCAACCAGGAGCCCGCAAAGTCTTCTTTGGCCGAGTGGATCTGGCCCGAGCATTGGGAGGCCAACAAGGACCGCCTCTTGCTCGGAAACGGTGCCTCTGAGCTCATTGATCTTGTGATCCGATCTGCCCCTCAGGGTTCCTGGAAGGCTGGTCCTTGGGATGTCCAGGTAAAGAACATGAAAAGAAAAAAAAATTATAATGGTGCTCCCTCGTGTCTTTGTGGCAATCCCACATCTTTTTTTTCCACACGCGCGAAAAAGAGAGCCAGGATCTAAAAGGACAGGCTGATCTGTGCCCCACCTTTTTTTTCAGTCTGCAGAAAAGGTGTGGAAGAGCGAAAAAGGGTGCTCGTGCTTTCCTCCTCCATTGCGCTGACTTGCTCGTGGGGTGGGGAGTGTGAGCGTTCCCTCGATGCTATTTTTATTTGAGCCCTCTTTTTTTTTTTTTTTTTTGAATATGATTTCACATCAAGAAAAGCACTTGCGATCCTGTCAATTGCGAACAAACAAGATTAATCATTGCCTGTCAACTCTATCTTGTTATCTTTTTGCTCTGTATCCGATAGTACAAGGAGTACCAGCGATCTGCTGAGACCAACGGTCGCGACATCCTCTCCCCCAAGGGCGATGACAAGGCTAACGTCGTCTGCATTGTCAACCCCTGCAACCCCACTGGAGATTATAAATCGATTGAAGAGCTCAAGGACTGGATCTTGAACAATGTCCAGGACAATGGTGTCGTCGTCATTGGTAAGTCATCTCATAGTGACACTTTTTGTTGTTATCAACCACTTGAGAATTTTGTCCAGTCAAAGCTCAGTCAGGCTAACGAGGAACCATTTTTGATCGAATTGGAAAAAAAACAGACGAGTCCATGCAGATCTGGGTTGGACCCAATTTCCGTGAGGACTCTATGACCGCCCAGTCCGAGTTCTTGGAGAAGACCTTCAAGGAACGCAACATTTCCATCTATGTCATTCACTCGTGGACAAAGATTTGGTCCTGTACCGGTCTCCGTCTCGGATCCATTGTGTGCCCCACTGTCGCTCACTGTGTCGAGTTGAAGCGTATTCAGGTTCCCTGGAGTGTCAACAGCCCCGCCCTCGCTTTCTTGGACGAAGTGGTCCGTGATACCGAGTACTTGGAGGAGACCTGGAGAGTGACCCCCATCTACCGCGCTCAATTGATCGAGCGTCTCCAGACCTTGGCTAACAGCCGTGATTGGGAGTATTTTGGAAAGTCATACTTGAGCTGGGTCTGGGCCGATCTCAAGGATGTGGAGACTGCTGAGAAGGCTGTGGCCCTGGCCAAGCAGGCTGGTGTCCCCGTTCGCAGCGGCAAGCCCGGTTACGAGCGCCCTACCTTTGTCCGCATTGCTGTTCGTGAGCCCAAGCAGACAGATGTCCTCTTGGAGGCCTGGAAGGATCTGTAAATGATCCTTTTCTTTTCTTCTCGACATTTCTTCCTCTCCACAATACCATTCTTCCGAACCCTCCTTTTGCCTTTCCCTCCGCCCGACCCCCTTGTAGATATATTATGTTTTTACCCACCTTCTAATAGACGAATACAGTTGATTCTGATTCAAACACATCGATTACCTTGGGGCGTGGATGTAATGACTTTTTTAGGGCACCATTTTATTGTGTTTCTATGGAAAAGGTCATCAAAGTGCACCGAGATCCTTCATATCATCAGTCAAGTACCTGCGACAGGCATTGTACTCCTTATCAGAACTCCAGCCCTCAGCCTTGACTATTGTCATGACTAATTGACCAGACTTGCAGCCCATGCGAACCAAAGCTCTGCCCAGGAACAGACGCAAAGCCCGACCAGGAGGAGTTACTTTGGCAGAGGTCAAAGCCAATTTCCGGATAATAGGCTCCAACTCCTCTTGACCTTTATAACTCTGACCATCGAGATGGAAATACAGGTTGGGGGACAACTTGACGACGTTGGCGGCCATCTTCAAGGCCTGGAGACCAAGATGTTTACAAATCTTGTTGAGTCGGGCTAGATCCTGATCCCGATAGACAAACAAGTGTTGATCGCCCAGCATGGAAGAATTGACAGATCCAGGCCAGATAGCAAAGAGTTCGATGCTGGAGACCTCGATCAGGAGAGCCAAGGGTTCGATATCCGCCGTGGGTTTGTACATCAGATCTTGAAGATCGGGCGATTGTATCAGGCTCTGGTTGAGCTGAAGAATTTTTTCCTTGCTCAAAAGCGTCAATGATGACGGCTGTCGTTGAGAATCCATTCTGATATCTTCGTCATCCTGGGCGCCGCCAAATGCCAACAATCTTTCCCGTGCCTTCCCACTCGCGCTCGATGAGGGTATATCCTTGTAATCTCGCCAACCCTTGACCAGAACATGACGCACGGTGATATTACAGAGAATCATGGTCACCTCAGCCTTGATCCTCTCTTCAGGTTTTGTCGGGAATCCACTGTAGATGTAATCGGTGCCCAGGGAGAGTTTCGACATCAAGTTGTTGAGTTTAAAGTACCGAGCCTCCTTCAATAAGTTGTTGCGATGTACTTTATCCCTGATATGGACCTCGTATCCTTGTAAATGACTTAACACGTCCTTGAACAGCTCGGGGCTTCGACAGAAATACGCCGGCGTCAGGTTTCTGTCTGCAAAGGGCTCCATGATTGCAAAAAAATTGGGCGAGTCGTTCAGCACTGTCTCGCGGGCGATTTTGAATACGGTGCCGCTAACGTTTACGTACCTGTATCACACACACACACCCAAACATAACAAATAAAAATTAGTAAGAAATAGGATATGAGAGGGAGAATCGAGTTCTATCCCGCAATAGAGAGACTTCAAAGCTCGAAAAGAAAGATCGTAGAAAAGAAATAAATCACGTACACATGCTGGCGCAGATTCTCAATCAGTCGCTTGAGTTTGAAAAAATGTGCGTCCATCATCAGATTCTCTTGATGGACCTCGTCCCTGGCAACGACATAGTATCCTTGCATGTGCTTGACAATGTCCCGAAACACGTCTTGATTCCGGTTGATGTACATGATCCTCGTCCTTGATTCCTCGTGTACACTGTTGAAGAAGACTGAGAAAGATAAACAAAATCTGCATGTCAAGGACGGATCGTATGGACTCGATAAAAGCCATTGAGCTTGCAATCTAGATTACTAAAATACACATACTTTCTGAGAAAAAGTTGGGAGAGTCATACTGAATGGCCGAATATGTGAGCTGGAAGCTTTGGCCCGACACCACGATCGTGTAGAAGGATAATGGGTCCGAAGTGGTCAATGGTGGCAAAGGATGGGGTGCTGGTGACATTGACATTGTGGTATCGTTAAGGATTGATCCTTTCCTTCTTTGATCTGTCTTTTCCGTGTGTTTGATTATGTACGTCGCTCTTTTCAGGACGCTCCAGCGGTATTAGAGATGATGATATGCAACGAATGGATTGATGGCGCGGGAAAAAAAAAAGCTGAAAAGAAGTGCTCTGCAGCCGATGTGGTACTAGCGCCTTCCGAATCCAGATTCCTCGAGATGCTGTTTGTTGATGAAAGACTCAAGTCCCCTTGGTGTACGAGCGGTTCCCTGATGAGAGGTATTTCCTAATGGGAGGCGTTTCCTGGCTGCTATGTTGATGACGACGACTTCGCGACAGATGAGATGCATGCTTTGAAGGAGATGGCCAGCCCGCCGAGAAAGTGGCTTGGAAAAGGGGGATTTGCTCAGCTTTTTTTCGATTTTTTTTTTTTTTTTTGACGCGTCTTCATTTTGGTCTAGGTCTCGAAGGCCGTCGATCTGTAGACCACAGTCATCCTTTCTGTGAAGATCAAGAGAGGCTCCATCGCCATTCTGGACACTTCAAACTGTGGGGAGCGATTCAAATCGATAGGCGTGCATTGAGTTTTTCTGGGGTGACAAAAGATAGGTGAAAGGTGAAGAAAACCTAGAGGCGAATCGAAAAATTGAACCTCGATGATCGCAGTACGTCTATTCTTTTAGTTGCCACACTGATTGCGAACAAGTTGCGAGCGCCATCGGAATCCATTGGAAGCTGTTATCGACGCGGGCATGCTTTTGGAAGAGCTCGGTTCTATACCCACCCTCCACTCATCGTCATCTCAGACTTCATGGATGGCATCGTAATCACAATCGGTTTTCGTTATCCAAAACTGAAGGAATATCTCCTGTCCCAAAGATTTTCAATATTTTGAAATGACTTGTCGTGTTTTGAGAGATTGTTCTTTAGAACAGAACTCTTTCAAAGACAAGTGTGATTATCGCTTCAAAGGGACTCTAGACGCTATCTGGACCCTCCCAAGAACTCCATGCGATGTCATTGAACAATGGCAATGGGAGTAAACTACAGAACGTATTTACCTTTCATAAACTAGAAATCCAATTGACGAGATGAAACGTCCAGAGGACCTTCCCTCTGTCTTTGACAAGGCACAAGGCACAGGTCAGGTTCAAGTCCGGATGTAGATCTCTTTACATCCGGGACGGTAAGACCAGATTGTTTTATCGGAATTTGATGTTACTGGCCTGGGAACAGAACGGAGAGTGATGTCCTGAGAACACGAACAAGGCCCAGATGAGTGAAAACCAAGAAAACGCCAGCTTTTAAAGATGAGATTCATTTACTCTTTTCTCATTTTGCGTTCAGGTCTGTGTGACCGAGTGGACCTGTGTGTGGAGGAGGAAGAAGGGTCGGAGGTTCAGATGGACGGAGGAGTTGCAAAAATCGAAAGAGACCCGTCCATGCTCAGTCCGACTGGTGTTTGTTCTTGAGGTCTGATCGTCATGGCGGCAGAAAGAGAAAGAGAGAGAGAGAAAAAGAGAGAGATGGAAATCTGGGGAGAAGACTAGGAGCTACACAGAGCAAAGTATCCGGGTGAGACTTTCCATTTGTTCGATGAATACATGGTATTGAAGGCGCCTGGGATTGATTGTACCTTGCATTGTCATTGCTGCATCTCTGGTCCATGTTCTAGGCATATCGCCCCTTCCTCCCCTACATCCCCGCCGTCATGAATGAATGGCTGGACTACAGTCTGAAGCAAAGGGTTGTGGGGCAATTGAAAAGTACTTGACTGGTCCTGTCCAGTCCCGCAGCTGTTGCGGTCGGAGGTTGCCCGTCAACCCATGGCTGAGTATAAGAACCGACGCAGACAAGACCACCGGACGAGCATCCAGACCAAAAACAGAACAGACCTGCACGAAGAAAGAAAAGAAAAAGAAAAAGCGCAGACATTGATAAAAAGCCCTTTTACAGTATTATTAAAAACTTTCTTTCCCTGTACCAGTGCCCCCTGCTCCTCTTTCTCTCACTCTCATTCAATCATTCAATCATCCATTCATTCATCCATCCAATCCCTCCCTCCCTTCCTCCCTCCTTCTTCTCCATTCAATCATTCCTTCTCCAGCAAGCACATCCCTGTCCTCTTTTTCTCCTGGCAACCGCCTGCTCTCCCTTCGCGCCCCGTGCTGCCGCTACAACGAATAGAGAATTGACTCACCTAGCCTGTCAGGGCTCATTCCCTCAGTTTCTCCACCCATCCTCCCTCTTGCCTCCTCCCGACCACAATGACCAAGCAGCGGGCCGCCAATACCGCCGCTGCTGCCACAGGCCAACCGCACCATAGCCAGAGAGACCAAAGGAGTGCCTCTGAGTCTGCCGCCGACATTGAGAATGATCCCGATAACGACCTCGACATGGACGCTGACCACGACGACCACGACGACCAGGACAGCCAGTCCAACGGCGGTACGGCAAACGCTCGGATCAAGCGCCGGCGTTTGACGCAGGCCTGCGATGTCTGCCGCAAAAAGAAGATAAAGTGCGGTAAGTCCAGAAGTCCAGTTTTGATTGCGGCAGGCAACAGCCAAGCCAAGGAGGGAAACACGAGCGAATTTGGCAACACTGAACACCCCATCTGATAATTTTCTCTGCTCCTCCTTGTTTTTCTTTTCTTTCTTTTGGACACTGGATTACTCAGACGGCTTGAAGCCGACTTGTGCCAACTGCGCAAAGGTGGATGCTAATTGCACGTATCTGCCGTCGATGAAAAAGAGGGGTCCTCGGCAAGGATACATCGAGTTACTCGAGAAGCGATTGGACAAAATGGAGCAGATGCTGCACCAAGGCCCTGCCGCTGGTCTTGATCCGTCAGAGCCACTTGACCGTCGGTCTATCCTCGGTGCTGACGAGCCTGATGTGGCGGACCTACTAAAGACAGGTGTCCGTGAGAAGGAAAAGGTCGAGAGTCGGTACTTTGGAAACACATCCGTTTTTGGCCATTACAGCGACAAGGACCGCCCTAATTTCAACTCGGACAAGTGCAAACCCCAAATCCCAGAAGCGAACCTCTCGATGATCAAATCCAAGAACCCCCTTTACGGCATCAAGGACGAGGTCCCACGGAAGGACATTCTGGATCACCTCATCCAATTGTTTTTTGATTCCGTGTACTATCAGTTTCCTATTATCCATCCGGCGACATTCATGACACAGTACAAGGAAGGCAAGGTCTCACCAAACCTACTCAACGCCCTCTGCGCTGGCGTGGCTCGCTTCTCGGATCATCCGGATGTTGTTACTACACCAGCTTTCGTGGCGGGAGAGCCTTTTGCGACCAATGTCCGAGCTTGTGTGGTCGACTCGATTGATATACCCACAGTGTCGAATGTTCAGGCACTGCTATTCCTTTCCATGTACGAGTACGGCGCTGCACGTGGTCCTCGCGCCTGGATGTTTGGGGGTATGGCGATCCGAATGGCTCAAGAACTTGGTCTCAATCGCGAGGATAGCAGCCCGGTTTTTTATCTGCAAGGCGATTGGGTGATGCGAGAGACAAGAAGGAGGACGTTCTGGGCATGTTTCATCATGGATGTCCTGGCGTCCTCGTCATCAGGTCGACCCAGGATGATTGACGAACGCGATTGCGAGGTATTGCTACCAAGCGAAGATAATGCTTGGCACGAGGCTCGACCGGTTGTGACAGAAATGCTGGACGAGGAGCCTGAAGATCAGCCTCGTGAGGGCCAAAGCCCAGTGGATCCTCTTCCAAACACGACGGACGCCACTGGCAGATCAGGACCAACATCTGCTGTGCCGGTCGATAAGGAGATGTCACAGAAAACGCCCAGTCCTGACACGCCTCCAAAGAGTCACAGCCTCAGCTCTTTTGCTTATTTGATTCGCATCCTCGCCATCCTAGGAAAAGTTTCCCAATATGTCAATAGACCTCGCAACAAAAAATCCATTCCTCCTAACGAGCCTGGATCAGAGTTCTCCATCATTGACGCTGCGCTGTCGTCTTGGATGAATTCCGTCCCATCGCACCTAACATACTCTGTTGCGAACGCCGACACAATCAAGGACAAGGCTGAGGGCTGCATTGTTGTTTTCATGCATGTCATCTATCACACCTCTGTCGTCCTACTCCACCGACCTATCCTTGCGGCAGACAAGGCGACTTTTCCGCTGGAATCCCATTTTGTGGAGACATCTGTTGCTCGCTGTTCAGAGGCTGCAAGCAAAGTCTCAGAGGTCCTCGATTTCGTTAGCATGCAGAGCTGTCCTCCTCGGGTGTTTATCTCCTCCTTTTTTGCCTACCCTGTCTTTACGACCGCCACCATGTAAGTCCGATGTTTTGCAGCTGAGGAAACGACCGAGTTGCGTTGCTCCTGTGGTCAATTCGATTTTTTAACGTTTTCTTATTTCCTATTTCTTTTATTTTGTTTCATTCCAGCCACATCACCAATGCGTTTGCCTCGGATGCCTCGGTCGCTGCTCGGGCCCGAAGAAATCTAAGCACACATGTCAAGATTTTGCAAACCATGAAGTCTTATTGGGCCATGGCGGACAAATTCTTCTACATTATACGTGACCTATACTCGATCCAGTCCAAGATCAGCTCCTCTGCTGCTAGTGGGAGCATCATCGTTCCCCAAGTGGTCTCCCATAACGCTCATGGATGCAGTCGCGACCATGCAGCAGACAAGGCCGTTGAGTCACTGAAGTCCTTGTCCGACAACCGTGAGAAAACTACCAAAACGGGAGCTGTCGACACGCAGGTAGGACATACATCAGCCCCACGTATGGTAGTCAACGGCAAATTGGCCTCCATTAGCTCATTCCTCAAGAGCGACTCGGGCCTAATTGCGCTTTGGAGGCGTGCGACCGAGATGCAGGTGATTGATGAAGCCAACCAAGAGAAACGAAGGATCTCTGCTGCCGATGCTCAATCAAAGTCCCATTCCCTTTCGGTGGAAGAAGTTGGAGCAAAGGAGCAGGACATGGATGAAAAGGAATTGGAGGAGCATCGTGTCCGGATGAATCAACTCGAGATACAAGAGATCAACCAAGAATTTGAGCGTCAATGGAAAGCAAAGACAGACGAAGAGGCAAAGAAGGCCAGCGCCGAGGGCACACTCCTTGCATCCCATCCATCGGGAACGGTCGAATCCCAACATGTGCCTGAGCAAGAGACAAGTGAACAGGACAATGAGTCGGAAATTTTGAGGCAACAGTCCATGCATCAAGAGAAGCGACTGAAAGAAGGAGAGCCGACAGGGAACCCCAGAGCGGCGAAGCAGGCTAGAGTCGCAAAGCCTGTGGGAATACCTTCTCGGGCAAATAACAGTCGGAAGACGCGAGCCTATTCTTCGTCAAACAACACACCGTTGGATGCAGCAACGTCTGGAGCCAGTGTATCCTCGTCCTGGTCTGCCGGACAGCAGAACTTTACCTCGAGCCAGCCGTTGTACCAGGCCGGTGGTGTAGCAGCACCCTCACTCCAACAAGGGCAGGACACAATGGCTTCCATGGCGTTTGGCGATGCCACAGGGGCGCAGAGGAACAGCGACGTCAATCAACATCTAATGAACGTCTACGCTCAGCAGCATCGGGAGCAGGAATCGATTTCACAGTCGATTGACATGGTGCAGAATGCTAATATTCAGCGCCAGCAACAGCAGCTTCAACAGCAACAACAGCAGGCTCAAATGACGTCGTCTCTTGCCTTTGGCCCAGTTGGAGGGTTCTCGACAGGATTTATGGCTCCAGGATCGGCGGCAGTGCAGTCCAATAATTCCTTCCAACAATTCCAGTCGCAGCAGCCATCAACTTTTCCAGGTCCGGGATTTGGACCGCCTTTGGTTTACGGCAGCAGCTATGGCCAAACTCAAGACCCAAGAATCCAAGCAGAGCCTCTCAACTCCATTTTCGATTTTGCCATGCCCTTGGGTGACCTCAATTTCTTGTCGAGCTCCTTCCAAATGACACCTATGATGATGCAGGAGAGTCAGCGCTACAGTGGTCAAGGGGCTGGCCAAGGACCACCCATTTCTGCTAGCCAACAGCAGTCTGTAGGATCTGGACCTCTGCCCGGTCACTTGTCGACTTCTTCGCCATCCTCACTTCAAGGTATGGCAGGATCCCTTGCTTCCGAATCAGGATCGTCACAGTCGCCAGCAAGTCCTGCCACGTCCATCGGCTCGAACTCAATGCTTATGGCAGGAATGGAAAATGGAACCAACCCAGCAAGAGCGTCATCCAATTCAAAGAGCCCACCTTCGACCAACAACATCTCACCTGGCTTGCACTCGTTCATGATGTCGGATGAGGCTTTCACCGATATGCAGTCGACCCCGGACTCGCTTGTCCGCTATCTGCAGCACCACCATCAGCAGCAGCAGCGGCAACAACAACAGCAGCAACTCGACATGCAACCTATCTTGAACCAGCAGAATTCACTCATTTATGACGACTTCATGCAGTGGATGCCAGGTACAAGCGTGGGTTCACAAGCTCCGTTGTCGTTCTCCCCTCACACGCAACAGCAACAGCCACAACAGCCACAACAGCCACAACAGCAGAATCACCCGCTTCTTCAGCAACAGACGCACGGGATGGTACCGGCTCCTGCAGCCATGTCTTCAATGGGTATGGACCTGGATCCTTCCAATCCTTCACAGTTGAGAATGCAGTCGACTATCCCTTCCTTTTCATAGTGCACCCCAGATTGATTTTTTCGGGTTATCTTCATCTTCGCCTTGTACCATAGCCATGTAGTTTATTAACAGTAAAACTTGTCTTCCAAAAAGAGTACCGTAACACGCCAATCCTATCACCGAATCCAACGGCCAAGCATGAGCTGTGCAGCTGTGTTACACGACATCACGCATGCGCTCATCTGCTCCATCTCCACATGCAACAATACAACATGTTTTCATCCTTGGCGAAAATACCCATCAGTAGAACTGCAGCAGCTACGCTGACTACACCGCCGTTGCTCATTCATTCTCCATGGACCTTGCGGGCCATTCCAAGACGGGATTTGAGACACGCGTCCAACGAGGCTGTTACCGACAAGGTGGACTATGAGGTCGACCACCTCGTCATTGGTGCCGGAGTGGTTGGGCTAGCGATTGCCGAGAGACTGGCGAGTCGCGGGTCAGGATCTGTGCTGCTTGTGGAGAAGAACGCGGCCGCAGGACAGGAGACTAGGTACGAGATGACCTGACTCCGAGAGTCTGGTGTATATTATGTTTGCGTTTATTAATACTCGGTGTATATACACTGTCTCTTCAGCTCCAGGAACAGCGAAGTGATCCATGCAGGACTTTACTACCCCCCAGACTCGCTCAAAACCAAACTGTGTATCCGAGGCAACGAGCTCATGTACGACCTTTGTGACAAGAATGGGATTGAACACAACCGAGTTACAAAATGGGTGGTGGCGCAGACAGAAAAGGATCTCGAGTATCTGGAGGGGCTGTCTAAGAAGGCGCACAAACTTTTATTACCGACAGCGCGGATGCCAGGACCACCTACAACCATGTTGACCCAGAAACAAATGTTGGCCCAGGAACCGAATGTGCAGGGGATCGCAGCGCTCTTGTCGGAACGGACCGGGATTGTGGATGTGCACGGGCTGATGCAGTTTTTGGAGATGAGAATTCAAGACCAGGGAGGGGATGTTGCGCTCCAGTGTGAGGTCACAGGTCTGCGAAGAGACCGTTCCCAGACAGCGGAAGGTGGGGATGCCACAGAGTCTCTGCTGCTGGGGAAGGGAGGCGGATTCAGAGTTGGAATGCTTACCCCGGCCGGACCTGTCACGGTCAAAGCAGCGACGGTGATCAACAGTGCGGGACTGTATGCGGACAAGATCTATGGACTGTTGCACGAATCAAATTCTAGTCGGGAGGGCCTCCCATCAAGGAGGAGCGTCAAGGATACAGGCGACATTGATGAAATGCTGGATCATGAAGTCTTGCCGATGCATGGGCTCCACTATTGTAAAGGCCATTATTATGGATATTCTGGACCGGCGCTGGTGTCACGTTTGATTTACCCTGTCCCAGACAAGAATTTGGCTGGCCTTGGAACACATTTGACATTGGACTTGGCAGGCCGGATGCGCTTTGGACCGGATGTACTTTATATTGATCGACCGGATGATTACTCGGTTGATATGGAGACTGTCGGCTCACCTTCATCTTTGAAAACGGTGTCAAAGGTTATCCAGAACTACTTGCCTTCTATCAAACCATCCTCTATCTATGCCGACTATGCGGGAATCAGGTATGGAAAGAGAGGCTTTTACTCCAACTTTTGAGAGAAAGCTCAAGGAGGTCGCGAGGTTTGCTAATTAACATTTTTCTCGCCTACTTTTGTATGCCTCTTTAGACCCAAGCTAGCTGGCCCTGGAGAGCCCTTCAGGGATTTCATGATTCACCATCACCAGGGGTTTGTGCATTTGGCAGGGATCGAGAGTCCGGGCCTGACGTCGTCGCTGGCGATCGGAGAATACGTGGAGGAGCTGCTTTTCAAGTGAGCAGAGAAATGAAAATAATAGATGCGCCCCTTAACAGACGCGTCCAGCACACCATTTCAGTGGCTTTGCTCCCCTTTCCAGGTCCCTTCTGGCCCCTGGAGCCAGGTCTCTTTCTCGCTGTGAATGAGCGCATGCATGCATAGCTGGTTCCCCTTCTTTCCTCCCCTGCCTGCACTTCATCTTCTACATCAACATCCTTGCATCCTAACCACTCTCCTGCAGCCTTCATTCCCTTCCAATCTTTCCTCTCTGCACCTCTGGCGCCCATTCACATCAACGCGTCTTTCTTTGATTTCATTGTTTGTTTTACATTTTTTTGCTGTCCCTTCTTATCCCAAACTGCCCAATTTCATTACCCTCTACTCCTCCCCCATACTTCGTGGACATGAATCGAGCTCCACCTGGTGAGATCTCGAGACGCAGGCCGCTCGGCGAGATCACCATGGTCCAGGCGGACACAACCGAGAACCATCAGGAGCTATACAAGCAACAACAACGACATCCACACCAGGCGCTGCAACAACAACAGCAGCAGCAACAACATGAACAACCAGAATATAATCAATCCGGGAATGAGCAGGACCATCCACAACAGGGCCAACCCTACTCGCTAACCCACGGCAACCCGCCTTCGCCTTCCCGCGAGGAGTTCTCCTGTACTTCAGACGAAGAGGAAAGCCGTCATCGTCACCACGGTCGACAGCATATCCTTCGGTCACGGCTGCAAGAACCCGAACCAAAGTCGCGGGAGCATTATCCAGAGTGGTGTGGACCACAGGGACGAGGCTCCAGATATCTTTTCTCCATGATTCATCGAAGCCAGAGAATCGACCTTGAGCGAGAGGTGTCCAGGTAAATGAATATGGCGACTCTCTGATACATGCAATAACCACCGAGAGAAAAAAAGCCATTTCACCTGTCTGCAACCGACCTTCTCACCAACAGATATTTTCTTGTTGCTTCTATACAGCGCTGAAGAGCTCTTTGAAACACGTCCACGACTTCTCTGGTCAGAAAGCTATGACCCAAATCTGTCGCCCGATATCTCAGACTGGTACGATGAGCCTACACTTCAACCCTGGCCAGGCAAGGCGGCTGTCGCCGAACGTGACAATGAGTCGGATAACGCTCAACAACATCATGCAAACTCGAGTAAAGAGTTCGATACCAAGGACCGTAAGGACCCTCCCGCACAGATGGCCACAAGCTCCACACAGTCCTCAATACCAACACTTGCGGTAGAAGTAAAGGCCTCTATCGAACGGAAATTTGAAGATTTCGAAGAACCTGGTGTGGAAGCCGACGACGAGCGAGAAGACAATGACGAAGGGCCTCTTCGGAAGCGTCGTCGAACCTCAGAGCGCTCAAAGGGCTCTCCACCTACTACTTCTCGGCCGATCCCCCGCTCTAAAGAATCTGCTGCATCCGACGAGGGCTACTTTGATATTATTGCCGCCTCGCGTTTACCGTATGCAAAGAATCTCTCAGAGGCCGGACCCTCTTCAGCTGGAATGATTAGCAATCCCGTCGCTGTCTTCCATGTTCGGTCTGACATCACCCCCGAAATCGAGAAAGCACTGCAACCTCTGGGAGCCAGCGTCGAAAACTCACTACCCTCCGAGAAGGATGTTGATAGCAAGGATATTATGGACAAAAATAACGAGTCCCCGAGTGAGTTCAACGTCGCTGGAATCCGAATCGGCGATGACAAGCCAGATAAGAATATTTCTGATGTCCATGTGCAGCCACCACAGAGCGAAAGCGAGGCATCCCAAGCTGGCCTTGAAAAACAGTTCAGTGTGTCCTCTTCTGGCCTGGAGGTGCAAACTGGAGGCGATGGATCTTTCGAGCCTGAAGATGTTGATTACGAAGACGACGCTGGAGGAGATCTATCTGCATACTACGACGGCGATACCAAATTATCGGCGGTTCTCCATGACGAAGACGAATTTGACAAGGAGAGTTACGAACTAGTCGATGAAGAGGACGATAGCCCAGATGGAAACGACCAACCAAGCGACGAACCAGTTGAAGGAAGAGCCGGCGCCATTAAGGACGAAGATGGGTCTAAACAAGAACACATATCCACATTACACCCGCCAGTACTGGAAGAGGACGAAGAATCGGACAAGGAGAACCAAGAACCTACATATGCCACGGATGAGCAACAGCACGAAGTCGTTCAAGAGAGCGATGATGAGCGCGATTCAATTGAAAGTGAAGTTTTCATTGTTGGGGATGACGAGTCTGAAGGTCCCTCCGACAAAGTGGACGAGGCAGATGTATCCAACTCGAAATATCCCCTTTATTTCGACGACTCTGGATTTGGACACTCGGAATGCTTCGACGGCGCGTGCAGTCCGTCGGGTCTGGTTCTAGAAGCCGAATCATCTGTACATGAGTCATTTTATCGCAGTGGTACTCCATGCACGCCTCAATCACGGATAGGTTCGCGTTATTCCGATGCTGGACTGGATGCGGAGCTATTTGAGGGGACCCCACGAAGCGACTATGGAGAACATGGACGATACGGTGATCTTTCTACACCCAGGAATCGTGTTTTCGTATCGAATCCCGTCTCGGAGAATGAGGCCGAGAGAGACGACGATGTAACTAGCACTTTGGGAGAGAGGACGCCTCCTCGAAAGGCCGAAAGACTGTTATACTCGGATTGTCCACCAACCATATCCAGAGGTTATACTTGTGAGGCTCTACTTTCAATTCAAGAGGAACGCTTGGACTCATCACAGCCAAACCTATTTTCAAATGACAAGGCCATTTCCTCACGGACGGCGTCCTATCAACTCAAAGACGGCGACAATAGCGAAGACGACAACGAAGGAGACTTGGTGTCGCCGTTTATGGTGAATCGACGCCTCAGCTCAGAGCATGGGCTCAATAGAAAGAGCTCGGGCGCAGCAAAGGGAACCATTGTACTTGAATCTGGGACCCTCTTTCCTAAGGACAAAGGACACAAGCATCCTCGTGAATTAGAGTGCGGTACCACCACCAATGGAGAGTCCCGTCGTGACGATAAGCGTTACAGGGTTGAACTTGCACAGTAAGTCCAGGAGCATTGAGTGCTTTGTGAAAAGGAATACAGTGTAATTGATAGTTTGGCTGTGGTGCTGATCTCAAAGCCCTTTCTGTTCCAACTTCTCAGACCGATAATCACTCTCCCTGTCCCTGTCGGGTCTGTATGTGACCGAGGGGAGATCATTACACCAGCGGTGATGCAGGTGTACAAGCCCCGACGACTGGACTTTTCACAACCTAGAGCACAGCCACCGTTGCTTCGACCGTTTGCAGGACCTCTTGCAGACGCTCGAGGCTGGAAGGCCCATCAAGAAAGTGTGACCACTGCAGCCAATACCACCAATACCAGTACAGCCGATACCACTGCTGCCACCGCCACTACTTCCACAACTACCAATGATGCGGCCTGGAGGATCTGCAAGGTCCGAGTTAAAACAACTCTCTCGGCCGCTGAATTAGCCCTCCAACGGAAGTAACCTGTAGGCAGTAGCTGTGGCACTATGTACACTACTAACCAACAACAGCATGTAACAACAGTCGAATCAACACCATGTACAACAACCCTCTAATAAAAGAGAAGAATACGAAAGATATCCTGTCATGTCATGGTCTTTACTTGATATCACGGTGAATTTGAAGAATATATGGGGAAAATTATATGTTTTGTGCGGATGACATTGAATCATTCACGTTGTTGTTCAATAACGAACGCCCTGAGAAGTGAAGAAGATATGAATAGTTTTAGTTGCGTTCGTCGTTTGTGGCCCTTTTTTTTCCATGCTGTATTAACCTAACATTTTTTTTTTGTTTCTTACCTGAACAACAGCAGGCCATGTCTCGCGGATGCGTTCAAACAGCTCAGGCTTGGTCCTGGCCAGCGCAGCAGGGTCCTCGGCGAGGCAGACAAAGGTGGTGGCGACGCCCGAGTCAATGACCGTGCTGATCGTGAACATGATTTGGAGTCCCATTACAAAGCCCATGATCACCAGGATCACTGTAAAGTCACCGCTAGAGTTGAACGCCGGGTTCGCGAATCGGAGGTAGAGGTAGCTTCCGAGTCCTGACAACACCTGGAAAGGAGAAAAAGAAGAGAAAGAACGTGGTGATAAGTTCATATGGTCAAAATAAATAAGAAAAGAGAAGAAAGCACAAAAATGAAATATAGGTTATATGACTTACTCCACAAAGGATGGCACCCATCGAAAAAACGTTGCCAATGAGGTTGTCGTTGATCAATTGCTCAATGCCGCGGTCCTTCAAGATGGTCCAGGTGTCCTTGGCTGCTGGAATGTACGCCTTGCCATAGATGGCGACCTGACAGAAGGCGTACTTGTTGATATACTCTGCGATGCCCTGCAAACAGGCTGGATGTTGTCACGAGTTCCATGATGACGCAGAGGAAAATCGAGTTAGTCTCGGTCAAAAAAAAAAATAAAAAAATTACGGTGGGCTGTTTCGTTTCTAAACCTGGCTCAATAGGATATGGAAATCTTACCGAGAAGACAGTCAATCAAACAGGCGACAAAAGCCATGAAACCATCACTACCATTGCCTCGAGCCATTTGAGCAATGGCCCTCAAGGTTTGGATGATGGCAATGACCAATGAGCCGAAACAAATACTTCCGATCGAAGTGGTGCAGGCACGCTTGAAACTCTCGATCGTAGGCGATTTGGTCATTCCTTGCTCTGAACCCATCAAGAAATAATACGTCGCAAAGAGACCCGAGACGGTGACATGGACAATGTTCTCCATGACTTGAGACGTCCAATAGAACGAGAAAAAGCAAAAGACAATTAAGACTTTGAGCTTTGTTGGTGTTGAGCGCGTCGAATTGTCGTAGTAAAGCTCGTAGATGCCCGAGATCACAGTCATAAAGTAGATGCTGTACGCCATCTGGAGCACAAGTCCTGCGAACGCGAGCACGTAGGTGGCCCAGTATCTTCGTGAGACCGAAGTCACTGTCGCCAGCATCACCTACAATCGCGAGAGGGAGGGAACACGAAGGATGAGTATCTCTCCCATGTTGCTCGCTCTGCATGTGTTTTCTGTGCCAATAAGCGAAGGATGTTCCGGGAGGTGGCGTCAGAGCGCAACAAACAAGTTGGTGGATAGTTGCAGCTTTGTTAACTTTGTTGAATTAGATTAATGAAACCCGTCTGTTGGGGTCCATGTGTTTGCATTGAGCACACAGCAGCAGGGCTGAATAAAAATCAAACCCAGAGAGCTGCGACCCGAGACTTCTTGGGCGATCGGAGAGTTCATGAAAATAGCCCACTGCTTTCCCGTGACAATCTTTTGCATGACACAAGCAAAACGAGATCTCTCGGGAAGGAGAAGGAAAAGAAGGAAGGGAAAGATGGAGACAGGAAAGAGGCACCAGTCCCTGCGCCAAGCCCAAGGTCGGCAGTAACATCATCAATGAGGCATCAGTCACACCACACGCATCCAAAGACACCACTTCACTCCTACTTACAGCTGAGAAGGCGATCCTGTCCCGCCAGAACCACCACATTGAGGCATAGAGGACCGCAAAGATCAGGCCGATGATACCAGGCAGCCACAGACGTCGGTAAATGTAATAAAGTGCAACGGCCAAATAAAGGACAATCGACACTGCGAACGTGACCTATCGTCAGAATCATTTCCATCAATAACGACAAACAACGAACAACAACCACAACCGAGGAGGTCAGTGTCAATACATGAACCAAAATCAAACGCAAAGGGGACATGAAACACAGGCGGTGTTCACTGCTGTATCGCAAAGGGTACCTTGATGATCTGGCGTGGGAAGGCCTGGATGAGAATAAAGTAGAGGACACTGATGACAGCACCAACGCCGATCGAGATGCAAAGCGAGATCAGGCCACTTGTCGAGAAGATCCCCAAGGCTGGTCCCGTGGTGGTGTTATCAGTCTTCACTTGGCGAATGGCGAAATACGACAGAACCACAAAAGCCGCCAACTGAATCAAGAAAAGAAACAACGCCCAGAGGTCGTTATATTTTGGCTTTGAATTGAACTTCGCTGGCAGACCCGTGTCGGGGTTGATGACACCATCGTAACTGGGGGGGACAACCCCTGTCATGGGCTGGCCCTGAGCACCAAAGTACTGCTGTTGAGGCTCCTGTTGCAGACCCCATTGTTGCTGCTGTTGCAGTGGCTGGTAATGTGGTTGTTGTTGTGGTTGATAGTAAGTGTGTGGAGGTGGAGCTCCGTATGTTTGTTGCGGCGGGTAGCCGTATTGCTGTTGGGACATGACGACGTCGCTCTACGAGAGTGTACGGAAGGCGATGAAGTGAAAGAGAGTGTGGCGTGTGTGTGGGACAAGCACCTCCTAGATACGACGGGGCTGATGACAAGGACAAAGGAGGAAAGGGACAAAGAGGAAGAAAAAAAAAAGAGATGACAAAGGTGATTTTTTGTAAAGATGGAAAAAGAGAGCAAAGAGAGAACAAAAGAGTCGAAAGAAACTCGAACTATTTATATCAGCTCGTTGGCGCTTGACTTTTTCTTTTACCATACTTTATTGTGCACCTAATGTGGAAGACGAACCCTCGTCCTCGATAGCACGGGCCCTTGTGATGCCAGGCAGTTCCTGGACCATTGCCCTGACCCGCTCTCGCATCACCGTGTTTGCACAGTCGATCGACAGGGCCACATACGGAGGACGCACGTGCGCGCTACCCATGATGTGAACGATCGGGTCGTCCGCCTGGGACTCGACTGGGATACGTTTCTAAATAAAAAGATCCCAGGGATGGTCAACCAAGGGTAACTTCATCTATTCTGCTGCCACTTCAAACGTCTTTCTGCATTGCATGACATGCACCTCCACGTCCAACAGCCGATCTGAACTTACCGACTTCAGCAACGCTACCAAAGCGCTCTTTCGGCCATCCAGGTCAATGCCTCCAGAGATGAGAGGAGAGACTTTAACAATGGCATCCATCTCTTGAACGCTTAGGTGGACTTGACAGGACTCATCTAAGTGAATATGTTTATATCAACGTTTTTCTTCGTTAGATCGACAGGGTCTTTCGACGCGCGCCCTGTCATTTCTAGAATAGTACCGAAAATAAAGTCTTTCAGGGCATGGTGTCGCACGGCGATCATGGTTGTCCCATCCTTTCCAACTGGCGAGTCTTCTCTGGGGTCTTTTGTAACCATGAGTAATAGCAGAGTCTTTGTTTCGGGGTCGACGCTGTACAGCAACCCCTTGTAGATCGTGGCATTGTGCAAACTCGCGATGCATGAAGTGCCTAGATTCTGATGCATGTCCCGCAGCGATGCGCCAAAGAAACTCCATGGGGCTTCTAGCTGCCTCTGTCTTTGCTGCTGCTCTTTGCGCTCGTCCTGCATTCCATAGACAGCGATGGTGAAGGACGGGAGGGAAGGATGGGAGGACCTGGGTCAGGGTCTGTCCAGTGCTGAACTGGGCAAAGCAAATAACAGCACGTGATTGGAGTCGGCCGCGGCAAAAGCCCGAAAATGGTGCTTCGCCTGCCAGTCAGCGTGGCTTTCTTTGCATGGTCCAGTCGTCCTCCTTTCTACTTCCTCCTCTCTCCTACTTTTTGACCCGAATCCTCAGCATTTGAATTTCAATGGCGGACCGCAAGGCAACCAACAAGTACTACCCCCCAGACTGGGACCCTTCCAAGGTACCCACAAGATTCATGCACGCAAGGAACAACATTGGCCTGCCGTGAACATTGCCACCATTCAAGTTACTTAGGCAACCTTTCCCTCTTCATTCCTTTAGGGCTCCATCAACACATACGTGGGACAGCACCCTTTGCGCGATAGAGCACGGAAACTGGACCAGGGAATTCTCATTGTCCGGTTTGAATTGCCGTACAATATTTGGTGCGGTGGATGCGGGAAACCTATTGGCATGGGTAAATGAATCAACTGGCTCTTGGAAACGATTCAATCCTTTGCAGTGCATTCATCAGGTCTAACCAGTCTATTCGATGGGACACTTTTGTAGGCGTGCGCTATAACGCGGAAAAGAAAAAAATCGGGAGTTACTATTCGACCGCGATTCTTAGCTTCCGGATGAAATGTCACCTTTGCGACAACTGGTTCGAGATTCAAACGGATCCAAAGGCATGTTGGCTTTGCCACCTCTCTTTCGTGAATAACTGCAGTTTTTAGACTTATCTAACATGTTATTACTGTTGGTATTATAGAATGCCGCCTACGTCATAACGTCAGGGGCACGGAAAAAGGTCGAGGAGTTTGAGGCAGAGGATGCAGAGACAGTAGAGCTGGATACCGCAGAGGAACGCGAGAGGCGAGAGAATGACAAGTTTGCGAAACTGGAGCACGCTCAACTGGATGTCCAAAAGGCAAAATCAGGACAGACTGTCCTGACTCGACTACAAAACTTGAACGCTCAGCAATGGGGTGATCCATACGCACTTTCACAACACCTGCGCAAGAAATTCAGGGACGAGAAAAAGGAACGACTCAAGGTGGAGGCAGAGTGTAAATCTGTGGCAGATCGTATCGGTTTTGCGTTCAATGTCCTCCCAGAGTCTGAGCAGGATCGGGAAAGGTCGCGGATGGTCCAATTCGACTCTGGTGAAAAGCTGGAGATGGAGCTACGCCTTCGACAGATCAAAACTGGAGGGCTGTTTTCGACGAAATCATCTGTTGGTCCACTACGCTCCTTGACGACCAAATCAAAGCAGCAGACTATCACGGCGTCGACTAGCGGCGATAGTGTGGTGAACAAGTTGGCAACGACCATACGCGCCAACACGAAGATGCGGACGGATCCATTTTTGACAAGTCCCCCTGCGATAGGGAAATTCAAGTCCATCGGTCCAGGCATGACCCTGAAAGCAGAGTCACCGCCCCCAGATACCATTACCAAGCCAACTCCTATGTCATTGGTCTCGTATGGTCAAGATGAGAGCGAGGATGAGGACTAGAGGGATGACTCGATTTGGCGAGATAAGGCCTTCCCCCATTTTTTGTAAATCTTGTATATTAAACATTTTCAGCACCATTCTCCACATCTGACCAGTCGATCCAGATGCGCGGAAGATACAGTACAAAACACAGTGTCAATCAACACCTCTGCCAGCGATAGGTGAGGAGAGAGCAGACAAACAAAAAAGTGGGATGGACAAGGTTTCACAGTCACTGTACTCGCCCCAGGTAAGAGGACCGCAGAGTGGACGAGAGAGGGGAAAAAAAGGGAAAAAAGGGCGAGCTGGGCCTGAATGCGCCAGCCACTCGCAGTGTGTGCGACGGTGCATTCGGACGGGGGGGGCTGTATAAAAAGGACCCGTTTGCGCATTCCCCTCCTTTTCGTTTTTCTTTTGTCTCTTTTCTTTTTTCTTGGTGGTTCTGTTCTTGCTTGGCTGGTTGGGCTTGTCTTTCTTTGTCTCTAACCCTTCACACTCCCCCACTCCACACCTCCCCACTCCTCTCCACTCTACCCAACACCCACACACTCAAACTCACACTCACATTCCAACCAGTCCAAGACCCCTGAACCATGTGCAACCATCACCTTGATATTCTCGAGGGCGAGGCTGAGGCCCCCACCCAGCAGCAACGCCAGGACCACCAAGACCATACCTCGACCCTGCCCAAGGAGGACTCGTTCGAGGTGCCCGACAACCGTACCGATCTGGACGAGGCCAAGACCACGGACCTCGAAGATCATGAGCACACGCCTTTCTACTCGTACCACGCTGAGAAGGCGCTCAAGTTGGTAAGTTATCCTGTGTTAGGTTTGGACGTGCAGGGCAATTAAGCGTCTTGTCTTTGTTTTGCTGTGTGTCAACACTGTGGCCGGGGTAGCGTGCGAAAATTAAGAGCAGCGACCGACCTTAATTTTCCAATGTCCGGTTCAATTGTTCCATTGCCGCCAATTTCGGACCACCGCACTCACTCTCCTCTCCCTCCCTCTCCCTCCCTCTCCATCCTGTCTTCATTAGGAGGACAACAAGTATCTGGCCCATGAGACCCACACCCCATCCAAGCCCGGTCTGTCCACCCTTCCCAAGAAGGCAAAGACTGCCGCCATGCTCTTCGACAACACACCCGAGAACCTCCGCAAGCTTGACGCTGACGCTGGGTTCATGGAAGAATCCAAGGCCGAGGAGAACACCAAGCCCAACTTTGCCCCCAACGATGAGATCACCCTTGAGCTCCAGTCGCTGTACACCAACTTCCAAAAGTGTCTTGACCTTCGTGAAAAGTACATGAAGGTCTCGTGCCAACGTGTCGGTGATAACCCCAGTGACAGGGACGATTGGGTCATCTATCCTCCCCCTCCACCCCCCTCGTGGCCCATTACCGAAGACAAGGGTCGTGTCACCGATGGTCCCGATAGTATCGGCAACGACTTTATTCCTGGCGAGGTCCCTATCCCAGGTCCCTGTGATTTTGTCTATGAGCTGGACGACACTGGCATCTTCCAGGTATGGAACTCTGGAACCAAATATGGGTCACAAAACTATCGAATACTTTATTCTGATCAATGAGCTCAATGTCCATCTTTTAGGTTTACGAGAGCAAGGACGATCTTGCCAATGGTCAGCCCATTGTCCAGGTGCCTACTCCTAAAGAGTACTTCCAAGATCTGGACTTTGTTCTTTCCGTCATCTCGGATGGTCCCACCAAGAGCTTTGCCTTCCGCCGCCTAAAGTACCTCGAGTCCAAGTGGAACATGTACATTCTCTTGAACGAGTACGAGGAATTGGCCGAGGCCAAGCGTGTGCCCCATCGTGACTTTTACAACGTTCGTAAGGTCGATACCCACGTTCACCACAGCTCCTGTATGAACCAGAAACATTTGCTCCGCTTCATCAAGGCAAAGATGCGCAAGACTCCAAAGGATGTGGTCATTTTCCGTGATGGAAAGGACCTGACATTGGAGGAGGTCTTCCAGAGTTTGAAGCTCACGGCCTACGATCTCAGCATTGATACCATGGACATGCACGTACGTTGACCATCCATCCGCCGGGTGCAGTTGGAGGGCCTCAAACTTGATTTAAAGAATGTTTGCACTAACAATAATTTCCATGAATTCAACAGGCCCACAAGGACTCTTTCCATCGTTTCGACAAGTTCAACTTGAAGTATAACCCCATTGGCGAGTCTCGTCTCCGCGAGATTTTCATGAAGACTGACAACAAGATTCAAGGACGTTACCTTGCAGATATTACCAAAGGTACCGCCATTGCGGTGAAAAGCACGGCTATCACTATTTTTCTGCAATTGATGACTAACTCTTCCTACCATTTCCATCTCCTCTTCCAACTGCAGAGGTCATCTCTGATCTAGAGCAGAGCAAGTACCAGATGGCCGAGTACCGTATCTCTATCTATGGTCGCAGTGAGGACGAGTGGGACAAGCTCGCCGATTGGGTCGTAAGCAACAAGCTGTTCTCCCCCAACGTTCGCTGGTTGATTCAGGTGCCTCGCCTTTACAATGTTTACAAGGCCACCAAGACGGTCGAGAACTTTGAACAGGTGATCCAAAACATCTTCAAGCCCTTGTTCGAGGTCACTTCGGACCCCTCCAGCCACCCCAACTTGCACATCCTTTTGCAGCGCGTCATTGGCTTTGATTCCGTCGACGACGAATCCAAGGCTGAGCGTCGCATCTACAAGAAGTACCCATACCCTCGCGTCTGGAACACGGCCATGAACCCACCCTACAGTTACTACATCTACTACATGTTCGCCAACATGACCAGTCTCAACCGCTTCCGTCAGAGACGTGGATTCAGTAAGTTGACTTGCGGCATCCTGCAATGTTTCCATGTTTCAACTGTCACTTCAGACTCTAACCAGCGAATTCCATCCTTTTAGACACCTTTGTATTCAGACCTCACTGTGGTGAGGCAGGTGATACCGATCATTTGACCTCCGCGTTCTTGACCTCGTTTGGTATCTCTCACGGAATTCTTCTCCGCAAGGTGCCTGCGCTTCAGTACTTGTTCTACTTGACGCAGATGGGCATTGCCATGTCGCCTCTCTCCAACAACGCGCTTTTCCTCGATTACGAGCGTAACCCCTTCCCAGCTTTCTTCCATCGCGGACTCAATGTCAGTTTGAGTACTGATGATCCTCTTCAGTTCCACTTTACCAAGGAGCCTCTGATCGAGGAGTACAGTGTCGCTGCTCAGGTATGTTTCTGACCTCTCTGCTCTATTACTGCTGGAAACTTTTTCTTTTCTTGTCACTCGTGATATTAACGACTTTTTCTCCTTGCTCTCTCCCTTTCAGATCTGGAAACTGTCTGGCGCAGACATGTGCGAGATTTCTCGCAACTCGGTCAAACACTCTGGTTTCGAAAACAAGGTCAAGAAGCACTGGATCGGCAAGAAGTGGTACCTTCCCGGAGTCCAGGGTAACGACATGGAAAAGACTAACGTGCCCAATATCCGTGTGGCCTTCCGTCACGAGACCCTGCGTGAGGAATTGGACATGCTCCAGCGTTACTCTCAGTTGTCCCACCCTCCCATGTTTACGACCGCAACTCAGGACTTGAGCAAACGGATGGCCTCTAGCACACCTTCGCCTGCCACGTTCCTGTACGGTGGTAGCAGCCAATCGGGCAGTGTGAGCCCTTACCCAAATGTGCCCAACTCGCCTTTTGCGTTGAACCCTCAACCCCTGGCTCCTGGAATGGTGGATGTCAGCGATATGAACTTGGTGCAGACTCATCCTCATTTGCCCAGGACCCAAATTGATTCTGTTCATGAGACTGGCGGTGTCATCCACACCAATGTCATGACAGTTGCTCATCAACTGGGTATGCTTTCGGTCGTTGCCGGTGTCTCGGAAATGGCGGAGCGTGCGGCAGCCAAGAAGCGCGAGCGCTTGCGTTTGGCGGCAGAGCAAAGAATTGACGAAGAAGAGTCCGAGAAGTAATCCTTTTTTTTTCCCTTAAAAAACATCCATATCCTAATAAATGGACTCGGTTCTACACATCGCGTGTTTCTTTGATGAAGAGACTGAGAGGGTTGATTGTTATACACGACGATCAAAAGAAAACGACCTTTTTTTTTCTATCTTTGCACTGAAAGTCCTTTATTTTCCAGCACATGCGAATCAATGACTATGTACAGGTAAAACAAAATATTATGATGATGTATATATCTTTCACTTTCTTCATTACAGAGGATCATAGTTGGAAGTATCAAACAAGCTACCGGAGCCCTCGCTTCCTTCCTGCAGCTGAGGTCCGCGTCGTTCGAACGTATTCAGGCCAGAGACGTTGCCTGTCGACACAATCGCGCCTACTGCAGTACTGGAGCTTTCTTGGGGTGCATTGGTGGTCCGCTTGGGGGCTGCAGGGATGGTGGCCACTTTGGGTGAGGACAGAGACGACAGCGATGGTGGTACGTATCCACCCGGTGATCGTTCACCACCAAGGGTGGGACGAGTAGAAGTGTTGACGGTCGGGCGAACTTGATTATTGGAAGAGTATCCTTGGAAAGCGGCCGATCCGTCGCGTCCAAAGCTGGCCTCCTCTCCCGGGATTGGTGTGGCTGGCATGGCCTCACTGAATCCTGACTTGTTGGTTGCAGAGGATGGGAATCGATCCAGCCCACTGTTATTGTTGAGAGGCAGAGGCCCAACTGTCATGGATCCTTCAGCAGGGACAGATGTCATATCTATAAGCCCTCCCCAATCGCCCGCAGAACTGGTGGGAGATCCTGGGATCAACACTGTGTACTGGTCGGAGGTGGGTCGCGTCGCCTTTTTCAGTTCCAGAGGATTGATCACTAGAGGCGGGGGGATGATAGCGGGTGGCGCGGGAAGCCCCCCTCCTCCTCCTGCAACAGGTGGGGCGGTGGGTGTTGCTCCTCCAGGTGGACCTGTGAACTGTGGAGCCTGAGAACCTCCACCGCCACCCACATTGGTCAGAGGTCCCTGATGAGCGCCGCCAACAGTTCCAGGTTGATGGAGCCCTTGCCCCAGTGTTTGCTGCGCGCCTCCTTGCATGGGCAACCCGGATTGCGGTTGAGCTTGCTGTGCCTGACCCTGCAAACCATCCGTATGTCCTTGTCCTTGGGAATCTGGCCCTTGCTGATGATGGTGTTGGTGTTGATGTTGATATTGGTGTTGTCCGCCTCCATGGTGTCCCGTATGACCGGATTGCGGTTGAGTTTGCTGTGCCTGGCCCTGAAAAGGATCCGTATGACCGGATTGCGGTTGAGCTTGCTGTGCCTGACCCTGCAAAGGATCTGTATGTCCTTGTCCTTGAGAATCTGGCTCTTGCTGATGATGGTGTTGGTGTTGCTGTTGGTGTTGATGCTGATATTGGTGTTGTCCGTCTCCATGGTGTCCCATGTAATGATGGCCGTAATCGCTTCCGTGGTACATTGGCTCCATTTCATGGTGCTGATCATGGTCGTTGTGATCCTGGTAACGATGATGATATGGATGGTTCCCAGCACTGCTCATGAGTGGGGCCGGGGATGGTGAATGAGGTGAATGATCGATCGGCAGCTGGTCAAAGTCGGTTTGACCCAGGGCTTTGTGATGTCTCTTCCGAGCCTTCATTACAAAGACCGTGCCGATAAAGCCAATGAAGGCAATGCCAACAACTGCAATGCCAATAACAGCAGAAGTGGGCAGGCCACTGGACCCTGGATCGGCTCTGTCATTCGTAGGAGCAGCTAGACTGCTGCCGGTGGAGGTAGAAAGAACCCCTATACTATCTAGTGCGGATGAGGAGAAGGAAGATAGGATTGAGGAAGAGGACAATGGCAGACTCAAAGCAGTGGACGAAGACGTGATACGGGAAGAAGGCGATGCGGTAGTGGGGGTAGTGGGGGTAGTGGTTTGTGTTTTACTTGTCAGCGTGATCGTAGCAATGTGCGAGGACGTGACGCCGGAAAGAAGTGGAAATGAAGTGGTAAGCGGTTTACTTGTTAGCGGGCTCGTAACGAAGGTCGTGGGGACGGCACTGGTCAGCACAATGGGTCTAGTAGCAACGGTTGTTGTCGTTGTCGGAGGGTTTGTGGTCGCCGTCGTCGTTGTGGTGGTCGTGGTCGTGGTCGTGGTTGTAGTCCGAGTTGTCACTGCGGCAGGAGTAGTAGTTGTTGTAGGAGGAGAAGTTGTTGTCGTCGTCGTTCTTGGCTCGACCGTGGTCGTAGTCGTGGTCGTGGCTGTAGGACGCGGGATAATGATGACGTCCATCTTGAGTGAATGTCCAAGGATGAACAGTTGCCGGGGAGAGTGAGGGAGACAGAGAGGAAGGAAGAGAAGAGAGAAGAAAACAAGAACGTCGGGTTTTTGTCTTCATCTGTGAATGACAACAAGTCAACAATCACCGTGGTCAGGGCTTTGTTGTTGTGATACTCCGCACTGCATTTGCCACCGTCCTCGCTCCTTCGCAGAATCCCCCGGGATGAGCAACCATCTCCTTGTGTGGTGCTTGAAGAGCCGACGTTTGTCCCCCCTCGGCAGATATCCACGCTCCGGTAAGGTCGAGACCCAAGATCCCTTTTTTCTTTCCCCCCCTTTCAAGTGAGAGCCCCTCTTCCCGGTGAACAACACTCCCATGCAATTGCCGTGCGTCGGAGTCGTCCAGAAAAAAAATTGGGGTCAAATGGACCCTGGCCTAGACCTTGAATGGCTGACAATACCTGGGCAAAAGTGCTTAAATGAGAGCGGCCTTCCGTTTTGGCAAAAAGGAGTCAAAAGGACTTCTTTAAATTTCGTGGCAGTGCTCTATCCAGATCAAACACACTCCTCCCTTCCATTTGGACCTTCGATCGTGCAACTGGTGTCGCTCATGGTCTTGAGGGATATTTGGGGCTGACTTCAAATTAGCACCGCCCCAACCTGTGGTCGACCCAGATCGGTTTGTCCAGACCAACTTCCCACCCTTCTCGGGGAGAAGAAGCAAACGTTTCCGACGTTGGACGACAAATAAAGCCATGCTCTTGTTGTTGTGTTCATCATTGGCTGCGGCAGCAATGATTTGGTCCGTTCTCGTAACCTATGCAAGTTCGTGAGTTCTCGATCATTGTTCTGTGCGCAAACTCGTGGTTGTGCTGGGAAACTACAGTTGCTTTGGTAGGGAGTCCATCTACATACTGGCGACACCTTTTCCTGTGTGCACTGCCTGCCTGCCTGCCGGTCTTCACGCGAAATAGAGTTTGCGATATGGTCACGTGCGCCGCATGCAACGCGCCAGCCTCTCCTCCCCTTTTCTTGTCGTGTGCATCGAAGCATGCACCGTTCCTGAATCATTCATCTCCATAACACACCATGGCCGTAAAGAAGAAAAAGACATCCAAGCAAAAGTCCAAGGGCAAGGCGCCTCAGAACAGCAACAATGCCGACTTTGATGCTGGTACTACTTCATGGACAATCATGACATGCCTGTCCCTGAAGTGGAAAGCCTCCGCAGCGTCAGTACTTTGAACATACTCACTAACCACCCGTTCATTCTGTTACTGCAAATAGATGAGGCAATTATGGCCCAAGTCTTGGAAGGGTCCAAAGAAACCGCTAAACATGCTGGGATTGCTACCGTGGACGAATCTATACTTTCGAGCGCTATTGAGGCCTCCTTGCAGGATCAACAGGCAGCGGCTTCGTTGGAGCCTACGTTCGTTGATGAGGACACTATATCCTTGCAGGACCAACAATTTGGAGTAGAGAAGTGCCCGCATTCCAAGGATGCTATCAAAGTGGCCTTGTTCAAAAAAAGCATTGCGGATCAAAAGGACTGGGATCACTGCACGGCCTGCTTGGCTATGCACGCCAAGTTCAATACCTTGCGCGCGAGCATGGGTCCTTTGGCGGCAATGTTACAGAACGAGTTCTCTGCAGAGGAACTCCCTGCAAGTGCACTGTGGATTTGTCTGACATGCGGAGAGATCAACTGCGGAAGGGCACTCAAGGAACATGCGGTTTCTCATGGAAAGTCCAACAGCTCGGCACACCCGCTTGCCATGAATCTTGCGACGTTAGATTGTTGGTAAGTTAAATATGGGTGACTTTCTTCAAGATGTGGTCAGTTGAGGGGGTTTCAAGTCTATGACATTGACCATTCTTGATAATGCTTCTTTGCAGGTGTTACGAGTGCGACGACCCACTGCTGATTACTAAAGGCAGGAATTCAGTTGTTCAGGAGTGCCATTCTCATCTATCCAAAGCACTTCAAGCAAAGCAGGCAAAGGCGAGAGGTAATTCTTTAACACATAGCCTGTCTAAGGATCCATTAATCATCCAATGGCTGACGTGAGGAATAATTGGATCTACTTAGCGATATCTGAGGCCAAGGCCAAAAAAGGAGGCGCACTTGTTACTGGTACACCAGCGAAATCAAAGGTCCACGCCCCAGGGCTACAAAACTTGGGCAACACCTGCTTCTTCAACTCAGTAGTGCAGGTATGAATGAATTTACAGACCTGATGACGACACTATCAACCCCTTCCTCCTTCCCCTGCTGTCATCTGGAAACTAAGGAACGCGCTCGATTGACCTCATATGAAACTTAGGTCTTGACCGAGACAAAGTCCCTCCAGGCCATCTTTTCCGAATCAGGACGGACCACCTTCCCTCCTTCTCTGTCCATTAGTACCGATAAAGGCCTTGGGCCACTGACAACGACCTTCAAAGATTTTTTATCGACCATGTGGAAACAACAGGGCGGGATTGTTACCCCAAGAGATCTTTTTACCCAGATTGCTAAAAAGTGGAAAGTATTTCGAGGATTCCAAGAGCAGGACAGCCAAGAATTGATGCGACATCTTCTAGACGGGATTCGGCAGGAGGAATTGGACCTCATCAAGAAGCAAGCTGGAGCGACATCCACTAATGATCCTAATGCAGCTTCGCCGCTGAAATACACCCCTTTTATCGACAGCTGCTTTTCTGGAAAACTCGTCAGTGTTATTGTTTGCGACGCATGCAAGAAGGTATAAGCTTGGGAGTTTCCAAATGAACCCTTTTCGGCCAATTCTTTATGTTTGCAGCTGTTGCTTACTAAACACCTTTGCATTATATTAGTGTTCATATGCATACGAAGACTACTATGACCTGTCCCTGTCGGTCAAGGGTCCTCCAGCGGTATTGCTTATGACATTCCTTGTCTCTCTGTTCTGTGAACTTTGGCTGGATTCATGTTTTTGCACTGCTAACACATTGCTTTGCGCTTTTGGGTGATTTTGGTCACAATAGCCCGCAATCAATGAAGGGGGAAGCTTGATGGAAAGACTGGTTGCTCGTTCCAAATTGGCATCGAGTAATATTCCTGCTCCAGACAACAATAACTCTTACGGAATCTCCAAAGAAGACCAGGGTTCAGAAGCTCATTTGCGCCACGTGGAGAAGCTTCTCAAGACTGTGCCCATGCAATCCAGCTCGAGGACATTCTCGATCGAGCGCTCATTGAACCAATTCACCAGCGTAGACTTTTTGGACGGTGACAACAAGTTTGCTTGCGAAAATTGCTACAAACTCTCCAAGGACGGCCGGATCACACCCGTTCCTGAAGACGGAGAGTTCGCCAATGGTGTAGCAGAGGATTCATCGATCAAGGATCAAGAAGTGGAGGCTACAAAGAAAGAGGTGGTAACCGAGATCGAGTCGAAAATTGACGTGAACAGTGGACAGAAAGTCGAACCGAAACACGTTCTGCGAAGGGCCTATAAACGATACTTGGTTTCGAGTTTGCCGCCAACTCTCGTGTTACATCTGAAGCGATTCGAGCAGTCGAGCTCACGTTTTGGGCTGATGAGAAAAATCGATGATGAGGTGGATATACCATCCGAGTTGGATATGGCGCCATATTGCATCCCCAAGAGTGAAGTCGAGGAAGAAGAGATTGCTGAAATTCAGGAACCAGAGTCCAAAGTCGAGTCTTTAGCTGTGACCGAGACTGAAGACGGCAAACCAGTCTCGACAAAGTATCGATTGTATGGTGCGACAGTCCATCAAGGATCCTTGGCCAGTGGCCATTACACCAACTACGTTTTATCTTCCAAGGTCGAAGTCCCGCCTGCTCCAGAAAAAGACAAGTTTCTGCCTCCGACTGCCGTGACTGCCGCAAACGGACAGGTGTTACCGGATGTGCCACTCTCGGCCTTGTTGGCTCAACAGTCCAAAAAGAAAGGAAAGAAGGGTGGCAAGAAGAACGGTGGGGTCAATGGCCAGACGAGTGAAGCTGGTAGTACAACAGCTGCGAATGAGCCCGTAGTGGCGCCAGTCGCGACGGAGAAAAAAGAAGAGGATCCACGTCAATGGATTCATTGCAGCGACACCAATGTTCGCTTGGCGACGTTGGATGAGGTCCTCGATAGTCGTCCTTACTTGCTCTACTATGAGCGATGCTAGAGTGTTCCCCTTTACACTGTCTTTTAACTATAGTATTTGTTCAAAAAAATGTACAAGTAAATTCCAGAAGGTTGGTTTCCGGTGATGTGCCATTGAAGAAGAGCCATTTGGGCGCAGCCATGGCAAGCCACCTTGGTGGAAGCTTCGGGGTGAGTGTGGGAAGACTGAGCGTTCAAAGCAACCGAGACGAGACCGCGCCTTGCGAGAGACGTGTCGGGAAAGACGCAAGGCAAGGGGCTGCTGTTGAGACGTCACGTGGAGAAGCGACGAAAGTCGTGTATAAAACCTCTTGTCTTTCTGCCATCGTTTGCCTCTTTATCAGTTTCCTCCTCTTCCTCGTCTTCCTCCTCCTCCTTTTGTCCCCCCACTCGCCATCTGCCCTCACACTCAAGTCAGCCAAGACTAACCAGCTCTCTGCCAGTTCTCGCTGCAACCAAACCCTTCCATCTCCTCTCGTCCTCCTTCTCGGCATCCAGGATGACTCGCACCCGCACTGGTGACTACAAGGACGCTGCCAACGCCCCTCGCGAGCGCCGTCAGTCTCGGTAGAGTTACTCGTCATTCCCCGACTCACACTCACTTGTGTCTGCCTGCTCAAACAATGTCAAATAGAACGGATGCTAACTGCTTTTTCTTGCTCCAATATCTCTGCTACGCGTCTCTTTTCTTGGCTCTTCTCTCAGAAATGGCCTCGGCGACCCCAGAGCGATACCAAAGAAAGCTGGAGCCGGACACGGAAACTGGGGAGTTCTCGGCGTGGAGGTCAATGACCTCGAGCAGGACTCCTTGACTGGGTAAGATATGGACCGGTGGGTTGGACCACCTTGCCACTACCAGAAGCACTGCGAATAGACTTCCTATCAGCCGACTGACAGGGTCGAGGGTGGAAATATTTCGTTCGACCTTTGTGCTCCCACGCTCAATTAACTGCTGCTCAAGTCGCAAGTCGCGTGTACAGATACAATTTTTTTCGTTCTAACGGTCTTCCTTCCCCCCTTCCTTCCTCTCTCCCTCCCTTGACATCATTCATTTACCCTTTTGTGGTGCTCCTCATCCCAGAGCTGCGAGTTCCCCCCCTGTTGAGAACAAGATCTCTGTAAGTTGCAACAAACTCCTTTTCTGTTTTGCTGGGCTGCCTCTGGACAATGTTTTTATCCACGCAACTTGTTTGGTTGCATGAATTTGCGACGAGTCAGAAAGTGGGACCAGGCTCGTCACGCGATCAACCCAATTCTAATTCGAATTTCGTTGTACTGACCCTGGAGAACTTCCAAAACATTTTTTTTTTCACTTTCATTTCATTTCATTTCACTCTAAAAGGTGACTGACGCAAAGACCTTCAGCTTCTTGCAAGGCAATTCGGGCCAGGCAAACAACAACGCTGCCGCCAGCAATGGCTCCAGTACCATCGATCAGGCCACCAACGACCATGCCTCGAGCTCGAACTCGTCCAAGTGAAACTGACATGGGTGTTAGCTACCGTCAGGAATCAATTGTATTCGATCCGCCGTCGACTCCCAACCCCAAATGTCTTTTTCGTTGCTTCTCCACGAAAACAAATCTAAAAGAAAAGAAAAAAAAAGGTCTTATCCACAGCCGCTCCGTTAGTCCCTCTTGACCTCTTCTGTACATAGTCTAGCTTCAATACAGCGTTTTATTCTAGCACAGCTCGCGTTAAATCCCCCTTGGTTGTCGAAAGGTATTTTTCGATCGACTTCATTGAGGGAAAGAACCAAAAAAATACACCTATCCTGCTGGTCGAGTCCTGTCCATAGTTGTTTTTGGAAGACGGTCCTTATCCTGGTCCAACCTTGGGGATATCGTAGTGCTCAGTCATTTCCTCGAGCTTCCGGTTCAGTTCCTAAAACAGTGCATAGGGAGAAAAGACGTATTAGCTCATGAATCAAAAACACAGATCGACCGGGGAGAGTGGAGGACTTGATCCATTGACAATATTGGGGTGGGGTATGATGATCTTTGCGGGTTACTTACAGCAACCTTCTCCTTGTGTGACTTCATCGCCGATTTCAGCACCTTTTCCTCTTGCTAAGATCATAGTAAGATGGTGAAAGCGGGTTAGATTCATGAGGTAGCCTCTCTCCAGGCAGCTCTATGACAGATCGACCGAGATCACGGTCCTTACTCTTTTGCGCTGGACTTCAAGGAACTTGAGCTCGGCAGCGGTCTTTTCAACCACCGTGACAGGCCTTGTGGAGGGAGGGGTCGCTTCTCTAGCCTCTACGGCAGCCTTGACTACTTTGGAAGCATCCGTTTTTTTCTTTTTCCTAAAAAGTGAGGTGGTAGTGGGCAAGAGGGAGACATGGAAAGGGAGTCAATGAATGAACGCGACGAAATGAGGAAGGAAGAAGAGATACATGGTGTTTAGAAAGAAGGCTTTTGAGGTGAATTACTTCTTGACGATGCCGCTCCCCTTGAACTTGAGCGAGCCTCCGCCGACACTTTCGTATTCGGACATGAGAACGTTGCGCTGTGGGTGAATGTGTGTGTTGTTGAAGACATGCAACGCATGTTCAAGAAGGCTGAGCAAAACCAAAACTGGAAAATCTGTCACGTGCACTTCCTGAAGAAAACAAGGCGCAGACGGTTGGGTCGCAGAGAAAGAAAAGAGAAAAAACATCTGCCCTCCCTTGTCCATCGCCACCACCTCCGTCGCCATCAACAGGATCAGCCCGACAGCCCGACGACTCTATCGCAAGACAGGAATCGACCAAACGCAGTCATAGTACCGGAACCAGGATCCTCATTAGCCCTTTCATAAACCAACAGCAATGGAGATCCTCAAGGCCGACTCGGCCATGCTTAGCAACTACGAGGTCATGACCCTCCTCAGCGACCAGAAATCACAACGGCTAGCCAACCATGTAGCGGGAAGCCATGAGGTTGCAGAGAATCTGCGAACAGTGGAATTTGAGGTAACGGAATATTGACCCTTGGGGTTTTTTGCGCCTGGATCGGATAGCTTGCTGAAACCACCTTTGACCATCGCTCTGGGAACTTACCAACTGAAGGCATACTCTCTCGTCTCACCACCAGGTTCAGAAGTATCTTGCCACCTCGCCTTGCTCTACACAGTCACCGGATCAGATCTCAGCATTCAAATTGGCCTTTGCAGGATATGGGCTTATGAAGGTCGAGCTTCTCCAGATCTTGAATCTCAGACCAAGGTCTGCAGTCGAACTCTTGCTGGTATGATCCACAAAGCCGTTGATATCTTGATCTTGACAGCAGTGGTCTTGGAGGAAGCAGTAACTGTTGCTGTGTCGTAGAACCTCGACCGTTTTTCTTTTCGCTCTCTGACACACTTTATTTTGTTTGATCCCTAACGCGTTTATAGGTCATTGAGGAATTCGAGGAGCGGTTCACTATGGAGGACTGTGAGCAAATGCTCCAATCTATCAGAGAGTACTTACCCCGGGATGATGATGTTGTGGACGAGGAAATGGAAGAAGCCGAGGAGGAAGCATAAAGCCATTTGGAATAAACAAAGAGGCGTTGTACAACATTTTCATGGACCTTTGGGAGAGTCATTCGGACGGCAGGAATCCAGGTGGTCCCTGCCTGTCCAAAAGAACTCGGGATTTGATTGCTGGAAAGATAAACAATCGATTTCGACAAATCAGCGATCTGGGACACCTCCACTCTTGGGTATTCCTCTTTGTCCTGATGTCTGCGGGTCGGGGTGACAAACAGGCGGGTTGTTGCTTTTGCCTCTTCTTGACCCCCTATCACTCTCTGAAGAGGCGATCAGTTTGGAATCCAAAGAAAGAGCTGCAAAAGCGAGGCAGGATCGTGCGCGGCACCACAAGACACAGTTGACTGATCACCGACAACCCCGAAGCGCACGTACACTCATCATCTTCATGCACCGTCTTCGTCTTTCCGACTTTCCTTTTACGCCTCTCTTCAACTCATCTGTGCCTTCCTCTTCTTCTCCCCTAGTCAGTAGCCCACTTTCACTGTCCATCTTTTCTTCCTTTGCAACACTCTTCCTTTTTGCGCCTCCACCCCTCTCACTCCTCTCCCAGTCCTCTCGGGCTCTCCTGACTTAAAATTTTTTACGCGTGCACCCGTCTGTCTCCTTGCGTTTTCTCTTTGGCCATCTCCAAAGCACTCTTCTTTTCTCCCTCCTGCCTTGTTCGATCCTTGTTTCTTTCCAGTGAATCTCCATTACCATCTATCTCTCACTCTCTGCCTCTCTCTTTCCATCGTTACAAACTTCCGTTATTGCTTTCCTGTCTTATTCTCCTCCACCGTCCCCTCCTTCTCTCTCATTCTCTCTCTTTCTCGTAAAAAGAGCTCAATTATCCCTCACTGACAAACCATGCATCGACAAAGCAGCCCGTGGTCGAGTCCTCAGGACCCTCATCACTTAAAGCGTCGGCACACGCGCGGCAACACTTCTCAGTCACACTCATCCCTGCACTCGTTGTCGTCTTCTCCAAACTCCTCTGCAAAACACCACTCAAACTCGAAACGTGACGAGGATATTCTTTGGTCGACCCCGCCACCTCCAGGTCGTTCTCAGATCCCTAAAAGACTGGACGAAGATCAAGACGTGGACGAGGACTTTCAGGCACAAACCTCGACTGTACCAACCTGGTTCGGATCCTTGAGGAGTTTTGCCCTCTCTGCGAGTTCCAGTTCTCGCGGTGCCTTCACACCTCTTGTGTCCTCAAGTTCCTCCAACAAACTCGCTCGTTCACAATCCTCCAACACCTCTCCGAGCCGTGGCCGATCATCTTCAATCTACTACGCCGGCACTTTGGATGATCCCGACAGTGACTCTGACGAGTGTGGCGAACAGGACGAACCCATTACGAATAGGAATGGACTCAAAGAGAATCGTATTCGTGGACCGAGGATGAGTTGGGCCATGCTGGATCCATCCTTGGGTAGCATGTTTTCCTCGCAGGGCTATTCGGCCGTCCCTGGCAGGTCTGGGTCCGAGTCGGACCTGTCCTCTCCTACATGTTCATCCTCATCCTCAAGCTCTCTCAGTTCGCCAACGTTCTCGAATGTGGAAGAGTCGGGGAACTCGGAGGCGGCCTATCAAGACCAGTCCAAGATTGCAGCAATGTACTCTCCGTCAAGCCCTGGGCACCCAATTCCTCCCCCGGACGCGACCCAGGCGTACGCCGCTGCTTCATCGTCTGGATACACAAAGCCAGTAACGTCCACGTTTGCGCTCTTAAAGTCCTACGTACCCTTGTTTCCTTCCACAACAGGAGCCATCTCTCTTGGCTCTGACGATGAGCCCCGCAAGCCCGCCAAAGCAGCTGCTACCAAACCCACTTCTCCGACTGCCTCTTGGTCGATTCGAAAGCTTTCGTTGAACTTTTTGAGCAGTAATCAATACGATGCTGTGCAAGTTACGGAAAGAAGAGAGAACAGAGGCGAAGACAAGGGGGAAGAAGAAGACAGGAACGTTGATTCACTAGGCGTTGGGAACACCCCTGGCTATCGTGATAACTTTGATGATGATGAATGGGACAATGACAAACAGAGTCGATCACACAGCAAGCAAGGACCTTCGACTTTGGTGGGTGCCTCGGCTTCTTATCTGGGATCAATGTTTTCCAGCAATGATGGATCCACACGGACGGCCAACGACAAGAAAGTGGACCCTGCAAAGACAAAACAATACATCACCTCCGATCTTCGAGACACGCTGGAGCAACTGCCAGTGACGAACAGGACTCTTCGGAAGCAGGGGCGCACTGACTGAGGTGAGGTGAGGTGGGAAGAAAGTCCCCAAGTCGGCGGTCGAAGTAGACAACCATCATAAAATAATATCATATTCTTGAAGTGTGTAGATACTTTTTTTTTTTTTTTTTTTTTTTGAAAAGAATAAAGGAAGTGAAAGATATAAGATCTCTTCGGCGCTTGATAACCCAAAAGCCAAATTAATGACAGAGTCGCATGCTTCTTTAAAGATCTTCCCTCTTGCGAAGTGGTGCGGTGACCCGTAGGTCAACCACAACCTTGGCACTCACGTCGACGATGGTCCGGTTGTGAGACCAAAGACCGTCAAGTGAGCGTGGCAATGACGCGTGCTTTTTTGATAAAGATTCTCCAGCTGGCCCGGACCGCGGCTCTTTTTATACCGCCCAGTCACTGCCCCTTGCGGGGTTTCTAAGGGTCTTGGCCACTGGGGTGACGGTTGTTCTCGGCCCTAAGACAGAATCAAGATAACAGTCGCAAGAGTTGGCTCAATTAATGAGAGCTGATTTGAATCTGAGAAGAGAAATATGGTGACGGTACCTCAGGCGTGCGTGTGCCAGGAGTGCGTGTGTTCATCATCGATAGGACCTGCCTGACCTGGAAGAGCCTTCTCCACGGACGGAGCGGAATCAAAAAAAGAAAAAGACATTCAGTCTTCCTCATTCGAAGTCGTTTTCCTTTCATCCTTGACCATCATCATCGATCTCCACTAATTCCACATCCTACATTCTACAATGGCATCTTACTTTGACGACCACAGTCTCGAGGACCCCTACAGGGCCCGCAGAGCAAACAACAACAACGCTGGCAGTAATAACCGGTTCAACCCCGACCTCTCACACTTCATGCCACGCGAGGACACAGACGAAACTGCACAGACTCCCTACCAGACAGGAGCCACCTCGCTGCCTGGTGCAGGCGACTTTCGACGACTGGCACAGTAGGAAACAATACAAACCTCTCGTGGAGCAGCAATTGAACTCGCTAGTCCCCATCGACTGACCGATATCAACTTTTTTCCATTTCTTCACCTCAATGTCAAACTCGATGGTTCACAGGTTGTTTGGCACCTTTCGTCAACGCGAAGAGCCCCTTGGCGATGAAGAACATCAAGAGTTCCTGGATAACCTGATCACACAGCTTATGGATGAGGCCGGCGCCAGGTCAGTCCGATGTGTTTCGAGTCTCACAGAGATTTGAGCTGTTGGAGAAAAAAAAAGAAGACTTTTGTATCTAACACTGAGGTGTTCAATTGTTCAATTGATCCAAACAGTGGCAAACATGGCCCCCCTCCAGCATCTAAATCGTTCATCCGTGATCTGCCTTTTGTCCCACTCAAGGAAGTGAAGAACGGTACGAACCTGATTGTTCAACTGCTTGATTTCTCTCGTTCAATCTTTTTTTTTGTTCTAAACCTATTTCGACTCTGAACTTGTAGATGAGGCCTGTATTATTTGCAATGAAAACTTTCAAGAGAACGAATCCAAGGCGGGGATCACCAAGCTTCCCTGCAAACACTTTTTCGACCGCGACTGCATTGTGCCCTGGCTTGAGCTTGTAGGTGGAGATGATATCCCGTTCATCCATCATGTTTGAGAATCAAATGGTCATCTCTGACATTTTTTTTTTTGCTTGTCCTCTTTCCACTCTTAGCACAACAATTGCCCGGCATGCCGTGCAGAAGTACCTTCAGACGATCCAGTGTGGATCAAGAAGAAACGCGATGCTGAACTGGCCAAGTACGCCGCCGAGGCCGAGGTCGATGAGGATTGGATGTATTCGTAGACAAGAGACTTTTGAGGCTGAAAAGAATCAAAAGAAAGGACTGACTATATAGACGAGTCGGCTATCTAGAAGCAAAGAAGCGAGAGGGCGTGTGCTGGCGTGTGCTGTCTGTGCCTTGAGAAAATAAACCTGTAGAACGACTGCAATGGGCTGTGCAACCCAAATGGACATTTTTTTTATTTGAATTATCTGGTGCGTTCTTTCTCTTCTTCTTTATCCTTTACCTTTTCGCTCCACCACGCTCACACACCTTCACTCGCACTCAAATTCCATCTCAATAGATCTTCTCTTAGAACAACATGTTCACAACAATCAGTAAAAGGGCACTGAGTCTCCCAGAGGTCGTCTTCCACATTGTTGAATTCCTCGAATTCTCTGACCTGTGCGTGGTGGCTCAAGTCTCGCGTCTCTGGCACCAGGCCGCCGCTAGCTTTCTGCCTTCGGGTGACCTTGCGTGGGACGACAACCCGACTTGGAGTGATGATTGGAGATCCATGGACCTCAAAGGCCGGGACATAGTGGTGGCCGAACTGTTAAATACGAAGAGACCTCGGTCATTGACCTGTGACTTTAAAGAGTTCCAGGGCAAGGCCATTTACACCAGCCAGTACCAAGACTTCCAAAAAGAGGCCTGGCAAGCCATCCAGGACCCTTTGGTCTCGGGCCATTCCCAGTTATACCATCTGAACTCAGCCGACTTTTCTTTTACCTACCCCATTTTGATGACCGCGACTCGTCTTCATCGACTGACCCTCCGCACCAAACACGACGTGAGCAAGCTGAGCCAGATCTTGAACCTGCCGAATTTACAACAGTCCCTCAGGGTGTTATCCCTCACAGAGTGTTGGTGGTCCAGGACCGGTCTTCCCTTCCCAAACAAGATGCAGTTTCGATTGACACGCCTGGACTTTGACAGAGTCGCGATCAATGACATGGATTTGAAACGTGTCCTGGAAGGCTGTCCAGAACTTCGGTCTCATACGGCTTTGGATGTGATGACATGTTGGAGCGTGCCGTTGTTGAGTCATTTGTCGACGCACAATCCACAGCTGAAGGCGTTTCGATTCTCGTGCAAGCCAAGCTCGTCCTCGACCGGTGAAGTGGACGATGCGCAGTTGGGATGGTTGGTGGCGAATTTGGAACATGATTTGCGGACTCTTGGGTTGTACCGTTTGAACGTCTCGTCGGATTCGTGGCAAAGCTTCTTGGAGAGGTTCGGGAACCTGACTCGATTGGAGTTGCTGGGCAAGAATCACGCGAGTTGTGGATTGTTGGTTCACAAGTACTTGGAGCAGTCGGCAGGATTGGAGCATCTGGTGGCGGAGAACGTTTACATTCCCGTGTATTTGGTTTGTGGGAAGGAGTCCAAATGGGCTTGTAGAGGACTCAAAACACTCGAGGTCGGATTCGGACCTGGACATGCGGAATGTGTGGAGCCAGAGAATCAGGGCAACGCCGTGTTTGAGTCGAGGATCTTGTTTGAGTTCTTGGCTCGCAATGTTCCTATCGTGGAGCGACTATTGATCAAAAGAACGTGTGGCAGCTACTGAAGAGGGGGCCGTTGGCGAACTCAAGTTTATGAAGCCAATTTTACTCTTTCCACATTGAGGACAGTCTCTAAACCACGTTGTAAAAGATTTACTTGTGTTGGCAGCTCACAAATCACCCCTGCTTCTAGCACTTCAATGCCGAATGTGCTTGTGAGAATTTCCAACCATGTGTCAGTACAATTCTTGCCTTCGCGCACATCGCTGAGAAGACTCTTGGACATGTTCCCCTTGGAGGAGTGAGTGTCATTCTGCACATCGCCCATGTTGCCTGTTTTTGCTTATTATATTGTTTTGGAAAGATGGATCTATCTCCGTTGGTAAACAGTGTATTCGTACTGGAAGGATCCCTCGGTGATGATGCCTCCCTCGACAGGCTCCTGTAAAAGCTCCTCCAGATAGCTGTGACCTTGTTGACTTGGGAGTAAGGTGTACTCTGACTCTTTTATCTCTGGAAAGAAAGTGTCGCATTCAACGGTGGCGTGGACCCTTGTTAGGTAGATGTGTTTGCAGTTCTCGGACTGGACGCCTTCGTTGTAGAGTTGAGCGCCACCAATCAGATAGATGTGGTCGACTTGAACTTTGTCTGCATGGTTCAAATAGTGAAGAGACTCGGCCAGGTTCAAGGCGGCGTCGAGGGAGGAGGCCAATCGGACATGAGGGTTAGACTTTTCGGGCTTGTCGCTGTGGGTGTTTGAAGTTTGAAGTCGAATCAGTCAGTCTTTGTGACTCTAGTAAAAAATAACAATAATTAAATACCAGAGTCGTAGTTGCTTACTCAAGGTAATGAGGATCGCGCGAGACAATGATGTTGAGCCTGGAAGAGAGGGGTCTGAACTTTTGGGGGATGGATTCCCAAGTCTTTCGTCCCATGATGCATGCGTTGATGGCAGAGGAAGGGGCGGCGGCCGAGGTCTTTGAAGTGAGCTTTGCAAAGAAGGCCATGTCCTTGCGCAGACGCCAGGGCAGGGTTCCATTCAGGCCGATGCCGTTTGCGAGATCAGCGGCGACGACGATGGCGAATGATCGAAGGGACATTGGAGCAGGGATGGAAGAGGAGGGGAAGGAGGGAGGGGGTAAAGACAGACGGGTAGACAGGCACCGAGAAAGAGAGAAAGAGAGAGGGAGAGACGCGTGCCTGTGGATTCCAGCTGGGAGGAAAAAGAAGGGCCCAAAAAAAAGAGAGGCGCACCCTTCTGTCCGTCCCTCTCTCCCCTGCTCGTTGGTTGGTTCGTTGTTCTCTCTCTCACTCTCTCTCTCTCGTGGGTGGATGATGATGGGTGTGTGCAGTGTGCAGTGTGCGGTGCAAAGGGGGGATGCTCTCTTTCCTCTCTTTCCTCTCTCTCTCTCTTCCCCTCCTTCCTCTCTTTCTTTCTCTTTCCTTCCTGTCCATTGTCCGCCCTGTCCCCATCCCATCCCATCCCTTCTCAACCCTCCCCCCCCCCTTCCTCCCTTTCCTCCCTCCTCTCTCTCGCTCCTCCCTCGTCTCGTTTCCTTCTCTCTTGTCTATCATCCCCGTGTGTCCCTCTGCGGTACCAACCTCCCACTAAACGGTTGCACGCATACACAGAGCACGCCCCACCAGACCGAAGGATCCCTTCCTTGACCCTTTTACACATAAAAAAAAAAAAAAAAAAGTTCACTTTGACCCAGTCATCACATCACCGTTCCATTCCCGCCATGGATCCCATCGTGGCCACCCCAGCCGAGAGTCCCTCCGTCTCCCCTGCTGCATCCTCGACTGCGGCCCCAGCCTCGTCTCGCTCTCAGAGAACCCTTCGCAACAGCAACAGCATCCCCAAGAAGGACACCCCTGATAGCTCCGCGTCCAAGGACAGCGCTGCTACCTCCAAGGGCCCTGCTGCTGCTTCTCCTGCCAAAAAGACTACCGACTCACCCTCATCCTCGTCTTCTGGGCGTCTAGGCGCGCCTACCAAGAAACACGCTGCGTCCAAGTCAAAGTCCGAATCGGGCGCTGATGGATCATCTGCCGATGGCTCGTCGTCATCCTCCCCTACCAAGAGTCGCCCACAGCAAGCCTCCTCATCTGCAGCCGATGGGGCCAAAAAGACCAGCGAACGCAGCGCCGTCAAGAAGCAGCCGCAACAGCAGGCTGGCAAGGGCAAAAATACTGATGGAGCTGCACCCTCGTCCGCGGGCAATAATGCTGCAGAGTCGTCCTCGACGCCCAAGCGCACTGAAAGGCTCTCGACCTCCAACAGCACCAACAGCAACAACAATAACAACAGCATCCCTGGCAAGAAAAAGGGCGCTACCATTGGCAACAACGGAAAAGAGCCCGCCAGGGCATCCACCAAGAGCTTTGATGCCGATACAGACAGTGGCAGCAATGTCAGCTCAGACACCGCGGCCACGAACGCCCGACGATCATCCAGGATCAGAAGCGCCGCAGTAGGCGCAACATCCCCCACCACAGCATCGGCATCATCCACCGCCACCTCCCCAAAGAAAGGCCAGGCCAACGCCAGCGGTCGCGATGGCAACAGACCCAAGGCTAGCGCACGTCAGCCCAAGGACACTGCCTCCGCGTCAGCAAACGGGATCAGCACTGGCTCTGTTCGTCCCTCCTCGATCACATCGTCGGGTTCGTTCTTGACGTCGTCCTCTTCCATGTCTCCATCTTCCCCTACCTCCCCCGCGTCCTTTGCCTCTTCGCCCTCTTCTCCGTTGACCTCCTCTGCCCTGAATCAATTTTCTGCCGGTGAGAACGAACATCACAGCCGTCGCGAGGGCTCGCCTTTCAAGCAGGGCGTTGGAGCGACTTCGGTCACAAGAGAACCCTCGGCGTTCGGCGTCGGAACTACCTCCACTCATTCACCACTCACCGCCAGCAGCCCATCGAGTCGTCGTTCCTCTGCTCTGAACCCCTTGGCAGACAAGTTTGGATTCGGACGGCCCGGTGGCCTCCCTACCGTCGAGGAGACGGTCTCGGAGAAGAAGGGTTCTCCCGAACCCCATACTACCGCCTCCATCACCACCACCAGCACCGCAAGCCAGCCTTCCGTTGGAGCAGCCAAGCGTGGACACACCAGAAGCTTGTCAATGAAGGAACAGTTGGATCAACTTGGCCAAGAGAGCGGGAAAGAAGGCACGCCCAAAACTCTTCAATCTCTGCAAGATATCATCAGCAGTCTCAAGAGCTTGCCCTCCAGCCATGCTGCAGGTGCCGACGCCTCTGGCAGCACTTCTCGCCACGAGAAGCGTCTCTCCATGTCGTCCTTGCCCAACAACAGGAACTCTGTGGGCGGCCCCATGAATCAAAGCTCCTCGACAACCACACTCCACATTTCTCAGCCACCTAGGGGAACTAACATTGAAACAGCGTTGCAATCAACTGTGGCAACCCTCCGTCGTCTTTCCCTTTCCGACTCCAAGAGGCCCGTTATCAATCTCAAGGAAGAAGAGGCAAGTTTTATCGATCTCAACTAAGGTCATTAGAAGAAGCAACAAAGCATGATATATTGGAATGTGAATGTATTAACCATGATCACACTACCATGTTTTCACACAGGCGGCGAGCTCGGCCGAAAAGACCAACAACAGACGCTCGGTCGCTTTTGCACCTCGGGATTTGGCCTCGACAGCAGAGGATTCTCTGGAAGGCAGACACAACAGACGATCTGCCATGATGGGAGGCGCATCTGCAGAAAGCACATACACAGCACCCGTAGAGTCGTCCTCATCTGCATACAAACCCAACCGTCGCTCAGTCGTCATCTCACAACAAGAGCTTGATGCTCTCAGAGAAGGACGTGCCTATGTCCCCCCAACTTTTGGATTCGCCAGCGATGACGAGGAGCCAGATGCGATTGCCGATACACTTTCGGCTCTGGAGGGCAAGGGATCTCTTAGCAACCGATCAAGCTTTGCTTCCAAAGGCCCCGTGAGAGGAAGCTCTGGTACCAGCGTGGATGCAGACTCGCTTGCAGAGTTTGCCTCCCACCTTCCTAGCCACATGAGAGGTGTTGCTGGCGCCGCCCTCGTGAACAATGATGATGCTCAGGACCGTCGGCGCTACACCACTGCTTTCCACTCGATGGGTCTTGGCTCGAACCGTGCCTCTGCACTCCCAGCTGCTGGAGCTTCAGGAACTGTCAACAAACGTCTTTCAATGGTCCCCACTTCCCGTGAATCGGATCGCAAGGATTGGCGCAACTGTATGTTTTCTTGCTTCCTCATGTGGGTATACATCGTTTCTAGGTGTTGGAGTACTAACGAATGTTTTTGTCAATCTATATTATTGTGAATAGCGACTCCTGTTTCTTCGAGCGGATCCAACCGTGACAGTATCTCATTCAAGGATAGCGCAAATGGCCGCCGTCCCTTGTTCATGGCTCATTTAACCTATTCGGACTTTCACTCACTTCTCACCAAGCAAAAGCACAAATACGTCCAGGGTGTGTTGCGTATCAACAAGCGAAACCGCTCTGATGCCTACGTCACAGTCGATACCCTTCCAGAGGGTGACGTCTACATTTGCGGCAGCAAGGACAGGAACCGTGCATTGGAGGGAGATGTGGTCGGAATTGAGTTGATTGATCCTGAAGAGTTGCCTCAGCAAAAATTGGAGGGCAACAAAGACAAGAAGAAGGGCAAACGTGCGGACGATGCTGTGGGTGAGCCCGCTGAGGCCGAAGTCGACGAAATTAAGCCCAAGTACTGCGGACGTGTCGTTTCCATTGTCGAGCGCTCGATCTCACAAATGTTTTCAGGAACGCTCACTTTGCAGCGACCCAGCGGATCTAGCAAGAAGAACGACCGCAAGAAACAGGACGAGGACGATGCCAAGGGTCAGCCCCGCATTGTGTGGTTCAAGCCTACGGATAAGCGTGTACCTTTGATTGCCATCCCTATCGACCAGGCTCCCGCTGACTTTATTGAGAACCATGCTTCCTACGTCCACAAGCTCTTTGTGGCCACTGTGAAGCGCTGGCCCCTGAGCTCCTTGCATCCTTTTGGACACCTGGAGCGCGAGCTAGGTGACATTGGTAACATTGAGATTGAGACGGAGGCGCTCTTGGCGGACAACAACGTTACGACAACTGCCTTTGGTGAAAAGGTCGAGAAGTGCTTGCCTGACTTGCCTTGGATTATTCCCGAGAAGGAGCTCAGTCGCCGTCGTGACTTGAGACAGGATTGTATCTTTACCATTGACCCTGCGACAGCCAAGGATCTTGATGATGCAGTATCGTGCACGCGACTCGATGACGGAACCTATGAGATTGGTGTTCATATTGCCGACGTGTCGCACTTTATCAAGGTCGGATCTGCATTGGATCGTGAGGCAAAGTCTAGAGCGACAACCGTCTATCTGGTTCAAAAGGCGATTCCCATGTTGCCCAATGTCCTTTGCGAGGATCTGTGCAGTTTGACGGCCAACGTGGAGAGACTGGCGTTCTCTGTTTTCTGGAAGATGACAGAGGATGGTGATGTCTTGAACACCTCTTTCTCCAAGTCTGTGATCCGCTCCTGCGCACAACTGTCGTACGACGATGCACAGAGAGTGATCACCACTGGGTCATTGGATCCCAAGGTGGAAGTCTTTGGTCAGCCTCGTTCTTTGGTCGAGGACAACATCAAGGTCTTCTTTGTAAGTATTTTCAGCGACTGCCTGACACTGAATGGAATCGAAACGTTTTTCTTGGGGCTAATACCATTTTTACTTTCAAAATTCCAATGTACAGAAACTGTCTCAAATCCTTCGCCAAAAACGTTTCGAGAACGGTGCCTTGTCCATCAACTCTATCAAGCTCAACTTTGAAACCGACGAACTCTTCAACCCTCTGGATGTCTCTGTTTATGAATTGAAGGAGTCCAACCGTCTTATCGAGGAATTCATGTTGCTTGCCAACATGTCAGTTGCCAAGCAAATCTTTGAATTCTTCCCAGAACAGGCTCTGCTCCGTCGTCATGAGCAACCCCTGGAGAAGCGCATGGTCGACTTTATTTCACACATGAACAAGATTGGCCTGGACCTGGATGCGTCGAGCTCAGGAGCGTTGCAACAGTCTTTGGATGCGATCCAGGATCCAGACGTACGCAAGGTCGTGAGACTGTTGGTCATCAAGCCGATGCAGCGTGCAAAGTACATCTGCACAGGCATGCTTTCTCCTGAAAAATACCACCATTACGCGCTGAACGCGCCCTTGTACACTCATTTCACATCTCCTATCCGTCGCTATGCCGATATCATCGTTCACCGCATGCTCGAAGCTTCATTGACTGGAGGTAAGAACAAGCAGCTTTATCGTTTTATTTCCATGTTCGAATATTTCTTCCTTCTTGCTTACAAGACCTCTTTTTTTCCTCCTTCATACATTATCAGATTCAAAATTTTACCTGGGCAAGGAATCTTGTCAAAAGAGTGCTAACCACTGCAATATCAAGAAGGACGCGGCCAAACTGGCCCAGGAGCAATCCAGCCACGTCTATCTCTCGGTCTTGCTTCACAACATGACGGAGTCCAAGGGCATGGTCATCCGCGATGCCATTGTTGTGCAGGTTCTGGACGCTGCTTTTGATGTTCTGGTGCCCGAATACGGTCTGGAGAAACGTGTCTATGTCGACCAATTGCCCATTGAGCGACATGCCTGGAATGAGTCGTCAGAGACCCTCAGACTCTACTGGGGTACCGCAGCCTTCAAGGCCCCAACCGAGGAAGAGGAGCCCGAGACCAACAAGGCGAGCCAGAACAAGCGTCTGTCTGCTTTGCCCGCTCGCGTGGACTCGATGGATCATCCCGACGACGCCACGAACGCCTATGATGACGAGCGTGGTCTCTTTGATGACGAGAGCGATTACGAAGATGAGGACGAGCACTCGAGTGGTGGTCGTGGCGACGATAGCGATGAGGATGAGGTCGAGGGTATGGATGACGAGTCTCGCCGTTTGACAAGAATCCGTATCTTTGGACACATCAAGGTCTTGATCACGGCTGATACTACCGTTTCGCCTCCTGTGATCAAGGTCATCGCCGTCAACCCCTATGCCACCACGGAAGAAGATACCAGTGCCCCTCTCGGTGCCTTTGCTGCTGGCATCGAAGCCTAAGCTCATTCATACTCTCGCTCCCCTCTACTCTTTTCAATTGCTTTTCGTTTTATATATCGTTTTCTCTTTCTTTCTTTTTTTTTTTGATCGCCAAATAAAATTTTCTCTTTCTCTTCTCAAGTCCTGTCAATTGCACCGAGTCATCATGATAGAAAGAAAAGGCATGCGCTTCGAGAAGAGGGGGGAGGAGGAGTATTTGTATGTATTGGTTGCTCTTGTGGCGATCTCTATGGATCCATTCTCCATGGTCCATCTAAAGAGACAACATCGGGATTTCGGTTTCCAGTGGCGTACATGATCTCAGCGACAAGTCGCCCCACATTGCTGGTATAGGTGACCACACTATGTTGGCATTGGGCGGCGGAATAAATGTCCAAGAGAAAGTTGATTTCTTGTTGTTCTCTCGAGATGCCAGCCTTGGTGTCGGCCTCCCACCCTTCGTTTGACCGTGGCATATCCCTGTAATAGAATTGATATTCTGGATAGTCCTTGGTCGATTCGATCACACGGTCATCGTCCGTCATGACGAAAACAGCCGAGATCCCGGATTTGGCCCGGAAGCGCCTCACTTTGTCCATGTACACTGAAAAGTCGATCAAGTCTGCCTCCGAAGCCTTGTCCGAGTGCCGTACATGCAATGATATACAAGGAGTGGGGATGATGGGCAAGGCTCGGACTTTTTCTCTCATGAGGGCATTGGGCCGGACAGCGTAATAGGTCAGCATGGATCGCCACCAGAGATGACCCTTTTGTTTGTATCCTGGAACGATGATTTCCCTGCGTTTGATCATGTCCATCACGTCTACATCCATCGATTTGAAATTGACGGTCGAATGGTCCCATTGGGTCATGTCTGTCTCTGGGGGATGATTCACAAAAGCCTGCTCCATGTCTCCAGCACTGCAAGTCGTCATGGGGATGAAAAATTTGTGGATATCTGGTGTGAGCAGCGTCATGTTGTAGTAGAGACTAAACGCGAGTCCCAGACCCATGTTGTGCCATGCAGATCCTAGAGAAATGAATAATGAGGATTATCAGCAGGATGTATTTGGCAAACAGGTTCGATCGACTATGGCTTCTTTGTTTCTTTCTTTTACCGAAACCAAAGGGGTTTATGGCGCCCGAGAAAAACTTTTGACATCGGTTTTGGAGTTGATCCAGGTCATTCTGGAGGGCGACTCTGTCCTTGTCTGCCCACGTCGTCAAGATTTCATATCCCTGGACACCCATTGTATCAATCACCCATCGAGATTTCTTTTGGACAAAGCTATCCAGTTCCTTTCCAAGATTGGGGTTATGGACCTCCAATACCATCTTGTACGAATGGTCGCTCATTGTCTCCAAAAGGTTATCTGACACCACCGTTAGACCATAGATCTGATCCTGACAATGGCCTACAGTGCTCTTGATGGATCCACAAACATTGACAAGTCTCGATATGTTGACGCTCGAATGGATACAAATGTCCTGTGAATTCGTGGGGATAGGACAATTTGGCCGATCTGATTGCCGGATGTTGTCAATGGAAATTTCAGTGGATCGTAAGCTGACCATGTAAAAGCCCAAGAGTATCGTGGAGAGTACACAGGTCAACATCAGTCTTCGTCTGAACGGTGGAAAACGTGTGTGTCGTATCCGTTGGGTGATATTGAAGGTCGGAAGAGCCATCTTTGAGTCGCCTGGTGTTCGCCCTATCTGATCCGTTGAAAGAAGAATAGCCTATTTAGAGTTTTTTCTTGGGAAGACGAAGGACGGTGTCAACATGGAACAATGGCACAAGCAGAGAAGGAGAAAGGGTGATGTGCCACCTTTCGATTGTTTGAAATGGCTGTGTGATGCGCAAGGAGGATGGGAAAGGGGCAATGAAGAGTGAGATGGGGCCACTGAGGCGAATGGCGATGGGGATGATGCGAGTGAATGTCGGAGAGAAAGAGAGAGAATGAAGAACAAAACGTGCCGAGGAAATGATTTCTTTTTTATCCCGGTGGGGCCGCGGTCCCTGTCGCACAGATCTCAGAGCGCGAATTGTGTTGCAGGGCAGGGGACAATTGGTTGATTGGGGGGTCTTTTTTTTTGCTCTCTTCTTGTCGCGAGGACAAAAGGACGAGTGCGCTCCCACTTCAGGGCAGCCAGGCACTCACCCCCTCCTCTTTGTTGTCAATGGATTGAAAAAACCACGATTGCTCAAAAGAAGAAGAGAAAAACATCTTTTATTTCAAAGTGTTGCTGTTGCGAAGAACGACAATTATCGGGTGCCTGGACGAGAAAGGGACTTTGGCCGAGCCATTTCGTCATAAGCAGGAGGATCAAACAAGTCGGACGACCGCAAACGGGCAACAGCAGGAGGAGGGACGCGTGGTCTAGAAGGAGGACTTGAAGGAGGACGTGCAGCACCAATATGGACTGGTGCACTCTCGTCTAGTCGTCGGTCGCTCAGGTGAAAGTGATAGTCAGGCGGCACTGGACCCGGCCAAGGGAAAGAACAATGTCAGCAATCAGCTTTCATTCTTACCGCTTATCAAAGTTGGCCTTTGGTTCTTTACCTTCACAGTCGTGTTCCTTTTGTAATTGCTTCTTCACTCTTCTCTTGGCAAGGTAAACTCGACCAAAAAAGGCCGCCGCCACCAGGAACGCCACACTGAGGATCACATAAATGTAGCCACCACTCTTGTCAAAGTCATCGGCATCAGCACCGCTCGAAACCTGAGCGGGGTTTGCTGCGGTGGGGCTTGGACTTGGGCTGAAAAGCGCGAGTGTGGGGGACATGACAAATAAGGTGTTGTAAGGTTAAGTGGACTTGTCGGGGATTATTCCTCGACTGTTGTTATCAGAGGGGGCAGGGAAAGTCGATAGAAAACGTTCAGTTGGATGAGCGATGCAGACGGGGGGAGTGCAGTCAAAGAGCAGACGAGAGAGAGGAGTGTGGAAAAGGTTGAGCAGGAGAGATGAAAGGAGGAGGCTGGCTGGCGCGGGGCAGGCAGGTGGACAAGCAAGTGCATCAAATGCAATATATGAGGAAGGAAAAAAACTGTCCGAGAAGACAGCCTTCAGTCCATGCTCACTTTTCTTTGCTTTATAGCCATCAAAGTCGCCAGGGGGCAACCAAAAGGACACGGTCAATCAATAATGCAAGCTATCCAACTGACCACCCCTTACTTGAACAATCCAATTTCCATCTTCCTTGGAGGCTCCGAGCGTTGTTCCAACGGAAACCAAAAAAACCCCTCTTCTGCCTCCCCCCTTGTTTGATCCTGCAACTCAGACAACCACAAGGCGGCACGGCCGCGTGTGTGTGTTTTTTTGTGGACAGAATCTCAGCAAAGCAGCCCGATTGCCGATTAGCTGTGCAGGGACCTGGTTCCACGGACGTTCTCGGATGAGAAGCTGACCTGGACACCACGAGGATTCTTTGAATTCCAGGGAAGTGATCCCATCCTTCTCCCGAGGTCTGGTCATCTCATCACATGGGTCTTGATCTGCCACCGTGCGATGGACTCTCTAGTGAATGACTTTTAATAGCCCGCACACTCCTCTAAAGACGTCCTTCCAGCTTTGAAGCACCCCAGGGCCTCCTAGATGCAAAGCCCAATGGCGTGTCAATGATTGTTACAGAAGATGCACATGTCTTTTTTTTTGGGGGGGGAGGGGGGTTCGAGCTGGTAATGTTATTATACAAAAATGTGGCGAGGCTAGCTATTGCTATAGTGTTGATTAGATATACTCTGGAGGCAGTTGTGGGGCCGCTTCCTCTGGAGCCAAGGGGATATATGGGGGAGGACCTTGGCTTCGGAGTCGGTTCAGGGATGGCTGCAAAATACCAGAACGAGTGCCATTATTGCGGAGCTCTGTCATCTGGTCTTCGCTCCTGACTTCTGGTGATGAGCTATTGGCTGTAGATCCACGCCTGGCAGACCGGGACATATCACTGTTGCTTGCTCCCACCCCACTGTGGAGAATGGAGGCTCGTCTGCCTGAGGTAAAGCTGAAAGCTGGAGAAGGTGCACTTATCACTGGTCCAGCAGATGATTGTGTGATTTCACTGGGAATATTGGCATTCGGGGCAGCAATTGACCAAGGAGCCGGTGAGGTAGGTGGAGAGAGAGTAGTTGTGGTCGTCGTCGTTGTTGTAGTTGTGGTAGTGATGGTCGTAAGGATGGGGTGGATGGCAGTCGGGTCGATATGGTTCGTCGATTCAGATGTGGGTTCAGACAAAAGGAGGCCGTGTTGTGACGAGAGCGAGTCTCGTGGGCCACGGGTGCGCTGGGTAGCCAGATGCAGCTGGTAGTGGACCTGTTCCGGGTGCGTCACTGTCATCTCTGGGTCGACGTAAGGCTGGTCGAGAACATAGGCACGATATTGCGGCGGCGGGCATCCGGCTAAAAGGTTCAAGAAAAAAAAAAGAGCAATAACGTTGGTTGGTGGCAATTTGGGTCTGTGCAGCCAACACCTTGACTTTTGCACCGTCACAATGACGATCTCTGTTTTCTCTCCTTTTTTCCTCTTCACCGTTCGTTCCTGCGTCCTTCATCCCGACCGACCCCTTGTTCCTTCGGGCTGCAATGAGAGCCGCTAGCCACTTTCCATGAAGGTGGGGGAGGAGGAGGAGGAGGAAGAGAGGAAGGGACGAGGGGAAGAAAGACTCTCTTCTGGGTTACCCCCCCGTGTGATGCAGATCGAGGGACGTTGTCCTTACCTTCGTCTACTTCCTCTGCACGGTTTGTGCCTCTGTGAACACCTCCATTCTCCAAATGACTTTGGTCGCCTTCAAGAGCGAGTCTTCGTAATCTACGGTTGCGTCGAACCTTGTGAATGGTATAGAGAATCACGACTACAACACCGAAGAAGGCAACCAACGAGACGGCTGTTTCGACATACTGTCCTGGTCCAGAGCTACCTGAGGTCGTTGTATCCCCAAAGACTGATGCTGTAGGTGCAGGGCCAATTGAAACTGTAGGAGTGTCGTGGGGTGGTGGTATCGTGTAAAGGGGCTGTGAGGCAGTTGGCGCTGTATGTGAAGATGACGGTGAGAAGGTAATCGTGATCTGTGCTAGTGAGGTCGCCATTGCGCTTTACGATATGCAAAAATGCTGGAAAGCTCGGTGGAATACAAGAGGTGCTGAGGAGGAGGAGTGGGTCAGGTTTGGGTGGAAGAAAAAAAAATGCAGAGAGAAAGGAAGAAGAAAAGACAGGTCGAACTAATAGGCCGTGCCCCTGCGCATGTGAGTATTTTTATCTTTGTTTTTCCTTTCTTACTGCTGGCATCTCCCAGGCACAAGGGGCGCGACCGAGGGCCTCGCTGCACTCAACCTTCGCAGCTCTTTTTTTTTTCCACCAGGGGCACCCTGGCACTTTCCATTCCGCTGGACAGGCAATAATATTGATAAAGAGCAAACCCAGCCATCCCTGCAGTCGGCACACACCATCCAGCACAAACACACAAACATCTTGCACACGCTCACAGAATTATGACGACAGTTGTACTTTCGCCTTGGGAGGACAGGTGCACAAACAGCACCCGGGTGAATACGTTCTCCGGATAAGCACCCCTTAATTAACCATTGCCTTACCGGGTGTCACGTTTCTCACGTCACCTTGTCCTGCTGCTTGGTGCGTTTCCTTGATGCACCAACACACAAAAAAACACTTTATTTTTTGCCGCTCTTTTTAACAACTCTTCAGTTCAGCTCAGGCCATCCCCTTTCACCCCTCGAGCTCCTTCACAATTATCGCGCTGTACCCCCGCCGTCCCTTCCTCCGCTCCCTTCCCCTTCTTCTCTCCTTCCCTGTCCTCGTGCTGGCCATGGCCCACCGTTTCGATCTTGCCACCTATACCTACTTTGATGTCAAGATCCAGCCAGAGGCTATGGACCAAGTCTTGGCTTCAACCCGCGCTGCCTCTGAAGTCAACAATGGCTCCCTGGCTGGGATCGAGTACATGGGCCAAATAGGCGAGCTCACAAACCACCTTCTCTTCCGAACACCAAAACACAATCCTGCTCACCATTTCAGTCAAGGACCTGCGCTTCCTGCTGGACCAGGTCCACAACTGCATGTTGAAGAGGAGCTGGAGGATCAAAGAAACAGGCAAATAGTGGAGACCATCTCGGCCATTTGTGGCGTCGTTCAGGTGGATATCCAAACACTGCGACAACGTGCAAAGAGAGACGAGCTTTGAGTCGTATGTATCCTAGCGTGGACATTGATAGAAAACACTGTAATAGCATTGAAAAAAAAAAGAAAAAAGAAAAAAAAAGAAGTGAACCTCGCTCAGCTTTATTCCAAAGGAAATGAGGTCTGGCCTGGTGATTGCATTTGCCACGTATCGCTTGCGGAGTAAATTGTTTCTCGCCCAATTGAGGCACAAATCTTTATTCGGTTCGCATGGACGCAAGTACATCCGTGTGACGAAGTCTACCGACTATCTGTTGAACAAAGTCCATTGCACCTGGATCCGGTTGAGGATGTTTATCGAGATATATAACGACCATAGAAACGTGACGATCTGCCCGTGCGACGTAATACGTGCAGCCAATCTTACGATCGTAAAAGTACTGTGTGCGATATTGCTGTAGAATGTTGACGCTCCCTTGCATGATGGATATAATATTAGGCCAGTGGTCGCGAGGCGGGTCCTATTAATTTACAAGAGACCAGTGTTAACGGGGACTCAAGGTTTTTTGATCCGAAATATCTTTGCATATACTTACCGGGGGATAGCTGTAAATGCAAGGAAAGGAATTGAGGCCGGTAGGCGATTCATAAGGAGCGTTGGCACTCACAAACCCTGTGGGCGAGAAACGCACCTCGGGCGAAATTTCATACACAAATGACACACTGTGCGCCCCCGCCTTCTTCCTAAATATTCGAATCCTATAGTATTGTGGCGGCACAGTTAGCAGGAGCGATATTAGATAGTACAATAACGCAAAGACATTAGACACATTCTCACATTCCATGCAAGTCTGGGTCCATGTTTGCCCACAGACTTCTCTCGTCTCCACCGAGAAGCTGCTCCTTTTCAAGCAAGTTGTCCATAAAGTACAGTGTCATTTTTGTCTTCTCGCTGGCAATCCAGCGTCCGAGCCAGAGTAAATGATTCGGATGGAGATTGAGTTTGCTTGATTTGTTGGTTTTGTTCTACGAGTAAAAGAGAAAGTTCTTAGTACCATACGATACAACAGATGAATGAGGGCTGGTCTAGATTATCAATTACCTTGTCCTCTCCACTGGAAAATAGATTGTGATGCCAGGGTGTTTCTTCTGGTCGGTATAACGATTTCTATAGCCAAAAGGAACAATTGATTAGAAACCATTCAAAGAGAGGGGATAGAAGAAGAACCAGTGCACAGGGACCTTACCTCTGCATACTGCTGTTCTGAAGTAATACGGCGCCATTCTGATAATGAGGTTCCAGCTAGATAAAGATTGGTGGCAGACTTTTGGATTTCGTACTCGATCACAGCTTTGTCCATCAGAAGTCCGTGAACCAACGCTAGGATTTCACAGTGCAGTCCGACGCCAAGAACAGTCTGTTGGATTTCTTGGACCTTGGTATCAAATACTTCAAGGACGTGTTCAGCCTCTGGCAATATCTCTGATACTTCGATCTCAACAGTCGACGACGACAATTTACGATAGCTACAAGTCAGGCCAACGAACATGAGTAATCAAGACATTTCTCCCAAATAGCAATGGTCGACGATACCCCTTGTGCATGTGCCTTACATTCCGATCAATAACATTCGAAGGATGCAGAGTTCCCTAAGGATCCCATACAAAACAAGTTGATCTGCAACAATGTCTTCTCGTCCTTGAAAATTGCTTTGGTGATGTAGGGTGTGCGTTGGGGAAACATTAGCGGAATTCGATTCGCCTGAACGTGCGTTGGTTGGAGACTCCTTCAAGAGCTGCTGCTGTATCCCGCTGACATGACTGGACTCCGATATTCCCAGTATTGGCGATGTGTGCCCTGAAGAGCTCTGTCTTGCCGCTCTTCTCCTGCTAGACTCTGCAGCGACAATAGATCCTGATCCAGCATCGTGGTATTGTGACAATTCGCGCTCGATATCATTGGCGATTTCGTTGTAAAACTGATAAAGGTGCTATTCATATAAGTCCAATAGTGCATCAGCGAGCCAGCTTTCTCGAGATCGTCCCTGATATTATGGCCGAGTTCAGCATCGAGTCGGTTCGACTTACGTCCTCCCTCCGGAATATCTTTGGCTTTAAAAACTGCAGCGAGGTATATATGCCCTCAGCTTGTGCGATCCTCGAGCAAAAGAAGCCTGCAGTGGGGTGCGCCTAAAATTCAAATGTTGGAATGCGTTGGTTCCAGTCAGACAGCTTTCGAACTTTTTTCGTCAGAAATAACCCCGCTCCATACCTTGCTCAAGCGCACCGTGTGCTTGTTTGCACATGCATAGTCGAACGAGCCCAGGGCCTTGATGTATTCAGCACAGTCTCGCGAGAACATTGCGTCTGCTGTCCTTGAGATTTCCCTGGTACTGTAGCTCCTGCAGCGGTTGTCCAATGAGGGCGGGGCGTTTGAGAAGATGCATGCGTCGTGGCAAACAGGCTTTTTTTCCACCATTTCAGTCCAACCGAGGCATGATACCCCTTAAGCCATGGTTCTCTCCATCCATCTGTGCGCGATGATGACAGCGGCATTGCCCCCTCGATTTGTCCCCTTTGGAAACCATCTGTCCATCCCTCTCTCTCTCCCTCTCTCTTCCCTCCTCATCCAACTCCTTTCTTCTCGCCATGGCCTCTAACCCAGAATTCTCCAACCCCCTCCGCAAATTCAAGCTCGTCTTCTTGGGCGAGCAGAGTGGTAAGCCATCAGGCTTGGCAACATGAAGAATGTTAAAAGGCGGGGCTTGCTCGAATTTAGCATGCCACGCGACTCATCCGTGCTCTGATCTCATCTGAATCGCGTCCTCTAGTCGGCAAGACCTCGCTCATCACCCGTTTCATGTACGACACTTTCGACAACACTTACCAGGTACGGCACGCTCCTGGGCTGACTGATATTCGACTATTCAGCAACTCCGCATTTGAACAGGAGGCGAGTTTGATGTTGTTCCTTGTCAAGCTAATAGTGCTCTTGTTCCTTGATAATCTCGTAGGCCACCATCGGAATCGACTTTTTGTCAAAGACTATGTATCTTGAGGACAGGACAGTGCGCCTTCAGCTCTGGGATACTGCTGGACAGGTAGTTCCTGCGATTTATTGGCAGTATATCCTAGGCGACCATATCTCTGCCATTTGACCTGACACTTCTTTTTCACCTATGGCTACCACTTTCAGGAGCGTTTCCGAAGCTTGATTCCCAGTTATATTCGAGACTCTTCGGTGGCTGTAGTTGTATACGACATTACCAGTAAGATGGAGCACCCACGACTATGATGCAGGACAAATACCGCGAGACAAGCTGTCACGATGATGAGGAGAATCGTGTCAGCTGCTCCATCCACATTTATAGCCCTTTCTGACCGTTCCCTTTTCTCTCTCTCTCTCTCTTTTCATTCAATAGACCGTAATTCGTTCTTGCACACCGCCAAGTGGATTGACGATGTCCGTGCGGAACGTGGCACAGATGTTATTATTGTCTTGGTTGGCAACAAAACCGATCTTAACGAGAAACGCCAAGTGACTGCAGAAGAAGGAGAGAAGAAGGCCAAGGAGTTCAACATCATGTTTATCGAGACCAGTGCAAAGGCCGGCCACAACGTAAAGACGCTTTTCCGCAAGATTGCACAGGCGTTGCCCGGTATGGAGAACACAATCACGGACGCAAACCAGAGCCAGCTGATTGATGTCAAGATCCAGGACAATGCCAACACGGCGGAGGGAGCCAACGGATGCGCGTGCTAGGATGGAACTTTGCGAACTCGATAGATAGAAAAAAACAATGGTGTAGGTCAACTCTGCCTTCGATCAAGACGACGCACAGAGGGACGATACCATGAATAAACAGTGATTATTACAATAATAAAGGGAATGATGGCGTAAACCATAGAAATGGAGAGCTATGCTTTCGCTTGGTACTAGCCCGTTTGGACGCGGTGTACCGTACGCCATTGTTGATTCCGCAGAGAAAGACAGAGAGAGAGACAGACGCGACCGAGGAAAAGGCAACAGACAGGAAATAGAACAAGAAAAAGAAAGAATGCCTATTTTTAGGCCGTGGACACACACATCCGTCGTGGTCCCTGGCGGGAAAGGAAACCTCGCGCACGAACAGTGCCCAAAAGTCCATATTATTTTTCTTTTTCCTCTTCGTCGTCGCCTTCTCTCTCGTCATCCCTCTTTCTTCCCATCCCCTTTTTTCCTCCCCTCCTTCCATTGATCCTTCCAATACCCACGCTCAGACGCATGCTGCCCACTCGACAATCAACCTCTCTGCGGACAGGAATCGTGGCCTTGGCTGCCCTTGCTGTGCTGCTTCTACCAGGCTCTGTCCATGCTCAACCTGATCCCGTTATCGAGTACTGCTCTACAGTCGGATGTGCCACCGTCGTTACACTCCTCGATCCCTGCGGTGGCGGCGCCACCAACGCTTCGTTGGAGCATGACCTTGTCTACACACCTACTCCCATACTCGGTTCCTGTGAATGCAATTCACAGTTCTACAATGCATTCTCCTCCTGTCTGGCCTGCATTACCTCCCAGGGCAAAAACAGCCCTCAAATTGACAATCAGCAAAACTGGGTCGCCAGCTGCAAAACCTACGGCTTCAACTTCACAGAAGCCCCCATCAACTTTACACAGCCCATCGGCGGCGACGACAGCGGCGCAAGCCACGGAATCTCCAAGGGTGCTATTATAGGAATCGTCGTTGCTGTGCTATTGGCGGCGGCCGCGGCTGGGGCCTTCTTCTTCCTCCGGACTCGCAAGAGAAGAACAAAGGGCAGCATCTTTGAACGGCCCTATATCCCGGCTGGCTCAGGGACGGGAAGCTTTGCACCCGCCAATGCCGGATTCAACACAAACTCTCACTATCAAAATGCGGACTACCCTCAGGATGACTACACGCCTCAGGGATTGCAAGGGGAATCCTATTACGACAACTCACATCAGCAGCAATTCCAGCACTATGGCTCCGAGCAGAACGAGGATGATCTGATGATGACAAACTTGCAGCACAGCAATTATATCCCACCACCGGTCCCCATGTCACCCACGGCTGTCGCCGCCGTAGCCTCGCCTCGCCCTTCAGACCAATTCCCCCAAAGTTTGAGGAGCAAGCCCCTGGGGTGGTCAGCCAATCACCAGGAGTTGACGTCTGACCTGTTGTCGAGCGATCATCTCCTCCATAACGACAAGGCAGTTTATGAGGATACAGACGACATTGAGCCTCCTCGCTCACGCGATCGATTTGTGCACGACCGTGACAGCTACTCTGCCCGATCATTGACCCCACCCCGTGCCAACATGCAGTCCTATCGCGATGACTTTAGTCGACCCAGTTTTGAGCGTGAGCCAAGGTCGAGCATTGACCGAAGCTGGAACGCATCCCCCCGAGCAGGCGCAAAAGGTGCTCACGAGACAGATGATGAGGACGCTGCTCAGGAGAGCCCCGAAAGTGCACGAAGACGTCGAGCGGCCGAACTCTTCTCGGCAGAAGGCACAAGGCGATAATTGCCTAAACAGGACTCTATCTATCTCTAAGCATCAACCATCTTCTCATTCTCCATAATACCTGATCTCCCTTTTCCTCCCATCTTTTAATAAATATCTGAATCGAGGGTAGTGTGGAAAAAAAAAACTCCTTCCTAATGGTACTTGTATTAAATAAAGTACACACAAGTAGAAATAGCAACGCAGTGGATGCCTCTTACTCTTCTTCGTTCTCCTCGCCTTCTCCCGATGAACCCATATCCCTGTCTTCGTCCTCATTTTCGTCGTCCACGAGAATTGTTGATCCAGGCAGCAACCGAGGCGTATCAAACACGGGTGGAGATGGCACTGGTAGTGGCGGAGGAGGATGGTACCATGGAGCGTTGGAAGTATGACGGTTGTTATATAAACTGGTAGGCTGATAGTTGGGATCCATGTCGGCGGTCACTTGAAGGGTCACTACAAAGGAAGAATATTATGAAAACTTGAGTATTTCAGTCGTGATTTTTTTTTTTGGCGAGTCGATAATGTCCTGTTCTGCTCCAATGACTTACAAAGGACATTGAGCGCGTACGCAATGAAAAGTCCAAAAGTCAAGGCAGTGGGTCCAATTCGATCGAAATACCGGTCGTCATTTCGTTTCCGGACCACACCAATGTGTCTCCAGTGGAAAATGGCAGTCGCGTAGGCTAGACACAGCATGCAAATTACAATCAGCCCTACACCCACAAGCTGTCCAATCTTGCCAGCTCGCTGCACTTGCTTTGGATCGGCCACGTTTCTTTGGATGCTATCGCCTGAAAAGTTGAGCAGGGTCATGGCCAAGGCCCCCAAAAGCATCCCAAACTTGATCCAGTGAATAAACGTTCGTTCGTTCGAGAACAGGACCTTGCCTGTCTTGAAAGCATCTTTGCGTCCCTTGTTTCGTTTTCTTGGGTCGACATATCGCTTCCCCGAGGGGAAAGTCCCGGAGGTCGATGTAGGAGGAGGAGGAGGAGAAAGAGGAGGGAGAGGAAGAGGAGGACGGAGAGGTGTCAACGGCGTTGAGGAAGGCGAAAGACTATGGAGCAAGAACGGGGAGGGTGACTGTGATATTGGGTTCTTGCTGTTCATCTTCCTGATCTCAGGCATCCCGTAAACGGAATGTGGAGATGGATCGATATCCAATGCGAGTTTGTGGGGATTCCAAGAGCCAGTGGAATCCTGTCTTGTGGTCGAAGGTGTCATTGTGGTCTCCTGAACATATTCTGGTGAAGCAAGTACGACGCCCTCTGTCAATGTTTTGCCACTGTCTTTGCTTGCCTGTCTTCCTTCTTTCGAGTAGGGCCATGACCGGGGTTCAAAGGACCGCTGTTGACCCTCCTGAAGCATCCACCCCTGGATACCCCCTGAGCTTCCAAGTCCTAACGATCTCCGCCAAGATTTCTTTTGCCATTCGTCTTTTTTCTCTTCGTTCTGGTAGGGTGATGAATGGGCTGCTGAGTGTGGTGGTCGTTGAGGCGAGGCAAGGGAGATTGATGAAAGTGGAGGCTCCTCTTCCAGTTCAATGATGGTTTCCGAGGTATCAGGGGCTCTCCGCTCTTTCAGAGATCCTCTAGAAGAGGTTGGAGGAGTGTATGTGGGTATATTCATAGATCGCGGTGGTGATCCATGAAGTAGACTTTGGGCAACATTCATGAAGGAGGAATTGATGGGGCAGATGCACCGTTGTGTACAATGGAGGGTGGTGTAAGGAATGAAATCGTTGCCAGCGTAGAATTGGCTTGCTAGGATTGCGAACGGGTCGTGTGACAAGGACCAAATGGATGTGGGGTCGGACAGTAACGAAAGGAGGGCGCAACCAGATGGCAAGATCAAGGGAGAGAAAAGACAAGAGAGAGGAGGACAATGGGAGGCAAAGGCGGTGGCGACGCTGGTGGTTGCCTTTGACCGCGGTGTATCTGAAATGGAACCATGCTCCAAGGGCAGGTGTCGACATGGTCGTGTGAGGTGGCCTTCGGGGCCCGACACGGAGACACGATGGGAGAATAAAAAAAAGACGCCATTGAGGCACGTCTCCTTGATAGGAGGCCCAAAATCATATCCACTTCTGTTCTGCACTGCACTGCAAGGCAAGGGACAAGGGCAAGGAGGAGAGGGAGAGATGCACATAGCGTGTTTTTTCCGGTGCAACCCATGCTCGTGTCCACCGCCCATCCGCCGGCATCACACGATCGGCTTCAGATATAATATATATTTACAACGATGGTGAACGGTGATGGACACTGGAAAAGGGAAAGGGGTATAAACCGCCGTGGCTCTGTTCATAACACAGATAAGCCTGGAAGTTGGGAGGAACAAAAGGGAGGATGAAGTGAAATTGGAAAAGAGACCTACAACGACAAGAGTGCAGACAAAACAACAAGCACTAGACTGGTGGCGGTCATAGTCAGCTGGCTAGCGCTAGATGACTTGGCCTTGGCTTCCGAAACCACTTCTTCTTCGGAGCCCTCCAAGGGGACGTTCTCCTCCACTGGTTGCACCTCCTTGGGGTTCTCAAGTGTCGTTTGGGCCTCAACACCGACATTCTTGGCGCCTACCGCCGGAGCCGGAACCTTGGCGGCAGCAGGTTTTTGAATCTTCGAGTTCTGATAAGGGTAGGGATCATTCACGCACTGCGCAATGTCCATGGGTTGCAGACCCTTCTTCATACCCATATCCAAAAGTGGCCCTGCGACATTGACGGTTTGAGTAAACAGATCATGTTCAAGAGTGATGGGGCCTGACTTCATCTTTGGAATGGTCGAAAGTGCCCACTTGAAGTTTTTAAAGACCTCTTTGTTGGTGATGGTTTTGTCGGGGATCTGCCAATCGTTCGAGTCCCACTCCTTAGTCCAGATCACGGTAACATAGCCGAGCTGACGCAGGATAGCACGGACACGGTTATCAACATCACCATAGGGGGGTCGCCAGTACTTTGTCCTCAGTCCAGTTACGTCAAAGACGACCTTTTCGGCCCACTTCACCTCGGCCACGATTTGCTCGTTTGTCAATGAGGTCATTCCCGCGTGGGACCAGGCTGGAATAGGAGAATGAATAATGAAAACAGTCAGGTTCAATATCAAACAAAGGCATTTCAACCTCTGCCTCCAGTCGAGTGACAGGGCCTCGAGAACTTACTGTGGAGTCCAATATGGTGGCCCTCCTTGACCTGCTGTTTAAGAGTCTCTGGAAATTCAAGGACACGGCTCCCAACCACGAAGAAGGTGCTGGAGACATTAGCCTGCTTCAGCTTCTTGAGCAAGCGAGGGGTTTCCTCACTAGGACCGTCGTCGTAGGTCAGTCCCCAAGCCTTCGCACGAGGGCAAACCTCGATATCGTCCTTGGCCACACATCCATCACAGGTCCACCAACAAGAATTCTTTGGGATCTGCTTTTTGCTATCTGGACAATCAGGACAATGGGGGTACTTGGCCTTGGCGATGGGTATTTTGGGGACTTTAGACCAGTCGACTTCAGAAACCCACTTTTTAACAATGGCCGAGTTGACATTGGGGAGTTCATCCTTTTCTGGATACTGTTTTTGCTGCTTCTTGCTCATTTCAGCAAAAGCAGAGGGAATCATGGTGGCAATAGCCATGACCAAGGTCACGGTTAGAAAGGAGGGACGCATCGTTGGTGTGCTCTGCGTTCGGCTAACGGGAATCACTAGGCGTGTCTATAATCGAGAAGTGAGAAAGAGTCGAAAGGGGAAGGGAAGAGAATAGAGAAACAGAAATGGAGGGGAGACGAGAGGTGAAAGGGTGGTGTGTGCTTGTCATTCTTAGGGTAAACTCTTGTCCAGAGAAATCCGGGTTTGGACCGAGAGCGCGAAAGCTGATTTCAGACCAAACTGAACGCGAACATTTCACCCAGCGACAAACTTACCCCTGGCCACGGGAGATATCTTGAGTGGAGAAACTTTGTAGATGGGATGGATAAGGATAGCTCGAAGAACGCACTCAAGCCGGGGACATGTTTGCAAATCCTGGCTGCAGAACTGTCGATCAATCGACCTGGTCTCCCCTTAATCTCACGAGAGCACAGCATCGCCCGGCACAGAGAAACTGACGTGCAGTTGTATTTAAAATGGCTTTGCTATTTAGTTCTAAAGAGCAGCTTTCTTGGCACGACGCTGCATGAGGTCTTCAAGGCAAGACTGGAGTGCCTTGTTTGTCTCGTTAGGCTTCTCGACCATGACAAAGTGAGTGGCTGTGATCGAGGTAGTCTTGAGCTGGGGGATGAAGTCCTTCATTTTGGCAGCCATGTGGGGCCTCAGGAACATGTCGTTCTCTGCGAGAATGATCCAAGCAGGCAGGTTGATGTTCTTCTGGTCCACCACTGAGCGCTCGTCGTCAAAGTTGACCCTTGTGGTTTTGTAGTAGTTGAGCGGCCCACGGAAGGTCGAGTGCTTGAATTGGCTAACGATATACTCCAGGTCTTGATCGTTCAAGTTCTCCATGGCCAGGACATTGCCAAGCACAGCATCGACCTAAAAGGATATCAATAGATGCACTCTGCTTAGTCATTCTTTCTCTTTTCTTACTACACCACTGAAATATCCGCCCAGTCCTTCACTTACAGCCTGGTCCATCTTGGAAACGGTCTCTGGGTTGGCCAGGTTGAGTTGGTATTCAAACTCGGGCACAATCTTTACGATCTCCTCGAGCGATCGGAACGCAGCTGCTGGTGGGTTGTATGGGGTGCAGATGCTGTCAATCCCCCGGGACAGAGATATGTTCACATTTGGTTAGAAGGACCACACTTGAATAGCTATCACGATCCATAAGGATGCCTCAGTAAGGGTAGTCAGTTACCTGATGATTCCGTGGAGTCGGTTGGGATAGTAGAGTCCAAAGCGCCAGACAATAGCTCCACCCCAATCATGGCCAATCAAAGTAACCTTGGGGATGTCGAGAGCATCGAGGAAACCGGCGAGTTGATCACAGATACTCTTCAGGCCGTACGCTTTCAGGTCCTGTGGTGCTTCCTTTTGAGAGAATAAATGTGTGTTCAGTGAGCGTTGGTGTCCAACGTTAGCTCAAAAGCAACAATGCATCCTTGATTTTTTTTCCAAGTACGATATTTTCTCGTCAGCAAACTTACTGTCTGACCATAGCCGATAGAATCGACGACAAGGACACGGTACCCGAGCTTGGCGAGGAAGCCAATCTGGTGCCTCCATCCGTACCAGAGATCTGGGAATCCATGGACAAGAAGAAGAGGCTCTCCATTGGGGTCACCCTCCTCGACGTAGTCTATCAACAAGCAACACGACGGGGTATTGTCAGAGTTGAGAATTTGCCCCAACAAATGCGATCGACGCGAATCTGAGGAAAGATGTTCACATACGGTATTTGTAACCGCAAGTGGTAACAAACTTGTGGTGGAAGCTACAGAGCAGGATGGCCAGTCGAGACAGTACATGTGAGGAAACCGTGAGAAGAATCAAAAAAAGGTCGCGAGGTATCCCACATCAAGGAAAGGGACGAGCTATCGATACCTGTTGGGGTCAATATGGGCAAGAGGACCGGACATGACGTTTGGGATTTGAGGTTGGGATGGGGGTGAAGAGTGTGAATGGGGCGAGCAAGAGAAAGAGGAAAGGAGAGGGTGAGAAGAAGAGAGAAGGAAAGAAAGGAGGAGGAAATCCGTTTCACGAGCCGATGATTGCGCTGCACGACAGGATCCGAGGCCGACGACTGATTGCCAATTCTCGATCACAATTTCACGCCCACCTCTGCATGATCAATTTTCTTGGTCTGAGAACAATTTGGGCTCTTCCCTGGACATTTGCCACCAATCTGGCGCACAGTCACTTGTTTTTCTTTTCTTTTCTCAAACGTGCTGCATGTGAACATCTTCAGCAACTACCGCCAATCAGCACATCAAACATGGACGTAATGGACAAGGCGAAGGACTCATTCCTCGAGCTGCTGGCTACTTTGGAAGGCGATGAACTTCTCTCGTTCGAAACCTTTGTCGGTGTTGCTATCGGTAACTATCCAACACTGGTTTTTCATGACCCTAAATCGTGAAGGAAGATACTCATCCCCACCAACCTGTTATTCCAAACTCTTCAATAGAGGAAAGACTCCATATCATGAACAAGGAGAACGAGCAACTGCAAAATCAGGACCATGATCAGGCTCATGAGCACCATGCGGGCTGCAGCCACGATCACTCCAACACTGGCACGATCGAACGCTCTACTGGTTCAAAGATTTTTAAACTGAACAAGATCATCCAGGACCTTCGGGACAAACTACCCATCAACGCAGAAGCCCCCAACGAGCAAGTTACCATCCCAAAGTCAGAAGAGGTAGTTTTGAAAGTCGACAGTAATGGAAGGTCTTGATTGGCGACAGAAACAAGGCTCTAACAATCACGATTGTTTTTTTTTTTTTTTAGTTTGAGGGTTATACCAAGGACAACGTGGTCCATGTTGACGGCTTTTTGTATACTGAGGATGATGTCGATGAGCTTTGTGATAACGGAAAACTGTCTCGTAACATCTGCCTCAATTGCGGATCCAAGGACACCAAGCCCCTCAACTTCATCTCTCACTCTGCCACAGTCGTTCAACTCCAATTTTTGTTCCAAGTACTGCTCAAGGACACCATCAAGAACAAGACCGTTCTGGATGTTGGTTCTCGACTGGGCGCTGTTCTTTATGCTGTAAAGTATCTAAGTATCTGTCGAAGGAAGGACATTGAATGCACCAGACCCTTTATACTAACTAGCTCTATCGATGACAATGACAACAATAGGGGTATTTGTTCACGGACGCCAAAAAGTTGATTGGTGTGGAGATGAATGACTACTTTTGCAAACTCCAACAAGACATGGTCAGGAAACATAGAATGCAAGACAGGATTGAGGTAAGAGATGCAGTGCAAACTGTTTTCCCAGGAAGCCGGAATTTTATGGACCAGGGACTAATTCCTTATTATTTTCTACTTCATCAATGACTTTAGATTGTGCATGACAATTTGCTGAACCGCGCTACGCTCTTGCAAGGAGCAGATATTGTGATCATGAACAACGTCTTCCAGTTCTTTGCCCCAGTAGAGGTTCAGCGTCAACTCTGGGAGTTTTTGTACAACAACATTCGCCATCGCAAGGGAACCCTGTTGATCACTATTCCTTCTCTTCAGGATCAGCTCAAGGATGCTGGCTTTGACATGGGCGGAAAAAAGCCCAAGAGCAAAAAGAAAAAGGTTCCCGCCAAGCCTCCAGGTGCAGTCTCTGCGCCAACTGCACCATCAAACGAACCCGACATTGGCGATGTCTCGAGTTGGCTCAGAGAGGTCGATGTTCGTGTCACTGGCGAGGAGTTTGTAGAAGAAATGACAGAGGACGATTTGGAGGACCTCAAGATGATTCATGTTTACGAGGTCATATAAGTGCGGTCCACAGTTTATTTTAAATACATCTTTCATTTTTTTTCTCAATGTTATACTACCTATCGACTCGTATGTAATGGAGAGGAGGAGATCGTATGGCAATTGATCATTCGTCTTTTTCGTGTAATGTCAACGATTGTGGCGAGAGTTGGGATCTTGACTGAGGGTCGAAATCATTTGGTGCCGTTGTGGCTTGATTGGATGTGTGCTCTGCATGAGGACTTATCTCAACAATGGTTGCCGGTTGGGCACCTGGTGCGGCGGTGACAAGAGTTGCGCCATCTTCCTCATGAAACTCTGTCTTTTCTGTGAGGGGTATAAGCACAGCATGGGTGGTTTCTGGGTTGATAGGCTCTGCATCTAATTCTGAGATGACCTCGGTTCCTGGCGTTTGATATGGTGTATCGAGATTGCCTGATCTCCGTTTTCGACGCCCAAAGATGCTGTTGCTCGAGAAAAGGCCACCGTTGTTGTGATTGTTGTTCCCAGTTCCTGCGACTGAAATCGATCTTGGCGTCGCAGGCGCTGTGAAAGGAGTGTTGGGCATCGTGCTTGCTCGAACCATTTGACGGATGGCATCGAATGGGACAGCACGCAAACCCATGGGTCCTAGGTCCAAGTCTTCTGTTTTTTCGTCTACAAGTATACTTCGATCGTCATCGTCGTTTGAATGTAGATCGAGTGTGCTCTTGGACCTCCTTACTGTTTCTGCATGGGAAGCATTCCTAGATGTCTGCAGAAGCACGACGCCGGCGCAAATTACAAAGAATCCGAGGACAACTGTCATGATCGAAGCTGCGCTTGCCGAGAAACCTTGAAACAAGATAACAGAGGCGACCAAGGTGGAACTGGTGAAAAAGACGTAGTACACAGGTGTGACCATTGCTGTGTTAAACAGGTTCAGAGCCTTGTTCAGGTAGTTAATCTCGGTGACCAGCGTGCAGATAACGAATACAATTGTCACATAGATGAACCAATGGTTGAACTGCGGTATTCCTGTCGTGATATTGTGAACGATGGCTGCACCCAGACCTTGCGTAGCGACAACGGAGAGCGACCCGATCAAAGAGCAGACCGTGATATAAACGAGTAGATGTTTCTTGCCGTATTTTGGTGCCACCTTCCAGATAATGCCCAAACTAATAACAATCACGAGACACATGTATACAAGGAAACCTAGAAAAGAGGTGGAACCGAACAGTCAGTTTAGATGACAAGTACCTGTGCCTGCAAAATCTCGGCTTGTCGTTGTCATTGGCAACCGCGAGGAGCACTCAAACGGACGCTCAACCACCTCCCCAAAAAAGCGGAGTAACCTTGCTCAAGAGATATTTACCTGGCTGTATCACGAAATGCTTGAACTCGTCAATGTCAGTTACCGCGGCCTGGGCTGAAATCAAGAAGAAGTGAACATCACCAGTGGTTAGATATCCAAGCACTACTCTGACAACATGTCTCGGCCTAGTCTTGAGTAAGGAAAACATACCTGGGGCATGCAGAACAATGATAATTGCACCCACTATGCACAACGCGCACCCAATTTTGCCATGGAGATTCAGTTTTTCCTTGAGAATAAAAGAAGATAGAACCGCACTACAGTCGGCAAAGACGAAGATGCCCGGTTATTGATCTGATAAAGAGAAGAGAAAGGATCAATCCTTGTGTCTTTTCAGACATCATAATGACATACCAGACCACAACACTAAGAGCTCCCAGCGGGGTAACGATCAGAGCTGGCGCAAACGAATAGGCCACAAAGTTGCATATCTCACCAATGATCACTAGGAATTCCCGAAAGTAGAGAGAGATAGAGAAAGACTGTGGTTAATGACGCGAGAGAAGGGGTGTGGCAAAAGGACAAACAGCTGGACGATAACGAACATGAGGGAGGGGTGGCTGGGGAAGCTTGATCTCACATACTCATCACCATGCCTGTCCACCACAAAGGAGACCGTAGGTAGGCATGTCCTTCGCCTGCAATGGCACTGCTCCGGAGTAGTCCCTTCTTTTTCAGGACAAATGAAGAGCCGATGAAGATGCCTATCGCGCAATCGAGGAAGGAGGATCAGTCAGTACAGTCTGTGGTCATAGATGAACCGCCTCGGCGAATTCTCGGATTCCAATCTTCCCAAGAACACAATGACAAAATACACAGGCCAAAAATTACACACGCGCGCGCGAACGCTGTCCAACCCCATCAAGAACGACAGGGCAGGGAAAAAGGGGGGAGAAGAAAGAGGAGAGGAACTGGATCCTCGGACGGGTGAAAGGTTGCGGCAGCGTAAATGGGAGGAGCAGTGCAGTCAAAGATAGAAATTGGTGTACTGTTCAAAAGGCAGAATAAAGACTTTCACTAGAGACTATGCTCATGCAGCCTGACATTGTCGAATGGAGGTGAATGTCTCCCTGGAGTTGAATGAGGCAGGAGACAATGAGGAAAGAAAGGCAACCATACCGCTCGAGACTGCAAGGGCCATGCCGATGAATTTGTAGTAGGTTGGAGGCGGCGAGGCGCTGCCTCCAGGGGCAGATGCAGAGGTGTCAGCCATCAATGGTGGTACGAGGAGCCTGGACGTGGGGGGGGTATGGGACAAAGAGACTGACTGAGAGAGAGAGAGAGAGAGAGAGAGAGTGAGTGGGAAGATAGAGAGAGAGTAAGAAGAAGGAGCTGCAGCTGTCGATCGGTTGGGAAGGAACGAAGAAAAGGAGCGGATCAAAGGGAAAGGGAGGCCAAAAATAAAAGAGAAAGGGTCCTCTCGACAAACACCATCACGACCACCATGACGACCATTCCCTGTACTGCCTGCCCACCTGCCCTTCACGGCAGTGTCTGTCTGTCTGTGTCTCACTCCTCTGTCTGTTCTTTCCCTGCCTGCTCTTGATGCTCCGTTTGTTCGTTGTGATCATCTCATGTCGTAATGATTTTGTATGCAGTCAGTTCATGCTCTGTCGCTGACACACAGGCCCGTGCTGAAAGAGAGCGGCAGCTCCCTTCAGCCTGCTTGTGCAACCCAAAGGTTTATCTTACTCCAGCGTTTTCTCCTCTGTGGTCATCGCACCGCTTTTCTTTTCTTTTTTTTTTTTTGCTCCGCTCGAGGACGGGCACCGCGAAAGCAGTGGTGTCTGACTGACTCTCTTTTTTAGGTTCCTGTTCCTGCTGCACCATAATCCAATCCGTTCTTTTTTATTTACAGCGCGCTGCTCGCCATCGCCACCAATAGTCCTACAGCAAGTCTCCGCCACAGCCCCGTGTTCCCACCGCCCAACGGAGACAATGACAGTGGCAGTCCGCCCGCACCGCCCATCAATCGAATCGGACCGTCGAACCCCCCAAAGTGAATCTGGTGCACCTGGCTGCTGTTGGTCCCTGTGGACACTGAGGCTGCTGTGGCCCTAGGGGACTGAGCAGACGAACCAATGCCAGTACCACTGCTACCGGGTGGCCCCAGTGCATTGGCGTCGCTTGTCACCGCCACGCGCACAGGACCGACCTTCTCAACAGCCTTGGCTAGTCGACCCTCGCTCGCCAGCACATCCACAGAAGCGTGATCCGAGGGGCCAAAGCAGTTCTGACCCCGCCCAAACCCGATCCTTCCAAAGTCTGCATCCTCTGGCTGAGCATCGTCGTTACCACGCTCAAAATAGACCACTTTGCCTGCAAAGAGGGTCTCGCCCAGGATCGTGCCTACACTCCCCGGCATCACTGCTCCTCCACTTGCGATTTCGACCTCGATCAAGTCGGGTGATGTGCTCGAGGCAAACCCTAAGACAGTAAAGGAGGAGCCAGGCCACTTTTAGTCTTTTCATTTGGGAGGAGAGAGAGAACGGCGATGAACGAAAAGACAATAAAAACTTTGCATACCATGCCACCAAAAGTCCACGTATCCAGGAGGTGCCTGTCCAGCGGGCACGGCCTTGATCCTCAGGAAACTAGATGTGTATATTGGGATAGAAATCCCAGACATGATCACCTCCACCGCCCTGGCGGCTGTGGCGACTTGAAAGCTTGAGCGTGGTAGCCTCAGAACTGCATTCTTGAACCAAAAGTTGCTCACATCTTGTTGTGGGATCAGAGTGGACCACTGCACAATCGGGGACCGGGCCAGGGCTTGGATCAAGAACTGGAGGTTGTAATGGCTCATAAGGATATTGGTCGTACCGCTGTCGACAATAGTCTTTGGCAAGTTCAGGTTTTGCATACCCTCGACCTTTTCACCCATGACCTTGAATCCATCCAGTCGGACCTGGTACCAATCCTTCTTCACTAATGGGACAAACTGCATTGGTTCTGCCAGGTGGGCTTTCGAGTAGCCTCCAAGAAACATATTGCCCGATTTTGTAGTGTTGGCTGTCCGTCCACAGAGCTGCAGTGCAAAACCGTTGGGAATCTTCATCGTAGCCGACAAGGTGTCCAACAGGGTTGGTTTACGATCCACGCTTAGTGAGCGATATCCAAGTCCCCAAATACCGTGCTGGGCCCCACATTCCTGGCTGAAAAAGCCCGTGTTTTCTGTTATAGCCGCAAATTCCACACTGGTCTCTTTTTCCATAGTGACCCCAGGGTTCAAGGCCGAGGAAGAAAAGTTGACATGGCCTTTGCTGTCCTTGCTGGGTGTTGTCACTTTGGCCATCTCGAGGGTCAATAGGTCGGATGTCATCACGCCATTCCAACCAACAGAGTGCGACTTGATCCCGTAGCTGACGCGGATTGTCTGACCATGATCCCGGGAGGCACTTGAGAGAGGGTAGAGATTCTCAGCAGGAGCCACCGCCAGCACTTTGGTCGGACTCCTGTGCACTGTCTGTGTTCGGATCAATTGTCCTGCCGTTGTAGTCGCATCCAAATTGGAAACGGACTTTCTCGATTGCAATCCAGCCAGGTTATTTTTCAATGCTGCGGCCATGGCCTTCAGCGCGTTTTCTCGTGCCATAAAATCACCGCCGTTGTCACCATTTTTGTTCAGAAAGGGGGTGTTATGAGAAGGTAAATAGGTAGACGAAGGGATTAGTCGTGAGGCCGGACTCATGTTTGGCGCGATAGTGGTGGAGGTAGTGGCCGCGGTGAACTTGGTCGAAAGGGATGCAGATGACGTTGCGACTGGTGAATGAAGACCTTCAATTTTCGGCAGATAAGGACGGACAATGTTGGCGCCGGCTATGGTGTTGAAAGAAATGGTACTTTTTGCAGCGCTGGGTATAAGGTATTGTATCGACTCGGGATTGGGGATAGCTGCAGGACCTCGTAACAGTTTCAAAGACGCCTGGTCGTTGCTGGGAATACTGAGAGAATCTTTGTCAATTGGGATCTCTTCCTCCTCGTTTGGGCGAAAGCGGTCCTTTCGTGGAATCACACAGTCGCGACACGCACTGGATGCAACAGCAAAGTGGGCACTTCCAGTGTCAATGATTACATTATACTATTTGTTTCCGGATGACGGGTAGCGAGCGTAAGAAGTGTTGCCTAGGGAAGGAATATTCCCATTGTTCACCATTGGGCAAGAGCCAGCCAGACACATCTCTTACCTCTGAACCAGCAATATGGACTTTGGTGGTGTAATCACAATTTGGATCACCCTCGAGATCAAGCTGAACAACGCCATAGTCATCTGCAGTAACTGTCGCTTTTGCCGATGAAGGGGTTGCTGTCCCTGAAGTCTCCTTGACAGGAGAGGGAACGGGTGGTGTATTGATTGCCTCTTTTGTAGCTTCATGAGGATGAAGAAAGTTCCCAATTGCGTCAGTAATTGGACTCCAAAGGGCGGGTGCGGCTGAGCAGACAGGAGAGAGGAAGAAGGGGCTGAATGAAGGACCAAACAGGAGAATCACAATTGAAACAAGAGTCGTTTGCTGCTGCACAGTCCAGATTTTTGTTGGGCGACAAACATGGCGCAAGCGCAAAGGATGGTCCATGGAGTCAAGGCTGAATGGTATGAAGTAAAGCGTGAGGAGCGCAAAAGGAAGGCGGCAACGGAGCGACTGGCTAGAAGCGGCGATGAATGAGAAAGAGAAGACCATAACGACCGAGTGGTGTTCTTATCAGCAGACACTTCTCTCTTGACGTGGATCTGCGCATCTGCACGGCATTCAGGAACCGACAGCAACGGCAAAAAGCCATCGACTCGCAGCTGCAACTGCTGCAACTGCAGCTAAAACCTCATATTCCATTGTACCACAGATGCACACAATGACAGCAACGGACAGGTTCGAATGATCCTGGCGTCTCCATTGTTTCGTGGGGACAGGATAGACAGGGATAGCGCGCGTTTATTATATTTTACAGAAGGAAACAAGAAGAAAGAAAAGAGGTGACGGTGATGGTGATGGGTGATGGTATATAACTGATTTTGACAACGAAAAAAGGGAAGAAAATGCTGGGGGACGACAAGACGAGACACGAAAAGAAAATCGAAAAAAAGAACGCGCGGGAGAAGTGAAACTGGGACAAAGCCGTAAGTGGTTGTCCTTACTCTTCTCGAGATTCCTCTTTGTGGGCGCCATTCGAGAGGACCGGGGCAGGCTCGCGCGACTGCATCACTCCGAGCTGTGTCCGCGCCATTGAGAGACCGTAGGTCAGCTCGACCAACTCGTTATCCATGGGTCCGTTGCCATCCCGAAGACCGGCCGCCAACTGGATCAAATCTCGAGCAATGTTCTCGAGGACGCGCGCGTGTCTCTCTCTCTCCTCTTGCTCTGTCATCAAGTTCCTGGTCTTGCGCACCTTTTCATGGAGACGGCTTTCGACAATCTCTCCCAAATCCGTTGTGGGGATGGTGTCGCACCCAATGAAGAGCTCCATCCAAAGCTTGGCGCTGTTGCTGACCCAGTACTGACCATCGACTGCTCGGTAGAAAAACGGGTTTGATGCAAGGTCAAGCTCAATCATTCCCTGTTGCACACATTGCTCCTCCAATCGAACATTCCAGCTGGGGACTACAATCAGTTGGATGTACCAGTCGCCAACAACGCGATAGTGATCCGCAAAATACAGCTTGAATTCTGGGAATAGCTGTCGTTGCATCTGGCCAAACTCGACCTGGAAACGTGTCTTGCCATAGGGCGATGTCGCGACCGGACCGCCAGCACCGGCCCCCGTTTCATCCAATTCACTCTCCAGGGGTGAGCCCGTTGCACAGAAAAAGAGTCCTGAGAGATTGAAGAATGGGTTCACCACAGGAGAATGGTCGTCCTCTCGGACCAGGTTGTACTTTTCTGCAGGGTACGAAAGAAGAAACCGGCTCTTGGATTGTTCCAGTTGTTTCTCCTGGCGCTGTTGATCGTCCGGATGCCAGTTTCGGTAGATGCGGCGACAGGGTTGGGATGTGGATGGGGAGCAGTACACAAGAGCTTCTTGGTAGCGCTTTTGAATCAACGTTTCCAGCATTTTGCAGTAGGCTTCCACAGGTTCGTAAGGAGGAGGGTTGTGTTCAGGAGTTTGTTGGCAATGTTGCATTTGTGGTTGCTGTTGCTGATTGTGTGGCTGTGGCTGTTGGTGATGGTGGTGACGGTGCTGACTGAGATCCGCAGCGAGAAAAGATTGAATGGCACCCATTGGAGCGTCCTTGGAGTGAAAGTCTTGAGGGAGTCTGATTGAAAGGAAAGGGATTGATTGCACAAAAAGAAAAGAGAAAAAAAGTCAGCCTTTCGAGCGGAGGTTATAAAGAAGAGGCGGACAGGATTGGATGGGATGTGATATGATGTGATGGGTAAATGAAGAGGGAAGGAAACAGTGAGCAGGTGTCGGGTTTGAGCATTGTCGTAACTCTCTCTCTTCCAGGTCATGAGAGGGATATTAATAACGGGTTGACAGAGCAGATGGAGGACAATGGGCTGGACTAGACAAGAGGACAGACTGCAAGGGGTGGGGCCGCCAGGTCTTCATTGTTGCCACAGGTTGTTACAAGTGCCAAGTTGGTCGAAAGCGCAATCAAATGGAGCAGGGAGAAGCCAAAAAGAATAAAGGAGGTGCAGCCATCAAAGAAGAAAGAACCAGAACAGGCGATCAAAGAGAGGGGGAGGGAGGGGAAAGTGGGGCGGAGGAAGGAGGACTGCATCAAACACTGCAGCCAGTCTGCACCGAGCTGCAAAATAGCTGTGGATGCGGTGTGGGGAAAGCAGGAGACAAGACGCAGACTGGGAGGGCAAAGGAAGAAGGATAACGGATCGCACCGCTTGTGCAGGTGAAGGTCGAGGAAATGAAGAGGTGGTTGATGCAGGACACCAGAAAACGAAGAGTTGTATTAAAAGAACGTGTCTTGCACTATCCCCTTTCCTTCCGTTCATTTAACAACTTGGCTCAGGGACAGAGAACGGGGCCATCGGCCCCCGGATTGAAGGGGAAGCCAAGGAACAATAGGAACAATAGGAACAATAGGAACAATAGGAGCACGCTAAGACACCGACAATCAAAGGGGAGGGGGAAGACGGTGCAGATACGATCAACGTGGAAGACAGAGATGTTTGGGCATGCATGGACTCAGGTGTGGCTTCTTTTCACAAACACAAACACACTGTTCTCATGTTGCCACCATTTCAATTGGAAAGACGGAAGGCTTTGTGTCCCGTCTTTTGTGTCCATGGTCGCTGTTGGCCAGTCCCATGTGCATGTTTATCCATGTCTCCTTCCCGCCCATCGATTCCCACTCGTACTTTCTTATTTTCTCTTGCTTTTGCTCTCGCTCTCCATCTCCCTCATAACAGATCCCCTCGATCACTTCTATTCCTCGAGTTTTTGGAATCTTGACTGTCTCGTACCTGAGTAGAACCTCAGACGGTAGGTGTAGTGAGGCCGGAATGGTGGATATGACCCTTCTTGACGAAGGTCGGGTAACAATGGGAGAGGAGAGGGCGGCGGCGGGAGGCGAGGAGCCAGGGAACAAGGGAATGTGTGGTATCCTTTGTTGCGAAGTGGTAAAAAAAGAGCAGGGACCAGTGAAAGAGCGGGAAAAGGCTGGGAGTGTGATTGCTTGTGATAGTGGCGATGCAGATGATGGGAAGAGTGTACGGGATGAGAGAGAGGAGGAGGAGGAAGAGGAGGTGAGAATACAGAGGGAGTAAAGAAAAAGAAAGTGCGAAAAAGAGAATAGGAGAGGAAGAAGAAGAAGAGAGGAAGAGAAGAGAGGGAAGGAAGAAGAGAAGCGTTTTGTTCTCTTTCTCGGGCAAAAGGATTGTCTTTGATTCTCTGCATGGTTACAGGTGTTGCGCCATCCTATCCTGTCCTCTGGCTGCTCTCTTTGTTTGTGCATGGATGGCTGGTATCGGTGCATTGCATCGTATCCTCGCCGGCCAATCCTTCCGTCCAACTCCACTTTTTTAATATATGAATCGCCTGTAAAAATGAACAGAGGGGTTAAAATGAAATGAAATGGGGTTTACGTCGGTGTTGGTGCTTTGTTTGCTTGTCTGTCCTGTTTGCCTGCAGCGTGTTTTGTTTGTTTGCCATCGCTGAGAAAAAAAAAAAAAACGACCGACGAGAGAGCACTGTCAACAAAGCAACTTTGACTTCTTTTGAGCACCCGTTGCCACACCTTGCAGAAAGAGAGGGAAAGAACAAGGCCACGGAAATGGAAAAGCTGCTTGCCCCATTCTTGTTGGTATTGATTGACCATGTGCATCATGGACATGTTCTGTTAAGGTGCAAGACCCGGGATTATCGTGTACGACGCGAAGTACATCAGACCCCGATCCAGCCAGCAACTTCATTATTGTTGCTCTACAGTACATCCTCGACTGTTGCCTCGTTTGCCTGGTAGTTTGGTACTCTGTCGACAGACTATTATTACCCACTCATCCAGACTTTATCCTGCAGAGAGACCCTGGTGTATCTTGCAATGAGGGAGCGGGTGGGGCAACACGGCAGTAGAGCGAGAGGGCGCAGTGACAATGGGTCGGGTATCAATTGTGTCGCTGTTCGATGACGCATCGATGGTTCTTCAGAGAATTCAGGCAATACATCCAAGACAGGACTACTGTGGGCGGGACTAGACTAGACTGCTGTAGCTCATGAGCATGGCCCCAGGTGGCAATTCGACAGAATAGCTTCATGTTGTATGGCCTGTTTTCTCTCGTCTTCTACTGGACTGGACGGAGTGAGAAGGCCATGAGCAGACTAAGTTCGTATCGCCGTTCATTTCCCAGTCAAATTAAAAGGAAATGGCACGAGAGCCTTGTTCTCTCTTTTCAACAGTTGAGTAACGGAGTTGCCATTGTCCAGGATGGCGATGAATGCCTCCGATACTGCTTCCTCACTCCAGAAAAAGGTGTAGTCCATGCAAGTACTGTACATGTAGCGATTCTATTCATATCTCTCATCGTCACCATGGATCCAGGGAAGTAAACCAAAGGCACAAAAAGAGTTCCATTTCAAAACCATCGCCGTGAGCATCGCAGTGATTATTTTTAACGCCTCACCGAAAAACCGCGACACAACAACACCACACAACAGGACATTGAAGAACATTCACTACGGGGGTCATCGGTCGACCCTGCACCCGACCAGGCTTTTAGGCACATGGCTACGGGAAGAAGGAGAGGAAGGAAGGAGCACAAACCATTCATGAAATACTTCGCTTCTTTCTTCTCCAATTAAAGGTAGGTCGATCGATATTCAGTCCCCCTCCAGAGCGCCAAAGAATCCGCTGTTGAGAGCAGCCCTCTTCGTTTCTCACTGACATTGCAATTGCGAGAGCAGAAAGAGGTTTTTTCCCTTCATTCCGTTCAATCCCCTCACTGGTAATCGTTAATTTATCGTACACATCAATGAATTGCCCATTGTCGTTCAGGGGTTATGGGGCAGCCGAGACGTGCCGCTCACTCTGGCTTGAACATGGTTGTTCTAACAAGAAATTGAAGTATCGCCCTCTTATCTGGTTATCTTGGAGGACTGCTGAGCTCGAGTTCAGCAGGACGGAAAAAAATGTCCATTGTCTTCTGTAAAAACTATGAATTAGCGATCCTTGTGTTGCAATCAAGGCTCGTGCGCAACCCTTTGCACTTTCGGCCTGTTGTTGTGTTCTGTCTGACACATGAAAATCGACTGCATGCTGCATCCGACGATAGCAAAAAAAAAAAAAAAAAAAAAAAAAAAAAGAAAAGAAAAAAAGGTATTCTGACCGCCTGCATTGACCTTTCATGTGGCTATTGCTTCTTTATTGATCCGCTATCCTTTCCATTTGGTGCACAATGTGGAAACACCGCACTATGAGGCACACTGAACTCAGTCCTTCTTGGGAGGCTCGTTGTCAACTGTAGGGCCGTCATGAGGAGATCCTGAGGAGCCAGAACCGCCGCTGGAGGCATTCTTCTTGTACACCATCTCAAAGAGCTTGAGACTGCCTTGCTGCAAATCGGTGGTCTCCTTCTTGATATCTTCGGCAGGAACGCTTTCACCCTTCTGGAGAACTTCGCGAAGTTTGGAAATCTGATCCCTGATCCTTGAAGCCTCTGAGGAGTCCAATTGGTCCTTGAATTCGTCCATGTGCTTTTCTGTCTCCGTAATGACAGACTCTGCCTGGTTGGTGGCCTCGATCTGTTCCCTCTTCTGACGATCGGCCTCAGCGAACTTTTCGGAATCGCGGATCATGTTCTCGATCTCATCCTTGGACAGACCCGAGGAGGCCACAATAGACATGGACTGATCGCGACCTGTTGCCTTGTCCTTAGCCCCAACATTGACGATACCGTCAGCATCAATGTCAAACGAGACCTCGATCTGGGGCACGCCCTTGGGTGCCGGTGGGAGTCCATGGAGGTTAAAGTCGCCCAATAGCTTATTGTCCCTAACAAGTTCACGTTCTCCTTGAAAAACTCTGATCTGGACCTGAGTCTGTCCGTCTGCGGCTGTAGAGAACACCTGTGACTTCTTGGTAGGGATGGTCGTGTTCCTGTTGATAAGACGCGTGAAAACTCCTCCAAGAGTCTCAATTCCAAGAGAAAGGGGAGTAACATCAAGCAAGAGGATGTCGGTAACAGAGCCCGCCAGAACACCTCCCTGGATGGCAGCACCGATGGCAACGGCCTCGTCTGGATTGACCGACTTGCCAGGCTCACGACCAAAGACCTGCTTGACGGTCTCAATGACCTTCGGGACACGCGACATACCACCAACCAAAACCACGTCGTCGATATCCCTCAAACTGACGCCAGCATCCTTAATGGCCTTTTTGCAAGGTTCGATCGTGCGATCAATCAAATCCTTGGCAAGGGCCTCAAACTTTGTACGAGTGAGCTTGAAGTTGATGTGCTTGGGACCGGTGGCATCGGCCGTGATATAGGGCAAGTTAATATCAGTCTGCATAGTGCTCGAAAGTTCAATTTTGGCTTTTTCGACTCCTTCACGGATACGCTGGATGGCCATGCGATCTGTCGACAGATCGATGCCTTGGTCCTTTTTGAATTCGCTTGTCACATACTTGACCAAGAGCGCGTCAAAGTCCTCGCCACCAAGTGCCGTATCACCATTGGTGGACTTGACTTCAAAAACACCGTTTTGAATCTCGAGAATCGAAATATCAAATGTTCCTCCTCCAAGGTCGTATACCGCAACGGTTTTGTCTGCAGTTTTGTCAAGTCCAAAGGCAAGGGCGGCAGCTGTTGGCTCATTGATAACACGCAGCACATCCAGTCCTGCGATCATGCCTGCATCCTTGGTTGCTTGTCGCTGAGCATCGTTAAAGTAGGCTGGGACTGTGATCACCGCATGCTTAACCTTCTTTCCGAGATATCCCTCCGCGGTGTCCTTCATCTTGCCCAACACAAAGGCGCTGATCTGCGAAGGCGAGTACTTTTTGCCACGAGCTTCGACCCAAGCATCGCCATTATCGGCCTTAACGATCTTGTACGAGACGGTTTTGATGTCGTGCTGGACTGCAGGGTCGGAGAACTTGCGTCCGATGAGACGCTTCGTGGCATAGATGGTGTTCTCTGGGTTGACGACCGCCTGACGTTTCGCCGCCTGTCCAACAACCATCTCGCCTTCTTTTGTGAACGCTACGACAGAAGGAGTGGTGCGGGCACCTTCTGCGTTCTCGATCACGCGTGGGGCCTTTCCTTCCATGACACTGACACAGGAGTTGGTGGTTCCCAAATCGATACCGATGACGGGGCCTTGAATAGCCGCGGCAAAGCTGCGCCGTTGCTGTGGACAAACAAGGAGAGACACAAAAAGTCACGTTAGTTGACGCAGTCACATCCAGCAAGGGGACACTGGAAATGGGCGCATTCGTCAGCTTGCTCTGTGGATGCATGCACCAGCAGAAGAGGGGCTTGTCAACAATCGAGACTGAAGGTGGGGGCCGCGTTGTGTTTTGTGTGTGTTTTCCGGGCAGTGTGAAAGCCATGATTCCCACCCCCTCTGGACGCGCCATGAGTTTTCAACGGCCGCCCAACTCATTCAACTGCGGGCTCGACTCAATTGGAAGTGTTGAGGACTGGGGAGATTGGGACCCGTCGGTCCGTCTTCCTGCCTGGGTGGTCTGCTTACCATAGTTGGAGTAGCCGATCTCCAGCCGGCTCTGGCCATGGTTGCGAGGCGATACATCGCGGTGTATTAGTGACGGGGGGTCAAGACAAGGAGCGGGAAACTGAGGTGTCGGGAGAGAGGGAGAGAGACTGTGTGTATATGAGCGTGAGTGTTGTGTGTCTTGTCTGTGGGAGAGAGAGTGAAGGGGAGCTGTGTGAAAGCGAGGGAGAGAAGGAGGGGTGAAGAGAAATAAGAGAGACAAGAAGGGAGAGGGACGGGCAGGAAGGGGTGGATCGCGAGAAAAGGAAAATTTTTTATTTGGTGTGTGTGCCACCCAAAAACCTCGATCGCCTTTAGGGCGAGCTCGAAGACTCTGCCAGCTCGCCGCTAAGGATCTCGTAGCCATGTTCTGTTACCAGCACCACATCCTCCAGCCGGATACCGTACCTATTTTCATCGTGTATAAGAAGAGAGGGATAGGAAGAGAGCAGGAGATAAAGAAAGAAGGCGAAGTACAGAAAGAGACATGGAGAAAGATCAGCAAACATGAACGTGTTGCACCATCCCACTCCTCGATCACTTACTGTCCTTCAACATAGATGCCAGGCTCGTTGGTGAAGACCATGCCGGGCTTTAGCTCCGTGTCGGTGTTTCCAATGTTCAGGTAAGGCTCCTCATGGCCATCCATACCGAGGCCATGGCCAAGACGGTGCGTGAACCTCGCGCCATACCCCTCATGGCTGATCAGCGTACGGGCAGCCTTGTCGATTGAGCTGCAGGCAGCGCCGGGGTGGATTGCATTCAAGGACGCGTTCTGGGCTTGCTTGACAATACTCCATACCTTGTCCAGTTCCTCATTCAGTTCCTTGCTTGGTCCTCTGGAGACCCAAAACGTCCGTGTGATATCGGAAAGGTAGCCATGCAAACGCGCGCCAGTATCAATCAAGACCATCATGCCATTTTCCAACTTGGTGTCGTTACCACTGCCGTGGGGCAGGGCGGCGTCTTTACCAAAAAGCACTAGACTGCCACCATCTTCATAATCTAATCCGGCCTCTTTGTACGCAAGCGTCATCAGTTGTTGGACTTCAGACTCGAGAATACCAACTCTGATCTCATTCTTCACCGCACGAATGACGTTAACAGAGGTCTGCGATACACATCGAAGAATCTCAACTTCGTGAGCGGTCTTTTGCATGCGCAAAAGAGCAATTGCCCGGTTGGCAATCACCACCTTTCTTGTTGACGACTCCAGGGCCGTCGAGAGACCGTGGGAGACAAACTGACGCATGTCTGGATCGACATAGATGTGATCAATGTCCTTTGGCTTTTTGCCGTGGACACCGAAGCTGTCCTCGGCACTGTCCTCATCTGGACCAGCCCAAGGACTATCAAGAACCTCTTGCACAACCTTGTAAGCAGATCCACCTTCTTCCCAAGTCTTGATAGAGATACTGGATCCGGGCATCAATCCTTGGCGAGCACGCGATGCTTCGAAAGCGGGTGCAACTAAGGTGGTCTTTGTGAGGACTGTTTTCAAAAGAGAAAAGAAGTGTCATTGATCGATCCTTTCCGCAACTCAAGGGTTACACAGTCTTTTTCCTTTACCTTGACCAGTCTTGTCCCGTTTGGCTTGCACAATGAAGAGGAAAGGACGCTCGGATTGAGACCAATTGATGTTCGCAAAATACTTCATGTTAGTACCAGGCTCAGCAACATAGGCCGCCGCCTTGAGGTCCACAAGCAGACGCGAAAGGTTGGTCTGTCTCTCCTCAAATTCAGCAAGACTAATCGGCTGGACATGGTCGCAGGATCCCTTGAGGTGACGAAAAGGTGCTCCACCGCTGTGTCTACATTAGGCATGGAACATTGGTGAGTTAGTCGATCACATATCCTGCCACCACGAAAAGAGAGGACCTTCAAAACCATTTTGATCCAGTCCAATGAGTTGCATGATAATTCCTCGCGCGTCCTCCCATCAGTTTTTTCTTACCCTCTAACCATGTCAAACAATGCAAGGACAAGGAATGCGAGCAATGCCAACAAGATGGTAAAAAGACCGAATCTCCAGCATCTTCGCACAGACTCTTGCCGTTGCTGCTGTTCAAAAGAGCTCGGTCGTCGGCCAAGGGCGGTAGGAATGTGAGAACGCGCCTGGGCCTCGCCGCCGACTCCTCCACCAACACCATTCCCGAATCCGTTGGTGTTGTAGGGTCCGTTGCCGCTGCTGCCGTTACGACCATGGCCATTCAGAAGAGGTTGGCGCTCAAGGTCTGGGGTGCTTGGCAGCGGCACATTGTTGGCGCCATTGAGTGCAGCCATTGTTGGCTAGCTAAGCTTCAGTGTCTGGGAGAAGTGAAGATGGGAGGTGGATTGAAAAGAATGATACAATGATGACCACAAGAGAACGATAAAGAGAGTAGTAGCGTGTGCACGCACGAGATGAACAGTGGAAAAGAAGAGCGGGTTGCGGACAAGAGAAAGAAAAAAAAAGAGCGATCCAACGGCTCTTTGTGCAGCTTTGGCGGTCACAACCGCACAAGCGCGCGGCGGCCGCACAATACGTCTCCTTTTGAGGAAGACATCGACGCCTCGTCATTTTTCAGTGCATGCTCGAATGGGCTTATATATTGTAAAGTGTCTATATAACGGAACTGGTCCAAAACTCACACCTCAAATCTCGCCACCTTCCGCTTGCCTCCCTCCACATGGATATAGCTGTCGGTGCTTTCATACAGTTCTTCGTATGAGAAATCGCGCTTGTAATCTGTTACCAGGATCCCTGTCCGCACAAAGAACCAAAGGAAAACTCCTAGGTAACCAATCGCAAACAGAGCAAGCGACCACACGACAAAAACCTCTGAGAACATCGGTGGTGATTGCCCCTCGCGTAAAGGAATCTTTTGGGTGTAGCGGCTGGGATTATTGAAAAACCCAAAGAAGAGAATCGATCCCCAGGTTACAGGGGCAATGTAGTTTTGGAGCTGGGTGAAGTTGCGGATGAGTCGAGCGCTAAAAGTCGTAGAAAGAGGAGCATCAAATTAGGTGAGAAGGACATTGGCCCGCCAACAGTTCGATCAAGAGCTATTACCTTGTGCCCCACGAGTTATCATAAAGCGTGAGTGCAGCAAAGATCTTTGCTGGAACATAGCCGAGCATATATAGGAGGCCATAGATAGTGGTAAAGAAAAACTTCTTGTCGCCTGTGACACGTACTGCATAGGCAGTCTTGAGGAGACCTACAAACGCGATCGACACCAACCACCAAGAGATTTGCGATCCGGTGCCAAAGTAAATACAATTGACGAGGTTGTAAATCATCATCATGGGGTAAATCAATTGGTAGAGAAGCGCGTATGTCATCCATGGACTGTGAAGGTGCATGCAGCCGAGCTGGATAGGGATCTCCCGAAAAAATGACTTTGACCATCTTGTTTGTTGCGTGACCCAGGCAATGAAGCGAATCGGCGTGTCGGTGTAGCAGATGGCGTAGTGCGTGAACTTGACCTTGTACCCCTCTCTCAGGACAAGGTTGGTGAGGTGGCGATCGTCTCCATAGGTACAAAGGACGCCCAAGAATGACTGTTGCGCCCAGCAGTCCATCACCTCCGCCACAATAGACATACGATAAATTCCGAGCGGTCCAGATACACAATTGACTACGCTGTGGTAAGATTGGGCGCCACGCTCCAAGTTGAAAGCAAACCAATAACGAAGAGAGGAGAGAAAACTGACCCAGGTGCCAGTATTGTAGATTCTCACATCACCCGTCGCCGCCCCCACGATAGGCGATTCTGAAAGAGCAAACGCGAGCTCTAAAGCCACAGAGGACAAGTGCTTTGATCAGTTCAGGGTAGCGTGTGTTGAGCAGAACCGTTATCATATTTTACCTCTGCAAACGTGGGGGTCCAGATAGGTGTCTGAGTCCGTTACCACAACCGACTCAATTCCTTGTTGAAGGAAAGCAGCAAAGCCAGTGTACATGGCGGCGCGCTTGCCGCGATGGGGTTGCATCACACAGACAGGGCCTGGGTGGTAGGCAATCTCGCGAACGAGATCTTCTCGCTCTTTGTCTTGAGCTGTGCGGTCCATGCACAGAAAATATGGGCGAAAGACGGCTGCATCTTGAGTATCAAACACCTTTTTGAAGATCTGAGCCATGTACTCGTCTTGGGCTTCGTTTCCATCAACAACTAGTAGAACTCTTTGGTTGCGTTGGTAGCGCATGGCGCGCAAACTCTTGAGACATCCCTCGAGTAAAATCGGATCCTCGCGGTAGCCAACGGCGAGAATACCAGTGGATAGCCCTACCCAGTGTGGGTCGCGTCTCCTCACCCTGGTATTGACTCGACGTCGATTGAGAGCACTGAAGCTGACCACAGCCATGAAGTCGACGGCCATCAGCATGCCGTAAGTAACCGACGTTTGCCAGGCGCCGGCAGACACTTGAACATGGAAACATGCCTTGAGAATAACATAAGGAAGTAGAAAGATACCCATAGTGAATGCAATCCAAGCTGCTTTTTTCCAGAGTGATACATGTGACGACTTCAAGCCAAAGCTTTGAGCGGTAAGAGCATCGTTCTTGAAAGATACAATTGAGGGGCCTTGAAGACTCTCTGCAACAGACACGTTAATGAGATCAGTGGCTCGTGTGGACGATTGAGAGTAGGCGCCACTGTGTCGATCATCTCTCGAGTTGCTTTGGTTTCCAGGTGCATGATCCAATATACTCTGGTCGATAGACAAACTTTCTTCATCGCAAGGGCCTTGGGCAGGACCCTTTGGATGAACATCCGCATGCATCCCCAGATCCTGCACAAATGTCTCCAACGGCGGTTGAGGAGGCATTGTGGCTGCCTGTATAACCTCTCGGTGTTCTCTTTGTTCAATCTATGGAGAGTAGGAAGTGACGGAGTGAGGACCCTTGTGACGCGAAGTGTGGGAGGTGAAGGGGTCGACTTAATTCTTAGGAAGTTGCACGTTGGCGTGGAACGGAGGGAGAATCGATAAGCGATCAGTTGGCTGATCTGGAGGGTTGGAGAGAACAAAGGAGTTGACAAAACTAGACAAAATGAGAGAAAGAAGAGACGGAAACAGTTCGCATGGGTCTTTGGACAATAGCAATAGCTCTCAGCAGGAGAGACCTGCCAGATCGATATGTCCAGGGTGAACCAGGATGATCGATTGAGAAAAACGATGTCAAAGCAACCAAGAAACAACTCCAAGACTCAAAAGCTGGTGACGGTTGTACTAGCCGGAGATCCGGGTTCGTACCGGATCAGATTCGTCAAGGGTTTTCTATTGCTTGTCAAAAGGTGTCCTGGCAGGGAAACGCGAGTCTTTCTTAACTTGGACGCTCCAGGTTTTTGTAGCGCAACTGTCGCAGCGGATACAGTAGAGGGCTGGCCCCTTCAACTGCTGCTGCTACATACTTTCATACCACCAAAAAGTGAATGATTCCGAGCAGTGGCGTCAATTACCCTCCATTTCTTGTTCTGCTGTGCCGAAGCGTCAGTAGCAATCTTGATAACGTTACAGCCACCCATAATATCCAACGTGTATACATGATAGATTTTTTTTGTAGGCGGTGCATTCATGAAGTACGATATATTCAGGAAGAAAAAGGCAGCTGGTGGGTTCACTCATCCGTTTTATTCAAAGCTAAGGAATGTTTCGACCAATTTTTTAGAACTGGAGAGCGTGGGGAGCCTGGCCCTTGGAGAGGGAGAACTTGGCGGACAAGTACTGGCGAAGGTGCTCGACCTTGTTGATGGCCTCAAGAATGACCTTATCGGTGGACTTCTGGAGAGCGACCTTGTTCTCAGCAAGGGGCTCCTTCTTCTTCTCACCCTCGAAGAAAGCCTCCTCAGTGGCAGCCTTCTTGGCAGCCTTGGGGCGAGCAAAGTAGGCGTCGTTCAACTGAGCATCGATCTATATCACGGTGAACCGAGTCCTTAATTAGTTTCATTTCCGTAGATACGTCCTGTGCTTCCAGAATCTCCTGCAGCCAACATATTAATGTCCAATCCAGAGAATAAACCCCCTCGATCCTGCCAAATAAGTCATATCTATCATCAAGAGTTAATCAACATTTCCAGACGCACCTTGGAAGCATCGAGCTCGACCTTGGTGGAGGTGGCAATGACGTAGGCCTGGTTGACACGCTTGAGGGGGACACCGTTGACCTTGAAGGGGCCAGAGACGAGCAACAAGCCAGACTCGAGCTGCTTCAAGAAGACAACACGCTTGCCACGGTAGCGACCGGCCAAAAGGATGAGGACGGTTCCGGGGACGATGGAGCTACGGAGCTTGGCAACACCGGCGTGCTTGCGGTTCTTCTTGGGAACAGCAACATCCTCGGCGGCGTAGAAGCGGGGTGCCTTGGAGGCAGCAATGACGCGGGAACCTCCGTTCTTGGCGCCCTTAACCTCAACGGTCTTGTTGGCGACAGCGGGGGCAGCAGCAACAGTGCCGGCGGGCTTGCGCTTGTACAAGGCGCGCTTGGCAATGACCTGCGAACGGCTGTACTTGGACACACCGACGGCCAGGAAAGAGTTGCGAGGCTATTATGTATACAAATAAGCAGCTCTCCGTTATTTCCATATCCATGAAAGAGCCAGATTGCCAATACGCCACTACATGTGCAGCTCTGGTCCAACGTTGTTCTTGAATTATAGAGTTGATGCAAATAGTGCTGGTGTCCAGTTCATTCAGTTCATCTTGATTTCATTGGAAGGTCGAGTCGGCACTGACTTGCATGGATGCATGTTGTACATAGACCAACTCCCACTTAATCAATGACGACCCCATGCAATCGACGTTGACGACTCCATCTATTATTCCCGATGCCTTCCTTTTGTCCTTTGTGATGTTGCTGGCGCATACCTTGTGAACCATTTCTGATATCTACAGGTGTCGGATTACGGTTGCAAGGAAGGAAATGGACGCTGATCAGTATAGGCTCTGTGTAAATCATGAAGTCCTGCGAGATGTTTTTTCTGCTAAGATGCTCTTGTAAGATTCCTGCGTCAAATCCACTGTTTAATCCTAGATGTCCAAGTTGAGTGGCAATGTCTACGTTGAATGACAAAGTCTGTCTAGCCTTCTGATGAACTTCTACCATGACAACTTTCATCTCTGATTTCCATGATGTTGAATGTAGACGATGGGGTCAGAGTTGGCTGAAATTGGTAGTTTTCCAAGATGGTGTCGGATCAGCATTGACGATCGATCGATAGACGGCGTCTCAAGGGACGGATGGATGCCATGGATGGGAGATGTCGGATGGGTGGTCGATTAAATATCTGTGGTCTCTGCCCGTGCAAAGCACTCCGCATACATTTGGAACGAAAAGAGAAGGAAACAAGACTGCTTGCCGAGCAGAGTATTAAAAGGTCCGCGCGCCCCGTAAGCAAAGAGTCAAGGAGCAGATGGAACCACGAAGAACGAACTGTTTCCTTCACACATCACATCGCTCCAAGAACCAACACATCATGAGGTACAACAACCTTCCGCTGACATTGCTAATCGCCTCAGATCATCTTGCAAATACCTACTGGTTAATGGCATCATAACAAACGCAACTGACAATTGTCCTTCACTTTGCCTTACTCGCCCTCTCGCAGCACTCTTACTCCCGAAGGTACCGTGTCATGCGTGTGAAAGAAACCATTGCAGTTCATCGAACTTTGCCGAAATGCTAACCTTAAGCCCTCTGAATAGTTATCTGGGCCCAGGACGCCAACAAGGTCTTTGTTACTGTCAACCTTTCTGACACTACACCCGAGATCGACTTGACCGAGAGCAAGCTTGCGGTGAAGGCTTCGTCTGCTGGCAAGGACTATGCTGCCCAGTTGGAGTTCAACCAGGAAATCAATACAAAGGTATCATTGATGTGACGCGTGACAATGGATCTATGTCCACGATCACAGCAATGATATACAGGCTAACAGGGGTTGCTACTCAACTTGAACTAGGCCTCAACGACCCACGCAACTGCTCGTAACATTTTCTTCACGTTGATCAAGGCCAAGGGTGACAACTGGTGGCCTCGCCTCACCAAGGGGCCTAAGCCTAACTTTGTGAAGACTGATTTTGCTCGCTGGAAGGAGGAGGATGATGAGGATGATGAGCCAGAGGCCTCTGCCGGTATGGATATGGGAGGCATGGGCGGTATGCCCGGTATGGGAGGCATGGGAGGCATGGGAGGCATGGGTGGTATGGGAGGTATGGGTGGAGCTGGTGGATTTGACATCCAGAGCTTGATGGCTCAAATGGGCCAGGGCGGTGGAGGCATGCCCGATATGGGTGACTACGATGATGATGAAGAAGAGGTAAGCGCTGATGATTCCACAACTGAACTGAAGAGTTATCAAAAAACCCTTTCTGACCGTTTTCTCTACACTATTCAGGCTGATGATGCAGATGATGTTCCTCCCTTGGAGGAGGCTGAGGAGCAGGCGTAAAAATCATTCTGATCAATTAAAGAAAAAAGTCGCTTTTGCCCCCAACTATCACCGTGGATACTCAAAGGTTCTGCACTGAAGTTGCAACTTTTCGAATGAGGTGTGCTGCAGCGAACTGCAATGTGCAAAATACACGTGACTTGCATTCCCGTGACGTGCGCGCGGCCTGAATGCAGCTTTGAACATCTTCCATTTGCACCAGAGCATCTTTCCATTTTGCATGAGTGTTTTCTTCACGTCTTGCCGACATCAACCTCAAACATGCCGCACAACAACCCTCCAGCACCGCCCATGCCGCGGCTGAATGCCGAGGAAGCAGAATTTTGGCATGCAAAAGTCAAGTAAGTATTGGCTCTATTGACGTGCATTTAATGCACGACCTTGGCGGCAATGATACTGATGCATCAAAACAATATAATCCATTAGAGCCATGCCGCCTGGTTCACTTGACTTCAACTGCATCCTGCCTGGATGTCCAAATTCATACCAAACAAAACAGGGCCTGGAACGACACTTCACAGCAATCCATCTCCCGAAAGCTGATGAAGGTCCGAAGCATACTCGATCAGCTGTGAGACCAACAGCTGTTCAGGACGACGCGCCTGGGCGCCCTCCTCGCAGTCCTGCGAAGAGACGGAGAGACTCGCGCTCGCGCAGAGTTCGAACAGGCCGCAAGGGAAGGCCGCCAGGTTCTGGGATGAAGGCTCGGTTATTGAATATTGCGCAGCAGCAGGACGCCAATGGATCCGTGTCGGGAGAGCATGAGTATCATCATTTGCAATACCCAGATCATCATACCAATCATTCTCTACTCGCCAGTCATCCCGCCTCTTCTCGCCACGAAAATGGAGAGGATGAAAACAAGCCGAGAGAGGAACGCTCGTTCGTAGAGTTCTTCCCGTTTCTCAAAACGTCCGTGCGACTGGATATCGTGGACATCAGGCGAGGCGGACCGCATTTGACACCAGTTGGAAATCACTCGAAACATTCTAAGGCTGCGGTGGAACAGCAGGAGCCGAATCGTGTGCGCCACAGCATGAAACTTGAGGAGGTTGAAGCGGAGAGCCGCTTGGCAGCAGGATCAGCACTTAATTCCATCCAACCATCCGAGGACGATCCCCAAGCTACACATACGCAAAAGGAACTTATGGGTCCTGTGGCAAGCACCACCCCGATTAATGACAGGAATACTCCTGCGGATGTGGATATGGAAGCCGCAGAGGATGCGGATGGCGAACCTGTATCTGACCCTGATGTGTTTTTTGACGCCAAAGGATTTATTGATGGCGATACGGACCAAGGTCAGAAAACGACTGGCTCACAAGACGAGCAAGCGAGCAGCAGATATAAGGCACACATCCCAGATCCAAATGATACTGTGAATGAAGTGACCCCTATGGAAACTGATAAACCGGACGCCGTCTCCACCGAAACGACAGTATCTGCGAGACCAACAGACCCATGTGATGAGGAACCGCCTCTGGAGACATCTGGAATCGAGCAGTCGGGTGTGGTACGGCCCTCCATCGACGATACATTACCATCAAATGGATCGACTAAGCAGGCATCCAGTCCAGACAAAGTCAAACAAAGTCACTCCATGCCAGGTTCTTTGCTTGAGCCGAAAACACCAATGTCGCTTTTGCCAAAATCCTCATTTCGCCTTATTCCTCGAGAGGACGATGATCTAGAGGAGTATCATTTACCGACAGGTCACAACATTCGCTACATCGGTAACTATACCTCAAGTGGTGCAAATCGATCTTTGCTTTTGCGATGATCTGCATACTAAAATTCCTTTTCCCTGATAGAACCCACCGAAACGGAGCTCGCAGAGAGGGTGGAATATGACATGGATGAGCAAGGTATGTGTAGTAGACGAACCGGATAAGGCAGCATGGACATTGTCTCAACATTACTTTGCTGATCCGATCTTAGATGAATTCTGGTTGAAAGAACTCAACGCCGAGCGGCGGAAGCAGGATCTGAGTGATGTCAGCTCCTCAATGTTTGAAAGGATTTTTGATCGCTTGGAGAAGGAATGGTTCGACCTCGTAAGTTGCTAGAGCTATGGTTGAGCCTCAAAACAGACGCAAGGACTGGACTAACATTTGCACAATCTTTGGGGCTCTTTTAGACAAAAAATATCCCTAAGCCAACCGAAAATCTACCTCCAGAGGATTCAGCATGTAATATTTGCGATGACGGCGAGTGCGAAAATAGCAACGCAATTGTTTTCTGCGATGGATGCAATCTTGCTGTACATCAAGGTATGGCTGTTCAGGTCATGGCTGAGTTTCTTATTTACAGGGGTGTTTAGAATTGTTTATAACAAATGTTGTTACCCTTCCTCCTGAACCTGTATAGATTGTTATGGAATCCCCTACATCCCGGAGGGTCAGTGGCTATGCCGGAAATGCATGTTGTCGCCTCAGATGCCGGTGTCATGTATCTTTTGCCCTGGAGAAGGAGGAGCCTTCAAACAAACTACAAACAATCGATGGGCGCATTTGCTCTGCGCAAGCTGGATTCCGGAAGTCGGCGTGGCTAATACAGTGTACATGGAGCCCATCGACAACATCGACAAAATACCAGCCAGTCGGTGGAAGCTCACCTGCTATATCTGCAAACTCAGGATGGGGGCTTGTATCCAGTGTGAAACCAAGAACTGCTTCCGCGCTTTTCATGTCACCTGTGCAAGAAAAGCGCACCTGTACATGAAATCAAAGCTGTCCAAGGCGTCCCATTCCGGAGGCGAAGTTCTAGTCTATCGGGCTCACTGCCATAAGCACACACCGAGGGATCATAAGGCCGATTTAGATCTTGCTGGAGCGGCTGCCTTGTTTGCAAACAAGAATCTCAAAAAGAAAAGGCGACTCAAAGCTCTCATTCTCGATGACGACAGTGACGACCCTGATTTCGACCAAAGTGAAGTGGAAACCGGAACCAGTCGGCGGAAGTCAAAGTCTGGAAGTGACAAGGAATCGAAAAATGTTGTCACAACCCAAGCTCTCGGTGGGTCCAGGACATCCAAGGCGGCCCTGGCGCATCAGAAGCATTATACACCTGGCGCTCCTTTGGCGCCTTCATATATCGTCAATCGTCTGGTGCCGTTTGTAAGCAAGTTGGGCGTCAAAGCAACGGCGCAACGCAAAGCTTCCGCTCTTAGCTTCCTTTACACCATCTGCAAATATTGGTCTCTAAAGAGAGAGTCCCGCCGTGGCGCGCCCCTTCTGAAACGCCTCCACTTGGAACCATGGACTGCGTCAGCTTCAGCTCATCGCCAGACCGAGGAAGAAAAGGCAAAAAAGCTTCAGACTCAGCTTTTATTACGAGGCGACCTGGAAAAAGTCCGTATGCTGGCCGAGCTTGTTAGGAAACGCGAGAGGGCCAAGCTGAAGCGACAAGAACTTCAAAATCGCTACCTTTGCAAAATCATGTTTCCTCTTAAAACTATTTTGGAGGATACTCTTGTGGAACTTGAAAAGTAAGATACCTCCTTCACTTTTGTTTACCCGTGCATGACCTGGCGCTAACGCTCATTGTTACTTTTTACAGACAGGATCGACAGAAGTTTTTTGCATACCCAATTTCCTCTGAGGAGGTCAAGGACTACCATGACGTCATCAAGAATCCTATTTGTTTTCAAACAATGAACGAGAAACTCACAGCCCATAAATACCAAACAGTGGATGAATTTGCAGTAAGTTTCCCCTCTACTTTATTGACCAGAATATCTGCTCGTGAATTCCTTTCATGTTTGTGCTCATTTGTCATATCTTGGTGCGTGCTTAGGATGACGCAAGGCGAATCTATCGAAACTGCATGACCTACAACAACGCAGATACACCGTATTACAGAGCAGCTGCGCGACAATCGAAGTTGGCGGAGGGTCTTTTGAAGAAAGCGAAAGAGGAATACCAGAGGCTGGACATTGACAGTCGCACGGGATTCCTGGCAGTCCCTATCGATCGCGAGATCTTCACGTACAATTTGGTCCCATTTCAGAAACATGGAGAGGAGGACCAAATGCTGGACGATGACAGCGTAACCTCTACACCTGCTAGATCGTCTCCGGCTCTTACATCCCGCTCGAGAAGAAAGGATCACCTGGATAGCCCAAAGATCCCTCAAGTCTCTGGAAGCATACCGAGGTTGACAAGGGCAAGAGAAGCCAAACTTGGAAGCCAATCGACTGCAGCCTCACAACCACAGAAAGCCAAGCAGGCATTGGACCAGGCCCCTGGATTCCGCTCTCCACCCAGAGGACAAAAGCCAATGGCTCCAAAGCTCAAAACTGCGACGCTTACGCGAGCCGACATGGCCAAGGCGCGACAGGGGGCGGATGACGCGACGCGACCAAAACTGGACGAAGAGGATGAGCTTTTGGAACGACTCAAGTCAAAGTCGAAGAAATCGAGATCTCTTGCAGTTAACCTTCAATCCCGTCTCAAGCCATCGATCGTTGATAAGGCAGTTATCATCAACAAACCTGCTCCAAAAGGATGGGCTTACGTCGTAGTGGAGGGTGAGGAAGACACAACTGAGGGAGAGGATGATGAGGAAGAAGTACCTGTACCTGCTGAGACAGTGAGTGATGGTGCTGCTTCCGATGCCGACGCCGATGCTGATGCTGATGCTGATGCGGAAGCAGATGCCGATCCTGATGAGAATTCTGACGCCGACGTTGAATCCGAGAGCGAGGTCGAAGATTCCGATGTAAGCAGCAACGAGGGCGAGCGTGAACATGCCCACGAAGGAACAACTGAGGATGGAGCAAAGAGTGCAAAAGCCGACGATGACCATGAAGAAAACGACTCCCCCTCAGAAGAAGGCGCTGCTGCGAGCGAAGACGACCTGAAGGATGGCAGCGATGGTGAGGTGAATGATGACGATAGTGACGAGAAGGAAATGGTCAGTGATCAGGAGGAATCAGAAGAAGGATCGAGTCCCATCTCGGAACCACCAAGCAATGGAAATGACCGACATGACAGTGACAATGACAGCCATTCGGGCGAGGAAGACGAGGATAGTATCACCAATGGTGGAGAGCCTGGGAACTTGGCGATTGATGGAAGAAATGCGGAAGAGGAACCTAAGACTGAAGATAGAAGAGGACGCAAGACACTCTCAGCTGATGTCGAGCCTCCTCGAAAGCGACAGAAACGATCTGTTGGTAGCCCTGCTGAGGATGAGGATCTCAAGGACGAGTCGTCAAGCTCTTCCACTCGCCGACTTCGGTCGTCTGAAGTCGCGCCGACCTTGCCTGCGCACACAGGTCGTTCGCGAAGAGGGAGTCCGGGGGGTCAGAAAGACAAGGCAGTTGTTGACGTTGCTGGTGAGTAATGAACTCCTCACATCCCCTGACTCCACTCCACAGATATTCGTTGCTCCTGAGATGCGCGTTCTGCGGCATTCGTTGTAAATTATAATTAATAACATCCGATCTGGAGCCCAAACCATCATCCGCTTCTGGTGCAATGTCCACGATGACTTTCATTTATTAATGCAGTTTTGCAAATCTGACAATAACTTCATTGGCGATGTCCATCTGAATATAGCAAAGAGGCGGCGACAATCGACTCTGGAAGGCCCAGCCAAACGTCAAAAAACTGATAGATCTGGCACTCCTCTTCCTTTTGGATCCTTGGTTTGGGCAAAAATGGAAGGCTTCCCATGGTTCCCTGCGGAGGTAAGCACCATTGCTCTTGTGTTCTGGTTCTACCTGCCATTTGTCAAGTTTCCAACTCCATGCCATGGCTTTGTGGCCTTACTCACTGAATTTCATCAATATCTGTAGCTAATGAATCCAAGAGGATCGAAGGTGCCGGAACAGGTCCTGGAAATGAGGCGTGAAGTGGGTGGACTCCACTTGGTCCAGTTCTTTGATCTGAATGAACGAGGCGATCGAGGCCGATCCTGGTACTGGGTCATGACATCTCAAATTTCCCCGTTAGGTGTGGATCTGGAAGAGGACAGAAAGCGTATCCATCTAAAGACAGGATGGACACCGAAACGCAGAAAGTCTGTCAAGCTCGCCTATGTGGACGCATGCCATTCGAAAGGATTGGACTCGACAGCAGTAGTGGCCGAGTAGAAACCCGACTGTGATGCCGTAGGAAGAGTGAAAAGTGATATAAAACCAAAAAAAACAAACAAAAAACCCCTTCTGGCCCTCCTCGTGAGGAATTGTTGGCCCGCCTTCCAAACATTTGATTCTACCATTGTTTGATTCGCTCTTTATTCGTGTGGGGCTTTGTATATATGTCCAAAACCTCTTTACACAGTTTGGTAGCCGTCACGCGAGGCGGAGCGGCTTCCTGTTACAGAATTCCACAATTGACGGGCCAGATCGACAACAAGTCCCGGGAAATCTCTCCAAAAATCTAATATGTGCAGGAGAAACAAAGATGAATTGCCATAGAAAATATCGGTCAGAACCTTGCTCTTTGAGATCTCGCTCCGGCGAATGTTAAACATACCCAGATTGGGCAATAGATCCATGCCCTTGGCGCCGTAGACTTGGTGATTATAAACTGCGCCAGCGACAAGGTAAATCAGTCCAAGCACAAACAACACGGTCATGAACACGCCGAATCCACTCATGCCGTTCTGGATTGGCAATGGACTTTCGCGACTGAAGAAATAAACAGAAAGAAATCCGTCAGACGCGATAATGAACTCTACCCTTTGACATTCGAGCTCAGTGAATACTGAAGTAGAACTTACGGGCAGGCAACTTTGGACTTCCAGGTGAAATAGTACGCTGCGTCATCCGAGTAGGGCGATAGGGTTGGTCCAGATTTGTCGTCCGTCTGCAGAACCAAATGGACACAATGTCAAAGTTCGAAGTTCAATTCACCCACGCATGTTCAACAAGGCGTCGCGTCTATGACTCATATTTTTGCTTACCACACTTTCATCGCAGATAAAGGTGATGACAGCAGACTTGTCTTTCCCCTCAATACTGCCACCCTTCAATGTCAAGTTCCAAGGCACTAACATTGTAAAAAGAAGAGTGTTAAAGCACTAATCTCATTCCGCTATACGAGAGATGCTCCAGGAAAAAGTTGATGCCACTCTTACGCTCTTTGACGTCGTCAATCTTAGTAGCCCTTGCCGTTGCTGGAGCGACCTCTTTCGCCGGCGTCTTATCAGTGGCAGGAGCGGATCCTGCGATGGTATTGAGATAGACTGTTTGGGTCTTGTCTCCTTCTAACAGGATCTTCACATCTTGGCACACCCACGCTCCTGCGGCACAATGAGTGAGTTCCTGTCCTTCAGGGATGGGAATAGCTTGGCAAGGATTCAGGGTGTAGTCAGAGCGGATCTTGTTTGGATGCGATTCCACTGGCTCTCCAGTGACAGTATACGTGCTGAGCAAAAGGAGACAGAAAAGAGGAACGAGGAATAGGAGATAAAAAGTTTTGATAAGTCATTGTGTTGATTGCGATCCACCATCACATCATAGATCTGGCAATCTGCTCAGCTCGGCTGACTGGCATGCGTACTTCGGTTTGAACGCCGAAATGTCGTATCTGTGGCCCTCAATGTCGATGTTTGAGCAATCGTATGGCACAGTAGGGGCAGGATCCGCGTTAGCCAGGGCAAGAAGCACGAGCAGGAATGCTGCGGCGGTGAAACGAGTTCCAGTCATAATAAGATGCACGCGAGGAAGGAGGCTGGAAGATGGAGAGGAGAGGGCAACAAAAATGTGTTTCCTTGGCGAAATCAAAGAGATGCAGAACGATTCCTCAGAAGTCACGTGACATGTCCACCGTGCAACGCGACCGAACAAAGCGCGGTCGGCTCCTCGCAATGACCAACGGTTGGCCAACGAGAACCTTCGTGGGTCACGCGGGTCTTGCCGGCGATTGCTCTCACGGTCCTTTCGTCCCCTCACTTTTATCCCCTCTTTCCTCTCGTCTCTCCTCTTCTTCATCTTTCAAGCCATTCTTCGCCTTTGTTCTCTTTCATTCCTGCTTTCTGGCCCACTTCTTCTTTATCAGCCTTCACGCCATGACCGTCACTTCCTCTGTCCCGCCCTCCACTCCTTATCAACGCGCCTACGTGAGAGGCCTCTCCTCTTCCTTCAGTGCCGCTGCCCTGTCCTCTCATGATAACTCGCTCAAACCCATTGACATGAAGCTGGCTCACCACCAGCACGAGCGTTATGTAGAGGTCATCAAACAGCTGGTTCCGGAGGTTGCGACTGTCGTAAGTTACTTTACATCCTAGTACATATGACACATGACTCATTCGAGCCTTGTCATGCCCCACTTTCTCACAGTCAGCCATTCATATCAATTCAATAGCCTGCCTCTGACAAGTTGGCTGATTGCTGCTTCATTGAAGATACCTGTGTTGTCGCAGGAAATGTTGCCGTGATCACCCGTCCGGGCCATGAGAACCGTCGAGATGAAGTCATTCAGGTCAAAGACGCCCTCAGTGCGAACCCATACTTGATTCTGCACCACATGCCTGAGCAGTGTTGTTTGGATGGAGGCGACGTTCTGTTTACTGGTACAGACTTTTTTGTTGGCCTCTCCAAGCGTACAAACCAGGCCGGAGCCGACTTCCTCTCCAAGGTTTTTTATGACCAGTACAAGATTGCTCCAGTCCATACCATCAATCTCCAGAACTCTGCCTCGGCTTCAACGCTGCATCTCAAGTGTGTTGTCACTGCTCTTGTAGATACAATTCTGGTCGTCTCGGACGATGAGCCTGGTCGGTTCGTACAAGGGGAAATCGAGCGATTAGTTCAAGAGCACTATCAGCGAGCAAGCTCTGGGTACAGCTTTGTGGCTGTGCCTGACCAGGTGTCTGCTAATATTCTCAGATTCCCAGACGGAAAAGGCGGCTTGTTAGGGGTCGTGGTGCAGAAAGGATTCTCTCAGAGCACCGAGATAATAAGCAAGGCAGCGAAAGAAGAGTCGCCAGACTGTCGGATTTTTGAGCTGGATATGAGCGAATTCATCCTCGCGGATGGCGCTCTAACGTGCTGCTCCCTGTTGTTGAAATAGTAGGGGTATTTTGTAGAATGGACAGCGGAGTCTTTGAACCGGAAATGAAGGGGTGTAACTTTGTAGATCGAGCATGCGATGAAAGAGATCGAGATAAGATTAGATCAAAAGTAGATACGGTATCTTATCGGTACAAGCGCCACATCTCTCAGCAACACTTTTCTTCCCTGCCGTGCACTGTGTCCTCTGCTGCTCCCACAACTGCTGAATACTGCGCTCTGTTCTCTCTCCCGTCTGCTCTCCGTCTGTTTTCCCTTTTCCATACCTCTCCTTTCCTCTTCCCCTGACTGTTCCTCGCTGCCCCTGGCAAGAGTTCTGCACTTGTGCAACTCGTCTTTGTGGTTTCTTTTGCTCTGAAAACAGGTCCAAGCATTCGTCTAGTGTAGGCATGCACCCTGTCTCCCACGCACTAGCAAAAGAAGAAAAAGTGGGGTTGTCATGCAGAGTGACACACTCAACAAAAAAGAGGGAGAAAAATGGCATTTGCTCTACAACACAACAAACAAATCTTGAGCAACCAAAAAACGATACAGTTGAATCGACGGATGATGTTCTGACAAAACACACAAAAGTATGAGTATGAGCATGAGCATGAGCATGAGCATGAGCATGGGTATGAGCATGAGCATGTGCATGAGCATGTGCGTGAGCATGACTTACGGAAGCGGGCACTCACACATTCATTCAAACCCAAGCTCTGACACAATGCAAAGAGGTGGAGGAAAGAAGGGAAGGGAAGGCAGAGGGGTTGGGAGAGCACAACTGAGAGTGGGGAGAGTGTGCAGGCAAGCAAGCAAGCAAGCAAGCAAGCAAGCAAGCAACAACGCAAGCAGACTGGCAAGCAAGCATGAAAAAGAAGAAAGGGTTGCACCGCATGAGACAGAAAAGCGCGCAGTTTCGGGTCTCTCTCCACTCCTGCCTCTCTCTCTCGTTCCGGGCAGCGCACTTTTCCTTGCTTTTCCTTGCGGTGACTCTAAGCGAGTCTCCCTCCTCCCTTCTTCTCTCTTGGCTTTTCTTCCTCACTCGCACACACTCTCTTTCCCTCTCTCCCTCTTTCCCTCTTTGCCCTCTCATACAAGCACAGCTTCCGTCTGTAAACTACATACCCTTCGACCCCTCGGTACCTTTCTCTCTTTCTCTTTGTCTCCTCCATCCTTGCCTTTTGATCCATTCAAATCAAACTGTGCATTCGAAACCCGACATTGTCCCAATGTCGTCGTCGCATCATTCTTCTCCCTCTCCCACCTCTTCATTTAAACCAGGATCGATCTTTTACGATGGCCCTTTAACCCCTGCTAGACAGCACCCTGACCAAAGCCCCACCCTAGACAAAAAGCATGCTCGTCCCCCAGGCGTCTCTGGTGTTTCTTTGAATGCGCTAGCTTCCCCGCCACCCTCGCCCTCGAGAAACACCATCTTTGATATGCCTTGGTCTGGCTCTGCTCCCAACATCAGCTCACTTCGTGCTGCCGCAAACTTCCCCAACACTGGCTCAGCAGGAACAACAACTGGACAATTGACCGTCAATACAACAATATTGACAGAGTCTCTTCCACCAAGTATATTGCCCACATCGGTAGCAAGTATCGGCAGAGCAAGCTCGCTCTCAGGTCAGCATGGCAAGCCAGTGGGTTACAGCAACAGGATCCACCTCCACAACAGTAAGGGTCGGATATTATCAGATATGGAGCTGGCCGCTGATGGCATCGAAAGAAGCAGTAGATGGACTGGTAAGAAACTGCCACTTTGGAGTGGAGATGAGTCAGCAACGGAAAACGTTGGAGAGTGGAGGAGTAGGAAAGAGAAGCAGGTTGGGGAGTAGACACCTATAGCATCATCACTTTACTGGACTCTACTGACAGAGACCCTTCTTTTTACTCGTAATAACAAGACCCCACAACAGGCTGCAGGGCCACGCTACCACCCACGGACTCCTTGAACCCGTTGACATCATCATCTGCACGTAACTCCGCCGTGTCCGTGGGCGAATCTCGAAGGGAGGACCATATCCCTTCCCCTGTGTCGTTGACGACGTTCATTTCCTCCGACTCGGCCTCAGGATTCCAGCTACTCTCACAGTCCAAAACGACAACCCTTTCGTCAATTGATCGAAGTCTTTCCCATTTGCAGGAGAGGGGCATGGCAAAACCATCTGCTTTTGAACTTCACCTGGATCGCACAAAGGCCAATCTTTTAGGTCATGGACGCCACGCGGAGGTTTATAAGGCGCTGATGCATCCTCTGTCGACTCCAATGAGGGACTACCTTCTGTCTAGAAGGACAACACATCGCAAGTCCTGTACGGACCTCTTTCAGACTGGATCTGCCCCTACCGCACAAACCTTATTCAAATGCGCTGCCAAATGCCTCTTTGCCGATGGGGAATCACAGTCAGTTGGATTGGCAGAGGCAGAAATACTTCGAAGGCTGCACTCTCATCACGAAGATCACAATGGTCGGCGAAATCTGGTGGACTATTATGGATTGTTTGACCTGAGCAGGAAGCTAGGGATATCCAGTAGCGAGGAAGGTGACAGACAACAAGGAGCTTTGGCGATGGAAGAACAAGCAGAATGGGCATTGCTGCTGGAGTACTGCCAGCATGGGTCCATTTGGGATTGGATACGGCAATACCCAGATAGAGTGGGGTTCCGACAGTGGCTCACTTGGGCCCTCCAACTGGTCGAAGCCGTTGACTATATCCATGAGGCGGGCTTAGTACACCACGACATCAAGCCTCACAATATCCTGGTAAGCCTCAGAGATTAGGGTGATTATGGTTGCCAGAGAGATTGGCTGAACTACCACAGAAAGACTTCTCTGACACTGCTCTTTGTGAACTAGTTGGACTCTTCGCTTCAGGCAAAACTGTCTGATTTTGGTGCCTCATTATTCCTGCACAAGAGTGTCGGAGACGTGGCAGCCACCGTTAATCATTTCAAATTGGAGGAAGGTCTAGGACGAGGCACCCCTCCGTATTCAGCCCCAGAGATGTTTGCGTCTGCATCCAGTGGTGCACAATACGGTCAAGGTATCGACATCTACTCTTTAGGAGTTTCTCTCTATGTCATTGGACTTACGGCTCAGGAGCCTTTCCACAAGTTGAAGAGTGTCCTAGAGATGGTGGTTTGGATCAAAAAAGGAGGCTTTTGGCTCTGGGAAGATCAAGGATGGATCCATGACCGTGGCCCGATTCCAAAGGAAACACCGATCAGCCGCCTCTCCATATCAGCCGCAGCGCAAACTCTTGCGCAAACATCGCATCTCCAGTCCCCTAGCCAACTTCCAGAAGAGAGAAAGTCATTTCGGTCCAACCTATCAAAGTCGTCGTCTGCTACATCCTTGGCTCCCATTCCCACCTTGCCGCCCATCAATACAAAGCTACCACTAGAAGGATCTACCTTGAGTTCGTCCTGCTCTTCTTTCGGATCTCCAAGCTCCAGTATATTTTTACAGGCCCCGGTAAAATCAAGCCCTCACCGCGACAACTCGTCCGCATTTGCAGCGGGATACTCACCAGAGCGACTTGGCCGATCCTCTCAACCGGCGACGCCAGTGTCACCATTACCCTTGCCTTCACCTATCATTCGAAACCAAACTCCTCGGTCCATGAGTCGTGGTACTGCGATGGACGATCATCGCAAGAGTGGCGAGGTGGTGATGCGCTTCTTGAATGGCGAAGTCGTGTCACCAGAGGTGATTCAGCTCTTGAAAGATATGTGTCATGCGGACCCGGCACAACGGCCGAATGCGAAACAGACATTACAACGACTGCGAGATATGGAGGCGTCTCTCATGATGGACCAGGACCCAGAGGACTAGGAGATATAGTCAGAATTGTAGCTCAACCTTTTATTACAAACTTGCACTCTTTTTGCTGCTGGGGATAGTCCCCCAACCGGGTGCTCTTGGTTCCACAGCAGATAATAAGTTCTTGGCTGTTTTATTCGTCCTTTGTGCGAGTAAGAATCTATGTAGTGATTCCATTAGCGGTATAGCTCGTTAAGACAACGTCCATGTTCAAAGAAGCATCTACTCAATTTCTGTGCTATCGTACCTTTCGTTGACCGGCAGGGTCAGAGTTCTCGCCACCTTCTTGGCTGGGTATAATGATGAGTTTTTCGGTAATCATCTTGCGAGTTCTGGACAATTTAAGGAATCGCTCGTAGAGAGAGGTTTCAGCCTACGATACGGAGAAATGTGGCGATTCAGTACAACTGTGACATACTTAATAAATAGGTGAACGCCATTATTGTTTCATACCTCGAATGCGTCAAAGACATCATGATGGTGAAAGTACGCATGGGCAAAAATCCGGTATAACCTCCTTGCAATTGACTGGAAGTTTTTTACGGAGCTTTCAGGAACACTGATGCTAGATATTGTGGTCAAAAGGCGGGTGTGAGTTGCAGCTGTCAGTCTTCGCATAGGGCAATCTTCATCCCAAAATCCTTCGCATCGGAGGATCACGGCTTTATTACCGACTTGGGAAGAACTTGACGTTATTGAGGAGCGCACAGGCACCATCCAGAGTATGAGTAAGATAGTCAATTGCACAACACTACAGGTCGATAAACGAATTGATGACTTAGTACACAACACAGTGAATATTCACGTTTAGACAGCAATAGTTTACTACCTCTCGCGGAGTTGCGTGCGTGGCGCAATAGTACATCCACTCCTCGGCCCTCATCTCTGGACACACTTCAGGAGTACATTCTGGCTCCAGATGCACAATCAGATAGTTCAGCTCCAAACAGATCTGGCTAGTTTGGCAGGAATATGCAATGGTGATGTCAGTTTTCGTCCAAATCTTTCTCTTTGAACCAGAAGTTCAATATCTTCACGCAAAGGCGGTGAACATGACAGTATTTACCATAGATGTTCATAGAGCCATGAGTGTTCATCCTGGCCAGGTGGAAGGGCTATCAGTCGTTCCACGTCATGAGGGTCATGGCGGATCATGGCTTGGAGATATTCACGCAGGGCAAAGGCAGACTCTATTGACTCGAGAGGCCGTTGTGGCCACTGATACAGTTTCTAGACAAAGGAAGAGGCGAAGGTGTCAAAGGATACACAAAGAGTAATGAGCTTCAGGGGAGAGTGCGTCAAGTCTTGCTCACTCAGCCCGGCTTGAAAGTCATCTTGCATGCAGGGTGCTCATTTACCTCGTCCTTTGTGCCTGGCAGATTGCGCTGCGTGGAGGTCATGGACGATTTTGCAGATTGTGCGTCATTTCCAGTGAGAATGGCCTGCATTTTGTCATGTGCTAAAGATTGGCCGTCTGCATCCATGGTCTCAAGGCTGTTGCGGACGGGATTGAATGTGTCCTGTTCCTGTTTATCCATCAACATCATGCAGGGGGTTCGATGAAGCTGCGCGAAGAGTCGCAGGTTTCCTTTGCACCATGGCATGGCGGAAGTGACTGCTGCAGGTTGTCAGGTGGACGAAGAGGGAGGGGAAAGATCCTGAGACCTGACCCTCGTGGGTGGTCAGAGCGCACAACTGCGAGCTCCTGATCTGTTTCCCCCCTTTACCGTCAAAGCGCGTCGAACGAGGGGACTCCTGATCAACAACGTGTGTTCAGAAGGGACAAACGGAACAAGGAAGAAAGGTGACGATCGCCTTTTCATTCATTCTTCAGCCCTCGTCTGAGACAGATGGTCTTTCGCATCGAAGGTTGACTGGGCGCAACAACACCTACGGTACTTGACTTGAGAATCTATTCAATTGAACTTCTATTTCTCTGATTTGCGCAACAAAGAGGGGTCAGACGGATGCTGAATTTGCGATGGATGCTGTGGGCTGAGAAAAATGACGATCAGAAATGTAGTTATCGGATACCATTGACCTGTTGGATGAAAAACAAGAAGTCGCAACAGCTCCTGTGGGCTAAGCAATAATGAACTCTACCACCCTAGCCAACACTGCGGCCGGTTGCTTTCGCTTAATTAGGGTCTACACTGCCACATTCACTGGCCCCGGAGAAGTGATCATGTCTTCCCGTCTGCCTGTTGTGGCTGATGCTCTGGAGGAGGCTCCCCTTCTACAGATGGGGGTTGTGTGGCAGTGCAACGTCCTCCGTCCTATAAAATGATCGGGTCAACTGAACGCGTCCAGTAGCCATCGACAACATTCCACGCGACAGTCTATCTTTTCCAGAGGAGAATCATCAAGTGATTACCCATTACGAGTAAATTGGTTCTTCCGTCCGATCACACAGCCTGCACTAAGCCTCTCGTTTATTCCGCCTAACTCCCCTTGATCTGAGCTCATTTTATCGCATATAATAAGCGATGTCAGTCTTTTTGTTCTCCAATTCAGACGAAAACGATCTCTCCTGGATTCACACTACCGCATTGGCCCAAAATCAAAGACAGGACCTTCTACAAACTCAGGACTCTCCTCTGAACAGCGCCGGCATGCCCTCCCTTGAACCGTCACCGAGTGTCTTTTCAGCCTCACCATCCCCCACTTCTTTCCCACCTTCTCCCCCCACTGTGGCGGAGTTATCTCATTGCAATCTACCATTGGCGTATCTCTGTTTGGATACTGTCTCAGCACCCTCCCGTAGACCGTCGACGACCTTCTCTGCACCGAGTGTCCAAACGTTCATGGACAATAGAGTGTTTGGGAACACAAGTGATCAGCCGACAATGTTTGAAAATCAAGGTAACACTGTGTTTCATGCCCTGTGCCTTGAGTTTTTGTGGAAATGATCTGACCCCAAATTCTTCATGAACACCTGCAACCAGACTCGGCGTTGTCATGGCCCTGCGACATTACAGCCTCACAGACTGGTTGTTTTCCCCAGAATTCGCAACCTCCACCACAGTTTCTTTCGGCAAATGAGAACTTCTATTCGCGTGAGATATCAGAGCCGCCATCTCCAGCCATTCCATCCCTCGTACCTTGTGTAACTAGCAGTGTTTTGCATCCAAGTTCCCAGCACCGTCGAGCCTTGAGTGACAGTTACCCAAACGAATACGACCGCCGGTTTTCAGAGGGTGATGTAATGGGACATCTTCTCCCTGACAACTCGAAGAATTTCCTAATGTCATGTTATTCACAGCAAGGAATGGATGCCACTGTTGCTGCGAATGCGTCGCCAAGCTCTCTGGAATTTTGGCGCTCTCAGAACCAGGCCAGTCAATCGATAACCACGTCCCTTTCAGATACGACATCTGCAGGAACTTCTGATGGTGGACCAGGGTCGTCCAGTTCGTCTGCCGTGGGAGGTGCTTATCGTTGTGAATACGAAGGATGCACCAAGAGTTTCTCGCGACCCTACAATCTTAGTTCTCATATCCGCACACACACCAACCTCCGGCCATTCAAGTGTGACTACTGCGATCGTCAATTTGCTCGTCTCCATGACATGAACAGGCATGCACGACTCCACCGAGGAGTGCGACCTTTCTCATGCGAGCGGTGCCAACATCAGTTTGCGAGGATGGATGCGCTCAACAGACACCTGAAAGTGGAGGGTGGTCGCAACCTTTGTAATCTGTTTTTGATCCAGAACAACTCACCGAACGCCATGCCGTTGGTGGACTTGCCTCCAAAGAAGGTCAACCCCCTGATCCTGGCACACTTTCCCAACTTTGGACAACCATCGCAAGACGACGACAGTCGCGAGCAACGATAGATGAGTGCAGTCCTCAAGGGCTGTCATTCAAAAAGAATGAAAAAAACGTAATAAATTTTGTGGCGCGTTCCATATCAGTCTTTTTGCCTTTTCCTTTCACCCACGCCTCCTCTTTCCGCTTTGACCATCGAACTACGATCGCAGGACGGCCGGACTTGAAGGACAGCAACTCCATGGATACCCTCTCCTCAACTGCCATCCGCAAAGTTAGCCGCGAGCTTCATTCCCTGGACAGTGACCCCCCAGAAGGGATTCGGCTTATCGGGAATGAAGAGTCCATTGCAGACATTCAGGCATGGATCAAGGGTCCTGGTACGAATTCCGCGCATTCAACTACACATGACTTTGATTGCAGGACATTACTCAGTAGTTTATCGGTCTAACATTCAGAGTTGTTCATCTAAATCTATGGTACCATTCAAGATGGAACGCCATACGAAGGGGGGTGTTTTGGGGTCCGAATTCAGCTGCCCTCTGACTATCCAGAGAGTCCTCCAAAATGTAAGCTGTGCCAGTGTTGCTTCTTTGTTGCTGCAGCCACAAGAGCGGAAGTTTTGTAGGGTGGTGTTAACTCATCTTTTTTTTCACCGCTACCTATCTAGGCACCTTCACTACAAAAATTTTCCACCCAAACGTATCACTACAGGGAGATGTCTGCGTCAGTACATTGAAGAAAGACTGGAAGCAGGATCTTGGCCTTCGTCATATTCTTTTGGCACGTCTCGTTCATATTTCAGAGCGATAAACATGCAAGGGATGTCAAAAACAAGGGTCGCTAATCTTGCACAAATGTCCGTTCTTATAGGTGATAAAGTGCCTGCTTATTGTACCGAATGCAGAGTCCGCACTGAATGAGGAAGCAGGGCGACAACTTTTGGAGAGATTCGACGATTACGCCAAGCACGCAAGGCTGATGACCTCGATCCACGCGCGCTCCAATACCCACATCATATTCCCACCTACCGTCTCTCTACTCTCTGGCGCTGGAGACACAATGATCCAGGGCCGAGTTCAGGAAATTGGAACAGGGACAGATACCTCTATACCCACTGGCGTTTTAGGAGTGAAAAGAAAGTTGGCAGAGGACGCTGAGGATAGCGCTCTTGGATCTGACCAACACGTTCGTCATCAAGCAAACGCAAAGGGACGTACACAGTCAATATTCTCACGGTATCCAGGCCCCAACAGCTCAGCGACTCCACAGGCATCACCTCTTCCATGGCCACTTTTTCTTCCTACGGCGCAAGGTGCAAGTGCGAGCGCAAACAACCAGATTTATGGCAAAGGTCCTTGCTTACAGGAGCACCAAAACTTGACCAAACCGCAACTGACTCAATCATCGGATTTTAAGGGACTGCCGAGCAAAATGGTTGGAGGCGCCGGCGTTGCAAGTCAGGCAACTCTGTTACAAAGCACACCTGTTCAACCTCCAAGCCTGGGCTTGCCAGTAAGTGGACCCGACTTGTTGACGGACAGCATGGATATGGCAGCTTCTAGTAATAGTTATAGTGGTGGTATCGGATTGGCTGGGTCCGGTAGCGGCAACAACAGGAGTGGTGGCTTTAGTATCAGCAGTAGCTTTCGGGACCACGTTGGAATCATCACTGCCGTGGACCGCAAGAGGGCATTGCGCAGGCTTTGACACAATAAAGTTAAGGGGCGCCCTCCCCAGTCTTCCATTGGCTTCCAATCCACGCCAGAAGGAGCAAGAGCGGTCGAGGCCGCGGGAGAATCTCCGATTGACTCCCCCCAGAATTCAATTTCGATTCTTTTGATCTTGATCCCTCAGCATTCTCTCCCTCCATCGTTGTCGAATCTTCTCTATGCTGTCTATCACTCGTGCTCTCAAGGCTAAGGCCCCTTTGGCCCGTTCTGCTGTTCAGTCCATGGCTGTTCCTGCCCGCTTCTGCAACACCCGCCTCTACTCCTCCCACAAGGAGATCAACTTCGGAATTGAAGGTCGCGCAAAGCTCCTCAAGGGTGTCGAAATCCTGGCCAAAGCTGTTGCCGTCACCCTCGGCCCCAAGGGTCGCCATGTTCTCATTGCTCAGCCCTACGGCACCCCCAAGATCACCAAGGTACCCCTCTCTTAAGTTCTTTCGTGTTATCCAGCACTCCTAACTTGCCTGCTCATCCCAGATCGAGCTATCCGAGTTCACCCTTGGTCAGATCCGTTAACTCTTGTGTTTATTATCATCTTTTAGGACGGTGTCACCGTTGCAAAGTCCATCACCCTTGAAGATCCTTTCGAGAACCTTGGCGCCAAGTAAGTGCCGGATTGATTACAGGTTTAAACTGCCTTGTTGCTTGCTTTTTTCTTACAAATTCGTATTTTGAGAATAGGCTGATTCAGGACGTTGCCAACAAGACCAACGAGACTGCTGGAGATGGCACCACCACTGCAACTGTTCTTACCCGCGCCATTTTCTCTGAGGGTGTGAAGAACGTCGCTGCTGGATGCAACCCCATGGATCTCCGTAAGGGTGTCCAGATGGCTGTTGATGCCGTTGTCGAATTCTTGCGTGAGAACAAGCGTGAGATCACTACCACCCAGGAGATTGCCCAGGTCGGCACCATCTCTGCCAACGGCGACAAGGCTATCGGTAACTTGTTGGCTCAGGCCATGGAGAAGGTTGGCAAGGAGGGTGTCATTACTGTCAAGGATGGCAAGACCACCGAGGATGAGCTCGAGATCACCGAGGGTATGCGTTTCGACCGTGGATATATCTCGCCTTACTTCGTGACTGACACCAAGTCCCAGAAGGTGGAATTCGAGAAGCCCTTGATTCTCCTCTCTGAGAAGAAGATCTCGATCTTGCAGGATATTCTCCCTGCCCTCGAGGCTGCTGCTACCCAGCGTCGTCCTCTTCTTATTATTGCTGAAGATATCGACGGAGAGGCTCTTGCTGCTACTATCCTCAACAAGCTCCGTGGCCAGCTCCAGGTTGCCGCCGTTAAGGCCCCCGGCTTTGGTGACAACCGCAAGTCGATTCTTGGCGATCTCGCCACTTTGACTGGAGGCGTTGTCTTCTCTGATGAGCTCGATGTCAAGCTCGAGCGCTTGACCCCCGATCTTCTTGGAACTATTGGCTCAATCACCATTACCAAGGAGGATACCATCCTTAACGGCACCGGCGCCGGTTCCAACGAGGCCATTGCTCAGCGCTGCGAGCAACTCCGCTCCCTTATTGCCGATCCCAGTACCTCGGACTACGAGCGCGAGAAATTGGAGGAGCGCTTGGCCCGCTTGAGCTCCGGTGTTGCTATCATTCGTGTTGGTGGACAGAGCGAGGTCGAAGTTGGAGAGAAGAAGGACAGAATCGTGGATGCTTTGAACGCCACCAAGTGCGCTGTCGACCAAGGAGTCCTTCCCGGTGGTGGTACCGCTCTTTTGAAGTCTCTGAAGGTTCTCGATGGTTTGAAGGGCGCTAACTTTGATCAGCAGCTCGGAATCAACATTATTCGCTCTGCTATCCAGGTTCCCTCCAAGACTATTGTTTCGAACGCTGGCGGTGAGGGTGCCGTCATCATTGCCAAGGTTGTTGAGAACGAGAACTTCAACTATGGATATGACGCCGCCACTGGCGATTACGGTGATATGTATGCTCGCGGTGTTTTGGATCCCTTCAAGGTTGTCGTTACCGGTTTGAAGGATGCTGCCGGTGTTGCTTCCTTGCTCAGCACCTCCGAGGCCATGATTGTCGATGCTCCTAGCAACAACAGCAGCCCTATGGGTGGCATGGGCGGCATGGGCGGCATGGGTGGTATGGGCGGTATGGGAGGAATGATGTAGAAACCTAGATTATTTTATATTTTATTGAAGCTTTTTTATACAAATCACAAGCCACCAAAACAATTGGGACTGCCTTGTCCAACTGCCTGATTCGGCAGATTCGCATGCGGACATGACCGAGGGGGATGCACATCTGTTGGGTTCGTTCATCTTTGTCTTCTCCAAGTCTGCCCTTGCACATCCCTTCACTTAACCCCTCTTTCTATTATATATCTACACACATCTGACAATGGTAACACACTTACCATAGTACTCACATGTCCACCGACAACGTGCTGGACATTACTCTAAACTGTTCAATCCGCTCCCTCACCCCTTGTAGGCTGGTCGTGTTATTGCTCAAATCATTGTCATGGGCTCCCAGATTGTTGGCAAGGCCTTCATGGAGGCATACCGCCAGGCTGCTGCTAGTACGTTCGATGCACTCTTCAGCTTCTTTCTTGCTGTAGTAGACACTGGTCTTTTTTGTTCGAACCAGTTGAGTGCGTGTTCTTACATCTTTTTTTTGTACTTGTAGACGCTGCGAAGAACGGTGGTCAACATGCGGCCAAGAATGCTAGCGGAAGTGGTAGTGGTGGGGCCAAGGCTGCGGCTGGAGATGCTGTGACCCGCAAGACCGGGATGACCATGGATGAGGCAATGAATATCTTGAACATTACCAAGGAGGCTGACCTTGCGAAGATCACCAAGGTAAAGGATGTTGTCTGATATTGGACGGCCCCCGTCCTTTTCTTTTTTCAATGACTCCTTTCTGATGGGGGTATCTTTCCTTTTTATTTTATCAATCTAGAACTACCAACACTTGTTCAAGGTCAATGAAAAGAACGACGGAGGATCCTTCTACCTCCAATCCAAAGTCGTCCGAGCTAAAGAACGTCTGGAGCTGGAGTGGGCCGCGGAGGGTAACCCAATGAAGATCGAAATTCCCAAAACCGCGGCAGAGACAGCAGCGGCAGCGTCAGAAGGAAAGGCGGCGTCAGAGACAGCTTCAAAAGCTGGACCTGGATCGTCAACGCCGCCGCCGGGACAGCAATAAGCCGTATCCATCTTGGAAAGACTCTGGCCCAAAGGTTCATTGTAGATCAAAGGACCAGGAGGAGAGATGTTCTCGAAAGTTTCACATTGATTTCGTTCCAACAATATACAATAATTCTCAAATAAACAGCATAGAAAGCATCAGAAAAACTTTGAGGAAGGCTGAGCTCAAGGTTGTCCCGGATACGGCGAAAGAGGATGTACCTACCTTGAAGCAGCACCATTATTATGGCACTGAGGCCATCAATAAGACCTGCTTCACTGGATACTCACATTTGGTCCTGAATGAGTGCAACTCCTAACGCAAACTTGTGATTTTGATCAGAAAACAAACGGAAGGACTTCTTTATTTATCCTCTGGTGAGAAAAATGATACTGGTGACAAACTTAGATCTTCTGCATGGCAGCCATGTCCATGGACTGGACGTAGTCCTCAGCCTCCATGATCTTCTCCTCGAGAACATCGAGGGAGACGAGCTCATCCTCAATGACGCAGTTGATCTGGAGCTTCTTGATACCGTAGCCGATAGGGACGAGCTTGGACTGACCCCACAAGAGACCATCCATGGTGATGCCACGGACGTGAGCCTCAAGAGCAGCCATGTCGGTCTCATCATCCCAAGGCTTGACATCGAGGGTGCACATGGACTTGGCGATGGTCTTTGGCTTGTTGGCCTTCTTGGCAGCGTACTCGGCAAGACGCTGCTGCTTGATCTTCTCGGCCTCCTCATCGACCTCCTCATCATCAGAGCCGAAAAGGTCGACATCCTCATCATCATCGGCGGCAGCGGCAGCAGCGGGGGCAGCGGCAGCAGCACCGGCCCTACATTATAGAGAGAAATTAAAGTGCAAAAGAGTCAGAGATTCGTTCCGACAACATCATTTTCCTACGTATTGTAGATGGATAGGAGGTCAAAACATACTTGGCAGAGAGACCCTTGACCTCGGCGATGTGCTTGTACCAGCGGGCAGCGTGGGGGAACGAAGCCTCGTTGGGGCCCTCGGTCAAAGCGTTGAAGACCTCAACATCCTTGTCAGTGGCCTCGAAACTAGAGGAGAGATACAGAGGGTGAAGAGATTAGTATTTGTGGTCACCAGTTGTCCAATCCCTGGGCGGGCCGTGACCATGCGGCGTGGGATTGTGTCCCTTGCAGAGCGTGAGAGTTATATCCTGCAAGCAAAAAAGAGTACAGATAAACGAAGTTTGATAGGCGCGTCCGAACCCCCGCAGTAAAGTGGAGCGGGGTCATTTGGAAACAGGAAGATTAAAACCGAAGTGAGGTGACTCAGAAGTGTTGACCAAGCACGCGCCTCCATGACGATGGATCTGGGAGATCGAATAAATTCCAAGATCGAGCTGCGTGTTCAATGGGGTGTCTATTGCACCTCCTGGCTCTCAAATAAGCTGGACTGGCAAGTCAACGGGAGCATCCGTGGAAAAAGAGTGGTCGCTTGGTGCGTGCAATCAAGCAGGCCAGCACGTCCACATGTACTGCCGCTCCTTTGTACAGTCCTGCCTTGAGAGAAAAGACACCAAATGGCGATGGCGGGGGGCGAGTGTGGACGAGAGCCACGTAGAAAACAGAGCAGAGAAGCGAGGCTAGATGTCTTACCCAGAGACGTAGGAGCGAGCCTCGAAGAGGGAGTTGAGGATGGTGAAAGCCAAGGGGGAAGCGAAGGTGACAGACATGGTGGAGTACGGGATGTGGGATGGAGAAGAAGAAGAAGAAGAAAGAAGAAAACAGAAGAAAAGCAGGGGTGAAGAAAAAAATTTGTCGCTGTGATTCCTTCACACGGAACTACTGCGAGTCGTTTGGCCGCAAGTGAGAATCCTGTGTTTGGCACCGACTTCTGTTTTCCGCCGGACGTTGCAGCTGCTGCGCCACTGTACGTGAAATCCTTGGACGCTTCCTTCTTTTACCCCCGCACGGCTGACTCTGAGGTGAGACTTCCCATCTCCCTCCTGCCTTGCTACCGACCATTCCACTTCATCAAATGTTCCATCCAACAAGAGGAGGCAAGTCATCCCACCTGACACGACCTGGCAGACACATGCAGCATGCCAATAGGTCCATGGCACCATCTATTCGCTAATTGACCTTACCCCCTTTTTTTGCACAACAGGCACGCGCGGAGGACAGGACCAATTCAAATGGGAGGACGTCAAGGAGGACAAGCACCGTGAAAACTACCTTGGCAACTCGCTTCTGGCACCAGTAGGTCGCTGGCAAAAAGGGCGCGACTTGACTTGGTACGCAAAAGCAAACAACGGCTCTGGCGATAACACTAGCGAGCAGGACAAGAAACGGGCAGAGATCCAGAATATCAAGGACGCCGAGGCTCAAGCTATGGCGGAAGCATTGTATGTGTGATGACTGGCGATATTGGTTATCATCTTTACCGCTTTATGATCTAGCAGTTTATAACTCGTGGACTTTGTTTCATTACTGTAGAGGGTACAAAACTGCAAAGCGCAAGACCGAGTCGAACGTAACTGAGCACGAACTCCAGTCGGCAATTCACAAGAACGACCCTGGCTTGTCGGATGAACTAGATGGGAAACTCCAAGAGTCATCCAGGATTCAGGGCCTCGGATTCAAGTAAGGGTGAAGATACAGATACTGCTGGCCACTATCGTTCTTGACAACATATTAAACTATGCACTACTCCCATAGTCGCCGACCTGGAATGGCAATGGAGAGTCAAAAAGACGCTTTCAGGACCAATTTGATAAAACCAGCTACGACCATTCCTCTGATCCCTGCAACAGCGAGGATGCCAGTGACAAACGATTCCGAACGTGAGAGTCGCGCACATGCAAAGCAATCTTCGCGTGAACATCGATCAGCGCACCGACGATCCAGTCGGAGTGCCAGTCCGTCTAGAAAAAGCAGTAAACATGGCCGTGACAGGAGTAGAAGTCGTGATAGAGCAGGGACCAGGGATCGACGCGAACCCTCCCATCGCAGCAAGGATGATGATAGTTTATCAAGAAGACGAAGCAGCAATGAGGATAAAGGCGCCAAAGACAACCGCGATCGTGGCCATCGTGGTGATGAAAGGCGATCAGAACGTAGGAGCCGCAGCCCCCGAGTTAGACATCCACGAAGTGAGAGGGTCTCGCGCGACGATGTCACAGAAGCACCATCTACCAGAGAGAGGCGTCGCAGCAGAAGCAGAAGCAACAGCAGAAGCAGAAGCAGAGATAGACGTCGCGAAGGCAATACCTCAGAAAGGCGCTCAAAAAGCAGGAAAGATGAATGGACACGTTCATAGAAATGTAATCTCTGTTTATATCGTAGGCGTAATAATTACTCTTCTCCAAAACTGAACGCACTCTCTGACAAACTAAGTAATAGCCTCTTGTGCAAAATCGTTGGGTGGTCGCCACCTGCCGCTCCGATGGCGACATGGAATGGGAGAAGATGATCCAAGGACGGATGAGCAAGCCGGAGAAGATTGGATTGAGCCAACTCTTGGATCGCCGCCTTTTCACGACCTTCTTCAGTCTACAATGGAACCACTGAGTCAGCAACAGAGCAAGGGCTGACAGCAAGTGTGATAGGATACTCACCTCAGTAAAAACAATCTTGTCTAAGAGAGCATCAAATGGAGCCGCGTATGGCGCAACATCAACGCCTGCCCGCATCAACGGTCCAATATCCCTCAAGTTATGAACGGCTGTTCCACTGGCAACAATAAGAACATTCTCATGGCGAAGCTGGCGGATTGCACGCCCGAGCTTGACGTGGTATTCAAAGGCCTTTTCTGCAGGCTGTCCTCGCATGTCTGCAAGGGACATCTGTACAATAGGAATTTTGGGCTTGGGCAGAATCCTCAGGAATGGAACCCAGAGGCCATGGTCAATCCCGCGCTCCGTTTCAGCTTCTGCCGGGATACCAGCTTTTCCGAGAATATCCAGCACTCTGTTCGCCAGGGCAGGACTTCCTTTCGAGGGGTACTGCAGCTTGTACATGTGGTCCGGGAAACCGTAAAAGTCGTAATAAAGCTGGTTCTTTTCAGATGTTCTCACACGGATCACGCCATTGTCGCCTTCCCAATGGCCAGATATCACCAGGATGGAGGAGGGGGCAGGATCCGAGAGAGAGGCCCATTTTTCCCCAAGTTTTGCGAAGAATTCAGAGGTTGGTGATTCATCCACGGCTTGGTTAGGGCCTATGAAGCAAGCATGTGAGAAATGGATTCCCTTTCCAGCTTAACTTCTAATATAACGCAGCGAAGACTAACCAGCGTGGGAAATAAAATAGACGGGAAGTTTCTTTGAGCTGACGTCGACTGTCATGGTTCTGGAGGAAGTAAACCGGGCTTGAAGAGATGAAGCGGTCAATTGGTCAGTCCAGAATACGTTCCTAGGGAATGAGTAGGTGTATGATCGGAAGAGTTTTAGGAGTATGGCCATTACCTTGAAGGGAAAATAGGGAAAGAGAAGTAGAGGGACAAACAAGGAAAAGGAGCGGTATTTCTACTTTTATTTTATTCACCCTGGATTACTAAGGAAATCGGTGGCTGAGAATGTACTTTTCTTGGATAGAGAAATCACGCCTTCAAAATTTTGTAAGCGACCGCAGGGATTACAATTGCACCTGCAGCGCCACGATCGTTGCATACTCACCTCAATTGAAAGAAGCTCGCTTAGCTTTCCAGTTTCCCCACTTCAATTGTAGAAGCAGAACCAACACAAGGTGAAATTCGAAAGCGGCACTATGCAAGCGATCTGCGATCTTTATTTTGTGATCACCGTCTCAAACTGCGCGTAGTTTACGACACCGCACATGAGCTCGGTGACATTAAACGTGGTCCACCCTGGCGCTTGACAACGCTTACAGAATTTTGAGGGATCCTTCTTGACCATCTCCTTCCAATCGTAAAATTGTGACCGGTCCACCGTTTTGATGTACGTCGCCACCTGCTCAAAGTTGTCGAACTTTGACGCATCTATAAAACTTCCCTCTGGAACGTAGTCCGAGATATCCGCGGCTCCCATATAAATGGGAATCGCCCCCACCTCCAAAGCGTTATAGATCTTTTCTGTCACGTAGCCTCGACAGTTCGAATTCTCGGCCCCAAGTACGAAAGGATATCCGGCAAGAATCTTTAGTTTCTTTGGCTCCCAATCGCCCCAGCCATTAGGTCCATTTTCCTTGCCTAATCCCTCTGGCAGGGCCTTGTTGTGAAAACAACCTCCATAGGAGTGAGCGCCGGCCTTGTTGATCAACACTTCCATGAGTTCATTGCGACGATATCTTGGGTCCGCAATTATCAACCAACATAACGATATAGTTCTCTGGTGTTTGATCCAAAGGGAAAGCGGGCGGTACGTTAGCTATTTCTAGAGCCTTCTCAGCAAAGACAATGTAAATCGGCAGCGGTATGTCCATGATATCTGGAGGAGAGCCCATCGATAGATCAAACAGGTTCAAATATTGAGGCAATCCGACATGAGGGTAGTAGCCTGCCGACTCTGATCGCCAATAGAGTACCCATTTCTGATGCGAAAGTTTCGGCGGCATGCTCGCTAGGTCGATATAAGGCGCTTGATCAACACTGTTAGAGTAGGGGTTGTCGAAAAAGACGATGTTGGCATCTTCAAAATCGGTGTAGTTGGTGGTTATGATGTAGTCGACTTTGCCATAGTTGGAGGTGGTGCAGGATTGCTTTGGACCTTCGCCGTAGGCCTGCTTCCAAAAGATGCACGGGGCGTATCCAACGTCCCACTTGATGTCCGGGTCTTGGACTCGGGTCTCCAGGAAATGATCAAAGAACGGTTGCAGCACCAGGGGGATCGGACACAGCGTTAGGGACTCTTCAGGCCAATCAACATCACTCAGTGGGCGCCAGGTAAAGATCTTGACAGGTTCCTCGCTGGTTTGAGAGAGGCGCATCTCTCTTGGATGGCGAGGCTTTACCAAATGGTTGCAAAAGTCGACTTGATTCGCTGGTTTGGTTGTTACTCCAGGGTCTGTGTTGTTGTAGAGGTGGGTTGGGGTTGGTCTCGGAGTTGGCGTCGTTACTGTAGGATCAGAGGTGTGTAGATCGGAGAGCGATGCTACAAAAACTGTAGGGGAGATTCCTCCATCCTTGGATCCTTCGATGGAGGATGATAGATTCACCGAGCTTTCGTCAACACGTTGACGAGTGTGAAGCTGGTACAGCTGCAGCAGCACAATAGAGACGATGATGGCTCCAGCAACAATGCGAATAGATATTGATAGGTCCTGTTCATCCTTTCGACTATAGTTGCCCAAAGAAGTTTGGAGAGATTAGCATTCTTTTTCTAGATGGTCAGCATGGGATGCATGTGTCTTGTTTACCGAGAAATGCGAGATGAACAGGAGAGGAGAAGACAGGAGAGCCGAGAGCCCTCTCCATGATCTTTCACAGGCTTTCCTTATTTCCAAGCACAGTAGGAAATAACAATTGCCACCAATTTTTCTGCCATACTTTCCCCAATGGTTCTTCATCGGACCTCTTCATCATCCCTCATTTGAAAAAGCGAACACTGGCTAGGGGTCTTCTCTGTCATGAATCGGAAAATCCAATGCTTCAGGATCTGGTCAAGATGGCGTGGTCTTTCATTTTCCTGGATGTACAAAGAAACGACTGGGGCTTTCTTTTATCCAACGATAATACCAAGCATTGGATACTGAGGCGAGATCTCGACTAGCCAGTCTGTTTCTTGAAGACGAGAGGCTCTTTTTACGGCTTTCGCTATCCGTCGCCCCATCTTGTGCAATTTCGAGGATACGAAGGTGAGCGTTACAAAGCAGGAAAGGTGGTTCCGCAACGTGCTCTCGCAGCCCCTCTCTCTAATTCTTCTCGACTCATTTGTTGTCCTCCAACACTTTCGACTGCGTGCGAATGTCTGCACCCTCGATCTCTCAACCCCTGCACCCCTTCCTCTCGCAGTCGGTCAGGTTGGTAGGTCTCATTGCCATTCAGTGTCGGAAGTGGAGAGAAAGCTGGGGTAGTCTTCAGATAAATACTTTGGCACGTAACTCATTATTGTCCTCGCATGGTTGCTTTGTTGGGAAAAGTCCTATCAGCATCAATACCTTCCAGACGCAGGCGCGATCCGGAAACTCTCAGTTAGAAGGATGCGGTGGGCGGTAGTCTTCTTCTCATGAAAACCGAGGTTATTAGCGCGGCCCTTACTACTCGACATTCCCAAGATGCCTGACAATCTATCACAATTTCTTTGCGGCAAATCATCCGGTACCTGTCACTGAAGTTATCAAACGCAGTATGCAACTCAACATTGAGATCTTGCCAAAAAGCTTGCTTGCCAAGTTATCTTTCAGCAGAACTTTTATGAGAGCACTTTTAATAAAGGAGGGGGTTTCACGTCAGTTTCTTGTCGACGGCCAAGATTTGAAGCAATGGTGTGTTTATGGCCGTCGAGGACTGGAATATTGACGAGGCGTCGATCGAGCCACTCAATTTGCAACCCAAAAGTCCAACATGAACTAATGGCCCAATGCTTGTAAACTGTACAACGCAAATGCAAGTCTACAAGTTTATCGGGAAAAGTAGAATAGTTGGCATCTGTGTCGAAGTCAAAGTAGCTATTATACTGTGTTTGCCATCGCCTGTTCCCTATTTCTGTTTCCAAACCAAGATCTTTTCTTTACAATAACCGTCAAATCTCAAAGATCACCAAAAACGCGGTCGTCGCAACAGAGATCAAGAAGAATGTCTAGCGTTGTAATCGCCGCAACGCCAGCAAGTACCCTGTGCAGCATGGAGTTGAGTTTTGCTTGCAAGGTATATGTCGTTTATTGCAAGCTGAAAATAGTTCAAAAGTTCCTAACAGCATCAGATCCTAGCACGCTTACAACGTTCTAGTCCTTCAATCATTTCACTCCCTAGACGCTTGACCTGCTCCAGCACTGTCACATATTCTGCTGCAAAAAGTCCCCGAATGTTATTGTCGTCGATCGTAAGAGCAATTTCAACGACATCATCCCCATGGTTCATCGTGAGGGGTTCGTCCATGAAATACTTGGTGTCTTCAGCCGGGTATGACACAATGAGACTGATGTAGTGTTTGTGTGGCTTGCAGTACTGGCTGATGTCGATCCCATGATTGTTGATCTTGGTAGGTTGAACTGTGCCACGGGCTTTCTCTGCGTCGGAATGCCAAAGATTTGTACAGAGCTTGAGTTGTACAAACACGGGGCACACGATATCTGGAATACCTGTACTTGGATCAGAAAACCGAACAACAAAAGCGATATCAGGGCCAGATTCACGAGCCTTTGGGAAGAAAAACGGTGGCACAGGGTCGCCATTGTGCTCAGAATTGTGATAGAAATGGGCGTCCAGGAACTGTCGCATATTCATGACTTCGTGTCGGGTGGATTGCATGACGGATCCATGTCCAATGATCTCAGCTCTGCGTAGAAACATCTCATGTGGTGGACCCGCGCCGTTGAACAGATCCTTTGACACGATTTTGCCATGAAATATCCCCTCTAGGTTTGTTGGTACCACGGTTTCCCAGTATTTCCCACGGACAGCCTCGTCGGAGCACGTTGCCAGTAAATCACGTTTGTGCTGAAAGTATCCTGGATCTGTCTTCTGGAAGAAATTGTCGGCCGCCTTGAACGCGAATGGCTCATCGATCACTGTGTAGCGCTCTCCCTTGTGTCCTCGTATCCGGCCAAACGCGACCTCCACCAACTCTGGGAGCTCTCCTTTATACGACATAAATCCACCTTGCGTAATAAAGGCGACTGTTGCAAACTTTAGCGTAGCCCTGACACCCTGGAATCGGGAAAATGTCGTCGGATCGGCTTCGACTTGTGTCAGTACGCGCTGGAGTTCGGAGCAGAGGTTACCGTGGAAGAGTTCCTTGTCAACAGCGTTGTTGGGAATATCTGCTGTTGTCAGTCGAAACATAAAGTCGTCAACGCGCTTCTCCCAGGTTGTTGGATCGTTCGTGACGATCATATCCTCGACAATAGACACGATAGGGCGGAATCGACCACGAAATTCACGAAAGAGCCTACTGATCACAACATCCGGGAATAAACTGGCAAGCCGAGCTCTTGCCTCCACATCTAATGCCCGGCCCAGGCGCTCGATATAAGACGAAACCGACTCCTTGTCCGTCCATCCTGGAAAGTCGACGACCATGCTAGCGTCTTTCGCGGCTTGAAACTCGTCAGTCGAGAGCTTGGTGCCAGATGAAGAACCCCCGGACCATTCCAGCTCATAGTAGCTTAACCCTGTCCCGCAAGGCATGATGCAAACTTTGTCTTCGTCCTGTATTTTTGCAACCCGCCGGAATGCGTGGAGTATAGGCGCTAGAACCGGTCGAATGGTTTTACGATCACTGTCAAGAAAATCGCCATCGGCGAGCCTACCCAATACTTGCGCTTCGTCCAAGACCAGAAGAAACTTGAAGCGCGCTGGTGTCGATGCACGGTCCAGAAGTTGCCTCTGCACTCTTTCGTGTAAGTCTTGTACAAGGTCAATTATATTGAGGCTGTGCAAATCGGGGTTGTGGAACACCAAGCTAACGTTGTTGAAAAGGCTTTCGAACACATCCTGGAAGGCGGGTGTCGCAGCTTGCAAGATCATCCATCTCTTGCATGAAAACGAGGTTCTACCCTCGGGGATGCTCAGACAGTAATCCAGGATCAAAAGCCGCGAATACAGAAGGCCCAAGGTCAAATATCGCACACGGTCCGTGTTTTGTTCTTTGCTGTCCGATGAATAGATACTTGGACGGTCCGATAATGCACGTACAACGATGCGCAGGTCGTTCGAGCCGAGGTCTTTCTCTCCAGCGTTGAAATAGAGCCCCCACGTTTTAGACAGCAGTTCCAGGGCCGTCCGTGTTTTGCCGCAGCCACTAGACATTGAAAGAGATAAGAATCCCAAGAGTTAATACGCGTGCTCTGTAAAAGAAGTTATGATATCTTACACCATGACGGATATCGAACCTGACACCAAAGAGGGGTAGATGACGGACCCGCGGATATTTGGTCAGAATATCATCTGCGCTGCTTGTGATTGCGTTGGAATGTTCAGAGTCTGGCAAGTCCAAAAATAACAACGTTGGAGCTTCTCGAACTGCGACCTGTCCTCGTTTCCCAACTCTTGGTAATCCCGGTACTCCGCCTCCTGTTACTGGAATAGTGTGCATGCCCTTTACGAATTCGTTGAGGAATATGGCGTGTGTAGAGTCAGGTGCGAAGAATCCATTCGCTATTGTGGTCAATGCAACTGTTTTAAATGGGGTTAGCGAGGCAGCTGCAGCTAGCCAGATCGTGCGCAAATGACTTACCAGACACATCTGGGTATAAAACAGGAGAAGCGGGGCGGGACCCTGGCGAGAGACAAGATTGTTAGTCGATTTCGTAATATCTCGAAAAGGTGCTGAAAGCCTTTGCAAAAACACCAAAAAGACTGATAACACGTCTGGAGGCAACTTTGACAAGATGTATTCAGCGCTCGCTTCTAAACACTCACCAGAATATGGGATATCAGAGCGTGGTACTTGAGGTAGAGGGTTGTGGGTAGGGGCAACTTGATGCGGGAATCACAGAAGAGCATGTGAATGTTAGAGAAGCGAGAGGGTGACATGTCTTCACAGCAAAAGAAAGAGCGTGGCGATTACCTGGGGGCGGACGCTGAACAAAGACATGGATGAATCCTTTGACAGGGGGCTCGTTGAACTCGTCTGAGAGTTCTCTCGTGGCCTTCAGTTTCGTCCGCTCCTGCGAGGGTATATTGCCAAGAAGAATAGGCGGCCCATCCTCGTCAGGAATTGTTACACGCCAGAGGACAAGCCCGTCTGCATCGATGTTTCCGAAATCGTTGGTTTTCTTGGCTTTGATGGCATCCTTGAGGTCACCGATTGTCATGGCAGACTGAATGTCGACAGGGAATGCATTTGATACTGATTCGCCCTCCACGAGACAAAACAGCTTGGTGACCATGATGGATGTAGAAAGGAAGACAAAAGCCGAGAAAACAATTAAGAGAAGGGCGAAAAGAAAACTGAGAATATAACGTGAAGGCAGAAGAAGAAAGAGAGGGAATGTAGAGGGACTGACACAGCGATGAAAGGGGAAGAGGACACAAATGCATGTGCATGAAGAAAGGAAGCGTTCGTTATTTCCTATTCTGCGTGGAAATAAAGGGGAGCACGCCACGCGAGACACGTCCGATCCGACCGAGTTCTCATGGTAGCGTTCTTTCTCCCCTCCGCTCTCACTCCTCTTTCCATGCTTCTTCCTCTTCCTTGTCCTCTTTCACTTTTCACTTCCTCTTCCTCTTCTCCTTTCTCTCACCATCCTTGTCTTTGACTTCCACAGATCCTCTGTGCCCGCCATTACTCCAGCTGTCACCGCTCTTGTTGATCAATCAACTTCTGACGCTCCTTGGCGAGAGAATAACAACACTCTTGGTACTCCATCCGGGCCATGACCTTTCACTGCTGTTCTCAGTTTTGTAGGCCAAAGTCGAGAGTCACCTGACACTTACCGTAAGCTCGAGCGAAAAAATGGATCTGAGAATCGGATGTTTTTTCACGACCATATGAAAGATAAGGGATTTTCGATTTTTTGATCCAGATCGATCCTCCTTGACGAGAAACATTCAACGCACTTGGTCCCACGCGCGTGAGATGACTTTTTACTAGTAGACATTGCGCTCCAAAGTCGACGGTCACCTGATACTTAAGGTAACTTCGAATGCGGGCGAATGATCTGAGAATCGGGCGTTTTTTCACGACCATAGGAAAGATAAAGGATTTTTGATTTTATTATCCAGATCAATGCTCCTTGACGAGAAACACTCAGCGCACTTGGTCCCATGCGCGTGCGATTACTTTTCACTAGTAGACATTGCTGTTCAAAGTCGATGGTCACCTGATAGTTAACGTAAGATCAGTAGGATGGCGCCAGACCAGGTCACCCATGTTGCCCAGCTGCAGCCCATACGATAAAGAAACCTTTGTTCTTCCATCGCAAATGCTGTCTCTCCACTCTGTGCTGGCGTTCTCATCAACACTTCTTCACGAGATAGGTCAAACACACGGATCTTTGAGATTTCGACGTGAGCAGGCGCTTCTCGACAGTTGAAACGGCGAACCTGGTCCTGCGCGCTAGCGATGACCTGCCAGTAGTTGACATCCTCAAAGACTGGATCACTACTATAGACTCTAGAAGAGCGGTCGAGTTTGAACGAGTTGAGCAATAAAAACGAATCTTTTGAGATTTTGATATCGATCGAGAGGACCGCAGTACACTTGGTACCTCGGGCATGCGACGACCTTTTACTATTCAACATTGCTGTTCAAGGGATAATTACTTGATTTTATGGAAGGATCGAGCGGGAAGATGAATCGAGAATTGTGTGGTTTTTCTCGGATAGGACAAAATCAATGCTCCTGGAGGAGAAACATCCAACAAATTTGATCCTACGCGTGTGGGATAACTGTTTCCTAATCGACCTTGCTGTTCAAAGCCCAAGGCCCACCTGATACTTGCTGTAGGATCGAGTGAGGATTTGGATCAGAGAATTGGTCAGTTTCTCTCCACCATAACTGAAGATGAGATATTTTCGATTTCAATCGATGGCAAGAGGTGAGGAGCAAGGTCGTTAAGGTGTTGGTTGCTTGATGAGATTTGTCAAGTGCCACTAAACGCATGAAGCACCAATCTCATGTGGAGCGTCAGTATGTCCAGTTCCGGTCATCCGATCTCTCGGTCCCTCGGTCCCTTTTTCGGGTCTTATGTCAGTTCCAGAGAAAGCACCGAGAAGAATAATAAAAAGCGATATGGTTTATTGCGAGATCGGGGGAAGAGATAAGAGGTTCTGATTGAAAAGCCTGTGTTTTCCCGCAATTTCGTCCGCATTATGGTCTCATATTCCATTCCTTTGTCCACTTTTGTTTCCTTGACCAAGTCCTGGACATGGTATCTCATGCGACATTCGAACGCGAATCCAGAGGAGACCATGGGAAGAGGTCTTCGCGAGCAAGCAATAGACATTGCGTCGCCTAAAGTATTGCAGTGTGGGTGACTACCGTCCAGATTGGCACTCTTCTTTCCTGATGCTTGTATTCTGACCTGATTATGGTATAGGCGGTGTGCTGTATGGTCATCGTCAGCGTTCTTCCTCGGCTTGAGTACCTTCTTGAGCTCCAGTATCCTGATTCTTGAGCACCGGTATCCTGATTCTTGAGCCCCAGCATCCTGATTCTGGCGAAACAACTCGATGATCTCTAAGCAATCCAGTGCAAAGCAAAGCGATGTTGGTGGAGGTCGAAAGGAGATTGGGTCGTCGCAAGTGGTCTTCAGTGGTCCTCAGTGGACGTCGCTGGAAGCTCTATTCGCCACTCCTGTTCAAGATCTACACAACAGTAGCCAAAACCAGCCCTGGACTTGTCATTAGCAGCCCACTTTGTAGTCCCCTCAAACTTGCAGGGCGTTGCTGGTGTTCTGTTCAACGAGTGAGGACTTGTTCTTGTTCCCTTCAGAAGGGCCAAAGACATCAATGAACGCCAGCACCATCTAATGAAAACAGAAAAGAAAAAACAATGAGAAGTGTGCATCACCGAACTTGATTCATGCATTGGCATGGAAGGGTTCGTTCTTCAGCTGGCACGAGTAATTACCACCCCTGACGGTTCCATGGTTCCTTGCGTGTTTCTTCAATTGTCCAGGGGCATGAGGCTGTTTCCAGAACACGATATCCACACCTGTACATGTCGCTGTTGGCTGGAATCTGATGGCCGTTAGCTGGAGTGCCTTCGAAGTGAGTCCAGATGTTCGATGTCCAGCAGATGGATGAGAGGAAGGAGAGGAGAGAGGAGAGAACAGGAGAAGTGAGGTAAGGTTCCCTTGCGGAGCAAAGAAACGAATCGCAAAAAAGAGCGAGCACGTGCGTGGTCCTTGCGCGCTCTTTTCTCTCTCGTCCTCGCGTTCTTTGCTCTTGCCCTTGCACCCTCCTACCATCCTTGGTCATTCCCTTCCCATCGCCAGGACTCACTTCCTCACTCATCTCTAATCGAGAAATCTGTTCGCATTGTCGTCCATCGACCACGCCAGGTAATCCATCCCCCTGTCTTTCATTCTTCACTACCACCGCGATTTTGCATGTTTGCACCAAGGCAAGCCATGCAGCTCTCTCTTTTCTGCGATTCACCCCCCTTGCTGCTCCTACCTTAGGCCTTATTCCGGAGGCTCCTTCACGACCTCTGACGACGCTGGCACCACCTTGTGTCCGTTTTCAAGGAAATGGTCGTGTAGGTACATCAGACAACGAGGGAGAGGCGCATAGATGACTGCATATTCCGACTACAATAGCATATGTTCTCATCTTCTCTTGCTGCTCCTACCTTAGACCTTATTCCGGAGACTCCTTCACGACCTCTGTTGACGCTGGCGCCACATCGCGTCCGTTTTCAAGGAAATGATCGCGAAGGTATATCTGACAACAAGGTAGAAACGTATAGTTGGCTGCATATACCGACTACGATAGCATATGTTCTCACCGACGCCATCTTCCACAATAGGCTCTGTGCCGAGCCTCTGAATGTAGTAACGCAAGTCAAGGCAGCTCTGACGACACACGTTTGCTGGTACAAGATACTGAAGTTTGCAAGATGTATTTAGCTCGCAGGGTGAGGTTTCATGCAAAAGAGCTTGAAGAGAGCTTGTTTGGCTGTGTTTAATGATATGACCGTGAAGGCCATACGATAGGAACCTTGCGTTCGTGGCAACAGAAGGCGACTTTTCCAGATGATGGATTCAGGATACTTACAACAGCTGGCGCAATCTTCCGGGGGCATTTCCAACAAAGCTGTCTGTGGCTAACGCATGAAAACCATCTTGTCAGCAATCTGGAAGGTATTATGCTGCAGAGTCGTGTCAAAGGACCTATTCAACAGCGCCAATCCCCACATCGAATGCGGTTGGACGAGAGACCCGACCATGAGGTAAGAGCCCAAGAGCATGGAACAGTTTCTGGATATCTATTTTCTTCACAATTCAGGGCCTAATTGCCATTCTGTAAGACTAGGACTTCTTTCCAAAGGCATTCTGTGGACGCGATCAGCTACTTGGTGCTCTGCGCTTATATCCAAATACAAGTACTCTGCACATCATGTTTTCAGTGTTTAATCTTATGAACCTCGGACTTTGGCGTTATGGCTTGGAGGAAAGTTCGACCAGCGAGGATCAACAACCGTGGTCGCCGATTATATTGGAGTAAGTAGGAACGGTGGGATATGAAGTACATACTGGACATTTACTCGTCAATGAGATTGTTTCGAGGATTGACGACAAGGATACTCTCCGTCTTTTTTGCTGTAGGATGAAGTCATCGGCAAAAAAAGGTCAAGTGATCACGGTGAACTGAAGAAGTTGACGTGCCAAGAGCTGATGGTTTCTGCAAACATTTGATCCGCTGCATAGATTTCCAGTAGACAAGAAATGCCATGCCATGTTGATGCGGATCTTCTCGCTTGAACCCCAGCAATTGGAATGAACGTTCGTTGTGATATTGTCAGGCAGCTGTCTTGAGATTGAAGGACCATCGACTCACTCTGATGACGAGGATATCAAGGAATAGCAGGCAATTCTCATCCTTTTATTTTTGTTCTTTTCTTGGTATTCGGCGGCAACGGAGGTCAGACCTTCCACTGAAAGGATGGGACTAATCACGCAAGTTAAGGTACTGTAATCGAATGTTGGCTGTCTTGTCGAATCGCGTATGGAACGAGAAGCATCACTGAGGTGCTAACGTTCATTTTGCCGCGCATGATGCCTTAGTCCGAGTCGTGTGCAAGACCTACCCTGAGTCGTGTGGTCACTACACATTCATCTCTCCTCGGCTCGGTGTGGAGTACTGTACTGAATACTGTATCGTCCGCGGGTATCATTCCTTGTCTGGGTGGATATATCTCTGCTGGTTCCTTTTTCTACTGTAAGATGCTTACACCAGAGCAGAAAGGTAAGGCTGGTAACTGGGCCTGCATGGGGCAGGGGGGTGGGACTTTCTGTTTTTTCAGCAGTATCCCCCTCTGCATCTCTGTACCAAGGTGTTTCCTTCATCTGTATTTGTTTTGGGGTTCTTATTCCTGATATACTCTTATCCTTCTTTAGATCAAGCATACTTTTTTCTTCTTTGAGGACTTTGCTTGCCGTGATACCCTGCGCCTGTCGGATCGACTGTCACTCTGTTGCCAACAATGGCGAGACGAAGCGCTGGACGCAATTGAGGTCGGCTGTGCTCTGTCTGACCCTCACCCTGATCCTGACCCTGACCATCGGACGCGTGGGTCGTTGGACGAGAACCAAAAAAAATCTTTTTTCGGGTTTTTTTGTCCGTTGGACCAGCAGACGTTGGTCCGTCTTCTTCTTGTTTCTTCTTCCGCGTCCTTGTCCCTTCCTGCATCTCTCTTCTTCCCCTCTGCATCTCTCTTCTTCCCCTCTGCATCTCTCCTCTTCCCCTCTGCATCTCTCTTCTTCCCCTTTGCATTCTCTCTCTCTCTTTCTCTCTTCCTCTACATCATCCCCTCTGCATCTTCCCGCGTCATCTCCTTCAGATCTTCCCTCTTCATCTATCATCTTCCCCCTCTGCATCTTCCCCTTTGCATCTTCCCCTCGCATCTTCGCTCTTCATCTGTCTTCTATGCATCCTTCTTTCTGCCGCCTGCTTCCTCGTCTTTCTTCTTTGCTCCCTTCTTCCTTCCTCCCTCTTCTGCGTGCTTCTTCTCTGCTTTGCATCCCTTTGCTCTCTGCGTCCTTCTTTCGTGCATCCATCTTCTGCACATCCTTTCTCTTTCTCCCTCAATCTCTTCCCACTGCTCATATCCTTCTTCCTCTCTTCCCTCTCGCCTCCGTACGCTGTGTCCCTCCTTCTTCCCCCCTCTGCCCGCGTCCTTCTTCCCCCCTTCTGCCCGTGTCCTTCCTCCCTCTACCCGTGTCCTTCCTCCCTCTGCCCTCATCCTTCTTCCCTCTGCCCTCATCCTTCTTCCCTCTGCCCTCATCCTTCTTCCCTCTGCCCTCATCCTTCCTCCCTCTGCCCGTGTCCTTTTCCCTCTGCTTCCCTGGCTCTTCCTCTTCTGTCTCTTTCTCTGTCTGTGCAGCGCCCATCTTGTCTGTAACCCGTCCATCTCTCTCTCTGTGTGCCTCCATCTGCACACGTTCATTTTCCCTCTCTCATCCTCCCTTTTGTATTCATCCCCTCCTTCTGCTTGCATCTCTCATCCTCCCTCTGACTTGATCCATCTTTCTTCTACCTGGATCCATCTTGTTGCTGTCTTCATCTGTGTTCATCCCTCGGCCCCTTCTGCATCTGTTGGCCTCTGAACAACCACTCTGCTTTCCTGTGCTCTCTTGCCTCTGTTTTGTTTGCTTTTTTGTTTGCTTTTTTGTTTGCTTTTGTCACTCCCGCGTCTCTCGTCTCCCTCTTGTTTTCTGCTGCCCACTTGTCTGCCCTTTCTCTCCCTCTTGTGTCTTCCCTTTCTCTCCCTCTTGTGTCTTCCCTCTTGTGTCTTCCCTCTTGTCTTTCTGGTCTCCATCTTGTCTTTCTGGTCTCCATCTTGTCTCCCTCTTGTGTCTTGCACCTTGTCTCCCTCTTGTGTCTTGCACCTTGTCTCCCTCTTGTGTCTTGCACCTTGTCTCCCTCTTGTGTCTTGTGCCCTGTCTCCCTCTGGTGTCTTGTGCCTTGTCTACCCTCTTGTCTCCTTGTGCCCCTCTTGACAGCCCTCTCCCTCTTGCTGCACTTGAACCTTTCGCCTCTCTTTATCCTTTGTTCAGGACCGACGGCTGCTTCACACTCTTTTGTGTGCTCTTGACCAACAGAACAAAAAAACAAGCGACTTTCTTCTTTCTCGCTCGCAGACGTTGCCCTCTCCCCTATTCACTTTGTTGCTAAACCAGACCTTGCCTTCTCAATTGACTCCCACAAAAAGCTCGCTCCATCTAACAGCGTCCATCCCTATGATCCAAGAACAACTCGCGACAAAACTTGAAGCTACAAATCCAGGCATGCGCGCCTGTTGGGTAAGTACCAAGTAGCCTAGCACCGCTATCGCTCTCCCTACTTGTTTTCTTGTCTTTCCTCTTGACTTGTACTATGAAACCTCCTTTAAATAAAGAAACACACTTGCCAGCTGCATGAACTGTACTCACTTCACCTGTACGAATGTGTGTGTGGCGAAGGTGCGCTCACGGGATGGCGTGGACGGGGTGGCTTGGGACACTTCAACTCAGGGGCATTCCCTATAACACTGAGTGTCGAACTGACAGACGGAAGCTTCTCTTCCTCCCTGATTTCTCCCGTCTGTCAGTTCGACACTCAGTGTTGAACCCTTGGGTCAGTTCGAGGTTGGCTGCTGGGCTTCATCTTCTCAGTTTGACAATGAGTGTTGAACATGCATGCCTGGAGATTGGTCATCTACCTTCATCTACTTTCATCTAGCCTGTCCGACCATCTGCGCTGAACGTGCGCTCCATCTGACAGCGAGCCGACTCATTCCAACTGGCCTCTTTGACAATCTAGCTCAAAGTCGAAGCTGCAAAGCTAGTCTTGGCAACCACTCTGTCCAGAGAAGGCCGTGGACCATGAACTTCATAGTCTGGACACTGTAGATAGCTTGCTCCTGCTGTCTTGGCCTCTCACTGCCACTTGTTGACTGGGTTCTTCCTCTCTTTCTTCGTTTCTCTGCTACAATAGTACTGCAGCGCAGTTCGACAGCCTTGGTGAGTACGGTGCTGCCATTATGAACCCTACCACTCTATCTACGCCTGTTGGGCTGTCTGCTGGCCTTGCCATAGCCCCAACAACAACTGTCGTAGTCCTATAGACTCTTACGTATCTCTTTATCATAATACAGAGATGTCTTTCGCTCGCCGTCTCCTCTTGCTTTGCCAGACCATGCTGTGGACTTGCTGACTGTGTTGTGGTCGCCATAGTAGCCGCATTGATACGAGGTGCACCTCCCTCAGCTTAATACACAAACTGCATCCTTGACTTATCCCTGTCTTTGCACCGCTCTGCCTTGGTTAGCCATGTTTTCCTTTTGTTTGGCTGTGAACGTACGCCAATGGCTTATTGCTCTTCCATCCATGATAGTCGAGAGGCTCTGGATCCGCCTTTACTCTCACTGTTTCCACTGTTTCCACTGCAGAACTTGTGTTGGGTCAACAGTACTTGCCGCCATTGTCGAGTGTTTCGGCCTCAATTGCTGCAGTTGAATCCTCAAGTCTCGTGAGAAAAGATGCTACTTGCTGAGCAAGCTGCACAGGTTATTGCCATCGTTCGATCTTTATGTTGCCTCTTCTTTCGCTTCAACAAACATGTGTGTTAGACACATATCGTCCAGCGATGTAACTGAACTCACTCCATCAATAGGTTTTGCTGTAGCAACTTGGAAACAGCTCATCAACCGCCTTTGATATCGCTCCCAGTCTCAGTCCCGGCTTTACTATCCTTGTTCCGTTCTTTCCAAGTGAAAGTCATTTCACACCGACTCGTAGACTCGGGATACACAAAATAATGGTCTCTTTCATCTTGAAAGTAAAAATGTAAACATCAATTGATCAGAAATGGCGGTGGCTATGGTATATATTCTCTTGCAACTGGCAACTCCACGCTTAACATTACCCTCACGAGCGATTATCATTGGTCTCTTCTATGGAGATCTAGGGATATCATCGTTCGACTTTCAACTGTTGCGACTTTTTTGTTTTGTTTTGTTTTTTTTTTTTTTTTTTTTTTTTTGCAATTATTCCAGCGTTGACGAAACAACTAGCGATATTGCGTGCCCATCTGAATGTCGTTGATAGCGGCTATCGCTTTTGGTGGATCTGGTGACTCAGAGCAGGATAGATTTGAAGTTAATGCCATCTAAAAAAACAAAGATGAACATTTCTCTGAGCAATTGCTCCACATCCGATCTATTAATCAACGATATTCCTGCATGAACAGGATACAATTGAGAGGACCTCACTGTTCATATGATTTTCATTGCCATCCGCGAAGGAGATAATAAGAAGATGAAATTCACTTGTGAAAAATAATTAAAATTCGACCATCAATTGCGGCTGATCTGATAAATTGACAATGATCTTGATGGAATAGAAGGCTATCGTTAATGGCGTTGGTTGCCCATGACTTGTGTTCCATTCTTAAGGTGGATCTGGAGATAAAGGTGTTCAAAATAATTTCCAATATTTATTTGACCAGCAATTGCTCAAGATCTGTCATAAGAAGTCGCGATCTTTTTTGAAGTAAAAACAACCACTCATGAATGCCTACAAGTGGGCCCTTTACTCAATAATCTCAACTAACTAGACATGGAGAAAATGATGACACAAATTATGGCGATTAAATTTCTGACAAGCAATTGCTCGGGATTAACTTTGTGAATCGACTACGCACCAGCAGCTACAGAAAGCGCTCATCAGTGTCTATCGTCAATATACAATACTCTTCCATGTCTTCAAGGTGCTTCTGGAGCAATGACATCTGAAAATTTTGATAAGAAATAGTCTGTTAGACAGGCAATTGATGAAGATCTACGTTACGAACTTGCGATTTTTTAAAGCAGCTCAAAGATTCGCTTCTAACGTATGCTCATTTCTATTATTGAAGGTGTTTAACTTACAGAAATCGAGAAAAGTGAGTATAAAATTTTTTGATTGATTAAATTTTGATCATCAATTGCTCAAAATCAGCTTGATCAAAGGCCGCAGCTTTACAGGCATTAGAAAGCCCTTGCAATGAGTTATCTTGGCATACAATAAGAACCGGTGTCGTTTGAGCAGATCCAGAGAAACAGCTACTCAAATATTTCCATTTTAAGAAATGTTTGGAGCAATTACTCCAGATCTTTTCAAGTGAGAAGCAAACTTGAAACACGAGCACAAAGGCTCTATCTAGGGCTATCGTTGAGTACAATATAAGGTACGTTCATTTCACTGCATCTTGAGATAATGCCCTTCAAATATTCCCTAAAAAGGAAATATTTTGATCAATTACGCAACATCCACCATTGCGAATTGCAATTAAAATATATTTCTAGAAGCCTTCAATCGGCTTCTATGTAATGCAATGCAACAATTAGACTGCTTCAAACTTTATTTCAATATTTCCTTTAAAGGAAATACGTGATGATAGCCTGACTAATTGAAATTAAGGTTAAAGTTTTAGGGTTTTTTAGGGTTTTTTAGGGTTTTTTAGGGTTTTTTAGGGGTTTTTAGGGTTTTTTTAGGGTTTTTTAGGGTTTTTAGGGTTTTTTTAGGGTTTTTTAGGGTTTTTTAGGGTTTTTTAGGGTTTTTTTAGGGTTTTTTAGGGTTTTTTAGGGTTTTTTAGGGTTTTTTAGGGTTTTTTAGGGTTTTTTAGGGTTTTTTAGGGTTTTTTAGGGTTTTTTAGGGTTTTTTAGGGTTTTTTAGGGTTTTTTAGGGTTTTTTTAGGGTTTTTTAGGGTTTTTTAGGGTTTTTTAGGGTTTTTTAGGGTTTTTTTAGGGTTTTTTTTT